>CM038227.1:83885775-86285775 GCA_021442155.1 Cymbidium sinense | reverse complement strand
GGTTTTCCTTATCCAAAATTTCACACACATATGAAAGTAAGAAAGGAATAAGTGAGTATAGCACCATTGTTAACCAGAGGTGTAAGGTATAAAACCTACTTAGGGCTACTTAAAACCTCATAACCTCAGGGTTTTCCAGACTAATATACCACTTTCCTTAAATACAAACATATGTATAAAAGAAATGAAATGGAAAAGAAGAATGCAAAAATTGTTTAATGGATTCATTCTTGTTTATGCAATTTATGTATGCAAGTATAGGCAACCCTTCTTAGGTGATAGCATAGGGATGAATAGGGTATGGAATTAAGTGTTGGGTTCTTTTCAAATGAACCTTACATCTTACTAACTCCTATTCAAAACTATGCTAACATAAGAAAGAAAGGAAACCTATGCTAAACATACCTTTATAATCTATCACATGCAAAATCATAATTAAGATACAAGTAGCATACTTTAAAATTTGGTATTTGATTCATATGTTTTGAAAATAATTTGGATTTAGTAGTGATAATAGCCATTCATATTTCTACTTCAGCCAACACATGCAAATTGACATAAAGTAAATAATTTCATTTTAAAATCTGAATTTCAAAACTATGAATGCATGAAATCACATGGCATACAACTTAACATGTTGGAGAAAGATCCAAAGCAATGAAAAAATGTAAAAAAATTCACTTCACTTAAATCCTAAAGACATTCTTTTAGAATAAGAAAATTTAGAATAAATCAAAGTGAATTTCAAAGTGATTTTTGTTTAATTTGAAGTTTGGTTTAATTTTGAAAAGGAGAGATGAGTTTGCTGTTTCTAACCCATTCCCACATATGTTTGATATTTTTTTTAAATTTTTAAACAATTAAATCAATTTTAATGTGTTGATTAGGTTAAGGTATGAATTAAGTAGCTTAATTAACCTTACATACACCACCTTAGAAGAATTAACTAAATAATTATGAGCCAATGAGATGACATAAAACCCACAAGGAATTTAAAATTTCAATGCACCTAATAAGGAAAAGGCTTAATGCAATTTGACTCACAATTAAAAGTTAATTAAGCTAAGAGATTTAGCTTAAGTAATTTCAAAACACCCTTTCACACATGTAAATTGGGTTTTGATTTTCTTAATCAAACTTAGGCTATTAAACACCTAATCATCTACTCAAAGTATATTAATTAAGTTCAGGAACTTTTTAGAATTTTTAGAAATTGATTAAGGGGATAATTAATGAATTAATTTTTAATTAAGAGGAGATTTAGGACAGAAGAGGGGGTTTAGGGAATAACTTAGGGAAAATGCCCCAAAATATTCCATAAATCTCCTACTTATTGAATCTAACCTTAATTAACCATAATCATAGGGTAAACCACTAATCACACCCTAATTATGCTTAATTATATTAGAAGGGTAATTAAGGAAACCATATGCAATTACTCCAATCAGGCCTTCAATAAATCTTAAGAAAATTAAGGGAGGTAGAATTCATCCCCTAAATCTTACCCAAGAAATTTGGGGTTAATCAGAGGCCTAATCAAAGAGTAATTAGTAAAATACACTTTCCAATAAAACCCAAATTTAGAGAAAATCATAAATCAAAACTCATCAAAATTAATTTTAAAATGTTTTAGGTTTAATTATTTATCCATAGGTTTTATTTCATATTTTCCTTAATTTTCTATGAAGAGTTATGAATTTTTGAAGTTCTCTAGATTAATTAAGAATTAATTAATGCATTTAACTAATCCCTGGCTACAGGGGCGAAGCCACACTAGGGGCACTGGGGGCACGTGCCCCCACTGGCCCACCACACATGCGATATGCATTAGGGGATTAGCCGATTAGGAACCCTCATCATTCCCATTTCCAAACCCTCGTTTGCTGCGTCTTTCCTCCCTCCGTCACTACCCATTCATTCTCTCTCACCACGCTTCCGCTTTCATCCTTCTCTTACTTTGCGTGAGGAAGGCGAGATCTTCCATCCTTTGCTCTTCGGGTGCTCTCTTATTCTTAAATATTAGAGTAATTTGGTTTGGGTAAAGATCTTTAGTTCTTCCACATCTGCAAGTTTAATTTGTTTAGGGTTTTCTTTCTTTGCTTTACATTTTGCCTCCTTTTGAACTTTTTTGTAGAAATTGTTCTGATTCTTTGGTAAAATTTTCTTTTTCTTATCTTTTTTTTCTTGATGAGTTGACTTGTATCTTACCATTTGTGCTTGATATGTGATCTAATTTTTTTTTTACAATTTGAACTACTGTAATTTTTCTGATACTATAAAATTTTAACAAAATAGTGTTCAATTTCTTTGTGGATAAATGCTTCCTTTCCTAAGTCTTTTCAGATTTGCAACTTTTCCCCTTTTCAACTTTTTGTTCTCTACATTTGTTCTTCTGGCTCTTCCCTTTGTTGTCACCCTTCATCATCCAATTCAGATTATATGTTTTAAAACTAAATTAATATAGTTGATATGGCCTCGTATAATCGATAAGTCGACCTTCATAAAGAAGTTTTCTGCGTATTTCTGACACTTAGAATTCTAAGGAATATGTGGAAATTCTGATGCCAGTTTCCTGTTAATAGATGACTTTATCTGAAATATCACCATATACGCCTCTGAATTATTATTGTGTAAAAAACATGGACTATCATTTACAAGTTTCAGTTTTGAATCACTTTCAATAAAAAATTTTCAGTTTTGAACTACTGAATTTAAGAGATCTTAAGAATTTCTTGGCGGATAGTTATTCCTTTCTGAACATTAATCTTCATAACTTTTTTTTTATTGATGGAGAAAGTAGAGCTCTAAAGTACAATTTGTTAGAAATTAGTAGGCTTGGCAGTACTCTTAAATATTTGGTTAGCTTCTACTTGTTGTCATCCTTTATTATTCCATCCTTTATTATTCCATTAAGGTAATATTGGTTTAAGTGAACAAAACTATGAATGCGGATTCTCTGGCATGTCTTGCACATAAAACACCATCTCTTTTTATATTCTAAGATAATATGAACCATTTTAATGAAATATTTGATATTTTTGCAGAGTTCTGCATCTTTAGGCCATCATTCTCTGCTAAGAAGATTTTTAATTGGATAATTGTTGTTTTTAAAAGGCGATTAAAATGTATGCAATTAGTTCATGGGTACTAATAGTTAAGCACTCAAAATCCTATTACATCATTTTGTATTCTCACATCCCGTTACTTGTGTGGCAAAGTGATTAGAGAATCTGAGATCGAACTGATGTTTTTTTTTTTTGGGAAGTTGAGTCTTAAGGACAAATTACACACACACCTTGCATGGGTACTATAATTTATTTTTTTTGTATATTTAATCGTTACTTATATTCTTTATGTTGTGATTTTAGAAGAACAGAACATTCAAAAATATTTCTTTGTGGAACGGTCTTCACAATCAATTAAGGTATGCGAATATTTTTTATTTAATAAGGGCCGAAAGTATGCCTTTTTTGAAAATTTATTGATTTATTATTTCTTAATAAAGGCCGACAATGTGTTTTTATTAAAAATACTATTGATTTATTTTTTTAGGTACAGGCCGACTGTGTGCCTTTATTTTGAGAAATTATTTTTTTAGAAAAGGCCGAAAGTGTGCCTTTATTTTGTTTTTTGAAATATGTTCAGAAGCATGTCTTCTCATTTTTATGCATATTAATCAGCATTTTAATATGTTCTTTTAATTAGATATGGAGCGATATTTTAAAAGAAAGATTGAATAAGATGAGTCCAGTTATTCGCATCTTATTATTGGTGAAAGTAGTAATACAAAATCTAAACAAGTGCACACAGAATTCAACATAGAAGATATTATAGCAGATCCTAGATTAAGAAGAAAAATTTCAGGGTATCATCCCAATGACTGTGATAGAGTTAGAAGAGCATATCTTCAAAAAGGATCATGTCAACCTCGTGATCATGAATTTCCTCAAACACAAATCGAAAATAAATTGCATAGATTTAATCCAAACTGGTTTGATGAATATAAAGGTTGGTTAGAGTACAATATTGAAAAAGATATAGTATATTTTTTATTTTGTTATCTTTATAGACCTGATATTGGTGAACAAGCAAGTGATGATAGTTTTGATAATAAGGGATTTAAAAATTAGAAAAAAAAAAGAAAGATTTGAAGTTCATATTGGCCAAGTTCACAGTGCCCATAATATTGCTCGAAGAAAATGTGAAGATTTAATAAATCAGGATCAACACATTGCATTTTCTTATGGAAGATATTCGATCAAAATCAAGGGATTACGAACACGATTATGTGCTTGATTGATTTCTTTTAAGCTAAGGATTAGCTTTTCGTGGTCATGATGAATCAGAGGATTTTGAAAATCAAGGAAATTTTCTTGAACTTTTACACTTTTTGGCTGAGCATAATGAAAGTATTAATAAGGTTATCTTTGAAAATGCTCCAGGTAATAATAAGTTAACTGCTCCTGAAATTCAAAATGATATTACACATGTAGCTGCTATTGAGACTTCAAATACTATTATCAATGATTTGGGTAATGAGTTATTTACAGTTCTTTTAGATGAATCTCGCGATGTATCGATGAAAGAACAAGTGGCTATTGCGATTCATTATTTTGATAAGAGAGGTTGCATTGTTGAGCGTTTCCTTGGTATTGTACATGTTGGTGAAACAACTGCTCCAACACTTAGATGTGCTATTGAGGAACTTTTTTCAAAGCATGGATTGAGTATATCGCGGATACGTGGTCAAGGTTATGATGGGGCTAGCAACATGCATGGAGAGTTTCATGGATTAAAAGATTTAATCTTAAAAGAAAATAACTCAGCTTATTACATTCACTATTTTGCTCATCAATTACAATTAACACTAGTTGCTGTTGCTAAGAATCATATTCAGATTGTTATATTTTTTTTAATAATGTATCTAATTTGATGAATATTGTTAGAAGTTCTTGCAAAAGGAGAGAAATTTTATTTGAAAGATAATTAAACAAAGTTGTTGAGTAAATAAGGAGTGGAGAACTACAAGATGGCAGAGGTTTAAATCAAAAAATAACTCTTCAATGAGTTGGAGATACGCATTGGGGATCACATTATGCTGCATTGATAAATATACTTATTTTATTTGGATCTATTACAGATGTTCTTGATATAATTGTAGAAGATGGTTTAAACAGTGAACAAAGAGGTGAAGCAAATACTCTGATTGATTCAATTCAATGATTTGAGTTTATTTTCAATCTGCACTTGATGAAATCCATATTATGAATCACAAATGAGTTATCTCAAGTTTTACAAAAAAAAAGGATCAAGTTATTATAAATGCCATGACTTTGGTTAAGGTGTCAAAACAAAGACCACAAAATATGAGGGATGATGGTTGGAACATTTTATTTGAAGAAGTTCATGCATTTTGTGAGAAAAATGATATACTTGTGCCAAATATGAGTGAAAGATTTATTATACGTGGAAGATGAAGAAGATATGCTCAAGGAATCACAAATTTACATTATTATCAAGTTGAGTTATTTTATTTTATTATTAATATGCAACTTCAGGAGCTTAACAATAGATTTGATGAGGCCAATACTGAATTACTTTTATGTGTGGCATGCTTGAATCCATGTGATTCTTTCTCAACTTTTGATAAAAAAAATTGATATGTTTGGCAAAGTTTTATCCCACAGACTTCTCAAGCTTTGATATTATTATTTTAGATAGTCAACTTGAGAATTATATTATTAACATGAAATCTAATAATTCATTTTTGAAGTTGAAGGGAATTGGAGAACTTACACAAAAGTTAGTAGAGACAAAGAAAAATAATATTTATCCTCTTATATATTTTTTAATAAAGCTTGTTTTGATATTGCCAATCGCTACAACAACTATTGAAAGAGCATTTTCTGTAATGAAGATCATAAAAAATTGCTTGCGCAATAGAATGGGAGATTCTTAGATGAATGATTGTCTTATTACATATATTGAAAAAGATGTATTTAAGAGTGTTAAAAAGGAATTGATTGTACAATGCTTTCAAAATATGAAGACTCGGAGGAAGAAGTTATAAATGCTATTTAATGTAAAAAAAATTTATGTTATTGCAAGGTTTGATTTCTTTATTTTCTTATATGAGATGCTTTGATTTTTAATTTTATATAAAAGTAAATTATTCATTATTTTATTGTGCCCTCCAAAAAAATTGGATCTCGCCTCGCTAATCCCTAGCTCAGCATGATGGCGGCGGAGCATGTTTTACACATTATCGACTATGAGGGACAACTTAAGTTGTCACCTCACAAATGGTGGTACATGCTTAAATTCTTCATCATCATCAAAGATGACGACGTGATTTGCCCATGGTTTAAAAAGGATAAATAGATTTCTAAACATATTGAATATTCTCAGCCGTCCATCTAAAATGTGCGGATGGATGGCTGAGATGATCCAAGTTCTTCCCCTTGATCAATAGAGACCATCCATGATCAAGGGGAAGATGCAAGCTAGATCTAGCATGGAATCACACCAAATTCAACCCACACCATCTAAAGATAGAGAGCAGCAAATCCAACGGTCAAAAATTGATGAGGTGAAAATTTCTTTCACAAAGCTCCACACCACATTGAGTTTAGTGATTGGAGAATTCCATGCCTCACCGGAGGTGATCACCGGCACGCAATTCTCTTAGATAAGCTTCGTCTGGTTGAGACGAAGCCTGACTGAAGTTTGGAGCACTTGAGGTTGAGTGGATCAATGTATGGACCAACTCTTCCTTTCTTGAGCTTCGGCTTTGATTGAATTTGATCCTTCTTTGTTGTGGGAACTCCAATAGAAGCTTAGGTGCACTCGACTTAGCTCCTAGATGAAGTGTGCAAGAACAATTGGAAGGAGATCTAGTGTGGAAGAAGTTGGCAATTCACTCTACCTCCCCTATTTTTGCACTATGCAGAACTGAGAAATGGGAAATTCTAATCCTCTCTAAGAAGCTTGGGAGTGCTCTCTGATGATGGCTTTGGGTTCCTTAGCTTCAATCGACAAAAGGGTGAATGAAAATAGAAGTGAATTAGGGGGAGTATATCTCCCCCTTGAAGGATCGGACGGCCGACAATGTCCATACTTGATCCAATTAATGAGATTGAGAGGGTTGTTTGATCTATTTTGGGTGTGCACATGATCGGTTTGATCCAAGGAATGGATTGCCAACCTCCCATGTGCCTTAATTTGAGCTTAAGCGGGAGTTTGAAATTTCATTTTTGAGCTAGGGGGTCAGGTTTGGTCTAGGGACCAAATGGGCTGACCCAAACCTATTTGGTTAGGTGCACCACTCATCACTAAGTCCCCTTGAGCTTTTAGTAAAGCCTCATGTGAATGTGAAGAGGGTATGATAAAATTACCCATGGGATAAACCAAAATTTGTTCTATGGCCTAGGGCTAGGATGGTCATTTTGTATTTTTTTTCACTTTGGATATGTTGGGTATGTGAAGAAACTAGGTTTGGCCAAGTTTCAATGGATTTGGAATTCATTTGATAGGGTTTGGCTCATGTTGACCCATTTAGGTCAAACCAAGGGTTGGGTCAAGTTCATATGACCATTTGAAATGTTTTGGTGCCTTTGGTTTGGTTCAATTTGGTATAGTTTTTTTCTTTGGCTCATATGACTTCATTTAGGTCAAATGGGTCAAGTTGATCTATTTGACCCATTTGACCTATTTGAGGTAGGTCAATGGTAGTTTTAGGTTAGGTTAGTCATGTGAAGTGGATTTGTATCTTTATTTCCAATCAATTTGGGTTAAGTTCAATTTTGGCTCAACATGACCCCTTTAGGTCATGTTGGGTCTAAGGTCAAATAGGCTAGGTAAGGTCTAGTTGGCCAATTGAGGCTTTAGTCAAGTTCAACAAGTGATTTGGAATGAACTTGACCCAATGATTTGAGTCAATTTGGCTTAGATCAAGTTTTGACACATGTTGGCCCTTTAGGTCAAAATGGGTCAACTTGGGTCAAGTGGCCCAATTGGGCTAGGTTAGGCTCAAATGTTAGCTTGGTCAAGTTCAATAATAAGTCATGAGTGAACTTAGATCAATGGTTTTAATCAATTTGGCCCATGGTGGAATTTGGCTATGTAAAGTTTCATTTTATGTTAAGTGTTGACTTGCTCAACCATTAAGTTTGACTTGGTTTGACCCAATTTGATTGATTGATCATCCCATGATGATTGTTGATCATGATGAGAGAGATATATGAGTTTGGTTCAATCCAATTTGGTTAGGATCAAAATTTGGCTCATAAAGGTACTTTAGGTCACTTTGGGTCAAGTGAGCCTAAGTTGGTCAAATGGCTTGGTCAAAGCTTGATTTGAAGTTGGTTGAACTTGTTTATGGACTTATGATTGAAATATAAATCCATTTGCAAGTGGCTTAAAGTCAAATGGGTTTTGATCCATTTAGCAATTTCATATTCAAAGGAAGATTATGAAGGGATTTTGGCTTTGATTTTTGAATTGGGTTTTGATTGTTTTATTGATGTTTGGAATTATATATGAGTTCATGATTGTAGGGTTTATTGAATCATGAGAGAAAATCAACAATTTGTCTTGATTTGAAATTGATTTGGCTATGCTCAAAATTTTGGCTTGAAGGGATTAGATTGGATTTTGACTAGATTTGAGTTTGATTTTTGGAATTGGTTTTGATTGTTTGAATTTATATTTCATTTATATATGTGAATATAAATAAGAATATAAATGGATCATGAGAAAATTTCAAGGATTTGAAATGGTTTAATCATGATTTAGGTTAAATCTATTAAAGGGAATTTAAAGGATTTAAGGGAATTTTTAAATTGGAATTTAATTTTTGGATTTGATTTGATGAGTTTATATTTAAATTTCATTTATATATGTGAATATAAATGAGAATATAAATAAGTTTTGAGAAAATCCCATAATTTTGAATAGGTTTGATCAAGATTTGGGTTAAATCCATTATAGGGAATTTGAAAGATTTAAAGAAAATTTTAAATTGGACTTTAATTTTTGAGTTGGATTTGATTGATTTCTATTTATATTTCAGTTATATATGAGAATATAAATAAGTTTTGAGAAAATCCCAAGGGTTTGAATAATTTTGATCAAGATTTAGGTTAAATCCATTAAAGGGAATTTAAAGGATTTAAAGAAAATTTCATGAATTAATTTTGAATTTTAAGTTTGATTGGATTGGTTTTTATTTTATATTTCATTTATATATGTGAATATAAATAATAATATAAATGGATTATGAGAAAATCTCAAAGATTTGAATTAGTTTTGATCATAATTTTGGTTAAGTCCTTAAGGGAAGGATTAAGGACTTAGGCAAAATTTGGACTTAAGAATTTTTGATGGATTTTGATCATGGGTTTCAATCATATAATTGATTTAGAGAAAATCAATTAGAATTAATTTGGAGTTTGACTTGAAGGAAGTAAGGTGAGGAGTGGTTCAAGCTAAGGGTAGGCAAGTTTTTCTAGCACCCCTAAGGCAAGACCTATTCCTATAGCTAACCCTTCTAAGTCTCTAGGGCTAGGTTGGAATGTCCACCTAATCACTAGATGTGTCTTAAGACTAAGGAACTCTTAAAGTCTAAGAGGAATCTTATATCTAAGATGGAGGAGTTGAGAGCTCACTCTAAAAATTAGGTCAACAACTATATCGAAAGATAAAAATTACCACCCTACAATGGACTTAATCACCTAATAAGGACTCCTAAGGCATTATGGGTCTTTGAATATACCATAAATTTTTCCTCTACTTTACATGGAACTGGGTTCTAAAGTTCCCTATGGGGAGAAGCCCCCATAGTTCATTACACCCTGAGAAAAGTGAATTCCTTAATAATACTCTCAATTAATGCAAACAATTAGGGTCTCTAAAGATTTTAAGGTTAGACTATCAAAGGATTGATTATATTTGGTAAATCAATTAGAAAAGTTCAAGGAGAAGACTTATTTTGAGAAGCCAAAGAGAATGAGTAGGAAATGCTCATGATACTAGGAAGCCTAGTGAGCATTCCAACCTATCCTATAATTGGGCTTTATATATTTGAAACTGAGAGGATTGATTTTATTAAAGTTGATATTTTATTAAAAAAACTAGGACTTATAATCCCATAACATAAGATTATGAAAATGCTTAAGATGTGATAATTTATGCTAGTAGCTTGAAGGAAATAGCTATCTTGGATCCTAAATCTAGGGAGCTTTTGCAAAAACCAAAGTGTGACCTAAATCTAAGCGTAGATGATTATATGGTTTATCTCCACAAGAGAGGATAAGCCACCGGACTGCTGGACTTACAACTGCCTAGAGTGGCAGGCAACTAACTCATTCTACACTTTAAAATCATGTAGACAAGTCATATAATTTTGCAAGATAGTTAGGTTTTTATTATTTAGAAAGAGACTAAAGTACTTAAACCCACTCCTTAAAGAGATAAGAGCATGAGTGGTATGATTAATGACTTAGTCTTATGCAAATCTTTTCAAATTTTATTTGTATTTGACACTTCATTTTAACAAAGGCTTTGGGATTTTCATATGCCTAAATGCATGTTAAAATGAGTTATGGGCTAAATCAAGAGAAAAGAGGGTGAAACTCCATCAGTAGGAGTTGCTCTCATAGGTCAAGAAATTCCCATGCGTGCAAGAATGGAGGCCCACATTTTTACAAGAGTGGTAGAAGATACATGCATGATATTAGACATACAACCATACAACTAAGGGGTTGCTAAATCTTTTAATTATCTTGGTTTAATGCCTAAGCTTTATGGTGAGGTTATGAGTTATAAAAAATTTAGTTATGAGTTGTAGTTAGGTCATAGATTTATTTTTCCTTAAGAGCCTATTCGCATCCATGCCATACAACAAACACCAATCATAAAGAAACTATGAAAAGGTAGGTCATTTCTATTGCACAAGCTAAACATAACATCAAACATTTTATAGCTACCGTAAACGAATAAAAGGCCAGTGCAGTGTACCACCGTACAACCCAAAAATAAAAATGGGTAGCCGAGCTCTACCCTTATACAACCCAAATTACAAAAGAATAATTACAGTTAAGGATGAATACAAGCTATGGGGATCTTCATCTTCTTCAAATTTTCATGTCTTCTTTCCTCCTCTTTGCTTCTTTGATTTGGCTCACTTCAAGGCATCACATGGCACATAAGACATTGTCTTTAAGCCAATGCTCATCCTAATTCTCCCATAGCACTAATCATAATTCTTAATTACAAAATTACATTTAAATGGAAAGAGTAAATCTAACTACACATGTAAAATAGAGGTTAGCTAAACATACATTCCACCCAAGCAATTATATTTATAATTTGGATTTAGTACCCTACACATGGGTAACCTAGCCCACCTATCCTAACTTGGATTATGCTTAGGGGCTTAAGCAACATGCAAAGAGAGCATTTATATTTATTTTTAGTAGTCCCTTAAGCACAATCCCCTGTAGAAAATATGATTAGGTTAATAGCAGCCTAACTTTCATTCTATGAAATATACACCCGAACATCCAGCCTAAAATAATACATCACAAAATAATATATATACCAAATCATGCACTGCCCTAACATGGAGCTAGAAGTGGTGACTTAATTCTAAGGTGTGTGTTAAAGCTTGTGTGGTATGTCCTAACTAGGCTTTGGAGTTAAGATTTTATAAGTGTAGAAAGATTCAATTTAAAGGGTGGTTTCACTTCAAGAGCTTTAATTAATTAGCAAGTTCTAATTTGTGACTTGTATTGTTTCATATCAAGTTTTATAGATTAATTTGGTTGCAATATGAGTTAAGTCCATTAATTAACCCTTACCTATTTTACCTTAAAGTAATTAATTAAATAATTATGAGCCAACATGATATGCATGGAAAATAACTTGCAATGATCCTAAGAAACGAAAGGGCCTAATGCAATTAGCTCATAATTAATAATTAATTAGGTTAAAGAACTTAATTAAGTACTTTTATGGCTTCTCCACACATGTAGGTTAGCCATAATTTTCTTATATAGCTTTAGGTTATTAAACACCTAAACATCTACCCAAGAAACTTAATTAGATGAGTTCTAGAATAATTATGACTTCAATTTAATTAATTAAACCATTTAATTAATGAATTAAACCATTAATTAATTCCAAATTAATTAATTTCAAGTCAAGTGAAATGAACTTAGGGAAAAGAATGAGAAAGAGGTCCCAATCTCATTCCCCATGTCCATTCACTATCTCATAATGATTAACAAGCTTAATTAATGATTTCCTTATTCTTTAGTATATTAATCAATCATCTAATTAATCAAGAAAGTAATTAGGTCTAAGATAAGAAATTTCCCTAATTAACCAAGCAATAAATCCTAAGAAAATAATGGGAGGTAGGGGTCATCCTATTAATCAACCTCAGAAAGTTTGGGATTAATTACTTGGGTAATTATGGAGTAATTAAACTAATTAAATTTTCTATTAAATTAAAATTAAGCCTTAATTACTATGCAAAATTAATTAGAATTAATTTTAAATTAATCTCCCTTCAAATAAAATGAGTATTTATTTGTATTTTTATGATTTTTTTATGATTTGGTATGATTTTTTAAAGTTTCAGTTGATTTAAGTGATTTTTCATGATTTTTATGAAGTCCATTAATTTATTTTTGTTAAAATAGACCATTTGAGCTTCAAAATATAATATCTTCCAATCTAGAAATCCTTTTGACTTAAAATGCTTATTGTGGGTGCATTTTAACTTTAATTTCAATCCCTAAAAATTTCAACTTAATCTGATATGTATTTTTAGTGTAATTAATAAAATTTAGTTTTCACTAAAACTTAAATTAAGCTTAAAATATTTAGTGAAATTTGGGAATTTTAGATTTGTTAGATTCCTCTCAGAAAGAGGAATCCAATGAGCTCTTATTTACAATATTTAGTTAAGTACATAATTTTCTATGAAGTTTTGAGGTTTTGGGTGATTTAGATAACTTTTAAAATCAGAAAATCACTAATTTCCTACTTAACACACTCAGCCCCAAGCGCGGAGCTGAAGTGGCAATACAATTCCATGCGGTGTCGTATGATTAGACATGCGGTTAGTGGAGTGCGTCACGCGACCGTGCAGCTTAGCGATGAGCGGAACGGATGGTGATGCACAGATTGGCATGGACATCCGATCATAAATTGGATGATCCAGATCAATTCATGTGATCTAAAGGGCAAAAATGTGTAGGATCTGGCATGATCTAGGCCATCCAATCCCCAAACGTGGGATCAAATGACTGATGCTTTCCAGTTGACGAAAATGAAAGAAGAAATGGGAAAATCATAAAAAAATGTGAAATGAAATCTGATTAGGCTCGATTTCATGTCGATCTTCACCAGAAAACTTATATTTTGTATTGGGATTGTATAAAATAAATAATGCGAGCAATTTTTAAAGAAAATTCCTTAAATTGCACAAAAATCATCACAAAATAAGAAATCCTAAGGCAGGCTACAGGTTTTCTTGAAAGATAACTCACCGTGGATGATTTCTGGCAGCGGTATTGATCCAAGCATGCTCTTGAGTGGAGAAAGAAGCCTTTGAATGAGCCTAGACCTTGGCATTCACTTCGGAATAATGTATCTTCTGATGGTCGCCGCTTCCTCATGGAAATCCTCTTGATTTTGGTGGTTTTTGCTTAAAAATCAAGTAGGAATATTTGCTAGTTGGTTTAGGAGCTCTAAGAGCATGGAATGAGAGTGGGAGAATGAGAATAAGGGTGTCTATTTTTTGTCCATTGGTTTTGGCTAAAAATCCCCCTTTCATTTTTGATTTTTGGCTCCAAATGGGTATCCTTTATCTTAGGGTGGTTGGGAATGAAAGGGAATCATCCTAGGTGGCTCATTTTGGTTGGCTAAGGCATGGGAAGTGCTTGTCATGAAGGACAAAAGGGTGTCTTTACAAGGGGAGGTGAAGTCCTTCATGCCAAGTGTTCCAATGGGAGAGGTGAGGTGAATTCACCTACCCATGATTCACGGCTGCCCCAACCACCTCTTAGGTTAGATGATAGTGTCCTTGGTGCCTAGGTGGACTAATGGATGAGTTCCAAGTGGCCAAAGAAGAGAAATGACCACTTAGGTGAGTATCTTTTATCATGGAATGCCCTTGACCCAAGGGCAAAGTGTTCATTTGGTATTGGATTTGATTTGAGCAGATTTGAAATTAGTCAAAAGTGAGTTGGACCAAATTTCATGTCATTAGGAGTTCATTTGGTTTAATTTGGGTCAAATTGGATTAGGTTGACCAATTAGGACAAAGCAAGGGTTGGATCAAGTTCAAATGACTATTTGGAGTGCATTGGTTCAATTGGTTTCAATCAATTTGGTTTAATTTAGATTTAATTTGGACTTTTTCCAATTTGATCCTTTAGGCCAATTTGGGCTAAGTTTGGTTAGGTTGACCAATTGGTTAAATTGGGCTCAATTATGGCTTTGGTCAAGTTCAATAATCAATTTGGAATGAACTTGAGCCATTGGTTACAATCAATTTGGTTTAGGTTAAAATTTGGCTAGTTTGGGTTCATATGGGTTAAAGGGTTGACTTGGTCAATGGGATAGGTTGACTTGGTTTGACCTAGTTCATGAAAATTGATTAACCTAGGATGATCAACAATCATGACATGAAGTTTGGATTGGCTTAATTCACTTTGATTTGAATTGAATTGGATTTTGGTTCATGTAAGTCAAATTGCCCCCTTTGGGTCAAATGAGCCAATTGGGTTTAGTTGGCTTGATCTTAATTTGAGTTTGATTTAACTGAGTTTATATATGGATTTGAGATTGACATATAAATTCAATTGCAATTGGTTGGGTTCAAATGAGGTTTGGCTCATTTGAATATTTCAAGTCAAATGGGCTAGGTTGGGTTTGACTTGAGTTGATTTTGATTTGGCTTGATGATTGTAGATTTCATTTATATTTGGATAGATGATTGAAGGAATGATTGATTCCAGAGAAAATTTATTTATTTATACTTAATTTGGATAGGATTTGGTTAAGTCCAAGAAATTAGCTTAAATGGTATAAATTATATTTTGATTTGATTTTGGATTTAGTTTTGGCTATTTGAATTTATATTTCATTTATATTTGGGCATATAAATGAAGATATAAATGATTCATGAGAAAATAACTTGAGTTTGGAGTAATTTGAAAGCAAATTTGACCAAGCTCGTGGATGTTGGTCAAAAGGGCTTAGAAGGAAATTTGGCTGAGTTTGGATTTGATCATGGGATTGAATCATTTGATGTTGGATTTGAATTGAAATTTGATAATTTGATTAAAATGTTGAATTGATATTTGAGAAAATCAAATTAATTGGGATTGATTTGGATTTGGTTAAGGCTAAGTCTATAGGATGAAATCAAAGGGCTTAGGAAGGGTTTTGAATTAAAGTTTGATCATGGATTTCAACCAAATGATTTGGAATTCATATTTGGATTTAGAATATGAATCAGAATTTGAGGTTCGGTTGGAAATTTGGACTTGAATTGAATTTAAGAAAGTGCATATGGATTGAGTTTAGGCTATATGGTAGCTAAGTCTTCCTAAGTCCCTTGGGCACAACTTTATAGCTAACTCTAAGTCTCTAGGCTTGGGTTAAGTGTTCACTTAATCACTAGAGTCTTAATACTAAGAATCTCTTAGTGTCTATAAGAGTCTTAGATCTATGATGAGGAAGTTGAGAACTCACTCCAAAAGTGAGGTCAACAAAAGGACCCCCAATAGGTATGGTGTGACTGACAAAGCACACCGCAAGTATTGGCATTAATTGAGAGGATCAACAACATCCAAAGGATTGCAAGCACTAATAGAAAAGATCTACCCCTAATCTCAAGATGTAGATAGAATCAAGATCTTAGTGAAATGCAACTCAACTTATGCCAAGGGAATAAGAAAGACAGAAAGGATCCACTGAGGGATCAAGTATGTGAACCTTCCACTAAGGAAGCAGGTTCAGATTATCCATAGAGAGGATAAGGGTTTAAGTTTGATCATAAGCATGATTTTGGGGGGGGGGGGGAAGATCTATGGGCGGATTAGGATTTATATCCCGTCGAGGATGAGTGCATAAATCTTCCATTAGGCAAGCAGGTTCAGATTATCTGCTAGAGATAGGGATTTGATTTGGTTTGATTTTGTGGGGCTCCACTGGGGAGAGGATATGATTCACGCCTCACTGGGAAAAATTTTGATTTAATTTTGAGAGCACATTTACTGGAGATATGAGCTCGGCTCCATTGAGAATATGGTGGATTTAATTTATGGGTTTACTTAGTTTATTTTGAGGAAGCATTCAATAGGGATAATAGTGGATGGATTTAATTTAGACTCCACTGGGGAAGGATGGTGGATTTAATAAAATGGACCCTATCGGTGTGCAATGGATCCACTAAGAAGGAGCTATATCACCATATCCTATCTTAGATTTACAAATCCAAAGGGAAAGTCTATCGGCCATCAGGTAGGACTATCCAATCTAAGGGTTGCCTTTCGGTGTGCAATGGCCAAGTTAGGAAGAAAGCTTGTAGACTTACATCCTTTTAAACAAGGAACCACTAGGGTGATCTGCTTGTAGCACAACAAATCAAACCTGACATATGACGACTATTGAGTGAATGTCACCGTGGACTCATATCAACTCAAACATAGTCAAATTTATTTTCATTTTAGATGGACCTTGTCGGTGTGTGATGGATCCACTAAAAAGAGGCTATATCAGCCTAGTCCTATCTTAGATTTATAAATCTAAAGGGATAGTCTACCGGCCGTGGGGTAGAGCTAACCAACCTAAGGGGTACCTTTCAGTGTGCAATGGTCAAGTTAGAAAGGAAGCTTGTAGACTTACATCCTCCTAAACAAGGAACCACTGGAGTGATCGATTGATAGCACAACAAATTGAACCTAACCTAAGGCTGCCCATCGGAGTGCAATAATCATGCCAGAGAGAATGCATGATATACTTATATCTTCCAAAGCAACGATGACCACCGGTGTGACCTGTTGGTGGCACAACAAGTCAAACCTGACCTAAGGGCGACTACTGAGAGAGTGTCAACCCGGGGACTTATCTCAACTCAAAAGTAGTCAGGCGATTCCTATTGGGAGTTTTGTTGGGACTGCCCCAAAGATAGGATGCTTGCTTGGGAAAAGGTACCACTGAGGATTTTCTCCTAATCCACAAGCAAAAACATATATTTTGTTTTATTTATATGTGTGCGTGGACCCTATTAGTGTGCAAGGGACCACATTGAGAATGGGCTTATATCAGCCTAGTCCTATATCAAACTTACTGGACCAAGGGAGAATCTGCACATCCTCAAGATGGATTCTCCAACCATAGGGGTGACTACCAGGAAAGGGGGACTGTCCAATCTAAGAGTAACCCAGGTAGTGTCTAAATGGGGTCGCTAAGGATGTGATCTAAATAGAGTGCCCATAGAGGAGGTGCTGCTAGGGGCTTTATCCAGGACCCTGTAAAAGAAAACATATAGGTATACAGTGGCCAACTCTGGGAGAAAGCTTGTATACTTACTTTTGCCATGAGTGGTGCATCCACCGAGTGGGATGCTGTCAACATAGCGGTAACCAACCAACCTAAGGTGCCTGTTGTTTTGTGATAATCAATCTAAGAAGAAGGTTTGTATACTTACATCCACACAGATAGAAATGATCACTGGGATAGTCTACTAAGCGATCAATCTAAGAAGAAGACTTGTAGATGTTATCCAACCTAGGGTGACTACTAAGCGGGGAATCTCGTGTAAGGACTAGACCCAGACTTGAAGCAGTCAAAAGGAAAGGAGCCATTAGGGGACTTATCCTAAGCCTCAGATATACACAACTCAGTCAGTTCACGATGACTAGTTCAAGAAAAAAGTGTGTAAACTTATATCCTCTTAAATGAAGTCAACATAAGGTAGCTTACTAGCTAAGCAGTAAGGCCTACCAAACTAACAAGGTGCTCGTCAGTTTACAATGGTCAAGTTAAGAAGAAAGCTTGTAGACTTGCATCCTCCAGACAAGTAACCACTAGGGTGACACACTAGCAAGGTAGCATGTCAGCCCGACCTAGAGTAGCTAATAAGTGAGTGCCACAAGGGGCTTTATCCCACATTAAAATAGCCTGAGATAAAAGATATGTGTTTATTTTATATGTGGTTGTGTGTAGTTTGTGTTGATGTTATGTTACTAAAGGATAGGACGTCACTTGGGTTCCTTATACCTACCCTAAATATATCATGGCAGATTTGCAAACAAAGATGTGTCTTAACATAGAAGAGATGGGATTTGAGATGAAAGGAAGTTTTATTGATAATTGTTTTCAAACAAGATTTATGGATAGTATTTCTTTAGGTAATGCCCGTTGATTGGAAGCATTGGGCGCTTTCCCTTATAATTTATAATCTGATAAGATCCTCCTTGGTAAGCCTTGTCTATGAAAAAAGGGTCTTCCCAAGTGGGTTCAAACATGCCTCCCATCTTTCAATGGGAAATAATTGGTCTCCTTAGAACTAAAACATGCTCTCTTACTTGAAAAGCTCTAGGACGGTCCAACTTGTTATGAGCTTGAATCATTTTATCTTTGTACAACTTAAGGTTCTGGCATGCCTGGAGGAATCTCTCCTCCAAACCTTCGAGCTCTTCTAACCCCAACTTGGCGTTCTGCTCTGTGGTAACCTTGTTACCCATAGCTATCCTTAATGATGTGAGTTAGACTTCTAATGGTAGAACTGCTTCAGACTCATACACTAGGGAGAAAGGGGTAGATTGAGTTGGAGTTCTATAAGTGGTGCGGTAAGCACATAAGGCTTCAACTAACTACTCATGCCACTGTAGCTTATTATTGTTGAGTGTCTTCTTTAATATTTGGATGAGAGTTTTGTTGAAGGCTTCTGCCAATCCATTTGCCCTCGGGTAATAGATGGTAGAATATCTCCAATCTATGTTGTGTCTCCGAGAAAAACTATTGATCTTAGTGCTCTTGAATGCAGTACCATTATCAGACATAATTCGTCGAGGCACCCAAAACCTATATACGATATGGTTCTTGAAAAACTAAAGCACATGCTGAGTTATGACCTCTCTGAGTGGGATTTTCTCTGCCCACTTGGAAAAGTAGCCTGTGGCAGCTAGATTGAACCGATGACCCTTGGAAGAAGGAGGATCGATCGGACCCACTATATCAGTACCCCCAACACTCAAATGGCCATGAGGCCAATGTAGGGTGTAGAATGTTGGGTGGTTGGTGTAGGACCACACCATGCACCTGATAGTGGTGGCATCTCCTAGCTACATCTATGTAATCTGTGATCATCGAAGGCCAGTAGTATCCTAGTCTCTTGATCTTGGCTTTCATCTTCAGACTGAATTGATGTGCTCTGCATAAACCTGAGTGTACCTCAATCACGATCCTGTGGGCTTCATGTTTATCCAAACAATATAACCACATAAGATCGAAGGGCCTCCGGTACAAGGTACCATCTACGAGAGCGTAGGAAAGGGCTCTCTGCTTCACATGATGTGCTAGTGATTTCTCTTAAGAAAGTTTTCCTATATTTAAATAATCCATGAATGGTTGCCTCCAATCCAACTCCTCGTCCTTTTTGGCAATGATAACCTCCCCTTCAAGATAGAATCTTTTGATGAGTTCAATGTCAACAAGGAATAAGACTTGTCTATTTTGGACCCTTATTGGTATGGACTCATCTTTTGGACATGCAAACTCTTTGGCAAGCTTAGCTAATGCATCTGTTATTGCATTCACTCCTCGAGGAATCTTATAAATAGTAACCTCTGGGATTTGGGCCAATAATGTCATGGTGTACTTGCTGTAATGATGGAGCTTAGGCTTCAAAACTTTGTAAGACCCAATTATTTGGTTGAAAATAATTGAGTGTCCCAGAAGATGTTGATACTCTGAATGCATAGTGTAATGGCTAACTCCATATCGGCAATCAGAGTCTCATATTCAGCTTCATTGTTAGTGCATGAATTGGACAAACGATATGAGAATCTCATCACATCATTGTCTGAAGTTAGGAGAACTATTCCTACCCCTGCCTTTCCTAAGAGAGTAGATCGTGGTTCTTCTCTCTTTTGAAAGGAAAACACACCATCAAAATATATCTCTCGATGGTGAATGCTAGTGTCCCCTAAGTTCATGATTTGTTCATCGGGGAGGTCATCACTAAAAGGGGAATCAGCAAGAAGTGGGTCTGCTGCTAAGAAATCTGCTAGTGCTTATCCTTTCACTGCACGGAGTGGTACGAAAGTGATGTCAAACTAAGATAAAATCATGAACCACTATGCCAACCATCTGGAAAGCATCATCCATATCATAAGATATTACAGTGGATTAATCCTAGAAATCAGATTCACTTTATAAGAAAGCAGGTAACGCTGTAGCTTTTGGGATGCAAAGATTAAAGCTAGGCAGTGCTTTTCAATGGGTGGGTAATTTGCCTCAGCAGGGATTAGACAATGGTTGAGATAGTAGAGCGCATTTTCTTTCTCTTTGTCATTTTTTTGGGCCAACAAAGTTCCAAGGGAGTTGTCTAATGCAGTAGTATATAGGATGAGCATCTTTTCTGGGATAGGGGCCACTAGAACTAGCGGTATCATCAGGTAGTGCTTGATGTCTTCGACGGCATCTTGGAACTTTCCATCCCACTTGCACTTGGCATCCATTTTTACAAGTACTGAAAATAGTTGGCATCTTCCCGATAGGTTGGAAATGAAGCGTCTTAGATATGCCAACCTCCCTTGATCTGAGTTAAGTTAGACTTTTTTGGGGTGGCATTTCTAATATCGCCTTAATCTTCTCTAGATCGATTTCTACTCCACGGTGCCAGACAATAAACCCAAGGAATTTTCCTGAAGTTACTCTGAATGCACACTTCAGGGGATTCATTTTAACGTTAAATTATCTTAACCATTCAAAAACTACTCTCAAGTCAAAGAAATGGTCTTCTTTCTCTTTATTTTTGATTATGAGATCATTGATGTAACATTCAACTTGATGAGAAATGAGTTCATTGAAAATTTGAGTCATGGCCCGTTGGTATGTAGCACCGTCATTTTTAAGGCCGAAAGGCATGACCCTATAGCAAAATATTCTAATCGAGATTCAAAATATAGTGTTTTGTTTATCTTTAGGAGCCATCTTTATTTAGTTATAACCAGATGAGCCATCCATGAAAGAGAAGACTTCATGAGATGAGGTAATGTCTACCATCAATTCTAGTATTAGTAGTGGAAATTTGTCTTTTGGGCATGCCTTATTTAGATCCCTAAAATCAACGTATAAGTGAATTTGGCCATTCTTTTTCTAATTAGAATGACACTAGCCAACCATGTAGAATATTTTTCTTTCCTGATAAAGCTAGCATCGATCAGTTTCTTGACTTCAAAAATGACCTGCTATTTAATGTCTAATCGCATGCATCTAGGAGATTGCTTGATAGAGTTACCACTAGGCTCTATTGCAAGTTTGTGGACTGCCATATTAGGAGATAAATTGGGCATCTCTTCATAACTCCATGCGAGGCAATCCTTAAACTTAGTCAACAGCCTAACTAAGTCATTGGTTTTAGTGCCACTCAACAAAGAACTGATGTATGTCAAACGTGGATTATATTTAATTCCTAAGTTGATTTCTTTGAGCTCATCGATGATTGACCTGATCTCCTCTTCAAACTCTGTGGTGCATCTTTGACTTCAAAATCATTTGGAGCATCTGAATTTTCTAAGCATACCTCCTCATATGAGTTAGTGTGGTTTGAAAAGAACCTATCAGATTTTAAATGATTAGTGATGACTAAGCAGTAATCATCATCATCGATTGGACCCACTGTATTGAATCCTAATCATGGTCTTGATTTAGGATATCTGCTTTGGTTGTCCCATAATCTTTTAAAGTAGTCTAACTTATGTTTAGACCAAGTATGTGGGATTAATCCCTTCTTTGCAAGATTAAGAATACAAGGCGAATACCAATCAAAAGGAAATTATATTAAATCTTTATATGAATCATCCTCAAGTTCTACATCAGCTTCATGACTTGAGTATGATGCTCCCAAAAAGAACCTCTAGATTTTTCCATCTGTGGATGACTTAAGGGCTTCCTTAACTACCAAACTCTCAACTTTTTGTGAGAAAAGTAAGGTTAGAGCTAAGGTTCCTAGCTGATGTCTAACTATCTCATATACAGATTTGGATACATTTATGCTTTACCTTGGAGCTCAGTCTTCATCTATCCTGCTCAAACATCACCTCAGAAGGGATCTACTACTGAGAAGAGATGGTTGGTGTACTAATCACATAAGACTCATCCTCTAAATTAGATTTCTAAGTCTATGTGGATAGCAGGTGTACTCCTAGTAGCTGGGACATACCTCCTATTGGGTGGCCAATAGGGAGGCTTTCCACCTCAAGGGCTACCTCTGAACTATCCTCTGCCTCATCCTAGTGGAGGTTGAGTCATCCTACCCATATGTTTGAATGGAGTAAGGGTGGAATCTAATGTCAAGCTCTATATCTTCCCCTAAGTCCATGTCTCGCTCTCTTTAATTTTCTTTTTCTTTCTCTTTTTTCTTTTCATTTTTTGTTTCTTTTTCCTTTTCTTTTCTTTCTTTTTGTCCCTCATGGTGATCTTGACTAGATTCATGAGAATGGACTTATTGGTTTTGGAGAAGAAAATAGGATGCATCTTCATATATCCTGACCTAATGAACTGTGAAGGGTTTGAGATCTCCTTTGATACAATACTCAATTTCACCTCTCATGAACTTCATGCACTGATGTAGAGAGGATGGAACTGTGTTGTTCTCATGTATCCATGATCTCCCAAGCAAAGCATTGGAAGATGTATCCGAGTCTATGATATGAAACTTGGCTTCAGTCTTCCAATTATCTATCTCTAATGGCAATACTATGGAGCCTAATGCCCTCTCGCTTTGTTCATTGAATCATCTCAACATCATCCTCTCTTTTTGGAGGTTAGAGATGTTAATTCTCAAGTAGGCAATGGTTCTTAAACTCATAATGTTGACTAATGCACCTTGGTCAACCAAAACTTTTGATAACCTGTATCTGCCAACGTCCACTGTAATGTAAAGAGGGCGGTTGTGCTTGATCATTCCTAGAAGTAAGTCTTCATCATTGAATATAACTTCTAAGATTTCCTTTGAGCAGTGTGCCTCCTCTTTAGAAAGTCAGTTGAGCTAAGCATATCTCTAGATCAAGAAGAGCCTTGACTAGAGATTTCCTCATCTCTTTGGATAAGATAAGGGCGTCATATATGCTTAACTTAGCAGGCAACTTTCTAAGATATGCTAGGGCATTGTAATCAACTCTGACTTGGTCCTCCATAAGCATATATATAGGTGGACCATCTTGTGGAGGGGTTATCTGCTCACTAGAACTAATGACTTGTTTACCCTTATCCTGAGGTGCTACCCTATGAGGTAAAACTTTGTCACTACATAGGTTGACTTCAATGACTTTATGAAATGATGAACTTGTGAAAAGTTCTACCTTCTCATCAGGTATACCTACAGCTTCTCCTATGAGATCCTCAGAGTCAATTGACTCCAAGTCAATCTCAATAGGTGAACTCAATTGATTCGGAAAAGGAAAGTCCAATTTTGAATTAGAAGAGAGTAGATCGGAATGACTAGAGCTATCATTATTATTTTCTAGACTTGGAGAGTTTTCAACAGAAATAAAGTCTAGAGTATTAGAAGTGGACAAGATGTAAGTGAAAGATTTCTTCATTGATTTCTTTTTTGGTAGAGGTACATGATAGAAATCCAACAAAGTAAGCGCGAAAAGGGATTTACTACCCTTATCCGCCAATACAACACTCCTGCTGGTAGAAGAGGAGCTAGTGAAGGAAGAAGTAGTAGCTACAACTGTGGATGGAGTGCTGGACTCAGACGGTGGTTGTGCTACTGAACTATCCCGGGAAAGTAAGGTGGACTACTGCTGAGCTGTCACCTTCTTCAAGTTAGCTTTGGTAACTTACAAACCATCCTTGATGTTGGAGGTTTGAGCTGCCTTAGGCACCTGTAGAGAGAGTTTCTTAATTTTAGAAACTATTGTTTTAGAGGTTCGGGATAAAGCAATATCCCAACCTTCTTTTATCTTGAGAGCTGCATGGCATCCCTTACCTTTGATTGCTTCAATTATTGTTGTTTCATTTTATCTTTTGATCTTGAGTCAGACCACATTTCAACAATTTTGGTTATGTTGAATGGGGTTCAAATTGCATGGGGAGATTAGCAGAATTAGAGGAGAAGCTTTCACCTTGATGTTGACTTAAATTGTTGGTTTTGATTTGTCTTTTTTGAATTAGAACCCTCATTTAACAAATTTAGGTATGCTAAATGGGGTTTTATTGGAGAGATTTACTATGTGAGGAGAGACTTTGCCATATGATTTTGATTTAGAACCCATACTCAACCAATTTAAGTAGGTTGGGCGGGGTTCAAATATTTGGAGAGACCTTTGAAGATATTTGTTTTGTGTGTCTTATTTGAAAATTTTGATTTGAAAAAACCTTTACTTAGCAAATTTAGGTATGATAGAAAGGTTTTGATTGTATGTTTGAAAATTTTGTGAAAACATCTTTGCTTGTGATGGTTGTTTGTTATGTGTGTGATATATGTTGATTTGATGTGAAATTGGGGCTTCTTACTTACCAAACTTTGTATGTTAAGTAGAGGACAAATGTGTCTGATATGTGTTTGTTTGACTTGAAAAATGAGGCTCTTACTTAAAAAATTTGGTATGATAAGTGGGAGCCAAGTGTGGTTTGATATGTTTTTGTTTGCTTTTAAAAATAAGACTCTCACTTAACAAATTTTGTATGTTAAGTCAGAGCCAAATGTAATTGATTTGTTTTTGAAAATGACCCTCACTTAGCAAATTTGATATGTTAAGTGGAAGCCAAATATAATTGATTTGTTTTTGTTTATTTTCAAAATGAGATTCTTACTTAACAAATTTGGTATGTTTAAGTAGAAAACCAAATGTTTAATGGGAGCCAAATGTGATTGATTATTTTTGAAAAAAGAAACCCTCACTTAAAAAAATTTGGTATGTTATGTGAAAGCCAAGGTGATTGATTTGTTTTTCAAAATGTGACCCTAACTTAACAAATTTGGTATATTAAGTGGAAGCCAAATTTGATTGATTTATTTTTGAAAATGAGACTATCACTTAATAAATTTGGTATGTTAAGTAGGAGTCAAGTGCATTATGATTTGAAAATAAGACTCTTACTTAACAAATTTGCTATGTTAAGTAGGAGTCAAGTGTATTGTGATTTGAAAATGGGGCTCTTACTTAACAAATTTGGTATGTTAAGTAGGAGTCAAGTGCATTATAATTTGAAAATGGGGCATAACAAATTTGGTATGTTATGTAGGAGGCCAAATATATTTATGATTTATAAAAAAGGGAAATCTATTTAACAAATTTAGGTATGTTAAATAGAATTCAATTTGTTTTTATGATTTTTGAAAATGGGACTCTCATTTGACAAATTTGGGTATGTCAAATGGAGTCCAAATGTGTTTTGATGTTCAAGATTTTGGAAAAGAAAAATTCTATTTGACAAATGTAAGTGCATTAAATAAAATTCAATTTGTTTTGATTTTCCAAAAGAAAAGGGAACTCCTATTTGACAAATGTAGGTATGTCAAATGGAAGTTCAATTATATCTTAATTTTTGTGTATGATTTCTTGGTTTTTGAAAAGAGGGAAGCTCCAATTCTAGCATATATGGAATATGCTAAGTGGAGTTTCGACTTAATGTCATTATTTTATTTGAAGATAGGATCTTCACTCAATAAGTTTGGGTGTGTTGAATGGAGATAACTATTTTCAAAAATGTGCTTTTGAAAAAGAGATTTTAAAAAAATTTTGATTTTGTTTTTGAAAAGAGCCTCCATGTAACAATTATAGGAATTGTTAAATGAGCTTTGGTTATATGAGTTTTGTGCTTCTTAGAAATTTTTAAAAATTTTTATTTTGAAAATTTCTTGTGAATTTTGTGCAAGATCTTTTGTTATGTTAATTTTTTTTTGAAAAAGTGCTTTTAGAAAGTGACATTTTGCAAAGGAGTTTATTTTCTTAAATATAAGATGAACCTTGCCTCACCAAGCTAGTGGTAAGGAGGTTCTAAATTTTAGTCATCTCATTTTATTAGTTAATTTTATCTTTCACCTACTGGGGGACCCAATAGGGGTTCCAAGGCCTACAAGGAGTGAGGTCTTAAAACCTAGAGAATGTTGGCTAGCTTTGCTTAAGAATGAAATAAGCTAAGTGTCAATGGAAGGAAAGATAGTCTTGGACTCATATATATAAAATATAAGTCCACTAACGATGCTTAGAGACAATAATTATCTACTAGAGATGGAGAGAGGAACCATCCCTAGCGGAATCCCCAGAAAAATTTATGGTGTTTATTTTTGATTATGTGTATGGGGGACACCACACAAATCTGAGGGTGTACTTATTGAGGTAATCGAGTACGACATCAAAGAATGGTGCACTATCATGAAAGATAGAAATCACCACCCTATAATGGACCTAATCACTTAATAAGGACTCCTAAGGCATGATGGGACTTCGAACATACCAGAGATTTTTCTCCTACTTTACAAGAATGAATAAAGCAGGGTCTATTTAAATCGGGTTCTAAAGTTTTCTATGGGAGCAAACCACCATAGTTAATTGCATTCTAAAAAAATTAAATTCCTTAAGAATACTCTCGATTAAAGTAGACAATTAGGGTCTCCAAAGATTTCAAAGTTATACTATCAAAGGATTAGTTATATTTGGAAAATCAATTGGGAAAGTTCAAGGAGAAGATTTATTTTGAGAAGCCAAAGGGAATGAGTAGGAAATGCTCATGATACTAAGAAGCCTATTGAGCATTCCAACATATCCTATAATTGAGCTTTATATATTTGAAATTGAGAGGATTGATTTTATTAAAGTTGATATTTTATTAAAAAACCTAGGACTTATAATCCCATAGCACAAGATTATGAAAATGCCTAATAGGTGAGGATTTACGCTAGTAGCCTGAAGAAAATAGCTACCTCGAATCCTAAATCTAGGGAGCTTTGGTAAGAACCAAAGTATGACCTAAATCTAAGAGGAGATGGATATATGGTTTATCTCCACAAGAGAGGATAACTACTCGACTGCTAGACTTACAACTGTCTGGAGTGGCAACCAGCTAACTCCTCCAATGCTTTAAAATCATGTAGGCAAGTCATATAATTTTGCAAGATAGTTAGGTGGTTATTATTTAGAAAGAGACTAAAGTTCTTAAACTCACTCCCTAAAGTGACTAAAGCATGATTGGTGTGAGTAATGACTTAGTCTAATGCAAATTTTTTCAAATTTTATTTGTATTTGACACTTCATTTTGACAAAAAACATTGGGATTTTTATGTCTCTAAATGAATGTTGTAATGATTATGGGATAAATCAAGAGAGAAGAGGGTGAAGCTCTGTCAGAAGGAGTTGCTCTCATAGGTCAAGCGGTTCCCATGTGTGCAAGAATGGAGGCCCTCATTTGTGCAAGAGTGGTAGAATATGCATGCATGATTTTAGACATACAACCATACAGCTAAGGGGTTGCTAAATCTTTTAATTATCTTGGTTTAATGCTTGGGTTTTATGGTGAGGTTATGAGTTGTAGAAAATTTTAGTTATGAGTTGTAGTTGGGTAAAAGATTTATTTTTCTCTAATAACTTAATCACATCTAGGTCATACAACAAACACCAATCATAAAGAAATTATGAAAAGGCATGTCATTTATAATGTACTAGCTAAACATAATATCAAATATTTTATAGCTACCACCAAAGAATAAAAGGCCAGTGTGGATGGATACCACCTTACATCCCGAAAAGAAAAATGGGTAGCTGGGCTCTACCTTTATACAACCCAGATTACAAAAGAATAATTATAATTAAGGATGAATACATGTTATGGGGGTCTTCATCTTCTTCATATTTTCATGTCTTCTTTCCACCTCTTTACTTATTTGATTTGGCTCACTTCAAGGCATCACATGGCACATAAGACATAGTCTTCTAGCCAATGCTCATCCAAATTCTCCCATAGTTCCTAATTCTAATTGCAAAATTACATTTAAATGGAAAGAGTAAATCTAACTGCACCTGCAAAATAGACGTTAGCTAAATGTACATTCCACGCAAGCAATTATATTTACAATTTGGAATTAGCACCTTGCACATGGGTAACCAAGCCCACCAGTCCTGACCTGGATTATGCTTATGGGCTTAAGCAACCTGCAAAGAGAGCATTTATATTTATTTTTCAGTGACCCCTTAAGCACAATCTTCTGTAGAAAATATGATTAGGCTAATAGCAGCCTAACATCCAGTCTAAGAAATATACACCCTAACATCTAGTCTAAAATAATACATCACAAAATAAAATATACATCAAATCATGCACCGCCCTGACATAAAGCTAGAAGTGGTGACTTAATTCTAATGTGTGTGTTAAGGCATATGTCGTATATCCTAACTTGGCTTTAGAGTTAAGATTTTCTAAGTGTAGAAAGATTCAATTTAAAGGGTGGTTTCACTTCAAGTGCTTTAATTAATTGGTAAGTTTTAATTTGTAACTCACTTCAAGTGCTTTAATTAATTGGCAAGTTTTAATTTGTAACTCACTTCAAGTGCTTTAATTAATTGGCAAGTTTTAATTTGTATCTTTTTTGTTTCATATGACCTACACTTAATCTCTAAGTGTTATAAAGAGAAGAAAGAGGATTGCCCTCTTTCATCCCTATCTTAAGCCACTTTCTAAAGCATATTAATTTAATTTATTTCTCTTTAGTGAATGGCTTATTATATATTTCAAATTAATCCTAAGTTTAGGTTCATCTTAAATGATTGCATTCAACATGAATGGATTCTTAAGATTAATTTGAGTGAACTACTAACAATGGCATACATTAATTTATTCCTTTTCATCACATGTACATTGCATATGACTTAATCCTAAGTGTATATATACATACAACATATTTTAGCACACTCAAATGATGAATGTAGATGTGCATATTTGAAGCTTATATTTCTTATTTGATTGAATTATTTAATCATGTTAATTTAGAGATTTATCCAAATTCTTATATAAAAAGATATAATAGTGAAATTAAATAGGTACGTGTCATTATTAAACTAGGAAAGTGAGGTAATCAAATGACCTTCTTGGGCTAACTAAAGCCTCGTATTCCCGGGATGTCTAAACTATATACCCATTTTCATTCAAACACATGTAAATTTGTATGTAAGAACATACGGAAAGAGACCCCAAATGATATGGCTAATTAATTCAATCATTTAAGCAATTGCAAATGCATGTATTTTTATTAAAAATGAAGTATTACCATTCTTTAATTAAATACACACATGTATGTATAAAAGACCTAAGAAAGTATGTGTCATTGTTAAACCAGAGAAGTGAGGTAATCAAATGACCTCCTTAGGGCTAGCTAAAGCCTCATATTCCCGAGACGTCTAAATTATATACTGCTTTTCTTAAATACATACACATGTATTCATAATTTGGAGAATGAAAATCATGTAAAAAAGAATGATATTTAATTTGATTGAATCATTTATGTATATGAATTAATACTTCATCCAAATTCTAGTATTGAAATACATAAGAGTGAAATCAAATGGAGTACGTACCATTATTAAACCAGAGAAGTGAGGTAATCAAATGACCTTTTTGGGACTAACTAAAGTCTCATATTCCCGGGATGTCCATACTATATACTCATTAACATTCACACTTAAATAAATCAATACATGAATAAAAGGAAAGGAGCTTTACTTCATACACTTAAGCTATAATCACATACATCTCCTATGTATTTATAACTAGCATTCATAACATATATAATAATTTGTCTATAAGCTTTTGAAAAATATATTTGAATTTAATAGTGATAATAGCCACACATATATTAAATTAAATCAACACATGCAAGCTTGCATAAAGGAAATTTATTTAAGTTTAAACATTTTGAAAACATGAATGCATGGAACCACATGACACACATCATTTAATATGATTGGAAAGGAACAATAATACATAAAACACATATTTCATTCAATCAAACTAATTTTTAAGGACAATCATATCAAATACAATCATTTAAAGAAAACCAAAGCTTCTTATTAAGTTATTTTTGGATGTTTGATTTGATTTAGAGAAAAGAGGAGATTCAATCATTTGCTGCTCCTAATCCATTCCCATATTGGTTAATCAATTTGGTTCATTGAAAAGAAATTAAGTTGATTTTATAGATTAATTGGGTTGCAATATGAGTTATGTCCATTAATTAACCCTTGCCTATGTTACCTTAAAGTAATTAATTAAATAATTATGAGCCAACATGATATGCATGGAAAATAACTTGCAATGATCCTAAGAAATGAAAGGGCCTAATGCAATTAGCTCATAATTAATAATTAGTTAGGTTAAGGAACTTAATTAAGTACTTTTATGGATTCTCCACACATGTAGGTTAGCCATAATTTCCTTAAATAGCTTTAGGTTATTAAATACCTAAAAATCTACCCAAGAAACTTAATTAGATGAGTTCTGGAATAATTATGATTTCAATTTAATTAATTAAGCCATTTAATTAATGAATTAAACCATTAATTAATTCTAAATTAATTAATTTCAAGTCAAGTGAATAAACTTGGGGAAAAGAATGGGAAAGCGGTCCCAATTTCATTCCCCATGTCCATTGGCTGTCTTAGAATAATTAACAAGCTTAATTAATGATTTCCTTACTATTTAGTATATTAATTAATTAAGAAAGTAATTAGGGATAAGACAAGCAATTTCTTAATTAACCAAGCAATAAATCCCAAAAACATTATGGGAGGCATGGTTCATCCCATTTATCAACCTAAGAACATTTGTGATTAATTACTTTGGTAATTAGGGAGTAATTAAACTAATTAATTTTTTAATTAAACTCTAATTAAGCCTTAATTACTATTCAAAATTAATTAGAATTAACTTTAAAGTAATCTCCTCTGAAATACCTTTAAAATGAGTACTTATTTATATTTTATAATTTTTCTATGATTTGATATGTTTTTTTAAAGTTTCATTTGATTTTAGTGATTTTTCATGATTTTTATAAAGTCCATTAATTTATTTTTGCTAAAATATACCATTTGAGCTTCAAAATGTAATATCTTTCAATTCAGAAATCCTTTTAACTTGAAATTTTGATTATGGGTGCATTATAACTTCAAATTCAATGCCTAAAAATTTCAACTTAATCTGATGTATATTTTTAGTGTAATTAATAAAATTTTAGTATCATTAAAACCTAAATTAAGCTCAAAATATTTAGTGAAATTTATCAATTTTGGGTTTGTTGGATTCATCTCAGAAAGAGGAATCCAACAAGCCATTGTTTACAATTTTTAGTTAAGTATTATATTTTCTATAAATTTTTGAAGTTACAAGTGATTTAAATAATTTTTAAAATCAGAAAAATCCCTAATTTCCTACTTAACATAGTCAGCGTCGCGCGCAGCGATGCTATGTGATTGGATGCACGATTCCGCATGGCACATGATTGGCCGGGGTGGCACTGAAGTGGTACTGCGAGCGGGAAACCAGATGGCAGCGCACGGATAGGTGCAAACCACCCGATCATAGATCAAACGGTCCAGATCAATCCGTGTGATCTTAAGGGTAGAAATGTGTGGGATCTGGCATGATCTAGACCATTCGATCCCTAGGGATCAGACAGCTGCTGCTTTCCAGCCAACGAAACTGATAGAAAAAATAGGGAAATGACAAAAAAATGCAAAATGAGGTCCGATTAGACTCAATTTCACATCGATCTTTGCCAAAAAAACTTCAATTTTGTATTAGGATTGTATAAAATAAAGAATGTGAGGGATTTATAAGGAAAATTCTTAAAATTGCATGAAAATCATCACAAAATAAGAAATACTAAGGCCAGCTATGGGTTTTCTTGAAAGTTACCTCACCAGAGATGATATCGGTGGCAGTGTTGATCCGAGAACGCTCTTGAGTGGAGGAAGAAGTCTTAGAATGAGCCTAGACCTTCTCCTTCACTTCGGACAATATATCTACCAGTGGTCACCGCTTCCTTGCCGAAATCCACTTGATTTTGGTGGTTTTTACTCAAAAATCAAGTAAGAATGTTTGCTGGTTGGTTTGAGAGCTTTAAGAGCATGAAATGAGAGTGGGAGAATGAAAATAAGGGTCTCTATTTTCTGTCCTTTGGTTTTGGCCAAAAATCCCCCTTTCATTTTTAATTGTTGGCTCCAAATAGGTATCCTTTGGCTTGGGGTGGTTGGGAATGAAAGGGAATTATCCTAGGTAGCTCATTTTGGTTGGCTAAGGCATGGGAAGTGGCTGTCATGAAGGACAAATGGCTGTCCTAGCAAGGGGAGGTGGAAGTCCTTCATGCCATATGTTCCAAAGAGAGAGGTGAGGTGAATTCACCTCCCAATGAGTCATGGCTTCCCCAACCAGCTCTTGGGTCACATGATCAATGCCCTTGGTGCTTATGTGGACAAATAGATGAGTGTCAAGTGGCCAAAGAAGAGAAATGATAACTTGGGTGTGTATCTTTTCTCATGGAATGCCCTTGACCCAAGGGTAAAATGGTCATTTGGTATTGAATTTGATTTTAACTGATTTGAAATGAGTCGAAAGTATTTGGACCAAATTTTATGTCATTTGGAGTTCATTTGGTTTAATTTGAGCCAATTTGACCCATTTGGGTCAATTTTGATCAAATCAAGTTAGGTTGACCAATTGGTTAAATTAGGTTAAACTAAGGGTTGGATCAAGTTCCAATGACTATTTGGAGTGCATTGGTTCAATTAGTTTTGATCAATTTGATTTAATTTAGATTTAATTTGGATTTTGGCTAATTTGATCATTTAGGTCAATTTGGGCTAAGTTGGGTTATGTTGACCAATTGGTCAAATTGGGCTCAATTTTGGTTTGGTCAAGTTCAATAATCAATTTGGAATGAACTTGAGCCATTGGTTGCAATCAATTTAGTTTAGGTTGCAATTTGGCTTGTTTAGGTTCATATAAGTTAAAGGGTTGACTTGGTCAATAGGCTAGGTTGACTTGGTTTGACCCAATTCATGACAATTGATTAACCTAGGATGATCAACAATCATGACATGAAGTTTGGATTGGCTTAATTCACTTTGATTTGATTTGAATTAGATTTTGGTTCATGTAGGTCAAATTGCCCCCTTTGGGTCAAGTGAGCCAATCAGGTTTAGTTGACTTGATCTTGAGTTGAGTTTGATTTAACTAAGTTTATATATGGATTTGAGATTGACATATAAATTCAATTGTAATTGGTTTGGGTTCAAATGAGTTTTGGCTCAATTGATTATTTCAAGTCAAATAGATTAGGTTGGGTTTGGCTTGAGTTGATTTTGATTTGGCATGATGATTGTAGATTTTATTTATATTTGGATAGATGATTGAAGGAATGATTAATTGAAGAAAAAATTCATTGGTTTTAACTTGATTTGGATAGGATTTGGTTAAGTTCAACAAATTGTCTTAAAGGGTATAAATTTGATTTTGGTTTGATTTTGGATTTGGTTTTCGCTATTCAAATTTATATTTCATTTATATTTTGGAATATAAATGAAGATATAAATGATTCATCAAAAAATCACTTGAGTTTGGAGTAATTTGGAAGCAAATTTGACTAAGCTCATGGATGTAGTTCAAAGGGCTTATAAGAAAATTTGGTTGAGTTTGGATTTGATTATGGGATTGAATCATTTGAAGTTGGATTTGAATTAGAATTTGATAGTTTGATTGAAAGTTTGAATTAATATTTGAGAAAATCAAATGAATTGGGATTGATTTGGATTTGGTTAAGGCTAAGTCCATAGGATGAAATCAAACGGCTTAGGATGGGTTTTGAATTTGAGTTTGAACATGGATTTCAACCAAATGATTTGGAATTCAGATTTTGATTTGGAATATGAATTGAAATTTGAGGTTTGGTTGGAAATTTGGATTTGAATTGAATTTGAGAAGGTGCATATGGATTGGGTTTAGGCTACAGAGTAGGCAAGTCTTCCTAAGTCCCTAGGGCATAACCTATTCCAGTAGCTAACTCTTCTAAGTATCTAGGCTTAGGTTAAGTGTTCACTTAATCACTAGAAGTTTCTTAAGACTAAGAAGCTCTTAGTGTCTATAAGAGTCCTAGATCTATGATGAGGAAGTTGAGAACTCAGTCCAAAAATGAGGTCAACAGATGCATGCATGATATTAGACATACAACCATACAACTAAGGCATTGCTAATTCTTTTAATTATCTTGATTTAATGCTTAGGCTTTATGGTGAGGTTATGAGTTGTAGAAATTTAATTATAAGTTGTAGTTGGGTAAAAGATTTATTTTTTCTCTAAGAGCCTAATCGCATCCAGGCCATACAACAGACATCAATCATAGAGAAACTATGTAAAGGCATGTCATTTCTAATGCACAAGCTAAACATAACATCAAACATTTTATAGCTACCACAAAAGAATAAAAGGCTGGTGTGGTCGGGTACCACCGTACAACCCAAAAAGAAAAATGGGTAGCTAAGCTCTATCCTTATACAACCCAGATTACAAAAGAGTAATTACAATTTATAAATGATAAATGCTATGGGGGGTCTTCATGTCTCCTTCATTTCTTCATATCTCCATTTGATTTAATTTGCTCCACTTCAAAGGCATCACATGGCCTCCCAGGATAAAGTCTTCTAGCCAACGCTCATCCTTATCCCCCTATAACACTAATCCTAATTCCTAATTGCAAAATTATATTTAAATGAAAAGAGTAAATCTAACTACACCAATAAAATAGAGGTTTGCTAAACATTCATTCCACCCAATCAATTATATTTATAATTTAGACTTAGCACCCTGCACATGGGTAATCAAGCCCACATGTCCTAATTTGGATTATGCTTAGGGGCTTAAGCAACCTACACAAAGAGCATTTATATTTATTTTTTAGCAGCACCTTAAACACAATTCCCCATAGGAAACATGATTAGGCTAATAGCGGCCTAACATCTAGTCTACGAAATATACACCCTAACATCCAATCTAAAATAATACATCATAAAATAAAACATTCATCAAACCATGCACCACCCTAACATAAAGCTATAAGTGACGACTTAATTCTAATGTGTGTGTTAAGGCTTGTGTGGTATGTTCTAACTAGGCTTTAGAGTTAAGATTTTCTAAGTAAGAAATGATTTAATTATAAAGGATGGTTTCACTTTAAGTGATTTAATTCAGTTGTAAGTTTTATTTAATATTTTTTTGTTCCACTTGGTTTACACTCAACAATTAAGTGTTATAAAGAGAAGAAAAAAGAGGATCACTCTCTTTTATCCCTACCTTAAGTCACATCTAAAGCAAATTAATTAAATGAATTCTCTTTAGTGAATGACTTCTTACATATTTTTAATTAATCCTAAGTTTAAGTTCATTTTAAATAATCTCATTCAATAAGAAAGGCATCTTAAGATTAATTGGAGTTAATTACTATCAGATAACACATGTTTGTTCATTTCTTTCCATCATATGCAGCATGCATATGACTAAGTCCTGAACATATCTATACATGCAATATTTGTTGGCATACTTAAATGATGAATATGAACATGTACATTTAAAGTTTATAAACATTTTTTTATTGAATTGTTTTTTATCATATTAATTTAAAGATCTATCTAAATTCTTATGCAAAAATGCATAGGAATGATATTAAACAGGTACGTATCATTGTTAACCAGGAAAGTGAGATAATCAAATGACCTCCTTGGGGCAAACTAAAGCCTCGTATTCTCGAGATGTCCGAACTATATACCCATTTGCATTCAAACACATGTAAGCTTGCATACATGAATGTAAAAAAGAGAGCTTTTAATCACATGATTAATTAGTTCTATCACTTAAATAATTGCAAATGCATGTATTTTGGTGACAGAAAAAGAGGAGTTTCGACACCATAAACAAGTACACACACGTATGTGTGAGAGATATGAGCTAGTATATGTCATTGTTAACCAACGAAGTGAGATAATCAAATAATCTCCTTGGGTCTACTTAAAGCCTCGTATTCTCGGGGTGTCAAAACCAACTATTTGCTTTTCTCAAATACATAAGAATGTATACATAAATAAAGGAGAACAAACTATGCAAAGGTTGTATCTTATTTGATTGAAAAGGTTTATATACAAGGAATAAAGTCTGGTTGAAATTCTAATATTGAAAGCAAAGGACTTTACTCCATATACTTAAGCTATAATCATTTGCATTTCTTATATATTTATAACTAGCATTTATAGCATATGTAATCATTTATTTATAAGATTTGGAAAATAGGTCTGGATTTAATAATGATAGTAGCCACACATATATTAATTTGAATCAACACATACAAGCTTGATATAAAGGAAACAATTTATTTTTAATTAATTTTTGAAGAAATGAATGTATGAATCAAGTGTCATACAATATTTTAATATGATTGGAAAGAATTAAAGAGACACAAGCATGTAATTTCATTCAATCCAACTAATTCTTAAGGACAATCATATTAAATAAGCTTATTTAAAATAAACCAAAGCTTCTTACTAAGTTAATTTTGGATGTTTGATTTGATTTGGAGAAGAGATGAGATTCAATCATTTATTGCACCTAACCCATTTCCATATTGGTTAATCAATTTGGTTCAATGAAAAGAAATTAAGTTGATTTTATAGATTAATTAGGTTGCAATATGAGTTAAGTTCAGTATAATTACCCTTTGCCTATGTTACCTTAAAGTAATTAATTAAATAATTATGAGCCAACATGATATGCATGGAAAATAACTGCAATGAACCTAAGAAATGAAAGGGCCTAATGTAATTAGCTCATAATTAATAATTAATTAGGTTAAGAAACTTAATTAAATACTTTTAGAGCTTCTCCACACATGTAGGTTAGCCATAATCTTCTTAAATAGTTTTAGGTTATTAAACACCTAAAGATCTACCCAAGAAACTTAATTAGGTGAGATCTAGAATGATTATGATTTTAATTTGATTAATTAAGTCATTTTAATTAATGAATTAAACCATTAATTAGTCCTAAATTAATTAGTTTCAAGTCAAGTGAAATAAACTTAGGGAAAAGAATAGGAAAGATGTCCCAATCTCATTCCCCATGTCCATTCATTATTATACAATGATTAGTAAGTTTAATTAATGGTTTTCTTTCTACTTAGAATGTTAATAAATCACCTAATTAATTAAAAAGTAATTAGGACTAAGACAAGAAATTTCCCTAATTAACCAAGTGATAAATCTCAAGAAAATTATGAGAGGTAGGGGCCATCTCACTAATCAACCTCAGAAAGTTTGGGATTAATTACTTGGATAATTAGGGAATAATTAAGGTAATTAAATTTTTAATTAAACTCAAATTAATCCTTAATTACTATTCAAAATCAATTGGGAACACTTTTATTAAATTCTCCTCCAAAATACCTTTAAAATGAGTATTTATTTATATTTTTATAATAGTTTTATGATGTGTTATGATTTTTTTGAAGTTTCAGTTGATTTAAGCAATTTTTCATGATTTTTATAAAGTTATTTAATTTATTTTTACCATTTAAACTAAAATGCAATATCTTCCAATCTAGAAATTCTTTTGATTTGAATTTTTTAATAGTAAGTAGATTTTAACTTCAGTTTCAATCCCTGCAAATTTCAACTTAATCTGATGTGTATTTTTGGTTTAATTAATGAAATTTAATTTTTACTAAAACTCAAATTAAGTCCAAAATATCAAGTAAAATTTGGGGATTTTAGGTTTGTTGGATTCCTCTTGGAAAGACAAATCTAACAAGCCCTTGTTTGTAATATTTTATTTTCTATGAATTTTTGAAGTTTTAGGTGATTTAAATAATTTTTAAAATAAAAAATCCCTAATTTCCTACTTAACATAGTCGACTGGACGGACAATGTGGTCACGTGCACCGCCGACCGGTTGGTGTGGCACTGACCTGGCCCGTGAGCAAGAAACTGGATGGTGACGCATGGATCGAATGATCCAGATCAATTCGCATGATCTGAAGGGTGAAAATGTGCAGGATCTGACGCGATCTGGGTCGTCCTATCCCTAGGCATGGGATCAGACGTCTACTGCTTTCCAGCCGATGAAACAGACAAAAAAAATGGGGAAATCATGAAAAAATGTGAAATGAGGTTCGATTGGGCTCAATTTTTTGTCGATCTTGTATAAAATAAAGAATACGAGGGATTTCTACAAAAAATTCCTTAAATCGCACAAAAATCTTCTTAAAATAAGAAATCCTAAGGCCGGCTACGGGTTTTCTTGAAAGTTACCTAACTGAGAATGATTTTTGATGGTGGTGTTGATCTGAGCATGCTCTTAAGTGGAGGAAGAAGCCTTGGAATGAGCCTGGACCTTCTCCTTCACTTCAGAATAGTGTATCTACTGATGGTCACCGCATCCTCACCGAAATCCACTTGATTTTGGTGGTTTTTTCTCAAAAATCAAGTGGGAATATTTGTTGGTTAGTTTGGGAGCTCTAAGAGGATGAAATAAGAGTGGGAGAATGAGAATAAGGGTCTATATTTTCTATGGTTTGGTTTTGGCCAAAAATCCCATTTCATTTTTGATTTTTGGCTCCAAATGGGTGTCCTTAGCTTGGGGTGATTGGGAATGGAAGCGAATCATCCTAGGTTGCATATTTTGGTTGGCTATGGCATGGGAAGTGGCTACCATGAAGGACAAATGGGTGTCCTAGCAAGGGGAGGGGGAAATCCCTCATGCCAAGTGTTACAATGGGAGAGGTGAGGTGAATTCACCTCCCAATGAGTCATGGCTACCCCAACCACCACTTGGGTCACATGATCAGTGTCCTTAGTGCCTAGGTGGACCAATGGATGAGTGCCAAGTGGCCAAAGAAGAGAAATGACCATTTGTCCAAGTGTCTTTTCTCATGGGATGCTCATAACCTAAGGGAAAAGTGATCATTTGGCATTGAATTTCATTTGAGCAAATTTTAAATGAGTCAAAAGTGAGTTGGACCAAATTTCATGTCATTTGGAGTCCATTTGGTTTAATTTGGGTCAATTTGACCCATTTGGGCCAAATTGGGTCAAATCGAGTTAGGTTGACCAATTGGTCAAACTGGGTCAAACCAAGGATTGGATCAAATTCAAATAACTATTTGGAGTGCATTGGTTCAATTAGTTTCAATCAATTTGGTTTAATTTGGATTTAATTTGGATTTTGACCAATTTAATCCTTTAGGTCAATTTGGGCTAAGTTGGGTTAGGTTGACCAATTGGTCAAATTGGGCTCAATTATAGCTTCGGTCAAGTTCAATAATCAATTTGGAGTGAACTAGAGCCATTGGTTGCAATCAATTTAGTTTAGGTTACAATTTTGCTAGTTTGGGTTCATATGGGTTAAAGGGTTGACTTGGTCAACGGGAAAGTTGACTTGGTTTGACCTAATTCATGACAATTGATTAACCTAGGATGATCAATAATCATGACATGAAGTTTGGATTGGCTTAACTCACTTTGATTTGAATTGAATTGGATTTTGATTCATGTAGGTTAAATTGGCCACTTTAGATCAAGTGAGCCAATTAGGTTTAGTTGGCTTGATTTTTAGTTGAGTTTGATTTAATTGAGTCTATATATGAATTTGAGATTGACATATAAATTTAATTGCAATTGATTTGGGTTCAAATACAGTTTGGCTAATTTGAATGTTTCAAGTCAAATGGGCTAGGTTGGGTTTGACTTGAGTTGATTTTGAGTTGGCCTAATGATTGTAGGTTTCATTTATATTTGAATAGATAATTGAAGGAATGATTGAGTCAAGAGAAAATCCATTAGTTTTGATTTTATTTAAATATGATTTGGCCAAATTCAAAGAATTGGCTTAAAGGGTATAAATTAAATTTGGTTTGATTTTGGATTTGGTTTTGGTTATTTGAATTTATTTTTCATTTGTATTTAGGAATATAAATGAAGATATAAATGATTCATGAGAAAATCACTTGAGTTTGGAGTGATTTGGAAGCAAATTTGACCAAGCTCATGGATGTAGGTCAAAGGGGCTTAGAAGGAAATTTGGCCAAATTCAAAGAATTGGCTTAAAGGGTATAAATTAAATTTGGTTTGATTTTGGATTTGGTTTTGGTTATTTGAATTTATATTTCATTTGTATTTAGGAATATAAATGAAGATATAAATGACTCATGAGAAAATCACTTGAGTTTGGAGTGATTTGGAAGCAAATTTGACCAAGCTCATGGATGTAGGTCAAAGGGGCTTAGAAGGAAATTTGGTTGAATTTGGATTTGATCATGGGATTGAATCATTGGAAGTTGGATTTGAATTGAAATTTGATAATTTGATTGAAAGATTGAATTGATATTTGAGAAAATTAAATGAATTAGGATTGATTTGAATTTGGTTAAGGCTAAGTCCATAAGATGAAATCAAAGGGCTTAGAAAGGGTTCTAAATTCAATTATGAGGTTTTATAAAGAAATTTTAAGCTTGAATTTGATCACGAGATTGATTATGAGTCTTAAAAATTTGGTTTTGGTTTGGTATGAATTTGAGGTTTGGTTTGAGAAGGAAAGTATGGATTGGGTTTAGGATATAGGGTAGGCAAGTCTTCCTAAGTCCCTAAAGCACAACATATTCCAATAGCTAACTCTTTTAAGTATCTAGGCTTAAGTTAAGTGTTCACTTAATCACTAGAAGTGTCTTAAGACTAAGGAGCTCTTAGTGTCTATAAGAGTCCTAGATCTATGATGAGGAAGTTGAGAACTCACTCCAAGGAGGTTTTAACTAGCCCCAAGGGGGTCCTTTGATTACCTCACTTCCCTGGTTAACAATGACATGTACTAGCTTATGTTTCTTATACATGTGTGTGTATATTTAATTATGGAATTAGAAATCCTTTTCTTTTATCAAAGATACACGCATTCATAATTGACTAAGTGATTGAATTAGTTAGTCATACGATTCAGAGCTTTCTTTCTTATATTCATGTATATAAATTTACATATGTTTGAATGCAAATGGGTATATAGTTTGGACATCCCGGCAGTACGAGGCTTTAGTTAGTCCTAAGGAGGTCAGTTGATTACCTCACTTCCCTGTTTAATAATGACATGTACCTATTTAATTTCATCCTTATGTATTTTTGTATAGGAATTTGGATAGAGCTTTAAATTAATATGATTAAATAATTTAATCAAATCAAAATTATAAACTTTAAAGGCACATGTATACATTCATCATATAAGTGTGCTAAAATATGTCGCATATATAGATACACTTAGGATTAAATCATATGCATGTTATATATGATGGAAATGAATGATTTAATATATGTCATGGGGTATTAGTTCAATCAAGTTAATCTTAAGATGCCTTTCATGATGAATAGGAGTATTTAAAGTTAGCATAAACCTAGGATTAATTAAATCATTTAATAAGCTATTCGCTAAAGAGAACTAAATCAAAGTAACATGCTTTAGAAAGTGGCTTAAGGTAGGGATGAAAGAGGGCAATCCTCTTTTCTTCTCTTCATAACACTTAGTTGTTAAGTTTAATCAAATGAAACAAAAGAAAATACAAATTAAAATTCTCAAATCAGTTAAACAACTTCAAATGAAACTAACCTTTTGTGTTAAGTTGAATCCTTCTATACATAAAAAATTATAACATTAATGCTTAGTTAAGACTTACCACACAAGCCTTAACACACACATTAAAATTAATTCATCATTTCTAGCTTTATTTTAGGATGGTGCATGGTGTGATGTATATTTTATTTTATGATATTTTATTGTTGACTAGATGTTAGGGTGTATGCCTCGTAGATTGGATGGTAGGCCAATATTAGCCTATTCATGTTTTCTATAGGGGATTGTGCTTAAGGAGTGCTTCAAATAAATATCAATGCTCTCTTTGCAGGTTGCTTAAACCCCAAAGCATAATCCAAGCTAGGATAGGTGGGCTTGGTTACTTATGTGTAGGGTGCTAAGTCCAAATCATATATATAACTACTTGGGATTATATGTGTGTTTCGCTAGCCTCTATTTTACAGGTGTAGTTAGATTTACTCTTCCTATTTTTAATATAATTTTGCATTAATAATTAGGATTAGTGTTATGGGGGATCAAGATGAGCAGTGGCTAGAAGGCTTTGTCCAAGGAGGCCCTATGATGCCTTTGAAGTAAGCACATCCAAATCAAGAGAACGAAGAAAGAAGATATAAAGAATGAAGAATGAAGACCCCCATAATATTAAATAAAATTGCAATTATTTTTCATATACTGGGTTGTATAAGGGTAGAGCTCGGCTACCCATCTTTTCTATTTTTAGGTTGATGATAATACCCGACCACACCGGCCTTTTATTCTTTTGCAGTAGCTATAAAAAATTTTTGATGATTTGTTTAGTTTGTGCATTCAAAATAACATGATTTTCATAGTTTCTTATGATTGATGCTTTAAAGTGTGGCCTAAATGCGATTAGGCTCTTAAGAAACAAATTAATTTTTCAACCCCAATTAATCACTCATAACTAAATTTTAAATAATTCATAACCTCACCATAAAGCCTAGGCATTAAATAAGATAATTAAAAGATTTAGCAACCCCTTAACTGAATGGTTGAATGTTTAACAACATACATATCATATTATCTCATTCTTGAAAATAGGGGATTTTCATCCTTGCACGATAGGGGAATGCTTGACCTGTGAGGGCATCCTTTATCATGAAAAATACCTATTTCTCTTATTTAACCAACAATCTTATTTCATCATGCATATAAGCATCAAAATCCTTAAGCCTTTGTCAAAATGAAGTGTCAAAATTGGAATAACACTTGAAAAGATTTTTGCATTAGATTAAGTCATTATTCATACCACTCATGCTCAAGTCTCTTAGGGAGTAGATTTAGGAATTTAGTCTCTTTGTTAAATAAATAATAGCCCAACTATCTTACAATTCATAAGACTGAACCACATGGATTTGATTTAGGAGAGTTAGCTATTATCACTCGTGGTATAAGTCCAGCGGTTTACCCTCTTATGGAGGTAAACTTTATGCCCATCTTCGCTTAGATTTAGTCCGTGCTTTAACTGATGCTAAAGGTCCCTAGACTTAGGATGCAAGATTGCTATTTTCTTCGAGCTACAAGCATAAATTCTCACCTCTTAGGAATTTCTACAATCTTGTGTTGGTGGATTATAAGCCCTAGCAATCTAATAAAATTCAACTTTAATAAATAAATCTCTTCACTTTTAAATATATAAAGGCCAATCATAGGATAGATTGGAATGATCAATAGGCTTCCTAGTATCATGAGCATTCCCTACTCATCTCCTTTGGCTTCCAAAATAAGTCTCTCCATTTGATCTATCCCGATTGATTTTTCAAATATAGCCAATCCTTTGATAATTTAACCTTGAAATTTTGGAGACCCTAACTGTCTACTTTAATCGAGAGTATTCCTAAAGAATTCACCTTCCTTAGGATGTAATTAACTATGGAGACTTGCCTCTATAGAGAATTTTAGAACCTAGTTTAATATAAACCCTGCTTTATTCATCCATGTAAAGCAGGGGAAAAATCTCTAGTACATTCGAAGACCCATCATGCCTTAGGAGTCCTTATTAGGTGATTAAGTCCATTGAAGGGTGATACCTCTATCTTTCGAGATAGTACATCATACCTCAATGTCATACCCGATCACTTCAATAAGTACCCCTATGATCTACGTGGTGTCCCCCCCCCCCCCATACACATCTGAAAATAAATGCCACAAATTTTTCTGGCGACTCTGTTGGGGATGGTTCTCTCTTCATCTTTAGTAGACAATTATTGTCTCCAAGCATCAATAGTGGATTTATATTTTATAGAAGATCGAGACTATCTTTCTTTTCGTTGGCACTTAGCTTATTTCATCCTTAAGCAAAGCTAGCCAACATCCTTTAGGTTTTAGAACCTCATTCCATGTAGGTCTTAAAATATCTATTGGGTCCCCCAATAGGTAAAAATAAATTAATCAAAGAAAGGATATGACTAAAAATTTAGAACCTCTTTACCATCCTCTTAGTGAGGCAAGGTTCATCACATACTTAAGAAAATAAACCCTTTGCAATATATTACTTTCCAAAAAACACTTTTCAAAATTAATTAAAATCTCACATGACAAAAGATTTTCACAAAATTCAAAAGAAGTTTTCAAAAGATATAAAGATAACCAAACCTCATTTAACAATATCGACAATTGTTATATGCAGGTTCCTTTCAAAATCAAAATCAAAAATTTTTTTTTTTAAAATTCGTTTTTGAAAAGTACATTTTTCAAAATAGTTAACTCCATTCAACATACCTAAGTTTAATGAATGAATATTCTATTTTCAAATGAAATCATGACACAAATTGAAATTCCACTTAGCATATTTTGCATGTACTAAGTTGGACTTCACATTTTCAAGAACAACATCACACACAAATATTCCATTTTGAATATATATATATATATATATATATATATATATATATATATATATATATATATATATATATATATATATATATATATATATATATATATAATTAATTGAATTCCATTTAACATGCCCAAATTTGTTAAGTGGAATTTCCCTTTTCAAAAAATCACCAAAAATCAAAACACATTGCTCTATTCAGCATACCAACATTTGTTGGATAAGAGTTCTCTTTTTCAAAATCAAATCAAACCAAAACAAATTTTCAAAGAAAAATTAAATATATTTGAATCCCACTTAACATGCCCAAATTTGTTAAATGAGGGTCCCACCTCCAAACATAAATCAAAACACATTGAACTCTATTCAACATACCAACATTTGCTGGATAAGAGTTCTCTTTTTCAAAATCAAATCAAACCAAAACAAATTTTCAAAATAAAATTAAATATATTTGAACCCCACTTAACATACCCAAATTTTTTAAGTGAGGGTCTCACCTCCAAGATAACAAAACAAAATCAAACTTCATTTTGGACCTTACTCGACATAGCTAAATTTGTTAAGTAAGGATCCCATGAAAACTTAATCACACACATGACATCCGATTTCACAAACAAAATTATTTTCACAAAAATTTTCAAACACACATTAGAATCTCACTTGACTTACTTAAAATTTGCTAAGTGAAGATTCCAAAGAAAATCAAAATTGAAAATAATGGATAAAACAAATATGCCTCCAAAAAAGTCTCTTCAAAATGAATGAACCCCATTCAACATACCTAAATTTGTTGAGTGTGGGTTCCAAGTCAAAATCATATAATTCTATGGCAAAGTCTCTCCTCACATTCTAAAATCTCTCCAATGAACCCCTCCTAGCGTACTTAAATTTATTAAGTGTGAGTTCAAAATTCCAAATTGATATCAGAAGTTAAAATTTGAAGACAAACATCAAAGCAAGGGTCTGACTCACTTATGTTTTAACAAAAGCAGAGATATCAACATAGTTAGCCCTTTCCCGTCTCTAGTTAGTGTAGTCAGTATGTCTTCCGGCAAGTTCATCTTCTCTTTTCTATCGGGTGTGGATCTAGCCTTGGATCAGACCATACACACCACGACCACCACTCTCCTGAATCAATTTGGTCATGGCTTCAAGACTATTTGAGTTACTTGTGAGGGGCCAGCTCTCACGACTGTTAGTAGAGAGAAGGTGGCAAGATAGAAGCCACTCCTCTGTTTCAACCTATAGTCTAAGTCTGAGTTTTCCTCTCTAAAGATGAAGGCTATCGAGGTTCTCATAAGAGTATCGCCAGTGGTTCCCTGCTGTCTATGTCTCCCCTAGATAGTTCCAGCGAGGGCTAGTACCTCCTCTTTGGTCCCCTTGAAGGAGAAGGCTATCTTAGCCTCTGAGATAGTCTCCCCTACCTTTGAGGTAGGTCCCAGCTCTCGCTCTGCCCTGCTTACTCGTACTCAGTGCCATAACAAGAATAGAAAGATCAAGAGGCATCATGAAAGCCAAGGAGATTGATGCTGCTTCCCACATCGCTGAGGGTTCTCTTCATGAGACCTCTCCACTCTTGAGTGGTAGCAGGCTCCTCCCCCTCTCAGTCTCGAATGGAGAGGAGGACTATAGGAGGATTGCACACCTCCATCACCACCTGAGGTACCGGAGGGAGAGAGAGCCCTAGCCTTAGATAGTCTGTGTTAGAGTCCATAGATGCTCAAAAGTCCCAGACATTGTTGATTTGAGGTCCTTGATCCCTAGGAGTGTGGATCGATCCATGGGAGAGAGCCACCGAGTTGAGCCCAAGCAAGAGGGGAGGAGAGGTACGCCGGCCTCCTCTACTGTGGATTTTGGATTGATGAGCTACTAGAGCCAATCACACTGACAACATAGTATTGACAGGCACCACCAGCCATAGGAGGAGAGTTCTGACGGGAGGGTAGTCGGTGTCTCCATAGCCACACCGCTTCATTCCTCATCCACAGTCACACCACTCCATTCCCCATCCACCATCACCCGTCGAAGTCCCTCCTTCCATTGTCCCTACCAAAGTCTAAAAGTCTGTATCCAGGGAGAGGACATCCCCATTGGTGATCCGGCTATGGCCTAAGGATCCCACTCCATCTATTCCACCAGCTGAGGTGAGGTTGAACTCTGCCATTCGACCTCCCACTTTAGTCATGGTAAAAAAGAAGTGGTGACCCAAAAGTGTGGTGGTCATGCCACCACCAACCATCGTAGCAAAGGAAGTAGGAATCGATCCCCATGGTAGTTGATCCTCCTGAGAGAGAATCCATCTATCAAGTTTGATACATAGTTCATGAGCACATCCAACAATCACCGTCAGGTATTTACGGTTCAAATAGTAGGATCATTCATTAGATGATATCTTAGAAGAATACTTTACCTAGAAGAAGCAACTTCTTGGGAGTGATCATTCAGATCAGGAAGAGGGTAGACCTCGATGAGGATGACCTATGAGGGCTCACAGTAAGTCCATATGAATACCGAGGATCCTCCATGAGACCATCAGAGTCAGGAAGGTGTTGTGGTTGAAGAAGACGATGTCATTCATTCAACCCAACACCCCCTTCATTGGCTCAGGCAGAAGGATGATCATATCCATAGGATGGAGAATAGGGTTGAAGATTTGTTAGCTACAGTTCTAGCACTTCAAAACCAAACTCCAGTGTCACAGCCTAGTCCCATGGAGGCCGAGGGGCCTAAGCTTTTACATGTCTTGGAACCTCTTAAGAGTAGCTCTCCCATGGATCATGATAGTGGCAGTTTGCATAGGAAGGTCATAGACAATACCTCCGTGCATGAAAAAGACATCAAAAAGATGGTGGAACAATAATTGAGGGAAGCATTGGTGCAAGCCCGGGATAGTTCATCCATTCCAAAGGGTAGGCCTTACCTGGAGGAATTTGATATAGTTTAGTATCCCAAAGGGTTCGTGCCACCTTCCTTCAAGATTTTTTATCGCAGCGAGAACCCACGGTAACACATGGCACACTTGAGCCTGTTTAACATCGGGTGGATGCACACTTTTTTGCCTCTTTATCAGTATCGTGTTGCATTTGAGAAACCGCCCAAGTTGAAGAAATTTACTAAGTTAGAGCAACTCTTTATCAAGAGCTTTGTTGGAGCCCAACAGAGGATAACTGTGGGTGACCTTATTGTAGCAAAGTAAAATCTCAACGAGCCCCTCGTTGATTATATTCTCAGCTGGCGTAACTTGAGTATGAAATATGAATCACAGCTGTCTAAACAGCATGCCATAGAAATTCTTCTTAAGAATATCCATGGCCCGGTTTCTTTCATGCTCAAGGGCTTTACAATCAAAACCTTTGAGAAATTAATCAACAAGGTAGCTAATCTACAAGAGAAAGCCAAATAGATACCTTTCTAAGACTAGTCGTCTAAGCCCAAGCCGTAGAAAGCATTTGAAAAGAAGCCAAGCGAAGTGGTGTCAGTAGGCAAGGGGAAGCAGCTAGCCAGAGTCCAATTTGAGAGACTTCGAGCTCAATAGCCTCCACTTCCACCTCCTTTACTGTCATCTCGGTCATCATACCGGCCACCACAATCACCTCAATGGGCATTGCCACCACCTCCTCAGCAGTACACTCAGCAGCATTACTCATATTCATTGTCAAGTAGCTATTATCCACCTACTCTTCTGGACAAACTAAACAAGCCCTATTTGTTTAAGAGGGAGGTAGTCAAGAAGATCTTTAAGAATCTATTAAAGAAACCTACTTTCCAGCTACCATAGCCTAAGAGGCCAGAGGAAGTGGGCAAGAGCAATGATCCTAGCTATTTACCCTACCATCGCATGTTAGTCTATGTATTAGAGGATTGCATCACCTTCAAGGACTGACTTGAGTGCAACTACAAGTCGGGTGACATAGTTATCCCCAAAGAATACTTAATAGAACAACCATCTAGTTCTGTTAGGGAAATCATTGGGGATACATTTTATCCTCTTAAGACAAAAGAAGGTTGGGATATTTCCTTATCCCAAACCTCTAAAAAGATTATTTCTAAGATCAAGAAACTCTCCTTGTAGGTGCCTAAGGCAGCTCAAACCTCAAGCATCAAGGAAGGTTTGCAAGTTACCAAAGACAACTCGAGGAAGGTAGGAGCTCAGCAGCAGTAGTAGCAGTCCACACTTGCCTAAGATAGTCCAATAGCAGAACCACTGTCCAAGTCCAGCATTCTATCCACCGTTGCAACTACCACTTCATCCAGCTATTCTTCTAGCAGGAGTGTTGTATCAAAGGGCACTAAAACCCTTACCCCACTTACTCTACTTGAATTCTATCATGTACCTCCGCCCAAAAAGAAATTAATGAAGAAAACAAATGCTACTTTCATCTTCTACATGATGTTCATTTTATTCTCAGAAAACTCTCTTAATAATAATAATAATAATAATAATAATAATAATAATAATAATAATAATAATAATAATAATAATAATAATAATAGCATTAATAATTCTGATCCTTTATCTTCTAATTCAAAATCAGACTTTCCTTTTCTGAATCAATCAGGTTCACCCATTGAGATTGACTTGGAGTCAATCGACTCTGTGGATCCCATAAGAGAAGCTGAAGGTATGCCTGATGAGCAGGTAGAACTTTCCATGAACCAACCACATGAAGTCATTGAAGTCAACCTACGTAGTGGCAAAGTTTTACCTCCTAGGGTAGCACTTCGAGATAAGGATAAGCAAGTCATTGATTCTAGTGAGCAAATAGCCCCTCCACAGGATGCTCTACTTATGGGTATGCTTGTGGAGGACCAAGCCAGAGTAATTACAATGTCCTAGCTCATCTTAGAAAGTTGTCAGCTAAGCTAAGCACATACGACACCCTTGTCTTATTCAAAGAGATGAAGGAATCTTTAATCAAGGCCTTACTTGATCTAGAGATATGCTTGGCTCAGCTGACCGCTACTGAAGAGGAGGCATACCACTCGAAAGACACCTTGGGAGTTACTTTCAGTGATGAAGACTTACTTCTACAAATTATCGAGCATAACCATTATCTTTACATTATAGTGGATGTTGGCAGATACGGGCTATCCATAGTTTTGGTTGACCCAGGTGCATCAGTCAATATTATGAGTCTAAGAATGATTGCCAACTTGAGGATTGATATCTCCAAACTCCAAAAAGAAAGGATGATGTTGAGAGAATTCAATGAACAATGCGAGAGGACCTTAGGCTCCATAATGTTTCCTTTAAAGATAGATGATTACAAGACTGAAGCTAAGTTTTAAATTATAGACTAAGATACATCTTTCAATGCTTTTCTTGGGAGACCATGGATACATGAAAATAATATAGTACCATCATCTCTACATCAATGTATGAAGTTTGTGAGAGGTGGAATTGCCTATTGTGTCAAAGAAGATCTCAAGCCATTTTCAATTCATGAGGTCAACATATATGAGGATGCGGCCTACCACCTCCCTTAAAATCAATAAATCTAATCTTATGAACTTGGTCAAAGTTCAAAAATAAAAGAAAAAGAAAAGGAGAAAGAAAAAGAAAGAGGAAAAGAAAAAAGAAAAAGAAAATGAAATTGAAAAGGAAAATAAAAGGGAGCGAGAAGTAGACTTGGAGGAGGAAGTGGAGCCTGACATTAGATTCTACCCGCATTTAATTACCCCATTCGAACATGTGGGTAGGATGACCCAACCCCCACCAGTGAGGAAGAGGCCAAGAGAAGTCTAGGGGTGGAAAACCTCTTATTGGCCACCCAATAAAAGATATGTCTCACCACGAGTACACCTTATCCATATATACTTAAAATCTAGTTGGAGGATGAGTCTTATATGGTTAGCATGCCACCACTTCTCTCAACGAGATTCCTTAGGTGACACTTTAGCCAAATAGTGATAAAGATCGGCCTCCAAAGCAAAGCATAAGTGTATCCAAGTTTATATGTGAAACAGGTAGGCATCAGTTGGGAACTTTAGCTCTAACCCCACTTTCCTCATAAAAAGTTGAGGGTTTGGTAGTTAAGGAAGCCGCTAAGTCATCCACAGATGTGAAAACTTAAAGGTTCTTTCTGGGAGCATCATCCTCAAGCTAAGAAGTTGATCTAGAATTTGAGGATGATTCATATAAAGATTTAATAGAATTATCTTTTGATTGGTACTCACTATGTATTCATAATCTAGCAAAGAAAGGGCTAATCCCACATACTTGGTCAAAGCACAGGTCAAACTATTTTGAAATATGGAAGAACAAATACAAAAGCTCTCAATCAAGACTTAGACTATGATTCGGTATAGTGGGTCCAGTCAATGATGATGATTGCTGCTTAGTCATCACCAATCATTTGGAATGTAATAAGTTCTTTTCAAATCACAATAACTCATACGAGGAGATGTGCTTAGAAACTTCAGATGATCCAGATGATTTTAAAGTCAAAGATGCATTGCCAGAGTTCAAAGAGGAGATCAAGTCAACCATCAAAGAGCTTAGAGAAATCAACTTGGGGACTGAAGACAATCCACGTCCGACATTCATTAGTTTCTTATTGAATGAAACTGAAACCAATGACTTAGTTAGGCTATTGATTGAGTTTAAAGACTATTTTGCATGGAGTTATGAAGAGATGCCCAATTTATCTTCTAAGATAGCAGTCCATAAACTAATAATAGAGCCTAGTGCTAACCCTATCAAGCAAGCTCCTAGATGCATGCGATCAGATATTGAACAACAGGTCATTTTTGAAGTCAAGAAACTGATCGATGCTAGTTTCATCCGGGAAGAAAAATACCCCACCTAGTTATCTAGTGTCGTCCCAATTAAGAAGAAGAGTGGCCAAATTTATATATGCATCGATTTTAGGGACTTAAATAAGGCATGTCCAAAAGATGAATTTCTACTACCAATACTAGAATTGATGGTGGGCATTACTTCATCTCATGTAGTCTTCTCCTTCATGGATGGCTCGTCTAGATAAAACCAAATAAAGATGGCCCCTAATGATAAGAAAAATACTGCTTTTTAAACCCCGATGAGAATCTTTTGCTATAGGGTCATGCCTTTCAAAAAAATATGCTTACATACCAAGGCTATGACTCAATCTTCACAATGAACTCATTCATCATCAAGTTGAGTGTTATGTCGATGATCTCGTAGTCGTAAAGAAAAGGAATACCACCTCTTTGACTTGAGAGTACTTTTCGAATGATTAAGATAATTTAACCTCAAAATGAATCCCCTGAAGTGTGCATTCAGAGTAGCTTCAGGGAAATTCCTTAGGTTTGTTGTCCGACACTAGGGAATCGAGATTGATCCAGAGAAGATCAAGGTGATATTAGATATAACACCCCCTGAAAGTTTAACTCAACTCAGATCATTTCAAGGGCATTTGACATATTTAAGATGCTTCATATCTAACATATCAGGAAGGTGCCAGCCATTCTCAGTACTTATCAAAAAGGATGCCAACTTCAAGTGGGATGACAGTGCTAGTATTCCTTTGAAGATATCAAACACTACCTGATGGCACCGCCGGTTCTAACAGCCCCTATCTCGGGCAAGCCATTGACTCTATACACTGCTACATTAGATGACTCCCTTGGCACTTTGTTGGCCCAAGCCAATGATGAAGGGAAAGAGAATGCTCTCTACTATCTCAGTCATCATCTGATCCCCGTTGAAGCAAATTATCCTCCCATTGAAAAGCATTTCCTATCTTTAATCATTGCATCCCAAAAGCTACAACATTACATATTTTTTTAATAAGGTGAACCTGATCTTTAGGGTCAATCCACTATAATATCTCATGACACGGCCGATGCTATTCAGACAATTGGCATGTTGGTCCATGATTTTGTCACAGTTTGACATTACTTTCATACCCCTCTATGCAGTGAAAGGATAAGAACTAGCAGATTTCTTAGCAGCACACACACTTCATGCTGACTCTCTGCTTAGTGCTGACCTCCCTAACGAACAAATCATTAACTTAGGGGACACTAGCATTCCCTGATGGGAGATGTACTTTGATGGTGTAGCTTCCTCTCAAAAATGAGAAGAACCATGATCTATTATCCCAAAGAAGGCATAGGTAAGAATATTTCTCCTAACTCCAGATCAGGATGTTATGAGATTCTCATATCACCTTTCTAATCCTTGCACAAATAATGAAGTCGAATATGAGGTTTTGATTTCCAGTCTGGAGTTAGTCATTACTCTAAGCATTCAGAACATCAACATATTCAAGGATTCTCAATTAATCATCAATCAAATCATTGGGTCCTATAAGGATATAAAGCCTAAGCTCCATTACTACCTCGAATACACCATGGAGTTGTTGGCCTAAATCCTAGAGGTTACCATTTACAAGATCCCTCAAAGGGAGAACATCGTAGCGGATGCTTTGGCCAAACTTACCAAGAAGTTGGCATGTCCGGAAGATGAGTCCATATCGATAAGGACCCAAAATAGATAAGTCTTATCCCTTATTGATATTGAACTCATCGAGAAGTACTCTCTTGAATGGGAGGTTGTCCTTGCCAAAAAGGACAAGGAGTTGGATTGGAGGCAACCATTCATGGATTACCTAAATATAGGAAAACTACCTCAACGGAAGTCACTAGCACATTAAGTGAAGCAGAGAGCCCTTTCCTACACTCTCATGGATGGTACCTTGTACTAACGGTCCTTCGATCATGTGTGGTTATGCTATTTGTACAAACATGAAGCTCGTAAGATCATGACTGAGGTACACTCAAGATTATGTGGATCGCACCAATCTGATCCAAAGATGAAAGCTAAGATCAAGAGACTAGGATACCACTGGCTGTCGATGATCATAGCTTACATGGACGTAGCTAGGCGATGCCATCAATGTCAGGTACACGGTGTAGTCCTACACCAACCACCCAGCATTGGCCTCATGGCCATTCGAGTGTTGAGGTACCGACATAGTGGGTCTGATTGACCCTCCTTCTTCCAAAGGTCATCGGTTCATCCTAGCCGCTGCTACCGACTACATTTCTAAGTGGGCAGAGGCGATTCTGCTCAGAGAGATCACAGCTCAATATGTGCTCAATTTTTCAGAAACCCTACTGTATATAGATTCGGGGTGCCCAGATGAATTATATCTGATAATAATACTACATTTAAGAGCACCAAGATCAACATTTTTTTCCTGGATACATAGCATAGATTGGAGATATTCTACTATTACTAACCAAGAGCAAATGGCTTGGTAGAACCCTTTAATAAAACTCTCATCCAAATACTAAAGAAGACACTCGACAACAACAAATGGCAGTGGCATGAGAAGTTAGTTGAAGCCTTGTGGGCATACCGCACCACCTACAGAACTCCAACTCAATCTACCACTTTCTCCTTAGTGCATGGGTCTAAAGCTGTTCTACATTTAGAAGTCTAACTCCCATCACTAAGAATAGTTATGGGTAACAAGATCACAACAGAGTAGAATGCCAAGTTATGGTTGGAAGATCTTGAAGGTTTGGAGGAGAGACGCCTACGGGCATGCCAAAATCTCGAGTTGTACAAAGCCAAAATGATTCAAACTCACAATAAATTGGTCTGTCCTAGAGATTTTTGAGTAAGAGAGCTTGTTTTAGTTCTAAGGAGACCAATTGTTGCCCGTCACAAGATGGGAGGCAAGTTTAAACCCACTTGGGAAGACTCTTTTATTATAGAAAAGGCCTACTAAGGAGGATCATATCAACTTATCAACCATAAAGGAGAGAGCCTGATGCTTCCAATCAATGAGTTTTATTTAAATAAATATTATCCATAATATCATGTTTGAAAATAATTATCATCAATAAAATTCTATTTCAAATTCAATCTCTTCCAAACTGAAAATATTTTGTTCATGAATCTGCCATGACGTGTTTAGGGTAGGTGTAAGAGAATCCAAGTGGCATCCTATCCTTCATCAACACAACACAAACACAAAATACAAATAAACACATCAAACAAATACACATATTTTGCCTCAGGCTACTTTGATGTGAGATAATGCCCTCGCAGCCCTCACTCGATGGATGCTCTAGTCCAGCTGACGTGCTACCCTACTAGTCTGTCACCCCGATGGTCTTTTTATTTTGGAGGATGTAAGTCTGCTATGCTTTTCTTCCTTACTTAGTCACTGCACACCGACGAGTGCCCTGTTAGTTTGGTAGGCCTTACTATGCAGATGATAAGCTACCTCATGTTAGCTTCATTTAAGAAGATATAAGTTTGCTACACTTTCTTCTTGAACTAGCCAGCGTGCATTGACTCGGTCGAGTATATTTGAGATTTAGGATAAGTCCCCCAACAACTTTCCTCCTGACTACTTCAAGTCTGGGTCCAGTCCTTTATGACTCCCAACTTAGTAGTCGCCCTAAGGTCGGGTCGATCTATTGTGTCAATAATGGGTCACCCTAGCAGTTGTTCCTCGCTTTGGAAGGTATAAGTCTACTATGCTTTCTTCTTAGCATAGTCGTTGCACACCTACGGGCAGCCCTAGGTCGAATAACACCTATCAAGTCGATGATAAACTATCCCGATGATTAGTTCTGCTTTAGGGAGATATAAGTCAACATGCCTTCTTTCTAGACTAATCATCAAACACCGACGGGTACCTTAGGTTGGTTGGTGTTCGCTATGCTGACAGCGACCCACCCGGTGGATACACCACTCATGATAGATGTAAGTCTACTATGCTTTCTCCTTGAGTTGGCCACAATACACCTACAGGTTTTCTTCTTTACAGGGTCCAGCATAATGCCCCTGGCAGCAACTCTCCTATGAGCACTCTATTTGGATCACATCCTTTGCGACCCCATCTAGACACTACCTGGATTGCTTTAGTCCCCCCATTCCCGCAACCATCCGGAGAATCCCCACCAATGCGATTCTCAGTTCTATAAACCGAGATAGGTCAAGGCCGACATAGCCCATTCTCAGTGTGATCTCTCGCACACCAACAGGGTCCACGATAATAAACAAACAAAATATATATTCACTTGTGGATTAGGAGAATGCCCCCAGTGGCACCTTTGCCAAGTAGGCATCGTATCTTTAAGGCGGTCTTAACAAAACTCCCTATAGGAATTGCCTGACTACTCTTGAGTTGAGATAAGTCTCCTGTGGCACTCTCTTAGTAGTCATCCTTAGGTCAAGTCTGACCTGTTATGCCACCAACAGGTCACCCTAGCGATCGTCCTTACTTTGAAAGATATAAGTCTGCTACACATTCTTTTCAGCACCATTGTTACACACCAATGGGAAGCCCTAGGTCGGGTTCGATTTGTTGTGCTACCAACAGGTCACCCTAGTGGCTATTCTTTGCTTTGGAATATGTAAGTCTATTACACCTTCTTTTTAACACAACAGTTGCGCACTGAAAGGCACCCTTTATGTTGGATAGTCCTACCCTTTGGCCGATAGACTACCCCTTTGGATCGATAAATCTGAGATTGGCCCAAGCCGACATAGCCCCTTCTTAGTGTGATCCATCGCACACCAGCAAGGTCCATCAAATTAAAATGAAATTAATCCTGACTACTCTTGAGTTGATGTAAGCCCCCAAGGACATTCACTCAGTAATCGCCTTAGGTCGGGTCTGATTTGCTACGCTACCAATCGGTCACTCCAGCGACTATTCTTTGCTTTGAAATATGTAAGCCTACTATGCCTTCTTCTTAGCATAGCCGTTGCACACCGAAAGGCAACCCTTGGGTTGGATAGCTCTACCTTATGGCTTGTAGGCTATCCCTTTGCACTAGCAAATCTAAGGTAGACCACGGCCCCCGAGGCCCCTCTTTAGTGGGTCCATCGCACATCGATTGTGTCCATAAGCCAAATCAAAATTAAAACCCATCTCTCCCTAGTGGAGCTAATCAAACAAATCAAAGAAATCCAACCAGATTCTTATCTCTGACGAATACATCCCTAAATTAATCTATGAAATCAAAACCCTTATCTCCGGCGAATAGCTTGAACCTGCTTCCCTAGTGGAAGGATCATACACTCAATCCCCCAGCGAATTCATCCTTCCTCTCTTATGCATTTGGCATAAGTTGTGTCCCATTGTACTAAGATCATGATTCTATTTACCTCTCGAGTCTAGGTATAGATCATTTATGTTAGTACTTGCAACCTTTTGGACACTATTGATCATATGATCAATGTCAATATGTGTGGTGTGCCTTGTCAGTTACACCACACCTATTGGGGGTCCTTTGTTGACCACACTTTTTGACTGAGTTCTCAATCTCCCCATCTTAGATTTAGGAGTCTTCTAGACATTAAGAGCTCCCTAGTCTTAAGATATTTTAAGTGATTAGGTGAACACTTAACCTAAGCCTAGAGACTTAGAAGGGTTAGTCATAGGAGTAGGCTATACCTTAGGGACTTAGGGAGACTGACCTACCCTATGGACTAAACTCAATCCATGTTCGCCTTCTCAAACCAAACCCCAAATCTGAGTTCAAATTCAAATTCCAAAATTTACAATCAATCTCAATCTCAAATCCAAGCTCAAAATCCTTCCTAAGTTTTATGATTAAATCACATGGATTTAGCCCTAACCAAATTCAAATCAATCTAAACTTAATTAATTTTCCCAAATATCAACTCAACCTTTCAATCACTCTATTAAACCTACAACCAAAATCAATTGCAAATCTAATTAGCCAAAACCTATAATCATGCCAAATCTTATTTAAGCCATGTGATCCACTCTCATGAGCTTAGCCAAAATCCTATTCAAATCAAGTCAAACTCAATTGGTCCTCTCATGAATCAATTATTCCATCAATTATCTTTCCAAATATAAATAAAATATACATTCAAATTATCAAAACTAAATCAAACTAAATCAAGTTAAGTCAAAACCCTTCCTAAGCCATATGAATCAATCCCATGTGCTTAGCCAAATCTTAACCCAAATCAACCCAAAATCAATTGATTTTCTCATGAATCAATTATATATTCAATCATCTTCACAAATCAAAATGAAATCTACACTCCAATCATAAAAATTAAATCAAACTAAATCAAATTCCCTTCTAAGCCCTTTTGACCTACCTTCTTTAGCATAGCCAAATTTATCTTCAAATCATGTCAAATTCAACTGATTAAATTTATAAATCAATTATTCCATCAATTATCTTCCCAAATATAAATCAAATCTACATTCAAATAGCCAAAATTAAATCCAAAATCAAATCAAATCTCAATCTAAACCTTTTAAGCCAATTCCTTGGACTTAGCCAAATACTATCTAAATCAAGCCAAAACCAATGAACTTTCCCTTGAATCAATCATTCATTCAGTCACCTATCCAAATATAAATGAAACCTACAATCACCAAATCAAACCAAGATCAACCCAAGTCAAACCCAACTTAGCCCTTTTGACTTGAAATTTTTAAATGAACCAAAATCTATTGAAGCCCAAATTAATTATTGTTGGATTTATATTTCAATCTTAAAGTTCATATATAAATTCAACAAAACTTGAATCAAACCAAAATCAAGCCAATTAACCCACTTAGGCTCACTTGACCTAAAGTGACCTAAAGAACCCATTTGAGCCAAGATTTAATCCAACCCAAATTGGATTGAACTAAGCCAACCTAAGCCCTCCATCATGACTAATAACCACCCTAGAGTGACCAATTGCCATAAATTGGGACAAACCAAGTCAACTTTATCATTTGACCAAGTCAACCCTTTAGCCCACATGAATCCAAACTAGCCAAAATTCATCCTATACCAAATTAATTGAAACCATTGATTAACACCAACCCATGATCAATGATTGAACATAACTTGACCATCAATTAGGTCAAACCAAACCCAATTGGCCATTTGACCCAAATTGACCTAAAAGGCCAAAATAGGTCAAATCATGATCCAACCCAAATTGATTGCCAGCTCAAGTTCCAAAATTGATTATTGAACTTGACCAAAGCCATAATTGAGCCCAGTTTAACCAATTGAACCAAATTGTCCAACTTAGCCCAAATTGACCTAAAACCAAATTAAATCTAAATCAACTCAAAATAAAGCCTATAATCCTTTCCAATTGACCAATTAAACTTGAACCAACACCTAACCCAAGCCAATTTGACCAATTTGGTCTAATTGGTCAACTTGACTCATTTGACCTCTATGATTCCAAATGAGCCAAAATCAAGCCTAGGCCAAATTATTTGAAACCACTTGAACCAAAACACTTAAAATCATCATTTGAACATAATCCAAGCCTTGGTTTGACTCAATTTGACCAATTGGTCAACCTAACCCAACATGACCAAAAGTGACCTATATGACCCAAATTGAGCCAAATCCCTTGAAACCAACCAATGGCACCTTAGGAGCTGACCTAACCCAACCCAAACCCACTTGGGATTAGCCCAAACCCAAATGGGGTCAAACCCAAGGCAATCCCCCTTGGATTTGCATCCCACAAGAGATCTTTGCCAAAATTAGCAAAGTCCACTTCCCCTCTTCCCTTGGCAGCTAGCACTCACCCCAAATGGGGTCTCACTTGTCCACCTAGCCCACCCTAAGTGAGCTAGGCTTGCCATAGACCAAAGGGAGGTGAGTTAACTCACCTCCCTCCCTGGCCGAACCCCATGGACAAAGATCAAGCCACATCTTTCCTTGAACCTCCTGTCACCCTCCCTCCTCTCAAGTAATGCCACGTGGAGGTGATCGAGACCACTTGATCAAGGCCTGGTGGCCAAAAATTCAAAGCTCAATCTCATCTCATATGCATACCACTCAATTCTGGGATTCATGAGCTTCCCCTAACGAGCTCCGAAGCCTTCCCAAAGCTTCCCCTCGCAAGATTCCTCCTTCCTGAGTGCATCCAAAATAGAGCAACCCTCCTCTGATCCTAACTCCCATGTTTCTCAACCAAAACTAAATTCCTCTTACCCACATGCTCCCCGCACCTCGTCGAGTATGAACAAACCTTCCCTCGAGCTTCAAGCCCACCGGAGGTACCACTTTAATCAAGACCGAGCCTCCAAAGGATGAAACTTGGCCTTCTGAGTGAACGAAGTGAAATCAATCTAATTGCAGCTCAACAGGGCTTCACCTCGACCAGACAAAGCTACCTCAAGCATGCGAACCGCTGGCCATTAGCTTTAGCGAGGTATGCCACTAAAACTGAGCTTTATTGAATTTTGTGGAGCTTCTCAAAGGAAAGTTGAATGTCGTGTGATCCTGACAGTTGGATCCCCTCTGATCATTGTCATGAAGGTGTGGGATCCATTTAGAGTGGATCTGAGCTCGGATCATGCAGGCAGTGGCGGACGGCTTCCATCCTTCATCGCCTATGGAATGATAGATCGTGCGACGTCCGTTATGTGTGATCGGAATGGACAGCCATCATTAGATCTATTAGATCGAGCCATTTTAATCCTTTATTTAGCACGGATCAATCTACGTCGTCCGATACAAGATCGGATGGGGAAGATCAAAAGCTCATCCACCGTCAACCACATTAGTGTTGACTCGGACGTGCTGTAATAGCCAATCCTGCAGCACCACCGCGGTAATACGCCATGTTGTGTCGATGGGATTAAGCTTAATTAGGCTTAAATAATCAATATTAATGGCTGAAACTTTAAATAATTATAACAAATCATAGAAAAATCCAAAAATTATAAATAAATACTTATTTTAAAGGTATTTCAGAGAGGGATTCATTAAAAATATCTTTAATTAATTTTGAATAATAATTAGGGTTTAATTAGGATTTAATTATAAATTTAATTAGCTTAATTACTCCTTAATTAATTAGTTAATTAACCCCAAATTTTTTGAGATTGTTTAAGAGGATGACCTCTACCTCCCCTAATTTTCTTGGGAGTTATTGGTTAATTAATTAGGAAAATTAGTTAATTAAGCCATACTTACTTTCTTAATTTAATTAAGGGTTAATTAATCGCATGAATAGTAAACTAATTAATTAATTGGGCTCACTAATCATTGTCTAACAGTGAGTGGACTTATGGAAAAGGATTGAGACCTCTTTCCTAATCCCTTTCCCTAAGTTCTTTTCACTTTTCAAGAAAATTAATTAGGGATTAATTAGTTAAATTAAAATTTATGCCACATCAAATCCTAATTAATTAACTGAGGGGTAAATCTTTAGATGTTTAATAACCTGAAGGAAATTAAAGAAATTATGGTTAATCCATATGTGTGGAATAATTATTAGAGTACTTAATTAAGTTCCTTAACCAAATTAACCATTAATTATGAGCTAATTACATTTGGCCCTTTCATTTCCTAGGATCATTGCTAATTTACTTTTTAATTCATTTGCATATCATGTTGGCTCACAATTATTTGGATAATTATGTTAAGGTAACATAGGTAAAGGTTAATTAATGGATTTAATACATATCATAACCTAATTAATCCATAAAAAAATCAACTTAATCACATTTCACTAAACCAAATCAATTTACAAACATGGAAATGTGTTAAGATCGGCATATTTCTTCTCACATCCCTTAACTCAAATTAAATATGAAGCTAAAAAATAACATTAAAGAAACTTTGGTTTATATTAAACAATTTTATTTGATATGATTGTCCATATGAATTAATATGATTGAATGAAATCATGTGTTTATGTTTATTTATTCATTTCTAATCATGTCATATGTTGTGTGTCATTTGGAATCATGCATTCATCTTTTCAAAGTTAATTGAATCAAATGGTTTTCTTTTATGTAAGCTTGCATGTGTTGGATTAATTTACAATATGTATGGCTATTATCACTAGTAAATTCAAATTATTTTTCCAAAGTTTATAAATCAATTACATTGATTAGAATGATAGTAGTTATGAACATATACATAGGTTTGCATGTGCTTATAGCTTAGACATGTGACGTAAATCTTTCTTTTCCTTAATTCATATGTAGCTTTACATGCATTCAAATGTTAATAAGTATATAGTCCAGACATCCCAGGAACACGAGACTTTAGTTATCCCCAAGGAGGTCATTTGATTACCTCACTTCCCTGATTAACAGTGACACGTGCTTATTTGATTTCATTCACATGTGTTTCTACATTAGAATTTGGATAGAAATTTAATCCACATGCATAAATGTTTCAATCAAATAAAAATACAATCTTTGCATGGTTTTTTCTTCATTCATTTATGTATACATCCATATGTATTTGAGAAAAGCAAGCATTTAGTCTAGACATCCCAGGAATATGAGGCTTTAATTAGCCCCAAGGAGGTCCTTTGATTACCTCACTTCCCTAGTTAATAATGGAATGTACTAGCTTATGTTTCTTATACATGTGTGTGTATATTTAATTATGGAATTAGAACCCCTTTTCTTTTATCAAGGATACACGCATTCATAATTGACGAATTGATTGAATTAGTTAGTCATGCAATTTAGAGCTTTCTTTCTTATATTCATGTATATAAATGTACATATGTTTGAATGCAAATGGGTATATAGTTTGGACATCCCAGGAATACGAGGCTTTAGTTAGAGGTCATTTGATTACATCACTTCCCTGTTTAGTAATGACACGTACCTATTTAATTTCATTCTTATGTATTTTTGTATAGAAATTTGGATAGAGATTTAAATTAATATGATTAAATAATTCAATGAAATGAAAAATATAAACTTTAAATACACATGTATACATTCATCATATAAGTGTGCTAAAACATATCGCATGTATAGATACAATTAGGACTAAATCATACGCATGTTATTTGTAATGGAAAGGAATGATTTAATATGTCATGTGGTAGTAGTTCAATCAAGTTAATCTTAAGATGTCTTTCATATTGAATAGGAGTATTTAAAGTGAGCCTAAACTTAGGATTAATTAAATCATTTTATAAGATATTCACTAAAGAGAACTAAATCAAAGTAATATGCTTTAGAAAGTGGCTTAAGGTAGGGATGAAAGTGGGCAATCCTCTCTTCTCTTTACAACAATTAGTTGTTAAGTGTAATCAAATGAAACAAAATAAAACATAAATTAAAATTCTCAAATCAGTTAAACAACTTCAAGTGAAACCAACCTTTTGTGTTAAGTTGAATCCTTCTATACTTAGAAAATTATAACATTAATGCTTAGTTAAGACTTACCACACAAGCTGTAACACACACATTAGAATTAAGTCACCATTTATAGCTTTATGTTAGGATGATGCATGGTGTGATATATGTTTTGTTTTATGATGTATTATTATAGATTGGATGTAAGGGTGGATGCCTCATAGACTGGATGGTAGGCATCATGATATTAGCCTAATCATATTTTTTGCAGATGATTGTGCTTAAGAGGTGCTTTAAAATAAATATCAATGCTCTCTTTGCAAATTGCTTAAACTCCTAAGCATAATGCAAGTTAGGATAGGTGGGCTTGGTTACTTATGTGCATGGTGCTAAGTCCAAATCATATATATAACTGCTTGAAATTATATGTGTGTTTAGCTAACCTCTATTTTTTAGGTATAGTTAGATTTACTCTTCTTATTTTTAATATAATTTTGCATTATGAATTAGGATTAGTTCTATGGTGGAGTAGGATGAGCAGTGGCTAGAAGGCTTTGTCTTGGGAGGCCCTATGATGCCTTTGAAGCAAGCACATCCAAATCAAGAGAAGGAAGAAAGAAGATATGAAGAATGAAGAATGAAGACCCTCATAGCATTTAATAAAATTGTAATTATTCTTTCATATATCGGATTGTATAAAGGTAGAGCTTGGCTACCTATCTTTTCTCTTTTCGGGTTGTATGGCGGTACCCGATCGCATCAGCCTTTTATTCTTTTGTGGTAACTTTAAAAATGTTTGATGATTTGTTTAGTTTATGCATTAGAAATAACATGCTTTTCATAGTTTCTTATGACTGATTCTTTAATGTGTGGCCTAGATGCGATTAGACTCTTAGAAAAAAATTAATTTTTCTACTCCAATTAATCACTCAAAATTAAATTTTAAATAATTCATAACCTCACCATAAAACCTAGGCATTAAATAAGATAATTAAAATATTCAACAACCTCTTTGCTGAATGGTTGAATGTTTAAAAATATACATATCATATTGTCTCATTCTGGTAAAACAGGATAATTTTTGACCTGTGAGGGCATCCCTTGTGGTGGAAAATACCCCTTTTCTCATTGATTTAGCCAACAATCTTATTTCATCATGCACATATGCATCAAAATCCTAAAGCCTTTATCAAAATGAAGTGTCAAAATTAGAATAAGACTTGAAAAGATTTTTTTTATTATTAGATAAAGTCATTATTCATACCACTCATGCTCTAGTGAAATAAATAACAACCCAACTATCTTGCAATTCATAAGACTGAACCACATGGATTTGAATCGTAGGAGGAGTTAGTTGGCTGCCACTCCAGGCAGTTGTAAGTCCAATAGTCGGGTGGTTTACCCTTTCTTGTGGAGGTAAACTTTATGTCCTTCTTTGCTTAGATTTAGGTCGTGCTTTAGCTTATGCTAGAGCTCCCTAGACTTAGGATCTGAGGTTATTATTTTCTTTGGGCTATAAGCATAAATCCTCACCTCTTAGGCATTTTCATAATCTTATATTGATGGATTATAAACCCTAGCAATCTAATAAAATTCAACTTTAACAAATAAATCTTTTCACTTTCAAATATATAAAGCTCAATTATATGATAGATTGGAATGCTCACTAGGCTTCCTAGTATCATGAGCATTCCCTACTCATCTCCTTTGGCTTCCAAAATAAGTCTCTCCATTTGATCTATCTTGATTGATTTTCTAAATATAGCCAATCATTTGATAGTCTAACCTTGAAATCTTTAGAGACCCTAATTGTCTACTTTAATCGAGAGTATTTTTAAGAAATTCACCTTCCTTAGGATGTAATTAACTATGAAGGCTTGCCTCCATAGGGAATTTTAGAACCCAATTTAATATAAACCCTACTTTATTCATCCATATAAACCAGGGAAAAATCTCTAATACATTCGAAGACCCATCATGCCTTAGGAGTCCTTATTAGGTGATTAGGTCCATTGAAGGGTGATGCCTCTATCTTTCGAGATAGTACATCATACCTCAATATCGTACTCGATTACTTCAATAAGTATCCCCTACGATCTATGTGGTGTCCCCCCTATTCACATCCAAAAATAAACACCACGGGACTTAATGGGACAAATACAAATAAAATCAAAATCAATTGAAATTGATCATACCCATGGGAAAAATTTATGACACCACATAGAGTTTAGGAATTTCTTATTTAGATGATCAAATACGTCATTAAGGAATAAACATATTATCTCAAAAGATAAACATATTATCTTATAATGGATTTGATCATTTAATAAAAGATTCCTAAAACAAATGGGTCATTCATGTACTAGAGAGTTTTCTCCTAAACTACATGGGAAGTAAAATAAAGTTTATTTTAAATTGAGTTTAAAGTTCCCTGTAAGGACAAGCCCCTATAGTTAATTATATCTTAGGAAGAAGAGTCCCTTCCTAAAAATAATCTCGATTAAAGAAATAAGTTATCATTTCTATTGACTTCTAAGTTGATTTTCAAGGAAATGATATTTAAATTTTTCAATTGGCAATGATTCAAAGTAGAAAGAGATATTTTTGGAAGTCAATTGGGATAAAGTAGGAAATATCTGTTGATATTGGGATGCCTAGTAGGCATTTCAACTATCCTATCATTGGGCTTCAAATTTTGGAATTTAATTTGAAATTTGAATTGACATTTTCTTAGAAATTTGTGGCTTAGATTTTAGCAGCACAAAATTACAAAAATACTTAGGGGTGAAGACTTACTCCAAGGAGGATGCTTCAGAACCGAAGTCTATAAGTGCTTCAGAACATAAGTCAGATGCTCAACCTAATTTCATTTCAAGAATTATTGGTCATTCCTCTCACTTGAGGGAATAAACCTAACACTAACTCTTCTGGACTTACAACGTGCCTGGAAGGGCTATTAGCTAACACCACTTAAGCGCATTTTAAATTCATGATGCCAAGTCTTATATATGCAAGATGGCTAGGCTGTTGTAAGAATCTAAGAATCCTAGACTCACTACTTAATCCTTAAGATCATGTAGGGTATGAAATGCATCTAACTAATGCACATTCTAACTTAAGAGTCTTTTGAAGGCATGGGTATGAATTTTCATGCCCAAATATCATACAATTAGAAATGATCATGGGCTAAATCAATACAAGAAAGGCAGACTTCCTCAAGAATGTGGTCATCCTCACATGTCAAAAGCCTCTTATGTGCAATGGGTGAAGTGTCCAATTCAAGAGTTTAGAGCAATATGATTACATGATTTTTAAGAGCTAATTATTTCTAATTGATTTTAAGTTTTGTCTAAGGCTTTAGTTTATGTGAGGTTTCATGTTTTCTTTATTTTTATTTTAGTTATTTAGATTTAAGCTGCGTAGAAAATTTAACTTTTGCTATGAGCCTACATCCACACATTCATCACATGAAGCACAACACATAAAGAAACTTAGAAAAGTAGGTAAATTCTATTGCGCACCCAAAATAAATTAAGCCAATTTTAATTAAAATAAAAGCCAATGCGGCTGGGTACCGATGTACACCCCGTAAGAAAGAGAAAATAGGCAGCCAAGCTCTGCTTTTATACGGCCCAACCTAGAACTACAAATTTAGATTTATGGGTCTTCTTTTCAGGATCGTATCCTTCTTCAAGGACCTCCATTAAGCTTCACAGGGGACCTCTGCACCATTTTCTGGTAGGGCCAGCTCTTGCTAATCCTATACCTCATAGATCCTAACATAATTCTAAGCTCAATTTTATATTTTAAATTCAAAAATGAATCATAAGCCCTACAAAATAGACGTCAGGAAAATATAAATAGCACACAATAGTTATATTTCACAAACATACGAGCTTAACATTAGTTATTTGTCAAGCCCACCTATCCTATTAGGCTATTCTTAAGGACTTAAGCATACTTGCATGAAAATAATATTTTTAATTTGTTTATGATAGCAATCCTTTTCTGATATAGCTCCCTGCATAAGACAATATTAGTTATAAAAAGAGTGTCCTATCATCCAGTCTAACGGGCAAATAATCCCAGACATGCAGTCTAAAATAGTACACCACAAAGATATGTGAAGCACATCACAACACAGAGAATCATAAAGTATCATAGAATGACCTAACCTAAGTCTAGGATCTGTGACCTAATGATCTGGTGTGTGAAGGTAACAGACTTGTGTAGCAAGACTTTGTTAGGCCTTTTTAGTTTAGGTTTAAATTTATAATTTTGAGTTTGTTTAATTTACCTTTGAATGGTTTCAATTCAAATAATTTAATGATTTATTTTCATTTTTAGGTTCACTTTTATTTTGTTAAAGTGAAGTTTAGGTTTTCAATAATGAAAAATATAATATATTTCACTTTTGGGTGGAACCCATTCTATTCAACATCCTAAACCCTAATAGAATGAAACTTTCATCCTAAGATGAAGATTCAACCCAAAGGTCTAACTAAGATCCTTAAGTATCTTAATTAATCCTTTTAGATTCATTTTAAATGATTTGGGTTTTGAGTTCAATTTGTATTTTAATGTTTCAATTCTTTTGAAATTTACTTCTTCATTTATTTCTTTAATTTTATTTAATTTTTATTCTTGGTTCAGTTTATTTTTAATTTGATTTGTTTTGTTTCATTTAATTTGGTTTGAATTGGTTTAACATTTATTTTCATTAATATTTTATTTGAATTATGTTTATGTTTATTTAATTCATATTCTTTTAGTTTGATTTATGCTAACCTAAGGCACTTAGTTTAATGTATTAACCCATCCTTAGGTTACATTGGATTAAGGTTCCATTAAGTTATTTGATTATGAGTTCATTAGCTTAAGGTTTAATTAAACTTTAATATTTCATTATTAGTTTCATTAATCCTTAAGTATGGAAGTAATCAACTTCTTTGATTTAGAATGTTGGAGAAGTTATTCTTAAATGTTATGGTGTTAATAAAAAAAATTTTATTTGTTATTTAATTTATATTGACCTAGAGAATTAGAAATTCAACAACTCCCAATCCAATAATCAATTAGGTTTGAAATTTTTATAATAAGTGGGGTTTCTTGCCAATTTGATATTTCATTTCAATTAGATTCATAATTATAGTGTAATTGATGTTTTAATTATTTCAATAAAACTCAAATTAAGCCTAATTTAATGAGGATTACATTGGGGTTTTATTTTTCTTTGACTCCTCTCTGAAAGATGCTTCCAAAGAGGGTTTGTTCATAATTTTGAAAATTTGGTAGATTTATTGTGATTTATTTAAGTTTTGATTATTTATTTGAATTATTTAATTATTTTAATTACCTAATTAAGTCATTTTGTGATTTATCAAATTTCAATGGATTTCATTAGTGTTTTTAAGTTCATTAGAGTTTATTATGTCAATTTAAAGTGATTTAATTCATTTTTATGATTTATTTGATTTAATTGTAATTTATTTAATTAAATTTCATATTTCTTGATTTATTTTTCCTAAGGTGTGTTTTAATCTCAATTTTAGTTCCCCATAGTTTCATTTCAATTGGAATAGTGGTTTGTGAGTAATTAGGGGTTGAAATTTTTCATTCAAACTCAAATTAAGGCCAAAATACCTCCACATAATTTGGAGTTTTTAATTTTAATGAATTTCCCTCATCCATAGAGCCCAAATTTGTATTTTTTTTTTCTTATATTTATATTTTATTTTTTATGAATTTATAAATTTTCAAGCATTTTTAATGATTTTTTAATTAATTAAAAAGGAATTTACAGTTTTAAAATGCCAGCACCGACATGGCGCCTTTGCCATGTGGCGCGACACCATTAGATCATGCGGATCCCACATGGAGGCCACGTCAAAAGCAGCACCACATGGGACCGATTCATTCTGCGGTCTCCATAAAGAGATTAATCAGATCACGCGGCTAGATCTCAACCGTCCATTCTAAATAGAAGGATCGGACAGTGGAGATCATTTCCCGAACATCTCCGGCAAGAGACAGACGCTGTCCATCGAATTCGATGAATTTTCGATGATCCAAGGCCGATTTCGATTGCAAAATGATCAAGGATCAATTTGCAATCGATCCATATGATTTGAACCTTATGGGCATCGAATTCATTTCACAAACGACCAAAATCGAATGCTATAGAGGTTGGTGGTGAGGCATACCTCAATTCCGACAATCTCCAACGGTGGGATCGACTCGAACACCTTCGCCTCAATGTAACAAAGCCATGGATGTGATTTTGTGGCTTGCCTACCGACCAAACACCTTGGAGACCAATGTTTGGCCATTTTTCAATAGGTTTTGGCCATTCTCCAGCTCACCGGCGGTGAGGGGTCGCAGTGAGGATTCGTTTGAGGTAGCCTCGACCTCTAGAACATGCTGAAACATTCAATTTGAGGTGAAATGCACTCCCTACCATTTTACCATTAGATGTCAGACGGAGGACACCGGATTTGGTCAAATTCTGGCATGGCGGTGGCGAGGGGTCGATGGAATACTTCCTTTCTTCTTCTTCTCCCTTTGTGAGTATTTTGGGATGAAAAGAGGGGTAGAAGAGGCTCGCCCTCCTCTCTTTTCATACATGGCCAAAAGCCATATTTTTGGCCTCCTAGGTGGCCTAATTCCGGCCACTGGTAATAGGAGGATTGGCCAAAGGGTGGATTTTATCCCCCTTAGCCTTGTGAGCATGTTTGGATAAAAGATTTGAGGGGATGACTTCCTCCCCTTTCCTCCCTTGGCTGAGACTTAAGCTTCCTTGGCTTTCTCCCTTGCTTCCTTCTTGCTTCCCTAATGGAGGAAGCCAATTCTCTTTTTGCTTCAGGGCTGATCCATTCCTTTTATATCCTTGGAACCATCCTCTAAGAGGTGGTCAAAGATCACTTGGATAAAATCCAAAGAATTTTGGAATATGGAAAGAGAAAGAATCTACCAAGCATAATAACTTGGTCCAAACCTTAACTCATTTCCCTTTTGGTTTCATTTATGGTTTAAATCATCATTGATTGTCCATTGGATGATTAGGAATCGACTTAACCCATGCCACATGACGGTTTAGTCCAATTCCAAGTCAACTTGACCCATTCTACCTTAAATGGGTTAAGTTGGATTTGGTTAAGTCAAATGACCAAATTTAACTCAACTAAATTATGTTCACACTCCATTTATGTTTGCTCACATGTGTGAGAAAATTTGGAGTGATTAATTTTATTTAATTTCAAGTGGATTTCAATTTGAACTCATTTGACCCAAAATGGGCTTAATGGGTTAAGCTTGGGTTTCATTTGGATCAAAAGATCAATTTGAGGAAATTGAACCCAATGATAAGTTGGATTGTTTTTTATTATCATTTCTAAATGACTTTGAGCAATCAAATTAAATTGATTTCAATTTAATTTGGCTTTGAACCCAATACGGCCTATTTAGGTTTATTTAGACTCAGTGGTCTAGTTAAACTAAGTAAGGCCTAAATCATTTAAATTTCTTTAGATTCATGATTAAACATATTTATTTGATCATTTAGACATTTGGAATGATTTAATTTGATCAAATTTTGGTGGGTTGACCTTTGACTTGGTGGGACCAACCTAAGTCAAACCAATGTCAAATGGGTTGACTATATTTGACTTTGATTTGGATTTAATTTATTCATTTTGATTTAATTTGAATTTATTTTGATTTATTTGGATTTGTTTTTATTTAATCCAAATTTAGAATTTGGGTTGAGTCCACCAAAGTCCATTATGTTAGATCAAACTCAAAGAAGGTGCACTAGATCACTAGGTGTAGTGTCCTAAGTACTGAATTAGGAGATTCATATCTAAGATTATGAAATAATTATTACTATTTTCAAAATTGATATTAACCTCATTCAAAAATGAGGTCAATAATACCTAAAGTCTTACAAATCTTAAACAAACACATTTAAAGTCTAATTGGGGGTCAGTTTGATCAATTGGTCCACTTAATCCAAGTTGACCCAATTGAATCCTATAGGACCAAAATCGAATTGAACGTAATTTAAGCCAACTTGGATTAATTCAAAGCCTTAAAATCATCACATATACATGATTGAATGAAACTCAAGTCATATTAAGTCCCAATTTGATCAATTAGTTCACTTGACCCAAATAAGCCTAAATGAACCATATTAAGCCAAAGTCCCAAATCAAGACAAACCTCCCAACAAATTCCAAATTGATGCTTGAACACAATCCAACATTCTCTTTGCTCAATTTGATCAATTGGTCAGGCATGAGATCACCAAGGACTTGTCCAAGTGAGCTTGAACCAAAGTGAACTTAGTTCAACCAAACCTAAGTGAACCAAGGTTTCAAATGAGGACAAAATCCCAAAATAGAATGGTTTAACTCCTCCCTTTGGTTTAGGACATGACCTTAGCATCTCTTGAGCTCAACCCAGCTAACTCAGCCTAACCCAAAGCTAATTTGCCCAGCTATTAGCCAAAATGAAGTTCAAATCACCAAATATAGCTCTTAGTACACTCCCCCTGGGATGTCCGCTTCACCTCACTACACTAAACCTAGCTAGACACTAAAGTACCTCCACCTCATCAATCCCCATTAATTTTAAGCTCAGCCCACTACACCATCGCCTCCCCAAAATTGAACCAAACCAAAATAGTGGTTTACATGGGGAGCTTGATAGAGTTTGAATGGGGAGGACTGTAACCACTCGACACATTCAATCAACCCCAAAGAAAGTCTCCCAAGATCCTGAGTTCCCTCAAGCATCCAAACCCCAACCACCATTAAATTCCCCTAAGGCCAAATGTCCCCAAATCAACCACCTATTTCTAGCATTTAAACTAAAATCCTAATGATTCACTATTACAATACATTCTTAGATGGAGGAATCTCAATATGAAGTGTGAGCCCCACTCCAAGAGCAACATTCCATTGAGATCTTACTTAAGAACATCCATGGGTTAGTGAAATCCATCCTTAAAGGGGTTCATAATCAAGACTTTTAAGAAACTAATCAACAAGACCTTCAAGAAGATATGAAATAGTTATCATTTTTAGATCAGACTTGGAACCCCAAGCCCTGAAAAGTGTTAGAGAAGTGGCCTAGAATGGCCTCCATAGTGGATAGAGGTAAACAATCAATAAGAGTTCAGCTAGAGAGACCTCAATTTCAGCAACCTCCACTTCCACCTCCACCTCCATAACAGCAGTGGTATTTTTCATACTTTCTCCAACCATCAAGTAGCTATGCACTTCCTACCCTCACTAAGAAGTTAAACAAACCCAATTCCTTACAAAAAAAAAAAAGGCAATTAGGAAGATCTAAAAATTTAAATGAAGAAACCAAACTTCCAGCTACATGAGCCTAAGAAGCTAGAGAATGTGAGCAAAAGTGATGATCCTAACTATTGCCTCTAACATTATCTATTGGGCACATTGCATAAGGCCACAACCACTCAAAAAGGGAAATGTTTCGTTTAGTCTACTAGTCTTCTCAATTAACCAATTGATGTAGTATAATCAAATAGATCCTTGTATAAAACCTCAAATTATATTTACAATATCCTACAATATTTCTAAGCTCGAATAGATATCAAATTCAAATGGCACCTTCCAATACAAAGAAAAAGAAATTATCATCACTTATATCGAAGACAACAAAAAGTAAGTAAAATTGGATATGATGACAAAATGAATAACCCACTAAGTTTCTTTAACTTCTTTCAATCTACTTGTCCAAAATTAATTTATTAAATATTGATTTACTTTTCTATTTGATGTCTCTAGTCTCTTGGGGCTTTAAAGTTTTAACAGAGAGAACTCACAAACAAGGAAATGAAAAGCCTAATCAAGATTCCTATATTTTTCAAGTAATTAAATCTATCTAGAAGACTTAAACACAAGGAAAAGAACAAATAGAAGATACTCATCATTCAAAAGATTATCATTTCAAGACTTAGAAAGCAATATTCACCAAAGACCTTGAAGTTCACACAACTATCTCTTTATTGTTACATGCTTAATTTTAGATGGTTTTCTTTATATATAAATTTGTATCTTGATGTTTCTTTTTAAGATCAATCCCTTTTAGTTATGTTTATTATAACGCTCATTATGACCTTAATTAATTTGAGGGATTGATGCTTTCATTTTTTTTTTTAGCCTCAAGCATATAAGCCTCAACTTTGTATTTGTCTTCTTTTTTTTTGTGAAATTTTATTTGTTTAGCTTGAAAAAAATTTAATAATATTATCTTAGTTTAATTAGGTAAATAACAATTGGTGATTAATTAAGGAATTTGAAGGAGTTTAGTTGTGAATAAAGATCGGATGAGGAATTCGATCAAAGTAAGATACTGATGTGTTTATAGTATGTAAACTTATGCTTATTTTAAATATTTGGCTGCATATTCAAGAAGATGACAAGTATGTCATAAATTGACCAAATTTAGAGATGAGATATGCAATTGCTAAATTTAAGTTCAGAATCTCTTTAAGATTTATTGTTGTCATTATTTATTTACTATGCTAATATTATGTGTTGCATTTAAGAATTTATTTCTTATTATGTATAAATATGATTGATTACATGCATAATTTTATCAATCGTGATTTATTGATTTATAATGATTACAGCCAAGTCAAATTTCTTGTTGTCATGCAATATTTCTATAAATAATGATGTAGGTGTATGTAATTGTGAAAGAAATGCAAATCTGCAAATGAAATGATTCTTGATTATAAGCAAGGAATATACAAAACTTATGTTTATTTTAAATATTTCATTAATTTAAGAAAAAATTCAATGCTATGTTATATATTCAAGAAAACAACAAGCACACCATGAGATTAACCCAATTACAAAGATGAGATATGTATTTGCTAAATTTAAGTTCAAAATATCTATACAAATAATGTTTGTTACTATTTACTTAATATGCTAATATTTAGGAATTTCTTTCATATTATGTAGAGATATAATAGATTCCCTGCACAACTTAATTAATCATGATTTATTAATTTATAATGATTATAGCCAAGTCAAATTTCTCATTTTCATGCAATATTTTTATGCATAATGATCTAATTCAATGCATGTGTACGTAATTATGAAAAACATGCAAATGTGTAAATGAAATGATTGTTTATGATAAGCAATAAATATCATAAAAATTAGTATAGACGTACTATTTTACGATAATTTACAAAGATAGTAAAAGTTCAGATGAGATGAGCCTTTGATAGGGAATCTTATAATTGGCATTGAGATTGAGTGGACCAATTAGTGTCAGGGGATTGTTGGTATGTGATGTTAGGATGACCAGTCTTATCAATAGTTTTAGCCAATGGGCCGGGTAAAAACCCTCAAGATATACCATGAGTCAAGTCTATGCAAGTATAAATGACATTTTTAATATATAACTTGACTTAAAATTGAAAATGAAATTTTTTACGAAATGAATTGCATACATGTATAATATTACTATTGAATACTATTTATATTTCACATCTTTATATATTAATGTTTAGTATTTACGCATGAAAGCATGTCTTTTCTTATTGTAAATGTTTATGCGAACTTCTGATTCACAAGTGCATTGCTTCTTATGTAGTGCATTAAATTTTACTTTATAATTGCTTATCTCACTAAGTTGCAAGCTTACTTTATAATTGCTTAACTTCTATTTATATTTCATTTTTAGAAGTTTACATTAGCCTTAACTTTACGAGTTGTGTGTTTTGACGACATTGGAGATAAAATTGGTTTACAGTTGTTTATGGCTGACTTTTGTAGGATATCGATTGCATATTTCTCTTAGGCAAGAAAGAAGCCATGCTCTATGGTAAAGATTTGAATGCCAAGGAAGCAAGAAACTAGTCATAAGTTGTTGAGTTTAAGGTAGAGTTGGAGATCAGAAATGAAGTAACTAATGAGCATGGAGTTGTTTCCAGTAATAAGAAGTCATCGATGTATACGAGTACATAAATTTGAGAGGAGTTTTTGTGGTATAGAAGAAGGGAAGAATCAAAGGTGCTGAATTTTAAGCCTTTAGTGAGGAGATATTGAGAGAAGGTTAAGAACCATTGTTAAGGGGTATGTTTGAGGTTGTAGAGAGTTTTATGAAGTTGGCAGACTTAAGTTCGATGTTGAGAATCAAGAAAATCAAGGGGTTTATTTTGTTATGAAGTTGCTTTTTGACACTCTAGGAGATGAGGTTGTTGCCGAGAAATGAAAAGTAGTCGTGGTGGATTTTTTTTTTAAGATGGTCAGTGGCCCACTATGATCAGAGTATAAGTTAGGATTGAGAGACCCTTTATGAAATGGTTGTCCAAAGTGATTGATGCTCGTGTTATATTTTAAGAGTTGTTTGAGGAGTTGAAAGTGTTTGTCATATTAAGTGGATGATGCATCTATTGACATAGGTACTTGACAATGAAGGCCATGTCAAGCCAAGTAATAGTGGGATTTTCTTGAGGCAATAAGGTGACAGTAGAAAGTGGGGTTGTCACAATTTTGGTTGTCAAAGGGGAGAGTTGTGTGTTTCGACGACATTGGAGAGAAAATTGGTTTATAGTTGTTCATGGTTGACTTTTGCAAGATATCGATTACATATTTCTCTTAGGCAAGAAAGAAGCCATGATCTATGGTAAAGATTTGAATGCCACGCTAGTAGGAAACTAGTCATAAGTTGTTGAGTTTAAGGTTGAGTTGGAGATCATAGTTGAAGTAACTAATGAGTATGGAGTTGTTTCCAATAATAAGAAGTCATCAACGTATACGAGTAGATAAATTTGAGAGGAGTTTTTGTCGCAGAGAAGAAAGGAAGGATCAAAGGTGTTGATTTTGAATTTTTTACTGAGGAGATTTTGAGAGAAGGTTAACAACCATTGTTAAGGGGCGTGTTTGAGGTTGTAAAGAGTTTTATGAAGTTAGCATACTTAAGTTCAATCTTGAGAATCAAGAAAATCAAGGTGGTTGAGTTTGCTATGAAGAAAGGCATTGGTGACATCAAGGTGAGGGGCAGACCATTTATAATAAGTGGCTACAATTAGAACTTAGATGTACACGCATGGTGATCATTTTGGCTACAAGATTGAAGGTGTTCAAGTAGTTAATGTCGAATTGTTGATTATAGCCTTATGCTATTAATTAAGCTTTGTAAAAATCAATGGAGCCATCGAGCTTAAGTTTTCAATTTCTAGGTACATTTATAGCCGAGAATGGGATGGTTTGATGGAGGTGGAAAGAGGGCCACATCCCTTGCTATTGGAAAGCAAAGAATTCCTGAGACAACATGACGCTAGTGAGGCAATTGACTAGCTTGAGTATAACAGGTTGGGGGGTTTTGGTGGTGTTGTTTTTGTGTTGAGATTGAGGATTTGTCAAAGTTTTAGATGGCATGTTTTGGCTTTGATTTGCATGGGGTGTGTTGGGAGGGTTGGGATGAGATGGGGGGATTTGGGAGGTGGATGTTTGGTTAGGTAATTGGGAAGGTGAAGTATTGGTATGTGTTGACCTCACTTTTGGAGTGAGCACTCAACTTTCATATCTTAGATCTAGGACTCTTATAGACACTAAGAGTTCCTTAGTCTTAAGATACTTCTAGTGATTATGTGAACACTTAACCTAATCCTAGAGACTTATAAGAGTTAGCCTTAAGGATTTAGGAAGACTTGCCTACCCTATAGCCCAAACCAAATCCTTGCTTCCTTCTTCCAAATCAAATCTCAAATTCAAATCCAAATTCCAAAATCAAATCCAACTCCAAATGATTGAAACACATGATTAAATTCAAACTCTAAATCCCTTCCTAAGCCCTTTGATTTTATCTTATGGACTTAGCCTTAACCAAATTCAAATCAACACAAATCCAACTGATATTCTCAATTATCATATTCAAATCAAAATTCCAAATCATAAATCAATTCTAAAAACCAAATGATTGAAACCCAAATCAAATCAAATCAAATTCCTAATTTTAGCTCTTTCAGGCAAATTCTTGAACTTGGCTAAATGTTACCCAAACTAATTCAAAACTCATGGATTCCTTCATGATTCAATCATTCCTACAATCATTGACCTAAATATAAACATAAACCATCATTATCAAACCAAACGTAAGTCAACCCAAGTCGAGTCCATGATTGACTCATTTTGACTTAAAATATTAAAATGAAGCAAAACTCATTTGAACCCAAACCAATTGCAATTGAATTTGTATGTTGATCTCAAATCCATATATAAACTCAATCAAATCAAACCCAACTGAAAATCAAGCCAACTAAGCCTAATTAGCTCACTTGATCCAAAGTGGCCAATTTGACCTACATGAACCAAAATCCAAATCAAAGTAAATTAAGCCAATCCAAACTTTATGTCATGATTATTGATCATCCTAGGTTAATCAATTGTCATGGATTTGGTCAAACCAAGTCAACCTAGCCCGTTGACCAAGTCAACCCTTTAACCCATATGAAGCCAAACTAGCCAAATTGCAACCTAAACAAAATTAATTGCAATCAATGACTCAAGTTCATCCAAATTGATTATTGAATTTGATCAAAGCCTTAATTGAGTCCAATTTGACCAATTTGTCAACCCAACCCAATTTAGACCAAATTGACCTTAAGGGTCAAATCAACCTAAAATCCAATCAAATCCAAATTAAACTTAACCAAGCCTACAATATATTCCAAATGATCAACCAAACCCAAACCAAGCCATGATTCAAGCCAATTTGGTCAATTGGGTCAAATTGATCAACTTAGCCCAAATTGACCTAAAGGATCGAATTGGCCAAAATCCAAATTAAATCTAAATTAAATAAAATTGATTGATATCAATTGAACCAATACACTCCAAATGATCATTTAAACTTGTCACAACCCTTGGTTTGACCCAATTTGACCAATTGGTCAACCTAACCCATTTTGACCTATTTTGACCTAATTTGACCCAAATTAAACTAAATGAACTCCAAATGACATGAAAGTTGGTCCAACTCACTTTTGACTCATTTCAAATCTACTAAAATCAAATTCAATATCAAATGACCACTTTACCCTTGGGTCAAGGGCATCCCATGAAAAAAGACACCCACTTAAATGGTCATTTCTCTTCCTTTGCCACTTGGCACTCATCCATTGATCCACATAGGCACCAAGGACACTAATTATCTGACCCAAGAGGTGGTTGGGGCAGCCATAACTCATGGGGAGGTGAATTCACCTTACCTCTCCCATTGGAACACTTGGCATGAAGGACTCTCACCTCCTCTTGCTATGGCACTCATTTATCCTCCATGGCAGGCACTTTCCATGCCTTAGTCAACCAAAATGAGCCAACTAGGATGATTCACTTCCATTCCCAACCACCCCAAGCCAAATGACAACATTTTAGAGCCAAAAATTAAACAAAATGAGGAATTTTCAGCCACTTTTGAAGCCAAGGCACTAGAGGCAGCAAAACTTCTCCCACTCTCATTTCCATCCCTTAGAGCTCCCAAACCAACCAACAATCATTCTCACTTGATTTTAGGGTGAAAATACCAAAAATAAGTGGATTTCGATGAGGAAGTGGCGGCGATTGGAGAAGACATCATTCTGAAGTGAAGGCGAAGGTCTAGACTCATTCAAGACTTCTTCCCCAACTCAAAAGTGTGCTCGGATCATCACCGCCGTCGAAAATCATCCCCGGTGAGGTAATCTGCAAAAACCCGTAGCAGACCTTAGGATTTCTTGCTTTTTGTGACATTTTTCTTGCGATTTTAGAAATTTTCCTTAGATAAACCTCGTATTTTTTAGTTTATTTCATCCCAATACGAAATAGATTTTTTCCAGCAAAGATCGACGCAAAAATGAACCCAATCGGACCTCATTTTGCAATTTTTTTTGCGATTTTTCGTCAATTTTGCTTATCAGAGAACAATAGCCATTCAATCCTGCATTAAGGGATCGGACGGCTCAGATCGCGTCAGACCCGCATCCTTCCGATCCCCTAGATCATGTGATCCACCTTCAAATCCCGCGATCGATCGGACCATCCGACGGCGATCTGACGACGAGCGTTCCGCACGCCGCTTCTCTTCCTCCCCCCCTCCCGCTGCGTGTACACGCAGAACGACGACAATCGTAACGCCACATGGCGCATTACATTAGCACCGCGCGTGTGGTTAAGTGCAAAATTAGGGATTTTCTAATTTTTAAAATTATTTAAATCACCTTAAATTTTAAAAATTCATAAAAATTAAAATACTAAATAAAAAATTTCAAACAATGGCTCGTTGGATTCAACATTTCGAGAGAAATTCAATAAACCAAAAATCCCCAAATTTTGCTAGATAGTTTGAGCTTAATTTAAGTTTTGGTAAAAATCAAATTTCATTAATTAAACTAAAAATACACATCAAATTAAGTTAAAATTTTCAGAGATTAAAATTGAAATTAAAATCTACCTTCCATAAAAATTTCAAATCAAAATCACTTCTTGATTGAAAGTTATTGAATTTTGAACTTCAAATGATTTATTTTAATAAGATAAATTAACAAATTTCATGGAAATTATCTTAATCAAGTGAAACTTTGAAATATCATAACTAATTATAGAAAAATTTAAAAAATACAAATAAATACTCATTTTAAATGTATTTCAGAGGAGATTAATTTAAAATTAATTCTAATTAATTTTAAATAGTAATTAAGGCTTAATTTAAATTTAACTGAAAACTTAATTAGCATAATTACTCCTTAATTACTGAAGTAATTAATTCCAAACTTTCTGAGTTTGATTAATGGGATGACCTCTGCCTTCCATAATTTTCTTCAAATTTATTGTTTGATTAATTAGGAAAATTGCTTATTTTAACCTTAATTACTCTCTTAATTAATTAAGTGATTAATTAACATTCTAAACAATAAGAAAATCATTAATTAAGCTTTTTAATCATTGTAAGATAGTGAATGGACATGGGGAATGAGATTGGGGCCTCTTTCCCATTCTTTTCCCTAAGTTCACTTCACTTTACTTGAAATCAATTAATTTTGGATTATTTAATGGTTTAGTTCATTAATTAAATGACTTAATTAATTAAATTGAAATCATAATCATTCCAGAACTTATCTAATTTAATCTTGGGTAGCTCTTTAGGTGTTCAATAACCCAAAGGGGGAGACAATAAAATTATGATTAGCTCACATGTGTGAGAAAACCATAAAAGTAATTAAGTGAGATCTCTTAAGCCTAATTAACTATTAATCATGAGCCAATTGCATTAGGCCCTTTTTATTTCTTAAGAGCATTGTAAATTTACTTTCCATGTGGTTTCATATCATATTGGATCATTATTAATTACTTAATTAACTTAAGCTGATGTAGATAAGAGTTAATTAATTCACTTAATTCAACCCTAACCTAATTAAACCCTAAAATTAACCTAATTATTTCTTCCTTAAACCAAAATTAACTCACATATGGGGAATGGGTTTAGGACTAGCAAACCTATTTCACTTTCCTTAACTCAAATCAAACATAAAGATGAAATAACATTAAAGAACTTTGGTTTATTTTAAATGACTTTATTTAGTATGATTGTCCTTAGGAATTAATTAGAATGAATGAGATTATGTGCTTATGTTCCTTTATTTCTTCCCAATTATGTTAAATTTTGCTTGTTATATGTAATCATGCATTCATTTCTATTAAAATTAACTAAATGAAATGATTTCTTTTATATCTAATTGCATGTGTTGGTTTAAAGTAAATATGTGTGCCTTTTATCACTATTAAATCAAAATTTATTTTTTTAAAAAAAACCTATAAATCAATTATTATAAATGAAGTGATGTTAATTACAAATAGCTACAAATTTGTATGTGTTGATAATATAAAATATGATACATGAAGCTCTCTTTCCTTACTTTACATGGATTCACATAAAAATTATAAATGTATAGCTCATTTGAAAAGAACACAACATTTGTCTAAATCTATTCCTATACATTTCCATGTTAAAACTTAGGAAGAATCTCATATCACATATGTAAATCATATAATCAAATCAAATATGACATCTTGCATGACTTCTTCTTTTTCTTGTGGTTCTTTTTTTATACATTCATCTGTATCTGAGAAAAGTTGTATATTAGTCTAGACACCCAGGGGCTTCGAGGCTTTAAATAGCCCTAAGTATGGCTTATACCTTACACCCCTGGTGCAGAAAATAATAGTGTCATACTCACTTAAAACTCTTATACATGTATATGTGTGATGTGACTAATGAATAAGAATCAACAGTAAAACAAATCAAACACAACTTTTGCATGGGTTTTCCTATCCTTATATTTGCTTATACATCTACATGTATCTAAGAAAAGTGGTATATTAGTCTGGACACCCCGGAGCTGTGAGGCTTTTAAGTATCCCTAAGTAGGTCTTGTACCTTACGCCCCTGGTGCAGAAAATAATGGCAACGTACTCACTTAAAACTTGTATAGATGTGAATGTATATCTAGCTAATGGATAAAAAAAATTCCTCTTTTCTATTAAAAAGGCATGCATTCATAATTTAATCAAATGAAATATTTAAATTCCAAACACACTTCTTTGCATTCATCATTCAAGTATTCTAAAAATATAAATTGCATGTATCAGTATTCTTAGAATTTACTCATATGTATGATATACATGATGAAAAGAAATGAATAAATATGTGTTATGTGATAATAATCCATCTTAATTAATCTTAAGATATCTTTCTTATTGAATAAGGTCATTTAGAGTGAACCTAAACTTAAGATTAATTAAAACACATAATAAGTCATTCACTAAAAGAAATTGATTAATTAACTTGCTTTAAAAGTGACTTAAGGTAGGGATGAAAGAGAGGTTCCCTCTCTTTCTTCTCTTTATAACACTTAGTTGCTAAGCATAGGCTATATGAAACAAAAGAAAACACTAAGTAAAATATTCAAATCAATTAAATCACTTAAAGAAAAATCAACACATTTATAAATTAAATCCCTCACACTTAGCAAATTATAACTCTAAAGCCTAGTTAGGACATGTCACACAAGCTTTAATTCACACACATTAGACTAAGTCATCATTTCTAGCTTTATGTTAAGGCTATGCATGGTTTGATGTATGTTTAATTTTATGATGTATTATTTTAGACTGGATGTTAGGGTGTATGTGCGTAGTATGGATGTTAGGCCGACATTAACTTAATCATCTTTTCTGTAGGGGGTTGTGCTTAAGAGGTCGTCATAATAAAAGCATAAATATTTTTATTGTGCAGGCTGCTTAGCCCCTAAGCATAACCCAAGTTAGGACAGGTGGGCACCCATGTGTGAGATTCTAAGCCCAAACTTTTCACATAACTGCTTAGGTTGTATAGTGTGTTTAGTCAATATTTATTTTGTAGGTGTAGCTAAATTTACTTTCCTTCTTTTAAAGTAATTTTGTATTAGGATTAGGATGAAAGTTATGTGAGGTTAAGATGAACATTGGTTATAAGATTAAGTCTTATGTACCATGTGATGCCTTTGGAGTAAGCATATCTAAATCAAGCCAAAAGGAAGGAAGAAATGGGGCAAATCAAAATGAAGAAATAGAAGATAAAAAAATGAAGAAGGAAGATGAAGAATGAAACCCCTAACATTCATTATTCTTAATTGTATTTATTTTCTTGTAATCCGAGTTATATAAGGGTAAAGCTCGGCTACCGATATTTCTTTTCGAGTTGTACGACGGTACCCAACCGCATCGACCTTTTATTCTTTCGCGATAGTTTTATAAAAAATTATTTGATATTTTGTTTAGCTTGTGCATTAGAAAAAGCATACATTTTCATAGTTTGTTTGTGATTGGTGATTCTTGTATGACCTAGATGCGATTAGGCTCTTAGGATAAAAATAAATTTTCTATCTCATTAAAAACTCATAACTAAGCTTTTAAAATAACTCATAATCTCACATAAAAGCCTAGGTATTAAATCAAGATAATAAAATATTTAGCAACTCCTTAGCTAGATGTTATATGTTTAATATCATCCATAACCATCTTGTTAAGAGAGGGCTTCCATCTTTGCTAGATATAATGGGCTTAACTTTTAAGAGCCTATGATGGAAGAACACCTTTTTCCCTTCTGATTTGGCCCATAATCAATTTCTCATGCATTTAGGCATACAAAATATCATAGCCTGTGTCAAAATAAAGAGTCACAAATTAAATAAAATTTGATAAAAATTTACATTAGATTTAAGACATTATTCATACCCCTCATGCTCTAATCTCTTAGAGAATAGATTTAAGGACTTAGTCTTTTTTCTAAATAATAACAACCTAACGATCTTGCAAAAGCATATGACTTGCCTATATGGGTTTAAAGAGTAGGACGAGTTAGCTGGCTGTCACTCCAAGCGATGATAAATACAGCAGTCGGGTGGTTTACTCTCTCTTGTGGAGGTAAACCATATACTCACTTTCGCCTTAGATATAGGTCATGCTTTGTCCCTCGCTAAAGCTCCCTAGATTTAGGATCTTATATTATTGTTTCTCTTTGCGGGCTACAAGCATAAATCCTCACCTCTTAGGTATTTCCACAATCTTGTATTATGGAATTATAAATCTTAAATTTCTAATAAAATTTCAACTCAAATAAATAAATCTCCTCAATTTCAAATATATAAAGCCCAACCATATGATAGATTGGAGTGCTCACTAAGTTTCCTAGTATCATGAGCACTCCCTACTTATCTCATTTGGCGGTCAATAGTAACTCTCTCCTTTTGATCCATCCCACTTGATTTTCTAAAATATAACCAATTTATTGATAGTCATATCTCTGAATTCTTTAGAAACAATAATCGCCTACTTTGATCGAGAGCATTCTTAAGGGATTCACTTTCCTTATGATGTAATTAACTATGGAGGCATGCCTCCATAGGGAACTTAACGAACCCAATTTAAATAGACACTACTTTACTTTTTCATATAAAGTATGAGAAAAATCTCTGGTATATTCGAAGACCTATCATGCCTTAGGAGTCCTTATTAGGTGATTAAGTCCATCGTAGGGTAGTGATTTCTATCTTTCGAGATAGTGCATTGTTCCTTGATGTCATACTCGATCACCTCAATAAGTACATCCTCAGATTTGCATGGTATCCCCTCACATATACACACACAAACGAATCTAAAAATAAACACCACGGTATGGAATGTTGATGTAATTGATTTGAGGAAGGAGAAGGTTTGGTTTTGGAGTGGAGGGAGATGTTGGGATTAGTAGGAGAGATGTGAATGTGGAAGATGATGATGGAGAAGGTAGTTTGTTACAGAAACAAGGGGAAGGATGAGTGGCTTCATCAAGGATGACATGTACATGATTGTTTTGAAGTTTGTAGCATTGAAGTAGCAATAGGCTTTGTGTAAGGTAGAGTATTCAATGAAGATGCACAATGTGAATCATGTAGATATTTTTGTGGAGAAGCATGATTTGAGCCAAGGGCAGCAAAAATAACCAAATGTTCTTAAATGAGAATAGTTAGGTGGTTTGTGATAAAGAAGCTCATAGGGAGACATCATTTCATTTGTAGAAGAGGAAAGGTGGTCTATGAGATAAGTGGAGGTGAGGAGAGCCACAAGCCAAAATGTGAGGTAATTTAGCTTGCTGAAAAAATGTCCTTTAGTTTCTAGGCGATGGTGTTGCATTTGACTACATCATTTTGCTTTGATGTATGGGGTGAGCTGAATTAGTGACAGATGTCATGCTTGATTAGAAAAGCTTGGAGAAGATAAGTGGTATATTTGCCTCTCGCATCTGAATGAAACATTTTAATTTGTATGTTGAATTGATTATTGATCATTGTGGTGAACTAAATAAATTTTTAAGCTATTTCGACTTTGATATGCATTCGATCTATCCAAACAAATTGATTGGAGTCATCTATAAATAATGTGTAATACATATAGCCATCAAGAGAAAGTATGAGGGAGGGTCGTCAAACATCCAAGTGTATTAATTCAAACGGTATATATTTTTGTGTAGTATGTTGAGGAAATGATAACTTATAGCTTTTGGCCACTTCACATGAATTGCAAAAAAAGAGAACCATTGGGAATACGTAGAGATGTCTTTGAATTTGAAATAGCTGAGAGCATTGAGTTGTGAGGATGACCAAGCTAATTATGTCATAATTGGATAGTGGAGGAGGTGAAGAGGATTAATAGAGTTGGAGGAAGACTGCATACAATCCATTACGACTAGGACCTTGGAGTAGCGCTTGTTTTATCATGTTGTCCTTTAGAAAGAAGCCGATGCTATCAAAAAGAAAATAGAGCAATTGTTGTTAGTGAAGAGTTTGTGAGTGAAAAGTAGATAATAAGAAAGGTTGGGGACATGAAGAAGATTGCAATTAGCTTACAGTTTGGGTGAGGTGTGGGAAGTATTCCCTAACTGCTATTTGCAATTGGAAGTGATGCCCCATTGCCCGTCAAAACTTCTTTTGACTCATGGTATGGTGTTGATTGATGTAGGTGATCGTAATCTTAAGCCTCCCCTATCCAAGTATCAGACACTAGAGGATTGACATGGGATTCTTGTAAGCAAGACAAAATGATGGTTGTTGAGGAACTGATTGTTGTAATGATGCCAACAAGTGAAGGTTGTGCATCCTGGCTTATTGCAAATCTAATAGAGAAGATGAGAAGTAGCAATTCAACCTCCTCTTTGAGTGGTCGTAGTACCTCATCTAGGATTGAATCGACCCCTGCCTCTGTAGTTTGATGAGTGCCTTCCTCCAATGGATACTAAGACAAGTGTTCTTCACTACAAAGTAGTGGATATAGGTCATTGAGACTTATGGGTAATGTTCTATTAATGATAGTAGTTTTTAAGGCTTGGTAGGAAGAGGGTAGGCAATAAAGGATGTAGAGAATAACATCTTCAATGTCTAATTGTGATCCTGCAGCTGCAATGCTATCGGCTAAAGTTTTGATAGATGTCGAATTTGATTTTTCATAGAGACATTGAGGGGCTCATTTTTTAGTTGAATAGCTCAGGAACAATTAATAGGTTGGAGTCATTTTTCAAGTGTCGACCAAATTTTAGAAGAAGAGTAAAGGTTTAGTAATTAGGGCAGGATTGAAGTACTGATAGTTAGAGTAGATAGTGGTTGTGAGATTTTGAACAATGAGTCGTCAAGCATTATAATTGGGATTTGGAGAAACTTCATCAGATGATGTGAGTAGTTGTTTGGTGGACAGCTGATGGTTCATTCCAGAGAACCTTCAAAGCCATTAACAAAAAATAACATCAGAAGATGCAATCCCCAAATTGGGTAGGGTTCTATAGTGAGCTGAACACCTATTATATCTTTTAGGTTTGAAATCAAGAATTTTAGAGAGAAGATGACTATATCATTTGTTTTGATAAGGGCGAAAGATGGTGTGATGTTAGTTGAAGAGGATGTAAAGTCATTCATTTGGTATGAAAGATGGATTCGAATATGTCAGGAAAGAATTATGGTGAGTGTTGTGAATCTGGGTGCTTTAAATAAAAAGATGAGAAGAAGAAGAGAATTATATATATATATATATATATATATATATATATATATATATATTATATATATTGCATATGTGTGTGTGTGTGTGTGTGTGTGTGTGTGTGTGTATGTGTGTGTGTGGATTAATTAAGCGTGGCAAACAAATGAGATGGATGTATATCCTGTGTGATAGCTGTGAAGACTCGTCACATCCATGTGATTAACATAAGAACATATGTATACTTGTTAACCTACATGTACATCAATCAAGTCGGTTATTAATACCAATAACTTAATGGAATAAATGCAAATCAAGCAAATATACTCAACGCCGCCAAACTAGTCGAATGATCTCCAATCGACGAACGAACTTCGTCATCGCATTCAAAACGCCAAAATTGATCGAAATATATACATAATTCACTGGCCGATCGATCAAAAAAAGCGAATTTAAATGCCATATATCGAGCGTCGCCGAATGCCCAAACCACCTTTCAAAATTGATTGATCATTAGCTCAAACGAAACCTATCAAATGACTGTTGAATTGACGCTGTATCGGTCGTGGACAGCAACTTTGAACCAAAATTGATTCGACGGCTACTTTAATCAAACGGCCCCATTGAGAAACTAAACCTGAATTTGATGAACCGGAATGTTGAATTTACCTAGAAATGATACCCATATTATGCGAGTTTGATTTCGGCAAGATTCACAAAAATTTTGCTATGATATTATGAAAATCAAACATCCGATTTAATTAAACAAAGTTTGATTTAATTTAAATTATTAAATGATTAAATCAGAATTATTGCATGAATAAGGATTAGTGATCAAATTATCTTTCCATAAATACTCCTTAATTTCATTCGAATTTGCGCTCAAATTTTGAAAATCCCATCTAAATAGATAAGGAAACTAATTAATCAGTAATTAGAGCTTCTAATCCCCTATTTTTCCCTCCCAAGATAAAGAGACTGCCAAAAAATTTCTGCACACACAAAAAACCTCTCAATCTCGCTCGCTCCTTCAAGCCTCCGCTCTTCCACCCTCTTTCATCCGTCTCCTGTCCACCACAGGTATTGGGACTCTCTTTCTCTTCTCTCTGTTTTTCTCTCATCAGTTCCAAAGGCTGCCCAACAAGGCAAGCCAAACAACTCCAAATCCTGTTCCTACCCATCCGACAATCCTCCTAGCCTTCTCGATTTTCCAATCGACTGGCCATATCCCGAGCTTGCCAATCAAGAAATCTATCCAACCTCACATCACCTGTCCGCTCTTCCGCCCAAAAAAATAAAATAAAATAAAATCGAAACCCGCAGGTACTGTAGCAATATTCCTGTAGCGATACTGTAGCAATATATACTGTAGTGACTATAGTAAATTACTGTAGCAATTACTGTAGACCAAAATAATAAAATAAAATAAAAATTTATCCATTTTGCTACAATACCCGCAACACCAACCTCCAATTCATCCAAGCAAACTCCCTCTTCTAAATATTTAAAACCGAAAGCAAACACCATTAGATTCTTCTGTGCTTTATTTCATTATACACACAACCTCTCTTTCTTGTAACGAGAAAACCGAGAACATTCGAGTTCTCCAGGTTTCCAACATTTTCACTATTCCTGCAGTCAAACAACACCTCTTTCTTTCCTTGATTAAATCGAGAACAACAACACCGAATTTCAAGTTTTCGACATTTCCTCCACCTATTTAATCCAAATAATCAACACTCTAATATCTCATATTCAATCTCTGATAGCCGAACTCATGCAAAATCATTAGTGTTGTGGATTGTGGATGTATGAAAATATATGAAATATATATACATATGCTTTCTCCTTTCTTGAAGACTTAATAATCATAAAGGCCATGAGTGAATGGAAAGATATATACATGAAAATTGTGTCTTTCTGTGGCGCCCAAGACCTCTAATTATATATATATATATAAAAAAATTGAATATATATATATATATATATATATATATATATATATATATATATATATATATATATATATGTGTGTGTGTGTGTGTGTGTGTGTGTGTGTCTTCTTTATTTCTAAGACCCCCAGCCCATGGGTGAAAATGTAACGTGAAGAAATATATATATGCTTTCTTTTCTTGATTCCAAGACTAATACCCATAGAGAAGGAAAGTGAGACGACGTGGTCAAGATAACTCATACGCTATTAGGTCGGTAAACCAAAAAGTTAGATGTAATCCCTGGGATGACGGAATCTTGGCAAATTTTAACTAAATTTTAGACTAAAAAAAATGAAATGAATATATATATATATATATATATATGCATTTATTTTTTTGGTTTCAAACCGCTAATGCCTCATAGTGGGTAAGAAGGATGTACGTCAAGAGGCCGTCACATCAATGTGATACCAGGTCAAAATATTCCCATGCCTCCCATGGGATGACGGAGAATGCTAAAATTTACTCAAATTTTGAGACAACAACAACAACAACAACAACAAGCCTTAATCCCACTAGTGGGTGACATGAATCCTTCTCTCCATTGTGTCCTATGTGTCAAATTCTCATCTAATTCAAGTATACTCATTATTTATACATCTTAACCGTCATTTTTAGTCTACCTCCTTTCTTAACATAAGACAAATCTAATGCATCTACTCCCAGCCATCTTTTATGTGGTCAAACCATCTAGGCGACTCTCCCTAATCTTATCACTGGACTACTCCAACTTTTCCTAACATACTATTTTGCATTCTATCTCTAAGAGTAAAGCCACTCATCCACCTAAGCATCCTCATCTCTAACTTTTTATGCTTCTTTATAATAATCTAAGTTGGTCTTACCACCATCTTATAAAATTTTAAGTTAAGTTTAAACTTTTCTACATAATAGGCAGATGCATTCCTCCACTTCAACCATCCAACTTGAATTCTACTAATAACATCTCCATCTATTTCACCATCATTTTGGACAATAGAGCCTAAATATAATCGCTCACTCTTATTAATGATCATCACCTAAAGTCACAACACTATCACTAAAACTTCTACAACTAAAATTACACTCCATATATTAGATCTACTTAAACGAAAACCTTTAGACTCAAAGTTGACCTCCATAATTCAAGTTTACATTGGACTCCCTCTAGTCTTATCAACAAGAAGAATGTCATCGAAAAGCATACACCAAGGTACATCTTCTTGTAAATGCCTCGTAAGAACATCCATAACTAAAGTAAAAGATAAGGGCTTAATGTTGATCCTTGATGTAATCCAACCTGAAATAGGAAAATATTTTGTCAATCCTCCTTGTGTTTGGACACAAGTAACAGCTCTAGTATACATATCCTTAATGACTTGAATATAACCAATATTACCTCTTTTCTGTTCTAGAACTCTCCAAAGAACATCTCTTGATCTCTAAATCAATAAATTTCATATGTAGATCCTTCTTACTTTCTCTATGCTTCTCTATCAACCCTCTTAACAAATGTATAGCATCCATAGTAGATCTACCTGGCATGAAATCAAACTTATTGTCAGAAACTTTTGTATCACATCGTAACCTATGCTCAATTACTCTCTCCCATAATTTTAATGTATGGCACATTAACTTAATTCCTCTATAATTTGCACACTCTTGTGCATCACCTTTATTCTTAAATATAGGAACCAATAGACTCTTTCTCCACTCATCTAGCATCTTTTAGTTTTAAAATAACATTAAAAGATTTGTAAGAAATTCCTTAATCTCCTAAACAATTTCACACATCTATTGGAATATTATCGGTCCTACTTTTCCACATTTCATTTTCTTTAAAGCTTCACTAACTTGATTTACTAATGATGATAGAAATGAAATTCTATTATTGTTTAGTATTAAGGTAAAATCAATCGTATTTTCGATCCTTCATTGAAAAGTTTATCAAAATATCTCATCCACCTATTTTCAATATCTTTTCTAAGAAAAGACTTTATTATTTTCATCCTTACCTCACACTTAACCATGCTTTTACTTCTCCTATCTCTTTTTTTAACTTATACATACATCTTTCACCTCTTTGATCTAATCTATCAGATAAATCACTAAAAGCTAAATTTTTTGTAAATATATATTATTTTTTTAGAATCTCTACAGACTTTATATCTTTCCCAATTCTAATTTTGATCCAAGTTTTATAACAACGCTTCTTATTTTTTATCTTTTCGCACACTCTGACTCCACCACCAACTATTCTTATTAAAAGAAGCTTATCCTTTTGATTCTCCAAGCACATCTTTAGCAACTTGCTTAATTTCACTTGATATTTTACTCAAATTTTTGAGACTTAACAAAAAAAAGAGATTTAACATTAAGTTAAATATAAAATATAAAGTAATAAATAAATGAATAAATTGAAAATTAAAATATAAATGAACATGAAGTGAATTTGGCATAAAATTGAAATGTTATGATCTAAATAAAATTTGAACTCAAAATAAATCGATTTGATTGTACCTTCTAAGCTCAAACTCATAAATTAATGATGACATCAAATTAAATTTTGAATTGTAATGCTTGGAGGCAAATAACCTTTATAAGATTCAAATCTAAACTTAAAAGATTGACTGAGTAAAGATGAATGATACTTTACAAACATAAATTCATTTGAATGTATAATTGGATTATCGAAAGCTTGTAATATGATTGAAGTATAGCCTTCAAATGTAAAATTCAAAAGAAGCTAGAATTCAAATAAGCTCGCTTAAAGAAAGTATAACAACTTGCTTGAGTGAGTATCAAATTTGAATGCTGAATTTGCAAAAGATCTAATAGGTTTTTAATGAGCATAAGCCAATCATTGAAGTATAGAAGTTCTATGAATAAATAAAATGCAAATAAAGATACAACCTTTTAAGTGCAAATATAAACATAATTATATAATAATATAGGATCTGTAATTCTTGTGAGCAGAAGGCGTTAGTTAAGGCTTCAATTGAACACTTGCACACATTATGAAATAGGATTAAAACTCAAATTCAATGTTTTAAAATTATGCAAGCATTCTTAATTACACCTACATGTGCTCGAACATAGAAATTTAAAGTATAAATTTTAATGTCTAAAAAGGCTGCGTAGGCTAAGTTGAGAATAAATAAATATGAAATTAATCTCATAATTTAGAAATAAAATTACCTAAATTACTAAACACCCGCATGGGCAACACTAAGCATATAAAAACTTGGTGTGGGGATCTTTGCGGGTTTAAATAAATAAATAGAAGAATGATGAAATCAATTCAATCATTTATATATATGCAGGATGAATGTATTCATATTTAATTCAAATGAAAGAGATAAATATTCAACTCCATAGAATGTGATCACAATAGGTCCAATCCTCTATGCTTGAAATAGAGTTGACCAGGTCTACTAAATGATCAACTTCTAAAAGAAGTTGACTTAAATTACAATAGATTAAAAGACACAATCCTCTATATTCACAATAGAGTTGACAAAGTATGTTATGATATCAAATTTCTAAATAATTTAAATTACATAAAGTCAGATTCTCTACTAAAATGTCGAGTTAACAATACACAGATGATGGGCGTTTGAAAATCTCAACCGGAGAAGATATTATCATTAAAAGATATTTGAGCTCTAAATTAATTCATCTTAAAACTAAATTTCAACTAAGGAAATATTTGAACTAAATAAAATTCATCATTTAAATGCTTAAAGCAAACAACTCATTCACCCATCCACCATCGTTTGTTGAGGATGGATTAAAAACTCTACCACAAAAGAAAATGTCAAGTCAAATAAATCACTATATTCAAACTCAAATAATCTCATTAAATGGGGTGTCCCTGTCTGTGGTTTAGAGGCTCCACTATAATCTGATTCTTGTAATAAGGAAAAAAAAATCAGCCGCCGTGGATTAAGCGGAAAGAAAGAATTTTTCCCAAAACACGCGAGAAGGAGAAAGGGGAGACTACTTGCGTGCCTCAAGAGTGAGCCGTCGCGTCGCATCGTCGGCAATAGAGAAGAAGAGAAGGTGGCCGACCAGTTCGTCGCCACTGGCCGTGCGTCGCGTCAGCGTCGACCAAGGAAGGAGAAGAAGGCCTTTCTTCAGGCGTGTCGGACGATCGAGGAAGCGAGTCCGACGGGGAGGAAAGGAGGTCGAGCCTCGCGTCGTCGCGTGAGTGAAGAAGCGGCGTCGTGTGTTGAAAAAGCGAGAGGTAATGTAAGTATATAATTTATAAAATGATGTTTAATTGAAATTTCTATGTTAATAGTATGATCTCAAACTTTGATTTAAAGTTTATAATTTTTAGCTTAAGATTTATTAATTTCAGCAAATAGGTTAAATTAGGAAAATGAATCCTTGAAAAGAGAATAATGGAATATATTGTGTATGTACATAATTTAATAATTAAATTACGATAATAATAATAATTATTATTATTAATTAAAGATTTAATTTTAACCTAGAAAATAGGTAATGAATATGGATGGATGTGGGCATTAAATTATAAAGGCTATATGTAAGGAGGTTCAAGCGTATTGATTAAATTAATATTTCATTCTATAGGAATTTCAATTAAGGAAGAAAGCATTAAAGGAAAGGAGATTCAAGAGAAAACTGCAAATTAAAGTGGGTAATTATGTTCTGGACTTCAGGAGATAGGTAATTATGTCATGTTGAGTTATGTTTAAAGTGTGTTTTCTCCTGAACTTTGTAGAATATTTAAGTATGGACAAATTGTATAATTATTTGTAATTTCTCATGATTGAAGATTGGAGAATTTATTTATGATTGACAATGTTAAGAAATGTTTTATTTTATCCGTCTGTCATTTCCCTTATTCCAAGCTCCGGGTCGGTCATATGAGTGGTATTAGAGCAAGATTTTAGATTTAGGGGCATAAGTAATGATAAAAAAAAAAAATCAAAGAGCCATTAGGAAGAGGATAAATTTTATGAATAAATTTGCATATGATTAGATTGATTAATGTGTAAGAGTTATAATTAATTTGTGCTTTCAGTGTAATCAATTCAGAAGATGCTATAAGGAAAATAGAGAGGCACTACCGAATTTGGTGCACCACCTTCACTATGGATGCATTTACACATGAAATGACTCGAGATGATAAGGAATCAACATACCCAAGCTAGTGGAAGTGGTGGAATTCTATTGATAAATACACATTATTTCAAGATATGAGGCCACCTCTTTTCTGGGAGGACCTATAGAATCGAGCTAATGCTAATAGAGAAAATTTTAGAAAGTATGTCATGTCCTTGAAGAAGAGTTGCTTTGGCTTCTTTTGCTTTTGAGAGAAGGTGAGGGGCATGAGAGAGAGAGAAGAAGGGAGGTCTTGCAATCTTATTTCATGGGAGGATTTTGTGAAGATTTTTAGAGATTGGTTTGTACCCCTCTCAGAGACAAATGCGACAAATTCATCAGATTGAGTGCAGGAGATTATAATGCAATATGAAGGCGAGTTTACAATGCTTTCAAGGTATGCCTCAATTGATACCAAATCTGAAGAAAAATGTCATAGGTTTCTATGTGAAGGATATAATCGACGACCTTGATTCCTTTGGGTATTGATGTATGTTATCTTTGGAATGGGCTAGAAGGATATAGAATTGCAAGCTGAGAAGGAGGGATATTCAAGAGGAGGAATGATGATAGGCCAAAATCAGAATGTTCGAAAAATCGAAGAAAGCGCAAGTTAAATACATGCGTGATGCGATTGCCACATGCCCAAAATGTGGAAGAAGCAGGAGAGTCTCACAAACACTTGCTCGATGCCATCGCCAGACATATGGCAAAATCTTGCCACTAACTTCGAGAACCTTTAAGGGATGCTTGGGACAAGTGTTCAACATCCTCGGAGGGTTGGTAGGCAAAGAATGATTGAATCACCGATTCCATCTCAAACTCAAAATAAAATACACCCGAGTTTATGCAGCAAAGCAAAAGACTCGCTGATGTCATCACGGTATGTCTTTAATTAAATTAATCGCCATAATTTTGTATTGTCTAAATATATATTTGTTTTATATGTCTATCCAATTATAAATCATCTTTATTGGAAGTAAATCGATTAGAGTTTTATTTGATCGGAGCATCACATTCATTTATATCGAAGAATGTGTGAGGATTTTGGGATTACAAATTATGAAAATGTGCTGGTACTTTCGTAGAATCAAATGGGTCTCAAATGAATGTTTGCGGTGTGAACCTAAACATCCTGAAAGAAGCTTGAATCTGATTTAATAAGATCACCAATATATGAATTGATGTAATTTTAGGAATGGATTGGCTAGCTAAATATTTTGCTACTATAGATTGTTCTAAAAAAGGCAGTCAAATTCAATATTCATGAAAAAAATTCAAATTCAAATTGGGCATAAAGGAGTATTAGCTATGATGGTGTGCTTGCTTGAAAGTTCAAAAGATGCTTGGCATGAAGATTTTCTTGCTCAAATTCGATGTTACTAAAGAGGTAAAGAAGATAGAGGATGTACCAGTAGTAAAAGAGTATCCAAAAGTTTTTCTAGATGATTTACCAAGTTTACCTCCAATCAGAGAGATAGATTTCTCTATTGATTTAATTCAAGGTGCAAAATTTGTAGCAAAAGTATCACATAGAATGACAATCAAAGAATTACAAGAGTTGAAGAATCAACTGCAAAAATTATTAGAGAAGGGATTTATCAGGCCTAGTACATCTCCTTGGGGAGCTCATGTATTATTTGTGAAGAAAAAAGATGGGAGCTTAAGGCATCGATTATAGAGAACTTAACAAACTCACCTTGAAGAATAAATATCTCTTACCAAGAATTGATGATCTTTTGACCGGTAGAAGGAACTTGATATTTTGATTGATTTAAGATCGGGGTTATCGTGTTGAGAATTAAAGAAGAAGATATACCAAAGCGCATTCAAAAGGTATGCTATGAGTTTGTGGTGATGCCTTTGGCTTAACAAATGCTCCAGTATTTATGGATCTCATGAATAGAATCTTTAAACCCTTTTAGATTCATTTGTGATTGTCATAGATGATATTCTAATTTATTCTAGAGATGAAACGACTCATGAAAACCACCTTCACATTATTTTGCAAGCTTTGAAATGAATTATATGCAAAATTTTCTAAGTGTGAATTTTGGTTAAATAGTATCATTCATGATTAGTAGTGAAGGGGTTTTGGTGGATCGAGTAAAGTCGAGCGATAGGCGAATGGCCCACCTGCATCACGAAGTCGAAGTTTCTTGTGCGGGGATATTATAGGAGATTTGTTGAAGGGTTTTCCAGATTGTCACTATCGAGATTAACTTGATCAAGTTTGAATGGTCGGATCGAAAAGAAAAAATTGAATTATTTAATGACTACACCAGTATTAACTATTCCATTAGGGACAAGGATTTCAAATTTATAGTGATACATCATTAAGAAGCTTGGGATGTGTACTTATGAGAATGGAAGAGTGATTGCTTATGCTTTGAGCAATTGAAAATTCATGAAAAGAACTATCCCACCCATGATAGCTAGCGGCGGTGATATTTGCATTAAAATTTGGATATATTATTTATATGGAATAAGGAAGTTTTCATCGATCAAAGCTTGAAATATATCTTTACTCGAAGGAGCTAAATTTAAGGCAAAGAAGATGGTTGGAACTCATTAAAGATTATGATTTAGATATTCAATATCATCAGGGAAGGCAAATGTAGTTGTTGTTGATGCTTTGAGAAAAACATCGGTGTCTTATTAGTTGATCTCATCGTGAGGAGAGTTGATTAAAGATTTAGAAAAATTGAAAATTTCAATTATCAAATCTAATGATCATGCTTATTATGCTAAATGGTTATAAAATCAATTTTGAAAGACAAAATACGGGATGCTTTACCTCAAGATGGTGACTATCAGAAAATTTTAGATTTGGTAAAGGTAGGTCATACAAAAGATTTTGAAATCAATGAAATGGGATGATATTGCTATGGATTTTGTTGTTGGCTTACCTAGATCTAGAAAAGGATGTGATGCTATTTGGGTTATTATTGATAGGTTGACTAAATCTGCACATTTTATACATATCAAACAATCTGAAACTGTTGAAAAACTAGCAAGAAAATATGTTGATGAAATCGTGAAGTTACATGATGCCAAAATCATAATTGTCGGGATGGCCGATTTACATCTAGATTGTGGAGAAAAATTCAAGAAGCTTTAGATGCAAACTTACTTTCGATCCTTAAAATCATGGCGATGGTAGAAGAACAATTCAAACCTGGAAGATTTGTTGAGACTGTGTTCTTGATTTTGAGAGAAAATTGAAGTTCATTTGTCTTTGATTGAGTTTGCTTATAATAATAGTTTTCAAGCAAGTATTGGTATATGAAGCATTGTATGGAAGGAAATCATTGTTGGGTGGAGCAGTGAAAAAGAATCATTGGCATGTAGTAGATGAAGCTGAGAAGATCCGATTGATCATGATAGATTAAAAGTTGAAGAAGAAGAAATACTATGATGCTAAACATCGGCCAATAGAATTTGAAGTGAGAGAATTGGTATTTCTTAAAGTCAGCCCCATGAAAGGTATAAAACGATTTGGCAAAATTGGAAAGTTAAGCACGTTATGGTAAATCTTGGAAAGAATTGGAAAAGTGACTTATAGGGACCTTCTCATACATGCAGTATGTGTTTCACATTTCTCTTCGCAAAATATATTCTTGATGAAGCAACAAGATTATTGTTGATCTTATGATATTCAACCCGATCTCACATTTGTGGAGGAGAAAGAATTATAAATTATGATGTCAAGCATCGAGAATAAGGAAATTCCATTTGTGTATTGTGGAAACATGGATCGATCAGAAACGTGGGAGAAGGAATCGAAATGTCGAGCTTTATCCTCAATTATTTAATTAAAGGTATGTGTATTTATTAATGTCATTTAATTTGAGGGCGAAATTTTATAAGAGGGAGAAATTGTAATAAAAAAAAAATGCAACCTGGCCTTAGCATGAAAGAAAAGAATCTGAGGGGAGTCGGTTTTCCCAAACACGAGAGAGAAGGAGAAAGGGGAGACTCTACACTGCGTGCTAATAGGAAGTGAGGCCGTCGTCGGCGTCGTCGCAATAGAAGAAGGAAAGCGGCGGACTAGTTATGTATGCTGCCGTCAACGCGTCGTCGAGGAAGGAGAAGAGAAGGCCTTTCTTGCGGCGTGTCGACGATCGAGCGAAAGAAGCGGAGGAAAGGAGGGCTCGTCGTGAGTGAAGAAGGCCGTGTGTTAGAAAACCGAGAGGTAATGTAAGTATATAATTTATAAAATGATGTTTAATTGAAATTTCTATGTTAATAGTATGATCTCAAACTTTGATTTAAAGTTTATAATTTTTAGCTTAAGATTTATTAATTTCAGCAAATAGGTTAAATTAGGAAAATTAATCCTTGAAAAGAGAAGAATGGAATATATTGTGTATGTACATAATTTAATAATTAAATTACGAAATATAATAATAATAATTATTATTATTAATTAAAGATTTAATTTTAACCTAGAAAATAGGTAATGAATATGAATGGATGTGGGCATTAAATTATAAAAGCTATATGTAAGGAGGTTCAAGCGTATTGATTAAATTAATAATTCATTCTATAGGAATTTCAATTAAGGAAGAAAGCAATAAAGGAAAGGAGATTGAGAATTAAAGTGAGTAATTATGTTCTTACATTTATGGTAAAATCTTTAATTTCTTTATGAAAGCGTGTTCATATGATTTTGACTTTTTGTATCGCAGTTGTGATGATTTTTCCTGTTTCTTTCTTAAAGCGTGATGCTTCTTTGTATGGATAATAACGCGAATCTTGAATATCGCGTTATCATTTTATAAAGTTGATTCTTTAATCGTGAATTAATGCATAGTGGTATAATTGTATCTTATGAATGTGTATGTTGGCTGGAGTTCCTTATAGTGCGAGGGGATATGCCGCATGCCAAAATGATTCAAAAGGGATAAAATTAGCAAATAATTAAGAATAAAATTGGATGCAATGACGATAATAGATACTTGTTCTTTGAATGAGTATTTCGGATGAATCTTGGAAGGATGATAAAAGTAAAAAGTAAAAGTTACATACAATAAATATATTTATGTATCTACCCTCATATCTTCTTGATAAATGTTTATGTATCTCTCATATCTTCTTGATAAATGTTTATGTATCTATCTCGTAAAACTTGGTTTGAGCGATTTCTTTTATGTCTGAGAGACTAGCATCATCTTAGTTCTTTCTTCTTTTGTTCTTATAATTGTAATAATATTATTTGAATTATATTATCTTTTGAATCTCTTAATTAAATGGTGATAGAAGGGAAAGTCGTTTTCTGTTAGAGGGACTTCGGAGATAGGTAATTATATGTTGAGTTATGTTTAAAGTGTGTTTTCTCCTGAACTTTGTAGAATATTTAAGTATGGACAAATTGTATAATTATTTGTGATTTGTAGTGGCTCTTTTATGATTGAAGATTGGAGATTTTATTTATGATTGACAATGTTAAGAAATGTTTTATTTTATCCTCGGTATTCCAAGCTCCGGGCCTTGTGACGACAGTCCTCGATCGGTGGTTTGCCAAATGGCTATTATATTACGGTGACGTGGCGTATATTCTCCTTGCATTTGAGTTATAAATCATAGGATATATTTGATAGACACAGCTCTTTTGTCAACTAAGGTGGACTCGCATCTCCTTGACAAAACCATCCAGGTCTGAGGATTTCTTAGGCGATATAACTCATGTTGTGATGGATCCTTGGTCGGTTGGGTCGATTCTCTAATTAAGTAGTACCTAGGGATGATGGAACCATGTCATCATTCCACCAACCATATGCTTTGAGTTAAATAATGGTGAATTTCATAAATTCTAAACCCCAAACTTTAAACTCCATCTTCTTCTTGCTACTGCGCATTAAGCGACTAACATTCCTTAATTACTTCTCTCTCATTGGGAGGGATAATTAACTATAGGTACTTATAAGAACACGGAACCAGATCTAAAGTCCTCATAAAATGAGGGTGAAATCTCTGGGTAGTGTCTTATCAACTATCTCATATGTCTTCTAAAAATTTCACCGACACATCAAATCATACTCTCTTCAAAATTCTCGAGAGGTCGGTGGCGAATTTTCGGAGCCCACACTACTCAAATGCAAACTCGCCCTCAGAAGGCGAGCATTCGATGAAGGACATTCATCTCAAAGTGACTCAAGCATAGTGCCCTCTAACAACAGGGAAGAGCAATTGCCCAGGAGATCGAGTCATTACATACTCGATAAAGCTGGTCACTCACCGATAAACACGCGCCTCCGGTCCAAGTGAATCCCTTGTACATACTCGATCAATCATTTTCTATAACTCATTTCATGTACTATCCCTCATCTCAACATTATAAATGGAGGGTAAAGTGCCCCTTTTAGGAGTTCAATTGGTGAACTTAAATAGCTCATTTTGATTGGTCTAGATCAGAATAAACATTAATTTTCTCCTCTTCTATTGTAAAAAGATTACTTGAAAGATAATAAAATCTAATCTTTTTCTCATTTTCTTCAGTATCTATCATTCCCTCTTCATTAACCCTACTTCTCAAATATCTCCCAAGATTATGCTTCTTCCATGAACGAATTTGGATCCAACAATGAAGATTCCCTCTAATATGAGCTTATGCTTATTATAATTGAATCGTACCTATGATGTGTACCTTATCTCATGTGTATACCTTATTAGCACCAACCAAAACCTAGATAATGCGGATTCATGAACTTAAGTAATTAGGATAAGTTTAATGATGATGATGATAATGATAAGTGATGGCACTCTGATAGCTTTTGAGTAGCATGTATCAAATTGATGAATAATGGTCCGTACAATAAGTCTTTATCTCACTAAATGGGTTCAACTATATGAATCATTCTTCTCCATTGTGTCCTATTAAGTGTCAATTTTTCATTTAATTCTTATAAAATAAAATCATTTTTATACTTTATAAGTTATTTTAGGTCTACATCTATCTTTTTTAACATAGGCCGAGTCTAATACATCAACTCTCCTAAGTGAGTTATCGGATGACCGACGCTTTATATTACCAAACCATCTAAGGCAATATTCTCTAATCTTATCTGCCACTATAAATTTTCCAACCTTTTCACATATATATTTGTTTCCATTTTGTCATCCACTTGAGCATCCTCATCTTTGCAACACTAAACTTAATTTTGTTTCTCATCTCACCATCATCTTATAAAATTTTCCTTTAAAGTCAAAGTAGTACTTTTCTATCGCTCAATAAACGTGATGCATTCCTCTACATCAACCATCCAACTTGATTTCTACTAATAACATCTCCATCTATTTTACTATCACTTTGAACAATATACCCAATATATCTAAAATATTTACTCTTTTTAACTACTAGACCACCCATTATCACAACCACGCTACTAGATTTTCTGCAACTAAAATTACACTCCATGTATTAAGTTTTAGATCAACCCAAACATAAGCATTTTAGACTCTAATGTTGACCTCCATAATTCAAATTTCTCTTGAACTTCTTTTGTAATCTTATCAACAAGAAGAATATCATCAAGGAAAAGTATATACCAAGGTACATTCTTTTGTAAATGTCTAGTAAGAATATCTACAACTAAAACAAAAAGATATGAGCTTAAAACTGATCTTTGATGTAATCTCACTTAAATAGAAAAATACTTGATCAATCTTTCTTGTGTTTAAACAGAAGTGACAGCTCCAAGATAATCTATCCCTCAAAAACATCCAACAGAAATGTAATACAATAAATACAATTCCTTTTGTCTAAAGATTTTAACATAAGGAATAAGCAGACCATTGATCCAAAGTGATGAAAGTCGCTAACAATATCTTACAATACCGAGAAAAGAATTAAAATATATCAAGATTCTAAATCCTTTCCCATCTATTCAAGGAATACAAGAAATTTGCCTATCTTGCACAAGATTAAATTACAAATAAAAACCAGAACAATTCTCCTAAGCGGACGTGTAATATATATATGCAGTCTACAAAGGGAACGCCAAGGACGATTTCAAAACATCAAGACAGATGTTGCGCATCAAATGACTGTATTGTGACATTTCTAGATAGAGGTCCTCCATGTCAAGATGACAAATCCACTCCACATAAATCATCACTTCAATCAAACCACATAATACTTCAGAGTAGTGGAACAAAGTGATACTTTATCTTTGGATTTATCATTTTTAACAGGAACTATCTCAAAGCAGACAATTTTCTCGTAATTAATACACAAAAATTCAGTTAACCATAAGACTACTAGTTTCCAATAGTAGTTAGATTTGCGAGGGAAACTTCAGAAACTAGAAAAAATGTGATCTTTGCCAGGGAAAAAATTTGTGTCATACATCTGTTGATGCAAAGATACTGTCAGGAAACCCATGCCCACCTCCAGTGGCCCAGTTATCAGCCATCACATGTCAGATTCCGAGTTTTCATGATACTTGTTCTGAATCAAGTATAAAGCAAAAGACTGCATACGTATCTTCATATGTGAATATGCTTGTCTGCTAACGCTTCTTGAGTATTTCATGAGTCTTCTTTTCACTTCCTGTAGATAAAGCAGCTGTGACCTCTATATGAGCAACATACTTACCTGCCACATCAGAATTCTGAAAGGTATTTGTTTCTTGGTATTTGGAAGCTTCTGGGAAGGTGGTGGGAAGCTTAACATCTATAGTGGATTTGCAAGGATCTTGTTTGGCATTTGGCAACACTTCAAGACTGCTTGATCTCCTTTCCTTGAATATACCCCATAGAAAGAATAATCTGTTCCAACCTGGATAGTGGGCAAGAGAACCCTCAATTCAGGTGAACGGGATATTGAGAATATAAGGAATGCCTTGGACCAATAAAAATTTAAGATTGCAACTCACGTTGGGAGTTTTCAGATAACTTATTTGACGGAAATATAAGAAGTTCGAAACCACCAAAATTCCCTTTGAGTGCTAGGTCAAACTTGAGCATCTTTTCCAAAAGCTTGCAGTAATTACTTCTATAACTGTAAGAAAAAATTTAGAAAGAAATTACCCTTTCTTAATGCAAAAATTAAGAACAGGCTTAACAGCAATAATCTAAATATACTAAAATATACCTCTCTATATCTTTAGCAAAGAAAAAAATAGCAATATTGTGTTCTTTAGCACGGTTTCCATGAAAATGCTGAGACCAAGAGCTTATACAAGGCACTTCCTGCAATTGTACTTTGTAGGGAGGGAACTTTTTTGCCACTTCCAACACTTCCCCTGAAGCATAACTTGAGAAATGAGCTTGAAGTCCATCACAATGCTCGGGAAGCCTTCCAGCCCTAAGCACCTCAAAGCCACCTCTGCATGTAGATACGTGGAATTTATGAAAATAAGGGATTCAAAAATTAACTAAATGGCATCAAAAACAAATCCTGAAATTGCTTTAAATCTAGACAGATAAAAGTATCTTTTCCTTTAAAACTATGAAGATTGCAAGAGACAAAACATACTGCCAAAAGAATTCAAGCTCTGGAATTACTGAAGTTCTCAGTATATTTGGTAAAACCTGTTCCGAAGGTTTCTCACACTCCTTGGAATTGTTACCAAATGGATTCAATCTGCCTGCAGTTTGGTTTGCAACATGTCGATTTAATGTGGGTTCAGCTTTGTCAAAGACAAAACTTTTTGTGGTATTGTTTCTTCCTTCCTGAGAATTCGTTCTCCTAAAGCAGTGCAAAGAAAGCTCATTGTTAGCAACTTCAGCACTGTGGCCAAAACCTGGAATAGGAGGTTCCTTATATTGATTTGTTCTGTTAGTGCATTTTAATGCTTCTTGATTTGACATAATTGTTTCTCTTGCAGCTCTCCACTTATTACTTCTATTAGCATTCTCCAATGGCACTCGATCAGCCGAAAGCTTAATGGCTGAGACACAATGTTTGTCAACTGAAGATAAGCACGTAGGGTGACCTGTTTCATTACATTTTTGACAATGCATTATTCGACTGCCACCAGATGTTGGCTTATTTAGAAACTGTATCAGGCTTACGAGAATTACTAGCAGCATTCACATAATGATGAGAACATTCATTGGGAATCTGCCCTAGCTTTTGAAATTGTAAATTCAATCCATCTGAAGATGCACTTATAGAACTTCTTGATGCATGTGATGGAGCATCCCCGCTGCAACCTAAAGCCACCCATAATAGAAATGAATAAAAAAACAAGAATGATAAGTGTATTGGGTGCCACCAAAATAAAGAAATTTCTCACCTGAATTATCCCCATCAATAAATCCTCTATCCAGAACATTGTAGAAGTCCAACGCAGAAGGATTCTCTCCTTCTAAAACAACTAATTCTTTGTTCCTGTCCACACTTGAATTTCTAATTTGAGTTAGCTTAACTGACTTTTTTTCATTTGCCAATTCAAAACCATTGCAAACCCCCTCCTCGGTTTTAAATGAGGTAGATTTAACCATTCCTCTTGTCATTTCACCTTTCCTTATACTTTTTAAATAAAGTTTTCCAGTTGCTTTCTCGGTCAATGGGATAGGTCCAAGTAGTTGTTTCACTTTTGACTTTGTATTGTTATTCTTAAAATAGCTTGGTTTTAATTGAGGTCCTACAGAGAAGAAAAAAAGAGTTCACCAACCCAAATCAATAAAAGGTGAAAATCCATTGAAAAAAAACTATTCTAAAATAAATTCAAAGCATTCCAAATTATAGACTTACCACTCATTACTTTAAAACCATCTCTACTAGCTGACGAAATGGGTCCTGAGAAAGTCTGAGCTTTCTGTCCTTTAAATATGGACCATCTTCCACTTGATTGCTCAGGATTTGATGGTGTCTTTGTTGCAGAGTCTGGGTTTGTCAATGAATCCTCACGAGACAACAATGATGCATCCTGAGGAACTGAAGTTTCTGTGCAGACAGGACTTCTTTTAGAGGCCATCTCACATGTCACCATATTGAGGTCTACATATTCACCATGCCACATAAAAGGAATCTCTGGAATTTGGAGTATTCTACTGTCTACCATATCTTCTTTGATTACACTTCCATCCTTTTTAGGTGGAGCCACAGAATATATGGTACTTCTGCCCTGCTGAGCATTTTCACCTAAGCATAATTGCTCTGGTATTTTGGTTACTACTTCAAATTTATGTACCTTCTGATTTTCATATTCCTCCTTAAATTTGCACCCTTCACATAACCAATCACCATCAGGAAGTTCATCCAACATTATTTTCATGCAGTAGCTGCTTAAAGAAAAACAATTTTAAAGTGCATCTTAGAGGCAACAATGTTATACGCAATTTGCTCAGCATAAAAAATAAAAATAAAAAATTCTCACGATTCATAAATGCTTACATATGCTCTGCACCATCTAAACATCTGTTACAGGTCGCAAGAGAATCCTCCTGACCTGCATCCCCACAGATATCACATACTTTTACCTGTAACAATGGCATATGAATGATCATCCTTATATATTCATGAACAAAGAAACAAACATATAGCCAAAGATAGCATAGTGCATGTCCTTGCATGGTTGGAGACTTGCAATTGTAAGGAGAAAATGTGCCAAATAGGTCAGAGTGCATCCTCAGAGATACAAATGCTATTTACAAGGACTCAGCAACTTTCCATCATCTTACAATTTCCTTTCTTTTAATTTATTATTAATGTGTTAGGATTTCCAATTATCATAAAAAGGAAATAAACACTCATGTAAGTCAAATCCTCACCCCAATGAAAAGATTATGCAACCTAATCATATCCACAACAAAAAGCGGGGTAAGCTGGCTTCAAGGATAAATTGAATGTGGTACGAGGAACTGACAGACATGTAAGCCATATTAATGCAAATTATGGCTTCCCTACTTCCACATGCTAAGATCAACTCATAGTCAGACATCAGATCTCACCTCCTCTTCCGTTCTACAAATCTACTGTCACAAGTAATCATGATACGCCTTGATTGGCATATTGGTATCATGATGATCATCAAAGCACAGTAAAGAAGAGAAATGTTTCATGCAAGGTCATTACATCCTGAAAATTGCAGAAATTGACGCAAGGTATGTACTGAGGAAGAACTTGGGGAGTGGATGTTGGCTATCACTAATAAAGTGGTGATACAAAGGCAGCTACTGACAGTGAATAGGTATCCTACCGTGATGAAGTTAGAAAACATGATTGTGAGGCTTTCTACTCATCACAGTGGTGATGTGGCCGCTGATGCAGAGAGGAGGAGAATGGAAATTTGTCACAATCAAGATAGATCAAAGAAAGGTTTGCCATTCATCTTGTCCTTGGACATTGGGCATTAACAATAAAAGGAATAACGCTTCACATCGGGCATGGACAGTAGTTAAGTTGCCACCAAGGTATTATGAAGGTCCAAGGTTCAAGTCGTAGAATAACCATTTTACAAATGTAAGGGTAGGCTTATCTTAACAGATTAATGCTTCTTGTAGGTGAGAAGTTATTAAAGTTATAAGTTATTATATTTAATGAAAATTTATCAGTCTTAAACGAATTATCAGAGGAAGACTCTAAAAAGTGACAATAGATGAGAGAGAAGGGGAGCGAATGGGGAGAAAAGGGAAATGCAGGAAAGCTGTTGAACGGAAGAAGGAAAAATTAAAAAAGGGGGCTGCTGGATGCTTGCAATAGAAAGAAAAAGTGCAGGACTGGAAAAATAAAATCATTTGTGAGTTGTCATTATTTAAAGTGAAGGGTGATTGAATGACATGCCTGCAGTTATAAAAAGAAGAAATAGAACTTGATTTCTTTTACTCACTTAAGAATTACATAAAATTCTAACTATAGATGGCTATCTCTATGATTTAAAAATAATATTATTACCATTATTAACGAGTTATTTCATGTAATTCTTGATTTATACAATTATTATAGTGATGTAATAATTATAACATTTTTATATGAATGATGTTTTGTATCATGCTATATTATTGATCATATAGTGTCATATTTCTTGTCATTTATGTCTTAGCAAGTAGATTTCACCTAATTAGCTTGTTTGTGCAAACTCAAATTTATTGATTTTGTATTTGTTTCAAGCTACTAATATGGTAACCTTGAGCAATGAGTTAATAGATTAAGAGGTGAGAAGGTGATTAAAGTTATACAACAACGACAACAACAACAAGCCTTTATCCCATTATGTGGGGTTGGCTACATGAATCCTTCTTCTCCATTGTGTCCTATTATGTGTCAAATTCTCACTTAATTCAAGTATACTAAGGTCATTTTTTATACATCTTAACCAAGTCTTTTTAGGTCTACCTCTACCTATCTTAACATGAGGCAAATCTAATACATCTACCCTCCTAACCGGGTCATCAGATGGCCGATATTTTATGTGTCCAAACCATCTAAGACGACTCCCTCTACTCTTATCTGTCACTGGAGCTACTCCAATTTTTTCCCGAACATACTCATTTCGCATTTTATCTCTAAGAGTAAAGCCACTCATCCACTTGAGCATCCTCATCTCTACAACACTTAACTTAGTCTTATGCTTCTCTTTTATTGGCCAACATTCTGCACCATAAATCATTGCAGGTCTTACCACCATCTTATAAAATTTTCCATAAAGTTTGGCACTTTTCCATCATACAACAAGCCAGATGCATTCCTCCACTTCAACCATCCAACTTGAATTATACTAATAACATCTCCATCTATTTCACCATCATTTTGAACAATAGCGACTAGATATTTGAATCACTCACTCTTTTTAATGACTTGTTCACCCAATGTCACAACACTACCACTATAACTTCTACAACTAAAATTAACTCCATATATTCTGTTTTAGATCTACTTAAATGAAAATCATTAGACTCTAAGGTTAACCTCCATAATTCAAGTTTCTCTTAGACTCCCTCTCTAGTCTTATCAACAAGAAGAATGTCATCACCAAAAAGCATACACCAAGATACATCTTCCTGTAAATGCCTAGTAAGAACATCCATAACTAAAGCAAAAAAGATAAGGGCTTAAAGCCAATCCTTGATATAATCCAATTGAAATAAGAAAATTTTTTGTCAATCCTCCTTATGCTTGGACACAAATAACAGCTCTAGTATACATATTCTTAATGACTTGAATATAACCAACCAATGTTTTTTGTGACCAAACAATCTAAAGTGAATGTAAAGAGAGCTACTCTAACCTTTTCATGTATATATTTGTTTTGCATTTTGTCCTTCAATGTAAAGCCACTCATCCACCTGAGCATCCTCATCTATCTCTACAACAATTTACTTTTATGCTTCTCATTTATTAGCTAACATTTTGTGCCATAAAGTATTGTAGGTCTCATAACCATCTTATAAAATTTCATATATGCCTCATCTCTACCTTTCTTAATATAGGCCGAATCAGATACATCTACTCTCCTAATTAAGTCATCAAACTGCCGATGTTTTTTGTGACCAAACAATCTAAAGCGACTCATTCTAATCTTAACTGCCATGAAAGTAGCTCTAACATCTTCATGTATATATTTGATTCACATTTTATCCTTCAATGTAAAGTCACTCATCTGCCTGAGCATCCTCATCTGTACAACACTTTACTTAATTTTATGCTTCTCTTTTACTGGCCAACATTATGTGTCATAAAGCATTGCAAGTCTCACAACCATGTTATAAAATTTTATCATAAGTCTAAGCAATACTTTTCTATCCCACAATAGGCCCAAAGCATTTCTCCACTTCAACCTTCCAACTTGAATAATATAATCCTCAACTATTTCACCATCATTTTAAACAATAAACTCGAGATATCTAAAACGTTCATACTTTTTAATAACTTAATCACCAACTGTCACAACCCCACTACTAGATCTCCTACAACTAAAACTACACTTCATATGTATGGTTATAGATCTACTAAAACAAAAGCCTTTAGACTTTAAGATCGGACTCCATAATTTAAGTTTTTCTTGACCTCTCTCTCTAGTATTATCAACAACAAAAATACCATCAACAAAAAGAATACACCAAAGTACATCCTCCTATAAATGTCAAGTAAGAGTATCCATAACTAAAGCAAAAGATATAGGTTTAATGTCGATTACTGATGTAATCCAATTGAAATAAGATAACACTTAGTCAATCCTCTTTGTGTTTGAACACAAGTAATAGCTCCAATATATATATCATTAATGGTTTGAATATAAACAAATATTAACACCTTTTTTTTTCTAAAACTCTCCAAAGCACTTCACTTAGAACTTTATCATATGCTTTCTCTAAACAAATAAATATTATATGTAGATCCTCCTTACTCTTTCTTTAGGTCTGGTATGAATCCAAATTAGTTCTGAGAAATTTTTATATCACATCGTAACTTATGATCAATTACTTTCTCCCATAAGTTTAATGTATAGCAAATTAACTTAATATCTTTATAATTTGAACACTCTTGCACATCACCTTTATTGTTAAAAATAAGAACCAACAAATTCTTTCTTCACTCATCTGATATCTTTTGCCTTTAAAATAATATTAAAAAAATTAATAAGCCAAAATAAAAAATTGATCTCCTAAACATTTTCATACTTTTATTGTAATAGTTTCAAGTTCTATTGCTTTTTTACACTATATTTTTTTAATTAAAACCACTCCAACTTCAGTTTTAATATTACAATGATAAAAACAACCATCTCTATTTTTATTTAGAGTACTAATGATGGAGGTAGGGTGTTCTTTCGGTGAGGTTAAGAAAACAAAAAGGCCATGGACCTTTACATTAATATCTAAAGATAAGTTTTGAAGTTTTTTGTGGTATAATGAAGGGTGCAAAATAATATGATAATAAGAATACTTAACTAGTCGAGTTTGAGCTAGTTTCAGCTGCTTTGAAATATCACTTTTAAGAAATAGGCTTAAGTGAGGTAGATGGTTGGAAATACTTGTGAATATTTGAGTTAGGATATGCATTTATAATCTGGAGTAGTTAGTTGAGAATGATGGGGTTTAAGAGATAATTTGGGTGTAAATATCAAAACTAAATTGTGACCAGTTAAGTAGAGGTATTATTGGATGGAAGAAAGTGTAGGCTTATAGAAAAGAGTAGAAAGCTTAATGGATGGTTGAAAATGATATTAAGAAGTTTGGAAAAGATTAAAAATAAGTTACCTTAGATATTGGAGGCGAGAAAACAAAGAAATATTGGATAATTAATGCTTCCACTAAGGATTGCTAATATTTAGTCACTAAGCTCTCAAACTACAAAAATAACTCAAATAATTTTTAATTGTCAAAAATCTCCTTTCATTCTAGTAAGGAAAGATATTTAGTCATTATAATCATCTTTCAAAAGAAAAAAAAATTCAAAATATGGAGGAAAATATAAGTGACAATATTAATGTGAAGCATTAAATTACCTTATTATTTTATATCATTCACCTATTTCATATACTATTATTTCATATGGATTCAACCACTTCACATACGATGCCTTGAAATTTTAAATTCAAAGCTTCAAACTTATAGTTTCTATAAAGAAATTAAAAATTATATAATTAAAAAAGATGAAATCATAAAATGAACTTTGGCAAACTAATACGCTAAACATTTTTCTTTTTTAAATTTTCATGGGATTTAGCTTGATATATAATAAATGGACATTGGCCTCTAATTTTTTTATCCACGTGATGTTCTGCATGAACTAAAATCACTAAAGTCAATCGTACTTTTACAACCTTCAATAAAACTTTTACCAAAATATCCCATATTCCTATGTTGAATATCATTTTTCTAAAAAAATTTATTTATAATTTTCATCCTTAATGCACTTTAATTAAACTAAATCTTTACTTTTCTTATCTCTTTGTTGAGTTAACTTATACATACATATTTCACCCTCTTTAATATCTAATCTATTATATAAATTATTAAATGTTAAATTATTTGCATCAAATATTATTTTCTTAGAAACCCTATATGTTACTCTATAATTTTCTCAATTCTCCGAGTTTTTACATCTAAACTAATATTTATAATAGGACCTCTTATTTTTAATCTTTTCTTACACATTTTGACTCCATCACTAACTATTTTTATTAATAAGAGCTTTTTATTTTAATTCATCAAACACATTAATAGAGTTTGTTTATAATAAAATTTATCAGTCCAACATCAAATTGGCACCATATGAAGAATTATATGAAACAAAATATACGACTCCTTTGAGTTGGGTTGAAACTAGAGAAAGACTAATATTAGGATCAAAATTGGTTGATCAAGCGACTAAAATGATTAGAATTATTGGAGATAGATTAAATGCTGCAAAAGACTATTCAAAAAAAATATTATGATCCTAAGCACAAAATGATAGAATTTAAAGTTTGACTTTATATTTTTGAAGGTCTGACCAATGAAAGATATATCCAGATTTAGCCAAAGAGGAAAATTGAGTCCTAAATACAGGTCATTTGAACTTATGGAGAAAATTGGTAAAGTTGCATACAGATTAACATTCTCTCTAAATATGTTTAACATGTACAACGTATTATCAATATCAATGCTCAAAATAATTACAGAAATTAATAGACAAGGAATTTATCAAGCCAAGGAATTCACCCTAGAGTGCACCAGTGCTATTTATTAAGAAGAAAGATGGAATAATGAGGTTGTGCATTGATTACAAAGAGAATATCCACTATCAAGGATTGATGATTTAATTGACCAACTTGAGGAAGCTGTTGTATTTTCCAAGATTGATCTAACATCCAGATATCATCAGGTCTAAGTTAAAGATACAGATATCATTAGCATAGCTTTGGGGACCAAGTATAGTCATTATGAATTCCCTATAATGACAATTGAACTAACCAATGCTCCTACAATCTTCACAGATCTGATGAACTGCATTTTAAGCCTTTTCTTAATCAATTTGTTATTATTTTTATTGATGATATTTTTGATCTACTCTAAAACTAATAAAGAGCATGTTGACCATTTGAGGATAGTTTTGAAAGTGCTAAAAAAGAATCAGTTGTGTGCTAAGTTTTTCAAATATAATTTATAGATGAGCAGTGTTGTATTTATAATCACATTATCAATAGTGAAAGTGTTTCTATAGATTCTCAAAAAATAAAAGCAATATTAAAGAATTGCAATTTTCAGGATCTGGCAAGTTATTATAGGAGATTTTTCAAGGGGTTCTCACAGATTGCAATGGACAAATGATAATGAGCAGAGTTTCTAGGAATTGAAAAAGTATTTGACAATTGCACCAGTTTTAGCTATCTCATTAGAGACTGAGAGATTACAAACATTCAGCGATGCATCATTAAAAGGTCTAGGTTGTATTTTAAAGCAAAACAAAAGAGTAATTGTCTATGATTCAAGACAATTGAAACCCCATAAAAGAAAATGTCCAACTACAATTTAGAGTCTTTTTCTTTATTTGCTCTCATGATCCGGAGGTATTACATGTATAAGGTGAAATGTGAAATCTTTCTACCATCAAAGTTTCAAGTACATGTTTACATAAAATGAATTGAATCTAAGGATGATGATTAAAGACTATGACTAGATTCAATATTATTCGTGAAAAGTAAATGTGATGGCTGATGTATTCAATCGTAAGCCTATGAGAAGTGCTACCTGGATTATCACTCAAGAGTTTGAATTGATCAAAGATATGGATGCTTTGCAATTAGAAAAAGCAATATTAAAGAATTGCAATTTTCAGGATCTGGCAAGTTATTATAGGAGATTTTTCAAGGGGTTCTCACAGCAATGGACAAATGATAATGATAAGAGTTTCTAGGAATTGAAAAAGTATTTGACAATTGCACCAGTTTTAGCTATCTCATTAGAGACTGAGAGATTACAAACATTCAGCGATGCATCATTAAAAGGTCTAGGTTGTATTTTAAAGCAAAACAAAAGAGTAATTGACTATGATTCAAGACAATTGAAACCCCATAAAAGAAAATGTCCAACTCACAATTTAGAGCTGACAGCTCTTTTATTTGCTCTCATGATCTGGAGGTATTACTTGTATAGGGTGAAATGTGAAATCTTTACTGACCATCAAAGTTTCAAGTACATGTTTACATAAAATGAATTGAATCTAAGGCAAAAAAGATGATTAGAGTTTATTAAAGACTATGACCTAGATATTCAATATTATTCAGGAAAAGTAAATGTGATGGCTGATGTATTCAATCGTAAGCCTATGAGAAGTGCTACCTGGATTATCACTCAAGAGTTTGAATTGATCAAAGATATGGATGCTTTGCAATTAGAGATTAGAAGATTTGATTATATTGGTATTTGTATCAGATCACAGTGTAGTCAACTTTGATTGATAAAATCAAAGCAGCACAAAAAATGAACAGTGGATATCAAAAATTCATTGAGCAAATTCAGATTGGTAAGAAATAGAATTTCACTGCAAATGAAGAAGGCATTATCAAGAAAAAATTTCAATTATGAATGTCAAATGATAGATCTGAGACAATTTTGTAGGAAACTCATCATGTAAGATACACTATTCATCCAGCCAATTCAAAATTGTACAAAATTTAAAAAGCTATATTTTAGTGTCCATGTATGAAAAAAGATATAGCTGAGTATGTTTCTAAATATTAAGCTTGTCAAATTGGTAAGGCGAAGCATCAAAGACCCAATGGACTGTTACAATCATTACTTCTATATGAATAAAAATGGGGGGAAAATTATAATGAATTTAGTTATGGAATTTTGTATATACAGGCAAGGATACGATAGCATCTGGATTATTATTGATAGATTGACTAAGTTAGCCCATTTCTTGCCTATTAAATAGACAGACTTAGAGGATAAATTGGCCAGATCTTGTGTTAAGAAGATTATTAGACTGCATGATATTCCAAAGGTTATTGTTCCTAATAGAGATGACAGATTCACTTCTAAGTTGTGGGCAGAGATTCAGAGAGGCCTGAGCATACAATTACATTTGAGTATAATATTTCATCCTCATATTGATGGGCAATCAAAAAGGACAATTCAAGTTCTAGAAGATTGGTTGAGGTCATCTATTTTGAACTTTGGAAGCAGCTGAGAAGATCATATTCTTATAATTAAATTTGCATATAATAATAGTTACCAACCCAACATTCAGATGACTCCGTATGAAGCACTTTATGGTAAGAAGTACATGACTCCATTGAGTTGGATTGAAGTAAAACAACGTCAGTTGTTAGATCCAAAGTTAGTTGATTAAGTTACAAAGAAAATCAAATTAATTAGAGACAGATTAAAGGCTAATCGGGATCGTCAACAAAAATATTATGACCCAAAGCATAGAATTACAAAGTTTCAAGTTGGAGAATTTGTATTTCTAAAAGTAAAGCCTATAAATGGTATTAGTAGAGTTAGTTAGGGAGGTAAATTAAGTCCCAAATACTGTGGACCTTTTATAATTTCGGAGAGGATTGATAAAATAGATTACAGGCTTTCTCTACTAGCTAAATGGCAGATATCCATAATATTTTTCACATATCAACATTAAGAAAATGGATAACTTATATAGAGCAGAAGATTTCACATACAAAAAATGAAATACAACTAGATTTGAATTATGCTTTGGAGCTAGAAAGAATTTTGAAATTTGATGTTAAAAAACAAAGAAACAGATAAACCAACTATGTTAAAACTAAATGAAAGTACAGGCTAGTTAAAGAAGTCACCGAGGATAATAAAAAAGAAATGAAATAGAGTTTTCACTTCCTATTTGAATGATTACCAAGGAAATTTCAAGGATGAAATTTTTATATATGGGAGAAGATTGTAATACTCAAGAAATTCAAAAAAGTAAATTGAATTATTTTTTTTTAAATTTTATCCTTTTCTGCACATTTCAAAAATCATCATAGGCATGATCATATTGATATATAAAAGCATATACAAATTATAATTATAATTGGAATTAGAATTATAAATTGATTTAAGGTCTTAGTAAATTAACTTAATTAATAACCTTCATTATATTGTTTTAATTAAGATCCATTCAATTTACCATAGCAAATTAATCGAAATCCACCAAAACGAACATGCAACGATTTGATTTGTTTAGTGGAGTTTTGAAGGCAGTAATTAATGGATTGAAATGTAATTAATTAACTTATATATTAACGTAAAACCCAATTTCCCTTCTCTGTTTTGTTTTCCTATTAGTTCACGTAGCCCTACTTCTCAGCTTAGTTACGCATGGTTGGAGAGGCTGATTTCCTCCTTGAGGTTCCACAAGCAACCGCTCCGTTCCCTTACTATCGTTCGTGGGTTTGTGAGTTTGGTATTGGAGCAATTGTGGCTCCTTGCTAAGCTGCTACCTGTGCTTGCCTTTCCTTGCTGGACTGTCGTCTGTGGTTCCTTGCTAGGAGGCTAACCGTTGTTTGCATAAGTCCAGGGTTGTGTGGAAGTTAAGTCCAAGAGACTATTGTGCTTGGCTATGTGGAGGCAACCGAGAGTGTTGCTAGACTGCAGGAAATAGAGAGATGGAGGAAAAAAAATTAAGACAACATAATCTGATTAATCAATTTTCCGATGATTCCAGTCATTTAATTTTATTTTTTTAGCAAACCAAGAGAAACGAAAATGGGATTTTGAAATATAAATGGGATAGTTGCATATATTCAACTATATAATTACATATATAGGTGCAAAATTAGTCAGCTAATATGAATTTAGAGAAAACATATTATAATTTGAATGATATTTGTTAAAAATAGTAAATGAAATGCTAATTTTGTAAAGACAATCAAATTATTAATTTTACGTTAAGTGAGTTGATTGGAGTAGTGGGGATGTTTAGCAAAGAAGGATTGTACAAAGAGAAATTAGATCCAGATGAGACATTGGTATGTTTGCTAAATACAAACTTATATTTATGTTAAGCATTTCATTAAATTAAATAAAAATTTAACGGTAGATTGTATATTCAAGAAAACATTGAGCACATCATGATATTGGCCCAAAGACCGAGGTGAGACTTACAATTACTAAATTAAATTCAGACTTTATATAGGAATGATGTTTGTCACTGCCATTGTTACTTCTTGTAAGTATACATTGCATTTAGATGTTTCTTTCATATTTTATTCAGATAAGATCGATCACATGCATAACCTATAAATCATGATTTACTTTATAATGATTATAATCAAGTCAAATTCTTTGAAGTCATATAATATTACTATGCATATTAATAAATGATTCAATGCAAATATTACTAAATATTCAAATAAAAATAAGGCATATGATAAGTAAAAAATATCATAAAATTATTATAAATAAACTGTTTTATGATAACCTGCCCAGGTATGCAAAGTTCTTACAAGATGAGCCTTGACAGAAAATCTAAAAATTCTCGACTTTTGGCATTGAGGTTGGACTAGGTCAATTGGAGTTAAGAGGGCTATTGGTACGTAATATAGATATAGCCAGCCTTATCAGCAATTTTAGTCAATAAGTAAGGTGATGACCCTCATGTTATGATAGAAGTGAAACTTATACAAATATGAATGGCACTTCTAACAAGATAATTTGATTTAGAATTGAATCAAACTTCATGAAATGAATTACTCATATGCATAGTTATCTCAACGACTTATTGTTTATATTTCATAGTCTTATAGACTAGTGTTCAATTTGTATACTTGACAGCATGCTTTACTATTACATTCATGCAAATTTCAATGTCACATGTACGTTATTTCTTCTGTCGTATATTGAGTTTACTTTAACAATATTTTTCTCACTATGCTATGAGCTTATGATATTACACATTGACTTTCAAAGAAGAATAAGGTTGAGAATAGTAATTACACAATCCTTTTGAATTGTACAGCTTTTGGGTGTACAATCTTTTTGGATACATACAATTTACATTTTAATACTTTTCAGTACCCTATATTTATATTGAAATCAATGTTACATGCTTCATAATTATGTGATTTAAAAATGGAAATATAAGTAAAGAAATTCAAAATTAAGAATTTATTCGTGATGCCTTGATGAGATTCAATTTTCACCCACTTGTCTTGAATCCATACATGTCGGGATGGGTTAGTGGAATCTACATTTGACTGAGTCGTCCTATTCTATTACACCTCATACTAACCTAAGAAAAGATAATTGTTTGGGGTGTGACACCCAAGGCCCTATAGATGCATTTGTTGGCTAGGTAGGAAGTCTCCCAAGCCTCTTTAAACATGATAGAAAGAAAAAAAACCATCAATTTACATTATCTCCTATATAAACTATGGTAAACCCTACAAGAACTTGAAGACACAACTTTCTTTGAGTGGCGAGAATTACAGAAATATCACCATAGCACTTCAAACGTCACACTATACGTGCTTTTTTTTGACGTGGTGGGATGATTTGCATCACTTTTTCATTTTTCTCTCATACATGTTGACACAAAAGTGTTGTCAAAAATTTCTAGATCTAAACAAATATTATTAAGTTATTTTTCTATTCTTGCTAACATTAACAAGTATATCAAGGCCATACACGCCTTTTGTTAGTTTGGTGGAATCTTGATTTCAATTTTGTGCTCCACACAACCTTGATTTTACCTTTCTTGGCATTTTAAGATAAGAAATAAAAATATACTTGTGATGACTCATGTGGCACACCATATACACATTTCTTAGTATATGATGGGATGGCCCAACACTTTTGCTAAGCCGTTCATGAGGTTAATGCAAAAGTAATACCATTATTTGAATTTGCAATCGAAGAATATATAAACCAGGACATATCAACATGCTTAAACAATTAATGAACACAAAACAAACAAGTATAAATGGAAGTATATACACTCAAAGAATGCATAATGAGCCAATGTAATGAATAAAATACTTTAAAAGTCACATAAACTTTAATAGATTACTCGTTTCAAACAAGTTTAAGATTTGGACCCTAGATCGAGAGACAACTGAGGTGGGGTAGAGCTATACATACTTACATAAATGACTATTGATGCCATTTTGACTGCATAATGAAGTTACAAACAAAAGGATTAGCCAATCACATATAATGTGAAAGACAATACGCTGGGTAGAGAAAAGATAATATTGGTCTGGCCCATAAGTAAAAAGGATGTTGCTAGAATATTGGCCAATGTTGAACTTATCAAAATGGAAAATGTTATTAACAAAACTGAGAGAACAAATACTATCCCACTTGTGCTTAATGCATCATGGCGACGCATCAACATGGATTTCATGTTAAGATTATTCAAGATTGCCAATGAACAAGATTTTATATTAGTCGTGGTCATTAAGTTATTTAAAGTGGCACATTTCATTCCATGTTTTAAAATAGTTGATGAGTCTTATATGACCAACTTATTCTTAAAGGAAATTGCTTGCTTATATAGTCTCCCCACTATTGTATCTAATACGAGGTGCAAGACTATTTAATTCTGAAAAATCTTATGAAAATTATTTTGGGATATAATTAGAATTTTTACATGCCTTTCACCCCAAATACATGGACAGAATTAAGAAATAAGAATATAAGAAAATTATTATCATATTAAAAATAGTTTAGAATATTAAATTTATTATTGCCTAGAAGTAAAGTTGCTTATAATAACTTTATTAGAAATATCACTGAAAAATCACCCTTTAAAGTTGGCATAGGCCACAACTTAGGAAGCCTATAGAACTAATATCATTATTTATGCATGCATATTCTAATTCTAAAGCACCATTTGTCAGGCATGTGCATAAATCAAGACTTACTTTAAAATCACAAAATGTTTTGCAAAATGACCAGTTAAAACCATGGCAAACATTCATAAATTCAAGAATATAAAGGTAATTGTGTTTGTATGTATTTAACCTGAATGCTTTTCCAGTAACACATGTAAGAACTCCATGTTTGAGCCTCAGACCTTTACAAACTACTTTGAAAACTTGAACCAAATTATTATATTATTGATTTGCCTACTAGCATTAATATTAGTTTGAACTTGAGTTTTGCTAATTTAATAACACATATAGGCACTCTTGAGCCTCAAAATTTTTAACAGACATCTTTAAGAATGAAGTTTCTATACGCATGCTAGCAACACTAGTTTAAGTTTTACTACCAGCCCTTGCCTCAATCCCAAATGTTCAACAAATTTTGTTACATGAGATTACAATGAATCCCTTGGATATGGAACTCATTTTATTTGATGAGAGGTCAATCATCCACCATCAAATGAATCATGGGTGGCACATGATGAGCTTAGGTTATCTATCCCAACCTTCTGGAAGAGTATCTTAACCTTAAATTTCCAGAAGAGAATTCATCACAGAGCAAATTGATTATGGTCATCTAATCCAAACTTATATTCATAATTAATGACAAGATTAATTAAATCTATTATTTCTTTATTTAGTATTTTTTGTTTAGGTGCCTATTTCATGCCTTATATTTTCTTCCAAAATTTTGTTACTTAGTTCCTTGTAACCTTATGATCCTTTCATTATCAATTAGGACCTTTATAATGACTGCAAAGGCTAGCTTGAGACGCTAAATATTGAATTCATTTTTGGTAACAGTTAGTTCAACTCCCTAATTCTCTTCCCTCTCTCCTCCTAACATCTCTATTTATCTTTCATCTCCTCCATTAAATGGCAATCTATCATGTTTACACCTGTCACTCTCCAATCGACTCCCTGTTAGTTCAACCTAAGATGTAACATTTCAACCTCATCCAATCCTGATCCATACTCATTAGAATCAAATGGGTGGAGAACAAGTCTCACCAAATCATCACAATTAATACCTTACAATTTAATTATCAAATAATCATTTGATATCAAAACATTAATCAAGAAGCGTGTACAAAAAAACAAAATATAGAGCTTCTAAAACACTCAAAACATAAAAATTCTACATACCCCAAAAGTCTTTTATAGTCGATCAAAATTGTACATTCAAAAACTATACAAAAGCCGAATCACCTAGCTAACAGTTTCCTTGCTCCTTACTCTTTCTAGAAAATCAGCATAATGCTCAGGTGAGCCTTAAGCTCAATGAGAAAACTAATGTTAAAGTAAGATTCAATATAAGGAAGAAAATTGTGCATGCTAATCAGGGTTGGCATGAATATCAAGAGGAAAGAATAAACATGCTTTCATACTTAAGAGTAGAATAGTAAACCTGTATAAAAGTAATATATGAAATAATGGTCTGAATTTAAAAAAATTTGCTACAAGAAATCCTTTCATTCACATTTTCTTTCATTCATTGTATATGCAATATCATGTGTTTTTAATTTACTTGCATTTTAATTCTTATTTTCAACTTTCCTTATCTTAGAAAAAGCACTTTATAATTGTATAGCCATTGACTTATTTCATTTCATCGGTCAGCATCTAGCCTGTCGACTAAGATAACCACTAATAAAGGTTGGCCATCCCAACATCACACTTATCAATGACCCCCCTGATGCCAATTTGTTCATTCCAATCTCAATATCAAGAGTCAAAAATTCAAATGTTTCCATAACCAAGGCTCATCTCATCAAAATTTTGCTTTATGCAAATTATCAGTAAAACAGTCTATCTATCACAACAATCATAACAATTTCTTAATCATCATTTTCTGTAAAATCAATTTCATATGCATTGATTTCTTATCAAAATATACTTGCAACCAATCACTTTCTCAATATGCAAAAACAAAATATAATATGGCAAACAATCTGAAATTTACACTCATTAATGAAATTCAATGAAATGCTATCAATAGAAACTAACCAGGTATTCATTTGCATCATTACACCAAGCTGAAGTGATAGTTATGCTCAATATAAGAGAATTTCTAAATGAAACACACAATTAATGGTATAACGTAATAAACAATAGCAAATGTAAGCCCTACAAAAAATTTTCTTCTTAATTTAGCAATTGAATAACTTACATGGGTTGTCAAGTTAGTCTCATGACGAGCTTCTCCCCTAAGCTCATGTCAAGTTTGCCACCTTGAATAAACAGCCTCAAAAGGATTTCTCTTCATTCAACTTTACCTCGAGCTAACTTTAATTGCAAATTCTCACAAAACTATGCCTTTCTTTTCATCTTTTGCTTTCAAACATTCCTTCCATAGCACAAACTCCACATGCAATTTACTTAAGATAATTAGGGCAATGTATTGAATGAGTTTACTTAATTAAAAGTAATAATCTAAATTATATTTATATATAATTAAACAAGAAATACCTAAAACTTTCTCTATTTTACTCAAATTCCCAATTCCATCTTTTTGCATGGCATAGTTCTTGTAGTGAAGAAGCAAATGAGAAATTAATAGAATTTAATTGGTAGGTTAGGTTGATTAACATTGCAATATATATATATATATATATTTCTTACCTTAATTCTTCCCTAACTTCCACTTCCAACTAATATTTTTCCCTCTCGGCTTGCCCAGTAGCGATAATTCTAGCTTCCACCCCTGTCTCACATATCTCAAGCTGGAACGGCACAGCACAATGGAAATAGCAAAAGGCATGGAGAAGAAGCAGAATTTAAAGGCTTTAACTTCCTTATTTAAATGAAATATTATCACAACAACAACAACAAGCCTTCATCCCACTAAGTGGGGTAGGCTACATGAATCCTTCATCTCCATTGTGTCTTATTATGTGACAAATTCTCATTTAATTTAAGTATACTAAGGTCATTTTTTATACATCTTAACCAAGTCTTTTTAGGTCTACCTCTACCTTTCTTAACATACGGCAAATCTAATGCATCTACTCTCCTAACCGGGTCATCGGACGGCCGATGCTTTATATGGCCAAACCATCTAAGGCGACTCTCTTTAATCTTATCTGCCACTGGAGCTACTCCAACTTTTTCCCAAACATACTCATTTCGCATTTTATCTCTAAGAGTAAAGCCACTCATCCACCTGAGCATCCTCATCTCTGCAACACTTAACTTAGTCTTATGCTTATCTTTTATTGGCAAACATTCTGCACCATAAATCATTGCAGGTCTTACCACCATCTTATAAAATTTTTCTTTAAATTTAAGTGAAACTTTTCTATCACACAATAGGCCAGATGCATTCCTCCACTTCAACCATCCAACTTGAATTCTACTAATAACATCTCCATCTATTTCACCATCATTTTGAACAATAGAGTCTACATATTTGAATCGCTCACTCTTATTAATGACTTGTTCACCTAATGTCACAACACTACCACTAGAACTTCTACAACTAAAATTACACTCCATACATGAGCTTTAGATCTACTTAAATGAAAACCTTTAGACTTTAATGTTGACCTCCATAATTCAAGTTTCTCTTGAACTCCCTCTCTAATCTTATCAACAAGAAGAATGTCATCAGCAAAAAGCATACACCAAGGTACATCTTCCTGTAAATGCCTAGTAAGAACATCCATAACTAAAGCAAAAAAGATAAGGGCTTAAAGCTGATCCTTGATGTAATCCAACTAAAATAGGAAAATATTTTGTCAATCCTCCTTGTGTTTGAACACAAGTAACAGCTCTAGTATACATATCCTTAATTACTTGAATATAATCAATATTAAATCTTTTTTGTTCTAGAACTCTCCAAAGAACATCTCTTGAAACTTTATCATAAGCTTTCTCTAAATCAATAAATATCATATGTAGATCCTCCTTACTTTCTCTATACTTCTCCATCAAACCTCTTAACAAATGTATAGCATCCATAGAAGATCTACCTGACAGGAAACCAAACTGATTGTGAGAAACTTTTGTATCACATCATAACATATGCTCAATTACTCTCTCCCATGATTTTAATGTATGACACATTAACTTAATTCCTCTATAATTTGTACACTCTTATGCATCACCTTTATTCTTAAATATAGGAACCAACAAACTCTTTCTCCACTCATCTGGCATCTTTTTAGCCTTTAAAATAACATTAAAAAGATTTGTAAGCCAAGAAATTCCTTGATCTCCTAAACATTTTCACACTTCTATTTTAATATCATCGTCCACATTTTTTTTTTCATTTTCTTCTTCTGATTTGCTAATACGACGATAAAAATAAAATTCTCTATTATCATGACATGAATCCTTTAAATGAAATTTTATCAGCTAATATAATTAAACAAATTAAACTAATAACATTTAATTGAATCCTAGCCACCTATCACAGCAACCCGAACTACATGCCGAGCTAAGTGGAATTTTTATTTGCTACTGTACAATAACCACATGAATGAACAACAACAATAAGCTTTATCCAACAACATGAATCCTTCTCCATTATGTCCTATTAAGTGTCAAATTCTCATTTAATTCTAATAAAATAAGGCCATTTTTTATATTTCATAACTAAGTCCTTTTAGATATATCTCTACCTTTCTTAACATAGGCCAAATCTAATATACATCAACTCTCCAAACTCAGTCATCAGACAGCTGATGTTTTAAGTGACCAAATCATGTAAGGCACTCTCTGTAAGCTCATCTGCCACTAGAGCTACTCCAACCTTTACACAAATATATTTGTTACACATTTTGTCTCTAAGTTAAGGGGAAAATATTACGTCGAGTCATAGCTTTACGCGCGGGACTCCAATCGCATGACGCTTCAATTAACGGCGCAAAAAATGACGCCGTGAGTAAACGGCGTTTTTTCGTTTATCGCCCGCCCGCAAACAATGGGAATGAGTATATGTGGAGAAATTAAAAATATCTTCATTTAGAGTTCGTATTTTTTATTTGCGACAGAGCATTAAAAGAAATATGAAGAAGGAGAATGAATCTGGAAATGGAGGCGTTGAGGAAATAGCTAATGATGTCGTAAATAAAAATGGATCGGTAATCTTTTTAAGGAGTTGTAATCCTTCGCCTGTATTCATATTTATTTTTCATGATTTTTTTGTAAAGTTCGGAGAAAACATATTCAATGTAATCTTCGTGAGGTGTTGATTAATTTTGTGCTTATTTACATACTCTGTAGTGTCTTTCGAGTATATGACGATTTTTTTCAGGTTTGTTTCACTTTCTGTTTCTGGTTCGGATCATGGTAACTAAATCCCAATCAAGCAATGATGTGTAGCTTAGGATTTTAGAGATTTCTGCACCTTCTATATTGCATCTCCTGTACTCTATACCTCACCTTTGTCTCAGACCTATAATCAGACCAATCTTATACCTTCTATACCTCTATACCTTCTGTATCTATACCTCCCTTTGTTCTCTGAATTCTCTTACTTTGTATGCTCACACCACCTTATACGTTATATACCTCTATACCTCAGACGCTATACCTCGCATCTCTGTCTTGTAATTCTCCTCTTCTCATTCTCTATTCGCTTCCTCAGAATCAGACAGGCTATACCTTCTATACCTATATCTTTCTGTCTTATACATCTCACACTGTACCTCTCTTTGCTGTATGGCTCAACGTTTTTTTGGGTTTTTTTGTGTCTATACTCTCTGACAAATTGCACTATGCTCTCAGACTCTGTACATCTGTACTCATTAGTGAACTGTTTGTTATGTTTTCGAGATGAATGGGTGAATGAGCAATGCGATGATGAAGTTGTTTTATCTAATGACCCAAATTTGGGGTATCTGCTATGGCATGTATAATGAAACTTATGCACTATACCGTGATTATGCATCATCGCTGTGTTGAAAAAAGAGGCCAAACTCTAAGAAATTGAAATCGAGAGATTTTACGTGTGCAAAGCAGTCGGAAAAAAAAATCTAAACCATATAACAAAATTCAAGAAAAGCAGGTGGAGTGGTTGTCCGTGATTCGATTCGGTGTGGATTTGAGGGAATTGGGTTAAAAAATATATAGAGCCATAATCATTCACGGCAAAGACGGTGATGATCTTCTCAGATCGCATGTGATCGATGAGAAGGCATCGCTTTGAAGACTGACGAGCGATTAGGTAAATCGACGCTGCGCCTATCATGAGGAAGTTGGTGGGAATATTGGATTCACCAAAAGAGATGCTTTCAATTTCATCCGAAAAGAGAAGATCACCTGAAGCGATAACGAATTAATCTGTTGACAAGCAAGCAAATGTGACGGGATGTTCGTGAGATCATTGCTTGGTGAGTTTTTTTGGAGCAATGGTATGTCTAGGTTGAATTTGATTGTTTTGGGGATGTGATAATTTTGATACTACCATCTACCACAATAAATATAATCTGTCTCTGCGTTGGGAGGAATCATCAAAAAACGCCTTATTCGAGTAGCTTTTTTGTCGGAAGAGACCATCGAGTCATTCATGGTTATTCCGACATTTCTTGATGGGTGGAAGCGAACGATATTTACCGATCAAGATCGTATGGCGAGAGCTATCGAGAATGTACTACTCACGCTCATGTCAGGCCAATGGCATATCTCAAAAGAAAGCCCTCCAAGGTCCATTGCTTTAGTAGTAACAAGAGAGTTCAAGGCTATGCATGCACGAGCAAAAAATGTGAGGATGAGTTTGAGGATGCTTGTGCCATGCTGAGGAGGCAATCTATATGATCATGCTTGGCTATCGAACTTTACAAAATTAAAGAAATGGTCCACCGCATTCAACAAAGAATAGATTTTGTATTGTTGTCCACTCAGTAGACACAAATAGTCATGGTATTTCAAGCCAACAAGTTCCACGATGATTGTTTCTTGGGATTGGAGAAGGTGATGGAAACATGGCAAAATGAACATGATGAAGACTTAGTGTATCCAAATGAATTGTTCGCATTGTTAAGAGTAGTCCAATTCTTAAACAAGCCGCTTTGTTTTATCTGAAGCTTTACTCTATGTTCGAAGAAGAATTTACGCATGGAGTTGGGGATTATCTCATTCGCGTCGGATGATAGTGGCTATGGAGTACTTGGTGAGGAACTTAGAGAAGAATGCATCCAAAACACGGATTGTCCACTTATGATGTGTGTCTTATGGATATTTCTTGTAGTTGCGAGAAATTTGAAATGATGGGCATACTTACGCAGCAGTTCTTAGCCATAATGATGTCACGATTCCTGAGGACCGCATGTCTCACCGTGAAAGAAAGACATCTACATCGATCACGATGGTTCATAGAGGGTTATACTGGGGAGAGATGGGTGCATTGTTTTCGTGAATCATATAAGTCGATATGCATATCAAATTAGCTCAGCAGGGTAATAAGATAGGCGAGGATTACATGCTTGATCTCTCTTACCATTCGATGAAGTGGACTCAGTAATAAGTGGGAATTCTCCACCGATTGATGTGAGATCGCTTAAGAAGAAGAAGCGACCACATCGTGATAAGGACAAGGATCCAATCAAGAGACGAGGGTGTTTCAACGCAGGCTCGGCTTATTGGGAGAAATCCAAAAATCCACAAGTACTTATGCTACTTGCCTCCGATGTCATTACTTATAGTCAAATTTTAATGTATTATATTTTCTTGTCTTAGAAACAAAAGTGAAGCAGAGTGTCAGAACGACGGGAGCCAGCCCACTCTGTTATGCCCTGCTTTTTTAGCAGTAAGCTAGAATATTGCACATCGACGATGTAAATTATTCATCAATTACTAAGATGTTCTATTACTACAATATTGTTCCAGTGAATTCAATTCGACCTCGCAACCAACATCAAGGGTATACCAAGCTCATGATGGATATTATTAGGCATTTTGATGCATGATATTATCCAAGAAGGCATTTTTTAGTTTCATTTTGTATGTTTTAGTCATAATGCGAAACTGCATAATTTTTTCGCAAGAATGTCCTCAATTTTTTTGTTGTTTTAAGAGAATCATTATTTGGTGAAGAATTGTTTACCTCTATAGCTGAGATGAGGTTTAATATTTAATTGTTTTTGTAGGTCTAACTGCTCATGCCTCCTTTTTCCTCAGTAAATGATTTTATGGTTGCTTTGTTTTAGTAGGTCTAAATTTTTTTAATCCGTTCTTATGTACAACATTGTAATGCTTGGCATATGTTGCTGGTGTCTTCTGTTCTTCCATTGAGTTCTGTTTCCGAAATGCTATCATTCAAATCTAATCTTTTCAGTTTTTTTATGTGAGACTAAATTTTACATGCAATGTAATGTCACGCAATTCTCAGTCATTTACATGTGCAAAAAAATATTAATATTTATCATTATCTTTTAAAATAAAATACATGACACTTGAATTTATTAAAAAAAAAACGTATTAGAAAAGAATTGTATTAGATGTATGTAATATTTAGATAGAATTGATTTTCTCCGAAAAGAATTGTTATGTTTTTTTTTTAAACATATTTTCTCTAAACCTGAATTTATTTCACGCCAAGATAAAAGAAGCATCCAATTAGATGCATTTCATGTATTTAAGGTTATTTTTTGCCTCATTAAATTTATTTATAAAATACTATTTACCATTTCTCTCATATGGAACATATATTCAATGATTACAATATTCAATTCGATATGTATTCAAGAAGTCTATTGGAGCTCAAATGTTGGCATAGAAGGCTGCAATATATATAATATTCAATGATTAGCAAGTATAGTGGGTACATAAGGCTAAATTTTAATTTTACATATATTATTTATCATCAATAATCGACTATTTAAAAAATAAATCTTTAATTTGCATAAAAATTGTCTATTAAATTTGCCAAAATAATACACAGAGGTACAAAGGTACAAAAGTACAAGATGCAGACAGAGCAGTGTATGCAGCAGAGCAGATGAAAGCAGCATGCAGAGTGCAGATACAGAGCAAGACAGATGACACAGAGACCGAAATCTACCAGATCTAAGCCACACCCATTTAGGATTTAGAGATTTACTGAACAACCCAGAACAGAAGAAAACAAAAAACAACCGCACAGAGAAGTGCAGAGCAGCAGCAGAGGTGAGGATGCAGTGCAGGTACAGAGCAGATAGAGGTACAAAGGACCGTAAATCTACTAAAATTGATCGACCACCATTGCCCTCATTAGGATTTAGTTACAATGTTAACGCAAAAAGCAACAGAAGTGAAACAAAACAACGCAGAGAGACAGAGTGCAGGAGTAAGTATGCAGTGCAGAGACAGATGAGGCATGTGAGACAGAAATTTAAATCTACTAAAATTCATCGTACCCACCTCATTGCCTCATTAGAGATTTAGTTACAATGTTCAACAACCGCATGTAGAAGTGAAACAAAACCGCTGAGAGAGACAGTGAGTGCAGAGTACAGAGAGAATGAGAGGAGAGAGACCAAAAATCTACTAAAATCATCGAACAACCACCTCATTGCCTCATTAGGATTTAGGTGATCCAACAACCATGCTACTGAAAAGTGAAAAAAAGCGGAAAGAAATATAACCTCAAATGCAAATGAACATGCCTAAACATTGTCAAGACATGGAACAACGGAATTATCACTACATAAACCCACTGAAATAACAAACAGTTTTATCCCTACCTAAACTGAACAACTAAAGGTGCAAACTTTTATTTAATTGTTTTTTGAGGCTACAAAAAATCGATAAACAAAGTCGGCCCTAAATCTATTCATTTTTTTTTGTCCCCCTTGTTGAGCTCCGATCTATTTCGATACCGCTTCCATGTATTCAGAATACGCAATGAGACATAATTTGGACGCAACCCGCTTCACCGCTTCAACCGGCCATTTTACTGTAAAATAATCGATATCCCCGAGAATTTAATCGCAGAAGATGGATAAGGTATTAGTGTGATCCCTGGGAGAACCCGCAAGAAGAGATACCATTTCTGAATGCCTTTATGTGTCGGTTTTGGCAATGAGTCGTAAATGACCACACGCCAAGCGATATTACCGGCAAGAAGTGTCCGACATATGGATAAGGGAGTAAGAGCAGCCACGATCTATCTGCAGTGACTTTGGATATACATCTGCTTTCTTTTAGCAAGCCATACCGATAATTCTACAAAGGATGGATAACATCTATAAGATACGATACATACAGAATATCAAGAATGAATTGCGAACTAGTAATTTTGGAGAACTCACCCAATAGCATGAAATGAAAGAACGGGACATACAATCGCACGGAGTTTCTCGCCTAACGATACGCGAACGATCGACGCGATCCGGCGAATCGGGTCCATCAAGAATCAACCGCCTCGAAATAATAATAATTGCGCGAAATGTATCTCCCCTGATTATCGATACGTCATTTTTTAAAGCAAAGAAATGAACGTAAGTACTTAGAATGATATGAGGAAGATGCCGTGACTTACTTGTCTGAAACGAGCACACGGCCTATGAGTTCGAGCATCGAGGCATGCCATCCCTGAGAAGTCCACAACTCACTCTACTGTAATATAATTATTTATGAAATTAATTGGTAAAATCTATATCCATTGTCATCGAAAGATTGGGCATCGAACTCGCTAACTGCGCCCTCCACACTGATAGCCTCGATCTCAAAGGAAACCTACCACGACACCGCGAATTCGAAGGGTGAAACCGAACAACCTGTCATCTATTTAATCATATTATTCATTAAATTAATACACCGCCCGGTGGATGGTCAGACTCTTAAAGACGCATCTGAAGGTGAACGGAGAGAACAGATTTCCTCTTCCTCGTCTGCCGGCTTCACCCGACGCACCAGTCGCCAAATGGGGGGACGATAAGAGCTTGTATGCTGGGAGAGTCTCCCTTCGCCAGGCTCGACGGATCTTCTCGGCACAAGACTCCACCGGGGCTCCCACTATAAAGGTCTCGAGAAGATACCCCTGGTCTCCTCCGTAGCAGCCTTCCATTCCGGGATGGGAGCACTCCTCCAGGCGAGTGGTAACTTCCATGCAGAATGTGCATGAATGTCATCCAGCCTCTCCACACTCTGGTAGGATGCCACAACTTCCTCAACTCCTCAAACCGCAAATAACTTATCTACCGCAGATCCTTCGATGAGAGAGGGCAAGTAGACACCGCTTGGGGAATATCTGGAGAGATATACTGGGAATCGAGGCGCGAATAATGGCCACGATGTCGAGTTCTCATGGAAGTTTCATGGGGATGAGAGGATGATTCAATGAGCCAAGTCTCCTCTCGATAAGTCCTCGAGTGAAGCGACTGTGTTAAACCAAAGATAGATATGACGACCTAAACATATGTAAATGCATCACTACATTGATATGAACGAACATAACTAATTTCTCAGACACGTCTCCTCCCAAATCGTGAAGGCAACATCTCGAACTTTATTTTAGCCAACGCAAAAATACGTATCTGAGATGGAAATGACTAATCGATAATGCTCACCGCCTGATCTACAACAAAAAATGTCTGGTTAAATTGCTCACATCAAGTAAAACTAAACGGGTCGAGCATACCATAAGAAGAGGCACAAAGCCACTCATGTAGGTCAGTGTCTCAGATCTTTCTTGTAATGCCATTGAATTGTGACAAGAAGGCCCAATCTCACTAATTGTACTCAAGAAATTTTTCGATATTATCTACAGAAAATTAAACTGTTACTCTATAGCAGGTAAAGAACAAATTTGAAATAAGAAAACGATGTAACTGTACAAATCGTGCAGAACGAAGCTATCCGACGCTCGAGCTTATTCTTATAATCGGTGAACTATACGGACAATGGGATTTCGCCATAAAACTTTCTCCCTTTGTTTGGCATCCCCAAAGATCACGTACTTCATCCATGGAAAGAAATGCACCGCCAATAATAAAAGGCTCTTCGATGTCCCAAAGAAGATAGAGATGAGAACCGAAGTCTCAGCAGTGCAGCTGACGAATTGTTCGGAGGCTTAATATTTCGCCACTTCACTGAAGCGAAATAATATTATCAAATAATGCTCGATGCCACTACCGATCTGGCGTTATCCTTTTGTCAACTTCAAAATAAAGCTAATCGAATATTAAGAAGATAATCTTTGGGCACCTTAATATCGTGAGGCAGAGGCAGATAGTGGCAAGAGTGGTGCAGATTCATTTTCTTGTCTTAACACATCCAAACCGACAAAATCTCAAGAAAGTAATGCAGAAATGTTGGTGAGTACATTTTACAAACAAGATCTAAATTAGCTTCCAAACAACCTCTAAACTACTTCCACGTTGAAAAGAAACATTGTCTCAACAATCGTCGAGCAATCAAGAAAAACATCCCAAAATGTCTCTACTATCCGGAGAGAGGTACAGAGGTACAGATGCAGAGTGCATGAGAGACAGAGCTGAGCAGAGAGAGTGCATAGTGGTATGATTCATTTTCTCCAGAACACATCCAAACCCAAGAAAATCTCAAGAAAGTATAGGCAGAGGTACAGCATTCTGAGTACATTTTGCAAACAAAGATCTAAATTAGCAAACAACCTCTAAACTACTTCCAAGCAGTTAAGAACATTGTCTCAACAATCACCGAGCAATCAAGAAAACATCCCAAAACGACTCTAATATCGAGGGTACAGAGGTACAGAGTGCACAGAGGTGCAGTGATTAATCCACAGAACACACCCAAACCGACAAAATCTCAAGAAAGTATAGGAGGGCAGTATACAGATGTAGAGTACAGAGGTATGTGAGGTATGAGGTATGTGCACAGAGGTACAGGTACGTGAGGTACAGTGTATAGGTACAAAATTCATTTTCTCACGTAACACATCCAAACCCAAGAAAATCTCAAGAAAGTATAGAGGTACAGAGGTACAGAGTTCTATGAGTACATTTTGCAAACAAGCATCTAAATTAGCCCAAACAACCTCTAAACTACTTCCACAAGAAGCAAGAACATTATCTCAACAACCGTAATCAACAATCAAGAAAAACAAACCAATCGCTCTCTAATATCGAGGGTACAGAGGTACGAGGTAAAGAGGATGCAGAGGTACAGATGTGATGTAGAGGTATGATAGGTATGGAGGTACAGAGGTATGAGTACAGAGTACAGAGGTAGATTAATTTTTCTCCACAAAATACACCCAAACCCAAGAAACACAACCTCCCGCTTATTCGAACGGTTCTACCATAGTATGCCCTCCAAACGGGGAAAAATGGATCAAAAAAAAGCAAAATCTCAAGAAAGTAAAGAGGGTAATCGGGTTTGAGAGTACAGGGTACAGCCGAACAATCAACAAAAACAACAAGAAAATCGCCTCTAATATCGAGGGTACAGACGCAGAGGACAGAGGTAATGGTACAGCCATATAATCAAAAAAATGCCATAAAGAAACCTAAACACTTACATCGATGGATCAGAATGGACAAAGACAAAGAAAACCCTAAAATCTCTCAAGTTCAAGAATGCATATGGAAATACCTCAGATAACCAACCGTAATACCTCAATTTGAAATGCGCTTATAAGCCCTAAGCTGTGACCGAACGACGGGTGGGCCGACCGACAATGCGGAGCTCAGAAATTCTCTTCAAAAGCCCCATACGAGTATTAAGAATACAACGACGCAGATATTTGGTTCCCGAGGTTTGACGAGGTAAATCGGTCGGCCGTCGGGTCGGGCGATAAACCGCTAAAAAAAAACGCCGCTTCGCCCCACTGGCCATTTTTACGCCAGACTGAGCCACGTCATGATTGAGTCCGCGACGTAGTTACGCGTGACTCGACGTAATATTTTCCCCTAAGTTAAAAACCACTCATGCACCTGAGCATCCTCAACTCAACAACACTTAATTTTATGCTTCTCTTTTACTAGCCAACAATCTACATTATAAAGCATTGCAGGTCTCACCACCATCTTATAAAATTTTCACCTAAGTCTATGCAGTACTTTTCTATCACACAATAGGTCATATGCATTCCTCCACTTCAACCATGCAACTTGAATTACACTAATAATATCCCCATCTATTTCACCATCACTTCAAACAATAGACCAAAAATATATAAAATGTTCACTATTTTTAATGACTAGGCCACCTATTATCAATTACCTGCCACTAGATCTTCTACAATTAAAATTACACTTCATATATTTTATTTTAGATCTACTCAAATGAAAGCCTTTAAACTCTAAGGTTGATCTCCATAATTCAAGTTTCTTTTGAACTCCTCTAGTCGTATCAATAAGAAGATATCATCATTAAAAAGCAGACACTAAGATACATCCTCCTATAAATGTCTAATAAGAACATACATAACTAAAGCAAAAGGATATACTGCGCATGCCAATGAAGTAGGATGAGCTTAAAGTTAATCCTTGATTTAATCAAACTAAAATAAGTAAATACTCTGTCAATCTTCCTTCTGTTTGAACACAAATAACTGCTCCAGTATACATATCCTTAATGGCTTGAATATAAGCAATATTAACACCTTTCTTTTTTAGAACTCTCCGAAGTACTTCTCTTAGAACTTTAACATAAGATTTCTCTAAATCAACAAATATTATATATATAGATCCTCCTTTCTCTATAATTTTCCATCAAACCTCACAAAAAATGTATAGCATCCATAGTAGACCTACCCGGCATGAAACTAAACTGATTTTGAAAAACTTTTGTATCACGTCGTAACCTATGCTCAATTACTCTTTCCTATAATTTTAATATATGACACATTAATTTAATTCTTTTATAATTTTCACACTCTTATGCATCACCTTTATGCCTAAAAATAGAAAGCAACAAACTCTTTCTCCACTCACCAAACATCTTTTCAATCTTTAAAATAATATTAAAAAGATTAATAAGCTAAAAAATTCTTTGAACTCCTAAATATTTTTGCACTTTTATAGAACATCATAAGGTCCTACTACTTTTTCACATTTCATTTTCTTTAAAATATCTCCAACTTTAATTTTACTAATACAATAATAAAAATAAAAAACACTATCTTCATTTAAGATATTAAAGTCACTAAAGCCAACCGTATTATATCTCATCCATTTATATTCAATATGATCTTCTAAAAAAACCAATTTTTGATTTTTCATCCTTAATACACTTCACTTGAATTAAATCTTTACTCACCTATCTCTTTGCTTGGCTAATTTATACATACAATTTCACCCTCTTTAATATATAATTTATTATATAAATCACTAAATGTTAAATCTTTTATATCACATATTGCTTTCTTAAAATCCCTGCAGGTCACTCTATATATTTCTCAATTCTCCTAGCTTTTACATGTAAATTAATTTTTATAACAAAACTTCTAATTTTATATCTTTTGTTGCACACTTTGACTCCATTATTATTTATTTTTACTAATATAAGCTTTTTTTAATTCCCAATTTACAACTTGCTTAATCTCATTTGCTAATTTTCTCACATAATATTAGCTTCTTCATGAATATCCCAAATCGTAAGATCTTATAACTTACTTTTAATTATATTTTTATTAACATTCTATAAGTACCCCATATAATCTTAGGATAATATTTCAATTTATTTTTCATCTTTCAAACCTTCATCTTAAAGTCCAAAGCCAATAATTGATATTAGCATTTAAACTTTCATCAATAATGACCTAACAATCGTTACAATATAAATAATAGATTTTTTAATCAAAAAATAATCAATCTACGTTTTACTAAGTCTATAAATCTCCTTGACTTTCTCCCAACCGATTTAGTTTCTTAAATATGTTGACTTCCACATATGATTCACAAATGAAGCGAAGCATTAAAGATAAAACCAATAATTAAGGGAAGTAATATTGCATGAATCGGGTTTAAAATGCCCTAATCGCGATCAAATTCGATCAAAAAAAAAGTTGTCTCGATCTCAAATTTGACTTCGTAATTGCGTTTAAAATATCAAAATTAGTTAAATAAAATTTATTGGATCAATTAATAAATATTTAAATGATCAATGTTAATTTTTTAATGAAATTACGCGCATATCAAAGTCGGGAAGCCCCGACGAAGTCTGAACGACCTCCGTTCTCGAAATTGATCGCTTCATTGTGGTCGAAACGTCGAAACTTATCAAACAATGTCTTCCACGGTCAATTCGGCAAAGTCTACGCAGACGTCGAGCTATTCAAATGCGACGTCGCACGATTTAAGCTTAATTTTACTCACCATCACGACATTGTTGACTTATTACAAATTACAAAATGCTGCTATGCTCGACACAACGAAAACATCTAAAATTGATACTCATATTGATATGGATTGTCATTTTATCATTTTTGGCAAAAAAAAATATTAATTATAATGCGATTAGTTTATAATTAGGCTGCTAACAGCTACTTAAATTCCCTAATCTAACCGTCCAAACTCCCAATCAGAGTTAGCCTCTCGTGTATCCAATTAAATCGGATGCTTAAACCCTCCAATGAGAAATGTCGCCCGACCTCTCCTATTCGTCGCCGCTAACTCACCAATCGAAACAGTTGATTGGCCCTAAAGGCCGAAATGAGGGGTTCGGTCCCTCATTCCATACGCGACTCCCCTGAACTCCCTTCTCTCTTGCGGCTCCCCTCTCTCGGTTCTTCCCTTCTCTCGTGCGATCTCTTGCCTCCCATCTCCGACGGGAGAAGCTTGGAATCGAGGCTGCCTCTGCCGTCTTCTCTTGCTCCCTATCTTGCCGTCCATCCCTCTCATGAGCCCTAGCTGAACCCGAGTGCAGGATAATCAAGCCCTAGCTAGCCGAAACTCCTTTCCTTCTTTCCTCCTAGCAATCGAAACCTTCAAGTCGTCTCTCTCTAACCCTAAGCTTATTCTCATGCATTTGAGTTCTTTTGGAAGTTAGGGTTTGGTAAATCTCTCTTATTATATGCTTGAGATGACGCTATGGTCTTAATTTTGAGATTTGGGATAATGCATGGCCCAAATCTCATATTGTTTGATATTATCTATGGATTTTCATGATTCCACTTTGCTTAAAATGATTTCTTCATGGATGAAATTGTGCTGGTTATGCTTCTTTTATGAGCTTAAAGTGAAATCTGAAATTTAGAATGGGTTTTGAGATGGTGTATGACTCAAACCCTAAGCTATGTGCAAGTTTTCTTTCTCCTTACATTTCAGTTTTTGCTGTTTGGATGAAATGATATTTGCTGGAACTGTTTTTACTTGTTGAAAACTAGATTAAAAGCATGGAGATGCGTTTAGAGGTGTTGTGTGGCTCAAGCCTAAGGCTAAATACGAATTTTCCTCTCTTTTAAGCTTCAATTTTGGTTGTTTGAATGAAAAAACTCTTGTTAAACTTCCTACATATGCTTGAAGCGAAGCTAGAAATGTGAAAAAAGTGTTTGAAATTATGCATAGATTAAGCCCTAAAGTTCTATGTAAGTTCTTTCCTTTTATGTTTCAGTTTTAGGTTATTTGAATGGAATAACACTTGCTAAGCATACTTTACATGTTTAAAACAAAGTTTAGAATGTGAAAACAAGTTTTAAAATGGTAGATGGCTTGAAGCTTAAGTTTTGTGTGAGCCGCTTTCTCTTTTCATACTTCAGTTGTTTTCTATGGATGGAATAGCATTCTCTATACTTCATTTAGATGTTTGAAATGGATTTAAAGATATTCCTTTGACAAAAGCTATATGACACATTATGCAAAATCTTGTAAGAGGGAGAAGGGATGATGTTAAAATGTCTTATGTTTTCATAAGGGAGAAAGGGGTGAAAGTATGATTTTGGTTCATCAAATATTATCCACTTTCTTCTTAATGATTTCATTCATTCAAATGTTAAATCTTTGAAGTAAGCTATGAGATGAGATTTTCCTATGCTAATCCAAAGATTAACTAGATTTATTTTAGTCTCTCTTTGAGTATTGGAGTATCTTGATAATATGAAAAAAGGATTCATATGATTGTGCATTGGGTTGGTGTGATAATTCATTTTGGCCTATCCTAATTTTTCATTTGTCATTTGATTGCTTATCATCATGCAAATAAATATTTAATTAAAGAAAATTTTCAGATTTATATTCCTTTTCCTTTGCTAAAATCTGATATACTTGATTAAGGGAAAGAGGCTTGTTTTGTTCATTGTATAGATGATGTCCTATCTAAAATAAAACCTTTCATTTCCTCTTAATGAGAAGTTTGGTCAAATTGTTTGCCTGCTCCATAAGTATAAGTTGATAGCAAAACCTACCCTTACTGAAATCAATGGGCATATGAGTGCTCTCTATGATTAAATCTGAAACTAAACAAAAAAAGAGATTGTTTGTTGTTTACTTTCTTTACGCTACTCACTAGTTGTAAACTCTACCCCTAATGAATTCTGTCAATGTGCAAGCATCTTCCTTGCCCAAATCTGGAATTGTAAACCCATGTTGTCATGCAAGTCTATGTGATGCTTATTCTGTAAAGCATGTTGGTGTAAGTCCAAAATGAACCCAATATGAAAATTTTTTTTTTAAGTCAATCCTTTCCAAATGAAACAAGAAAAGGAGAGTTTATGTGTATAGCATCCCACATTGCCTCTTTCATGATACTAAGGGTTGAAGTTTATATATGCACGATCTTATTACATTTCCTATTGTTGGATGGCATTTGGGTTTCATTTAAGTATTGGGTTATGTGCCACTTACAAATAACTATCATGTTATATGAAAGGGGATACTTTCTCTTTCATGATCAAAGTGAAAGTGATTGAAAGATATCTACATATAATTGAATACTCATATTATAGCTTGCTACTTGAACTTTTTCTTTAAGTAAAATGCAATTGAAGTAGTGATAAAAGAATCGTGGCATTGCAAAGAAGCTTGAGTAACATTTAACTCTATATGTATGCAAATGCAAGTTTCTAAATATGTTTTATAATATAAGTTGCTCACATTGTTCGCGCGGGAAAACTTATGATAAGCACTGCTCACGCTTTCAATGCGGAAAATCTGTTGCTATAAGTATCCGTTCACATTGTTCAAATGCGGCAGGAAAATTTGTGATAAGTACCTGTTCACATTGTTCCAACGTGATAGAAAAATTTGTTGCTATAAGTACTCGTTCACATTCTCTGGGCGAAAACTTATGACAAGATATGTTGTTCCAACGCGGGAAAAATCATTATATAATTGCTCACGTTGTTCCAACAAGGCAGGAAAATTCATTATGATAAGTACCTACTCATGTTATTCCAACGTGGTAGGAAAATTATTTCTTTTATGATATAAGTACTTGCTCACGTTGTTCCAACGTGGCAAGGAAATGCTATGTTGTCTTAACCCATGCACGTCTTTCTTGGCGTGGTAGAAAAATAAACTTTCGGCGGCGGTGTCTCACGACACCTACCATGCACGTCTTTCTTGGTATGGAAGGCTGCCTCTAATCAACCCCATATATCGACGACGGAGGTCGCTAAAATTTTAATAAAAAAAAGAGTTTGCATAGATGCTTAAATTTTTTTTTTTAAAAAAAATGATTACAATATGCTTATTCATGCTTAGTTCATTGCTCTTGCCTAAATGGTACTTATATTACTTAAGTGATTTATTTAAAGAAAAGAGACATCTCATGTGCCATATGATTTAAATCTTTTTTCATTACTAAGTATGTGATTATAATATGATTGATTCATCTTTGCCTAAGTCATGAAATAAGATTGAGATACATCTATTCATATGAAGTGAGAAAGGATAAATCTAAAAGCATTAAGTTAGTTATAACTTACAAGTTGATATGTTATGATAAGACCAAACTTTAGTGTTGGGGAGCTCTTCCTTTGAAGGATGAATGAACACTCTCTTATGAAACTTAGATTTGCAATAGACTTTGTAAAGAAAAAAGGGGAGAAGTGGGAGAGTAAAGTCTCATGAGAGAAGGATTCTCTCTTATTTATAATGATTAGCATGAGGCCAAAAAAAAAAAAATGAAAGTTGGACTTGTGTCATCCCATTAATTTCTATTTCTTAATGTCATTTGCCATGAACTTGCATGTAAGGAGATCTTTAATTTTCTTTTGTCATTTCCTCTTAATGACATATGACAATAACATAAATCTAAGGGGAGATTAACTTTCTCTTTGTCATTTCCTCTTAATGACATATGACATACACTTGCATGTAAAGGAATCTTTAATTTTCTTTGTCATTTCCTCTTAATGACATATGATATACACATGAATCTAAGGGGAGATTTAATTTCTCTTGTCATTTACCTCTTAAGATCATATGACATACATATAAACCTAAAGGAAAAAATCTTCAACCCTTTGTCATTTCCTCTTAATGTCATATGACATACACATGAATCTAAGGGGAGATTTAATTTCTCTTGTCATTTATCTCTTAAGATCATAAGACATACATATAAACATAAAGGGGAAATCCTTAACTCTGTCATTTCCTCTTAATGTCATATAACATATACATAAATCTAAGGGGAGATTTAATTTCTCTTGATATTTATCTCTTAAGGTCATATGACATACATATAAATCTAAAAGGGAAATCTTTAACCCTTTATCGTTTCCTCTTAATGACACATGACATACACATAAATCTAAGGGGAGATTAACTCTTTCTTGTCATTTATCTCCTAGACATGGATCACCCATAAATAAGTATCAAATTCATATCTTGCATCATTATAAAGGTAGGGCAAGATCCTCCAAAATTACTTGCTTGATATGATACTTAAATTCTAATGGGTTATTATTTAAAAGAATGAGAGAATAAAAAAAAAATGAGAAGAGAGTAAGTAGCTTCATTAGCATAATCATTCTTTCCTTTCTGCCAATATGTGAATGGGTATTTTGAAATAAGAATGGTAATTTATTTAGCATGAAGCTCTCTTTCAAATTTAAAGAAGCATCTAATGAAAATTCATATACAAGTCTACATTTGAATTGATCCCTATCCATCCAAATTCTAATACGTATAATGGGGCTTAGATGTGACGTGCAAACTTGTAAGGGATTCATAACCTTTCCTCAAATCTCTCTTAAGATAGATATCACACTCAATGCTTAGCAAATGATTTAAAATGTTAAAGGTATATCCTATAAAGATATACATATTTGATTTATGATGAATCGAGAAGGATTTAAATTCATATCATTAAAGAATAAATGTTCACTTGATGTGAAAGTAGATGTCCTATCTTTTCAATGATGTAGTTGATCATCTAGAACAGATACTCGTTTGGTTTGCATTTGGGAATGTTGAATTCAAAAATAGATACATGCTTGATCAAAAATAGATCATTACTTGTTTTATAACATGTATTAAAGATGACATGTCATATTAAATATAGTTATTTCAACTTAGACATTCCCATGTCCATGCAACAGCTTCAAAGAACAGATACCCGTATGAATGTTGAAATGTCTACTAGATCAAACATTTAGAGGAAATATGCAACCCAAATGCAAAATGAAAGAACAGATGTTACATTTGCTTTTGACTAGTCCGTTAACAAAACCTAAAAATCTAATGATGTCGTTATCTTTATTTTCGACTTAATAAAATATGAAAAGCTAATTACATTTATAGAATGACAAAAGATAAATCTATCGGCGTCATTCTAATGTATCTTTTGAGTTGAATCTCAGAAGAAAGTCTCAAACCCGATCATACATGTTGTCCCAGAGTTGTGAGGTTTGGAGAGCGAAAAGATCTTGAAAAAATTAATCTAGATCTGATCCTCTACAAGAAGATAGTCAGAGTTGATAGGGTTTATCTTCCCGATTTGGTCTTAGGATCGGGTCCGGGTTAACAAAACCCAAAAATGTCATATCAAAAATCAAACTTGCAAAATGATATCTACATTTTAACTTAGACATTCACATGTTCATATAATATTTTAAAATAACAGATACTTATATGTGTGTTGAAGTGTTCAGACATTTAGGAACATATGCAAGTTAGATAAAAATAAATAAATAGATACTACACTTCCCGATTTGGTCTTGGGACAGTTTTAACTCTAAAATTCATATCAAAACTTCGCTTGCATTTTGGCATCTGTCATCAACTCAACTACTTCAACTTAGACATTCACATATTCATACAATATTTTCAAAAAACAGATACTTGTATATATGTTGAAGTATTCATTAAATCAAATATCTAGAAAGATATGCAAGTTATGTGCAAAATGAAAGAACATATGCTACACTTCCCGATTTGGTCTTAGGACTGGGTCCGGGTTAATAAAACCTAAAAATTCGATTATGATATTATAAGAATTTTAAGCTAATAATATCTGAGAAGCTAATTTTATCATATAATTACAAAATATGAATCAATTGATATAGCTTCTGAAGTTTAAACACTCAAGAGAAAAAATCTCAAACCCAATCCTCTATGTTCAAGCTAGAATTGACAGGGTTTGAAAGATTATACTTCTTGAGACAATAAATTAGGCGATCCTCTATAATAAAAAGCAAGAAACGGAAATTGAGCGATATTAGTCATATGATCGAGAAAGGTGATTACTATTAAAATTCAAATAATCAATAATCATATATTCAAATCTAAATCAATCATAAAATGATCAAAAATTCAAATAAAATAATAAAATATAAATAAAATGAAATTAATTATTTAAATTAAAACTTAAAATCAATCCACCCTCCATTTGTTTGTGCAGGGGGACAAATTAAAAGCAACTAACGTCTTCAAATCGAATGCTATCTTCTCAAATAATTTTAAGCTCATAAGGCTGGCGTGTCCTCTGTCTCGTGATTTTGCCATGAAAATACATAAATGGCGGTTCTGTAGCCCTCCCAGGGGTGGTTTTGATATAAATCTAAATTATAGTTACTACGGCCGTATGTTCCGCTTTCTCTTTGAAAGTGAAATATAGAGTGTATTTAGTTGAGCAAAAGCCTCTGTTAGTTAAGGTTGACTTATATTTGTCTCCTAGACAAACTCCACAATTCTGAACGCTTGGGCGGCGTGTATATGTTCTTGACAGGATCCTTAGGTCGTTGGTTATACCCTCACTAAGCGGATCGAGGGGACGGCCCGGGATAGCACATGGGATCTAGATCAGGCGCATCATCATTCCCCCAACCAAAAGTTTTAAATTAAAATGACAAATGTCATAAATCCTGAACTCCACTCACTGCTATTATATACTCATTATTTAACGATTCATCGACTAGCCTTAATCGAAAGTGTTCTCTCAATATTGTGAGGGGTAATTAACTATAGGGGCTTATGCATATAGGAAACCTGGAACCAAATCTAAAAAGTCCTCACAAAATGAGAACGAAATCTCTGGGTAGTGTCTTATCTACTACTCATCTGTCAAACCATTTTTTTCATCCAAAAGAGGTCAGTGGCTAATTTTCGGATCCCACAAAATACATAAGATATTTATCTTCCTATAAATCATAATATCTATTAATTTCATTAATTTAATTTTGGCCACTAAAAGAGAAGCATAAAATTAAGTTAAGTGTTGCAGAGATGAGGATGCTCAAGTGGATGAGTGGCTTCACTCTTAGAGATAAATGTGAAATGAATATATACGTGAAAAGGTTGGAATAGCTCTAGCGGTAGATAAGATTAGAGAGAGACTCCTTAGATAGTTTAGTCACATAAAGCATCGGTTGTCCGATGACCCAATTAGGAGTGTAGATGTATTAGATTTGCCTTATGTTAAGAAAGGTCGAGACAGACCTAAAAAGGCTTGGTTAGGATGTATAAAAAATGATCTTAGTTTATTAAAATTAAATGAAAATTTGATACTTAATAGGACACAATGGAGAAGAAGGATTCATGTAACTTACCCCACAAAATGGAAGAAAGGCTTATCGTTATTGCTGTTGTACATGTAAGAGTATTTATATTCCAAATTTCTATCCTAATTTTAATTTCATGGACTAACTTGTTTACCCAAATCCATTCATAATGCAGAAAACCTTATTTATTTAATACTACGCCTAGGCGGGGATGCATTGCACACTTTTCACTATATATATGTTATACAGTGCATCACTTCCAAGGAATGCCCTAGCATTGACACAATGTATTAAAGGATTCATGTCATGATTTTCGACAAGTCTTACACTAGTTGTCCACTACCTAACATATCCATTTTTCTCATCCAGGTCTTGGGACCCGGGTCTTGAGACCCCACAACAACAGTGTTACAATAACCAAATGAACTAGAAAAATTAAAATAAAAACTTAAGAAAATGTATTTAATAGATAGATTAGATAATAATATCTACATAATCATATTTTATATAAGCATCTATAAATCAAAATGATCAAAATTGATGATAAAATTTTATGAAAATATTTTTAATGATTGTTAAGGAATGAGAAAAAATGAGGTATATTTTAAATTCAAAAAAATTTATATACATTTTTGTGTTTTTGTGTATTACAACCCCTCTTGCTTCAACACAAAACTCAAAGCCCACGCTTACTATGTTCATCCCATCCTCACTGTGTTCACTCATCCTAACTATTGCTACACTCTTATGTGTGACTTCACAATAGGATTATGTTAGATTAGACTTCAAAATGCTCGAGACAATTGTAACTCCTTGTGTGGGTCGAGGTACACTTCCCCAATAAACAACATTACGAGGAATGATCAAGCTCTTAAAGTTCAAGAACGAATAATCATATTACGAATTATATGAGCCAACGTAATCGCCTCAACTATAGCAACAGTAAGGAAGATAATTATCATAATGAGCAACGAACCTAAAATGATATTCTTTACAAGAAATGCCTAATAAGAATATTACTATGAATACTACCCACCACAATAAAATTATCACAAACATAATATTAATAACCCTAGATCACAAAGAGATGATGGCCTTCAGGCATCAAAAAGAGTTAAATTTAAAGCTCTTGCTTCATATGAAAAGCACAATCAAACAAAATATTGGCTCCTACTTCATATGAAAAGTGCAATCAAACAATATGTTGATTGGCTCCTACTTCATATGGCCTACTTAATGCTACAAAGTATCTCAAAAGCAAGAAAACTTTTGGAAGCTATGTTCACAACCAAACAATGATTAATATTAGCTTTGGCATTAAAAAAAACTAAAAAAAAAAACTAAAGAGAAAGATGTTGAAAAATGATTATAACAAAAGTTTTGGTTAAGTGTGAGTTATTTTATAATAAGTAATCCATGGTTCAAATTTTAACAATGGTTGAAGATGAGAATAAACTAGCTATGAACAATCAACAAAGCTAAACAGTTAATAGCACATAACTTAAGAGGAGAGGAATCAAACTACAAAATAATTTGAGAAATAATTGATGAGAAATGAAAGGTTTAGCATCATATAATATTAATCCTCAATTTTAATATGCTAAAAATAGGTCGACTAATCTTGAAATCAAACTTGGTTTATACCACTATATGAATAAATTGATGGTATACTTAACTAAGAGAATTAAAGCTAATCTACTACTTGTACCATTTAAAAATAAAGAAGGATTCTTTGGACTACTCGCAAAGATAGTCATAAAATGTTCATATAATCTTTAACATTTATTGATTAATGTTCAGACAAATTTATCTATAATTTTAATTGTATTTTTTTCACAATAAATTTAATGGTGGATTCAATGTGGTGATGACACTACAAAACTACAGCAACTTACTATTAAAAATAATGGCTCTCATATGTTCATCATCTAATTATAAGAAAAAATTATAATACATACAACCAAGTTCATATCATGAGAAGAAACATTTAACTACCTTAAGGATGAACGCTTTAGTTTACATCATGTATAATAAGATATTAAAAAGATGGACATTCGAAGAAAAAGGCCTTAGAGGATGACAAAAATCCATTAGTTTGTAATGATGTGTTATTAGATGATAAATAATTTATGAATAATAATTATGAAGTGACTCCATCATATTTGTAAGAAATTCTCAATGTTGATTTCTTTAATGAAAACATAAACAAGATTATTAGACTTTAACACAAGTCAACGAAAATTAAAGAAATATTTTTATAAGAATTTACGTGAATAAAGTTGTAATAATCAATATGGTCATTACTTTAAGCTTATATTTTATTTTATTTTTATTGATTTAAGAAAAAAAATGATTGAGATTGAAGATGAACAAGATTAGATGAATATTGGCACAACTAATGATGAGGTAGAAAAGAAATTGATTATGACGATACAACAACAACAACAAACCTTTATCCCACTACGTGGGGTAGGTTACATGAACCCACCTCAATAGCATGTTATGTTTTTATTTTTATTAAGACTTATTATGTTGAACTTATAACTAAAATCATAGATAGATTACATGCAAATAAATATCCCTAAACCTTATGAGCATCAAGGCTAGAGATTGTGCTAAAAAGACCTTAGAAAAATAAAAGTAACAGCTAGTGTTGGACACAATAGGCACAGACTGATAATGAAGATTCATTCATAAGAAAGCACATAGTACAAGGCTAACAATGATAATGCTGATGATGAATATACACATGATCTGCAAAGCAAGTTCCAATCTGCCGCTTGCAGCAGTAGCTCCGTGAAAATGGTCTATAAGCATTGAAGTTGCACTAATACTTAAAAATCATGATGCTTATTTATGGAAAAGAAATAGAAATTTATCATGAATTTTCAATGCAGTGTGTAGCACATGGTAGTTTTAACAAGCATCAAATAACCATGTTAGCCTTCAAATTAATCAAAATAAGAATTCAGAAGAGTAAAAACTTGGAATAAAACTCCACTCCACAGAGTTTAGTGTAAAAATAGAGAAATAGGTTATGCCATTGCACCTATCTAGTTTATAACAAACCATTTAGACTTAAAATAAATTTAAAATTTTTCATTGAAGAAGATATAAGATATCTACTGAAAGCATTTGATAGAGAACACAATACTTAAGAAAAAGAGACAGAAATTGTAATTTGATGGTGAATACAGCTCGTAACAGCAGGAAATAAGAGAATGTTTTATGTCCCAACATTCTAGAAGCTGAAAAAAAATCCTAGAACTTACATCATCCTCTTTATATGTGATGTTCTCACTACCTAAAGATGGTTGAGGCAGCTTGCATGGTTCATGCATATCAATAGCCAAGTTGCATGCGTCTCACTTTTCAGAGAACCACAAATAGAATGACACTTTTTCAAACGGCTCTCAGTTTCTTTTGAATTGCAGCCTCCTTGGTTTCGTATACCATGCAGGAAAGTTCAGCAGCTTTAAGTTAACCAGTTCTTTTAGCATCCTTTCATCCTCCAAATGAATAATTTGCATAGCACTAGGAATCTTCAGGAGGTTTTGTAGAAACTGAGTTCTATTGCCTGCACAGTTCATTGATTAGCAGATCAGCATACTTTTCAAGAAGATAACCACCATAGGATGAAACAGATGAAGAATTCAACCTGAAAGAAAATATTCATAAATGCCATAACAATGACAATATGCCACTTGAATATTTCCTCCCTCTCTCTCTTCTATCTATCTATCTATCTATCTATATATATATATATATATATATATACCCATTGTTTTATCAACCTCTACTAATCAAGCAAAACCTTCAGGGAACTTCAGTGGCCATGATCAAAAGAGCATTTCGATGACAATAGCAACTCACAAATTTTTGCCTATCAGCAGCCATTGAACCCTCTAGTGTGCGCTCGCTGCAATAAGATGTTCCTCCTAAAGCTGAAGAATGGTTTGGAAAGTAGCAAAGGGAAAATCCTGGAAGATGAGATGCATGGACGACTAAGGAACACCCCATATGCATGAAAAGAAGATCGCCCAGCTAGGCTGAGCAATCTAGTTCGCTTTCTGGCCTGATTTACACAAAACATTCTACCTCATCATGTACATGCCCAAGGGTGAAAGCAACTTGACCTAGGCTAGTTCGAGCAAGTTTAAACTGAGTTGGGATGTGAATTATTAGATGATAAATTTAGATATTGCTAAGAACAATATGATCAAATCTTAAAGTAAATCCAAAAGTTTTGAGAAAATTCATATATAGCTTTGGCGTGCCTTATTTTTACTATATTTAATCTAAGACCAGAAGAATGATCATATGCATCCACTCACAAATATAACATAACTGGACTATAGGAGGTAAAAAAAACTTTTGAATAAAATCAAATTATTTAGCAAACACCCCATAAATTATTTTTAAGAAATAACTTCTGTATATATTCTATTATAAAACATATAAAGTATTATCTAATTGCTCATTATTGATCGCTCAGAAAAATAACTTTGAGGATGCTCACCGCCATCTTTATTGAGATGAGTAGGAATATATTTGTTGGCTCCAAAAATTCATCACCAATCTCTCAATAAAGAGAGTATAATTTATGTCGGTCAAATTTTCAAAAAATAAATAAAACAGTAGATAAGACACTACCCAAAGATTTCACCCTTATTTTGTGAGGACTTTAGATCTAGGTCCAGGTTTTCTATAGGAGCAAGCACCTATAGCTAATTACCCCTCTCAATGCTAAGAGAGCACATTCAATTAAGGCTAGTCATTAGATCACTAAATGCTTAGTATATAGTAGCAATAAGTGGAGTGTTAAATTTTAAAATATATGAAATTCATCATCCTTTAACTTAGAGTTGATGGTTAGGAGAATGGTGACGCGCTTGATCGAGATCCATGATTCCGTCATCTCGGTTTGTCGTGGCCCTAGTCTACTTAGTCAGAGGAGGAAATCGACCCAACCTGATCGAAGGATCCTTGTCATAAGCAATCGATTGCGTCATCCAAAGTGTCCTTGTAGACCTAGGGTAGTATTTGTCTAAGGGAATAAATTTGAGTCCACCTTAGCTGACAAAGGGTTTATTTTTGCCCTATCAAGTACACCCTATAGTTCACAACTCAAAGGATAGAACCATTTGGGAACATACGCTATGGGTTATCAGAGGAGGTAGTTGACCCAACCTGATTGAAAATTATTTGTTAGAAGTTATCGATTACGTCGTCCAAGATGTCCATATAGGCCTAGAGTGGTGTTTGTCTAAGGGGATAAATTTGAGTCTACCTTAGTTGATAGAGACCTTTTTTTTTTGCTCTATCAAGTACACTATATAGTTCACAACTCAAATGACTGAACCATTCGAGAACATACAGGCTACAATCATAATCATAATATAATGGTGTCATTTGGCGGCACCCGGTCAGCTCTAGTAGCGTCATATATGGAGCGTCTTGGAAAAAAAAACACGAGCATCCTTATGAGATTATTTAAGTGTAAATATAATAATGTATTTGATTTAACATTGGCTCATTTGTGAACTAAAATTTTCTTAATTTATCACCTCTGACAAATAGTTGCATGTGGGTGGATGGATTTTAACTTTAAATTTTTAGATTGATGATTTTCATTTAGACATTTATATTTGATTTTTTTTTTTTTGCATTCTTCATATTCTTATGAAATTTTAATTTTTTTTATTTGACTTTGAATTTTGAATATAACTCAATAGTAATATCTCCTCCAATTAAAATCTTCATTCAACACAACTATTATCGAAGATGGAACTTGTCAACTCTGCTTGTTTGTTAGCAGAAGATCGGGTCTATGATATTTATATGTGATTTAAAATTAACTTTATTAATCCGTATTGTATACCCTATTAACTCTAGTCATAGCGTAGAAGATCTGATCCATAGTTGTGAACATTATGTTCTCAACCTGATTTAGAGTTCAATTTGTAAAAACTGAAGCTTCTTTATTTATAACATTGATGATCGTATGTAAATGCAAGATGCAATATTCTTCTTAGTAAATAGACAGCTAACTTTCAACCAACCCTGTCAACTCCAATCCTTTTAAGGAGGAGGATCAGATTGATTACATGAGACTTACAACTTTAATATTTAAGTGAAGTAGCTAATTAGTAATGTGTATATGCATCAAATTCTAAGAAGTAAGCCTATATATTAAATGTCTATCTTCAAAGTAATCATCACTTCATAAAGAGATTTGCACACTTTTCAAGGCAAAGTAGGCTTTGAATCCATTAGATGTCAACCCGCGCAGCATCCTCGGACACTAGCTTTAAGCTTTTAGCATAGTGTTGAGGCTCATGCGGGTAAATAACTGGTTTAAATATTTGCACATATTCATTCATTCATTTCATGTAGTATTCGTATGTGCTTTGAAGCATTTAAAGCTAATCCTAAGAAACCTCTCAAAATGCATATGGATATCCCATTTTAGGCTATTTGAATGAGTTTTAAAATATCACATTTAAATATTATGCTGCTTAAAATGGACATGCTATTTCATCATTTGAATGGCTTACATACATCCCAATGTAATGAGATCAAACATAAAGTTGTCTCTTAACAAAATAAGTAGGATATTACCCTCATAAAGAAATAATGAGACTCGTTTAATTTGAATGTTTACATGGATACCAAAGATGTTCATATTGAGTGGAATACAATATCACTTTGAATATAAGCAGCATTGTATTCATTTAAATGTTTTGAGAGGCTTCAAGGCAAAGGCCCTTTTGATTTTGGTGTTTGATGGAGTCTTCTCTCTCTCTCTCACTCACATTCATTATTGCACTTATTGATTTCAACCATGCTCACAAAGGAGCTACCCGATCGTATGCAGATTCTTATTCTTCGATATGTATTACTTATGGTTTGGCCAAACATAAATATCTCCCTCCATTCGATGTATAATATAATGCCATTGAAAATACATTGAAAAGTTTAGATAGTTTATAGCGAGCTTAAGATCATTCGAATTTAGCTCAAATCCCTCTTGAACTTCTACTAATTCGATCAATGAAATATGTGCTACATTCCAAACAATCATTAAGAAAAATTCCTCCACATTTGCTAGCAAGCTATCAGATTACATCCTTTTCAATGGGCTAATCATCAAACTCTTTGTGATGTAATTCATAACAAATTTGAGCTCCTTTAAATGATTCATTTGGAGTTATGTCAATGATAGTTCTATGTATTATTTTATTATTTGAATTTCAATTCACTTTCACTTTGCAACGCATCAAAACTCTTTCAAAAGGTGTTAATTCTATGCTCTTGGTAAGTTTAGTTTATTGAAAATTTTGGCAACATCTCAACGTCGTCCTCCCATAAGGGGCTGCTTCGGGAGTGCCAAAGTCTTCCCATCACGTTTATGGGAAGCGTGCATGCTAGGTGTCTTTTGACACCGCAGCTAGAAAAGGCTACATACCTACTGCGCTTATAAGAAGTATACATAGGCCTTCAATACATGTGTGAAAGGCATCCTAGGTTCTCGCCATGTTAAAGCAACATGAGCGAGTACTTAACATCTAACAATTATTTACAATTGTATTGAAGCAACAAATACAAAAATTTAATACATTAAGCTCACATATACATATATATTTTAAATGAAATCCGAAAGCCTCCCAGCATCATTCCCACGACAGGGGCTGCATCGGGAGTACTAAGGTCTTCCCACCACTCTTATAAAAAGAGTGCATGATAAGTGTCTTGCAATGCTGCAGCCAAAAAGAATATATATATACCACGCTTATGGGAAACACGTATAAATCTTCAATACCTATACAAGAAAGCATCATAATTTTCTCCCCGTGTTGAAGCAACATGAATGAATACTTATTATCTACCAATTATTGCAATCATATTGAAGTAACGAATACAGGAATGTAATATTCATGCTTACAAGTACACAGAAATTTAAATTAAAATCCAACAGTCTCTCGACGTCATCCCCATATAGGAGGGCTGCATCGGGAGTCTAAGGTCTTACCACCATGCTTATGGGAAGCGTGCATGATAGGTGTCTTACGACACCGTAGCCAAGAGGAACGTATATCTATCGCACTTATGGAAAGCACGCATAAGCCTTCAACTCCTGCATAAGAAGAGCATCCAAGTTTCCTCTTCATGCTGAAGCAGCACGAACAAATACTTACATCTAGCAAATTTCTCTGTCATGTTGAAGCAACACAAACAGGTACTTAAATTTAAATGCCAACTTCTTATCATTCTATTTTGACATGAGAAATAAAGCAATGTAAATTGGTATTAGATTTGATGGCAAAGATTTAAGTGAAATTTGGGACGAGCTTAACTAGCAAGCAATAATTGGCGATCTCAACTCCTAGAGAAATTTAGGCTCTACTTCTCTATTTCCACCAAACAAACAAAAAGGAACTTCATTATCTAATTCTTCTCTTATCTTCTCCAAACCTAGCATACCAGACGACAATCTGATGGCATGTCATAATGCTAGAATATAATAACATTAAAGCCTACAAAATTTAAATAATTCCACTTTAACCAAATGCTACCTAATCCAACAATTCAAATTGAATAAGACTCATATCCCAAGATGTAGAAGGAATGATGATGTTAAAGCCTACAAAAGAAAATTTGAAATTTCACTATATTCTACCTTAGTCGAGGCTAGATCATAAGACCTAGCGGTGTTTGGAGGTGTAAGATATGCTAAAAGTTTGTGGGTTAGAATCATACAAGAGAGGACGGTGTTGAGAAAGTATGATAGACCAGGTTTTGATGAGACTAGGAAGGTTAAGAGAATGTTGTTCGGCTTAGGTGGGAGGTTTGTAAGGTCACAGCTTGGAGAGGATAGACCAAATCTATGCAATGTGTAATGTTGTTGGGGAGAGAGAGAGGAAGAGTTTGGAGTGACGATCGGTATAGGAAGTGGGAGTGGACTTGTTGGGATTGAGCAAGATGGCCGACGGTGGTACAGTGAAGGTCAGTTATGCTCGCGTACACCCCGTAGAGAGAGAGAGAGAGAGAGAGCGGGAGGGAGGAAGAAGCGAAAAGTAAGAGCATGGAAAATCGCTGTGTTCACCGCTCCAAGGAGGCTGCCGAGAGGAGCTTCGAATCGCGTGTGAGAGAGAGAGAGAGTGTGTGTTCGATTAGTAGGAGCGATTGAGGGAGAGGTGGCTCGTGCCTCCTAGGGCTTGGTCGAGAGGAATCGAAGAGGAGGGGGGATTATCGTGCTTGCAGGCAAGGCAGAGCATCAAAAGGTGGACCTGTCGTGGTGGCATCTTCAGCGAGCTATGCAGGACTTGGTCTTCGATCGGGAGCGAAAGCTGAACGGGGATGGGGTTTGTGGCATGTGAATAAGATTTGAATTATGAGTGTTATGAGATATTAAGGTTAGATATAAAGGGATATTTATTAAAGCTATGCTTATTTACGTGAAAAGCAACCCTAATTTGGATTCTCACAACTACATCATCATATAATTAATATGTCAATCATAGGTTATCTCGATGTTCCGAACGCAACGGCGTAGTCCGTTTTGCGATCGAAGGTCATTTGGTTTAATTTAGCGACAAATTGGGTGCATTCTCAAAATGTGTGTTCTACCAAGCTCGACATTCACGTACACATCATCAGATCGAGCGCGACAATCTCATCTGATAGATTTCGATGTTTTGATGCTAACGATGTGATCAAATTCACGAACGGATGTCATTTGAGAATCGTCGTAGCCTCTCGACTCTGATATGCGCATAGACATGTCGACTGCTCTCCTTCTTAATTAGTCGACCGTCGAATTGTGCGAGATGTGTATTCTGATGAATTTCGATGCCCTGAACACGATAATGAAGTTCGTTCATCGATCGGAGACCTTTTCGATCAATTTCGGTGACATCCAGTGTATTTCAGCTTCAATTTGCGCGATATCGCATCCAAAGTCTGTCAAATTCATCTTATGAGCTCGACTCAACTTAAGTAACATAAATAGAGATCAACAATGTTTTCTCATGAGGCAGATTGATATACATTCAACCAGACTTCCCTTAACATTACGCTAAGGTTTATTTATATCTGGGTTCTACTCCTTATGAATGCAAGCCTTCATAGTAAATTCCCTCTCAGTAAGAGAGCACTCTCGATTAAGGTTAGAAACAAACATATCTCTCTAAAATATGAATCGGTGTATGTTGATGTGTGCGGTATGGCATATATGATTGTTTAAGGAAAATAGAAGAATAGTCCCAATCAAAATCTCATGGTTCCGTCATCCCGAGACTATATTATTCTAGTTTACCAACATTAGAGGGCTAGCCGTAATGTCCAGATTGTTTGATTAACATCCCTTGGAATGCCAGCATCAGAGAACTATATTATTCTAGGGGTGTTCACATGATGAAAGTACAGATTGAACTTACATCTCTTTGGAATGCCATTAAATATAAGAGTTGTTCACATGGTGAACGAAAAGATTAGACTTATATCCCTTTGAAATGCCAACTTCATAAGAGCGTTCATATGGTGAACGAATTATAGAGCGTTCGCATAGCGAATGAGTAGAAGATTGGGCTTACACCCCTTTGGAATGCCAAGTTTAGGATTTGGGTTGTGCTTGCATTGCAAGCATGGGTCGGACTTACACCGATTAGAAAGCTGTCAGATTAGACTTACATCCCCTTGGAATGTCATATTTATCTAAGTGTTCACATGATGAACGAATTATAAGTTGTTCACAAGTCGAACATAAATAAGTTACTTTTAGGGGATGGCGCCTAGGCGCTATGAAGTGAAGCGCCTCAACGCTGTAAATTGTAGAGCTTGGGCATTATTAAGATGGCACCTCAACACTGGGAAATCAACGCAAGTGTGTTATAGGTGCTATAAAGGACGTTTGAAAGTAGGTTGGCAGATTGACCTGCACTTCGGTGCTGACTATGTAGCATTGCGATGCTAGTCAAAATTATTCAAACGGGCTGACAGGTTGGCAAGCACATTTAGTATATAGAACAACCTTTCTTACTAGCCTGCGGTCTACATCGAGCCACTGATTGCCACATCAATATTTGGCCGCTTTTCGGTCCGATACAAATTAATGGCAATAAGTGCTCTTTTTGTCCGACACAGTAACCATTTTAACCAGCTAGCCAACACCTAGGCGTTGCATATGAGCGTTGTGGGGCTGATTCCTTGTTTCAAGACCTAAGGGGTGAGCGTTTGGTAGCGCAACGGCACTAGATATTAAATTGGAAATTTAATTTGGCCGCTTTTGATTTCTCAACATTAAGAGAGTCAGGAATTTTGATAGAAGTTTATAGTATGTGATTTTGTAAGGTGAAGTCGCATTGAAAACAATTTATATTAAAAAAAGGTTTCAAACAACCTATTTCATGAGGGAAAATCTTCAATTATATAAAATTTGTAATTTTAATACAAAAAGCACGTTTTTATTCCTGCATTGTTATTTATATACAACATAGAATGTTAAACATGATCAACTCTTCAAATTGTGAATTGTGACTGTTGTAAATTTATGATCATGTGCAAAGTATATACATAACCTCTGTAAATTGAGAAATTGAATTATGTATTGTTTCTTCTGTTATTCGCTTAGCAAAGCAAGCCTATGATACTGTAGATTGTTCCATTTCATTCATAGTTGCTTTACATTTTTATATTAAACATTTCATGCTTAATTATATTTTTGTTATCAAAATATACATAGCTGAGTAATTTCATGTGATAAAAATCAAGTTGACAATATGATATAATGTTATCTGGACAAGTTGAAGTAAAAAGATCTCTAGTAAAGCAAAAGGGTTCTAAAATGATATAAAATGGGACAAAAGAGTCCTCAATATAGCTTTTGAGCTAGTTTATGATAGTCAATAACCTTGACAGCTATACATAACACTTCTAAAATTGAATTAGAGATATCAATTTCACTTGTTAGTATACTATGTTTTCTTACAAAGGATTATAAAGTAAAGTTGAACATGAAAACTTATAAAATCATATTGATCATATGTCTACAATTCTACTTTATGCATTTTTGATTGGCATGCATATTAATTTCTACTCTTCAGTATTTGAATTCTATATTAAATTGATTTATCTTGCTAAATTTTATGACTTGTTAGATAAATATAATTATTTTTATAGAAAAATTAAATGAAAAGGTTGAGGAGTAGATTTTTGTCTCTTTAGAAATTTTTTGTGGGAAAAAGCATTTGTAAATAAAATTTTGAGATAAATTTTAGTAAATTTCAACTTCAATGTTGAAAATTAGATGATTTATATGCTTTGTAGTTTATTTTTAAAGATTTAATTTAAACTACTTTCATTTATGATGAATGGTTAATTTTAGTAGATTATTTTATAAATAATATTTATTTATAATGTTAGGCGAATTTAGATGCTTGAATGTATCTCCTGCTCTATTCCCTAACAAAAAAAATGTAATATAGATGTTTGAGAAATATTCAATTAGCTAGATCTATCCACCTCTATTAGATCATGTTGTAATAACCGGAAATCAGAAAAAATAATAATAATAATAATAATAATAATAATAATAAAATATAAAATCAATCGCATACGACGGTGGCCATGATAGAAGAAAGAATCGAAGAGCTCGGTTTAAGTTGAAACCGAACCCCTAAAAAGAGGAAAGCGAGAGAGAAAAAGGGGAAGACAACTTCTGGCGTCGCGTCTATTGAGCACTCGTCGCGACACAAAGAAAGAGGAGGAGAGCCTGCCGACGGAGAAAGGAGGAGGGAACCCTTGCGAACGACGGGAGGAAGGGAGTCGGGTGTGTGCGTGACATGGCACGCGAACGGGAGAGGGACGACTCGAGCGAGGTCTGGGGCTAACCGAAGGAATATATATAAGGAAGGTGAGGTAAAGTTTAATTTAATTGTTATAAATTGAAATTTTACTTTTGATTTAATCATGCTCTATGTAACATAAGAAACCCTAAGTCAAGTTTGAAATAATTATTATTAAATTAATAAGGGATTGAAATGAAAGATAAAAGTTCAATAAGGAATTTAATTTAGGAATATGTAGCATAAATCAAATTCAAGTAATTAAGTATTAAATCCATATATATGAAATATAATTGCAAAATAAATGAAACCTTAAACCTATGCTAAGTTATAATATCGTTAATTAATTAAGAATCATTTTAAGAGAAATGATAAATATTTAATGAAAATAAATTTTATCTATATTAAATCACTTTAACACTTAATATTTTTATATTAAGAAAAATAATAGAATTTAAAGAGTATTATATGACAAATTAGACATGTATAAATATCATTATATTAAATGAATTAAAGGTTAATTTAACTTGATTTAGAAAATACATAATAAAATATTGATGAATGTGACGTTATATAAAAAAAAGATATCTGCTGGCAAAATTGAAAGAAATGAATAAAATAAAATAAATTATTTTTCAATATTAATCTAATTAATATTTTATTCCATAAGAACTTCAATTAAGGAAAGAAGTATTAAAGTGAAGGAGATTCAAGAGAAAACTGCAAACTAAAATGAGTAATTATGTTCTTACATTTATGGTAAAAGTTTATTTATTTTCCTGTGATAAAATGCATTTGTACATGATTATGACTTTTTCTATATTACAAATTGTGATTGATTTTCCCGTTTCTTCATATTGAATAACAACCTGAATGTTAGATCATATTGTCACTTCGTCATTTCACAAAGTTAACTGATTTATCAGGTTTACCTCTAGTTAGAGAGATAGATTTACCTATTGATTTAATTCAGACAAAAAGCAAAAAATGCATATAGAATGGCGTCAAATTATAAGAGTTGAAGAATCAATACAAGAAATGTTGGAGAAAGGATTTATCGCTGACATCTGGGGAGCTCCTGTATTATTTGTGAAGAAGAAAGATGAGAGCATAAGGTTATGCATAGATTATAGAGAGCTTAACAAACTCACATTGAAGAGTAAATATCTCTTACCAAGGATTGATGATCTTTTAGATCAACTAGAAGGAGCTTCAGTATTTTCAAAAATTGATTTAAGATCGAGTTATCATTAGCTTAGGATCAAAGAAGAAGATATATCAAGACGCATTGATCTGAATAACATTATAAGTTTGTGGTGATGCATTTTGGCTTAACAAATACTCCAGTTGTATTTATGGATCTCATGAATATAATCTTTAAACTTTTTAGATTCATTTGTGATTATAATCATAGATGATATTCTAATTTATTACAGAGATGAAGCAGCTCATGAAAACCATCTTCACATTATTTTGCAAACTCTAAAAAGAAATGAATTATATGTAAAATTTTCAAAGTGTGAATTTTGGTTAAATAACATCATATTCTTGGGCCACATAATTAGTAGTGAAGGTGTTTCAGTGGATCAGAGTAAAGTCAGAGCAATAGATGAATGGCGAATACGTCACTAGTCAGTTTCTTAAGATTGGCGGGATATTACGTAAGATTTATTGAAGGATTTTCTTGTCGTGTCATTTATCTGTACTTCGAGAAAACAATCAAGTTTGAATGTGGATCAATGTGAATAGAACTTTCAAAAATTAAAGAATTATTTAATAATTACTGTATTACTATTCCATGTAGGATTTCAAATATATAGTGATGTCATTAAGTTTGGAATGTGTCTTTATCTGAGAAAAGAGTGATTCTATGCATCAAGATAATTAAAAAATCATGAAAAAAATTATCCAACTCATGATCTAGAATTAGCAACAGTGATATTTGCATTAAAAATTTGGAGGCATTATTTATATAGAATAAGGGGTGAAGTTTTCACTGATCATCAAAGCTTAAAATACATCTTTACTCAGAAGGAGCTAAATTTAAGGCAAAGGAGATGGTTGGAACTCATTAAGGATTATGATTTAGATATAATCCGGGGAAGGCAAATGTAATTGCTAATGCTTTAAATAGAAAAATATCTGGTAGTGTTAATTGGTTGATCTCTCAACAGGAGTTGATTAAAGATTTAAAAAATTAGAAATTTCAATTATTAAATCTACAGATGATCATACTTTATTGTTAAATCAATGGTTATCTGATCAAATTTGAAAGGAATCAGATCTTTGATAATGACTTTCAGAAAATTTTAAATTTCATAAAAATAGGTCATACAGAAGATTTTGAAATTGATAGAGAAAGATTACTAAAGTATCAGGGCAGAGTTTGCATTTCAAATATTAGAGATTTGAGGAAAGACATCTTACATGAAGATCATTCAATTATACAATTCATCCAGAAGGTGAAATGTATCGAATCTTAAGAAAATATTTTGGTAGCGGATGAAAAAAGTGTGTTTGTAATAAATCCAGATGGTTAAAATTTGGACATCAAAAGCCAAGTAGACTTTTACATCCTTTACCAATACCTGAGTAGAAATGGGATGATATTATTATGGATTTTGTGGTTGGCTTACCTAGATCCATAAGAGGTTGTGATGTTATTTGGATTATTATTGATAGGTTGACTAAATCTGCACACTTTATACATATTAAACAATCTGATAGTGTTGAAAAATTAGCAAGAAAGTATGTTGATGAAATTATGAAGTTACATAGTGTGTCAAAATCTATAGTGTCCTGGGATGGGATTTATCTGTCCCAGATTGTGAGAAAAATTCAAGAACTTTAGATACCTCGATCACATTTCATCCTCAAATTGATGACCAGTCAGAAAAACAATTCAGATACACTTGAAGATTTGCTTATACTTAGTACCCTTGATTTTGGGGGAAATTGAAAATTTCATTTGTCTTTGATTGAGTTTGCCTATAATAATAGCTTTCAAGCAAATATTGGTACGGCTCCTTATGAAGTCTTGTATGGGAGGAAATGTAGAACACCACTTTGTTGAGCGGAGACGGATGAAAGAAGAATCATTAGTGCAAATGTAGTAGATGAAGCCACTGAAAAGATCCGATTGATTCGTTATAGATTAAAAGTTGTTCAAGATAGGCAGAAAAAATATAATGATGCTAAACATCAGCCAGTAGAGTTTGAAGTGGGAAAATTTAAAACGATTTGGCAATATTGGAAAGTTGAGCCCACGCTTTATTGGTTCATATGAAATCTTAGAAAGAATTAGGAAAGTGGCTGGTTTTACCTTCACATCTGAGGAGTTATGTGTTTCATATTTATCTCCTGTGAAAATATGTTACAGATAAAGCTAACAAAATTATTACTGATCCTATTGATATTCAGCTTGATCTCACATTTATGGAGAGAAGCCAGAAAGAATTATAGACTATGATGTTAAGCGTGTCAGAAATAGGAAAATTCTATTTGTTCGTGTTTTGTGAAAACATGGATCAGAACGAGAAGCTATGTGGGAGAAGGAATCAGAAATGCGAAGACTTTATCATCATTTGTTTAATTAAAGGTATGTTTATTTCTATTATTGTCATTAAATTTTGAGAACTAAATTTTTATAAGAGGGAGAGATTGTAATAACCGGAAATCATAAAAAATGGGAAACAAAAATAAAATAAAATATAAAATCAACTCCGCGACAGTATCGAATGAAAAATCTCGGTTTTGGTTTTCAGAGCCACCAAAACAACAAAGAGAGAGAGAAAAAATGGGAAGATGGCTTCCTTGGTGCGTGCAGCCAGAACACCGTGCACAACAAAGAGGAGGGCCCCGCGCCGTCGGCCGAGGAAGGAGGGAACCCTCAGCAACGGGAGAAAGAGAGTCAGTCGTGATCTCGGCCGAAGGAGAGGGACGGCTCAGCGGGTAACCAAGGAATATGTATAAGGAAGGTGAGATAAAGTTTAATTTAATTAGTATAAATTGAAATTTTACTTTTGACTTAATCATGCTCTATGTAATATAAGAAACCCTAAGTTAAGTTTGAAATAATTATTATTAAATTGATAAAGGATTGAAATGAAAAATAAAAGTTCAACAAGGCATTTAATTTGGGAATGTGTAGCATAAATTAAATTCAAGTAATTAAGTATTAAATCCTTACATATGAAATATAATTATAAATTAAATGAAACCTTTAACCTATGCTAAGTTATAATATCATTAATTAATTAAGAATCATTTTAAGAGAAATGATAAATATTTAATGAAAATAAATTTTATCTATATTAAGTCACTTTAACACTTAATATTTTTATATTAAGAAAAATAATAGGATTTAGAGAGTATTATATGGCAGACATGTATAAATATCATTATTAAATGAATTAAATGTTAATTTAATTTGATTTAGAAAATACACAATAAAATATTAATGAATGTGAGAGTTAAATAATAAAATATATACGCAAATATCGTAGATAAGAAATGAATAAAATAAAATAAATTACTTTCCAATATTGATTCAATCAATATTTTATTCTATAGGAACTTCAATTAATGAAAAAAGTATTAAAGGGAAGGAGATTCAAGAGCAAACTGCAAATTAAAGTGAGTAATTATGTTCTTACATTTATGTTAAAAATTTATTTATTTTCCTGTGATAAAATACATTTATACATGATTATGACTTTTTTCTGTATTGCAAATTGTGATTGATTTTCCGCTTTTATTAAATAACGCGTGAATGTTAGTTCATTTCAATCATTAAGCGATTTATCATTATGAATCAATATGTATAGCTGTATAAATGGTATGCTATGAATGTGTATGTTGAAAGTGGAGTTCATATGGTCGGGGGTAATGTCACCTGAAAAAGGTAAATGAAAATGGCAAATGGTAATAGTTACTTGTCATTTGGATGAGTTTTAGTAAAAAAAAAAATTTTTAATAAAGGTTTAGATGGTGATTCCTAAAATGATTGATAAATGTAAAAGTAAAATTCATAAGAAATGTCCAGTAATACATCATATATATTGTTTTGATTTCATGTACGTAATATAATAAAAGCATTATCATCTTATTTCGATTTCTTGTTTTACTATAATGTAAAAGCATAATTCACCCACTAAATTTTATTCAATTACAAGTTGTTTATATTTTTCAGGTAACCATCCATAAAATGAAGGGTTACATTTATCGCCGTAGAGAGACTTCAAGAGATAGGTATTATGTTAGTTATGTTGATTTATGTTTTAAATTGTATTTCATATGAATTCTGTTAGTAGATATATTATATGTGTGGACAAATTATTAATTGTGTTCTGGATTGTAGTGGCTCTTATATGAGTTGAAGAAACATATTGTGCAATTTTGCTTAAGATTGAAAATGTTAGATTATCTTTTTATCACTCATTTATGCTGCTATTAGACAGATAGACAAGTGGTATCTTGTGTATTTTCTAAATCAAGTTAAATTAACATTTAATTCATTTAATATAATGATATTTATACATGTCTAATTTGACATATAATACTCTCTAAATCCCATTATTTTTCTTAATATAAAAATATTAAGTGTTAAAGTGACTTAATATAAATAAAATTTATTTTCATTAAATGTTTATCATTTCTCCTAAAATGATTATTAATTAATTTACGATATTATAACTTAGCATAGGTTTAAGGTTTCATTTGCTTTGCAATTATACTTCATATGTAAGGATTTATCTTTAATTACTTTGATTTATCTTCACTTCTCAAATTAAATTCATTCTTGAACTTTTACCTTTCATTTCAATCTCTTATCAATTTAATAATAATTATTTCAAACCTGACTTAGGATTTCTTATATTTCATAGAGCATAATTAAGTCAAATGTAAAATTTCAATTTATAACAATTAAATTAAACTTTGCCTCACCTTCTTTATATATTCCTTCGATTAAATACCTCTCGAGTCCCTCTCCGTTCGCGCTCGTCACGCACACACTCCCTTCCTCCGTCGTTGCCAAGGTTCCTCCTTCCTCGGACGACACGGAGGCTCTCCTCCACTCTGTCGTGCCACAGTGTTTCACGACGCGCCGCAAGGAAGTCGTCTTCCCCTTTTTCTCCTCTCGCTTCCTCTTCGTTGTTTGGGGTTGGTTTAGACCAAAAAACCGATTCCCTTCGGCCACATCAAGCGGTTGATTTTATATTTTATTTTATTTTTGTTTCCCTTTTTTTTTTTTTGATTTTCGGTTATTACAATATAAATTACATTAAACTTTACCTCACCTTCCTTATATATTCCTTGATTAGCAGATCTCACTCGCGTCCTCTCGTTCGTGCGTCGTCACGCGCACTCCCTTCCTCCCATCGTTCACAAGGGTTCCCTCCTTCTTCTTCATCGATCGGCGGCGCGCAGAAGGCTTTCCTCATCCTCTCTATGTCGTCGACGCACAAGTGCTCGGTTAGGGCACACACGCACGCAAGGAAGCCATCTTCCCCTTTTTCTCTCTCTCGTTTCCTCTTTCGTTGTTTTGGAGGTTCGGTTTCGGCAAACCAAAACCAAGCCCCCTTCGATTCTTCTATTCGCGACCCCCCATCGTGACAATTGGATTTTATATTTTATTTTATTTTTGCTTCCCTTTTTTTTCTAATTTCCGGTTATTACACCTGCTTTCGTTGATTGTAGGTTATTATAGCCGAGTGTGACAGAGGTTATCGTAGCGAGGTGTGACAGAGGTTATCAAGCGAGATGTGACAGAAAGTGGCATCAGAGTATTTAAATTCTGACAAATAATTACGAAAGCACGATTGAATTTATTGATAATGAAAGATAAAGGCTTCGTTTGGGAGAGCTTTTTTAGTGCGTTTTACTTTTGAGAGCCTGAATTTTTAATTTTGATACCCGTTTGAATAGTGTGCTTTTGAAGCGAGTTTCTCCTCCATCTCATTTTATCCTTTCAAAAGCAAAAGACAAATAAACTTTTCGAGATTTTAAACCAAATTTTCATCCAAAAACAAAACGAACTGGTATGAATTGATTACTACAGAGCACAGGTGGTTGTAATTTTTATGAGTGGCGTAATGCAATTGCAAGATCAAAATATATGTTTCATATTATATGATTGAATTAATATGAATATATAAAATATATATTTTATGATATAAATTTTAGAAAATATTGTTGAGAGGATACCTGAAAGAACAAATGATCACAGTCAGCATAGCCATGCAAAGATGTTGAAAATCCTGAAATTACTGCACCAACAGAGAGAAGTACACTAAAAATAGAAAAAAGTAATAGCACGACAACACCAGATTTTATTACAATAATATCAAGGAATATAATGCAATTTCATATGATGAAAATGATGATGCAAATGATGAAGAAAATAGTCTTTTATAGCACATGCATCACCTATTATACCACCAGCACTAATACTAGTATCAATATCAATTACACCTGCAATTTCAAGTACAACTGTCACCAATACTAGTATCAATATCAATTACACCTGCAATTTCAAGTACAACTGTCAGTAAAAGAATAAGTGAAAATATTGATAAACATTTAAAATTATTTTAGAGTTTGAACCACTATTCAAAGGAGGAGTAGATGTTAGAGTAACAGAAGACAAGATTATCAAAATTGAGAAGATTCTAAATGGGATAAAAAAGAATGTCGCTTATAGTGTTTGCATTAGAAGGTAAAGCAGAATACTAGTGGAGAGGACAACAATTAAAAAAAGTTGCTATAGATTAGATTACTTATGAGGAATTTGAGCAGGTTTTTAGAGATTGATTTATTCCTCCTATTAGGCAAGCAATGTAAAAAGAGTTTATCAATTTGACTCAAAGAACTATAATATGAGTTTGAATTCACATCCCTACCAAGGTATGTTCCACAACTATCAGTACTCCAATGAGAAGTGTTATAAATTCCTTAGAGGATTAAGAGATCAATTAAAACAGCTCTTAATTCCTCTAAGAATTAAAGATTTTGCTGAGTTAATAGAAAGTGTCAAACTTCTAAAGTATGATATAAACATGATGAAATAAAAGTGGGACATTAGTAACAAGAAGAGACAATTAAATATCAAATCTATACCATTTAAAAAACAGGTTAAAAACTGCAACAGCAATACCAGTAATGACAGCAACAACATCAAAAGAGAAGTCAACAATTGGTATCAATTGTAAAACATGTGAAAAAGCACACTTAGGTGAATGTTTAATAAATTCTGGGAGATGCTATCAATGAGGGGAGTCAAGCCATATAAAAAAATATTATCCAAAAAAAACTATAGGGAAACAGAGAATTAAATGTTGTTCCAAAACCAAAATAGGATAGAGGCATGAGGCCCACAAAAATAAGCCAACACTGAAGGATAAAGGATAAGTATTCGAAAAAAAATGTTAAACTAATATCAACCAGTGCTTTAACTTCCCAAGAAGCTAGAGATTCTTCAAAAACGGTGACAGGTATGATAACCATTTAGATATTCCAACTAAAAAAAATTTTACTCAGGTGTATCACATTCATTTATGTCTAAGCTGTTATGTGATAAACTACATTTCTCACTCATCTATTTTAATCCCAGTATCAAAATTTTGTTGTATTCATGTGCTTACATGTAGCCAATAATTTGTGTTGTTGACATTGTGATAGTTGATTTAATTTTATTACCTTTAACTGAATTTGAGGTGATATTGGAAATGGATTAATTAGTAAAATATTATGCTACAATTGAATGCTAGAAGAAAAGAATTACATTTAATTTGCCCAGAGAAAATCTATTAAACTTTAAATGTGAGAAAGAAGTGCTAGCATCGTTAATAAATTCAATAAAGATTGCCAAATTCATAAAAGCTTGAGAATTAATATTTTTGGCTAAGTTAGAAGTTATTAAGGATGTAATCAATGACATTAAGGCTATCCCAGTTGTAAAGGAATTTATTGATATATTTCGAAGAACTTATTGGATTGACACCTAAGAGAGAACTAGAATTTATAATTGAAGTACAACCAAGGACTGCTCCAATCATAAAAATACCCTACATAATGGGTACTAAGAAATTACAAGAATTGAAGAGTCAGTTATCTGAACTGATTGAGAAGAGTTTCAACCAACCTAATATATCCTCTTGGAGTGCACCTATTTTATTTGTCAAGAAAAAATATGGATCGATGAGGTTGCAACAAAGAATTAAATAAAGTAATTGTTAAAAACACATACTCTTCCCAGGATTGATAATCTATTTAATCAACTTTAAAGAGCTTTGTATTTTTCAAGATTGATTTGAGACCTAGGTATATCAAGCTAGAGTCAGAGAAGGTGATATTGCAAAAAACAACTTTCGACACCAAGTATGATAATTATGAACTTTTAGTTATGCCTTTTGGATTTGATTAATACACCTGCATGTTTATGGACATGATGAATAAAATTTTCAAGCCCTATCTTGATCATTTTGTGATAGTGTTTATTAATGATATACTGATTTATTCCATGAACGAATATCACGCCAATCACCTAAGAATAGTGCTAAGTCTCTTGAAGAAACATAAAGTATTTGCTAAATTCTCAAAATGTGAATTTTGGTTAACGCATTACTTTCTTGGGACATATTATTAGTGGTGACACTATTTCAGTAGACCCAAAGAAAGTACGAGCGGTAATAGATTGGTCAAAACCAACCAGTTTATTATACGTCAAAAGTATTCTAGGATTAGCAGGTTAATACAAGAGATTTGAGAAGAAATTTTCACGGATTGCAGCACATTTATCCAAACTTACCATAAAGGATGTTAAATAAGAATGTTAAATTTGACTGGATAGAGAATTGTGAGCAGAGTTTCTTAGAACTTAAGAGATGACCGACAACTACACCTATCCTAACAATTCTATCAAGGAAGGAGATTTTCATATTTATAAGGTTGTTTTTTTAAAGGGTTTGGGTCATGTTTTGATGGAGAATGCTTATACTTCCAAACAATTGACACCACTTGAAAGGAACTACCCAACACATAATTTAGAATTGGATACAATTGTTTTTGCATTGAAGATTTAGAGATATTATCTTTATGGAGCAAAATGTGAAACTTTTACCGATCATAAGAATTTAGAACATACCTTCATTCAGAAAGAGTTGAATTTAAGACTGAGGCGATGGTTAGAGTTAATAAAAAATTATAATCTTTATATAAAATATTGTCTTGAAAGGATCAATATGGTTGTTAATGCATCGAGCAAAAAATTTAATGGACAAGCTAATTGGCTATTAACTCAGGGGAAAGATTTGGTTCAAGATATGGAAGTTCTACAGTTAAAAGTCAGAATTCAAAGTGTTCATAGCATAATTAAATTGTATCAAATGGATATTCAATCTACTTTAGAAGATAGAATCAAAATTGCACAAAAAACAATAATAATTATCAAAAGCTAATTGATCTAATGCAGGCAAATAAAAGAAAAGACATCAGCATAAATGACCCGAGTGTGATTAAAAGTACTTCACATTTAAGGGTACCAAAGTAAATAATCTAAAATATTTTGTATGAAGCTCACAATTTAGGTTATTCAATTCACCCAGGAAGCACAAAAATATATAAAGATTTGAAAACATTATTTTAGTGGCCCAAAATGAAGAATGATGTAGCCGAATATGTATCTAAATGTGAAACCTGTCAAGCAGTCAAAGCAAAACATCAGAAATTCAGTGGTATGCTTCAATCATTGCCTATACCATAGTGAAAGTAAGAAGATCTAGCCATATATTTTGTTACAAGTTTTCTCAGATCTATGCAAGGATATGATGTATTTAGTTATTATTAACAGACTAATAAAGCCAGCACACTTTTTACCTATTTGACAAATTGATTATATAGAGAAATTAGCAAGATTATTTGTAAAATAAACCATAAAATTACATAGAATCCCCAAAGTTACTGCGTCAGATAGAGATGGCAGGCTTGCATGTAGACTGTGGAAAGATATTCATGAAAGTTTGGACACTAAGCTACATTTCAATATTGCATTTCATCCACAAGCAGATGAGCAATCAGAATGAACTATCCAAGTATTAGAATATTTGTTGAAATTGTGTGTCAGATTTTGATAGTAACTAGGAGGATCACATTCCTTTGATAGAATTTGCTTATAACAACAACTATCAGTCCAACATCAAAATTGTATCATATGAAGCATTATATGACGGGAAATGTAGGACACCCTTGAGTTGGATAGAAACTAAAGGCAACTATTAAGGCCTGAATTAGTTTACCAAGCAACTAAAAAAATTAGAATTATCAGAGATAATTTGAAAGCTGTACAAGATCATCAACAAAAATATTATGATCTTATACACAAAATGAAGAATTTTAAGTTGCTGATTTTATATTTTTAAAAGTTCAAATAATGAAAGATATATCCAGATTTAATCAAGGAGAAAAGTTGAGTCTTAGATACATTAGATCATTTGAAATTATTAAGAAAATTAGTAAGTTTGCCTACAAATTAGCATTGACTCCAAACATATATAGTATACATAATGTATTCCATGAATCAATGTTTAGAAGATAGATCATTGATGCAGATCAAAGAATATTATATAATGAAATTGAAGTCCAAAAAGACCTGACTTGTATGATAAAGCCCAAAAGGATTCTAGAATTTTAAGTTAAAAAAGCTAAGAAATAGACAGATTCTCTTTGTGAAGGTGAAATAGAACCACAGACTAACACAAGAAGCAACCTGAGAAAAATAAAATGAAATAAAACAAAACCCCTGTCTTTCAATTGACTATTCGGAAATTTTAAAAAGGAAATTTTATTAGGAATGAGGATTGCAATACCACAAATTAAGGTAATAATAATACCCTTAATTATAGGTATATTTTTAATTATAATTAGAATTTAAATTACATTAAATGAATTAATCTAAACTTTCCCTTAAACCCTAGCTCGGCAATATAACAACATTGTAGATATCGCACTTAAGTTTGCATTTAGTGGCCAATGGCTAATTAGAAAAAAAAATAAACCAATGTTAAGTATTTAATCTCACTTCTCTAATTATCTCGATCAATCCCGCATTTTTCCTCTTCAGGTTGCTCGGCTTCACCCATTGCATGCAAGAATTGGGAAGGGAGAAGGAGTTGAAGTCGTTGGTCTTGTAGCGTCGATTGTGCGAGGCACAATGATGGGGGGGATTTGATCAATACGCGAGGGCTTCCTTGCTCGTCATCGAGAGTTGGAGGTGGCTCAGCCACGTGTAAGGGGAGTTTTGGCGGCTTGAGTCGAGGCTAATGGTGTCGTGTTCTACATCCTAAGCTTCGACTCGAGGAGACTAGGAGTCGAGATTTCAACCTGCCAAGAGCAACAGTAAATCAAGTAATAAATAATGATAATAATACATATAGATATAAAGAGAGAGAAATAGACTGAGATTTTTATAAAATTATAGCAGATTTGTGAGTTAAATAACCTAAAATAATTAATTTACATATTTTGTTAAACAAGAAGTTTATATATATATATATATATATATATATATATATATATATATATATATATATATATATATATATATATATATATATATATATATATATATATATGTATCTATGTATTTATGTATATTAATATTTTATATAAATTAGGAAGAATTTAATAAGGTAGTTTAAAATAATTAATTTGGTGATTAAAGTTAAGATTTTTATTAAGATGCAAAATAATATGTTCTATAGTGCTTGCGCGCACGCATGTGTGTGCATAGTTAAAATGTAAAATAGTGAATTAAATTAGCTTAAGATAGTTAATTTACATTTTATTATCAATTAAAGTCATAGTGTAATATGAAAAGAAATTAATTTTAATTAACTTTAAATGTCTTAATTAATATTATAATTTTGCTATTTTCATGTCGAGTAGGAATTAAGCGCTAAAATTATTGTCTTTATATATATTCTAATTGTGACGTTTATCGAATTATTAGGTGATTACTCAAGTAATTGTTATTATGTGTTAGTTAAACTAATTTTCGTAAATTTAAAATAATTTAGTAGGTAATTAAATTAATTTTAATATGTAAATATTAAATTAAAATTTTAATTTGGTCACTTTTGATTTCACGGCATTAGAAGAGTCAAGATTTTTGATAGAAACTTATAGTAAGTGATTTTATGAGGAGAAGTCGTGTTGAAACAATTTATGTAAGAAAAAAGTTTCGGGCAACCCACTTCACAAAAAAAAAATCTTTAATCGGGTAAAATTTATAATTTTGTACAAAAAACAAGTTTTCTATTTCCTACACTATTATTTATATATGACAAAATATAAAACATTTTCAACTCTTCATATTTTGAATTATGAGCGTTATAGGTATATACACAACCTTTATTATTACTACGTTTCAATTAAGAAATTGAATTATGTGTTGTTTCTTGTGTTATTCACTTAGTAAAGCAAGTCTGTGATACAATAGGTTGTTCCATTTCATTCATAGTTGTTTTACATTTGTATATTAAACCTCTCATGCTTAAGGATTATTTCAATTATCAAAACATACATAGCTGAGAAATATCATGTAATAAGAATCAAGTTGGAAATTTAATATAATATTATCTAGACAAGTTGGGTTCTCAAATGACATGAAATGGAGTAAAAGGGTCCCCAATAAAAATAAAAAGGTTATCAATGTAGTTTTCGAGCTAGTTTATGATAGTCAATAACCTTGACAGTTGTACATGACACATCTAAAACTGAATTAGAGACATCAATTTCACTTGTTAGTATACTATGTTTTCTTACAAAAGGTTATAGAGTAAAAATGAACATGAAAATTTATAAAATGAGGTTGATCATATGTCTACAATTCTATTTTACGCATTTTCGATTGGCATGCATATTAATTTCTACTCTTCAGTATTTGAATTCTATAATAGGCTTGCTTATATTGCTGAGTCTTCAATATTTGAATTCTATGTTTTTGTCCCTTTTGAAACTTTTAGTGGAGAAAGTATTTGTAAATAAAATTTTTAGATAAATCTTAAGTTTATTGTTGAAATTTGGATGCTTTAGAAGCTTTGTAATTTTGTTTTAAAGGTTTAGTTTAAATTGCTTCCATTTATAATGAATGGTTAATTTTAGTAGATTATTTTATAAATAATATTCATTTATACTGTTGAATAGAATTAGAAGATTGAATGTATCTCATGCTCTATTCTATGACAAAAAAATTCAGTATAGATGTTTGAGAAATATTCAATCAGTAACATCTATCCACCTTAATTACATCCAGCTTCGGTTGGTTGAAGATTATCATAACCAGTTGTGACATCTACACTATGCAAGGCTCCATTACTAGTAATACCAGATTTTGAAAACCATTCCAAGTTGAGGTTGATGCTTTAGCAATTGGTATAGGTGTTGTGCTTACCCAAGAAGAAAAACCAGTCGAGTTATTCAGTGAAAATTTGATTAAGACTAAACAAAAATGATCAACTTACGAGCAAAAACTATATGCAGTAATGAGAACCCTCAAACAATGAGAACATTATCTAATTCATCAAGAATTTATATTATATAGTGACCATTAAGTCACTGTAGTTTTTACAATCCCAAAAGAACCTAAGCAAGATGCACATAAGATGGATCATGTTTTTTGCAAAAATTCAGTTTTGTACTCAAGCATAAATCGAGAAAATGTAACATGGTGACAAATGCACTTAGTCAGAGAGCCAATTTACTGATAGTTGTTCAATCAAGGATACTTGAGATGGAATATATTAAAGAACAGTACAAAGAAGATGAAGACTTTGCTGATCCATGGAAACATTGTCAGTTCAATGCACCTTGTGCAGATTAAACCTTAAAGCAAGACAATCTATTTAAAGAAAATCAATTGTGCATTCCCAATACCACCCTTCAGGCACAATTAATAAAAGAAATGAACTCTAGTGTCCTAGCAACTCATACCAGCAGAGATAAACCATAGCTCAGTTACAAGCTTAATTATATTGGCCAAAACATCACCATGATTTAAGCTGATACGTGGAATGATGTTCTACATGCCAAGTTACAAAGGCAACCAGTAAAACATGGACTTTATATACCATTACCCATTCCGTAAACAATTTAGGAGAAGTTTACACTTTATATTGGGACATCTAAAAAATAAGAGAGGATTTTGCTTAGTTATGATCATTGTGAATTGATTTTCAAAAATGTCCTATTTTGTTGCTTGTAAGAAGGCCTTCAATGCCCTTAACGTAACACTAATATTTTTCAAGGATATTGTCCGGTTGCACAAAATTCTTAAGAGCCTTACCTCTGATAGAGGTGTTAAATTCATTAATTATTTCTGGAGAAAATTATGAAAAAGATTGAATACTAAACTATGTATGTGCTCCACCTACCCCACTCAAACCAACGGTTAGACCAAAGTTGTGAGTCGTACCCTCGCCACGATGATAAGATGTTTGGCAAGAGAACAACCAAAACAATGGGATAAAGTCTTGAGTGAGGCATAATTTGCATACACCTCCATGGTGAATCGAACCACTGATAAGTCGTCATTCAATATAATTGATGTAGCACATCAAGGGAGAAAGGAACAAAAAGGACCGATTACAAGGTCTCAAGCCCAAAGCCAAAGCTTATGAGACTTTATGTTGTGTTTCATATGTTGTATTAGGAGTTAGATGAGATGTTTTATCATATATAAGTATTATATATGTGTTATAGTTAAAATCATGTAACTTCATGTTTTAATATGTGTAGGTGTCAATTTTGCACCTACGCACTAGTCTTCTAGCACCTTGCATTGCATTTTAAGGTAATTTATGTTTCAAGATAAAGACGACAGCTCCTAGGCGCTAGTGATCTGGCACCGTGAAGCCATTATCATAGCATTTAATATCCTTGAACAGAAAAAACAGTACCATGGTGTTGGCCGTCTTGGCTCCTTGCGCCGTGAGATGACCAGTTCATTTTTATGTCAATTTTTTAGTAGTTATCCCGAAGGGATATCACCCTTTGGAGTCTTATAACCTATATAAATGTTTATTTCAGTATAATAGAAACATTTCGGACTGTTTTTGTGAAAAATTTGAGTGAACTCTTAGTTAAAGCTTAGTGCCCGACTTTTTTGGAAGATTTGGTGATCTCTCGTAATCCTTCCACTTTGATAATTTGAAGTTCCTGTGTACTCCTTCTTTCTCCCTCTAAAACAACTTGATGCTACTGCACCACATTTGGTATCAGAGACCAAGGCTTGTAGGCATGGAGAAAGTGTCTGTAAGTGATCTATATCAAATCTAAGTAAAGTTAGTCTTGTATTTCATATTTTATGTGATTTTTTTATAGATTTTAGTAATTTCACATGAGTAACTCATGCTAAACTCATGTGACAAGCAATTCTATGAGTATGTATTTTACTACTAATTAGTTGACTCCATCTATGACATTTAACCTTCATCAATTTAAAACTTACTTATAAATCATAAGACTAGAGTGACCACTTAAATAAGAGAGAGTTCACTAAAATAGCCAAATCTAGGATACAAACCTTACATAAAAATCAAACTCGTATCTTTAAAGATTTTGTAATTATTTCTTTTGTGTGTTTACTTAATATTTTGTAGTATCCAAATTTAATTTGTGTTTATTCAAGGCTAAAATTGATTTAAGCTTGTGCATCTTATTGTGTCAAAATTAGTTTATATAACGTATATTTAAAATTCCATTTGAAGTTACATATTTGCATTTTCTTTGCTTAAATCATGCCGCCCACCAAGCAAATTAGCTTGGATCAATTAGAAAACTTAACTATGAGGGTAGATGAGATCACTATGCGAAGTGAGGAAAAGCCCACTAGGGTTGAGGACCTTAGCATGAACCTAGCTGCCTAAGTTTAAACCTTGAGTAATAAGATTCAAACCCCACCAACTATCCCCCATCAGGATGACCCAGAAACCATAGGGGAGAAAAACCTTGAAATTCCTAGAGAAGACTATCCTGTAAGAAGGCCAAACTCGAAAAACATCTATAGATATGATCATCTTAGGATCCATGAAACCCTACAAGAACCAACAAAATAATTTAAAATAGAAGCCTCAACGTATAATGGTGTTCATGACTCCAATAAATTTTTAGATTAGCTTACCCAAATGAACAAATTCTTTGACTTGTACCATATGGATGACTATCAAAGAACCACTTTTGTCAAAATGAAGTTAATAAGCCATGCAAAAATTTATTAGAATAATATTTTGGCTAAGAAAGAAAAATTAAGAAGAAATTTCATGACATGAGTAGAAATAAAAGAGATGTAAAGAACTAAATATTGTCCTAGAAAATCATGATAAGAAACTTCATGAACAATTAACCACTCTTAGACAATGAAGCGTGCAAGTAATAGAGTATATGAATATATTTAAGGACTTAATAGCCAGGATACATTATACAGATCAAGAGTGGCAGCTAGCCAACAAGCTTGTAATTCACCTAGGAAGAGATATTAGAAATGAGATAGAGCTTCATGATCCCCAAACTTTAGAAAGCTTCATGATCCCCAAACTTTAGAAAGCTTCATGATCCCCAAACTTTAAAGGATGTCATTCACTATGTTTTATGCCTAGAGAAGCATAAGAAAGCAATATCCACATCTAAGATGAAGGCACAAATGTCATTTAAATACCTATCTACATCGCAACCCCAAAGGTCTATTACTAAACTTAACCCTTCTACTTCTAGCAACCAATCTCATACAACCTCTAATGAAACTATTTCTAAAAACGTGAGACAAATTGTCTGTTTCAAATGTTACAAGAAGAGTCATATGCAGAATCAATATAAGACTAAAATCATGTTCTTAAATGAGATGGAAGTACCAGAAGAAGATGATGATATAAAAGAGATACATGATGATACACCCCTATCAGATGAAAAAGTGGATTACATTATAGATAATTCAATGTCAGTTATGAGGTGTATGACTGCTTCTAGGGAAGAAGATTGGAGGAGGAGAAATATTTTTTAATGTATATTTTATATAAAGAAAAGAAGTACAAATTAGTAATAGATGAATGCACTATTGTGAATGTCCTATCAACCTATGCTATCACTAGAGCAATTTCACAATTGAACCTCACTCATAACCATTTCATGTCAACTGGGTGAACCACATGTCTCTACCTATCACTTGTAGATGTCTTATTCCGATTAAGATAGGTAGCTATGTTGACCAAATATGGTGGATATGTTTTAGATGGAAATCACACATATCCTATTAGGAAGATTGTGATTTTATGATTTAAATGTGAGTCATTATGATTATAAAATACATATGTATTCAAACACAACGAAAAGACCATTAAATTACTTCTAGTAAAATCCATTGAAAAGAGAGCAATTACACCTCCGCATAGAATTCTTCCCACACTTCACATAAGTCCAGTTTCGAACTACGACCTAAATCCAATCAGAAGAAGAGTACAAAACTTCAGTTGATCATGATATACTCACCTAACAACGGGAAGGATATCTCTAATCTACACCTTGATATGTTCAACTCTCACGGGATTCACATCAAACCCCTAGGGTTTAGACATTTAGCTAGAAAATTAAACAATCTCACTTCCCTATTTATCCTACACCTTCATGAAGTTTCTTTTGATACCGCGGAACACCACATACCTGTTGTGATCTTAGATTTGTTGTTTGAATTTGCTAATTTGATTCCTGATGACTTACCCAATAAATTACCTCCTTTAAAGGATACAGCATTCTATAGACATGACTAATTCACATATATCTAATTTACCACATTATAGGATGAACCCAACTGAACATGCAGAATTAAAATAACAAGTCAATGAACTCTTTAAGAAGGATTTAACCCAAAAAATAATAATTTAGTCCTTGTGTAGTACCATTGGAGAATGTTTATTGACAATAGAGCAGTGAATAAGATCACAATAAAATATAAGTTTCTTATATCTAGATTGGACGATATGCTAGATTTTATTTTTGATTCATCTTTATTCTCTAAGATTGATTTAAAAGTGGATATCACCATATAAGGATTAGACCAAGTGATGAATGAAAGATATTTGGCCAGTACATTCATGAAGTCAATTCTTTGTGATTTATTTCAATGATATTCTTTTCTATAGTCTTGATGAGGAATCATATTACATCATTTAAAGATGGTCTTGGAGAAATTAAGAGTAATAAAATTATATGTAAATCTTAAAAAGTGTTTATTTTGTGAACCTGATGTTATCTTATTAGGTTTCGTCGTATTTGCTAATGGATTTAAGACAAATCTCACAAAAATCAAATCCATTATAGAATGGTTTACTCCAAAATCTTTTGCAGATGTTAAAAGTTTCCATGGATTGCCCACTTTTATAGAAAACTCATTAAGAACTTCAGCACTATTGTAACACCTATCACTAACATATTAAAGAAAGATAAGTTTGTTTGGACTACAGACGCTGAGAGAGCTACGGAACAAATAAAAACCCTTATGACTTCTTCACTTGTATTAAAGCTTCCTAATTTCAATAAAATATTTGAAGTAACCTATGATGCGTCAAGTGTTAGGATAGGTAAAGTATTAAGTCAATAAAATCATCTTATTATTTTCTTCAACAAGAAATTGAATGACACTAAAAAAATATTCTACTAATAATCGAGAATTTTATACGAACTTTTCAAACACTTAAACACTGGCGACATTATCTTCTTCATAAAGAGTTTTTTTCTAAACACAAATCATCCTGCTCTAAAATTCATCAATTCTAGAAAAAAAAAATGAACCACAAACATATTAAATGAATTGAATACGTTCAAGAATTTTCTTTTGTACTTAAACCCAAACCTGTAATAAAAAACAAACCAGCGGATGTTTTATTTAGGATATCTCTAGTCATTTCACCCTTAAAATTTTAAATCCCTAAATTTAAGACTTTAAGGAACGATTATAAAGTTTGCCCTGACTTTCATATAATTTATTTAGAAAATGAATCCAAACCCTTGACTTTAAATAGCTCCATTGTCATCATTAATGGTTATTTTTACAAAGGCAAGAAGTGATGTTTCCATAGAACATCCATAAGAAAATTCCTTATCTGTGAAAGACATTCGACTATTCTTTTAAAGTTCAAATTGGGTTATTTGGCATCTCAAAAATAGCATCCATGTTGTGCCCATGTATATAAAAAAAAATAAGATACAAATAAAGAACCTCCTTTAAAGCACCCATTTTTGGTGGATAAGATCTAACCATAAAAAACTCATTGAAAAGTCAAAATTAAATTCTCAAGAATATGGCCACAATAAAGAAAATGAATTCTGAAAATAGATAGGTAATAGAAGGAGATCTCATAAATTCGAGAGACCATAGTCTAAGACATCAAGCTACATGAAGAAGAAGAGCTAACAAAATCAGAAGTGGATGGTCTTTACATCTATTATTCACCGGAATATATGTTGTCCTTGATAATATAAAATACTAAGCCGGTTGTTTGATTGCAAGTATTTAGAATTCATGACTATTGAGATAGTAGTGCAAATTAATGCAATGTATTCTGGTTACATTGAATTCTTTGACTAGTCATAAAATAAATACAAGAAAGAAGAAATGTGGCAAACATAGATCTCCATATCAAAGCTTGTAGGATATGCAGTCAAAGGGGAAGAGGCAAGAGCAGAGTTGGGGGATCTCAAGCCAAAGGAGAGGAGAGGCAAAAAAAAAGAGAGCGCCGGGGGGTGGGGGTTTGGTTTGCAAAACATGAGTGACGTAATGAAGTTGGCGGCAAAGTTCATGATGCAATGGAATGGAGCGGAAGAGGGGACCGTGTAAGCTAGAAGTATAGTTGTGTTGAATGCAATGTGGAAAGTGAGCAAGAAGGTTAGGCATGATGCTAGAAGCAGGAACAGTGTTGTTGGTCACCGATGGAGCTACAAAGGGAGAGGGTCATGATTCGTGTAGTTATGAAATTTGAATTTGCCAAATTTGAATATAATATTGTTCAAAGTTTAAAATTGGGCAATGAGGCATTTTTCATCTAAGACGATACATAAGCCTCAATGCATTGGAAGGCATAAGCTTCAAAATCAATAAAATGTGTAAAGTAAAAAGTATTGTGCACACATCAAAACACAAAGCAAGAAGTATCTTAACTTATTATCATATTAAAATACAACAAAATAACATCCTAAATATAGTGAAAAGTAATATAATGCACAAAATATCACGGAACATGTAATATTTTGACATCAAATTATAAACTAAAAAGTGTTATACTAACATTAAAGTAACATAAGATATCAAAGTTAAAATTAATGACATAGTAATTCAAAATGATTTCAAAATATTTTTTTCTCCCCCACTCTAATTATCCAATATAAATAAGGATATCAGAAGCAAAGATGGTGACAATGATGCCAGCATTATCATGAAGAGCGGAGAGGATACAAGAGGAGAGGCGCTTAGGTAATGTCTATCTTGAGATCAGTTGCTAGTCTATTAGGACGTGAGTTATTTCAACAATTAAAACTTATATTTGATTTTTTTAACCTATACCTAAAAGTGCATGCCTCATAAAAACTAAGGTTAGACGAGCCTCACATGACACCAATTAGACATAAACCTCATTGTAACTTTTTTTAAAAAAACTTTGAGACAGATTATAAGGTGGGTATTTTATTGCACAATTTTAAATAAAGATAATGTTGATAGTTCTCTCTCCCCTATGCCTAAGAAAGGTTGTGTCTTAGTTTTTAAAGACTTATCCTCAAGATGTTTAATATGTTCATAAACTACGTATCAATTTGATATCCATTTTTGCTAAAACTCAAAAGTTCTGTAAAATGTTTTTTAACTCTCTCGTTGGATTTTTTAACATCTCTATTAAAAAATGATTGATAGAGATGTTGAAGTTCCATTATTATTCTATATAAATGGCATCAACATTTGAGTCATCCTCTACTAGAAAGACTTTCAGAAGTTTGTTATTGTCAACAACATTCTATTTAAGATTAAATATAATACATGTGAGCCAAGTAACAAAATCATATGTTTTCCCATCTTCCATGTTGAATCCTAGTGATATCCAATTTAAGTTAGTTCATTCAAATAAGTCTAAGTCCTTGCTTACTTGGGATTGGAGTTCTTTATCATTTTGTTTAATAATTACTCTTGAACGATGGATGTATTTGTTCAAGTTCTAATATGAAATCTTGCATGTATTTTACACCTTCTGCTAGGAAAAAAATCATTTTCTATTATAATTAAAACCCTTCATACTAATAATATTTTGCAGTTTTTGAATGGATTATTTATCAAACTTATGTCATTTTATGTTTCAATAGAATTGTCATATTCAATCCAAGTACCCCCATTATCTCATCACTTCAATGTTCCATATGAGTGCCCCTCATCATTTCAAGTTTAACATAGTTTTGATCGCATGCTACCTCAAACTTATTTATCATTCTTGGTGATGTTATCCCTTCTCCATTATCTATGTCAAACAGCAGCCTCGTTAACACTCCCATCTACACTCAAAATACTATTAATAAAGAGATTTTTTTGAGATATTTCTTATCATGGCATGTTGGTTAGCAAATTATAAATTAATCTATCTTATTATCGCCAGATCAGATATCTCTTTTGTTTGAGTTAGTCAACACATGCAAACTCCAAAAGAGAAACATTAAGAAGTTGTTCTGCATATCTTATAAGATATATCAATAAGTCAACAAGAAAAAACTAGTATACACTGAGAACGGACACCTTAATGTGGAAGTTTTTCTTGTGTTGAATATATTAAATCAATTGATGATAGAAAATTCACATCTGGGTAATACATAGTCATGGAAGGTAATTTGGTCGAATGGGAGAGTGAGAAAAAAATAGTTGTTTCCAAACTAAGTATAAATGCAAAATAGAGGACCATGATACACCCTACATTTGAAATGCTCTTGGTTAAAACTTATGAACCTCTTGTGGGAATTTGGTTTTTCTATTTGCACAACCTATGGTCTTCAAATGTGGCAATTATAATACTATCCACAATGTATCATGTTACATAAAAGAATGAAATATATTGAGGTCCCTTCATTTGGTATGGTGCTATCAAAGAAAATTGCTATACTTCATGTTTCTAGTGCAAAACAACTAACAGATAAATTTAGTAAGGCTTTAGGTCCACTTTAGTTTTCCTAACTACATAATCAGTTGTACAAATTGATATATACACATCAACTTCAGGGAGAGTGTTAACATCACCTTGAGGTGAAATGCTAGTATTAGCATATTCTTTAAATAAAGTTATTTAAAGTTAGTATACTATATTTGTTGTATAGTCTTTCAAGACATTGTATTTAGTTCCCTTGTTATAAAGAAGGGGCTCACTTGCAAAATGATATGGTAAAATCTATTTTTTCCCTCAACATATAAGAAAAATAAAAGCAAGCATAATCCCCCACCAACCAGACAAGAGAAAAAATAAATAAATATTTGATAATTTTGTATGTTACAAGAGTTTTGTGTAGAAGATGTAACTCAACGAATACAAGACTCTTCTCTAATCTTAAATTGATTTCCTCTTATTGACTCATACTCCCAACAAAGTTGCCTCTACTAGATTATTTTCCCATCCCGCTTTAAATGCTTGTTAGGGCCCTTTACTACATATTAATCGGATTTATCTAATTTATTTTCCCATGTCAAGTTGTTAAATGTTCATGCAATTGGATCGTGTGGTCTCAATTTTCCACATCTTCTTTAGCATGGATTATTAATGAACTCCTTAATACTTGTCATAGTAGTGGACCATCAGCTTCACCATCCCAACCAAGACTATCAAACCTGAGATAACGGTTGAGGTAATGAGTAAGTTCATAGTCATGAAGCCATGGAAATGATGCACTTATATATGACTTCAGGTTTCAAGTTTCTACAAATTACAATAAAATAGGTAAAACTTTGAAAACAAAACCAACAAAAAGCCGTATCAAATGGAGAATTAAAGCTAATGAAGAAGTGAATGAAGAGAAGAGATGCTTGAGTGGAAGATTAAAATTAGATGGTGGGAGTGGGGTTTAAGGAGGAAAATTTGAAAAGGATGATTGATCAAAGTGATCAAGAAAGGGAAAGATTGGTTTAGCTAACTTTGTGGACCTTTAGGCTATGTTTTGGTTAGATTATGCAAATGTTGGGTCATGCATTGGACTTGGATTTGGATTTGGATTTGGGTAGAGTGCAACAAGTAATTTTTTTAGTTTTGGTTAGGAAATGAGCTAATGCTAGAAAGTTTACAAGACGGAAATGGCATTAAAAAAAGGGAAAGCCTAGATCAAAAAATGGCATGAAATATGAACAAGTTTGAATAAAGAAATAGATTAAAAAGCATAGAATGACATGATATTTGATGAAAAGTTAAGGTACAAAGTCAAGAACATTGTGTCCAAACTTCACACAAAGCTAGGTCAATAGGATAAAATAAATAAAGCAAATAGTAAGATATCAAGTGAAACATTGAAACTACGAATATAAGAATTTTCAACATCAAACAAGTTTGAACTAAGAAACAAAACTTGCTATGATACCAATATAATGAAAGAATGAGTGTAATGTGAGATACATGAGAGAAAAATGCTATTGATGATGATGATAAAAAGATGAAAGAAAATGGGAGATATATTATAATTTAAGATAGGAAACTCAGCACGTAGGACAAAGTTACTAGCACATAGCGTAGATCAAAGAAAGTAAACACATGCATATAGCGAGTGGGATAACTAAGATTTCCAAAGGAATTTTAATTTTAAAATATTTATTCATCATGATATCACTATCTTGATACAAGCTAAAGAGGCTAGTTATACAAAAGAGGACTTATAACATGTAAAGACAAAAATAACCCAACATAAACTATAAAAGCACCCATAATATCCCTTCCATAATTTAAGCATAAAAAATTAATACATGAACATGAAACAAACATATAAATTGAGTTCTTTAGGCTTATGATTACCATGCATCTAAAATCATTTTAAATTAAAAGCGAACTTATGATTTTGTTTTCTAACAAAATGCTCTATACACCAATATCAAGCTCTTCACTTCCAAACATCAAATTTTAGATTGTTGCCAACTAATCCATTGAGTATGCCCATAGGCTTTCTATATGAGAGTTTTTGCATGACCAAGAATGAGATCGTGCAATGGTTTGAGTGGAAAATGGATACAAAAACATAAATTAATGTTGGTCATGGTTGCACATCTCATTCATTGCTTAGAAAGTGTTTGGCCAACCAATAGTAGAATATCTCTTTAATATACTAGTTGCACCCCCAATTAGGCAAAATGAAGAGACAAATCAAATTGAGCCTAGCACTTTAACCGTTTAGGGCTTGCATGATTTGGGGTTAAATTAGGATTAGCTTAGCCTACAATCATTTAGCCACCAAATCCAGCCCTATAAATTCAAATGCACAAATCAATTCTTAACTTGAGATTCAGCTAATAGGTTAATCCTGCCAATCCTATTTAAAAATAACCCACTCTTTTGTGCTCTCTTAATTCATAGTTTGTCCTTTAGGAATTGATGACAGAAGAAAAAAAGGGTGGCTAACATGCATTAATGGAACCTAATGATGGCAGCAAGGTGTTTTCAAAGGTTACAGTCATTAACAAGGAAAATTCGGTAAAGGTCACCTTCGAGTTTGGAGGGACTAAAGAGTTATTCAAGAAACAGAGAGGACAACAATAAGATGAAAATAAGGTGTGATTTTATGATGGTAATGAGGCGGGGGACGGGGGAGAGAACACACGATAGTTGAAAAAAAAGGAAGAGATAAAGTGTGGGGATGGAGATGAACGGCCTTGACAATGCTGGTGACTACGTGAAAATGCGCATAACAAGTTAAATTTTATTAACCAGTTATAATTACATCTAATTAACACTCAACTATACGCAATTGATCACTAATGATGCGAAAATATATTTCAAGCCTGTGATTAGTCAATTCATTGGCATACCAAACAGAATTTAGGGGGTGTTTGGCAACGGATTGGATTTATTTCAAGTAGGATTTACTAAATCCAGCATATCTGGATTTACTAAATCCAGCATATCTGGATTTAGTAAATCCTGAGCTGTTAAATCTTGAAAATTGTTTGGTAACAGATTTATTAAATCCTGCTAAATCCAGAAAGATGTTTGGTAAGTTATTTGAGGATTTAAATCTATTATAATTAAATAATATTTTTTAAAGAATAAGAATATAAATAAAAAAATAATATAATATTAAAATTAAAATTTATCATTTAATAAAGATATCAATCATTACAAAATATAAATAAATATTACATTATTTAGATCTAATCACGGATCGATAACGTCTTCTAGGTCCTTATTTTAGATAAGATAAAGATAATAATCAAAACCAATTTAGATTTTGGAGTTCACAATTACTGAAATAGAAATGATTGGAAAAGATGGAACTTTATGAGGTAAAGTGAAAAACAATATTATACTCATATTTTAGGCCATGAAGCGTCTACATTTTCTCCTCAACTTTTTTTATTTTCAGTATTCTCTATCAATCTTTTCACTTATTTTTTAGATATCTCCGAAGATTCTTCTTCTATCCACAAATAAATTGAGATTCAACAATATGTACATTTATCTAATTTTCAATATTATGAAATATATAAAATCAAATTTCTGATTTATTTAAGAAAAAAAAATTTATATTAGAATGGTATAGTAAAAGTTATTCATCGATGCTTCTATAAATATAAATTTATTTTAATATTAATATAATTTATGATTAATCAAATAAAATTTAGATATTAATTTTTAAAAAAATTAGTGAGATAAAATTCAGTTTGATTAAATTTTTTTCAGTATATCCTAATTTTTTTCGTTTATGATATAACAGCCTATATTTGAAAATCATATTTGTTTTCAATTCATCTCTTTCTACCATATAAAATAGGGTTAACTGCACAATTGTTCCCTCCAACCGCAATGCCGAAGAGCACAGGTCACGGTGCGTTGGAGAGGGACGAAGAGGATGAAGGCTTGAAGGTACGGCTTCCACCATTGTTTCCAATGAGAAGTAAAATGATTCATACTTGATTATAGATATATAAGTTAAAACCTTCTTCGTTTCCTTCGGTTCTTTGCAGTTGAATCGGGGACAAATGAGAACCGACAGAGGAAGGGCCGGTTCTTTGCGGTTGAAGGAAAGCGGGAGAAACGAGAGAGTGGGAGCTTGGTTCTTTGCGGTTGAAGGAAGCGGGAGAGAATGAGAGCCTTTTGATTCTTTGAGAGAGGCGGAGCGAAACGAGAGGGAAGCGAATCTACGAGGACAACTCATTCCGCCAAAGAGGTTCGTCGATCTAAATCCGTTAAATCAGCGGTGATTTAATAAATCCGAGATTTACAGAATGTCGGATTTCATTCTGGCCTGGCGGTTACTAAATCCTTAGAAGGTGTTTGGTAGGATTTACGGGATTTAGATGGCTAAATCCCTAGTAAATCCGTTGCCAAACACCCCCTTAGGGTTAACTGTTACTCAATCTACCTACCAACAAAATAGATATTGGTTTGACCTAGCCTAACCCAAGTGGATTAAACATATATGCCAATTTTAACACTGAAGTTAGAGTTCCCCAAGTAACCTTTAACTAAAGCGAACTAGGTAATCTACATTCTACCAACTGCAGGTCGGCATATAAAAGCAATTTGATCAACAAAATTCAACCAATTCTAAAAATCAAAGCAATATTTGCAGGAAGTATATATGCTACAAGTCCAGATGATCTCACAATAATAATAATAATAATTGGTATCATGAGGTATAGCCGTGTGGCACTGCACCGAGGACGGCACTGCACCGAGGACGGGATAGCAGAAGAAGAGAGTATAGCGCTTGGAGAATGCTCGATTCTAGAGAAGACGTGCACCGGCGGACTCGATCAAAGAGGTGATTTTTGAGTCACCAATGTTGCGCTAGGTTTTAGTTTCTTCTGTATCGGCGCAACTGTATTGTATTGTTGATCAAATTATTTATCAGGATACTCGTTGAACGAAAATACTTAAAATCTCTTCTCCTCTTTATTGTTTAAGATATCTCTGGCATTTTTGGGGGACTGCGCTTTTGAATTTTTTTTTTTTTTTTTTTAAATTGAAACAGAACAGATGTTGACTTTATATGTTTCATAATTAATTTATTTAGATAAATATATTCTATTTTTTTTAATTTAATTAAATATTCTTTATTTTTATTTAGAATTAAAGCATTATTAATATAAATATATCTTTTCATATGACTTTTCTTCTTATAGTAGCATAAAAAATATGACGACATTGTAATTAAATAGAAATCTTATTAGTATTTAAGTATTTAAATAATATTATAGCATATGATAAAAGTGATTTTTTAATGATTAATACAATTATATAAATTTTTTATAAGAATAACAATCATTAAAAATTATGATCAATTTCATAGAATCTAAATGTTGAATCAGACTAAGGATTTGAAAATATATTTGAAAGATGTTCAATCAGTAGTCAACAAAATTTTGAATTTTGTTGAAACTTTATTGGAACACAATTTGACCAAGTTGCAAAACATATTTGATTGATATTGACCTTATTTGAACCTTACTCCGAACTCATTCAAACTTTAAAAAAAATTTCACTATTATTAATCAATCCTTTTTTATTTAAAAATTTTTCATAAATAGCACACAATTCTTATGTGTTTACATTTATAACACCTAAAATTTAATATTTATAACTATAGCTCTATTCCTATGTATGAAAAGATGCACTTCATTTTAAAAAGATTAATAACATTATTATTTTTGATATAATAGCAAAAATTTAAGTGTATTTATATAAATATGTAAATTTAGATGTTAAATGTGTAAATATATAAGAATTGTGTGCCATATATGCAAATAATCATTTTTTATTTTTATTTGAATAAGCTTGTAAACATATTGAATAAAGTTGGACATTTATTAGACAAAAGTTCAAATCAAATAATTATGTTGCTTCATTACTTTTACAGCAAATTTCCTCTCCACATGAATCAAACTTCAATATTAATGTATTATATGGTGTAGAATAGAAAGAAAGTAATAAAATTTGTTGAACTTTTAGTGAGAAATAGAGCAAAGAGTTGATGATTCCGAACAAAATATTATGTTCAAAAAGTTATAAATCTTTTACACAATTATTAAGACAAATATGGACTAATTTAATTTGAAATTATAAGTGAAGTATTATTTTAATGAAGAAATTCCTCAAATAAAAATAATAATAGATTATGATATTGCATTCGCCATTAATGAGATTTATATATTAACTCAATATCATCCTCTCATTTATATGTTTATTATGAAATAAAATATTCAGTGTAAATTATAGTCATGATATAAAACTAGTTAATACAACATTGACTAATAATGCAATATGTATCGATATAAAAATAAATAATGATGTTGTTGAAGAAATACATGATGAAAATAATGATGATATCATTAATGCATCAATTAATGATGCTAATCCATCTGTAATGTAGCTTAAATTCTTAAATGAGTGAAGTTTTATGGCTTTTCATGTTTCTTAGGTTTGGAAGCATCAATTTATAAGATGAAGAATATATGAATAACTCATATCCTTTCACACCCCACTTTGATCACTTTTGGTCAAATATGAGGCATAACAAACAAATTTCCTACCATCACTCCTCTTGACCTCACTAATCAAGATCAAGAGAGTAAAAAATTAATTTGCAAAATGATCACAAAACACTCTTAATACTTTCATGATCATTCGAAAGATTCATCATAATCTTTAATATACAACCGTGTATAATTTAAATCATTAAGATATGCTTCTAAGGTTCTAATAAATTTCATAAAAATTTATAGCACTAGAAATACATTTTAATTTACATCCAATACATCCTTCTTTTATATTTCTTTTAAAATAGTACATAAAACTTTACAATGTAGGGAAAAATTAGGTCAAATATAACTAGAACATTCATTGTTGTAAAAATTATTTGGTTTACTTTCATTTGTTTTATTTGTATTATTTAAAGTTTTAGAAGTGTCGCATGATATTAGTGAAGGTTTTGGTACTTTCATATCGATTGGTCATCAAGATAATTTTTAACGGCTAATCAATTCAAGATTGGATAGTATATATCAACTTTCTAAAATTATAAGCCACTCCTATTGATTCAAGGCTAGGCCATATCATGCTAACTTTTTTATAATCAATAGTCGCCCTTCAATTCAAGGTTGGATCATTTATACTAATATTTTAAAATTCCCCCTCAATTTAAAAATGGGTTGTATCAAATCAACTTTCTAAATTCAAGAACATCATTATAATTCTCATTAGACTCTTCTCATCATAACTTTTATCTCTCCTTGTACATGCCATCATTATTTATAAACTTAACTCTCTCTCTCTCTCTCTCTCTCTCTCTCTCTCTCTCTCTCTCCTTACTCGAGTCATCGCCATTTATTAACTTATCATTTTAATTATAATTAATAATTAAACTAAATTAAATTAAACTAAATAATCTAAATTTTTTTCTTAAACTCTGGCTTGCACTCTAGCAACACTATAGAAACCACACTTAAGTCTGCATGTAGTAGCTAATGGTTAACTAGGAAAAAAAGATTTAACTATTGTGAAATATTTAATCTCACTTCTCTAATTATTTCAATCAAACCAACATTTTTCTTCTTCGAGTTGCTGTAGTTCACCCATTGCACGCAGGAATCGCGAAGGGAGAGGGAGTCGAAGCCACTGGTCTTGTGGCGTCGGGTGTGCAAGTCACGATGATGGGGTGTTTGATCAGCATGCTAGTTATTCATCGCTCATCACTGGGAGTTGAAGGCGGCTCAGCCGCATGCGAGGGGAGTTTCAGCAGCGTGGGTTGAGGCTGAGGGTGTCGTGTTCAACATCATAAGCATCAACCCGAGGAGATTGAGTCGGTATTTCACCGACCGAGAGCAGAGGTAAATCAAGTAAAAAAAATTCATATATATTGACATTTTTATAAAGTTATATAGGGAATTAGTGAGTTAAATTATATATATATATATATATATATATATATATATATTTCGTTTACAATTTTTGAGTTAATATTTTGTTAAATAGTAAATTATATATGTATGTGTATGTATATTAATATTATATAAAAATTAGAGAGAATTTAATTAGTCAGTTTAAAATAATTAATTTAATGATTAAAAATAAGATTCTTATTAGCCTACAAAATAATATAGTATGTGTGTGTGCATGCACACACACATACATACACACAACATATTAATATATAGTTAAAATGTGAAATAATGAATTAAATATTTTTAGTTAATATACAATTTGTTATCAGTTAAAGTTTATGTGTGTGTAGTGCAGTATTAAAAGAAAATTATTTTAAGTATTTTTAAATGTCTTAATTAATAAATAATCTAATATTTTTATTTTCATGCTGAGTAGGAATTAGGTGCTGAAATTAAGTTTTGGGGGAAGGAATTGTGATGTTTGTGAATTATTAGGTAATAAATCAGGTAATTGTTATTATTTGTTAATTAAATTAATTTTAGTAAATTTGAAGTAATTTAGTAGGAAATTAAATTGATGTTAATATGTAAATATTAAATTGAAATTTTAATTTAGTCGCTTTTGATTTTGCAGCATTGGAAGAGTTATAATTTTTTATGAAAGCTTGTAGTAAGTGATTTTATGAGAAGAAGTCGTGTTGAAAACAATTTATGTAAGAAAAGAATTTCAGGCAACCTATTTCATAAGCAAAAAATTTTAATTATGTAAAATTTGTAATTGTATTACAAAAAGATACTTTCCTATTTCATACACTGTTATTTATATATGACATATAATGTAAAACATTGTCAACTCTTCATATTGTGAATTATGAGTGTTGTATATTTTTGATCATGTGCAAAGTATATACAAAACTTTTGTTATTACAATATTTCAATTAAGAAATTTAATTATTATTGTTTCTTGTGATATTCACTTAGTAAAGCAAGCATGTGATACTGCAGATTGTTATGTTTCATTCATAGTTTGTTTACATTTATATACTAATCTTTCATACTTAATGTTTATTTCAATTATCAAAACATGGATAGCTAAGAAATATTAGGTGAAAGGAATCAAGTTGATAATATGATATAATGTTGTCTGATTAGGTTGGGGTAAAAGGATCCCTAGTAAGACAAAAAGAGTTCTCTAATGACATAAAATAGGATAAAATAATCTCCAATATAAATAAAAAAAATCTTCAATGTAGCTTTCAAGATAATTTATGATAGCTAATAATCTTGACAACTGTACATGACACTTTTAAAGTTGAATTAAAAACATATTAGTTTCACTTGTTGGTATACTATGTTTTCTTACAAGGAGTTATAAAGTAAAGTTGAACCTAAGAATTTATAAAATCATGCTAAACATATGTTTATAAAATTTTTTTATGCACTTTTAATTGGCATGCATATTAATTTCTACTCTTCAGTATTTAAATTCTATATTAGACTTGCTTATCTCAGTGAGTCCTATGACTTGTTAAATAAATATAACTATTTTTATAGAAAAAAGAAATGAAAAGGTTGAGGAGTAGGTTTTTGCTCATTTTGAAATTTTTGATAGGGAAAGAAGTAAATTTAGTAAATTTTAAGTTTACTATTTAAAAATGAATGCTTCAAATGCTTTGTAGTTTTTTTTGAAAAAATTTTATTTAAATTGCTTTTGTTTATGATGAATGGTTGATTATAGTATATTATTTTATAGAAAATGTTCATTTATATTGTTGGGTGGATTTAGATGATTAAATGTATCTTCTGCTCTATTCTATAGAAAAAAAAAATTCAAAATATATGTTAAAGAAAATTTTAATTATCTAGATCTATACACCTCTATTATGTCCTATTTTGATTGGTTATAAGTTATCATAATGAGGGGTGATCAAAAGTGGTATCAAGGTTGACATATCCCTCTAAATTTATAAATCAAGCATAGATTTCAAGTTAAAGCATATATTCAATCAAATAAAATGACTCAGTGAGATGAATCTAACAACACTAAAATCATGTCAAATTGAGCCAAAATGAGCTCAAATCAAGCTCAAAGGTTATATATGAAACTTCGAGACACTGATTGGATGATCAAATGACTTTCAAATTTGACATGCTTATAGTCGAATCGAGCGGCTCGATTTGCCAAATCCAACGAGCCTAAGATCACTCAAATCGAAGATTGTTTGGATGGTCAAATCACCAACAAACTATATATGATTAAATGAATCAATATACACCATCTGATGGAGTGTTTTAAAATTTTGGCTACAATGACCAAAATGCTCCTCTTATAATCCTATAAATAGGACCCCATTATTGTCATGAAAAGGTGGAGGGAGATAGAAGTGAACGTGGGAGAAAGCTGAGAGAGAGCTAGAAGTTTGAAGTTCATCGTCACCACCGTTATTGTCGATCACCGTCAATTATCGTCGCCGATTGCCACCAACAACCATTACAGTCCAACAACCACTGCATAGCTGTTGTAACCTGATTCTGAATTTTTCATTATCAGGATTTCTCATATACAACCTTGTAATCCCGTTATCGAGAAAACTTAAACTTTATACTCCAAAATAGATATATAGTGGAACATTTTTACTAGGCTAGGTCCCGTGAGTTTTTTCTCCCTCTTTTTGGGGTTTTTTCACATAAAAATTATGGAGTTCCTTATTCTCTTTTCAACTATCTACGTGCATGCTGGATTTTCCAACGAAGCTAAGGCTTGAAATTTTATTTTGCCGCAACTGATTTTCTGGCACGCAATAGTTTGGTGCCGTCTGTGGGAAAGAGATTCCCATTACTTCATCAAGTCAAACAACCAAGCTTCCCAACAAGATCAAAACCATCAGTCAAGTGTAGCACTTTTGTACTTTTGAGAAGCGTATGTGAAGAACGAAGATTCATCAAACTCTGATCATTCAACTTTTATTAGAAACTAGAGGGCAACTCTTAATCTTAGAAGATCATCCATATTAATATGACAAGGATCTAATTGATTACCAGCTCAAGAAATAAGTCAAAGTTAGAAGATATTTCAACATTAAGAAGAAAATAGCTTGACAAACTATTATCTTTATATTATAAGACAAAGATTAAGGAGCAACTTTGGCTACAACCTCAAGCGGGTGTTTTGATTTGACATCTTCCACATAAGTTAACTTCATCGAGAAAAACTCTAAGAAATAATCTTAGAAGAATCAAAATGTTTAATCTCTTCCACAGAGGTTAACATCATACTTTAAAAAAATAACTGCGGATGAGAGTTAAAACTATTGACTTTTTCCACACAGGTTAAATGTTATCGAGTAATACTCTGACAAACAATCTCGGATAAGTAATAAATTTGTACTTACTTCACATAGGTTATCGTTATCAAGTAATACTTTGACAAATAATGTTGGAAGAATCAAAATATTTAACCTCTTTCATACAAGTAAACGTCATAGTTTGACAAAACAATCTCATATGAGAGTTAAAACTACTGACTTCTTCCACACAGGTTAAATGTCATTGAGTAACACTCTGATAAATAACCTTGGATAGGTCAAAAATCCTTTATTGATTCCTCCCGTGGAAGGCAAGCCTCTGAGGAAGCCTCGATGGGAAGCTAGTAGTGGACAAGATCATCACTAGAAAGACTCAAAGAGAGCAAGTGGCTGATAGGGTCTCCGCTCATCAAAAATCTCAAAAGATAAAAATCTCAGAAGGTATAAGTACATCAAAAATCTCAGAAGGTAAACGCCTCAGAAGGCAAACACCTCAGAATGTATCGGCACATAAAAAATCTCAGAAGGTAAAAATCTTAGAAGGTACAAGTACATCAAAAATCTCATAAGGAAAAAGCCTCAGAATCTATAGGTATATCAAAAATCTTAGAAGACAAAAGCCTGAGAAGGTACAAATACATCAAAAATCTCAGAAGACAAATACCTCAGAATGTACATGTATATCAAAAACCTTAGAAAACAAAAGCCTTAGAGGGTACACGTACATCAAAAATCTCAGTAGGTAAAAGCCTCAGAAGGTACATATATATCAAAACTTTCAGAAAGCAAAAGCCTTAAAAGGTACAGGTACATTAAAAATCTCAGTAGACAAAAGCCTCAGAAGGTACAAGTACATCAAAAATCTCAGTAGGAAAAAGCCTTAAAAGGTATAAGTACTTCAAAAATCTCAGAAGGCAAAGGCCTCAAAAGATACATGTAAATCAAAAATCTCAAGAAGCAAAAGCCTTAGAAGGTACAAATACATCAAAAATCTCAGAAGACAAAAGCCTCAGAAAGTACAAGTACATCAAAAATCTCAAAAGGCAAAAGCCTCAAAAGGTAAAGGTACATCAAAAATCTCAAAAGACAAAAGCCTTAGAAAGTACAAGTACATCAAAAACCTTGGTAAAAAACCCCGAGTCAAGTACATCAAAATCAGAGAAAAGCCCCGGCGTACAAGTACATCAAAATCACAAAGTAAAAGCCGAGGAAATGCACATCAAAATCTTAAGGCAAAAGCCTCGAAAGTACAAGTACATCAAAATCTCAAGGAAAAGTCTCGGCAGCACATCAAAAAATATCAAGAGTAAAAGCCCCATAAGTGTACAGATATACATCAAAAAAGCAAAAGAGTCGTTCAGATACATCAAAATCTCAAGAGTAAAGCCTCAGAAGGTACAAGTACATCTAAAATCTTAGTAGGCAAAAGCCTCGAAAGATACAAGTACATAAAAAATCTCAGAAGGCAAAAAGCTCAGAAGGTACAGACACATCAAAAATTTTAGCAGGTAAAATCCTAAGAAGGTACAGATACATCAAAAATCTTAGTAGGTAAAAGCTTCAGAAGGTACATATACATCAAAAATCTCAGTAGGTAAAAGCCTCATAAGGTATAGGTACATCAAAAATCTCACTAGGCAAAAGCCTTAGAAGGTACAAATACAAAACCTTAGAAGGTATAGGTACTTCAAAAAATCTTAGAAGGCAAAAGCTTCAAAAGGTACAAGTACCCCAACGGAGGAAAATAAGCTTGTTGCGATCTTTTAGGAGGAATAACCACCAAATCATTTGAAAAATAAAACTTCTTCGTGAAGATTATCAAAGTATCATTTGATAGTATCGTTACTCGCCATCTCCCCGATGCTTAAATCCATCATCTTATATCTTTAGACATTGGGATATATGTTGAAGGATGCTCACCCATGAAGATACTCTCTATTTTTTAAGTTTGGAAGCACACTGGAGCCTGAATTTGGGATGTGCACAGTCTAATCAGGTTAGTTGGAAACCCCGAGATTGGGGAGAACTGGAGCCTGCGAGGGGGGTCGACACTGTTATACATGTTAATGAAGGCTACCAAAGAGAAGAAAGTGGAAGCACACTAAAGCTTAAATTCGGGATGCGCACCGCCTAACCAGGTCAATTGGAAACCCTGAGTTCGGGGAGAACTGAGCTGAGAGACTGCAGATTATAAGTTAGTGGAGGCTACCAAAGAGAAGAAAGGTAAGACAGAACTTTGGGATGTGCGCCACCTAACCAGATCAGTTGGAAATCCCGAGATTGGGGAGAATTGGAGCATGCGAGCGGGTCGGCACCGTTATACAGGTTAGTTGAGGTTACCAAAGAGAAGAAAGTGGAAGCACATTGAGCCTGAATTCGAGATGCACGCCGCCTAACAAGATCAGTTGGAAACCCCGAGATCAGGGAGAACTGGAGCCTGCTAGGAGAGCTGACACCGTTATACATGTTAGTGGAGCCTACCAAAGAGAAGAAAGTAGAAGCACATTGGAGCCTGAATTTAGGATGCGCGCCACCTAACCAAGTCAGTTGGAAACCCCAAGATCGGGAAGAACTGAAGCTTGCGAGGGGGTCGACACCATTATACAGGTCAGTGGAGGCTGCCAAAAAGAAAAGAAGTAAAAAAAGTAAAGGGCGAGTTTTCATTATCCTTTGGGGGGTATTTATACTTGAAAAAGAGACTCTTTAAATTCTTTAAAGATTTTCAAAAATAAAATAAAATAAAAAACCATTCATCTTCTTTTAAAAAAATAATAAAAAAAGAAGAAGAAAACTCTTCATATATATATATATACTTTTCATAACTGAGAGAGAGAGAGAGAGAGAGAGAGAGAGAGAGAGAGAGGAGAAAATTATTGACATTTTAAATAAATAAAAAAACTCTTTATATTTTTCTTTAATAAAAAATATTTATTTTCTTCATAAAAAAATCTTTCTATCTCCTCCTCCTCCTCCTCTCTCCCTCTCTCTCCCACTCTCACAAAGAAATTTTATTTTAAAAAAAAGAAATGTGGGGCCCACAACCCCCTCTCATTTTAGCCAAAGGCCACCCATTAAAAAAAGGAAATTGGGGGACCAATGCTCCTCTCTTTAAAAAGTAAATACATATATATAAAATAAATTATATTAAATAAATATTAATAACTAATTAGTAAATAAATTTGATACACAAAATATATATAATTACAAATCGTAATAATTTTTATCTAAATTGATTTTATATATTTTTGGATGAAATGATTTTTTTTTTCATCTAAAAATAGGGGACAAATAATATATCCCTCTAAAATTTATAAATTAAGCATAGATTTCAAATTAAAGCATATATTCAATCAAATTAAACGACTCAGAAGATGAATCCAACAACACTAAAATTGGGTCAAATCGAGCCCAAATAAGCTCAAATCAAGCTCAAAAGTTACATATGAAACTTTGTGACATTGACTGGATAATAAAATGAATTTCAAATTTGACGTGCTTATAGTCGAATTGAGCAGCTCGATTTGGCGAATCCAAAGAGCCTAAGATCACTCAAATCAAAGATCGTTTAGATGGTTAAATCACTAAAAAACTATCTACGATCAAATGAATCAATATATACCATCCAATGGAGTGTTTTGGAATTTTGGCTACAATAACCAAAATGCTCCTCTCAGAATTCTATAAATAAGATCTCATTAAAGGGAGGAGCTAAGTGAACTTGACGAAAACCGGAGAGAGAATTAAGTCAGATCACTACCGTCATTATCGATCACCATCAATCATTGTTGACCGCCACCAACAACCATGATATGTTGTAACTGACATGAATTTCCATTATCGTGATTTCACATACGCTGTAATCGTTATCTAAAAAAACTTAAAATTTGTACTCCAAAACAGATATATAGTTGAGCATTTTTACTGTGCTAGGCCCCACAGTTTTTTCCCCTCTTTTTAGGATTTTTTCACGTAAAAATTTTAGAGTTCCTTATTCTCTTTTCAACTATGTGCCGGTGTGCTGGATTTTCTAATGAAGTTATGATTTGAAGTTTTACTCTACTGCAACTATTTTTCTAACACGTAACAAGGGTATTTTAATTATGAGAATCAATTATGAAAGCATTATTAGATTTATTGATAATATGAAAGAAATTGAATATGAATTAATTACTATTGGGCATAGGTGGGTGTAATTTTTAGGAGTAGCATAACACAACTGCAAGAGAGGCCATCGTAGACATGAAGACAAAAATGATGGAATCAATGTGAGAGAAGCTTCATTGTGAGCTTTAGCAGCGAAGTGTCAAAGCCTCGGGGGACATGGCCGTGAGAAGGCTGGTGTGGATGTGGATGGCGAAAACAATGGAATCGACACAAGAGAAGCTTCATTGCGATATATATGTTATTTAAAATGTTATAAGTGGTGTAGAAGTATATTAAATGTTTTGGGTGATAGATATGTTATTTAAAAAGTTTTGAGTGTATGTATGTAAATCCCCTTTTTTTTTTATAGAAACAGCAGAATTAGATGCTGACTTCATATGCTTCATAATTAAATTATTTAAATAAATAAACACTATATTTTTATTTAATTAAATATTCTTCAATTTAATTTATAATTAAAATATTATTAAAATATATATATCTCGCTAAAAGTATTAACTATATCTTGCTAGTAACAAAGAAAAGCTTCATTCTTTCATATCTTTACCATATACAACATCACATTTACTCACAAACATTATTGATTTCTAGTTTTTTTTCATATGACATTCCTTCTTATAGCACTGTAAAAACAGCACGACACTATAATTAAACGAAAATCTTAATTAGTATTTTTAATAATCAAATAATATTATGGCATATGATAAAAGTGATTTTTAATGATTAATATGAGTTACATAAATTTGTTATAAGAACAACAATCATTAAAAATTAACATCAATTTGATAGAATCTAAATGTAGAATCAGACTTAAGTTTGAAAATATATTTGAACAATGTTCAATCAATTGTCAAAAAAATTTGAATTTTATTGTAACTTTATTGAAATGCAATTTGAGCATGTCGCAAAACATATTTGACTGACATTAAACTTATTTGAACCTTACTCAAAACCCATTCAAACTTTAACCTTTTATCACTATTGATCATTCCAAAGATTCATCATAATCATTAGTATGCTAGCATGTATAATTTAAATCATTCAGATATACTTCTAAGCTTCTAATAAATTTCATAAAAATATATAGGACTAGAAATACATTTTAATTCCAATACATTCTTCTTTTAAATTTCTTTTGGAATAGTACATAAAGCTTATAATGAAGGACAAAATTAAGTTACCTGATTATGGCCACACATATTTCTTTCCTTTGCATAAAATAATATTCAACATGATAATTGGTGTAGAAGCTTAGTGGGATAAATTATTTAAATATGAGATTTAAAATATAAGAAAAAATAAGTGATAGTATACATGTTAGTCGTTTAACTTATACGAGCACTTTTTTTATCATAACCATAATTAGCTTAGTGCCATATTTTAAATAAAAATATGCTTTGATACTTAATTAAATAAGTACATAATTATAAGTAGTAAACATGAGAGTCTATAAGAAATGAAATACATCTCTCAAATATTCAATAATATAAATACACTTGAACATTCGTTGTTGTAAGAATTATTTAGTTTACTGCCATTTTTTTATTTGTATTATTTAAAGTTTTAGAAGTGTCACATGATATTTGTGAAGCTTTTGGTATTTTCATATAATTTTTTCATCATGATAATTTCTAATGGCTCCTCAATTCAAGATTGGGTAGTATAATATCAACTTTTTAGAATTAGAAATCGCTCCTTTGAATTCAAGGCTAGACCATATCGTACTAACTTTTATAATAAAGAGTCACCCTTCAATTCAAGGTCGGATCATATTATACTAATATTTTAGAACTCCCCCTTGATTCAAAGATGGGTTGTATTGAATCAACTTTCTAAATTCAGGAGTTATGAACATCATTATAATCCCTATTAGGTTCATCTCATTGTAACTTTTATCTCTCCTTTCACATGTCATCATCATTTATAAGCTTAACTCTCTCTCCTTAAGCAAGTCATCACCATTTGTTAACTTATCTTATATAACAGGGCTTTTAATAAACATTCTTTCTTATTAACTTTACTATCACAAAAACTTAATATTTTTTAGCATTTATTATATTAACATGCTTCAAAAGTATTTATGAAATATATTAATTAGCATCCAAGAAATTTAAAATGCATCATATTATAATTTTTAAGAATTGAGTACTATAAATATCATAAAAATATTTAAAATAAATAATTGTATAAAATAGAGTAACTTTATTCGCAATATCAGATGTTAATGATATGCTCAATATGAAGAAATTTTATAAATATCATATTAATTATTTATTTATTCTTTTCATTAGAGATTGAGTATCTCATCTCACTTATCAAATTCTTTTTAGAGTAATTTTTTATTTTTAGTTTTCCAAAGTTATGTTGTTTCATAAATAATTTAAAAATATTAATTTCCTTAATTTATTATAAATTTCTAATTAATAACTTAAAACTATACTAAAAAACCTCAAGATAAAAAGTTGAGATGTGAATATAGCATCCAAGAGGGGAGAGGTAAGTAGGATATTTATTAAAACTTTACTTAATTTTAAGAAATTAATATGAAATAGAAGTAAATACTTTTAATTAAGACTTAATCACATAATATCGCAATAGTAAGCTAAAAAGTGTGAGAAACAAAAAAAGAGACAATAAGCACAAGGAATTTTTATGTAGTTCAACCAACCATATGGCTTGTCGGCTTTATGTACATCATGTTCAATTCTATTAATTTTGATGATAACAAATATATGCTTAGATATTCTATTATATATAAGTATTTCAGATGTATTGATTATGAAGATGTGCAACATTATTATTGACATAACTCATGCATCTCATGATATATGTTTGACAAAAAGAACGGACGACAGAGATTTTAACTCCTTCAACGGCTGTGAAAGTCGCGAGCCGTTCATCAATTCTGGATGATTTTTGGCAATCCAGTTAGTGAAATCTCTTGATTTTAATTGCAAAACCATCATTGAATCAAATAAAATGCATCTATATGGTTTGTTCTCCCTTGAGATCAAATTCATTTTGAAAAGTTTCAAAATCGAAAGCTCAAGAGGTTGGTTTAATGGAGTACCTCATTAATAGTGGTCTCCGATGATGGGGTTGATTCGAACAGCTTTGTGGTGTCCTGATGAAGCTCTAGGAAGAAGAAATTGGGTTCCCTCATTGTGAATCGGCTTATGGACCAAGCTATGCCTATTTTTGGGGGCTTTGGTCGTTCTCTGGCTTGCCAGTGGTGAGGGGATTGGGGTGAAGCTGCACTTGTCTTCATTTGACTTAAGGATGGTGAGAGGATGCTCAATTGGACTTGAAATTGGCTCTCTCTCTCCTTTTGCTATTAGAGGATGAGAGCTTCTTATGTAAGGGGGCTTGCCTTGGTTGGCCAAGGTAATTACCACCCTTGGAGGCTACCTCCACAAGGTGGTCAATTGACTCAAATGGGTTCAAGGTAGTGAGGATGAAGTGGGGAGGAGGAATCAATGTGGTATCTTGGATTAGGGAGAAGCTTCTTTGTATATTCCACCTCATTTCTTCATACGATGTTTCCCTTGTTTGGATACATTTGGTCTTCCTAATCCACTTTATTTTGGCTACCACTTATCCTAAACTCATTTTAGAATTGGCTTAAATGATTTAGGATATAATTAGTGAAAGATTTAAAGTCACATTCTCACCTTTCATTCATTTGGGTTTAAATCAATTCAAATGATGAATTGATTTTAGATTTAGTTTCTATTATGTTTAATTGATTAATTCCTTTAGTTTTTTTTTTAAGTTGATTTTTTCATTTCATCTCAACTTGACCAATTTAAGCTTAAATGGGTTTAGCTGATTTCAATTGAGTCAAATGACCCATCTAACTTAAGTTTTATTTAGATTTTAATCATACTTAATCACATGTGTGAGATGATTTGGAATGGTTAATTTCAATTAGTTTAAAATTGATTTTAATTTTGACCCATTTGACCCAAATTGGGTTTAAAGGGTTAAGTTGGATTCAAATGACCAAATTGGTCAAATTAGTCCCAATAATTGATCGAATTATATTTTATAATCATTTTAAATAATTTTGAACAAATAATTTGGGTTGATTTCAATTTGATTTGAGTTTGAATTCAAGAAGGCTTATTTAAGCCCATTTGTATCAAATGATCTAATTAGCCCAATTAAGTCTTTAATGGATTTATATTTCTTTAAATTCATGTTTAAACATGTTTATTTTATCATTTGGATTATTTGAATGATTTCATTTTATGATTTGGATTTGATTTCATGTTTTGAATTTAAATTGATTTAGTTTGGAATTCTTTGGTTTAATTGATTTTGAGCTTAATTAAGATAATTAAGCACCCAGATTACTTTAATTTAAGCTCATATAGATTCAAATTTCAAGTTGAATGTGTTTGGTTTACTGCTTTGTTTAAGTTGAAATTTGTGTTGAGCCCACCTAATTTCATTAGGTTAGATCAAATCCAAGAAGCATGCATTTGGTCACTAGGTGTAATGTCCTAAGTGTCTAATTAAATAGTTCTTAATTTAGGATTATATGCCATAATTACTAATTTAAGGATGATGTTAACCTCCTCTAAAAATGAGGTCAACAATAACCTAAGAATATAATCCATAAACAATGAATGCTATAAAGTATTACAAAAAAAACTAAAATCTAAATGCTACTCTGAGGTTCGATATTATAGAACCATCGCAAAATAATGAAAATTTCATAGAAATAACTAGTGACGGCGATTCTGACTTTCACTTCAAAATAAATCTAACTTGTTAGATGAGTTTTTTTATAAGTGTCAGAAGTCCTAGATAACATTCAAGTTCAGGATGCACTCCTAGAATTTGAAGAAGAAATTAAATTTATAATAAACAAGTTAATAGAAATAAAAATTGGATTATAGCTAATATCTATAAACTCACTCATGAGTCAAGAGAAATAAAAATTGATCTACAACTAACATCTATAAGCTCACTCTTTAGAGAGTCAGATATTAATGACTTTGTCAAGCTATTTTTAGAGTTTAAGGACTACTTTAATTGGAATTAGGATGAAATGTCCACTTTATCTCTAAATATGATGGTTTATAAACTCACAAATAGGCTTGATGTCCTTCCAATAAAATAAGTCCCTTGACGTATACGATTAGACTTTAAATAACAAGTTGTTGCTAAAGTTAAAAAGCTGGCCAATGATGGCCTTACATTTGAAAAAAATATTCTTCTTGGGTGGATAACATCATCCTAGTAGAAAAAGGGTCAAATATGCATATGTGTCAATTCAAGAAATTCAAACAAAGCTTTGTTTTGAAGATTGGTTCTTATTACCCATACTTGAGCTCAAAGTGGATAAAGCTTATATATATATATATATATATAAGATTATTCCAATCCAATGATGTCTTGTCTGGATATAATCAAGTTAATATAACACTTAAAGATGAAAAGTATAAGGCATTCAGAATCCCTATAGGGATATTCTATTACACTATCATATTTGCTTAATCTCAGGAATGTTGGGGAAATTTATCAAAGGGTCATGATCAAGGTTTTGATATCCTCACTCTTAATCAAGTAAATTGCTATATTGAAAATCTTGTTATAAAAATAATGAAATAAACAATAAAAAAGGGAAAATTTACTATTACTTGAAAATGATTGTATCACTATAATTTAAAAGTGAATTCCTAAAATGCACCTTTAAGGTAATTTCAAGAATTTTTTTAAAATTTGTAGTGGAATTTAGAGAGATCAAAATTAATTAAGCTATCCATGAAATATCATCTCCTAATAATTTTATCCAAAGAATCCTTTTAAAGAGTGCCAATTCAACTTAAGAAAATTTATTTCAAAATATTCAAGATAATGCTAATCTCCCAAATAATTTAACCATCTTAATTTTTTTACTGATTAGGGGCAAAATGAATATATGTATCAAAATATTTTTTTTTGAGAAAATCTAAGAATTTGCTTGCCCTAATTTTCGCTTACTCTTGGAAAAGATCTCGTAAACTTTATTAGATATAAGTCGGTAAAGCGAATGAAGAGAATGCATTGTAAGTTGAATATTCATATAATAAAAAGAAAACATATCAATCGTAGCTTTTGAGAAATCTATTAATATTTTATTGACTCAAGTTAATTAAGAAAACAATGAGAATGTCCAATAAGCAACAAATTTACAATAATAAATATCCATTAATTAAAAAGCATTGTTTGACTTCTATTTTTGCTCCCCAAGAAAACTAAAATGTTACATACTAGCTCATAAAATAAATCTAATATCTCAGGTTCAACCATAAGAAGTCTTGTCTACAATTGATTATACATCAAACATTGTTATATATGAAATTGAGATGAGTGAAAATAATAGAATCTTATTTCTATAACATCACCTTGTTGTTCACTATGTACAAATCTTTTTCTCATAATCTATTAAACATATTAAAAATCTTTTTAATCTTCTTCACTAAACTTTTTCATGTGTAAGAAGCATTAGTAGAATTAGGGTATAAAAAAGAGTCATTCCAACACCTCTCCCAAGTTAGGCTAATTAGGTTAAGGATTAATTCTAAGCAACCCCTACCTATTAGTCAAAAAAATTGAGGATTAGAAAATAAGCCACCTAAGGCTCATTTCCTCATTCATGTCTATCATAAGTTGAGAGCAAGCCTTTTGTGGCACCCCTCTTATGTCTCTCTTGGGTTTGGAGTAAGCCTTCGTACACCATTCTTACAAGTTTAGAGTAAGCCTTTTGTGGCAACATTCATGCTTTCCATAAGTTACGAGCAAGCCATTCATGGCACCCTTCATACAAATCTCTTGGGTTTAGAGTAAGTCTTCACGCACCATTCCCATAGGTTTGGATCAAGTTCTTTGTGGCATCATTCCTACTTTCCATAAGTTAGGAGAAAGCCATTTGTGGCACCCTTCTTATATATCTTTCTCATGTTTGGAGCAAGCCCTTTGTGGCACCATTTTTGTCATTCATAGGTTATGAGCAAGCCCTTGATGGCATCTTTCCTATACATATCTCTTTCGGCTTTGGAGTAACCATCATGCACCACTCCCACAGGTTTGGAGCATGCCTTTCATAATGCCATTCTTGTTTCTCATATGTTGGGAGCAAGCCTTTCGTGGAACCCTTCTTGTGTCTTTTTTGTGTTTGGAGTAAGCTTTTTGCATCATTTCCACAGGTTTGGAGCAATTGCTTAGTGGCACCATGTCTGCTTTCCATAGGTTGAGAGCGGGCCCTTTGTGGCACCCTTCCTATGTATTTTACATAAGTTTGGAGCAAGTCCCTCGAGACACCATTCTTGCCTTCCATGGGATAGGAAGAAGCCATCATGACCCCTTTCCTCTTTCAAGCTATTCAAGTTGGAACTAAACCATTGAAGGCCCCTTTCTGTTAATTGAATCTTACTAGGATAGGAACTGAGTCCCTGTGACCTTTTCCTAGTTCAAAAGAAAGAAATTTAAGGATGGAACTATGGCAATCTAAGGCTCCATTCCTATAGACTATTTAGGTTAGGAACTAACTCCATGTAATCCCTAGTTGTTAGTCAAAATTCAAGAATTAGGAACTAAGGTGTTGAAGTCCCCTTTCCTCATTCCAACTATTTAGAATAGGAATAAAGCCACTTCAAGGCCCTTTTTTAATAGCTAAACCAACTAGTTATGAGTAAATCCCTTAATAGTATCCTTTGCAAAAAAATAAAAAATAAAAAATAAAATAAAATAAAATAAATTAGGGATGGAACTAAACCATTCCAAGGCCCCATTCCTATAGAATTTTTGGGCTAGGAACTAAGTCGATGTACCTTTTAGTCAAAACTTGAGGATTAAGAACAAAGCCACTAAATGCCCCTTTGTACATGTAAGCTACTCAGGTTAAAACTAAGCCATTGAAGCCCCCTTCCTATTTGTTGAATTTTGCTAGGTTAGGAACTAAACCACCACAAGGCCCTTGTCTATGAACCAAACCCCTAGGCAGGAGTAAGTATTCATAGTGGCATCTTTTAGGGATTAGTACAATGAGCATAAGAGCATGTATCCACATCCCACCTCTCTAGTATAATTTGTTCGGAATAAGTCCTTCAACAATATCCTTGCTAAAGAAAAATTATTAAGATCTAATTTATCACAATATAGACATCTATAGGCCTGCTCATTTTGTTGCTAGAAAGATGTGAGTCCCCATGTTTTTTTTTATAAATTATCCTTTGAAAATTAACAGAAATTAAAGTATGTTGTAGTCAAGATAATAATAAGTCCCTCAGAGGCATCTTTTCTAGCTTTCACGACTATGTTAGGATTAGATTCTTTAGTGAGTCTTTTCTTAATAACATTTCTATTCTTCATAGAGAGTAGTGAATCTAGATCCTTCTAAGAATGAATATTTCTAAATCAGAACAACCTAAGATAGTTCATGCTTATCTTTTACAATCAAATTTAAAATAAAATTTTAAATCAAAATTAAAGTTAAATTAAAAACTTAAATTTCAAAATAAAATTTAAACCTTTGCAAGCAATTTTGATTATAATCTCTATAAAATTTGTTGATTAATTTGATCAATGATAATATCTGCAGTGTACTCTAACTAGTCTACCACACATATTCGGAGGTCCATTTGTTGACCTCATTTTTGGATGAGATTATGATTATTATAATCATAGTAATTAGATTATCTAATCATAGATTAGGAGCTTCTTAATTAGACATTTAGGATACTACATTTATTAGCTAGGACTATCTTCAAAATAAAATCAAACAATAAATTGAATCAAACCAAATTTGAAATCCAAACAAAATTTGAAACCAAATCAAATCAAACTCAATACCCTAGGCTGAAAGTTTTAGTCAGGTTTGATTTGTGTTTGAGCGATATTTTCACCTTAGGGTATTGAGCTTAATTGACTTTGGTTTCAAATTTAATTTTGATTTAAATTTTGGTTTGATTTTATTTTGGAGATACACTTGGCCACTAAATTTAGTGTCATAAGTACCTCATTAAGAAGCTTCTAATATAAGATTAGAGATTGTAATTATTAACGTTAGAATGATCCAAAAATGAGATCAATAATGATGAGTGTCAGATCCATGAGCTAAAGGATGAGTTTGAGCATTTTATGTATGAATAACTAAATAAATATGTGGGCACTTAACTTTAACACCTCTATCCAAAAATAAGGTAGTAGGGTTTGAAGTTAAAGTATCCCCTAATCTTTCTAGAGAAGTTGAAAAAAATCAAAAGTTTTATTTTATAATTCCATCTTCAAGTTTAGGAGAGGGTGTAAAGCTTGAAGATAAAATTTCAATAAAATAGTAGAGCTACATTTTAATTGGTTTCCTATGTGTGTCAAAAATTCAATTAAACATGGTTTGATCCATTGCCACTGGGCTGAAGGTATGGCTTGCTATGTGATTCTAAATTTAAGAAACTAAAATTTAAAGGTGTTGTAGGGCTTGGTACTATAGACCACTACAAAATGATGATTATTGCTTAATGATAACTAATAATTAGAAATTTGACCTTATCATTCCAAGCCAATCTACTTCATTAAATGAGTATTATTTAAAGATGTCATAAGACCAAGATGACCTACAAAGTCGTAATTCACCCCTAGAATTAAAAAAAAAATCCATAATTGACAAGTTAAGATAAATATATTTAGGAACGAAAAATGATCCACATCCCACATTCATAAGCTTACTTCTAAGTGAGTCAGATGTCAATGATCCAATTAAGCTACTCTAAGAGTTTAAGGACTGCTTTGTCTAGAGTTGCAATGAAATGCCCGGACTATCTTTAGACATGACAGTCTACAAGTTCAAACTTAATTTTAATGCCATTCTAATAAAGCAAGCCTCTTGATGCATGCAATTTGACATTAAATAGCAAGTCATTATAGAAGATAAGAAACTGATTGTTGTTGGCTTTATTGAAGAAGGCAAATTTTCTTCTTAGTTGGCTAGCATTGTCCTAGTGAAAAAAAAAAGATCAGATCTACATATGTGTCATCTTCAAAGACTTCAATAAGGCTTATCATAAAGATGAGTTCTTATTACCCATACCAAAACTCATGGTAGAGATAGCCTTCTTGCATAAAATCTTTTCTTTTATAGATGGCTCATCTGGTTATAATCAAATCAAGATGGCCCCTAAAGACGAGAAGTACATGACTATTGACCTCACTTTTGGAGTGAGCTCTCAACCCTATCCTCTTAAACTTAGGAATCTTCTAGACACTAAGATTTCCTTAGTCATAAGACACATCTAGTAATTAGGTGAACACTTAACATAAGCCTAGACACATAATCAGAAGATTAGGCTATGCCTTAGGGCTTAAGAAAATTACCTATCCTATAACTTAAACCCAATCTAGATACACTTTCTCAAATCAAACCTAGATTCAAATCTCAAATCAAATCTCAAATTCAAATTAAAATTCCAAATCTAATTTTAAATTTGACTCAAAATGATTGAAATCCAAAATCAAATTCAAATCCTAAGACCCTTCCTAAGTCATATGAACCACATTCATAAGCTTAGCCAAAACTCCCTTTAGATCAAATCAAACTCAATTGATCTCTTTATAAATCAATTATTCTTTTCATTTATATTCACAAATATAAATGAAATCCAAATTCAAATGACCAAAACTATATCAAAATCAAATCCAAACTCAATCTAAGCCTTTAAGCCAATTCTTTGGACTTAGCCAAATTCTATCCAAATCAAGTCAAAACTAATGATTTTCTCTGAATCAATCATTCATTCATTATTTATCCAAATATAAATAAAACCTACAATCATCAAACCAAATTCAATTCAACCCAAGTCAAGCAACTTCCTTTTGACTTAAAACTTTCAATGAGCCAAAACCTATTGACTCCAAATTGATTGTTGTTGAATTTATATTTCAATCAGCTCATATATAAGTTCAACCAAACTCAAATCAAACCAAACCAAACCAATTGACCCACTTAAGTCCACTTGACCCAAAGTGACCTAAAGGACCCATTTGAGCCAACTTTCAATCCAACCCAAATTGGATTGAACCAAGCTCACCAAAACCTTCCACCATGATTGATCATCAATGATCATCTCACTTTAAATCAATCCAAAACTCATTGATAAAATTTGACCAAAAATTTAAAAGACTACCAAAACCAATTGATCAAATCATCCAAATCAAAATTGATTGAAACCAATGGCTCAAGTTTATTCCAATTAAATTATTGAACTTGACCAAATTGAGCATAATGTCAAATTGGTCAAACTTGATCTAACCAGCCTAAATTGATTAACAATCAATTTTAAATCCAAATTATTAAATCCAAATTGATTCAAACCAAAGACCACATTCAAATTTTAATTGAGCATGAATCAACCCATAAATTAAGCCAATTTGGCCAATTTTGGGCAAATTGGTCAACTTGACCCATTTGGCCCATTTGATTCCAAATGAGCCAAAATCAATTCTAAGCCAAATTAAATAAAATTAATCTTATCAAAACTCTTCAAATTATCATTTGAACATAACATAAGCCTTAGTTTGACCCAATTTGAGCAATTGGTCAACCTAACATGATATGATATAATATGACTCATATGACCCAAATTGAGCCAAATCCCTTGAAATCAAGCCATGAACCATTGGGGGCTGATCAAACCCGATCAAAACTCATTTGGGATCAGCTAAAAATCAACCCAACTCATTTAAATCCCTTATGGATCCTCCCTCACATAGGATTCCACCCAACCTCATTTAATTCTCCCCATCACATGCATTTAACTCCTCCCCAATCTTTGCATTCAATGGAACTGATCATATGGAACATTAGGACTTTAGAGCAAAAATTTGAAGTCCTCAATCAATCCATCATCCATCCCAACCACCCTAAGCAAGATGATAATACTCTGAAGCCAAAAAATTCAAAAAAGGTGAATTTTGGCCATTATAAAGGAGGGGAAATGAGGCTTCATTCTCTTCCCACCACCATTCAGCCCCCCAAGAGCTCCAAAGAAAAAAAGGAACCCATTTTTTGAGCTCATCAAAGCATGAGACAATGAGAACATTGAGAAGAGGCAAAGTTAATCATTCCAAAGACCTAAGTTTGCTCCAATCTTCACCCGGAAACCACCGAAGCAAATTTTGCCAAACACTCTTGAAATTTTGTGTAAAATTTTCTCGCTATTTTAAATTTTCCTTTAAAAATTCAATTAAAATGAAAATAGAATTTTTTTTAAGCAATGATCATCATTTAATTTGAATCCTTCTAACCCCGATCACGCATCCACTCTCGATCACAGATGGGATCGCCCATCAATCACGGTCAATGGTCATTGATCCCATGATCATTTTCCTCATCCCATGTTTTCCGCCACGATCGCTATGCCACGCATCAACCGCTGGCTGTGTCCGCCACCACGCGTCCACCCAATGCATGGTTCCATCGTCGCCCACACCGGTTAATGGGAAAATGCTTTTTTTGATTTTAAAAATTATTTATGTCTAAACTTTGAAAATTCATAAAAAAATAAAATACTTAAAAAATTACAAATAAGGCTCGTTGGATTCAAGAGAATCCAACAAACCAAAAATTTCCAAATTATTTTGAGCTTAATTTGAGTTTTATGAAAATCAATTAATTACTAAAATATATAAGTCGATTGAGTTACAATTTTAAAGGATTAAAATAAGACTTAAAACACACCAACCGTAAAAATCTCAAGTTAAAAGGACTTTTGGATTGGGAGAAATTAAATTTTGAAGTTCAGAATGTCCATTTTAATAAAATAAATCAAATAAAAATCTAGAAATTTACAAAAATCTTCAAAATGGCTTAAATCACTTTAGTTGACATCTAGGATCTTAAAAAAATAATGTGATTTTCTGAATCTTAATGAACCCAAAACAAACACTTAAGATTAAATTTTAATCAAATAAGGAATTAATTAAAACATAATCTAGAAATAATTTAAATACCAAAATAAAATGATGTAATACAAATGATTTAATCAAACCTGTCAGAAAAATCATATGTATCCCTCATATGAAATTGAATTAAATATAATTAAACCTAATTTAGTTAATAAATTTGATTAATGATTAAATTTTTTAAATTAAACTCAATTAAGTAAATCAAAGAAACTTTATGTAAATCAAACTAATCTTGTTAAACCAACATTAAGTATGAATCTTAATTATATGAAACTACTTAACAAATTAAAATAAATTAAATATTAATTAATCATTAAATAAACAAAATCATTAATTAATAAACCAATTCAACATAATCATTTGATATTAATCAAATTAAACCAAATAAAGTTAAAGTAAACTTAATTAACATATGATTAAATCACATCCATTTGGAATAAGATAATTAATTAACCATTAATATAAACCTAACAACTAAATCAAACATGAATGAAATCAAAACATAATAAATGAAGAAAAATCAAACCTAACTATGATTATGAATAATTAATTGAAATAAAAATAAACAATTAAATTCACTTAATCTAATCAAATGATGTAATAATAATCCTTTAATCAAATCAAACTTAAGTAAAACTTAACTAAATCAAATCACTCACATGTGGAAATTAAGTCATTAATTAAATAAATCATTAATCTAATGATTTAAAAAATAATAATTACCTTAATCAAACTTAATTAAATTAAACATCTAATTAATGCAAACTTAATGAATTAATATATCATCTTAAACCAAATTAATTTTATAAATCACACATTAAAAATTAATTCAAATCAAATACTTAATTAATCTACTAATTAATTTAATCACACCTCTTAAACAAACTAATTAAGTCAATCAAATTAATCATATTAAATTTAAGCTTAATTAAATATTAAATGAAATTAAATGCTAATCAAATCTTAATTTAAACTTAAATTGTTATGTCATTAATTACATCATTAACCTAAATAAATATGAAATCAAATTAAAAATTAAATAAATCTTTATTTAATTTAATAATTAATCACATCCCTCAAGTAAATTAATTAAGTTAATCAAATTAATTGTATTAAACCTAAGCTTAATCAAACATAAATGCAATTAAATACCAATCAAATCCTAAATTAAACAAATCATTAAGTCATTAATCATTAATCTAAATAAATCTAAAATCAAATTAAAATTAAATAAATATTTATTTAATTTAATAACTTAAACAAATTCTAATCCAATGAATAAACACCTAATTAATGCAAACTTAATGAATTAATCCATCTTCTAATGAACCAAATCAACTTTTTTAAATCAAATTCAAATCTAACACTTAAGTAATCTACTAATTAATTTTATCACATCTTAAATAAGCTAATTAAGTCAATCAAATTAATCATAATAAACTTAACTTAATCAAATATAAATGCAATTAAATACTATTCAAACCTAAATTAAACCTAAATTATTAAGTCATTAATTACATCATTAACCTAAACAAATATGAAATCAAATTGAAAATTAAACAAACCTTTATAATTAACATAAATACACTTCTTAATTAAACTAATCACATAATCACATTGAACCTAAGCAAACCCATAGACTAATAAAGCTAATCAAATCAAATTAAGTCAAATTAAATTAAATTAAGAAAGAGTCTCATCAATTTAATATATAATCAAATTAAATCTCATTCAACCTACTTAAATAAGATAAACTAATTAACTATCCAATGTATGAAATCAAAATACAAACCAAACTTTGATAAACATGACAAATGGATGAGATTAAAAATAAAATCCTAATTACAAAAAATCAAACTCAATTAAAATCAAAATAAAATCTCAATTAATCTAATCCATCAAACAAATAAATAAACCACAATCAAATCAAATAAACATAAAATTAAGTCACATACCATAAATCAAAGAAAAGAATTAGATATTAATTTAAAAGGATATTGAATTATCAAGATTTAATTAAACCAAAACATCTAATCTAAAATTAATCAATCAAAACACATGAATTTAAACAAACTTAAACTTCATTAGATATTAAGGATATTGAATTATCAAGATGTAATTAAACCAAAACATCTAATCCAAAATCAATCAATCAAATACTTAAACAAACTCAAATTCTAAATTCTAAATCAAATCAAATGAATTACACAAATTCAAATGGGCTAATTAAGATACTTAAGGACCTTAGTTAGATTTTTTTAGAGTTAGGATGTAGAATAGGGTGAGTTCTCTACAAATGGAATTCATTCTACTCTTCATTCTTGAAAACCTAAACATCATTTTAACCAAATAAAAGTGAAATAAAATGAAAATAAATCATTAAATCATTTAAATTGAAATCACCCAAAGGTAAAATTTAAATAATTCAAACTTCAAATTGAAACTTAAACTAAAGAAGCCTAGTAAAGTCTTCACAGCTTCACACATTAGAATACTAAGTCACCACTTCTAGTTAGGGCATTTATTTTATGTATGATGTGTGTTTTATTTTGTGATGTAATATTTTAGATTGATGTTAGGGTGTATGCCTCAGTAATCGGATGGTATATTAGCCTAATCATATTTTCTACAGGGTTGTGCTTAAGGGGCATAATAAAATATAAATGTGTTTGTGAGTTGCTTAGCCCTAAGCATAACTCATTAGGACAAGTGGGCTTACCCATGTGCTAAGTCCAAATTATTCATATAACTTAGGTTGTATGGTGTGTTTAGCTAACATTTATTTTTGTGTAGATTTACTTTTCCTATTTTTGATGTAATTTTGTATTAGAAATTAGGATTAGTGTTATGGGGATTAGGATGAGCATGGCCGAAGGCTTAGTCCTGGGTGCCTGTGATGCCTTTGGAGCAAATCAAATCAAAAGAAAGAGAAGAAGAAGAAATGAAGAAAAGAAGACCCCATAAGATGTATTATTTTTTGTAATCCGTTGTATAAGGGTGAGCTCACCCATATTTTTTTTCTCTTTTGGGTGTACAAACGACCACAGACTTATTTTTTTATTCTTTACGATAGTCTATAAAATTATTTGATGTTGTGTTTAGATTGTGCATTAGAACAACATGCTTTTCATAATTTCTTTATGATTGATGCTTGAATGTGTGGCTGATGTAGGCTCTTAGGATGAATTAATTTTTCTACCCCAATTAATAACTCATAACTAAAATTTAAAAAACTCATAACCTCACATAAAGCCTAGAATTAAATCAAGATAATAAAATTTTTAGCAATCCCTTAGCTGGATGAATGAAAGTATAATATCATGCATATCATATTCTTCTACTCTTGTTAAGAGGGGGCTTCCATCTATGCCAGAGAATAAAGGCTTAACCTGTGAGAGCGTTTGATAGAAGAACACCCCTTTCTTTCTTGATTTGGCCCATAATCAATTTAGGCATACAAAATCTTATAGTATGTGTCAAAATAAATAGTTCAAAAGAATCAAATAAATTTGATAAAATTTGCATTAGATTAAGTCATGAATTCATACCACTCATGCTCTAGTCTCTTAGGGAGTGAGTTTAAGGACTTAGTCTTCTTTCTAAATAAACAACAACCTAGCCATCTTGCAAAGCATAAGACTTGCCTACATGGATTTAAAGCATATGAGGAGTTATCAGCCACTCTAATAATAATAAGTCCAATGGTGTTTATTCTCTTCTCTCTTGTAGGTAAACCATATACCCATTTCCTTCTTAGATTTAGTCATGCTTTGGCCTGCCAAAGCTCTTTAGGATATGATGTAGTTATTATTTTTTGCTACAAGCATAAATCCTCACCTCTTAGGCATTTCCACAAATCTTATGTTGTGAATTATAAGCCCAATCTAATAAAATGTCAACTCAAATAATTAACTCTCTTCAATTTCAAAAAATATAAAGCCCAATTATAGGTAGATTGAATGCTCACTAGGCTTCCTAGTATCATGAGCATTTCCTACTTTCTCTTTGGATTCCAAAAATAAGTCTTCTCCTTGATCTATCCCATTTGATTTTCTAAAATAGCCAATCCTTTGATAGTCTTAACCTTGAAATCTTTGGAGACCCTAATTGTCTACTTTAATCGAGAGTATTCTTAAGGAATTCCCATTCCTTAGATGTAATTAACTATGAGCTTGCCCATAGGAACTTAACAAAACCCGACTTAAATAAATCCTTTACTTTTCATGTAAAGTAGGGATCTCATATTCAAAGACCCATCATGCCTTAGGAGTGCTTATTAGGTTATTAGGTCCATTATAGGGTGATGATTTCTATCTTTTGATATAGTACATCATTCCTTAATGTCGTATCCAATCACTTCAATTAGTACCCCTCAAGATCTGTGTGGTGTCTCACATCTCAAAAATAAACACCACAGATTTTTCTAGTGACTTCACAGGGGATGGTTCCTCTCTCCACTTTAGTAGACAATTATTGTCTCCAAGCATCGATAGTGGACTTGTATTTTATATAGGCCCGAGACTATCATTTTTTTCATTAACACTTAGCTTATTTCATTCTTAAGCAAAGCTCGCCAACATCTTTTAGATTTTAAGACCTCACTCCGTGTAGGTCTTAAAATCCTATTCCCCAAGGTGAAAATTAAAATTAATCAAACAAAGGAGATGACAAAATTAAGAACCTCTTCACCATCGATGGGGGGCAAGGTTCATCCCATGAACAATAAGAAAATAAAACTCTTCTACAAAATAACATGTCTTTCCAAAAGCACTTTTCAAAATCCACATAATAAGAGATCTTTACAAAAAATTGTAAGAAATTTTCAAAAGGCACAAAACACATATAACCAAACCTCGCTTTAACAAATCCTATGATTGTTACATGGAGGTTCTTTTCAAAATCAAAATCAACCATTTTAATGTCTTTTCAAAAGCACATTTTCTTTGAATAGCTATCCCATCCCACACACTCAAATTTGTTGGATGGAGGTTTCTATTTTGAATAAAATCATGATATAAAATTGAAACTCCACTGCATACTTCACATGTGCTAGAGTTGAAGTTTTCCCCTTTTGAAAAGTAATAACATCATAATACATAAAAAAGAGAAGTCAAGACATATTTGAACCCCACTTGACATACCCAAATTTGTCAAATGGAGTTCCCTTCCGGAGAAGAAAAAGCAAATTGAATTCTATTTACTCCATTTGCATTTGGAGTCCTTCTTGCAAAGTCTTGGACTTCAAGATACATTTGGATGTTCATTTGACATGTCCAAGTATAAATGAGAACCCCTTTTGAAATCAAAATCCTTAAACACATTTGACTTTCACTTAACACCAAATTTGTTAAGTGAGTTTCATTTTCAAAATCATAATACATTTGACTTTCACTTAACATACCAAATTTTTATAAGTAAGAGTTTCTTTTTCAAAATCATAAACACATTTGACTTTCACTTAACATACCAAATTTATTAAGTGTGAGTTTCATTTTCAAAAATCATAAACACATTGGACTTTCACTTAACATACCAAATTTGTTAGCTGAGAGTTTCATTTTCAAAAAATAAAAAATAAAAAAAATCAAAAAATACATTTGACTTTCACTTAACATACTAAATTTGTTAAGTAAAAGTTTCAGTTTCAAAAAATTAAAAAATACTTGACTTTCACTTAACATACCATATTTGTTAAGTGGAAGTCTCATTTTCGATTCACAAACACAAGCGACTCCTACTTTACATGCCAAATTTATTGAGTAAGAGCTTCACTTTCAATTCAAAATCATATCAAACATAAGTGACCTATACTTAACATACCAAATTTGTTAAGTAAGAAGCCCCATCTTCAAATCAAAATATCAATATCAATCAATCTTAAAGCAAAATATTTCAAATAGACAATCATAACCTCTTCTTACCCAAATTTCTGAGTAAAGATCTTTTCATCAATATTTTCAAACAAGACAAAACAAAATATCTCCAAGAAAATCTCTCCTCAAATTTTAGAACCCCACCCAACCTACCTAAATCGGTTGAGTAAGGGTTCAAAATCAAAATCAAATGGCAAAGACTCTCCTCAATATCTAATTCTCTCCAATGAACCCCACTTAACATATTTGAATTGTTGAGTATGGGTTCAAAACTCAACACTTCTATTACTTGCGTGGAACAAATATTTATGTCGATCATACAAGTTATATTTCAACATGCAAACTCATCACCTAGTGCGGTCTTTGCGGTTTTCACATGGCGAAGTGCATGTTTACTTTTCCTTTCGGGATGGATTTGGCCTTGGATCGGGCCAGCCTTTCGCAGACTAATTTTTCCCACCTCATTCATTTTGGCTGAGGTTTCGAGGGGGTTAGGCTCACTTGTGAGGGGACCACCCTCACAACCGTTAGTAGAAGTGTGGTGACCAGGCAGAAGTCGATCATCCAGGTTGAGATGTCGTCTAACTCAGAGTTTCCCTCACTGGAGAGAAAGGCTGTGGCAATTTCTATAGCAGTTACAATTTTAGTTCTAGTACACTCAGTGGTTCCCCTTTCTGCCCCGGTACGGGCTAGTACTCACTCGTTTGCTCCTTCCAAGGAGAAGACTACCCTATCTTTAGGGATAGTATCCCCCACCTATGAGGTTGGGTCTAGTTCTCGTGCTTCCCCTCCTAGAAGGACTCATCATCACAATCGGTGTCATAAGATCAAACAACATCACAACTACATAGCCAAGGAGCTAGAGGCAATTTCCCAGTTTGCAGTAGAGGAGTTACCTAGGATAGTGTCTCCTCTTATCACAGAGAACAAGTTTCACCCCCTCTCTAATTTTGATGGAGAGGAAGACATTAGGAAGATCTCAATTTTACCTCCACTCGTAGTTCATTTTGAGGCTCCTATCGGTGGAGGAGAAGCACCTTAGATGGGTTTTGGGTTGCTTATGACGAGTCCGGGCTCAATTTGATTTGTTCGTGCTCCCTCAGTGGGTCAGATGGGAGGGGGTGAGGCCAGATCACTTCGAGAGAGACGTAGGTATGCCAAATAGTAGGCAGCCTCAGCCCTCATGGACTTTCACGATTGACGTGCTACCCATGCTGATCATACTGATAGCATTATACTGACGGGTACTACCCACCATAGGAGAGGAGCTCTTGCCCAGAGAGAGCAGGTGTTGCTTCCACCACACCAATCCACTCCTCGCCCACCATCACCTATTTAGGTCTCTCCATCCACCGTGCCTACAAAGGCATAAATGACAACATCCGGGGAGAAGAAAGCCCCATTGGTGATCTGGCTACAGCCAAATGATCTCACTTTATCTACTCCATCGACTGAGGTGAGGACGAGTTTCCCTACTCGACCTCTTACTTTATTCTTGGTGAAGAAGGTGGCAAAGAGCGTCATGGTGCCACCCGCTCGTAGAAGGAAGGGGATAACTGGCGGTGGATCTCCCTAAGGACACTACTCCACCCATGAGCACCACGGCATGTCTCTTCCACATGTGACCCGAGCAACACTCTGGGCTTAGGTGCATCTCCGTGTGACCCTCCACCGTCGGCATCGTAAATTTGATCTTGTTCCATAGAATAGATTCTAGAATAGTACTTTATAGAGAAGAGAGAGCTTCTAAGGAGTGATCAATCAGATTATGAGGAGAGAAATGTTAGCTTTGATCCGAATGAGGATGATCTCCTTGAAGATTCAACTGAGGTCCACATGGTCGATACTAGGAGCTCCCTTCATAGAGATCATCATAGTCACGAAGGTATTGTGGTTGAGGAAGAGACATGTCCATTCAACCCACCTCTGTCACACAAAGGATGATCAGATCAACTAGATGGAGAAGAGGATGGAAAACTTATTAGCATCCCTCCATGAATTTTAAAACCAGGCCTCAGTATCGCAGCATATACCGTTAGAGATAGATCATCCTGAGTTAACACATTTCCTAGATCAGCCAAAAAGCGCTTCTCCAATAGACCAGAATAGTGGTACCTTGCATTGAAAGGTGGTGGATAGCACCTCCATACAAGAAAAAGATATTAAGCAGTTGGTGGAGCAGCAAGTGAAGGATGCATTGGCGCAAGCCTGATGTGGCTCATCTATTCCAAAGGGTAGACCCTACCCGGAGGAATTTGATGGTGTCTAATATCTTAAAGGTTTTGTGCCTCCTTCCTTCAAAACATTGGGAACCCTCGTGACAAATATACACCGAGCGGATGTTGTAATCTGGTGGCGTGATGTACTTATTTCATCTCTTCATTAGTAGTTTGATAGGCATCACATTTGATTGGTATCGAACTATCCAATGGTTCAATGAAGACATTCTTTGAGTTAGAGACTCTTTATTACGAGATTTGGAGCTCAAAAAGGATAACTATGGGATCTGTTGTAGCTCAACAACACCATGAGTCCGTTGTTGATTATATTCTTAGATGGCACAATTTAAGTATAAATAACCACAACTATCATGCCATTGAAATTCTACTCAAGAATATTCATTTCGCTTTTTTTAAAGGGTTTACCATTAAGCATTTGAGAAATTAATCAACAAGGCGGCTAGTCTACAAGGAGAGGTCAAATAATTACCTTTCTAAGATCAGTCAGCCAAGCCCAAATTACATAAAGCATTTGAAAAAAAGCTAGGGTTAGTCATAGTAATTAACAGGGGAAGCAGGAAGCTAGAGCTCAGTATGAGAGAACTCGTGCATAACTGTCTCCATTATCACCTCCTTTTCCACCACCTCAGTTGCCACACACCTCCATATCCTCCGGTATCTCCCACCACCGGGCTACCATTTACCTACTCTTGCTAATAAATTGAATAAGCCTTATTTATTTAAGAGGGAGGTATTCAAGAAGATCTTTAAGAACCTCTTAAAAGAGCATGATTTTTAGTTGGCAGATCCTAAGAGGCTGGAGGATGTGGGCAAGAGTGATGATATAAAATTTTGCTCCTACCAGTGCATGCTAGGTCATGCCTTAGAAGATTACTTTACCTTTAAGGACTGGCTTGAGCATAGCTACAAGTCAGGTGCCATTATCATCCCTAAAGAATATTTACTAGAATAACCCTCCAGTTCTGTTAGGGTAATCCTTGGGGATATAAGTGATCTTCTTAAGATAGAGGAAGGTTGGGATATCTCCCTATCCCGATCCTCCAAGAAAATCATCTATAAGATTAGAAAGTTATCCTTGCAAGTGCCTAAAGCAGCTCGAACCTCCAACTCTAAGGAAGTTTGCAAGTTACTAAGGATAACTTGAAGGGGGTAGATGCCCAACAGCAACAATAGCAGTAGTCCAACTTACTTGCTTGGGATAACATAGTAGCACAATCACCATCCGAGTATAGCACTCCATCCACTGTTGTAGTTACTACTTCTTCCTCTACTAGCTTCTCTTCTGCCAGGAGGAGCATTGTATCAGTAGACAAGGGCACCAAACCCCTTACCCCGCTTACTTTATTAGATTTCTATCATGTACCTCCATCTAAGAAGAAATCAATGAAGAATGCTTTCACTTATATCTTGTACACTTCTGATACTCTTGATTTTATTCCTCTCAAAAACTCTCCAAGTCTACAAAATAATAATGATAACTCTAGTTCTAATCATTCATTTTTTGATTTAGAAATGGATTTTTCATTTCTGAAGCATCCAGGTTTGCCCATTGAGATTGATTTGGAGTAATCCGACTCTGATGATCCCATAGGAGAAGCTGTAGTTGAACCTGATGAGCAGGTAGAAGTTTCCACTAAATTATCTCATGAAGTCGTTGAGGTCAACCTGCATAGTGGCAAAGTTCTACCTCCTAGGGTAGCACCTCAGGATAAGGGTAAATAAGTTATTGGTTCTAGTGATCAAGAAGCTCCTCCACAGGATTCTGCACCCGTAGATATGCTTATGGAGGATTAGCCCAGAGTTGGCTATAATGTCCTCACTTACCTAAGAAAGTTGCTAGCTAAATTAATCATATATGATGCCCTTGTCTTATCCAAAAAGATGAGGGAGTCATTGATCATTACTCTTCTTGATCCAGAAATATGCTTAGCTCAGCTAACTACTATTGGAGAGGAGGCATGTTATTCAAGAGAAGCCTGTGGAGTTACATTCATAGATGAAGATCTTCTTTTGGGGATATCTGAGCACAACCATCCCCTCTACATTATAGTGGACATGGGCAGATTTAGGCTCTTCTGAGTATTAGTTGATCAAGGTGCATCGGTGAAAATTATGAGTCTAAAAACCCTTGCCTACTTGAGGATTGATATCTCTGAAATCCAAGGAGATCAGATGATGTTGAGAGGATTCAACGAATAAGACGAGAGGGCTTTAGGCTCCATAGTGTAGCACTAGAGATAGATGATTGGAAGACAGAAGCCAAGTTCTACATAATAGATTCAGATAGATCTTTAACTGTTTTGCTCGGTAGGCCTTGGATATATGCAAACAACGCAGTTCCATCTTCTTTACACTAGTGCATCAAATTCAGAAGAGGTGGAATCGAGTATTGTGTGAAAGGAGACTTGAAGCCATTCTCAGTTAGTGAGGTCGAGATTTATGAAGATGCAGCCTACTATCTTCCTCCAAATCAAAAAGTTAAAATTAAAAGAAGAAAAAGAAAAAGAAAAAGAAAAAAAAGAAAAAGAAAATAGAAAGGAAAAAAAGAAGAGAAAATGAAAATATAAGTGAGCGAGAATCAAACACCAAGGAAGAAATAAAGCCAAATGTTATATTACGCCCACAGTTTATTCCTCCATATGAACACATGGGTAGGATGACTCGACCCCCACTAGGTAGAGGAAGAGATAAATTTAGAGGCAGTTCTAGAGGTGGAAGACCTCTTGCTTGTGGCCAACCAGTAGGAGCTATATTCCAGTTCATAAGAGTACCCCTGCTATCCATATAGACTTAGAGTCCAGTTTGGAGGATGAGTCTCACGTGATTAGCATGCTAACCAAACCCTCTCAGCAGGTCCCTTTGAAGGTGACATTCAAGCCAGACAGTGATGAAGACCAGATCTCCAAGCAAAGCATGAATGTATCAGAATCACTATTATGTAGAACAGTCAGGTAACAGTTGAGAACTTTAGCTCTAACCTCACTTTCTTCATAAAAAGTTGAAGATTTAGTAGTTAAGGAGGCCCCCAAGTCATCCACAGATGTCAATCCAAAGAGATTTTTGTTGGGAGCATCATCCTCAAGTTAGAAAGCCAATGTAGAACTTGAGAATGATTCATATAAATATTTAATAGAATTACCTTTTGATTGGTACTCGCCTTCTACTCTTAACTTAGCAAAGAAGGGATTAATCTCATATACTTGGTCTACACACAGGTCAGACTACTTTGAAAGGTTATGAGACAACCTAACCAAACATCCTCAATCAAGACCAGGACTAGGCTTTAGCATAATGGGTCTAGTCGATGATTACAGCCATTGCCTAGTCATCATAAATCATTTGGAGTCTGATAGGTTCTTCTCAAATCATGCTAACTCTTATGAGGAGGGATATTTAGAAACTTTAGATGACCTAAGTGAGCCTAAAGTTGGAGATGCACCAGCAGAGTTTGAAGAAGAGATCAGATCAACCATCGACGAGCTCAAAGAAATTAACTTGGGAAAATGAAGATAATCCACGTCTGACATACATCAACTTTTTATTGAATGAAGAAGAAACCAATGACTTAGTTAGGCTATTAGCTGAGTTTAAGGACTACTTCATATAAAGTCATTATGAAATATCCAATTTATCTCTTGACGTGGCAGTCCACAAGCTGGCAATAAAACCTAATGCTAACCCTATTAAGCAAGCTTCTAGACACATGCAATTAAACATTGAATAGTAGGTCACTTCTGAAATCAAGAAACTGATCGATGCTAACTTTATCAGAGAAGAAACATATCCTACCTGGTTAGCCAGTGTCATCCTAATTAAGAAAAAGAATGGTCAAATTTGCATATGCGTCGATTTTAGGGATCTAAATAAAGCATGTCCTAAGGATGAATTTTCACTTCCTATACCAGAACTAGTGGTGGACATTGCCTCATCTCATGCAGTCTTCTCCTTCATGGATGGGTCATTTGGCTATAACCAAATCAAGATGGCCCCCGAGGATGAAAGAAATATTACTTTTCGAACCCCGATCAAAATTTATTATTATAAGGTCATGCCTTTTAGTCTTAAAAATGCCAGTGCCACATACCAGCGATCCATGACTTGAATCTTTAATGAACTCATTCATCATCAAATTTAATGCTACATCCATGATCTCGTTATCAAAAAAAAAAAGAAAAGGAAGACCATCTCTTTGACTTGAGGGTAATTTTTGAACGGTTAAGACAATACAACCTCAAAATGATCCCCATAAAGTGTGCATTCAGAGTTGCTTTAGGAAAATTCCTTGGGTTTGTTATGCGACACCGGGGAATTGAAATCAACCTAAAAAAATTAAAGTGATATTAGAAATGCCACCCCCTAAAAGCCTAACACAACTCAGGTCATTCCAAGGGTGATTAGTGTATCTAAGATGCTTCATTTCTAACTTATCAGAAAGATGCCAACCATTCTTGGCACTTGTCAAAAAGGATACCGAGTTCAAGTGGGCCGATAAGTGCTAGCATGCCTTCGAAGACATCAAGCAATATCTGATGATGCCACTAGTTCTAGCTGCCCTTATCCCGGGAAAACTATTTATATTATATACTACTGCATTAAATGACTCCCTTAGTGATTTGTTGGCCTAAACGAATGATGAAGGGAAAGAAAATGCTCTCTATTACCTTAGTCACCGTTTAATCCCTACTGAGGCAAACTACCCACATATTGAAAAGTACATCTAGCTTTAATCTTTGCATCCTAAAAGTACAACACTACATGCTTTCTCATAAGGTGAGCTTGATCTCTAGAATCAATTCACTATAATATCTCATGACACGACCGACGCTATCTGGATGGTTGGCATGGTGGTTCATGATTTTGTCATAGTTTGACATCACATTCATACCCCTCTATGCCGTGAAAGTACAAGCACTTGCGGATTTCCTAGCAGCGCATCCACTCCCTGCTAATTCTCTGCTTAATGATGATCTTCCTGATGAACAAATCATGAACTTAGGGGATACTAGTGCTCTTCACGGGGAGATGTACTTTGATGGTACAACTTCCTCTCAAAGAGGAGAAGAACCATAATTTTCTATCCCAGGGAAGGCATGGGTAGGAATAGTTCTCCTAACTTCGGACCGCGATGTGATGAGATTCTCATATCATATGTCCAATCCATACACCAACAACAAAGCTGAATATGAGGCTCTGATTGCTAGTTTAGAGTTAGTCATTACACTATGCGTCCAGAGTATTAACATCTTTGGGGATTCTTAGTTAGTCATCAACCAAATCGCTGGGTCCTATAAAGTTCTAAAACCTAAACTCCATCATTACCATAAGTACACTATAGAGTTCTTGGCCCAAATCCCAGATGTTACCATTTACAAGATTCCTCAAGAAGAAAATGCAGTAGTAGATGCATCAGTCAAGCTTGCCAAAGAGTTGGCATGTCCGGAAGATGAGTCCATTCCAATAAGGATCCAAAATAGACAATTCTTATCCCTTGTCGATGCTGAACTCATAGAGAGATTCTCTCTTGAAGGGGAGGTTTCCATTACTAAGAAGGATAAGGAGTCAGATTAAAGGCAATCATTCATGGATTATTTAAATATAGGAAAACTACCTTAAGAGAAATCACTAGCACACCAGGTGAAGCAGAGAGCCCTTTCGTACGCTATCGTGGATGACACCTTATACCAGTGGTCCTTCAATCATATATGGTTATGTTGTCTGGACAAACATGAAACCCATAGGATCGTGACCGAGGTACACTCAAGTTTATGTGGAGCACACCAATCCAGTCCGAAGATGAAAGACAAGATCAAGAGACTAGGATACTACTGGTCTTCGATGATCAGATTGCATGGACGTAGCTAGGAGATGCCACCAATGTCAGGTACACGGTGTGGTCCTGCATCAACCACCTAATATTCTACATCCTACATTGGCTTCATGGCCATTTGAGTGTTGTGGTACTAACATTGTGGGTCTGATCGATCCTCCTTCTTCCAAAGGTCATCGATTCATCTTAGCTGCTACTGACTACTTTTCCAAGTGGGTGGAGAAAATCTCACTTAGAGAGGTCACAGCTCAGCATGTGCTCTAGTTTTTGAACCATATATATATAGATTGGGTGCCTTCTTATAATAATGGTATAATTTAAGAGCACTAAAATCAATAACTTTGCTCAGAGACACAACATAGATTGGAGATATTCTACCATCTACTACCCAAGGGCAAATGGGTTAGCAGAAGCCTTCAACAAAACTCTCATTTAAATATTGAAGAAGACACTAGATGACAGTAAACGATGATGACATGAATAGTTGGTTGAAGCCTTATGGGCCTATCGTACCACATACAAAACTCCAACTAAATTTACCCATTTCTCCTTAGTGTATGGGTCCAAAGCCATTCTACCATTAAAAGTCCAACTCCCATCACTAAGGATAGCCGTGGGTAGTAAAATCACAACGGAACAGAATGTCAAGTTGCAGTTGGAAGAGCTCGAAGATTTGGAGGAGAGACTCCTACGGGCATGCCAGAACCTTGAGTTATACAAAGCCAAGATGATTCAAGCTTATAACAAGTTTGTCCTTCCTAGAGCTTTTCAAGTAAGAGAGCTCATTTTAGTTTTATGGAGACCAATTGTTGCCCGTCGAAAGATGGGAGGCAAGTTTGAACCCACTTAAGAAGGCCCTTATGCCATATATAAGGCCTACCAAGGAGGATCTTATCAACTCATAAATTGTGAGCTCGATGCTTCCAATCAATGGGCTAATACTATCCATAAAACTTTCTTTCATCTGAAATTCTAACTCTTTCGTGTTGAGGACTATGTTTGCTTGTGAATCCACCATGATATGTTTAGGGTAGGTATAAGAGGAACCCAAGAGGCATCCTATCCCTCCACAACATAAATTGTAAATGATCTTCCAGTGCTATTATGATAGGTGTAAAAGAACCCAAGAGGCATCCTATTTTGATTAGTACAACTAAGTTAGGTATAAGAGAATCCAAGCAGCATCCTTTCTTGGTGGAGTCAAAATTGTCCCTGCAGAGCCATTTCATCCATTCTTCTATGTGTTTAGGTTAGGTGTAAGAGAACCCAAGTGGCATCCTATTCCCTCTTCCACAACACAAATAAATACATATCTTTTGTCTCGGGCTATTTTGATGTGGGAGCAAGCCCTCCCGTGGCACTCATTCATTAGATACTCTAGGTCATGCTGACATGCTACCTTGCTAGTGTATCACCTCAGTGGTCACTTGTCTGGCAGATGTGAGTCCCTACAATTTCTTCCTGACTTGACCATTGCAAACCAACGAGCGCCTTGTCAGTTTGGTATGCCTTACTGTGCAGTCGGTAAGTTACCCTATGTTGACTTATTTAAGAGGATGTAAGCCTACACACTTTCTTCTTGGATTAGTAAATATGCATTGACTAGGTCGAATATATTTTAGGTTTAGGATAAGTCCCCCAGCGGTTCCTTTCCTTCTGACTACTTTAAGCTTGGGTCTATTCCTTACATAAGACTCCTCGTTTAGTAGTCACCCTAGGTCAGATAGCCCCTGTCGACCCAAAGACCGACTATCCCGGTGATCAGTTTCACTTTAGAGAGATGTAAGTCTACACAACTTCTTTATAGACTGATTATTGCAAACTGATGGGCACCTTAGGTTGGTTGGTCATCACCATGCTGACAGCGACCCACCCGGTGGATACACCACTCATGGCAGATGTGAGTCCCTGCACTTTCTCCTTGAGTCAGCCACCGAATACCTACAGGCTTTCTTTTATAGGATTTTGGATAAAGCCCTTAGCGACTCCTCCCCTATGGGCACTCTATTTGGATCACGTCCTTAGTGACCCCATTTAGGCACTACCACGATTATTTTTGGATTGTACAGTCCCCCTTTCCTAGTAACCATCCACAGAATTTGTTCGGATGTACATATTCTCCATTAATTAGTTTAAGATAGGACTAGAGTGAGCTCTTTCTTAGTGTGGTCCCTCACAAACCAACAGGGTCCATGCAAATATAAAATAAACAAAATATATCTTTGCTTGTGGATTAGGAATTCAAGCATATAGTGGCCCCTTTCCCAAGCAAGGATCCTATCTTTAGGGTAGTGTCAGCAAAACTCTCTACAGGAATTGTCTGACTACTTTGAGTAGAGATAAGTCCCTAGGTCGGCACTCTCTCAGTAGTCACCCTTAGGTTGGGTTCAACTTGTTGTGACACTAACGTGTTTCCCCGATGGTCATCTTTTCTTTGAAAGATATAAGTCTATTACACATTCTTTCCAGCATGATCATTGTAAATCGATAGGCAGCCCTAGGTCAGATCCTATTTGTTGCACAAGCGATCGATCACCCTAGTGGTTCCTTATTTAGGAAGATGTGAGTCCCCGCTTCCTAACCTAATTGTTGCAAATCGAAAGGCACCCCTTAGGTTGGTTAGTTCTACCTAATGGTTGGTAGACTATCCTTTTGGATTTGTAAACCTAAGATAGGTCTAGGCTGATAATAACTCCTTCTGAGTAAATCCATCGCACACCAACAAGGTCCATCTAAAATTAAATTAATTCTAACTATTCTTGAGTCGATATGAGTCCACAGCGGCATTCGCTCTAATAGTCACCCTAGGTCAGGATTGATCTATCGCGCCATCGATAAATCACCCTAATAGCTGATCCCTACTTTGAAAGATGTAAGTCTGCTACGCCTTCTTCCTAGTATAGTCATTGCACACAAAAAAGTAACCCCTTAGGTCGGATAGTTCTAACTTATGGCAGGAGGACTACCCTTTTAGACTTATAAATTTGAGACAGGCCAATGCCCCCGTGGCTCCTTCTTAGTGTAGTCCATCGCACATCGACAACATCCATAACAAAATAAATTCAAAACCAACCTCCACAATGGAGTTAAATTAAGTATATCAAATAAACCAAATTTCTCCTCAGTGAGGCGCAAATCAAATTAGCATCCTTAGTGGAGCTTAGATTTAAATCAAATAAATTTAATCGAGTGTACATCCCTGGCGGATATGCCCTCAATCTAGAAACCTTCTCCTTAGTGGAGCTATAACAAATTAAACCAACCTCCCTATTGGAGTATAATCAAAAAAATCAAAGAAATCCAATCAAATTATTTTAGATGGCGAACCTACTTTTGGAAGCTCACATACCAATCCTTGATTGAGCACATCCCTAGCGGATATGCCTCCACATCAATTAAAATAAAACAAATTAAAATCAATTCAATCTTGATTCCCATCAGATTATAGATTCTTATCCTCAGCGGATACACACCCAAACTAATCATATTCATAATCAAACTCAAATTCTTATCCCCAGCGGATAGCTTGAACCTATTTCCTAAGTGAAAGGTTCATGTACTCGATCCCCAATGGATTTCTTCTAGTCCTCTTATGCCCCTGGAATAAAAAGAGCTACATTAGTCTAAGATCATGATTCTTTCTACCTTTCTGGTCTAGGAATAGATCACTTTCATTATTTGATGCAATCTTCTCAATGTTGTTGATCATTTTGGTCAACGCTAATATGTGCAGTGTGCCTTGCCAGTTACACCACACATATTGGGGGTCATTTTATTGACCTCACTTTTGGAGTGAACTCTCAACCCCATCCTCTTAGACTTAGGAATCTTCTAGACACTAAGATTTCCTTAGTCATTAGACACATCTAGTGATTAGGTGAACTCTTAACCTAAGCCTAGAGACTTAGAAGTGTTAATCATAAGATTAGGCTATGCCTCATGGCTTAAAGAAATTACTTATCCTATAGCCTAAACCCAATCTAGATACACTTTCTCAAATCAAACCTAGATTCAAATCTCAAACCAAATCTCAAATTCAAATTCAAATTCCAGATCTAATTTCAAATTTGACTCCAAATGATTGAAACCTAAAATCAAATTTAAATCTTAAGACCCTTCCTAAGCCAAATGAATCACATTCATAAGCTTAGCCAAAACTCCCTTTAGATCAAATCAAACTCAATTTATCTCTTCATAAATAAATTATTCCTTCATTTATATTCATAAATATAAATGAAATCCAAATTCAAATGACCAAAACTATATCGAAAATCAAATCCAAACTCAATTTAAGCTCTTTAAGCCAATTCTTTGGACTTAGCCAAATTCTATCCAAATCAAGTCAAAACTAATAGATTTTCTCTCAAATCAATCATTCATTTGATCATTTATCCAAATATAAATAAAACCAACAATAATCAAACCAAATTCAAGTCAACCCAAGTCAAGCCTAACTTAGCCCTTTTGACTTAAAACTTTCAATTGAGCCAAAACATATTGGACTCCAAATTGGTCGTCGTTAAATTTATATTTCAATCTAAGGCTTATATATAAGTTCAACTAAACTCGAATAAAACCAAAACCAAATCAATTGACCCACTTAGGTCCACTTGACCCAAAGTAACCTAAAAGTCCCATTTGAGCCAACTTCCAATCCAACCCAAATTGGATTGGACCATGCTCACCAAAATCTTCCACCATGATTGTTGATCACGTTAGGATGGTCAATTGCAATCAATTGGATCAAACTAAGTCAACTTAGTCATTTGACCAAGTCAACCCTTAGCCTAGGTGAACCAAACTAGCCAAAACTCATCCTACATTAAATTGATTGAAACAATGGCTTGACCACTAATTGAGCTAAATAAAGCCTAATCAGTCATTCGATCCAAGTTGACCCAAGTTGGCCTAAAGGACCAAATTGGGTCAAATCATGCTCTAACAAAATTGATTGCAACCAATGGCTCAATTTCATTCCAATTTGATTATTGAACTTGGTCAAAGTCATAATTAAGCCTAATTTGACCAATTGGTCAAACTTGACCCATCCTAGCCCAAATTGGCCTAAAGAGTCAATTAGGCCTAAATATAAATTAAATTCAAATTGATTCAAATCAAAGATCACATTCATCTTCAAATAGCCAGTTGAACATAAATCAACCCATAACCCAAGCCAATTTGGCCAATTTTGGTCAAATTGGTCTACTTGACCCATTTGATCCATTTGATTTCAAATGAGCCAAAATCAATTCTAAGCTAAATTAAATCAAATTAATCATACCAAAACTCTTCAAATTATCATTTGAACCTAACATAAGCCTTGATTTTACCCAAATTGATCAATTTGTCAACTTAACTCGATATGACTCAATATGACCCATATGACCCAAATTGACCCAAATCCCTTGAAACCAAGCCATGACCCATTAGGCGCTGATCAAACCTGACCCAAACTCATTTGATATCAGCCCAAAATCAACCCAATCCATTTAAATCTCTCATGGATCCACCCTCACATATGGTTCCACCTAACCTCATTTAATTCTCCCCATCACATGCATTTAACTCCTCCCCATTATTTGCATTCAATGGAGCTGATCATAAGGCAGTAAGAGAGGACTTTGGAGCAAAAATCCATAGTCCTCAATCAATCCATCATCCATCTCAACCACCCCAAGCAAGATGATAATACTTTGGAGCCAAAAAATTCAAAAAAGTATGGATTTTCAGCCACTATTAAAGGAGGGAGAAATGAGGCTTCATTCCTCTTCCTCCCACCACCATTCAACCCTCTAGAGGTCCTCAAAGCAAAAAAGAGCCCATCCACCACCTCTTTGAGTCTTTTTTGAGCACAAAAACATAAATAGAAGTTTTTCCAGTGAGGCGACGGTGAACATTGGGGAAGACAATATTCTAAAGGGAGGCAAAGGTTAAAAATCATTCCAAAGCTTACTCACATTCCTAGGAGTTCGCTCGAATCTTCACAGCCACCGAAAACCATCCCCGACAAGGTAAATTTTGCCAAACTTTAGCCAGCCTTAGAATTTCTTGATTTTTGTGTTAATTTTCTCATGATTTTAGAAATTATCGTTAGATAAACTCTGCATTTTTTATTTTATTTGATCCCAATACAAAGTAAAATTTTTTTGGAGAAAATTGATGCAAAAATGAGCTCAATCGGACCTCATTTCACATTTTTTTTTTGGATTTTTTCCATCAATTTTGCCTCTCAGTGAGCAGCAGTCGTCCGATCCCATGTTCATTAGATTAGATGGCTCAGATCTCATTGGACCACGCATCCTTCTGACCCCCGGAACACACAATCCACTCTCTGTTCTTACGGATCTGATTTGGACCATCCAATCCGCAATCAGATGGTTCGGATCGAACCGCACGTCATTTTCCCAGATCCTGCATTTTTTCACTCACGTGTTGGCGTTAATCATGTGGCGCCGAGTGCCACCGGTCATGTCGCGCAGTGCCACATTAACTTGTAACATACATGCGGCTCACGGCTTAAGTGGGAAAATGCTTATTTTCTGATTTTAAAAATTATTTAAGTGTCCTCAAACTTTGAAAATTCATAAAAAAATAAAATACTTAGCAAAAATTTACAAATAAGGGCACATTGGATTCATCTTTCCGAGACAAAATCAAAGAACCAAAAATTTCCAAATTCTACTAAATGGTTTGAGCTTAATTTAAGTTTTAGTGAAAATAAAGTTTCATTAATTACTCTAAAAAATAAGTCGGATTGAGTTAAAATTTTTAGGGATTAAAATAAGAGTTAAAACACACCTATTATAAAATCTCAAGTAAAAAGGAGTTTTGGATTGGGAGAAATTAAATTTTGAAGTTAAGATTGTCCATTTTAATAAAATAAATCAAATAAAAATCCAGAAATTTAAAAAATCTTCAAAATGGCTTAAATCACTTCAATTGACATCTAGGACTCTTAGGAAAATAATGTGATTTTCTGAATCCTAATGAACCCCAAACAAACACTTAAGATTAAAGTTTAATCAATTAAGGAATTAATTAAAACATAATCTAAAAATAATTTAAATTCTAAATCAAAATCAGAAATGATGTAATACCCAAATGATTGGTAATCAAACCTTAAGTTAGAAAAGCATCATGTATCCCTCAAATGAAATTCAATTTAAACATAATTGAACATACTTGAGTTAATGAAATTCGATTAAATGATTATATTTTTTTAAATTAAACTCATGATTAAATAAATGAGTGAAACTTTAATGTAAAATCAAATTAATCTTGTTAAACTAACATCAAGTATTGAATCTTAATTATATGAAACTACTTAACAAATTAAAACAAATTAAATATTAATTAATCATTAAATAAACTAAAAATTAAATTAATTAATAAACCAATTCAGCATAATCATTTGTTATTAATCAAATTAAATCAAATAAATTTAAAGTAAACTTAATTAACATATGATTAAATCACATCTATTTGGAATAAGATAATTAATTAGCCATTAATGCATAAACCTAACAACTAAATCAAACATGAATGAAATCTATTGAACATAATAAATGAAGAAAATCAAACCTAACTATGATTATGAATAATCAAGTTTAATTGAAATAAAATAAATAATTAAATCACTTAATCTAATCAAATGATAATAACAATAATCCTTTAATCAAATCAAACTTAAGTAAAACACTTAACTAAATCAAATCACTCACATGTAGGAAATTAAGTCATTAATTAAATAAATCTTTGATTAATCTAATGATTTAAAAAATTAAATTACCCTTTATCAAACTTAATAAATTAAACATTTAATTAATGCAAACTTGATGAATTAATATATCATCTTAATGAACCAAATTAATTTTATAAATCACGTTAAAAATTAATTCAAATCAAACACAAAATTAATCTACTAATTAATTTAATCACACCTCTTAAATAAACTAATTAAGTCAATCAAATTAATCATATTAAACTTAAGCTTAATCAAACATTAAATGCAATTAAATGCTAATCAAATCCTAATCTAAACTTAAATCATTTAGTCATTAATTACATCATTAACCTAAATAAATATGAAATCAAGTTAAAAATTAAACAAATCTTTATTTAATTTCATAATTAATCACACCCCTCAAGTAAACTAATTAACTTAATCAAATTAATTATATTAAACCTAAGCTTAATCAAACATAAATAAAATTAAATACCAATCAAATCCTAAATTAGAGAGAGTCGCCTTAGCTGGTTTGGCCACATAAAGCGTCGGCCGTCCAATGACCCGGTTAGGAGAGTAAGTGCATTAGATTTTCCTTATGTTAAGAATGGTAGAGGTAGACCTAAAAAGACTTGGTTAAGATGTACAAAAAATGACCTTAGTATACTTGAATTAAATGAGAATTTGGCACATAATTGGACATAATGGAGATAAAGGATTCATTTAGCCGACCACACTTAGTGGGATAAAGGCTTATTGTTATTGTTGTAAATCCTAAATTAAACATAAATCATTAAGTCATTAATTACATCATTAATCTAAATAAATATAAAACCAAATTAAAAATTAAATAAATCTTTATTTAATTTACTAATTAACTTAAACACACTTGTTAATTTAACTAATTACCCTTAAGCTAATCCAACTGAATAAACACCTAATTAATGTAAACTTAATGAATTTATCCATCATTTTAATGAACCAAATTAACTTTTAAAGTCAAATTCAAATCAAACACTTAATTAATCTACTAATTAATTTGATAACAGTTCTTAAATGGGCTAATTAAGTCAATCAAATTAATCATATTAAACTTAAACTTAATCAAACATAAATACAATTAAATACTAATCAAAACCTAAATTAAACTTACATTATTAAGTAATTAATTACATCATTAACCTAAACAAATATGAAATCAAATTGAAAATTAAACAAACCTTTATAATTAACATAAATACACTTCTTAATTAAACTAATCACTTAATCACATTGAACCTAAAAAAACCCATAGACTAATAAAGCTAATCAAATCAAATTAAACTAAATTAAATTAAATTAAGAAAGAGTCTCATCAATTTAATATATAATCAATTCAAATCTCATTCAACCTATTTAAATAAAATAAACTAATTAACTATTCAATGTATGAAATCAAAATACAAACCAAACTTTGATAAACATGACAAATGGATGAGATTAAAAATAAAATCCTAATTATGAAGAATAAACCTTAATTAAAATCAAAATAAAATCTCAATTAATCTAATCCGATCAAACTACAAATAAATGAACCACAAGCAAATCAAATAAACATAAAATTAAGTCGCATGACCATAATCAAAGAAAATAATTTGATATAAATTTAGAAGGATATTGAATTATCAAGATTTAATTAAACTAAAACAACTAATCTAAAATTAATCAATAAAAAAGTACATGGATTTAAACAAATTTAAACTTCATTAGACATTAAGGATATTGAATTATCAAGATGTAATTAAACCAAAACATCTAATCCAAAATCAATAAATCAAATACTTAAATAAACTCAAATTCTCAATTCTAAATCAAAGCAAATGAATTACACAAATTCAAATGGGTTAATTAAGATACTTAAGGACCTTAGTTAGACTCTTTAGGAGTTATGATGTGGAATAGGGTGAGTTCTGCCTACAAATGGAATTAATTCAACTCTTCATTCTTGAAAACTTAAACACCACTTTAACCAAATAAAAGTGAAATAAAAATGAAAAGTAAATCATTAAATCATTTAAATTGAAATCACTCGAAAGTAAAATTTAAGCAAATTCAAAATTAAAATTGAAACTTAAACTAAAGAAGCCTAGTAAAGTCTTGCTACACAAGCCTTCTTTACACACTTTAGAATACTATGTCACCGACCCTAAAATTAGGCTAGGTTGATGTATTGATTGTATGTATGATGTTGTATTTTATTTTGTGATGTAATATTTTAGATTACATGTTAGGGTGTATGCCTCATATACTGGATGGTAGGTCATGATTAGCCTAATCATATTTTTTGCAGGGGGTTGTGCTTAAGGGGCTATTGTAATAAATATATAAATGCATTTACTGTGCAAGTTGCTTAGCCCCTAAGCATAACTCATGTTAGAACAGGTGAGCTTGGTTACTCATGTGTGGGGTGCTAAGTCCAATTCATTTAACTACTTGGGTTGTAAGATGTGTTTACCTAACATTTATTTTGCAGATGTAGCTAGACTTATTTTTCCTATTTTTGATGTAATTTTGCATTAGGAATTAGGATTAGTGTTATGGGGGACTAGGATGAGCAGTGGATAGAAGGCTTAGTCCCTAGGGTGCCCTATGATGTCTTTGGAGCAAATCAAATCAAAAGAAAGAGAAGGAAGAAATGAAGAAAAGAAGACCCCCATAACATGTATTATTTTTGTAATCCAGGTTGTATAAGGGTAGAGCTCGGCTACCCATATTTTTTTTCTCTTTCTAGGGTGTATGACAGAACTCGATCGCACAGGCCTTTTATTCTTTTATGGTAGTCTATAAAATTGTTTGAGGTTGTGTTTAGATTACGCATTAGAACATCATGCTTTTCATAGTTTCTTTATGATTGATACTTGAATGTGTGGCCTGGATGTGGCAGGCTCTTACGATGAAATTAATCTTTCTACCCAAATTAACAACTCATAACTAAAATTTTAAAATAACTCACAAACTCACATAAAATCCTAGGAATTAAATCAAGATTATAAAATTTTTAGCAACCCCTTAGTTGGATGAATGAATGTATAATACCATGCATGTCATATTCTTTCACTCTTGTTAAGAGGGGACTTCCATCTGTGCCAGAGAATAAAGGCTTAACCTGTGAGAGCCTTTGATGGAAGAACACCCCTTTATTTCTTGATTTAGCCCATAATCAAATTCTTATGCATTTAGGCATACAAAATCCCATAGCCTGTGTCAAAATAAAGAGTTCAAAAGAATCAAATAAATTTGATAAAATTTGCATTAGATTAAGTCATGAATTCATACAACTCATACTCTAGTCTCTTAGGGAGTGAGTTTAAGGATTTAGTCTCCTTTCTAAATAAACAACAATATAGCCATCTTATAAAATATAAGACTTGCCTACATGGATTTAAAATGTAGGAGGATTTAGCTGGCTGCCATTTCAAGTTGCAATAAATCCAGCAAACAGGTGATTTATTCTCTCTTGTGGAGGTAAATCATATACTCATTTTCATCTTAGATTTAGGTCATGCTTTGGCCCTTGCCAAAGCTCTCTATATTTAGGATTTGAGGTTGCTATTTTTTTTGCGGGCTACAAGCATAAATCCTCACCTCTTAGGCATTTCCATAATCTTATGTTGTGGAATTATAAGCCCTAGCAATCTAATAAAATGTCAATTCAAATAATTAACTCTCTTTAATTTCAAAAATATAAAGCCTAATTATAGGATAGATCGGAATGTTCATTAGGCTTCCTAGTATCATGAGCATTTCCTACTTTCTCCTTTTGGATTCTAAAAATAAGTCTTCTCTTTGATCTATCCCATTTTATTTTCTAAAATAGCCAATCCTTTGATAGTCTTAACCTTGAAACCTTTGGAGACCCTAATTGTCTACTTTAATTGAGAGTATTCTTATATAATTCCCATTCCTCAAGATGTAATTAATTATGGGAGCTTGCCTCCATAGGGAACTTAATGAACCCGGCTTAAAATAAATCATACTTTACTTTTCCATGTAAAGTAGGGGAAAGATCTCTGGTATATTTGAAGACCCATCATGCCTTAGGAGTGCTTATTAGGTGATTAGGTCCATTATAGGGTGGTAATTTCTATCTTTTGAGATAGTACATCATTCCTTAATATCATACCCAATCACTTCAATAAGTACCCCCTAAGATCTGTGTGGTGTCTCACATCTCAAAAACAAACACCATAATGGCATTTATAACCATGATACAAATCTTTTATTACACAGTCATGTTGTTTGGTCATAAGAATGCTAGGGCAACTTACTGAAGGTCTATGACCAAGATTTTTGATTACCTCATCCACAATTAAGTGTAGTGTTACATTGACATTCGTGTTGTTAAAAGCTAAGAAAAAGAAAATACTTTTATGATTTCAGAATTATTTTTGAAAAACTTTGCCCCTTTGATTTAAAGATGAATCCTTTGAAATGCACCTTTGGGGTGACTTCAAGGATTCTTAAGATTTGTAGTAAGGCATAGAGGGATTGAAAATATAAAAAAAATTAAAGCCATCCTTGAAATGCTGCCTCCTAAGAGTCTCACTTAATTTAGGTCTTTTCAAGGGAAGTTAGCTTATCTTAGAATGTTTATTTTAATCTTATCGAGAAGGTGTCAACCCTTCGCTATTTAAATAAAAAAGATACAAAATTCCATTATGAAAAGAAATTTTAGCATGCTTTCAAAAATCTAAAACAATGTTTGATGAATCCACATATTCTGATTGTTCCCATTGAAAAACCATTAATCTTTTGTATTGTTGCCTTAAAGGAATCTCTTAATGTTTTTTTTTTGGCTTAAGTTCATAAGTAGGGTAAAGAGAATGCCTTATAGTACCTAAGTCACAGAATTATACTGGTGGAAATGAGTTATTTACCAATAGAAAAGCATTGTCTAGCTTTGATTTTTGCCTCCCAAAAACTAAGATATCACATCCATTCTTATAAAATAAATTGAATCTCATGAGTCAATCCAACAATATCTTATGGCTAGCCCAACACTATCTGAATGTCTTGCATGATGGTCTATGATTTTGCTACAATTTGAAATAACATTCATCCCATTATGCACTATGAAGGGACAAGTTGTCATCAACTTCTTAGTAGCACATCCACTTCTTGAAAGCTCTCCCTTGAATGATGATTTTCAAATGATAAAGAGTTTAGAGGGATAGAATAATGCCGCTTGGGAGCACTAGTTTGGTGGAGCAGTGTCTTCAAAGAAGGTTAAGGAGATGAACTCTACCATCCCAGGGAAAGCCAAAATTGGCCTAATCTTTAAACACTGGATAGGGGAATGATGTGATAGTCTTACCATTTATCTGAGCCTTGGGCAAATAATGAAGGTAAATACAAAGTTCTAATAATTGGTTTAGAGTTATCAATTTTAATGGTGATAAAAAAAATAGAAATATTTGAAAATTCTCAACTAATAATTAATTAAGTGGGAGGAGTCTACAAAGTTTTGAATCTAAAACCGCTTATCAATTATAAATACACTATGAAGTTACTTGAGCAAATCCCGATTGTAACTTTGTTCATGGTCACATGTGGAGAGAATTCCACTACAAACGCTATAGCAAAGCTCGCCAAATAAATCTCTAATCCATAAGAGGAATCTATTTCTATAAAAGTCTCGAACCATCAGGTTCTATCTCCAGTAGCTTTAGATTACATCAATAAAACTAAAATTAAAGGGAAGGTCAAGATCATGAAGAGGCTTATTGGAGGTAATCATTCATAGATTATCTACATGTAGGAATACTTCTATAAAGCAATTCTTTAGCAAATCAAATAAAGAAGCAATCATTATCATATGCCCTAATTAATAACATGTTGTATTGACAGTCATTTGATTAGATGTGGTTGTGTTGATTAGATAAAGTCAAAGATCAAAAGATTGTGACTGAGATACATGTTGGTTTGTACGATGCCCATCAGTCCAACTCTAAAATAAAAGTGAAAGCTAAAAGATTTTGATATTATTGGCCGATAATGATCAATGATTGCATGGATGTTGCACATCGTTGTTATCAATGCCAAGTACATGGTGTCACCCTACACTGGCAAGCTGATGTGTTACATCAAAAGGTTGCCTCATGGTCATTTGTGTGTTTGGGCATAGACATTATAGGGCATATTGATCCTTCATATATTAAGGGCCATCATTTTATATTAGTTGTGATCGACTACTTATAAAAATGGGCTGAAACAATCCCATTAAATGAAGTGAAGGCACACCATGTACTCCACTTCTCTATGGAGCATGTCATATATTAATTCGATGTACGCTGCTAAATCATATACGATAATGGTTCAACATTTTGGCCAACTAAAATAAATAATTTTGCTAAAAAATATAATATTCATTGGACGTATTCTACCATATATTACCCTCGAGCGGAATGGATTAGCTTAAGGCTTCAATAAAATACTATTCTAAATTTTAAAGAAAATTCTTGATGAGAACATATGTCAATGACATGAGAGGTTGATAAAGCCTTATGGGCCTTCTGAACCACTTATAGAACACCAACTCAATATATATATATATATATATATATTACTTTAGTTTATAGGACTGAGGTTGTTCTTCCCTTAGAAGTGCAATTGCCCTCTTTAAGAATGATAGTTAATAACCAAATCACGATGGAACATAATGCTCAACTTCAGTTGACAGAGCTTGAAGCTCTTGATGAGAAATACTTGTAAGCTCAATAAGATGTTGAGGTTTACTTGTGTAAAATGGTTAAAGTCCATAGTAACCATCCCAGACCTCTCTAAGTAGGTGACTTGGTCTTAGTTTTTTGAAGGTTTATTTTAGCCCATCATAAGATGGGCAACAAGATTAAGACAATATGAGAAGGGCCTCTTGTTGTAGAAAAGATTTATAAGGGTGGTTCGTACCAATCAATTGATTGTCATGGTGAACATCCAATGCTTCCTATAAATAAAAATTATTTGAAGAAATATTACATATGATTGCATTTGGAAACAAGTTTTAAGCAATAAAATTTTATTTTCATTATACACTTGTGTGATCTTTTACTTGAATTGAATTAAAAACTATGGGAGTGGAACATAAGTCTAAGGTGTCATTTACTGTGAAAGATTTAACTTCTTTGTTAAAAAAATTAATTAAAATCAATACTTCCTACCAATCATTCTTGCTAGTTAGTACTAAGTCCCCTAGTGGCTTCATTTTAATAAATCAAAAAATAAAAACTTTTAGTTCGATGAAGTTAGAATTAAGTCCTCAGCGGTATTATATCCTTTTAGTATAGCTAGGTTAGGACCAAGTCTCCTAGTAACATTCTTATCTAGTTGAAATCAGTGTAGTTAGGTTAAGACTAAGTCCCCTACTGGCATTTTCTCCAACTACCACTAATTGTTAATACTAAGTCCTTTAGTAGCATCCTTTTTAAAAATAAAAAATAAAATAAAATCTTTAGTACGATGAGGGTAACACTAAGTCCTCAAGCGACATCCTATTCCTCTAGTATGGCTAGATTGGGTCTATGTCCGCCAGTGACATTCTTCACTGGTTGAAATCAATGTAGTTCAGTTATGACTAAATCCCCTAGTAGCATCCTATCCAACCACTACCGTTAGTTAGGACTAAATCCTAGTGGCATCATTTCTAGAAATAAATAAAATGAAATCTTTAGTACGATGAGGTTAGGACTAAGTCCCATGGTGTAATTTTATCTATATAGTATGACTTGATTAGGTTTAAATTCTCCAATGATATCCTTCTCTAGTTAAAAAGAGTGTAGTTAGGTTAGGCCTAAATTCTCTTGTGGCATCTTTCCAACTACACCACTAGTTAAGACTAAGTCCCCCAGTGGCATTCTTTCTAAGAATAAAAAAAAGAAATGAAAATCTTTAATACATCGATATTAGGACTAAGTCTCCTAGTGGCATTCTATCCCTTTAGTATGGCTAGATTAGAACTAAGTTCCCAACTGACTTCCTTGTCTGGTTGAAACTAGTATAGTTAGGTCATGATTAAGTCCACTGATAGCATCCTCACTAATGACCATAATTAGTTAGGAGTCAGTTTCCTTATGGCTTCCTTTCTAGGGAAAGAAAACCTTAAGATTTAGTATATCATTGAATAAACACTTATAGATCCTCCTCTTAGATTAGTAGTCATTTAAGCTATCCTCTTGACTAATTCCACCTAGAAAGATGTGATCCCATCTTTCTTCCTAGGTTAGTCATTGAAAATTGATTGGAAAAAAAATTGAGATTTAGTCTATCCCATTATGGACATATATAAATCCAACCCTTATGTTGGTTAGTCATCCCCTTGACTAGTTCCACTTAAGCAGATGTGAGTCCCATGCTTTCTTTTTAGGTTAGTCATTGAAAACCTATAATAAAAAAAACTTAGGATCTTGCCTACCCAATATAGACACCTATAGATCCTCCCATTATGTTGGTTAGTCATTAGGGCTATCCTTTCATCTAATTCCTTCTAGAGAGATGTGAGTTCTTTCTTTCTAGGTTAGTCCTTAAAAATTGATTGAAAAAGAAAAAACTTAGGATCTAGTCTATCCTAATATATACACACACACAAACACACACACACACACACACACACACACACACACACACACACACACACACACATATATATATATATATATATGTATATATCTTCTTTAGGTTAGTTAGTCATTAAAGCTATCTCCTTAACTAGTTTTACCTAGGAAGATATAAGTTCCCATCCTTTCTTCCTAAGTTAGTCATTAAAAACCAATGGAAAAGAAAAACTTAGAATCTAGTCTATCCTATTATCGACCCATATATATTCTCTCCTTAGGTTGGTTAGTCATTAAGGTTATACCCTTAACTAGTTCCACCTAGGAAAATGTGTCCTCGTACATTCTTTTTAGTTTAGTCATTGAAAATCGATAGGAAAATAAAATAAATTAAGACCTAGACTATACAAGTGTAAAAAGCTATAAATGATTCCCTTAGGTTGGTTAATCATTAGGGTTATCCACTTCACTAGTTTCACTTAGATAGATATAAGTCCTTGAGCTTTCTTCAAAAGTTAGTCATTAAAATTTGATGAAAAAGAAAAACTTAGGATCTAGTCAATTCCAGTATATGTATATATAGATCATCTCCTTAAGTTAGTTAGTCATTTAGACTACCCCTTTAGTGAATCCCACCTAGAAAGATGTGAGTCCTCATGCTTTCTTCCAAGGTTGGCCATTGAAAATCAATGAAAACTAAAATCTACTATGATCTGGATAAGAATTAGTCCCCCAATGGCAGGTTTCCTGACTATCATAACTATGTTAAGATTAGGTTCCCTAATGAATCTTTACTTAACATCTTTTTTGTATTCAATCTAAATCATCTAAATTTCAAATTTTAAATTAAATCAAAATCCTTTCGACTTAATTAGCCACATTCGTCAACACCAATATGTGCGATGTACTCTAGCTAATCCACCACACATATTAAGTGTTCATTTGTTGATCTCATTTTTGAATGAGGTTAATTCCCATCCTCTTAACACTAAGGATTTCAATTTTAAACTAAGGATCACCCCACCTAAACACTTAAGACACTCCCTTAGTTCTATAAAGAACATTGTTGACCTCACTTTTAAACTGAGTTCTCAACTTCCTCATCATAGATCTAGGACTCTTATAGACATTAAAATATCCTTACTCTTAAGACACTTATAGTGATTAGGTGAACACTTAACTTAATACTAGAGACTTAGGAGGGTTGGTCATAAGGGCAGGTTATGCCTTAGAGATTTATGGAGATTTGCCCATCCTGTGGCCTAAACCCAACCCATGTGCACGCCCTCAAACCAAACCTCAAATCCAACTCAAATACCAAATCCAAATCCAAATTTTAAATCAAATGATTGAAACCCATGATCAAATCCAAAATCAAAATCCTGCCTAAGCCCTATGATTTTATCTTATGGACTTGACCCTTAACAAATTCAAATCAATCCAAATTCAATTAATTTTCTCAAAGACCAATTCAATCCCTCAATTATTTATTAAATTCAAGTCCAAATTCAATTCCAAATTATTAAAACCAAAAATAAAATTTAAACTCCCAAATTCTCTTTAAGCCTTATGATTGAATTCCATGGGCTTAGCCAAATCTCCACCCAATTCAATCCAAACTTGATTGATCTCTTCATGAATCAATCATATGTTCATTTATATTCACAAATATAAATGGAATATAAACTCAAATAACCAAAACCAAATCGAACTAAATCCAAATCCAATCAAATCCCAAGCTAACCCATATGGACCTACCTCCATGAGTATAGCCAAATCCCATTTAAATCAAGTCAAGCTCAATTGATTTTCTCACAAATCAATTTCAATTATCTTCATAAATTTAAATGAAACCCACATTCCAATGATCAAAACTAAATCAATTTTCTTCTAAGCCCTTTTACCTGCCTCCATGAGCTTAGCCGCATTTACTTTCAAACCACTCCAAGTTCAATTGATTTCCTTAGATGTCATTTGTATCTTCGTTTATATTCACAAACCAAAACCAAATTCAAAATCAAATCAAAACCCAATTTAAACCCTTTAAGCCAATTCTTTGGATTTAACCAAAACCTATCTAAATCAAGCCAAAATCAATGGATTTTCTCTCAAATCAATCATTCCTTCAATCATCTATCCAAATATAAATGAAACCTAGAATCATCAAGCCAAATTAAAATCAACACGAGTCAAGCCCAACTTAGCCCTTTTGACTAGAAAATTTCAAATGAATCAAAACTCATCATAGCCCAAATTGATTAGAGTTGGATTTATGTTTCAATCCTAAACTCATATATAAATTCAACTAAATCTTAATTAAACAAAAACTAAGCCAATTGACCCATTTAGGTCCACTTAACTCAAACTGGCCTAAAGAACTCATATGAACCAAGTTATAATCCAACCCAAATTGGATTGAACCAAGCCCATCCAAACCTCATACCGTGATCATTAATCACCCTAGGATGATTAATTGCCATAAATTGGGTCAAACCAAGTAAACTTGGTCATTTGACCAAGTCAACCCTTAGCCCATATGAAACCCAAATTAGCCAAAACTAATCCTACGCTAAATCAATTAAAACCATTGATTCACACTAACTAATAATCAATGATTGAATATGACTTGTCCATCAATTGAGCCAAACCAAACCCAATTGGCCATTTGACCTAAGTTGACCCAAATTGACCTAAAAGGCCAAAATGGGTCAAATCATGATCCAACCCAAATTGATTGCAACCAATGGCTCAAGTTCATTCCAAATTGATTATTAAACTTGACTAAACCCATAATTGAACTCAATTTAGCCAATTGAGCCCAATTGACCTACTTAGCCCAAATTGACCTAAAGGGTCAAATCGGCCAAAATCAAAATTAAATCCAAATTTTTTTTAAAAAAAAGCCTATAATCATTTTCAATTAACTAATTGAGCTTGAACCAACACCCAACCCAAGCCGATTCGACCAATTTGGTCAAGTTGGTCATCTTGACCCATTTGACCTATATGAATCCAAATGAGCCAAAATCAAACATAGGCCAAATTGATTGAAACCACTTCAACCAAAATAATTCAAACCATAATTTGAACCTAACTCAAGCTTTGGTTTGACCCAATTTGACCATTTGGCCAACCTAACTCAACCTAGCCCAATTTGTCCTATAAGGGACAAATTGAGCTAAACCCCTTGAAACCAAGCCTTGGCTATAACCTGACAAAACCTGACCCAAACCCATCTTGGGTCAACACAAGATCAACCCAAAACCAAAATGAGTCTAATCTAAGGTTATTACCCATTGGTTAAGAACCTTTACATAGGATTCCACCCTTTTTTTTTGGGAAAGTCCACTCTCCCAGCACATGGCAGCCCTCATTCACCCTAGATGGGGTATCACCTATCCACGTAGCTCACCCTAAGTGGGCTAGAACTTGCCTTGGACCCGAGAACTAAAGATTCTAAGGAGATGCAATCAGCCCAAATCCCACCTTGAGCCACCTCCCAAGCTTTCCTCCACTCAAACTGAGCCACGTGGACTTGATGGGGACAACTCCGGTGCCCTGACGGTGATTGGCTAACCGAAAATAAGAGATTCATCTTTTCCATCCACCTAAGCTAACTAAGGGATATAGCCCCTCAATTTGCACGGGGAACACATTGATTTAACTCGCCAGAGCTTCCTAAGGTGATTACGAACTCCCTAGCAAGGTCTTAAGCACTGCCAAGGCCTCCCTCGTCGACATTCCTCCTTCCTGAGATAAATGTGGTGAAAGTATTCCTGCCTTCATCTATCCCCTTTGAAATGGGATAAATGAAAATAGAAATACACACCTCTTTTGGGACACCACGTAGATCTACAAATATTCTTATTAGGGTGATCAGGTACGAAATTGAGGATAGGTGTACTATCTCGAAAGATCAAAATCACCACCCTACAATGGACCTAATCACTTGAATAAGGACTCCTAAGGACTATGGGTCTTTGTATGTACCAGAGATTCTTCCCCTAGTTTACATAGAAAAGTAAAGTAGGGTTTATTTTAAACTGGGTTCATTAAATTCTTATGAAGGCAAGCCCCCATAGTTAATTACATTCTAAGGAATGCGATTCCTTAGGAATACTCTTGATTAAGGTAAATGTTCATTGTCTCCAAAGATTTCAAGATAATAATATCAATCAATTGGTTTATTTTCAGAAGATCAAGTGGGATTGACCAAGGGGAGGGGGTTATTATTGAAGCCAAATGAAGACAAGTAGGGAATGTTTTTGATACTAGGAAGCCTAGTAAGTATTCCAAACTATCATATGGTTGAGATTTATATTTTTGAAGTTTGAAGGAAAATATTTATTTTGAGTCGAATTTTTATTTAGAAACTTAGGGCTTACAATTTCATGATACATGATCATGGAAATGCCTAAGAGGTGAGAATTTATGCTTGTAGCCCACAAAGGGAAGTAGCAACCTTTGAACCTAAATCTAGGGAGCTTTGGCGATGGCCAAAGAATGACTTAAATCTAAGGAAAAAATGGGTATTTTATTTTCCTCCATAAGAGAGGATAAATCACAGGACTATTTGGACTTACAATCGCCTGGGGTGGCTGCCAACTAACTCCTATGATTTTAAATACATGTAAGTGAGTCATATGCTTTTGCAAGATAACTAGGCTATTATTTATTTAGAATGAGACTAAGTCTTTAAACACACTCTCTAAGAGATTAGATCATGTAGGACATGATTTAATGACTTAAATCTAATGCAAATTTTATTAAATTTTATTTTATTTTGGACTATTAATTTGACATAGGCTTATAGGATTCATATGCATAATGCATGAGAAATTGGATTATGGGCCAAAATCAGCAAGAAAGGAGGTGTATTTCTACCATGACTCTTAATGGTCAACCCAATTTCCCTGGCACAGGTGGAAGCCCTCCAAATCAAGAGTGAAATAATATACTTTTTATACATTATGTGAGAAAGAAAATGCAACATTCAGCTAAAGGGTTGCTAAATCTTTTATCTTGATTTATAACTTAAGCTTTAGGTGAGATTATTATTTATTTATTTTTAGTTTTGAATTGTTTATGTTGGATAGAAAATTTATTTTCCTAAGAGCCTAATCGTCATTTAATCCATACATCAAAGCAAGGAAGAAACTAAAAAAATATGTCATCTTGATGCATAAGCTAAACAAACATCAATCAATTTATAAAACTGGTGCAAAAGAATAAGAGACCTTTTGTGTTCGGGCTCCACCGCATAAAACTAAAAACAAATTGGGTAGCTGAGCTCTACCTTTATACAACCTGGATTACAAATGAATAAATTACAATCAAGACGTAATTCATTATTATGGAGGTCTTCATTCTTCATTTCTTCTTTCTTCTTTCTCCTTCCTTCTTTCTTCTTTTGGTTTATAGGAATGTGATTACTCCAAAGGATTCACATGGTATATAAGATATAGTATTATGATCAATGTTCATCCTAATCTCCCATAACAATCATTCTAAATCCTAGTTTACAAAATTACATATCAATGAGAAAAGTAAATCTAATTAAAACCTGCAAAATAAAGATTAGTTAAATAAACCATACATCCCAAGAACATATTGGACTTAGCACCCCACACATGAGTAACCGAGTCCACCTGACCTATTTTGGATTGTGCTTAGGGGTATAAGCAACCTACATAGCAAAAACATTTATATTTTTATTACATCATCCCTCAAGCACAATCCCCTACAGAAGATAATGATTAGACTAAGATCATCCTACCATTTAGTCTATTCACATACACCCTAACATCCAAGCTAAAAATCACATCACCCAATAAAAGATAAACATCAAATCATGCACCACCGTAACCTAGGACTAAAAATGGTGACTTAGTCTAATGTGTGTGCCTTATAAGATTTGTGTGGTATGTTTAGCTAGGCTTTAAGATTGAAGTTTTCTAAGTGTGAAAATGTTCAACTTAGAGGGTGATTCATTCAAGTTATTTAGTTGATTTGGTTATTTTTATTTGATGATTTGATTTAGGTTTGAATGAACCTAAAATTAATTACTTAGTTGTAAAGAGAGGAAAAGAGAATAGAACTTCTCTTTCCTCCCCACCTTAAGTAATTTCTAAGGTAGATTCATTAATGATTTTTGTTTAATGAATATTTTATTATGTGTTTTAATTAATCCTAAGTTTAGATTGACTCTAAACAAACTTATTCAACAAGAAAGGCATTTTGAGATTAATTAAAGTGAAATACTATCACAAACTACACAACACTTTATTTCTTTCCATTATGTGCAATATGCATATGGATGAATCCTAAGCATATCTATACATGCAAATGAAAATGTTAGCACACGTTGATCATGAATTATAAGGGATATTACTTAAGAAAATTTGGATGCTTCATGATGCATGATTTTATTAAGTAGAAAAAAGTAACTCTTTTATCCATCAATCAAATGCACCTTTACATGTATGAAAGACATAAATGAGCATGGCGCCATTGTTCTCCCCCAAGGGTATAAGGTACAAGCCCTTCTTAGGGCTACTTAAAGCCTCACAACCTGGGATGTCCAAACTAATATACCACTTTTCTTAAATACATTTGCATTTACAAAAAAACAAATGAATGGATGAAGAGTTATGCAAAGAAAATTTCATTTTATTTTATTTTTGGTTATGAAATTTATATGTGTAAATGTGAGGATCCTTCTTAATTTATGACATGGAAGTGGATTGGAAAGAATATAAGCAAGTATTGTGTTCTTTTAAGAGAACTATACACTTTGCAAATCCATCCAAATTCATGTTGAGAAAAGAAAGGGAAGCACATAATACACATTTTTATATTATAACCACATGCAAGATTATAAGTAATTATAAGTAGCAAACCCTTCCTTTGTAATGTTTGATTTGTAAGTTTTGAAAATAATATTTGGATTTAGTAATGATACTAGCCGTTCATATTATTACTCTAGCCAAAACATGCAATTTGACATAAAAGAAATATTTTATTTTAATTTGATTTTTCAAAAGATATGAATGCATGATTTTCATATGACATACACATTTAGCATGCTAGGAAAGAAATAAAGTGATGTAAGCATGTAACTTTACTCACCCTAATTAATTCCTGAAGACAATCTTAGGGAATAAGATTATTTAAAGTGAATCAAATTCGATTTAAGGAAATTTTGATTTTTCTTTGAGTTTGATTTTGAATTTAGGAAATGTGAGATGGTTTGCTGATCTTAATTCATCTCCCACATGTGTATGTTATTTTAGTTTAATTGTAGAACCATTGGATCAGTTTTATATTCCATTAATTACCCCTTACCTATACCACTTTAACATATTTAACCAAATAATAATGGGCCAATGTATGAGATAAAATCATAAGGAATTTAAATTAGTAATGCACCTAAGAAAGAAAGGGGCCTAGTACTTTTGGCTCACAATTGAAGATTAATTAAGCTAAATGGTTTGATTTAAGTATTTTCTTAACCCTTCCCATACATATGGGTTAGATTTGATTTCCTTAAGCTTACTTAGGTTATTGAACACTTAAGCATCTACCCAAAAAGGACTTGATTAAATAATTAATTTTTTGGATTAATTTTTTAACTTTGAGTTTGGTTAATTAAGCTATTTAATAAAATGATCAAATCATTAATTAATTTGTAAATTAGTTAAGTTTCTATTCAAGTGAAATAGAGTTAGGGAAAAAGATTTAGATAACACAACCCTAATCTCATTCCCTAAGTCTATCCACTATTCCAAGTAGATTAACAAAATTTAATTAATGAATTTATCATTATTTAATAGGTTAATTAATCACTTCATTGATTAAGAGAATGATTAGAGATGAATTGAGCAATTCCCCTAATTAGACCATTAACAAATTCCAGGAAACTTAGGGGAGGCAGAAGTCATCCCACTAAACTTACCTAAGAAATTTGGAATCAATGAATGGAATAATTGGAGAGTAATTAACATAATTACATTCCTAATAAAACCCAAATTGCAAAAAATTTACAATTCAAAATTCATTAGACTTAATTTTAGATTATTCCCCTTTGAATTATCTTCACAATGCATTTTATTTTGTATTTTTATATTTTTTATATTTAGTTATATATTTTTGAAATTTTAGTGATTAAAACTTAATTAAATAGCCTAATTATATAGTTAATCCCTTCGGTGCCATGTGGACCGCTGATGCAGCGCACGCTACATGGCGTGACGGGATTCGCTATTTAAGTAGTCACATCTAATGCCACGTCAGCCGACGGTGCTATGCGCTTTCTCCTCGATCGTATGATCAAAGATCAGTGATCATGATTAAGCCTGCGATTCTTAAGGGATAAATCAAAGGATCTTATGCGGATTAATCAAAATCGTCAAACCAAAATGTGTGGATTGACGGTCCATGATCTATCACTGAGCTCGCCCGCGGGAGAGGGTATTCGTCCACTAATTAGAGCTTGATACGAGCTCGATTGAGCTCAGATTGAGCTCAAATTGAACCCACACCATCATCACTCAAGGAGATGAATATCTAATTGCCAAATTCACATGGGGTGAAAGTTTCTTTCACAAAGGACCAAGAACTCCTACACTTAAGCTCAGTTTTGATCCATACCTCATCGGATGCTATGACCGGTGCTCCCAACCGTCAAGGTAGCTTCATCTAGTGCAGACGAAGCTCTATTAAAGACTTGTAGGCTTGAGGTTGAGTAAATCTTCTTATTGACAAAAGTGGGCTTCAATTGCTTGCGGCCTTGATCAAACTCCCCTCTCACGTGCCTTGGAAGCTTGGAAGAAGCTTGGAAGAAGCTTTGGATCAATTCAATTAGGTCCTTTGAGGGTGCTTGCAAGAGCAATTGGATTGAAGTTGAGTATTGGATGAGTTGGAAAATTGCTTGAGCTCCCCTATTTTTGGCTTGAACAAATCGAATGGAGAAATTAAATTAGCTTTAGAAAGCTTAGAGGAGCTTGGGAATGCTTGCTCTAGGCTCCTATTACTCAATTGAATGCAAGTCGGTGAAGTCCAAGTGAAATCAGGGGGGAGTACATCTCCTCCTAGAAGGATCGGATGACCGAGCATGGCTTTGCCATTTTGATCAATTTGATCCTGGGGGTTGAGTTTGTTAGGCCATTTTGGACACCATGTGGTTTGATTTGGGCAGAGGGAGGTAGTGGAGAAGTTCCCATGTGCTAAATGAGGTGGAGGAGTGATTCTCATGTGCTCATTTTGAGTTGGGTGGTTAGTTTTGGCCTTGGGTTGGGTTAGGCTGACCCAAACTAATTGGGTCATGTGCACCACACCCACTAGTGTCCACTTGTTCCACTAAGAGGGTGCCAAGTGGCCATGAAAAGGATATGACCAAATTCTAAGTGAAATTGGCCATGGGTTTCCCCTTGACCTAGAGGCAAAATGGCATTTGGCTCTGATTTCACTTTAGACAGATTTAGAATAGTTTGAAATGGGGTTGGTCCTCAAAGAATTTAGAGTTGATTTGATGTCATTTGGCTCATGTTGACCCATTTAGGTCAAAATGGGTCAACTTGGGTCAAGTTGACTAATTGGTCAAATTAGGTCAAACCAAGGGTTGGGTCAAGTTCGTATGACCACTTGAAATATGTTGGCATCATTGGTTTGGTTCAATTTGCTTTTATATTTGGTTTTAGTTCATTTGATTTCATGTAGGTCAAATGGGTCAAGTTGACCAATTTGACCATTTGACCCAATTAGGCTAGGTCATGGGTTGGTTTAGCTTTGGTTGGTTATTCAAAATATGTTACAAGCTTTGGTTCCAATAATTTTGGTTTGGTTTGATTTTGGCTCAATTTGACCTTTTAAGTTAAGTTGAGTTCATGGTCAATTGGGTTAGGTTGGGTCTAGTTGGCCAATTGAGGCTTTGGTCAAGTCTAACAAGTGATTTAAAATGAATTTGACCCATTGGTTACAATCAATTTGGCTTAGGTCAAGATTTGACACATTTTGACTTTTTAGGTCAAGTTGGGTCAACTTGGGTCAAGTGGCCAATTGGGCTAGGTTAGGCTCAAATGATGACTTGTTTAAGTTCAAACATTGATCATGAATTGGTCTTGATCAATGGTTTCAATCAATTTGGCCTATGGTGGATTTTGGCTAGTTTATGTTTCATTTTGGCTAAGTGTTGACTTGGTCAAATCTTAGGTTTGACTTGGTTTGACCCATTTGAGTGATCGACCATCTCATAATGATTGTTGCTCATAATGTGAGGCTTAGGTGGGCTTAGTTCAATCCAATTTGGGTAGGATTAAAATTTGGCTCATAAGGGGTACTTTAGGTCACTTTCGGTCAAGTGAGCCTAAGTGGGTCAATTGACTTGATCAGGGCTTGATTTGAGTTTGATTGGACTCACATATGAACTTATGATTGAAATATAAATCCATTTGCAAGTGGTTTGATGTCAAATGGGTTTTGATTCATTTAACAATTTCAAGTTCAAAGGGTGAACATGAGTTTGACTTAGGTTCAATTTTTGAATTTAGTTTTGGTTTGATGATTGAAGTTTGTGTTTATATTTGGATTCATGATTAAAGGATTGATTGAAACATGAAGAAAAATCAAGAGTTTGGCTTGATTTGAGTTTGATTTGGCTAAGTTCAAGAATTTGACCTGAAAGGCTTAGGTTGAATTTTGGTTGAATTTGGATTTGAGTTTTAAATTTAGTTTTGGTTTGGTGATTGAAGTTTGTGTTTATATTTGGTTTCATGATTGAAGGATTGATTGAATCATGTAGAAAAATCAAGGGTTTCGCTTGATTTGTGTTTGATTTTGATAAGTTCAAGAATTCGACTTGAAAGGCTTAAGTTGAATTTTGGTTGAATTTGGATTTGAGTTTTGAATTTAGTTTTGGAGATTTGAATCTATATTTTATTTATATTTGTGAATATGCATGAGAATATAAATGGGTTACGAGAAAATTTCTTGAATTTGAATTGAGCTAAGTCCATAAGATGGAATCAAAGTGATTTAGGAAAGATTTCTGAACTTGGAATTGGGTGTTGGATAGTTTTGGTTGTTTGAATTTATATCTCATTTTTATTTGTGAATATAAATGAGAATATAAGTGGGTTATGCAAAAATTTCTCAAGTTTGAATTGGTTTGGATTTGATTTGAGCTAAGTCCATAAGATGAAATCAAAGGGCTTAGAAAAAATTTTAGATTTGGAATTTAAACATGGGTTTCAATCATTAGAAATTAATTCATGGTTTGAGAAAATCCATTGGAATTTATTTAAGGTTTGATTTGGAATTGAAGTTGATTTGAGTTTTACTTTAGTTTGAATTTGGAGTTTGACTTGAAAGAAGGAAGTGAGGATTTGGCTTAAGCTATAAGGTAGGCAAATTTTTGGAACACCCCTAAGGCACGACCTATTCCTATAGCTAACTCTTCTAAGTATCTAGGGTTAGGTTAAATGTTCACCTAATCACTAGAAGTGTCTTAAAACTAGGGAACTCTTGGTGTCTAAAAGAAGTCCTATGTCTAAGATGGAGGGGTTGAGAGCTCATTCTAAAAATGAGGTCAACAGTAGCTGAAATAGGGTAGCCTCTTCCTTGATCCAATTTCTCCAATCCTCAACCAAAACCAAATTGCTTGTTCTTACACCCTCCACGCACCTCGTTAAGGCTATCTGGAGCTTCCCCCAAGTTCTGAATCCACCGGAGGAAGGAGTTTGATCTGAGATGAGCGTCCGAAGCATGATTCTTGGCCTTCCGAACAATCCATTTGGAATCAATCCAATTGTTGTTCAACAAGTCTTAGCTCTAGTGAGGTAATTCCATGAAAACTGACCTCTAGCTTAAAATGTGTTGGTATTTTATGAAGAAAATATGTATGTGAGCTGATCTTAGCCATTGGATCTTCCTAGATGCCTTGTGCGATAGTGTGAGTTCCATTTGGAGCCAATCTGAGCTCAGGCGAGCTCGGATCGAATGATCAATGGTGGACAGCCTCCTTCTTTCATCGTTCGTGAGTTGATATATGATGCAACGTCCGTTCTGTGTGACTGAAATGGACGAACATGATTAGATCATGTTAAATCCATCTGATTCAAGTAATTATTAATCATGGGATTGATTTGCGCCATCTGATCCAAGATTGGCGGACAAAGTTAAATAATGCGTCCTGCTGCCAGCTTACTCAACCGCATGATGTGGCAACTTAAATAGCCAATCTTGTGATACCATATGAAATGCGTGTCGTGTTAGTGCTCCACGTGGCACCGACGGGATTAGACTTAATTAAGGATAAATAATCCATTTTTAAGGCTGAAACTTCATAAATTCATAACAAATTATAGAAAAATCTAAAAAATATAAATAAATGTTCATTTTAAATATATTTCAAACAGAAATCCATTAAAATTTCCTTTAATTGTCTTTGAATAGTAATCAAAACTTAATTAGGGTTTAATTGAAAAATTAACTACCCTAATTACTCCATAATTAATTACTATCTAACCTCAAACTTTTTGAGATTGTTTAAGGAGATGACCTTTGATTCTCTTATTTTTCTTGGGATTTATTGGTTAATTAATTATAAAAATTGATCGATTAAGCCCTAATTATATTCTTAACTTAATTAAGTAATAATTAATCATATAAATAGTAACTTAATTAATTAATAGTGTTATTGATCACTATTTAACAGCGAAGAGACTTAGGGAATTGGATTGGGGCTTCTCTTCTAATATATTCCCTAAATTTCCTTCACTTTCTCAAGAAGAAATTAATTAAGAATTAATTGATTAACTAATTACTTATTCAGTTTAATTAAAATTTAAAACACATCTAAACCTAATTATTCAATTGAGGGGTAGATATTTAGGTGTTTAATAGTCTAAAGGCATTTAAGGAAATTATGGTTAGCTCATATTTATGGGAAAATCATAAATGTACTTAATTAAGTTCTTTAAACTTAATTAACTATTAATTGTGAGCCAATTGCATTAGGCCCTTTCATTTCCTAGGAAAATTGCTAATTTACTTTTCAATTCATTTGCATATAATGTTGGCTCATAATAATTTAGTTAATTACATTAAGGTAACATAGGTAAGGGTTAATTATTTGATTTAATTCATATCTTAACTTAATTAATCCATAAAATCAACCTAATTACCTCTCATTAAATCAAATTAACTAACAAACATGGGATGAGATTAAGATTAGCAAACTTCTTCTCACATTCCTTAAATTAAATTAAACATCAAATTAAAAATGAGATTAAAATTCTTTGGTTTGCTTTAAATGATTTTTATTCGATATTATTGTCCTTAGGAATTAATTTGATTGTATGAAATCATATGTTTATGTTTAGTTATTCCTATCCAATCAAATTAAATGTTGTATGTCATTTGATGCAAGCATTCATCTTTTGCAAAATTGATTAAATCAAATGGTTTCCTTTATATCAAGCTTGCATGTGTTGATTTAATTTAATATATGTGTGGCTACTATCACTATTAAATCCAAATGTATTTTCCAAAGCTTATAAATGAATGATTACATATGCTATGAATGCTAGTTATAAATACATAGGAGATGTATGTGATTATAACTTAAGTGTATGAAGTGAAACATCTTTCCTTTTATTCATGTATTGATTTATGTAAGTGTGAATGTTAATGGGTATATAGTTTGGACATCTCGGGAATACGAGGCTTTAGCTAGCTCCAAGGAAGTCATTTGATTACCTCACTTTCCTAGTTTAACAACGACACGTACTCCATTTGATTTCATTCTTATATATTTCAAATACTAGAATTTGGATTAGACTTTACTCCATATGCATAAATATTTCAATCAAATAAAAACTCAGCCTTTGCATGGTTCTTCTTCCTTTATTTATGTATACATTCATATGTATTTGAGAAAGCAAAGTATTTAGTCTGGACATCCTGGAAATACGAGGCTTTAAGTAGCCCCAAAGAGGTCATTTGATTACCTTACTTCCCTAGTTAATAATGGCATGTACTAGCTTATGTATCTTATACATGTGTGTGTGTATTTAATTATGGAATTAGAACCCCTTTTCTTTTATCAAAGATACATGCATCCATAATTGACTAGGTGATTGAATTAATTGATCATGTGGTTTTGAGCTCTCTTTCTTATGTTCATGTATTCAAATTTACTTGTGGTTTGAATGCAAATGGTATATAGTCTGGACATCCAAGGAATACGAGGCTTTAGCTAGCCCCAAGAAGGTCATTTGATTACCTCACTTCCCTGATTTACAATGACATGTACCTATTTAATTTCATCCCTATGTATTTTTGTATAAGAATTTAGATTGAGCATTAAATTAATATGATAAAATAATTCAATCAAATAGAAAAGTATAAACTTTAAATATACATACTCACATCCATCATTCAAGTGTGCAAAAATATATTGTATGTGTAGGTATACTTAGGATTTAATCATATGCATGTTACATGTGATGGAAAGGAATGATTTCACATGTCATGTGATAGTAATTCAATCAAATTAATCTTAAGATGTCTTTCATATTGAATAGAATTATTTAGAGTGAACCTAACCTTAGGATTAATTTAAAATGTGTACTAAGCTGTTCACTAAAGAGAACTAAATCAAATTAATGTGCTTTAGAAATGACTTAAGGTAGGGATGAAAGAGGGCAATCACCTTTCTTCTCTTTACAACACTTAGTTGCTAAGTGTAATCATATGAAATAAAAGAAAACACTAAGTAAATTTCTCAAATAAATTAGACCACTTAAAGTGAAATCAACCTCTTATGATTAAACATCCTTTCACATCTAGAATATCATAACCTTAATGCCTACTTAGGGCATACCACACAAGCCTCAATACACACATATCAGAATTAAGCTATCACTTCTAGCTTTATGTTAAGATGGTGCATGGTGTGATGTATGTTTTATTTTATGATGTACTATTTTAGACTAGATATTAGGGTGTATGTTTCATAGATTAGATGATAGGATAATATCAGCCTAATCATGTTCTATGCAAAGGATTGTGCTTAAGGGGGTGCTTGAAAATAAATATAAATGCTCTCTTTGCAGGTTGCTTAAACTCCTAAGCATAATCCAAGTTAGGACAAGGATAGGTGGGCTTGATTACATATGTGCAGGGTGTTAAGTTCAGTATATATAACTGCTTGGGATTGTGTGTGTGTGTATAGCTAACCCTTGTTTTACAAGTGTAGTTAGATTTACTTTTCTTATTTTTAATATAATTTTGTATTAAAAATTAGGATTAATATTATGGGAGATTAGGATGAGCATTAGCTAGAAGGATTAATTCTGGGGTGCCATGTGATGCCTTAAAGCCTATTAAATCAAAGGAAGCAAAGAAATGAAGAAATGAAGAAATGAAGAAATGATGAAGACATGGAGACATAATGACTTGAAGATCCCGATAACACTTATTCATTTATAAATTGTAATTATTCTTTCATTTTCTAGGTTGTTTGAGGGTAGAGCTCGGCTACCAATTTTCTCTTTTAGGGTTGTATGGCTGTACCCGGCCACGCCGCCCTTTTATTCTTTTGCATTAAATTTATAAAAATGATTTTTGTTATGTTTTATTGTGCAATAGAAATATCATGCTTTTCATAGTTTCTTTATGAATGATGCTTTAATGTATGACCTGGATGCAATTAGGCTCTTATGAAAAAATAAATCTTTTACCCAACTATAACTCATAACTAAAGTTTTAAATAACTCATAACCTCACATAAAGTCTGAGACATAATCAAGATAAATAAAATATTTAGCAACCCCTTAGTTGAATGTTGCATGTCTCACATCATGCATGTATATTGCTTCACTCTTACTAAGAGAGGGTTTCCATCCTTGCACGATAGGGGAAGGCTTGACCTTTGAGGGCCTCCTCTGTGGTGGAAAATAACTATTTCCCACTGATTTAGCCTATAATCCATTTTCTTGATGCATTTTGGCATAAGAAATCTTATGGCCTTGGTCAAAATTAAGTGTCAAAAATCAAATAAAACTTAAAAAGATTTGCATTTTTAGATTAAATCATTATTCATACCACTCATGCTTTAGTCTCTTAGAGAGTGGGTTTAAGGACTTTAGTCTATTTCTAAATTAGTAATAGCCCAACTATCTTGCAATTACATAAGACTGGATCACGTGGATTTAAAGTGTAGGAGGAGTTAGCTGGCTACCACTCTATACCTTTATAAGTCCAGCAGTCGGGTGGTTTATCCTCTCTTGTGGAGGTAAATCTTATACCCATTTTTGCTTAGATTTAGGTCGTGCTTTAGCTCTTATTAAAGCTTCCTAGATTTAGGATCCATGGTAGCTATTTTCTTTGGGCTACAAGCATAAATTATCATCTCTTAGGCTTCTCTACAACCTTGTGTCGATGGATTATAAGTCCTAATAATTTAATAAAATTTTAACTCAAAACATATAAATTTTTTCAATTTCAAATATGTGGATAGATTGGAATGCATACTAGGCTTCCTAGTATCATGAGCATTCCCTACTCATCCCATTTAGCTTCTAAAAATAAGTCTTCTCCTTGATCTTTCCCATTTGATTTTTCAAACAAAACCAATCCTTTGATAGTCTAACCTTGAAATCTTTGGAGATAACAATTGTCTACTTTAATCGAGAGTATTTTTAAGGATTTCACCTTCCTTAGGATGTAATTAACTATGAGGGCTTGCCCCCATAGGAAACTTTAGAACCCAATTTAATATAAACCCTGCTTTATTCATCCATGTAAAGTTGGGGGAAAATCCCTAGTACATTCGAAGCCCCATCATACCTTAGGAGTCCTTATTAGGTGATATCTTTATCTTTTGAGATAATATATCATACCTCAATGTTATACTTGATCACTTCAATAAGTACCCCCTCAGATCTGCGCGGTGTCCCCCATACATCCAAAAATAAACACCACAAACACCAAATCCAAAATTGAATGAAATGAAACTCAAAATAAAATAAATGAAATTCATAATTCAAATATGAAATTAAACTAAAATTCAGACTTAGAATTAAGCTTAAGTCTAGCTAGTCGACCCCACTAGGACCTACCCTAGCTCCATTAAACTAAATAAATTAGACCCTTCTAAATTCAATAGAATTGAAAAAGAATCAAGATAAAACACTTTTGAATAAAAATTTAAATCTAAATAAATCCCGCCTAAAATAATTAGGCTGCTTAACCCAACTAACTCATTTAGGTCTAATTCAACCTAAATTCAAACCAAATAAAATTGAATCAATCCAAAAGCTTAGGATTATTGTTCAAGCTCAATTAAATATAAAACTAAATCTAATTAGGGTTTAAATTGGCTGATCAAATCGTTTGACCTAAGTTGACATAGGTGGGTCCCATTAAGTCAAAACTAAATCTAATCAAAATTAAATAAAATTTAGCTCTACCAAAGGCTTAGAATCATCATACTAATTCAATCAAACACAAAACTAAAATCCATTGAGATTAAAGTAACTAATTGGGTTATGTGACTTAAGTTTACCATTGCGGGCCCCACCTTAGTCAAATCAAATTAAATCAAACCCACCAAAAGGATTTAAATCATCATACTAACTCAATCAAGCTTGAAACTAAATTCAATTAAGATTTGGATTAACTGATCAAGCCACTTAACCCAAATTGATCTTATTGGGTCAAAATTAAATTAAATTGAACATTCCAAATCATTATAAACATAGAATTAAACATATTCCAACTCTTACTTAGGTATAATTTAACGAATTTTGTCCACTTACCCAAATGAACCTAAATTGACCCAATTTGATCAATTCGATCAATTTGGATCAACTCCAAAAATTGAGCTTTAACTAATTGCAATCAATCATTTTAAATAACTCATTAAACATGTATAAAGCCTAATTAAAGATAAAAATAATTAATTATGTCATATAATCCAACATTGAATTATTAAAGTCAAATTGAACTAAATAACATGCAAACCAAAACCAAGCCACATCAAACCTTATTCAAACTCTAGATAAAAAAATAATAAAAAAGATATTATCCAAGCCATCAAAAGAGATTTTTGTGCACACCAATCTTCATCTATGATTTGAAAAATAATGGAAGCATGCTCCATAATAGTTGTAAAGCTCATCCTAACCAATTGGCCAACCATCTAACCTCCTAATCACCATTAGTGGTGATTCTCAGCCACCATTAAATGGAGAAGAAGAGATATCATAAATTTTCTACTTCTTTCTTGAATCAACTTCTCCACCTTCTAAGAAGACTAATCAAGCTTTACTCCTCCCTTTTAGTTCATAAAAACACAAAAAAGACAAAATTCCAGTGAACTCAAATGGCTCCTAGTGGTTAGAGCAATCTGCAGAGAGGCAAGTGGACAAATAAATTTCAAAGCTTAGCCTCATGTTAAGAAATTATTTCAAATTGAAAAATCCACTCAAAATTGGCTTGAGTGATGTAAATTTCAAATCTGTTAGCCAAAACTTAGGTGTTCATGCTTTGTGATGAAAAAAGAACAAATATCAGATATATCATGCAAATCCATTACTCTCATCATTTTCAAGCTAAGAAAACTAGAAATCGATGAATTTCAATGAGAATCACCAAAAACTAGCCATTGTATTGGAATCCATCTGCCCCTCTCGCTAGTTGGGGGGAACAAGGCAGTATATTGGCCATCCATCCCACTTGATGGGGATGCAGAACCATGATTAAACCTTGTATTTTAATTTTAAACCATTTATAATATTGCATTTAATCTAGACCGTTCGATCTAAAGATTCGTTGGTCTAGATTTAGGAATTTCCTACTCAATCCATGTCATAACTCGCATGGTCCAATCAAAATTTGAATCGCATTAAGCATGGTCTAGTGAACGCTGACTCAACGTTAACTAGTTTAAATAAAAAAATAAGCATTTTCTAAATTTAAGAAATATAAAAAGTCACCCGAAACTTCAAAAAATCATAATAAAATTAGTTAGATTTAGTTAAATCTCAAATTAAATTTAGTTAAATCTCAAGATCATCTGAAATGGGGTTTAATAAAGAGTTAAATCTTAATCAACTGAATTAATAAGACTAAAACATTAAAACTTTATAATAAATTAACCACTAATTCAAAAAAATATTGAGCTAAAATTAACCATTAATAATCTCAAGATTCATTTTTAAAAGACGAGAATCCAAAAAAATTAAATTTTTTGAATTTCATCATGTATTTTGGGCTTAAATTGCAAATTATCAAAAATAATAATTCTTTAATAACTCTAAAAACATAATTCAAACTAAGCTGAAATTGTTATGGTAGAAACTTGTGCAAATTTTGATTTACCATAAAAATTTCATGTCAATAAGATCACTAGATCAAATGTCATAATTTTTCTTAGCCATATTAAGGTAATTGGGACAAAATAAAAAATATAAAATTATAAAAATCATAAAAATACATCAAAATAATTTATAAATATCTTTTTTTAATAGCAAAGACCCCAAGAAAATTAATTAGACTTTCCAGATATGATTAAATCAAAAAATTCATATAATTAGTGCTTAAAGAAAATAAAAAATTTAATTAATTGAATGTGAACTTAAAAAATTCATAGCAAACTAACCATTAGCTAAAAATTATAAATAACTCTTCTTTGGATTCATATTGCAGAGAAATCAACCAAAATTGAAAACACTAAATTTTGCTAAATATTTTGAAATAATTTCAAACTTATTAAAAAAATAATTTCTTAATTATTTCTAATATACATGCTCAATCAATCTTAAATTTTTATGGTAGGTTCACTATATCAATGCTCACTTCCCATAAAATTTTCATGGCTTTTGAGTCATTTGATTAAATGTTTATGATTTATTACTAATCTTATGACAATTTAACAAAATAATTAATTTAAGAAAATTATCAAAAAGGAAAATATATATTTAATTAATTTTTAAACTTTTATTTAAAAGATATTCAAATAAAATAATGAAACCTTTTGGTCTTAGTTAGGGTATCATTGAATCCAAACCTTAATCAACTTTAACCAATTACATTAAATAAAATATAAAGAAAATTCAATAGATTATAAATAAACTAAGTATTTATCCAAAATTGTAGACATATTAAAATCTAAGTCATTGCTAATAAAGCCCTAAATTAAATGAAATAATATCAAAATTAATTAATAACTTAAAGGATATAAATTTTATAAATTTAATTCATTACTAATTAGAATTTAATTAAATTAATTATATGGAACCAAATTGAACATTGTATAAGTCTCAATTAAAATTAATTAATTAATTAAGATTGCCTTAAAGGCTAATAACCACTAATCAAGTCCTAATTAACTTGATTAAGATCATAATTAATCTTTAATTAAACTTTGATTAAATTAATCATGGTTGACTAAATTAATTATTATTCGACTTTAAATTAACTAAATCACTTAATTAGTGTTTAATTAAGCTTAACACTTAATTTTGATTAATTATAGTAAATTTAATTAATTATTAATTTAACTTTAATCATATAATTAAGGTTAAGCTTGACTAACCATTAATTAAATTTTGATTTAATGAACAATCAAATCAAATCAATCATGATTAGTTTAATTGATTGGTGATGAACTTTTAATTAAATTAATCACCAAATTAATCTTTAATTAAGCTAATAATAATGAATCTAAATAATCCTTAATTGTGTCAAGTCAATCAAACATTTATCAAAGTTAAACTCAATTTGAATAAATTAATAAGATAAATTAAATTAATCATTAGTCAAAGCTCAACTATATAAATTAACTAATCAAGTTAATTATGAACTCAAACAATTATGGATTGAACTCTAATTAAATAATCATAAAAAATTTATGTCAAATTTTAATAAAATCAAATGAATATTAATCAAATTAAACCTAATTCAATTAAATTATTTAAATGAGAAATTAAAATGAATACATCTTTAGGTTAGACTCGTAAATTTAATTTTCACCCTTTGGTGAGAATTTCACTTTATTAGGATTAGGTCGTTAAGCGGATTACATCTTGCTATAAATAGAGCTTAATATTCTTTTCACTCTTTAAAGCCTAAATTCAAATTTAAAATAATAATGAATTTAAAAATTGAAAATCATCTAAACTACTTAATGTGAAATCACCGAATAGTAAATTAAGAAAATATTCAAATCAAATTGAAGCTTAAACTTAAAGAAGCCTAGTATAGGCTTACCAAATTAGCCTATTTTCACCACTAGATTACTAGGCAACCAACCTTACATTTAGGTTAAGCTGATGTTTTGTCTATGATGTATTATTTTTTATTTTATGGTGGGCTATTTTATATTAAATGATAGGATTTTAAGTTCATATAATGGATATTAAAGAATTATTTATTAGACTAACAATGTTTTCTACAAGGTACTATGTTTAAAGGACTTTTGTAATAAAAAGAAAATTATTATAAATTTTATTTACTTACATGTGTTATTTTCTTAAATCCCTAAGCATAGCTCATTAGGAAAGGTGGGCTAGGTAACCACTAGTGCTCAGCCCATGTGTTGATATATAATTGCTGATGTACTGATTGATTTTCCTAACATTTGTTTAATATGGCTTAATATTTTTTTAAATTTAAAATATAATTTGATATTAGAATTAGATTAGGATCTATGAGGTTTAGGATTAGCAAAAGTTGACCACACAAGTTACTAGTCCTCTATGGAGCTTAAAGAGGTCCCTAAAAAAATAGATGATCCAAAAGATGAAAATTCAAAGGAAAACCCCCATAGATCAAAACTTTTAGTTATAGACTAGGCTGTATAAGAGCAAAGTTTGGTGGCCCATTTTTTTTCTTTCAAGGTGTATAGCGGAACCTGGTCGCACTGGCCTTTCTTTTTATTAATTTGCTCTATTTGGTGTGTTTATTTTGGCTGCACATTTGAACATCATACTTTCATAGGATTCTTTCAGTGATTTTATGTGTTAATGTGTAAGCTTAGTATATGCAATAGGCTCTTATGATAAAATTAAATTTTTACCCCACTAAATTAAATCAACTTAAACAAAAATAATATAACTCATAACCTAACTTAAATGCCTAGGCTTAGTCAATAAAAGATATTTGAAGATCACAAGTCAGCAATGTTAAAATAATAAAGCATATTGAACTTCTCTCCTTGAATAAGGGTCTTCACTCATTGCAGGATAAGGGCATTATTAGACCGTTAATGATGACACCCATGAGTGAAGAACATCTTCTAATTGATTTTCCCATAACCTTATTTCTTGCATGTAGGCATACTTAAAGCCTTCAAACAAAATTGTGTGGCTAAAAATTTTAAAAATTAAAAAATTATTGCATTTGTTAGAAGCATAACATACTAGTTATTATCTTAGAGTTAAGGATTGAGTTTAATCTCTTAACTTCCTTTTGTAAACACAACAGACTAACTGTCTTGCATTTCATAATATATGGACTCATGGTTTTAAATCTAAGAGGTGTTAGTTGGCAACCGTGTATAGTGGATTATAAATCCAAAAGAGTATGGATAAGGTTCACTTTCGCTAGTAAGAAAGAACCAAATGCATCTTAAATTTTCTCTATTATATTAAGTATATCTCCTTTAGATATAAAGTTTAAAGCATATTGTTTTTCTTTTGATGTATTACTAAGTCTTCACCTCTTAGACTTTTTTATAGTCCTGGGATGTTAGAATCTAAGTCCTAACATTCTAATAAAATGTCACCTTCTAACAAAATAAATCTTTCTTTCACGGATATAAATCTCAACCACAGGATATGTTAAAGTGCTTATTAAGCTTCCCAAAATCAAAGCACTTCATCCTTCTCCTTTTTAGAATTTGAAAGGAACTATTCCTTTTGACCTATTTCATTTAACTTCCATATTTAACAGTCTTGAAATTAACTTTAAAACTAATAGAAATAAGATTTAACTTCTTTAATCAAGAGATTTCTTATAAGGAATCACCTCTCTCTCTCTCTCTCTCTTAAGATATAATTAACTATAGAAGCTTATCCTTAGAGGGAACAAAAAAACTCGATATAAAATAAACCCTCTTATACTTAATCCATATAGTTTAGGGGAAGAATCTCTAGAATATATAGACCATCAGCTTTAGCAGTCCTTTTTAAGTGATTGAATCTATTATACGTGATATTTTAATCTCTTGAGATGGTATATTATTCTTAAATGATGTATTTGATCATCTAAAAAAGAACCCCCAAATTTGCATAGTATTCCAAATAAAAATTCAATGACTGACCAACACTTCATTGCATCATTTATATCTTACAGAGATGTCATTGACTCAAATTATTCTATATTGTCGGCTAGGTCAATGTGACCTTTGTATGATTCTAAGAGTAGGATTTTAAGTTTATGTGGGGGCTAGCTTCCATAATTTTCTTGGAGAAGGCATCAATTGGATTTGCTTGCTCTATTCAAATATCATCTTATTTGCTTGCATGATGTGATTCATCATCAAACCTTAGAGTCTGTGATAATTCCCTCATTCCTTGATCAACTCAACAACTTGTTGAACTAGAAGAACCTTCATTTTTGTTGACCCTTAGTTCCTCATTCTTGACCATTTCCACAGCCGCATGTACTAAGTGGGTGATCATATCCTTTATGTTCTTCAAGTCTTTTTGTGTAATTTTTAAGTGCCCATTCCCATACCTGTTAAGTTGTCCCGTGCTAAATGATATGCTTTGCTTTGTACTTGACTTCTAATTCTTAGTTTCATCCTTGTTCCCCCACCTAAAAAATATTAAATCCAAATCAGGCCATGGAATGAAGTAGAACCTTCTTAGGCACCTAAGAAATTTAAGAGGAGTGGGAAAATAGATTGAAAGTAAACTAAGATAAGTGCAAGAAATATAAAAGATTCCACTATCTTGAATGATCTTAATACAAAATGACTCTCCTTTTGCCCTCTCCAAGGGACTCTATAAAATTAAGTGGAAGCCTAAAGTCTAAGAAATCAAAAAAAGCCAAAAAGGCTTCGCCTCCTTGAAAACTCTCTTTTTATATGGTTTGTGGAATCATTATATATATCAAGTATACATAAGGTAAGTTGATGACATAAGAGATGGAACTCACCATTAAGAGGCGAACATCTCATAAGTGTTAAAATTATAAAAATGTTTGTATCATTAAACTACTTTTATTATGTGTTTTCTATAAAATATGTTTATTTTAATTATATATTGTGTTGTAACATAAAAATTATTAGAAACAAAAAAAAATAAAAAAAATAAAAAGTGAAAATTTAAGTCTAGCACTACAGTGCTGTAATTAGCTTAAATTAGAACATTTTATAGTAAGGGCAGCTCTTAGGTGCTATATCATTAGTGCTGCGATGCTATACCAGAGAAAAAATATGAGGCAGAAACATCAAATATAACGCCATAGCATCGGATCATCGACATTACACCACATGCACTATACATTAACATTAATGACCCGACGAGAATATGGTTCAAAGCTAGTTTCAAGTAATTTTTGAGACAGTTATGACAGGAGTGTATGGACAACCGATCAAGGCTATATATAGGCTATAAATAGGGCACATTTTCAAGGCAAAAAGTTCTATTCCAGATTTTTTTTTCTTTTTCTCTTTTTTTATCAAGAGAGGGAATGAGTGTGTGTGTGTTCTTGTGAAGCACTTGGAGTGTGTGTAAAGGTAGTGTGAAAGAGTATTTTTTTAAGCAAGAGGTGGAGAAGGACATCAAAATCAAGAATTTTTAGTGGGGATGCTAAACATTTTTCATCATGAAGCAGTAAAGGAAAACAAGGAGTGGACTTAGGAGATCTACTCGGTGTGCTCTTTCTTTTCTTCTCTAGTTAACTTATATCTTATTTTGCTATATTTAATATGATTTCTTTCTCAAACTTTTGGGATGATTGTATTATATTAAACTTTATTGTGGATTAATATAAGAAAACTATTTGTGCTTTGAATGAAAATATATTTTTCTTCTTTGCATTTATTTATGATTTCGCCAATTACAATTTAAAATTAAGTGTGATCTAAAGATCTTGAGAGAGTGATAGAAAAATATGTAGGAAAAAGGCAAATAATTATACTACATAATCATTAATGTGCTAGATAAGTCCAGGTAGCTAAATAACCATTATACATATAATTCTTTTTAAGATTTGCAATCACTTGAAGGAAAATATGGATAAAACAATCAATCAAAATTTACTTGGCACTAGGCAAAAAATTGAGTAAAAGGATTGGCTTAGTTATATTTGTTTAGAGATGGAGAGTATAGTACTCTTACTCATGGTTGACACTGCAAGTTTTAAAATTAATCCACCAAATAGTTAAATATAATACATAGCCTAAAAGATTTTATAAATTCAAAGCATTTATTTTTAAAATTAAAAAAAACCTACATATTTTTTATAAAAATATAAAAGTTTGTTTTATTATCTTACAAAATAGTAAATAACAATGTAAATTTAGCCTTTCATTTTGTTGGATAAAAACTAGGTTTAAAGAGATTGGTACTCAACTCAATATAGAATTAATATCTATGTTTACTCTAATCCTCGTGGGAGAAATACTCTATTCATTTTGTATTACTTGATTCGACAGGTGCACTTGTGTATAAAGGTAAAGTATCGATCAACATATAATATCGAGTGGTGAGTTCTTTGATTGAAGTTCTTGTGTTTAGCGAGATGGGCAGCCCAATATGTATTTTAGATGCATAGCCATCTACATATGGGCAAGTTAAAAAGTCAAAAGTGAGTTATTGAACATTAGTCATATAGCTTGAACAATCTTGTTTGTTCGCTCATCCCTCTTAAGATGATTTGTTATTCCTTAGGCAAGTCATCTGGCCTTATCCATCTTGGCTGAAGTTATCTTTTTTCCTGCTCGCCCTATTGATGATGAGTCTTTGTGAATGGATAGTGCACTTGTGCTAATTTGATCCATCATTGATGGCCATTCTTTGCTCTAGAATGCTTGCCAAGTCCACTCGTACATTTGGGTATACACTGAGGTTTATGGGTCTATGTGTACAAAAGGTCTTTCCCTTGACATATATGGTGAAAGTAGGATAAGGTTTAGTCCAATCTCGATTACACATTTTCTACAAGGGTAAGCCTAATAAGAAGTGATTATTTAAGAAATCCTCAATTAAAGTAGTTGGCCTATGTTCATATGGATTTCAAAGTTTTAGATCAAGTTTTTTTAAAATAGAAATTAATTAGGATAGCTCGAGTGGAATGATTGTTTTTGGAACCCAAGGAAACTAGAAGGAAGTGCTTAGTTACTATGAAGCCCAATAAGCACTTCAACCAATTTTATGGCTATGCTTTATATATTTGAGATTTATATTTTATTTTTATTTTGTATTAGTATTCCATTAGAAAGTTAGAGCTTATATTATGGCAACACAAAATTATGTAAAAGCCTAAGTAGTGAGGACTCCATAGTAAGGAGAAACAATGGTGCCTTAGATCCTAAAACTAGATGTGAAATTAACATGTGTAGGTAGCTCGACTCAGTCTTTTGAGGGGTAAAAGGAACTTATTAGTTTATCCTTATTAAGGAAAAAAAAGTTAAGCATGACTCTCCTAAACTTCTAATTTGTCCAGTAGCGCAGCTAGCTAACACCTCTTATGCTTCAAAATTATGTGGCCAGTCTTAAAAAATAAAAGATAATTTTAGTTGTTATTTAATTAAATAATGACATCTAGAAATTAGTCTCATTAAAGCTAAGATCATGAATGGTGTGCTATGTTCTTAATTAATGTAACAATTTATAAATTTTATATATTTTTAACCACATAATTTATTTTTAAGGTTTCGAGTATCCAAAAGTATGCCTAATATGCATGTAATTTGAAAAAGTTAACAACCAATCAGATAATAGAGGTAGTCTTCTCCAAGAAGGGAGGCTATCCTCAATAATTGTATGCCCCCATTTAAGTAATGGGTGAAGTGGTCAAATAAAGGAGATGAAACAAAATAATTATGATTCCATAGCTTAAGTTGTTCCTAAATGATTTTATTATTTATGCCTAAGGCTTTAAATATAAATGTTTATGAGTTATTTATTTTTAGTTAAAGTTGATTAATTTAATTGAGTATAAAAGTTTATTTACCATAAGAATTATTGATTAAACCAAGTTTTTACAATATAACCACAGAATCACAGTAAAAAAATCTATGAAAAACATATGGTTCAAATGCGCAAATAATATGAACCCAATAAATAAATCAATTTAATATCTAAAAGATGTCAGTGTTTTCAAGTTTCGTTACACCCAAGATGAAAGAAAAAATGGATAGTCGATCTCTACCCTTATACATCCCAACTTAGAACTAAAAGTTTTGATTAATTGGGTCCTCGTATTTTCATTTTGCATCATTCCCTTCTTCAAAGACATTCTCAAGTTCCACAAGGGACCACCAATCTGTACAATCCATCCATGTTGATCCTAAACCTTATAAATTTTAACTCAATTATAATAAAAATTACATTTTAAATTAGAATGAAAAGTCTAGCTAAACTTGTAAAATACAGATCACTAAAACAAATACACTTACAAAATGGTATATCCCAAACATATGAGCATTGCCCTAATAGGTGCAAAGCCCACTTATCCTAATGAGTTATGTTAGTGGATGTTAGAGTAAGCACCCACATGCAAATATATCAGTTTAGATATTACTTTAGTGTCCCCCAGTAAACATAACTCTCTATATAAAATGTAATAAGATCTAAGAATATTTGTTCTAATATCCAGTCTAGCATAAGCAATGACATACCATCTAGTCTAATGAGTGAACAATGCATCAAAAAAATAATAAAATAAAGTAGAACTTAACAAACACAACATAATCCTAACTTATGTCTAGAGTTGGTGATGTAATAATCTATTATATGTAAAAAGACCAAGGTGATGAGGCTATATAGGCTTTTGAAGTTTAAATTTTAGTTAAGTTTGAGGTTAAATTGATTATCATTATATTTTTTTATTCAAGTGATTAGTGCTTTAGAGATAGGTTTTATGTTTTAAATTTAAATTAAGTTTAAGTTGGACTTATGATTTTGAAAAGCATAGAGAGTAATGAGCCCAACTTAAGGTAAGGTTCACTCTTTTGTATGCTTTAATCTTAAAGGAATGACACCTTAAGAGTGAGGAGCAACCTTAAGACTATAGTCAAAGTGATTTTTATGAATTATAATTAATTAAAGTGGCTTTAATTTAACTATTTATCGAAATATTAGTTTAATTATCTTTAATTTTTATTCTGAATTTTAAATGATTTCATCATTTCATGAAATTAATTTTTAATGTTAGAGACATCCTCTAAAATGTTTCATAAAATTTTAAATCAACATTATAAATTTTTTATAATTAATTTTTAAAAGAAAATTTAGAATAATATCAAAATCTCTCAAAAAAACTATGAAAATATTCCCTAGAGTCATGAAGCACTAAAAAAAAGCCTCCCATGAAATTTTTGATTGATTTTGACTTAAATTAATTTTTAAAAATTATTTAATTATTTCAATTTGAAGAAAAAAATTAAAATTAAATTTATTTTAAAATTTTAGTGTTTAGAAAGGGCCCAAACAATTCTATAAAATTTTCAAGTCATTCGTAGGTGATTTTAATTTTCAAAAATTATTTGATTTATTTAAATATTTAAAGTTAAAAAATATTTATTTTTAAAAATGAGTTGATTTTATTTTTCTTGAATCTCTTCAGTTATCTAACCTTTCAAGTAAAATTTGGTGATGTTTTAAAGTATATTTAATTTATTATAAAATTTTCAAGTTAAAGGATCAAATACTTCAATATTATATCAAAATAATGTAGGAGTTTCCATTTAAGTTTAATAATGATGGCTTAGGTACATTCAAATCTCATGAGAGTGTTCTCTAAAGCCATATATGTCCTTAGAGAGTTTTCATAACGTTTAAATGACTCTTTAAATTAAGCATCATATATTATTATATATTATTATACTTTATGTGAATTATTTTAATTATTTATTTAAACAACAACAACAATAACAACAAGCCTTAATCCCACTAGGTGGGGTCGGCTACATGAATCCTTCATCAACAATAATTTCTTTAATTATTTATTTAAAGAAATAAAAAAAAAAATACTAAAATGAGTTTTGATAACTATCAAAGTTCCCCTCACTAGCATTGTAAAAAGAGGGGCAATTTAAATAATTTCCAAGATTATTTTGATATTATTTAATATTTCTTACATTTTAATAATCTTTATTTAAATATTTTTATTATAATTTTATAATACATGCCAAATTAATTCGAAATTATATGAAACTTTTATTAAGGGATGTCTTTGAGCTCTAGAAGCTTCAATAAAATTTTCAAAATTTTAAAATTTAATTTTAATTATATATATTTCATTTAATTGATTTAGATTATTTAATTAAAATATCGATTAATAAAGATTTTTATTTTTATTAGTTTTAATCTTTAATTGGGTTTAATAGAATTTCACTTTATAGTTTTGATTTAACTTGAATCAATTATGAACTTTTTAGGCTTAAGTGATTAATTAAATTAATTAAACATTAATTAAACTTTAATATATAATTAATCACTTTTAATTAGGTTTAGATGGTTTAACAACTTTAATTTAAGGTTTCTTTATTGTTAAGATGTTTTAGACTTGATTTAATAATATTCATGATTTCTATAATCTAATAGTTAATTATTAATTTTTAATTCTTATTTCAGGATTCGGTTTAATAATTAATCATAAATATATGCAAATCCTCTAAGAAAATTACTATATGTAGAGAATACCATTAGGATGGTTTTTTAAAAGTTTCACCTCAATTGGACTTATGTTTTTTTTATTAATTTTAGTAATTAAGGTTATACCAATCTCAAATTAATCCATAATTATTTGGCAAAAATTTGGGCTTTCATTTTTCTATGATTCTTCTTTGAATGATGAGTCCAAAAAGGGCTTATTTATGATATTTGGTTGAGTGGATTTATTATGAATTATTAAAGCTTGCATTAATGAAATTAATTAATTAAGAATTAATCAAGCTCAAAATTAGTGAATTTATGAATTGATTAAATACAAAAAAACTTTAATTTACTTTTAGAAATCGCTCTCTATTATAGGAGATGTTTAACTTTTATAATTTCTATAATTTAAGAATCATTATTAAATAAAACATATTTAAGATGGATTCAAAAATTAATATGTTTTAATCCAAAGTTTAAGATTCCTTGCAAAATTAATGAAAATTAAGAATGCTTGAGGAACATCTTCTATAAGTTTCAAATTAATTGATTTGAATTAATTTTGACTTAATTTGAGTTTAATCTAAAAATACCCAATTGAGTTAATTTGAGTCAAGTGGCCTAGTCAACCTAATTAATAAATAATTGGACTTAATTTTTTTTTCTGAATGAATTTAATTTGAATTATTTAATTAATTTGATTTTGTTTGGAAGGCCTAGTTTAGGCTAACCATTGAATTTAGCTTTGGCATGAGTTTGGTTTAATTTAATTTTATTTTACTTACCTTTTGGGGTTTTGGTGTCCTCTTAGCCACTATGAAAGTGTTCTAAGGGTGAGAGGAACCCTACACTAGGATTAAACCCTAAATTTTAGGATTGAACCCTAGAAGATAAAGAGGTGGATGTATGCTAGCCTTATTGAAAATGATGTCAACACTATAAGTAATTTTTTCTCTCATCAAACATTATTAATGTTGCCATATTATAGTTTAAAGAGCTTTTGAGGGTTCTTATTCACCATTCTAGCTCTTCTTATTTGATTCATGTTCCTAGGGTTGTCATGATGTGGTTTGAGCTAATTGGACTTTCCTTAACTCAGGAAATTAAAAAATTTATATTTTTTTATCATGAAGATTTCATAAAGATTTATCTTTTTAGTTTTTACAAATGCTTCGGATATTATCAACATCTTATTATGCCATGCTATTCTTGGTTTCTTCTCATCTAAAAAACTCTTTAGAATGGTGAAGGCCATGGCCATCACTCTTATCCTTAAGTATTCTCATACTTGCAATATAGTTGGCTATAGAACCATCTCTCCTTGCATTAATATTATAAGATTATTATTAAGATTTTGGCCAACCATATGAAAAAGGTCATCCCTTTTATTATTCATCTTAATTTAGTAGCTTTTCTAGAATATAATGATAACAATTGATAATGTTATTCTAGCTAATAAGATCATACATGAATTCTCAACTAGATGGTTTGGTGACTTAGATTGTACTTGTGGTGTTTTAATTTAGAGTCGGGTGGACACCAAGCAGATCTTAGGTGGTACTCATTAAAGTGATTGGGCATGACATTGAAGTATGATGTACTATCTTGAAAGATAGAGACATCGCCCTACAATGGACCTAATCACTTAATAAGGATTCCTAAGGCAGGTGGGTCTTCGTATATACCAGAGATTCTTCTCCTACTTTACATGAAAAAGTAAAGTAGGGTTTATTTTATGCTAGGTTCTTTAGTTCCCTATGGAAACAAGCTTCCATAATTAAGTACATCATAAGAAATTAGATTTTTTAAGATTACTCTTGATTAAAGTAGTCAATCATATCTTTAAAGATTTCAAGGTTAGGTTATCAATTAAAGTAGTCAATCATATGAGGTTCTAGCTAATTAAATCAAATTTTATACCTTAAACCCCTAATCCTGTTGGTGCCATGTGAGAGTTGACGTGGCAACATTTTGCACATGGTACCGCATAATTGGCCACTTAAACGATCCGATGTGGCAGCGGACATTCTTTCGTCCCCACTATCTGATCTTGGATCGGACGGTGGGGATTAATCCCTATTGATACTGGGATGCCCATTAGACATTTCAACTATCCTACGATTAGGCTTCAAATTTGGGATTTAATTTTAGATTTTGAGTTATTATTTTTGTAGAAATCTAAGACTTAGATTTTAGCAGCACAAGACTGCAAAAATGCCTAGAGTTGAGGACTTATTCCTAGAAAGGATGCTTCAGAACCTAGTCTTCAGAACCTCATTTTTAGAATGAGCCCTCAACCCCTCCATCTTAGACATAGGACTCCTCTTAGACTTTAAGAGTTCCTTAGACTTAAGACACATTTAGTGATTAGGTGGACACCCAAACCTAGCCCTAGAGACTTAGAAGAGTTAGCCATAGGAATAATGCCTTAGGGGTATTAGGAAAATTACCTACCCTTAGCTTAAACTATTCCTCACCTTCATTCTTTCAAGTCAAACTCCAAATCAATTATATTTGATTTTCTCCAAATTCAAATCAACTCCATATGACTGAAATCCATGATCGAAACCCATGATCAAAATCCATAAAAATTCCTAAGTCTAAATTTTGCCTAAGTCCTTAACCTTCCCTTAAGGATTTAATCAAAATTATGATCAAAACCAATTAAAATCTTTGAGATTTTCTCATAACTCTTTTATATTTGCATTTATATTCACATATATAAATGAAATATAAATATAAATCAATCAAATCAAATCCAAAACTTAATTTCCAAATTTAAAAATCTCCTTAAGTCATTAATTTACCATTAATGAACTTAGCCAAAATCAAATCTAACTCACTTCAAACTCATGGGACTTTCCCAAAACTCATTTATATTTCAATTTATATTCACATATATAAATGAAATATACATATAAATCAATCAAATCAAATCCAAAAATTAAAATTCCCAATTTAAAAATCTCCTTAAGTCATTAATTTTCCATTAATGAACTTAGCCTAAATCACTATCAAACCATTTCAAACTCATGGGATTTTCTCAAAACTCATTTATATTCAAATTTATATTTACATATATAAATGAAATATAAATATAATTCAATCAAATCAAATCCTCAAATTAAATTCCCAATTTAAAAAACCTTTATAAAGTCCTTAATTCCCCATTAATGGACTTAGCCAAAATCTTGATCAAACCATCTCAAAATCATGGAATTTTCTCATAATTCATTTATATCCTCATTTATATTCACATATATAAATGAAATATAAATATAAATCAATAAAATCAAATTCAAAAATTAAAATTCCCAATTTAAAAATCTCCTTAAGTCATTAATTTTTCATTAATGAACTTAGCCTAAATCATGATTAAACCATTTCAAATCTTTGAAATTTTCTCATTTATGTTCACATATATAAATGAAATATAAACTTAAATAATCAAAACCTATTCCAAAAATCAAACTCAAATCAACTCAAAATCCAATCTAAGCCTTTCAAGTCAAAATCTTGAACTTAGCCAAAACAATTTCAAATCAAGTCAAACCCTTGATTTTCTCTCATGGTTCAATCAACCCTACAATCATGAGCTCATATATAAATCCAAACTTCAATCAGACAATCAAAACATAGTTCCAAAATTAAAGCCAAAACTCCTTCATATTCTTTCTTTGAATATGAAATTTTCAAATGGATCAAAACCCATTTGACTTCAAACCACTTGTAAATGGATTTATATTTCAATTATAAGTCCAAACACAAGATCAATCAACTTCAAATCGAGCTTTGACCAAGTCATTTGACCCACTTAGGCTCACTTGACCCAAATTGACCTAAAGTACTCTTATAAGCCAAATTTTGATCCTAACCAAATTGGATTGAACCAAACTCATATATCACTCTCATCATGATCAACAATCATCATGGGATGATCAATCAACCAAATTGGGTGAAACCAAGTCAAACCTATGGGTTGACCAAGTCAACACTCAACCTAAAATGAAACCTAACATAGCCAAATTCCACCATAGGCCAAATTGATTGAAACCATTAATCTAAGTTCACTCATGACTTATGTTTAAACTTGACCAAGCCAACATTTGAGCCTAACCTAGCCCAATTGGTCAACTTGACCCAACTTGACCCATTTTGACCTAAAGGGTCAAAATGTGTTAAAACTTGATCTAAGCCAAATTGATTGGAACTAATGGGTCAAGTCCATTCCAAATCACTTGTGGAACTTGACCAAAGCCTCAATTGGCCAACTAGACCTAACCTAGTCCAATTGACCTTAGACTCAACATGACCTAAAGGGGTCATGTTAAGCCAAAATTGAACTTAACCTAAATTGATTGAAAATAAAGATACCAATCCACTCCATATGACTAACCAAACCTAAACCTACCCATGACCTAGCCCAAATAGGTCAAATGGGTCAAATAGGTCAACTTGACCCATTTAACCTAAATGAACATATGAGCCAAATTCAAAACTGTACTAAATTGAAGCAAACCAAAGCCACCAAAATATTTCAAATGATCATATGAACTTGACCCAACCCTTGGTTTGACCCAATTTGACCTATTGGTCAACTTGACCCAAGTTGACCTATTTTGACCTAAAATGGGTCAACATGAGCCAAACCCTATCAAATGAATTCCAAATCTCATGAAACTTGGCCAAATCTAGTTTCTCCGCATACCTAACATATCCAAAGTAAAAAATAGCAAAATGACCATCCTAACTATACCCCTAGGCTTAGCCCATGGGTAATTTGGTCATGCACTCTTCACATTCACTTTAGGATTTACTAAAAGCTCAAAGGGACCTAGGAGAGAGTGGTGCACCCAACCTAATGGGTTTGGGTCAGCCCATTTGGTCGTTAGACCAAACCCAACCCTATGGGTCAAAATTGAAAATTCAAACTCCCTCTCAAGCTCAAATTCAAGCACATGTGAGGTTGGAAATCCATTCCTTAGCTCAAACTGACCATGTGTACACTCTTAATAGTCAAAACAAACTCCCCAATATGATCAATTGGATCAAAATGGCAAGTCTATTGCCGACTGTCTGATCCTTCAAGGGGGAGATATACTCTCCCTAAACAAACTCAAATGCATGATTCCTAAATTTGATTGAGTGCTAGTGAGACTTAGGAGCCATCAGAGAGTGATAGCAAGCATCCTAGAGCTCTTGCCAATTCCCCATTTCTTGATTTTCAAATAGTGAAAATAGGGGAGCTCAATCCATTAGCCAACTTCTTCCACACTGCAAACCATTGCAATTCCTTTTGCAAGCACACTTAGGTGACCAAGTCGAGCTCACCTAAGTTCATTCCCAAGTTCTAAAGGCAAGGAAGGATTGAATTGGATCAAAGCCGAGCTCAAGCTAAGGAGGAGGTGACCCATAGGAAGATCCACTCAACCTCAAGTGCTCAAAACTTCAGCAAGAATTCGTCTCAACCAGACAAAGCTTCTCCAAGGAAATTAAGCACCGGTGATCTCCTCCAGAGAGGTATGAGATTTTTTGACCATTAAACTCAATGTGGTGTGGAGCTTTATGAAAGAAATTTTCACCCCCATCGATTTTTGATCGTTGGATTTGTCGTTCTCTGTCTTTAAATGGTGTGGGTTGAGTTAGGTTTGATTCCATGCTAGATCGAGCTTGGATCTTCCCTTGATCATGGACGACCTCTATTGAACAAGGGGAAGAATTTGAAAGATCTCAGCCGTCCATCAGCACATTTTAAATGGACGGCTAAGATAATTCAGCACATTAGAAATTCCTTTTATTCATTTTAAAATGTGGGGAGATCCCTGGTCATCCGATCTTTGATCGGAGGGTAGAGGATTAAAATGCGTGCGGCACCAACTGCCACCCGGGATGTGATAACTTAAGTAATCCCCTCATAGCGTGATGCGTGTAAGGTGCACTAACCGTCGCCGACATGCATCGCGCTGTGAGCTAGGGATTAGTTAGGCTTATTTTAAAATGCTTAATTAATTCCTAATTAACCTAGAGATCTTCTTAAATTCATAACTCTGTCTAGAAAATTCAAAAAAATGTGAAATAAAACCTTATGGATAGATAATTAAACTTAAAACATTTTAAAATTAATTTCAATGGGTTTTAAATTATGATTTTCTATGAATTTGGGTTTTATTAGAAAGTTTATTTTTCTAATTACTTTTTAATTAAGCCTCTGATTAATTCTAAATTTCTTGGGTAAGTTTCAGGGGATGCCTTCTGCCTCCTCTAATTTTCTTGGGATTTGTTGAAGGCTTGATTAGAAATTGCATATGGTTTTCTTAATTACCCTCCTTATGTAATTAAGCATAATTAGGGCATGATTAGTGATTTTAACCTAAGATTAAGATTGATTAAGCTCAAATCCAGTAAGTAGGAGATTTATGGAATATTTTTGGGGCATTCTCCTAAGCTATTCCCTAAACCCCTCTTCTCTCCTTAATCTCCTCTTAATCAGGGGTTAATTAATTATCCCCATAATCAATTTCTAAAAATTCTACAAAATTTCAGAACTTAATTAATCTACCTTGGGTAGATGCTTAGGTGTTTAATAACCTAAGTTCAATTAAGGAAACAAAAACCAATTCATAAGTATGAAAGGGTGTTTTGAAATTACTTAAGCTAAATCTTTTAGCTTAATTAACTTTTAATTTTCAGCCAAATTGTATTAGACCTCTTTCTTATTTACTGCATTATAAATTTAAATTCCTTGTGGGTTTTATGTCATCGCATTGGCTCATAATTCTTTAGTTAATTCTTCTAAGGTGGTGTAGGTAAGGGTTAATTAAGATACTTAATTCATACCATAACCTAGTCAGAGCATAAAAATGGATCTAATTATCTAAAAGTTAAACAAAAATATCAAACACATATGGGAATGGGTTAGGAATAGAAAACTCATCTCAACTTTTTAAATTTAAATCAAACTTCAAACTAAACAAAAATTAATTTGAAATCACTTTGATTTATTTTAAACATTCTTATTACATAAGAATGTCTTTAGGATTTAAGTGAAGCGAATTTGTTTACATGCTTTAATTACTTTGAATCTTTCCCCAACATGTTAAGTTTTATGCCATGTGATTTCATGCATTCATAATTTCTTTTTTCAAATTTTAAAATGAAGTTGTTTACTTTATGTCAAATTTGCATGTGTTGGCTAAAGTAGAAATATGAGTGGCTGTTATCACTACTAAATCCAAATTATTTAATATATATATATATATATATATAAATCAAATTTCAAATATGAAAGTATGTTACTTATATTTTAATTATAAACTTGCATGTGATAGATTATAAAGGTATGCTTAGCATAGGTTTTCTTTCTTTCTTATGTAAGCATAGTTTTGAATAGGAATTTGGTGAGGTGTACGGTTCATTTGAAAAGAACATAACACTCACTTAATTCCATATCCTATTCATCTCTATGCTACCACTTAAGAAGGGTTACCTATACTTACATACATAAATTGCATAAAATAAAATGAAACCATTAAATAATTTTTGCATTCTTCTTTTCCATTTCATTTCTTTTATACATATGTTTGTATTTAAGGAAAGTGGTATATTAGTTTGGACAACCCCGGGGTTCCGAGGCTTTAAGTAGCCCTATGTAGGTCTTATACCTGACACCTTTGGTTAACAATGGCACTATACTCACTTATGCCTTTCTTACTTTCATGTGTGTATGTGAAAATTTGGATAAGGTAAACACTTTCTACTTAAGAAAAATCATGCATATTCAACTTCTAAATTTCCTTAAATGGATTACTTAGCATTCATCATAAAGTGTGTTAAATACTCTCCTTTGTATGTATATATATTCTTAGGGTCTATCCATATACATGTTATATATGTTGGGAAAGAAATGAAGTAATGTGTGTTATGTGAATTTTGATCCATTTTATTTAATCTTAAAATATCTTTCTTTTTGAATTGGTTTGTTTAGAGTTTAACTAAACTTAGGATTAAGTAAAAGATTTAATCAAAACATTCACCTAAATAAAATTAAAATGTGAATCAACTTTAGAAATTACTTAGGTTAGGGAAGGAAAGAGAAATTATCTTCTCTTTCCCTCTCTTCATAACTTAGTAATTAATTGTAGGATCCACTTAAACCAAATCAAAACATGAAATAAAATCAACCCAAAATAATTAAACAACTTTGAAACCTTCCTCTAACTTGAATATGTTCTTCACACTTAGAAAAAGTTGAACCCAAAGCCATAGCTAAGCATACCACACAAATCTTCAAAGCACACACATTAGCCTAAGTCACCACTTCTAGCCTTAGGTTAGGTCGGTGCATGGTTTGATGTTTATTTTGTTTTATGATATATATTTTAGACTAGATGTAAGGGTGTATGCTCGTAGAATGAATGGTAAGATATTCTTAGTCTAACTATTCTTTTCTGCAGGGGATTATTCTAAAGGGGCGCTATCATAAATAAAAATATAAATATTTTTGCTTGCAGGTACTTTATACCCCTCAGCATAATCCATAGGGCAGGTAGACTTAGTCATTCATGTGTGGGGTGATTAGTACAATATACATGCTTGGGATTTGTGTGATTTTGTGGCGTTAGTTAGATTTTCACTTTTCTTTTTCATGTAAATTTGTGTAATTATGATTTTGAAATGATTGTTATGGGGATTAGGATAAACATTGGTCATAAGATTCTATCTTATGCACCATGTCAAGCCTTGAAGCATCTACCATCCAACCATCCAAAGGAAGGAACTAAAAGAGGAAAGAAATAAGAAAAGAAGAATAAAGAAGTGTAAAGCTTGAAGACCCTGTGGAGCAAAATTCCCACACCCATTTAGAGTCACCTTCAAATCTATGATGAAAAGGAGAGGTAAAATTATATATGTGGGAATTCATCTTGGTAAGATGGCACGCAGATCCATAGATGTACTTATTCAGGTGATTGGATATGTCACCGAGGTATAGTGTACTATCTCAAAAGACAGAAGTCACTACCTTTTAATAGAACCAATCACCTCAATAAGGACTACTAAAGACGATAGGTCTACATATATACTAGAGATTCTTCCCCTACTTTATGTGAAAAAGTAAAGTAGGGTTTATTTTAATTCGGGTGCATTAAGCTCTATACAGGGGCAAGCCCCTATAGTTAATTACATCTTGAAGGGCACGATCCCTTATAAAAACTCTCGATTAAGGTAAATGATCATTGTCTCTGAAGATTTCAATAGGAAGGACTATCAATCGATTGGTTTATATTTGAAGATCAAATGTGATTGATCAAAAGAGGGAGTTATTATTAAAACCAAAATGAGAATAACTAGGAGATTCTCACGATGCTAGAAAGCCTAGTGAGCATCTCAAACTATCCTAAAATTGGGCTTTATATTTTAGAAATTGATTTAAATTATTAGAGTTGTATTTTTCTTTAGAAATTTAGGACTTAAGGTTGCTTAAAACAAGATTAAAGAGATGCCTAAGAGGTGAGGAATTATGCTTGTGACCCACAAAGGGGAGAAGCAACCTTAGAACCTAAATCTAGGGGGCTTCGGTGAGGGCTAAAAACACAACCTAAATCTAAGGAAAAAATGGGTATTTGGTTTGCCTCCATAAGAGAGGAAAAACCACCTATCAGTTTGGACTTACAACTGCCTAAGGGTGGCTGCCTACTAACTCTTACTATGATTTTAGATACATGTAGGCAAGTCTTTCTGCTTGTGCAAGATAGCTAGGCTATTATTATTTAGAAATAGACTAAGTCTTTAAACTCACTCCCTAAAGAGACTAGATCATGTAAAGGGATGTGCTTCAAATGACCTAAATCTATCAGATTTCAAATTTCATTTTATTTTATTTTGGACAATCAATTTTGACTTAGGCTAATAGGATTTTTATGATAAATACAAGAGAAAATATATTATTGGCCAAAATTAGCAAGATGTTTAGGAGGTGAGTTTCCACCACGGCCCTCAAAGGTCAAGCCGGGTTCTCTAGCAAAGTTGGAAGCCCTCCAATCAAGAGTAAAATAAGATGTATTTATGCATAATATTATAAAAAAGAACTCATCCAGCAAAGAGGTTTGTAATTCTTTTATCTTGATTTTAATCCTAAGATTTAGATGAGGTTATGAATTATTCAATTTTAATTTTAATTTTTTTTAAGTTGGGTAAAAGATTTATTTTTCCATAAAGAGCCTAATCCACATCCAGTCCATGCATAAAGCAAGAAAGAAATTAGGAAAAGCATGCCACTTAATGCGTAAGTTAATAAACATCAATCAATTTATAAAATTAACGTAAAAAGAATAAAAAACTATTTGCGGTCGGGCACCACCGCACAAACTCAAAAATATCAAATTGGGTAGTCGAACTCTACCCTTATACAACCTGGATTACAAATGAATTAAATTACAATTTAAGCAAACAAATTCATTATTATGGGGGTCTTCAAGCTTTAGTCTTCTTTCTTCTTTCTTCTTTCTTTTTTTTCTTTTCTTCTTTTCTTCTTTGGATCTTCCTTTGGATGGTTGAATGGTAGATGCTCCAAGGCTTTACATGGTGCATAAGATAGGATCTTATGACCAATGTTCATCCTAATCCCCCATAACAAATCATTCTAAAATCCTAAATATATAAACTTTTACATGAAAAGGAAGAGCATAAATCTAACTAACACCTGCAAAATAAAGGTTAGTCAAATCACACCGCACAAATCCCAAGCATGTATACTAGACTTATCACCCAAAACATGGGTGACTAAGTCCACCTGGCCTATGGATTATGTTAAGGGGTACAAGCACCTGCAAGACATAAGCATTTATATTTTTATTTATAATAGCACCCCTTTTGCACAATCCCCTACAGAAAAGAATAGTTATACTAAGCACATCCTACCATTCATTCTATGAGCATACACCCTAACACCCAGTCTAAAATATTCATCACAAAATAAAACAAAACATCAAACCATACACCGACCTAACCTAATACTAGAAGTGGTGACTTAGGCTAATGTATGTGCTTTGAAGGTTTGTGTGGTATGCTTAGCTTAGGGCTTTAGGAATGAATTTTCTAAGTGTGAAAGACATGTCCAACTTAGAGGAGGGTGTCATTTAAGTTGTTTAGTGATTTTGGGTTATTTTTATTTCATGTTTTAATTTGGTTCAAGTGAAACCTACAATTAATTACTAAGTTATAAAGAGAGGGAAAGAGAACGGAACTTTTCTTTCCTTACCTAATCCTTAAGTAATTTCTAATGTAAGCTCACATTTTAATTTCATTTAGGTGAATGATTTAATCACATATTTTAATTAATCCTAAGTTTATACAAACTCTAAACAAACCTATCCAAAAAGAAAGACATTTTAAGATTAAGAAAAAAAGAATCAAAATTCACATATAATACATTATTTCAATTCTTTCCCAACATATATAACATGCATATGGATGGACCCTAAGCATATCTATACATGCAAATGAAGATAATTAACACCCTTTATGATACATGCTAAGTAATTCATTTAAGAAAATTTAGAAAATTTAGATGCATGATTTTTCTTAAGTAGAAAAAGTTTTTCTTATCTAAAATTTCACATACATGCGTGAAAGTAAGAAAGACATAAGTGAGTACAACACCATTGTTAACCAGAGGTGTAAGGTATAAGACCTATTTAGGGCTACTTAAAGCCTCGCAACCTTGGGGTTGTCCAGAGTAATATACCACTTCTTAAGTACTAACATACATATAAAAGAAATGAGATGGAGAAAGAATATGCAAAAGTTTATTAATAGTTTTATTTTTATTTATTTATGCAATTTATTCATGCAAGTGTAAGCAATCCTCCTTAAGTGATAGCATAGAAATGAATAGGGTTTGGAATTAAGTAAGTGTTGGGTTCTTTCCAAATGAACCCTACATCTTACCCACCCTTATTCAAAACTATGCTAACATAAGGAAAGAAGGAAAGGCTATACTAAACATGACTTTATAATTCATCACATGAAAGCTTATAATTACATTATAAGAATAGCACACTTTTAGATTTGATGTTTCATTTATAGATTTTGAAAATACTTTGGATTTAGTAGTGATAATATCCACTCATATTTTACTTTAGCCAACAGATGCACATATGACATAAAGTAAACAATTTCATTTTAAAAATTTCAAAACATGAAATCATGGATGCATAAATCACATGAAGTACATTTTAATATGTTGGGAAAGATCTAAAGTAATGTAATCATGTAAACAAACTCACTTTACTTAATTCCTAAAGACATTCTTAAAGAATAAGAAAACTTAGAATAAATCAAAGTGAATTTGAAAAATAATTTTTCTTTGTTTAAAGTTTGATTTAATTTTGAAAAGGTGAGATGAGTTTGTTGTTCCTAACCCATTCCCACATGTGTTTTGTATTTTAGTTTAATTTTTAGATAATGAGATCTATTTTTAAGTGTTGATTAGATTAGGGTATACATTAAGTGGCTATATTAACCCTTACCTACACCACCTTAAAAAAAGTAACTAAATAATTATGAGCCAATGAGATGACATAAAACCCACAATGTATGTAAACATAAAACCCACAGGTATTTAAATTGTATTAGTAATGAGAAAGGCAATTTGGACTCAATTAAAGTTAAAGCTAAGGGGTTTAGCTTAAGTACTTTTAAAACACCCTTTTCACACTTATGAAAGAGGTTTTAATTTCGTTAATTAAACTTAGGCTGTTAAACACCTAAGCATCTACCCAAGGTAGATTAATTAAGTTTTGGAGATCTTTAGAATTTTTGAAAATTGTTTAAAAGGGTAATTAATGAATTAACCCTTAATTAAGGAGGGATTAAGGAAAGAAAAGGGGATTTAGGGATGGCTTAGGGGAAATATCCCAAAATTATTCCATAAAACCCCGACTCACTTGATCTAACCTTAATCAAACTTAATCCAAGGGAAAACCCACTAATTATGCCTTAATTAACTTTAATTATATGAAGGGGTAATTAGGAAATGAGCTAGCAATTTCCCTAATCAAGGCCTCAATAAATCTCAAGAAAATTAGGGGAGGCAGAGGTCATCCCCTAAAATGAATCCTAGAATTTTGAGATTAATTGGTTGCTTAATTAGGGAAAAATTAGCTAATTAACATTCCCAAAGAAACCTGAATTCAGAGAAAAAAAGAAATCAAAATACATTGAAAACATTTTTAGAAAATTCTATAGGGAATTATCTATCCATAGCATTTTTTTCTTATATTTTTTTTATTTTTATTGAAGGAGTAATGATTTTTTGAATGTTTTTGAATTAATTAAAAATTAAGAATAATCCCTAACTAATCTTAGGTTAATACCCGCTCACGACGTGACGCATGGCGGCAGCGGTCAGCACGCTTTACATGCGTCATGCCATGAGCCCCCTACTTAACTTGTCAAGTCAAGGGAACGATGACGGTGCATGTGCTTTTATCCTATTTGTCCGATCAAAGATGGGATGGCTGTGGATGCACCCGTGGTTTTAAATCAGATAAAGGATATACAAACTTGGGAAATAATCTCAGCCGCCCATCTAAAAATGCACGGATGGATGGCTGAGTTCTTTCCTGAGGATGAATGTGAACCGTTCATAATCCAAGGGGAGATCTGAGCCCGATCCTTTATGGATTCATTCAAGGCTCAACACACACCATCTAAAGGACCAAAGCGGCCAATCCAACGGTTGATTTTACATGAAATGAAAATTTCTTTCACAAAAGACCAACGCCTCTTAGCCTAAGTTGTCAAAAAATCACTAACCTCACTTGAGGTGATCATCAGTGCTTGGGATCGAAGAGATAGCTTCATCTAGTGGAGACGAAGCCCTGTTGAAGTGATTGAGTGTAGAGCTCTGTAGACCAACTCCTCTTCACTTCCCTTGTGGCTTTGATTGAATTGATCTTACCCTTGCCTATAGAACTCAATTGAATGCTTAGGCAAGCTTGAATTGGTCCTTGGATGATGAGTGTAGAAGGAATTGGGCTAAAATCAAGTGTAGAGAAAATTGGGAATCAAAGTGAGCTCCCCTATTTTGTACTGTGCAAAACTGAAGAAGATAAGATCCAAATCCTCTCTAGGGGCCTTAGGAAAGCTCTTTGATGTTTGCTAACTCTCTCTAGGCTCCAATTGATCAAGTGGCAATGAAAATTTTAGTGGATTAGGGGGAGTATATCTCCCCCTATGGCAATCGGACGGTCGAGCATAAGCTTGCTATTTTGATCCAATTGACCTCATAAGATGAGTTATTTTAGCTGTTAGAGGTGTGCACATGATCGATTTGGCCAGCGGAATGGAAGGCTAACTCTCATGTGCATTCAATTGAGCTTTAGGATGAGTTTGAATTTTCAATTTGGCCATAGGTGGTCAGGTTTGGTCCATGGGCCAAATGGGTTGACCCAAATCCATTGGGTTGGGTGCACCACTCATCACTAGGTCGCCTTAAGGTTTTAGGAGAGCCTTAAGTGATTGTGATGAGTGCATGACCAAAATACCCATGGGCTATGCCAAAATTTGTTCTATGGCCTAGGGGTATAATGGTCATTTTGCTTATTTTTCAATTTGGGTATGTTTGGTATGTTGAGAAAATAGGTTGGGCCAAGTTTCAATGGATTTGGAATCCATTTGATAGGGTTTGGCTCACGTTGACCCATTTACGTCAAAATGGGTCAACTTGGGTCAAGTTGACCAATAGGTCAAATTGGATCAAACTAAGGGATGGGTCAAGTTCATATGACCATTTGAAAAATTTTGGTTCCTTTGGTTTGGTTCAATTTGGTATAGATTTGGTTTTGGCTCATATGACTCTTTTAGGTCAAATGGGTCAAGTTGACCCATTTGACCCATTTGACCTATTTGGGTTAGGTCAAGGGTAGGTTTTGGTTTAGTTGGTCATATGGAGTGGATTGGTATCTTTGTTTCCAATCAATTTGAGTTAGGTTTAATTTTGGCTCAACATGACCCCTTTAGGTCATGTTGGGTCTAAGGTCAATTGGGCTAGGTTAGGTCTAGTTAGCCAATTGAGGCTTTGGTCAAGCTCCACAAGTGATTTGGAATGGACTTGACCAATTGGTTTCAATCAATTTGGCTTAGATCAAGTTTTGACACATTTTGGCCCTTTAGGTCAAAATGGGTCAACTTAGTCAAAGTGGCCAGGCTAGGTTAGGCTCAAATGTTGGCTTGCTCAAGTTCAAGCATAGTTTATGAGTGAACTTAGATCAAAGGTTTCAATCAATTTGGCCTATGGTGGAATTTGGCTATGTTAGGTTTCATTTTAGGTTAAGTGTTGACTTGGTCAACCCTTATGTTTGACTTGGTTTGACCCAATTCGATTGATTGATCATCCCAAGATGATTGTTGATCATGATGAGAGACATATATGAGTTTGGTTCAATCCAAATTGGTTAGTATCAAAAGTTGGCTCATAAGGGTACTTTAGGTCACTTTGGGTCAAGTGAGCCTAAGTGGGTCAAATGACTTGGTCAAAGTTTAATTTAAAGTTGATTGGTCTTGTATATGGACTTATGATTAAAATATAAATCCATTTATAAGTGGTTTGAAGTCAAATGGGTTTTGATCCATTTTAAAATTTTATATTCAAAGGAAGAATATGAAAGGATTTTGGGTTTGATTTTTTATTTAGGTTTTGATTGTTTGAATGAGGTTTGGATTTATATATGAGCTCATGATTGCAGGATTAGTTGAACCATGAGAGAAAATCAAGGGTTTGGCTTGATTTGAATTGATTTTGGCTAAGTTCAAGATTTTGGCTTGAAAGGCATAAATTTGATTTTGTTTTGATTTGAGTTTGATATTTGGAGTTGGTTGTGATTGTTTGAAATTATATTTCATTTATATATGTGAATATAAATGAGAATATAAATTGATCATGAGAAAATTTCAAGAATTTGAAAGAGTTTAATCATGATTTGGGTTAAATCCATTAAAAGGAATTTAAAGGATTTAATGGAATTTTTAATTTGAAATTTAATTTTTTAATTGAATTTGATTGATTTATATTTATATTTCATTTATATATGAGAACATAAATGAGAATACAAATATATTTTGAGAAAATCCTATAGGTTTGAAAAGGTTTGATCAAAGTTTAGGTTAAGTCCATTAATGAAAAATTAAGGGATTTAAGGGAATTTCAGGCATTTTAAATTTGGAATTTAATTTTTGAGTTGGATTTAATTGAGTTATATTTATATTTCATTTATATATGGGAATATAAATGAGGATATAAATAAGTTTTGTGAAAATCCCATGGATTTGAATTGATTTGATGAAGTTTTAGAGTTGATTTTGGCTAAATCCTTTAATGGAAAATTAAAGAGACTTAAGAAAGTTTTATGGATTAATTTTTTATTTTGAACATGATTTGATGGATTTAAATTTAGATTTCATTTATATATGTGAATATAATTGAGAATATACCTGGATTATGAGAAAATCTCAAAGATTTGAATAGGTTTAGATCATGATTTTGGCTAAGTCCTTTAATGGGAACTTAAAGGGACTTAAGGAATTTTGAACATAGGAATTTTTGATGGAATTTGGTTATGGCTTTCAATCATGGGTTTCAATCATGGAATTGATTTGAGTTTGAGAAAATCAAATAAAATTGATTTGGAGTTTGACTTGAAAGAAGGAAAGTGAGGAATGGTTTAAGCTAAAGGGTAGGAGATTTTCCTAAAACCCCTAAGGCATGACCTATTCTTATGGATAACTCTTCTAAGTCTTCTAGGGCTAGATGAGAATTTCCACCTAATCATAGATGTGTCTTAAGACTAAGGAACTCTTAAAGTCTAAAAGAAGTCCTATGTTTAAGATGGAGGTGTTGATAACTCACTCTAAAAATGAGGTCAACAGACCCCCAGGACAATGAATTCCTTACTTAATTGTAATTTAATTTATTTATAATTCGGGTTGTATAAGGGTAGAGCTTGGCTACCTATATTTTATACTTTTTGGGTTTGTGCGGTGGTGCCCGACCACAATGGCCATTTATTCTATTTGCGATTAACTTTATAAATTGGTTGATGATTTGTCTAGCTTTTGTATTAAGTGGCATGATTTTCCTAGTTTCTTACTTGCTTTATATATGACCTGGATGTGGATTAGGCTCTTTAGGAAAAAATAAATCTTTTACCCAACTTAACAACTCAAATTAAAATAAAATAACTCATAACCTCACCTAAAGCTTAAGTTTAAAATCAATATAAAAGAATTAGCAACCCTTTAGCTGGATTAGCATTTCTTTTGTAATATCATGCACAAATGCATCTTATTTCACTCTTGATTGGGGGGCTTCCACCTTTGTCAGAGAAACTTGGCTTGACCTTTGAGAGCCATGGTAAAAACTCACCTCCTCCCTTCTCGTTGATTTTGGCCAATAACCTTCTTTCTCATGCATTAGTCATATGAATCCTACTAGCCTGGGTCAAAATAATTGTCCAAAATAAAAATAAAATGAAATTTGAATTGAATTAGATTTATGCCCTTTACATGATCTAATCTCTTTAGGGAGTGAGTTTAAGAACTTAGTCTCTTTCTAAATAAATAACAACCTAGCTATCCTACATAAGTATAATGACTTGCCTACATGTATTTAAAATCATATGAGGAGTTAGTTGGCGGCCACCTCTAGGCGGTTGTAAGTCCAAGATGTCGGGTTATTTGTCCTCTCTTGTGGGGGCAAACCAATTACTTATTTTCTCCTTATATTTAGGTTGTGGTTTTGGCCATCGCCAAAGCTCCCTAGATTTAGATTAAAGGGTTCTCCCTTTGTGGCCTAATTAATTCCCTCCTCAGGCATTTCCTAAATCTTGTGTTAAGGAATCTTAAGTCCTAAATTTCTAATGAAAAATGCAACTCAAACAAACTAAATCAATTTCAAAAATTTAAAACCCAACTATAGGATAGTTTGAGATTGCTCGCTAAGTTTCCTACTTATCTTCTATTTTGGCTTCGATAATAACTCCCTCTTTTGATCAATCCCATTTGATCCTCCAAAAATGAACCAATTGATTGATAGTCATTTCTATTGAAATCTTCAAAGATAACGATCATTTTCCTTAATTGAGAGTTTTCTTAAGGAATCCTCATTCCTTAGAATGTAATTAACTACTTGCCCTATAGACAACGAATGATTTAAAATAAACACTACTTTATTTTTTCATGTAAAGTAAGGGAAGAATCTCTGGTACATATGCAGACTCATCATCCTTATGAGTCCTAATTGAGGTGATTAGATCTATTAAAGGGTAGCAGCTTCTGTCTTTTGAGATAGTATACTATTTTCTTGATGACGTACCCGATCATCTGAATAAATACATCTCCGAATCTGCGTGGCATCCCAAAAAGATGAATTTTTATAGCTCTTGCCTTTCTTTCTCTCCACAAATTTGAAGGTGACTCCTATGGAAATTTTTCTAACCAACTGCCATTCTCCTCACTTGAGGGAACTAGCCTATCCCTGACTCTTCTGGACTTACAACCTGCCTAGAGAAGGCTGCCAGCTAACACCACCTAAGTGCATTTTAAATTCATGAAGTTAAGTCACATGAATGAAAGATGACTGGGTTGTTGCATTTTTAGGAAAGAAATTTATGAACCTAGACTCGCTACCTAATCCCTAAGATTATATAGGGTATAAAGATTCATCTAACTAATGCACATTTTTTATATTTTTATAATTTTTTACTAACGATTCATTTTAGTCCATAGATATGCAATTTATCCCTAATGCATGCAATTAAAAAAAGGTTATGGGCTAAATCAGAATAGAATAAGGTGTTCTTCCATCATAGGCTCTCAAAGGTCAAGCCCAAGTTCTCTAGCAAAGATGAAAGTCCTCCCTTAACAAGAGTGAAACAAGATGATTTATGCATGATGTTAAAACATCCAGCTAAGGGGTTGCCAAATTTTTTATTTATCTTGATTTAATGATTAGGCTTTTATATGAGGTTATGAGTTGTATTTATTTTTATGTTTTGATTAATTTAATTGGATAGAAAATTTAGTTTATCCTATGAGCCTACATCCAGGCATTCATCACAGCATAAACATAGCATAGAAAGAAACCTAAGAAAATCATGTTATTTCTATTGCACACCCAAAATAAATCAAACTGAATTAAATTAATAAAATAGGCCAATACAGCTGAGTACCACTGTACACCCCGGAAGAAAAAAAATGGGCAGTCGAGTTATGCCCTTATACAACCCGACCTAAAACTACAAGTTTAGATCTATGGGTCTTCTTTTCAGGAAAGTCTCATTCTTCAAGGACATCTACCGGGCTCTAGAGGGGACCACCGCACCATCTCCTAGTTGGGTCAGCTCCTGCTAATCCTAGACTCCATAGATCCTAACCTAATTCTAAGCTTAGCTCAAATTTACATTTAAATTCAAAAATAAGTCCTAAGCCCTGCAAAATAAATGTTAGGAAATACAAACAACACATAAAGTAGTTATATTTCACAAACATATAGGCTTAACATTAGTTGCTTGCCAAGCCCACCTGACCTATGGACTATGTTAAGGGATTTTCAGCACCTGCAAGCAAATAATAGTTTTATAATTTTGATTAATGATAACGATCCCTTTTAGCATAGTCCCTTGCAGAAGATAATGTTAAATCTATAAAGATAGCCCTACCATCCAGTTTCACAAAGAAACAAGCCTAGACATTCAATCTAAAGTAATACACCACACATACATGTGAAGCACAACAAAACATAACACATCATAGGAGATTTAAAAGAAAATCACAGAATGATCTAGCTTGGTTCTAAATTCTATGACCTAAATGATCTAGTGTGTGCAAAAGAGGGGTTTATGTGGAAAGGCTTTGCTAGGCATTTTTAGTTTCAATTCACATGATTCATTGCTTTAATTCCCATTTTTTATTCCATTTTGTTTTGTTAAAGTAATGTTTAGGTTTTCAAAATGAGAAATAAAATGAATTTCATTTTTAGGTGAAAATCACTTTTTTTCGCGTCCTAAATCCTAATGAAATTTCCAAAAGTCTAACTGAGATCGTTAAGTATCTTAATTAATCATTTTGATGTTATTTATGTTGGATTAGTTTTTGATTTGGTTCATTTAATTTGTTCTTTAATATGATTCAATTTATTTCATTTGATTTGGTTTAGATTGTTAGTTTATGTTAAATTATGTTGATTTATTTCATTACATTTGTTTGATGTTTGATTTAAATATCTTGAGTTTGACTTATCTTATTTGATTTGGTTCAGTTGACCTATTCATTCTTAGATTCATTAGATATGAGTGATTTCATTAAATTTCGTTGATTCAACGTTTAATGTTTAAGTTAATTAATAATCTTATTAACCTGAGGTTTTATTTCATTAACTTAAGATTGAGTTTGATCACTTCAATTGACTTAAGATATTTAGATAAGTTTCTTAATAATTTTCTGATGATTGATTAAAGATTGATTTGAATTACCATTTAATTTAATGAATCAATTAATTTCCTTAACGCAATATTTGATTAACATTGACCTAAGGATTTAGAAAATTAGCAACTCCCAATGTAGAAATCAATTAGATTAAAAAATTTTTTGGCAAGTGGGGTTACATGCCAATTTTTTGTTTCTAAAGTTTCATATTGATTAAATTTGTAATTAGAGAGTACTTAGGGTTTTAATTATTTTATTAAAATCTAAATTAGGCCTAATTTATTAAGATTAAGTTAAGGGTTTTATTTTTCATAAATTCTTTACTGAAATACCTTTTCAATGAGTGTTTATTCATAATTTTTGGCTAACTCGTTGATTTATTATGATTTAATTAAGTTCAGGCTATTTAATTGAATTATTTAATTCATTTAATTGCCTAATTAAGCTAATTAATGACTCATTAGGTTTAGATTGGTTTAATTATGTTTAATTAGTGTTATGATGTTCATTAATATTCATTATATTGATTTCAGAATGTTTGATTAAGTTTCACTAATTATTTAATTAAGGATTAATTAATTTAATTAATTTATGGCTTAAGCATATCAAATTATAATTTCCACTGAATTCATTGAATTAAATCCTAAAAATTTTATCTAAGGTGTGTTTCAAGCTTAATTTCATTTCCCCAAAGTTTCAAATTAATTGGATTATTAGTTTGAGAGTAATTAGGGTTTAATATTTTTAATTAAACCCAAATTAAGGGGAAAATACTTAATAAAAATTAGTGATTTTAATTTCGATGGATTCATCTCATCAAGATGAATCCATAGAGCCTCATTTGAATATTTCTGATTTTTATTTATTTTTTTTATGATTTTTAGAAATTTTATGTAATTTTTTTAATTATTTTAAACCGTTAACTAACGGTTTTTAAGTGAGGGGTCCACGCAGAAATGCGGGCCGCATGGCGCGCTTGTGTGGTGCATCTCACCAAGAGGCATGCGTAGGTTGGCCCACGCAAAACCACATGACATCTACGTCAGCCAATGTCAAAATGCGAGATCTTCTGTGGGTCGTCCGATCAAAGTGGGACGGTCTAGGTTACTCCCGCGATTCCTTAAGGGTTTTAAATCAATGGTGCGCCTAGATCTTGACTATCCATTTCTTTTAAAAGAAATGGGCGGTCCTGATTTTGTCTCCCGAAACCTCTATGAGAGCTGAGAACTATCCATGGTTTCCTTAATTATGAACGATCTAGGCAATGAAATTGAATGATGTCAATTGCTACATGACCATTGAAGGAGATCCTATGATTCTATACGGCTTGATCTCATTAGAGATCAAGTTTTCTTTGAAAATGACCACAATCAAAAGCTTAAGAAAAAATTCAAGCTCGTTAATGGCATACCTCAATCAGTTAATTGATTGGCTTCAGAATTGATCCCTAGAGATTCGGAACCTTGAATTGAGCTTGCTTGCCAAAGGAATTGGGTTAATTCCTTGCGGGTTGTTCCCTAGACCAAGCCTTGGATGCCTTTTTTCTATTTTGGTTATTTGCACTCTTTCCAGCCACTTGGAAAATGGGGGAAGGGTCATTTGGTTTTGGTTTGGATGTGTGAAGGTGAAGGGATTCTCAATTGAGCTTGAAGTTGTGTGTAGGTCGTAATTCCTTGTTTGGCCGTGAGCCTCTTCTCCTTCTCTTCTTCTCCTTGGTCAGTTTTAATGATGGAGGGTATTGGAAGTTAGCTTGCTGCTGGTTGCTGGTTGCCTGCCTTCACTTGAAGGCAACCTTCTCTTAAGGTGGCTTAAGAGGTGGAGTGGGATGAGGTGGGAAGAAGGGAATTTGCATTTTTCTTCTTCCCATTTTCCCTTTTTTATTTTTATGATTATGGCATCATCACATAGCCCTATACTAATGTATGCTGCCCATTTTGAGTTTATGTTGGAATACATTTGATTTAGGTTGGAGTTTTAGTACAAATCAAGTGCATTGATTCAAACTTGATCCAATTCAAAATCAATTCAAAGTTGTTTGAAATTAAACTTAATTTGGATTTTAATCATCTTGGATTGATGATTAATTGATTGTTGATTTGATTAATTAATTTTGAATTTTGTTTCAATTAAATTTTAATTTAAATTAATTGGATTTGATTTGAGTTAATCCAAGTTGAAAATTTAAGTTGATTCCCTAGGACACCAAGTGTAGTATCCTAAGTACTGAATTAGAAAGTTTCTATTTGAAATTAGAATCTCCTAATTTCTGATTTTAAGTTAATATTAACATCATTCAAAAATGAGGTCAATAAATGGACCCCCAATATGTGTAGTGGATTGGCCAGAATACACTACACATATTGGTGTTGACCAGATTGATCAACACACAAGAATAAGCTTGGGATTCAAATCCAAGATTTTGATTGTGGTTTGGATTTGATTGTGAAAGATAGGCATGTGTGTGCCTATACTTGTTTTGGAGGGTGATTCATTCCTAGAAACTTAACTTCATTAAGTTTTAAGATGAAGAGGAATGTTATTAGGACTGGACCCAAAGAATGGTCTAATCCTAATGCAATCACTATGCTCAAGGAAGATGCCTTCAGGGGACTTACTCTCACTTGAGAATAGTGGTGATCATGTGATTAGCTAATAAGATGGGGCAGTTAAAGGCATGGTCCATCCTAGTTATCTAAAGAGAGGAGAGGGGTCTTTAAAGACATGATCCAATCCTCAAAAGCTATGCTGGGGAGAAGAGACTTGAAATGCTTGATCCTAATCCGTAGCACTTTGACTACTAAATAGGGGTCACATGGACTTAATCCTATTTGAGTAGGCCAAAGAAATGGGGCCTTCAATGGCTTGATTCCATTCCATAGAAATTTGAATAGGAAGCCAACTGGGGAACTTACTCCTATTTAGTTAGAAAGAATGCTAACTGGGGGACTTACTTCTTTCTAATTAGCTAGTAAGATGGGGTTGTTAAGGGCACAATCCATCCTAATTAGCTGGAAAGTGGAGAGGGGTCCTTAAAGACATGATCGAACCTTCGAATTTGAAACAGGATGCCAACTAGGGGACTTACTCCTATGTGATTAGAAAGAATGCCGACTAAGGGACTTGCATCTTTTTGGCTATTAGAAAGGGGTCATAAAGACTTAATCCAACCTGAATAGCCAGTGTAACATGAAAGGGGTCACAATGACTTCATCCAATCATGTACACAATAGTAGGATGCCGACTAGGGGACTTACTCTTGAATGTTTAGAAAGAATACCGACTAGGGTACTTACATCTTTCTGGCTATTAGGAAGGGGTCTTAAAGACTTAATCTAACCTTAATAGCTAGTGTAAAATGAAAGGGGCTTGATGACTTTATCCAATCATGTACACAAAAGTAGGATGCCAACTGGGGGACTTACTCCTAGATGTTTAGAAAGAATACCGACTAAGGGACATACATCTTTCTGGCTATTAGAAAGAGGTCATAAAGACTTGATCCAACCTAAATAGCCTATGTAAAAGAAAAGGGGTCTTTGCTGACTTGATCCTAAACCTTTCACAAAGGTAGGATGCCGACTGGGGGACTTACTCTTAGATGTTTAGAAAGAATGCCGACTAAGGGACTTACATCTTTCTGGCTATTAGGAAGGGGTTTTAAAGACTTAATTCAACCTAAATAGCCAGTGTAACATGAAAGGGGTCACAATGACTTGATCCAATCATGTACACAATAGTAGGATGCTAACTAAGGGACTTACTCCTGAATGTTTACAAAGAAAGTTGACTAGGGGACTTACATCTTTCTGGCTATTAGGAAGGGGTCATAAGAACTTAATCAAACTTGAATAGCCAGTGTAACACGAAAGGGGTCTTGATGGCTTTATCCAATCATGTACATAAAAGAAGGATGCCGACTGGGGGACTTACTCCTAGATATTTAAAAAGAATGCCGACTAAGGGACTTACATCTTTCTGGCTATTAGAAAGGGGTCATAAAGGCTTGATCCAACCTAAATAGCTTGTGTAAAGGAAAAGGGGTCTTTGATGACTTGATCCTAAACCTTTCACAAAGGTAGGATGCCGACTGGGGGACTAACTCCTAGATGTTTAGAAAGAATGCCTACTAAGAGACTTACATCTTTATGGCTATTACAAAGAGGTCATAAATACTTGATCCAATCTATATAGCCTGTGTAACATGAAAAGGGTCACAACTTGATCCTAACATGTACATAATAGGAATGGTGCCACAAAGGGCTTGCTCCAAACCTATGGGAATGGTGCACGAAGGCTTACTCCAAACCTAGAAGGACATGAGAAAGGTGTCACATAAGGCTTGCTCCTAACTTAAGTCATGTATAGCAAAGGTGCCACAAAGGGCTTGCTCCCAACCTATGGAAAGTGGGAATGGTGCCCGAAGGGCTTGCTCCAAACTTACAAAGATAGTTTTTCATGGGAATGGTGCACAAAGGCTTACTCCAAACTCAGAAGGACATGAGAAAGGTGCCACAGAGGGTTTGCTCCCGTCTCAAGTCACGTATAGGAAAGGTGCCACAAAGGGCTTGCTCCCAACCTATGGAAAGTAGGCATGGTGCCACGAAGGGCTTGCTCCAAACCTACAAAGATAGTTTTTCATGGGAATGGTGCACGAAGACTTACTCCAAACCCAGAAGAAGATGAGAAAGGTGCCACAAAGGGCTTTCTCCCATCTCAAGTCATGTATAGGAAAGGTGCCACAAAGGGCTTGCTCCCATCTTAAGTCATGTATAGGAAAGGTGCCACAAAGGGCTTGCTCCGAACCTATAGGTGATATGGATGAGAAAAAGGGGTCAAAGTGACTTAATCCTAATCCCCAGAAGTTTTGACTAATAAGCAAGAGTCTCATGGACTTAATCCTTACTTGATTAGTCTAACTTGATGAAAGGGTGATGGAAGGTTTGCTTCCATTTCTTGATCTCACTAATACTTCTAACACATGAAGAAGGTTTCAAAAAGTTGGAATTTATTTTTGAAGGAAGACTTTGGGTATATTTTGGACCCAATACTTTAATATGCCATGAGCATAGAAGTTCACCATTTTTCTTTCTTTCTTCTTTTCATCTCAAAGTTATAATGAACCATGCTAGATGTTTATGCCACTAAAGGCAAGACATCATAGGGTACTAACCTGAGAATTCTATCTTTTTGAGCTTGCATGTGACTGTGTAGTTCTTTAGGTAATAAGAACCAACCTCAACTAGTGATTCTCAAATGGAATTTCTTTTTTTTTTGTTTGGACATGTATGTCATTTTTGCTTTGTTGACATGAATCAACAGCTTATAAGGTCATCTCTTAGATTTAATAAAGATCAAGAGATTCCTTTAAAGCTTTCCAAAGTAAATGAGAATCAAGATAATCTTTTGGATTCTCATGGAGACACAAATTTTTTTATATCCCTTATCAATAAAGGAATTGAAAGGATTAACTTATTAGAAAAATTAAGATTCTCCTAATAATTTTGAAATTGAATTTCTTCAGTTAATTTATTGTTCTTTTAAAGGATATATGAAATGAAATTTCATAACTATCTTTGATTCATTTCTTATTTTTGCATTTTTGATCCTTCTACATTTTACTACAAGGTCTTTGAAATTACGTCAAAAGTAAATTTCAAGACTCTATATGTAGTAACAGGATTGTTCTCCAAATCATATTGAAGTTTCTTTTATTTTCTTTTCTTCTTTGGCAAGATTTTCAATATAACCCTCTACCTAATTGAAAGTGGGATTATAAGAAATTTTGATCATGACCCTTTTTGCTAAATTGCCCTAATATTTTGAGATTGAATGATATGACTCTATAATAGAACATTCTTGTAAGGATTCTGAATGTCATATCATATGCTTTCAATTTTTCTTTTACAGAATTGTTTTATTTGAAAATTTTCAGATCAGTTATCCTTAAGAAGGATAATCTTATGCATGAAAGTCTTTTTTATTTTAAAATGAAATATGGGTAATATGAACCCATTTTCAAGGTAAAGATTCTACCCTAGTCCCATGATGTGGGTCATATAATGATGTTAGCTAACCAAGAATAATGTTTTCTTCTCATGAACAACCATTATTTTCTAGCTTTTAATTTAGCAAAAAAATTTGCTTTTTTTTGTAATTTAACCATAGTCATCAAGGGACTTAGTTTATGGAAATCACATCAAGCTTAAGTTTATAGACCGCTATATCTGGAGATCATTTCAATTTATTTTCAGATAAAGTAGTCTTTAAACCCATAACATAGCTTGATCAAATCATCAATAACTAACTCATTAAAGTGTTAGATCATTGATATAAACTTGTCAATTATGGAATTGGATTTTTCTTCAAATTCTGAGGCTGCATCCCGAACTTGAAGACTATATAAATCTCCAGACACATCTAAACAAAATTCATGCATTGTGCTAGAGTGCCTTTTGAAAAGAAAGTTAGGACCCAAACTACTTAAGCTTTCTAACTTGCAATGGCTCTATGACTCCATAACTTTTCTTGTTTATGGTTATAGGCCACTTGCAATGGAATCAGAGTATACTCATTGAGACCTTTACCATACAAAGGATATGGACCCCTGGAAAAGAAGGTCCATTATCTCTTTTAACCTGCCAAGTGAGCTCACCCAATCATGGCAAAGGCAAAGATTATAAAGTATGAGATATCTGCTTATTTTTTTTTAGCTAAGGACAATTTTTGACTTCTAACCCTACCACTTTATTTTACTGTGGAGAAGTTTAAAGTTAAAATGTCCATTTACATTGGGTATTTTCACTTCATTTGAAATGGAATTAGAGTATACTCAATAGAATCTCTGCCATTCAAAAGATATAGACTCCTAAAAGAAGACCCAGTATCTTTTTATTTAACTTGCCAAGCGAGCTCACCCAATCATGGAAAAGGCTAAGATGATTTAGCATGAGATATCTGATTATTTTTATTTAGCTAGGGACAATTTTTAACTTCTAACCCTACCACTTTATTTTGATGTGGAGAAGTTTAAAGTCAAAAATGTCCACAAGCTTAGAAATTTTAGACTTTATCCTTTTGCTCCTAGGTATAGTCCTTTCATCCCTTTACTTTTCTTTCTTTCTTTCTCATGGTAATATTTTGATTTCATTTCTTTATGAAAGGTTACATTTGGTAATTTTCCTAGTTATAAGATTCACTAAGAAGATAGATGTATTCGACTCATTTCCATAACATTTCACTCTTTATGAAATGACTCCACTAAATGATTTGCTAGGAAATTTGATGTATTTGACTTTTTATCCAAATACAATATTTTATTGTTTGGCTTTTTGATATGTTCAAGTCTTTGCTTGATTGATCATATAATATTATCCAACATTTCTATTTATTTTTCATCTTTTCATGGAACAACAAATCTAGTAAAGCCATTTAAGATTGGCATAATGACTTTCCAAAGATGTTACACTTCTGAATTCAAAATTATTTAGTGGAGTGAGTCATTTAAGATTAGCATAATGACTTCCTTGAAAACTTTACATTTTTAAAATCAAAATTTTCTATTGGAATCAAATATTTAGTGAGGTCATTTAGGAGTAGCTAAATGATATTCCTAAGACTCAACACTTTATGATGAATATGAACATCCTTCCATAATCAATATTTTTCTTCTTCTTCTTTTTTAAATTTTTTTTTATTTGGGTTGGATAGGACCGTCCAAGAAAATTAAAGATGTTTCATGAATCTTTAAGTTGCTCTTTTTATGTTTGAATTTTTATCTTCAATTAACAATGTGATTGAAATTAAGTTCTTTTTCTAGATTGAGTTTTTAAGATTGAATTTTCATGAAGCTGAAAACTTCTTTCTTTATTTGATTAAATTTATATGGCACCATCTTATCAAAGTTTGATTAGAATTAGGCCTATATAAATTCACCTTCATGTTTATAATTGATGTTGACCGATGCACCCAATTCTACATATATTTTGGAGATTTTCTTCTTTTAAATTTTTCACATCGACTAAGATGTTAATAAGTTCTTAGTAGTCTATCTTTATCATAGAAGATAACCTTAGAACTTCTTTATAGTGGAATGCCACATCAAGAAGTTGCTTATAGTTAAGTAAGGTAAATTACATGATTATGTAATGTCTTGCTTTACTTTCATTTCTTTTTTCATTTTTAATTTATTTCATATTTCATTTTTTTAACTGAGCTTTATGATGCATGATTTTGCAAGCAACTTCTCTAAGATGGGCAAGACATCACATTTTTCAGAATGACTTATTTATCATTTCTTTTCAATGTCATTTCAAGTGGTATAACTCTACCATTTTGAATTTGATTTCAAGAATTTCCCTTTTGATATGAAGGGAAGATAGGTCTAACTCTATCCTCAATAGATCAATAGACCTCATGATCTATTCATTTAGAGGATCATCATTTAAAAGAGGAACCTCTAGGGTAGATGCTGTGCTAGAAAGTCAAGTTTGATTTGCATGTTTTTTATTTTTTATTTTATAGCACATATAAGATTAAAGGTAATCTCAGCTTGTAATAGAATCTTTGACCACCATACTTGACATTAAGATAATGTCAAATAGGTCATGAGACATTACAAAGGATTCTCTTTAGATTCACTTATTATTGAAAGCATATAATGCCTTAGTCTTTGAACAGAGAAGACTAGGGCTTTCTTCATTCATTTAAATTGACAAAGTCCTAAGTGATTTATCTATCAACTAACTAGAGATACAAGTTTCATATTTTTACTCTGAGAGATAGAAATATCACCCTTAGGACCCAATCTTAAGGTCATGATTTCTTTAGAAGGATTAAACTCTTCATTTATTTTCTTTTTAGGATTTAGCCTTAAAATTAATTAAAGCCATTCACGAAATATCATTTCATTTAATGAGAGAAAACTCTCATTAATAAAGTTGATTTAAATTTATTAGTTTAAATTTCATTCATTTCAACTTTATCAGGAGAATTTGAATTCTCTTTTGCTACCCTCTCTTTTTTTCTATTGATTAGGAGCAAAAGTAAATCCTATCACTTCCTTTTTTTTGTCATGTCATCTTCCTCTTCTGACTCTCTCCTAAGCTCTTAAGAATTTAAGATAATGGAAAGGTCTAAAAGAGGGTTACCTCTAAGTCACTCCTTAGATTTGGTCAATCAGCTTGAGCAACTGATTTTCCAATATTCTAGTGGACTTGTGGAAATGAATTAGGATTAAAGCTGATTTGCATTTATGTAAAATTTTATTCTATAAGGATAGAAGATTTAAATTTAGTTCATTAATCAACCTCTGCCTAAGATCAATAAGGCATTCTTTTGGGATAAAAATTTTTTATCCCTCTTTTTTTTTTTTAAATTGATTCTTCTTTAAATGCAATTCAAGCTTAAATCATGGAAATAAAGGGGAAATAGGCATAATTATGCCTCCTTTTGATTTACATTTTCTCAGAGTTTGAAGGAACTCCTTCATTTCAATTTACATCCTTAGGTGTTTGCCATCTTTGAATGTAGTAGAACAAAAGGTATCCATTCAAGGACCCTGTTCTCATTTCCTTTAGCTTATAGTATGAAGCCAAAGTAAGATCAAGGACAAATTTTAACTTTGAGATTTTTTTTTGAGATTTACTTTTCAAAATTTGAAGTATTTTTCATACTTCTTTAAATTTAACATTTCTTTTCCATATTGGAATGATTTCAAATCTATCTTGACCAGATTTAGGTCTTAATAGAAATGACTTATTTTTCATTTATTTCTCTCACCTCTCATTTTATTTTAGGATTTGGTTTTAGGACCCAACCATTTAAGTGTGACAAATGAAGAGTTTTAGAACCTTAGTTCAAGATGTTGGATAGGCTCAACCAAGAATGAAATGGAGAGATATCAAACGGAAAGAAAGGCAGTCTTGACCGGTGAGTGGCACTAGTACACTGCAGATATATAGAAAAAATCACTTATTTCTAAAGACGAAGAGAGGTACCACTCCCCAGTGGAGTCTTCAAAAAATATATTAGTTTTTTCTCTGGAATAGAGAAAAGAAATGACACCACATAGTGTTTAAGAATATTTTATTTAGATGATCAAATACGACATTAAGGAATAAACATATTATTTCAAAAGATAAACATACTCTCCTGTAATAGATTAGATCATTTCAATAAAAGATTCCTAAGGCTAATGGGTCTTTCATGTACCAGAGTATTTTCTCCTGAAGTACATGGAAAAGTAGAACATGATTTATTTTATCCTAGGATCATAGTTCCTTATAAAGGTAAGCTTCTATAGTTAATTACATCTTAAGAAGGGTCTCTTCCTAAAAATACTCTTGATTAAAGAAATAAGTGGTTATTCCTAAAGACTACTAAGGTAGCTTTCAAAGGATTGATTTTTTGAAATTCAATTGGGAGAGGTCCAAATTTGAGGGAGTTATTTTCAAAAGTCAAATTGGAAAAGGTAGGAAATGTCTATTTATACTAGGATGCCTAGTTGACATTTCAACTATCCTATGATTGGGCTTCAAATTTGGGATTTAATTTTAGATTTTGAGTTGTCATTTTCTTAGAAATCTAGGACTTAGGTTCTAGCAACACAAGACTTCAAAAATGCCTAGAGTTGAAGACTTATTCCTAGAAAGGATGCTTCAGAATCTAGTATATAGGTGCTTCTGACATATGTCAGATGCTCGACCTAATTCTATCCTTAGGATCATTAGCTTTTCTCCTCACTTGAGGGAACTAGCCTATCCCTGACTCTTCTAGACTTACAACATGCCTGGAGAAGGCTGCCAGCTAACACCACCTAAGCGCATTTTAAATTCATGAAGTCAAGCCACATGAATGCAAGATGGCTGGGATGTTGCATTTTTAGGAAAGAAATCTATGAACCTAGACCCACTCTCTAATCCCTGAGATTATGTAGGGTATGATGATGCATCTAACTAATGCACATTTTTTAGATTTTTATAATTTTTTACTCAGGATTCTTTTTAGGCCATAGGTTTGTAATTTATGCCTAATGCATGCAATTAGAAAAAGGTTATGGGACAAATCAGAATAGAAGAAAGTGTTCTTTCATCATAGGCTCTCAAAGGTCAAGCCCAAGTTCTCTAGCAAAGATGGAAGTCCTCCCTTAATAAGAGTGGAAAAAGATGATTTATGCATGATGCTAAAACATCCAGCAAAGGGGTTGTTAAAATTTTTTATTTATCTTGATTTAATGTCTAGGCTTTTATATGTGATTATGAGTTATATTTATTTTTATATTTCGATTGATTTAGTTTGGTAGAAAATTTAGTTTATCCTATGAGCCTACGACAAGACATTCATCACAGCACAAACATTACAGAGAAAGAAACCTAGGAAAAGCATGTTATTTTTATTATGCACCCAAAATAAATCAAACCAAATTAAATTAATAAAACACACCAATGCGACCAGGTGCTGCTGTACACCCCGGAAGAAAGAAAATGGGCAGCCGAGTTCTGCCCTTATATAACCTGACCTAGAACTACAAGTTTAGATATATGGGTCTTCTTTCCAGGAAAGTCTCCTTCTTTAGGGACATCCATCGGGCTCTACAGGGGACCACCATACCATCTCCTAGCAAGGTTAGCTCCTACTAATCCTAGACCCCATAGATCCTAACCTAATTCTAAGCTCAGCTCAAATTTACATTTAAAATTTAAAAAGAAGTCCTAAGCCCTGCAAAATAGATGTTAGGAAATACAAACATGACACAAAGCAGTTATCTTTCACAAACATATAGTCTTAGCATTAGTTGCTTGCCAATCCCACCTATCTTATGGACTATGTTAAGGGATTTTCAGCACCTGCAAGTAAACAACAATTTTATAATTTTGATTTATGACAATGATCCCCTTTAACACAGTAATCTGTAGATGACAATGTTAAATCTAGAAAGATCACACTATCATCCAATCTAACGAACAAACAAGCCTAGACATTCAGTTTACAGCAATACACCATACAGACATGTGAAGCACAGCACAACATAACACATCATAGGAGATTTTAAAAGAAAATCACAAAAAAATCTAACCTAGATCTAGAGTCAGTGACCTAAATGATCTAGTGTGTGTAAAAGAGGGGTTTGTGTGATAAGGCTTTGCTCTACCTTTTTAGTTTAGTTTCAATTTGAAGTCTGAATTTGTTTATTTTTTACCTTTGGGTGGTTTCAATTTGAATGATTTAGTGCTTTAATTCTCATTTTTATTCCATTTTTTTTGTTAAAGTAATGTTTAGGTTTTCAAGAATGAGAAATAGAATGAATTTCATTTTTTGGTGAAAATACCTTTATCCCACATCCTAAATCCTAATGAAATTTCCAAAAGTCTAACTAAGATTCTTAAGTATCTTAATTAATCCTTTTGATGTTATTTATGTTGGATTGGTTTTTGATTTGGTTCATTTAATTTGATCTTTTAATATGATTCAATTTATTTCATTTAATTTAATTTTGATTGCAAGTTTATGTTAAATTATGTTGAGTTAATTCATTTAATTTATTTCATTACATTTATTTTATGTTTGATTTAAATAACTTGAGTTTGACTTATCTTATTTGATTTGGTTTAGTTGACCTAAGATTTAGATTCATTCTTAGATTCATTAGAGATAAGTGATTTCATTAAATTTCATTGATTCAAAGTTTAATGTTTAAGTTAATTAGTAATCGTATTAACCTAAGGATTTATTTCATTAACTTAAGATTGAATTTGATCACTTCAATTGACAAAGGATATTTAGATAAGTTTTTTAATAGTTTTCTGGTGTTTGATTAAGATTGATTTGAATTACCATTTAATTTAATGAATCAATTAATTTCCTTAACCCAATATTTTATTAACATTGACCTAAGGATTTAGAAAATTAACAACTCCTAATGTAGAGATCAATTGGGATTGAAAATTTTTTTGCCAAGTGGGGTTACATGCCAATCTAAAGTTTCATATTGATTAGATTTATAATTAGGGAGTAATTAGGGTTTTAACTATTTTATTAAAACTTAATTTAAGCCTAATTTATTAAGATTAATTAATGGTTTTATTTTTCATAAATTATTCACTGAAATACCTTTCCAATGAGGGTTTATTCATAATTTTTGGCTAACTAGTTGATTTACTATGATTTAATTAAGTTCAAGCTATTTAATTGAATAATTTAATTATTTAATTGCCTAATTAAGTCAATTAATGATTCATTAGGTTCAGATAGGTTTAATTAGTGTTTTGATGTTTCTTAATGTTCATTATGTTGTTTTAAAGATGTTTGATTAAGTTTCACTAATTATTTCATTATGGATTAATTAATTTAATTAATTTTACTTAAGCATATGAAATTATAATTTCTATTGAATTCAGTGAATTAAATCTTAAAAAATTCATCTTAGGTGTGTTTCATGCTTAATTTCATTTCCCCAAAGTTTCAAATTAATTGGATTATTAGTTTGATAGTAATTAGGGTTTAATATTTTTCAATTAAATCCAAATTACAGGAAAATACCCAATAAAAGTTGAGAATTTTAATTTATATGGATTCTTCTCATCAAGATGAATCCATTGAGCCCTCATTTGAATTTTTTTTATTTTTATTTTTATTTTTTTATTTTTAGATGTTTTCTATAATTTGTTTTAATCATTTTAAAATGTTAACTAATAGTTTTTAAGTGAGGGGGTCCATGCAAAAATGCAGACTGCGTGGCACGCTTGCGTGGCGGATCCCACCGCATGGCACACGTTGGTTGGTCATGGAGCCACTTGGCGCCTACGTTAGCCAAGGTTGAAATACGGGATCTTCTATGGGCGGTTTGATCAAAGATCGAATGACCCAAGTTACTCCCAAGGTTCTTTAAGGGTTTTAAATCAACGGTGCGCCTAGATATGGACCATCCATTTCTTTTAAAAGAAACGGAAGATCCTAATTTCGTCTCCCCCAACTTCTGTAGGAGCCGAGAATCGTCCATGATTTTTCCTCAATTATGAACGATCTAGGTAATGAAATTGAATGATTTCAATTATTACACGATCGTTGAAGGATATCCTATGATTCTATATGACTTGATCTCATTGAAGATCAAGTTTTCTTTGAAAATAACCACAACCTAAAGCTTAAGAGAAATTAAAGCTCTTTGATGGCATACCTCAATCCGTTGGTCGATTAGCTTCGGAGTTGATCCCTAGAGCTTTGGAACCTTGAATTGAGCTTGCTTGCCAAAGGAATTGGGTTAATTCATTACGGATTGTTCCCAAGACCAAGCCTTGGATGCCTTTTTTCAGTTTTAGTGGTTTATACTCTTTCTGGCCACTTGGAAAATGGTAGAAGGGTCGTTTGGTTTCAGTTTGGATGTGTGAAGGTGAAGGGAGTCTCAATTGAGCTTGAAGTTTTGTGTATGTTGTAATTCCTTGTTTGGCCATGAGCCTCTTCCCCTTTCTCTTCTTCTCCTTGGTCAGTTTTAATGATGGAGGGTTTTGGAAGTTAGCTTGCTGCTAGTTGCTGATTCCATGCCTTCACTTGAAGGCAGCCTTCTCTTAAGAGGTGGCTTAAGAGTGGAGTGGGATGAGGTGGGAAGAAGGGAGTTTGCATTTTTCTTCTTCCCATTTTCCCTTTTTTATTTTTATGATTATGGCATCATCACATAGCCCTAGACTAATGTATGCTGCCCATTTTGAGTTTATGTTGGAATACATTTGATTTAGGTTAGAGTTTGAGTACAAATTAAGTGCATTGATTCAAACTTGATCCAATTCAAAATCAATTCAAAGGTGTTTGAAATTATATTTAATTTGGATTTTAATCATCTTGGATTGATGATTAATTGATTGTCGATTTGAATAATTGATTTTGAATTTTGTTTCAATTAAATATTAATTTGAATTAATTGGATTTGATTTGAGTTAATCAAAATTTAAAATTTAAGTTGATTCCCTAGGACACTAAGTGTAGTATTCTAAGTACTTAATTAGGAAGTTTCTAATTGAAATTAGAATCTCCTAATTATTGATTTTAAGTTAATATTAACCTCATTCAAAAATGAGATCAACAACAATTTTTGTATTAGGATTAGGATTAGTGCTATGCAGTTTTGGATAAGCACTAGTTTGAAGGCAAAGATTTGGGAAACCCTGTGAAGCCTAGATAAAGCTAATCCAAAGAAGGAAAGAAGAACAAGAATTGAAAACCCCCATAGCATTTATTTCATTTGTAAGACTTAATTGTATTCCATACTACATAAGGGTAGAGCTTGGCCACCCAACTCTTTTTATTCTTTTTCTGAGGTGTACGGCGGTACCCGGCCACACAGACATTTTATTATTTTACAAAATTTAAATGTTTAATTATTATGTTTACATTATGTGATAGAAATGATATATTTTTCATAGGTCTCTTACTATGTGTATATTTGATATGTGGCATGGATGCAGTAGGCTCCTTAAGATAAAATTAAATTTTCTATCCTCACTAAATAACTCATAATTTTTGTGGACCTCACTTTTGGAGTGAGGATTCAATATCCTCTTTTTGATTTAGGAGTCTTCCAGATACTAAGACTTCCTTAGTCATAAGACACTTCTAGTAATTAGGTAAACACTTAACCTAAGCCTAAAAACTTAGAAGGGTTAATCATAGGATTAGGCTATGTCTTAGGACCTAAAGCGATTTACCTACCATATGGCCTAAACCCAATCTATGCCCACCTCTTTGGCCTAAACCAAACCCCAAATTTAACTCATCCAAATCCAAATCCAAATTCAAATCCAAATCAAATGATGAAAACCTATAACCAATTCCAAACCATGATCGAACAAAATCAACCCTTCCTAAGCTCTATGATTTTATTCTATGGACTCAGCCTTAATAAAATCCAAATTCAATTGATTTTCTCAAAATCAATTCAACCCCTCAATAAATTTACCAAAATCTACAATCAAATCAACTAAACCAAAAACCAAACTAAATCTATCCTAAGCCATACAATTCAATCCTATGGACTTAGCCAAATTCACATCAAGCCAAAATCAATTGATTTTCTCAAAATCAATTCAACTCTCCAATCAACCCATACCAAATATATAATAAAATTTAAATCAACCAAAATCTAAACCAAGTTCAAACCCAAACCTAAGCCCTCTGATTCAATCCCATGGATTAGCCAAAAATCCATTGAAATTAAATTAAATTCATTTGATTTTTATCATGAATCAATTATTTATTCAATCATCTTCCCAAATATAAATGAAATCTACAATCATCAAGCCAAAATTAATTCAATAAAATCAAACCCAACTTAGCCCATTTGACTTGAAATATCCAAATGAACCACGATCCATTTGAACCCAAATCAATTACAATCAAAGCTATAAATCAATCCTAAATCAATATATAGATTCAACTAAACTCAATTTAACCCAAAATTGACTCAACCAAACCCAATAGGCTCACTTGACCCAAAGTGACCTAAAGGACCTATTTGAGCCAAATTCCAATCTAACCCAAATTAGATTGAACCAAGCATACCAAAATCTCCTATGATGATTTTTGATCACCTTAGATTGATCAATTGTCATCATTTGGGTCAAACTAAGTCAACTTGGTCATTTGACCAAGTCAACACTCTTAACTTACATAAGCCAAACTAGCCAAATCCCAACCCAAGCCAAATTAATTGAAACCATTGATTCACACCAACCTATGATCAATGATTCAACATGACTTGACCACCAATTGAGCCAAACTTAACCCAATTGGCTCTTTGACCAAAGTTGACCCAATTTGACCTAAAAGACCAAATTAGGTTAAATCATGATATAACCTAAATTGATTGCAACCAATTACTAAAGTTCATTCCAAATTGATTATTGAACTTGAACAAATCCATAATTAAATCCAATTTGTCCAATTAAACCCAATTGACCAATTTAGCCCAAATTGACCTAAATCCAAATCAAGTCCAAATTGATTCAAACCAAAATATACAATCATCTTCAATCAACGAATTGAACATGAATCAACCAATAACCCAAGCAAATTTAGCCAATTTGATCAAATTGGTCAACTTAACCCATTTGACCTACATGAATCCAAATGAGCCAAAATCAAACCTGAGCCAAATTAACTCAAACAAATTAAACCAAAATACTTTAAATCTTCATTTGAACTTGACCCAAGCCTTAGTTTGACTAAATTTGATCAATTGGTCAACCCAACCCAATCTAGCCCAATTTGACCTATAAGGGTCAAATTGAGCCAAACCCACTTAAGCCAAGCCAATACCCAATAAAACTTGGCCTAACCCATCATAAACTGACCTTGGTTCGGCCCCAAACCAACATAACTCGAATTGGGTCCCATCCAAAGCTTTACCCATGGAATTTTCCTCCCCATATGGGATCAAACCCAAAAATGGCAAGTCAACCCTCTTTCTCTTCCCTTTTCAGCATTGCCTTACTCAAATGGAGACCTGATCTACATGCCTAGCCCAACTTAGGTGGGCTTGGTTGGCCATGGACCAAAGGGAGATGAGTTAACTCACCTCCCCACACCTAGCCAAAACCCATTGGATCCAAGAATGGAGAAACTACCTTGAGCCACCCCCCAAGACCTCTGACCAATCAAGTCGAGCCACTAGGGGGGCCTTGGGCGGCCGACCAAAATTTCTCAATCCAGTCTATATCCAAGGGAGGGGATACCCCCCTCATTTCAATCCAAACGACACCATTACTTTCGGAGAGCTTCCAGAATTTAAATCCCAGCTCCCAAAGCCTCTAAAACTTCCCCATTGTAGGAAAACCTCAAATTAAAATAAGGCAGCCTTCCACTCGATCCAACTCCACCAATACTCAACCAAACTCAAATGAATTTCACTCACACATTCCCCACACTCTGTCGAGCAAGAACGAATTACCTTCCGAGCCCTCCAACCAATGGAAGTTCGAGTCCGATCAACATCGACTTGCACAGTGATGGTTCATGGCCCTCCAAGCAAACGGAAAGGAATCCTCACGCGTGCTGATCAGCAAGGCTTCATCTCCACTAGACGAAGCTTTCTTAATTAATTTCGCCTCTAGTCTTGAGCTCCTATGAGGTAATTCCATGAAACTAACCTCTTGGTGAAAAATGTTTAGGCCTTTTTGAAGAAAAGTTGCACGTCGCGCAAATCCAATCGGTAGATCCCTTCGGATCTACCTCGTGAAGGTGTGGGTTGAATCTTGACTCGATTTGAGCTCGGGTAAGCTCGAATCGAGTGATGAAAGGTGGATGGTGTTTGTCTCTCATCACTCGGGAGATGATGGATCACACATCATCCATTATGCATTATCGAAATGGAAGGTCATGATTAATCTATTAGATTTATCCATTTTTATCCCTTAAGAATCGTAGGTTTGATCTGCGTCGTCCGATCTTAGATCAAATAGCTGTGATGAAAGCGTATTCGTCGCCAGCCATATAGGCGTTGAGTCAGACAGGTTTAAGTGATTAATATCATGGCACCAAGTGGAAAGCGCGCCATGTCAGTGGTCCGCAAGATGCCGATGGAATTAGGCTTAGTTAGGCTTAATTAATTGCTTTTAATGGCTAAATCTTTGAAAGTTCATAATAAATTGTAGAAAAATCTAAAAAATATAAATAAATAGTTATTTTGAAGGTATGTTAGAGTAGAATCATTTAAAATTAATTATAATTAATTTTAAATAATAATTAAAGCTTAATTAAGATTTAATTATAAACTTAATTAACTTAATTACTCCTTAATTACTTCAGTAATTAATCCCAAACTTTATGTGTTAGTTTAATTGGATGACTTCTACCTCCCATAATTTGTTTGGGATTTATTGCTTGGTCAATTAGGGTAATTGACTATCCAAGCCCTAATCACTCTCTTAATTAATTTAATTGATTAATTAACCTCCCAAATAGTAAAAATTAGTTAATTAAGTGCACTAATCACTATTGAAGAGTGAATGGGCAAGGGATTGGGGTTAGAACCTCCTCCCTAACCTCTCTTCCCAAGTCCATTTCCCTTTAAAGGAAAATTAATTAAAATGATATTAATTAAGAGATTAATTAATTAATGAAGTGGCTTAATTAATCAAATTAAAATCATAATCACATCAGATAATCAATAATGAAAATAAGGGTTCCTCTTTTTGTGTTTAATAATATAAAGACCCTTAAGGAAATTATGATTAGCCCATAAGTATGGGAAAATCATTAAAGTACTTAATTAGGTTCTTTAATTTAATTAACTCTTAATTATGAGCTATTTGCATTAGGTCCTTGTAGAAATATTACAATTTTATTTCCTCACATGTTCATATCATTTATGGCTCATATTTAAGTGGTTAATCAAATTAAAGAAGCATAGGCAAGGGTAATTAATTGATTTAATTAATGATCCAACTTAACTAACTCATAAAATGTACTTAATTACCTCTTCTTAAACTAGTTAAGTTCACCAATGTGGGAATGGGATTAAAACAACAAATAATAACTTATCCTCTTTGAATTTAATTAGAATTTCAAGTCATAAATTAATAAAGAAACTTTGGTTTTGTTTAAATGGGTTTATTTAATGTGATTGTCCTTAGGAATTAGTTTAATTGAATGAATTTTGTGTTTATATCTAATTATTCCTTCCCAATCACTTTAGATGTTGCATTTTAATTGATTTCATGCATTCATGTTTTTAAATATAAATGAATCAAATGAATTTCTTTTATGTAAGCTTGCATGTGTTGGCTTAATTAAATATATGTGTGGCTATTATCACTAATAAATTCAAAACTATTTTCTAAAGTTTATAAATCAATTATAATACTTAGAGTGTTGATAGTTATGAATATATATAGGATTTGCATGTGTTTATAGCTTAAGCACATCAAATGAAGCTCTCTTTCTTATGATTTACATAGAGATTTACATAACTTTGAACAATAATGAGTATATAGTCTAGAAATCCTGGGAATACGAGGCTTTAGCTAGCCCCAAAGAGGTTATTTGATTACATCACTTCTCTAGTTTAACATTGGCTCATACTCATTTAGTTTTATTCTTATGTATTTTGGTATTATAATTTGGATAGAGCTTTAATTCATATGCTTAAATAATTCAACCAAATAAAACACACCTTTGTATGATCTTCTTTCCATTAGTTATTTATACATCTATATGTATCTAAAAAAGCAAGTATATAGTCTAGACATCTTGAGAATACGAGGCTTTAGCTAGCCCCAAAGAGATCATTTGATTACCTCACTTCCTTAGTTAATAATGACACATAGTTGTTTACATCTTTTATACATACATGTGTGTATTTGATTAAGAAATTAGGATGCTCCTTTTCTACTAAAAATTCATGCATTCATATTCACCTAAGTCATTAGCATATGTTACATATAAATTAGTGCTCTCTTTTCCTTATTCAAATATAGATTTACATAGGTTTGGAATGTTAATAAGTATATAGTCTGGACATCCCAGGAATACTAGGCTAATAAAATTCAAGTTAAATAAATAAATCTCTTCACTTTGAAATATATAAAGCTCAATCATAGGGTAGATTGGAATGCCCACTAGGTATACTTGTATCATGAGCATTCCCTACTTATTTTCTTTGAATTCCAAAATAAGTCTTCTCCTTGAACTTTCCCAATTAATTTTTTAAATACAACCATTCCTTTGATAGTTTAACCTTGTAATTTTTGGAGATGATAATTGTCTACTTTAATTGAGAGTATTCTTAGGAAATTTTATTCCCTAAGATGTAATTAACTATGGAGGCTTGCCTCCATATAGAACTTAAAAACCCAATTTAATATAAAGCTTGCTTTATTCATCAATATAAAGTAGGGAAAAAAATCTCTAGTATATTTAAAAACCCATTATACCCTAGGAGTCCTTATTAGGTGATTAGGTCCATTGAAGGGAGACGTCTCTATCTTTCTAGATAGTGCATACCTTAATACCATCACAATAAGTAACCCTTATCATCCATGGTGTCCCCCCCCCCCCCCCTCCCCCCCCCCCCAAATCCAAAAATAAACACCAGTCATATTGTTCCATTCTTGAATATAGAGGAATCTCCACTCTTGCATAATAAGGAATGAGCTTGGCTTTTGATAATGGTCCCTTATAGTGGAGAAGACCTTTTTTAACTAATTTTGCTCATAATTGAACTTCATCATGCATGTAGGTATAATTGTCCTAAGCCTTGGTCCAAAATAAATGTGTCAAAATGATTCAAAAATTTATAAATTTTTAACATTAGCCTAAGTCATATTTGCACACCAAACATTATCTAGTCTTTTAGAGAGTGAGTTTAAGATTCTAGCTTTCTTTTGAATTAAATAGTAGCCTAATTATCTTGCATCTACATAAGACCAGCCTACATGGTTTTAAAGCGTAGGAGGTATCCCACTCTAAACGGTTATAAGTTTAGAAGAGTTAGGATGCATTCACCCTCTCTTGTGGAGGTGAACCACTATATCCATTCCCCACGATTAGATTTTAGGTCGTACTTCTAGCCTATGTTGAAGCATTTTAAACTTAGGTTTAGAGACAGCTTGTTTTTCTTTTTACTATGAGTATATGTTCTCATTTCTTAGGCATCTCCACAATCTTATGTTGTTTGGTTACAAGTCATAACAATCTAATAAAATTTCAACTTAAATAAAAATAAATTCTCCTCTTCAAAAATATAAAGCCTCATCATATGGTAGATTAGGGCATTCACTAGGCTTCCTAGTATCTTGGATCCTCCCTACTTATCTTCCTGTGGAATCCATAAATAAGGCTTTCTACTTGAAATCTCCCCATTTGATTTCTAATAACAACCAATTTTTTTGATAGTTTAGCATAATATAGAGTGTTCTTAGAAAACTTCCATTTCCTAGAATGTAATTAACTATGGGGGGTTGCCTCCATAGAGAACTAAAGAACTTGGCTTAAAATAAACCCTGCTCTACTTTATCCATGTAAAGTGGGAGAAATATCTCTAGTATATATGAAGATCCATCTACCTTAGGATTCATTATTAGATGATTAAGTTCTTTGTAGGAAGATATTTCTATCTTTTGAGGTAGTACATTATACCTTAATGTCACGCCCGATAACTTCAATAAGTACTCCCTTAGATTTACGTGGTGCCCCTACTACTCCAAATTAAAACACCACACTAATTATAAGGTTCAAATCTAAAAGCTAAAGTTTATGAGACTTTATGTTGTGTTTTATATGTTGTGGGATTTTTATAAATGTGTTTCATGCATTGTAATATGTGTTAGATGATGTATTTTATCATGTGTAAGTGATGTATGAGTGTTGTGGTTGAAATAATGTAATTTTATATGTTAAAATGTCTAGGTGTTAGCCTGGTGCTTAAGTGTTATTCTTTTGGCACATTGACACTACATTTTAATATATTTTATCTTTATCGACAAAGAGGTAAGTGCCTACGTGCTAGCCATCTGGCGCCACATCACCATTGTGGCATCATTTAATGTCTTTAGAGATAAAAGACAACATTATGATGCTAGTTTCTGGCGCTTAGGCCCTCTGAGATGATGGGTTCAATTTTAGTCATAATTTTTCAGTGCTTATTATGAAGGGACACACCCTTCGGAGTGTTTTAACTTATATAAATGTATTTATTACTGAAATAAAGGAGGATTATTATTTTTGTGTGAAAGTTTTGAGTGAAGAACTCGTGGTTGGAGCTTGGTGGCCGACCTTCATGGAAGATTTAGTGATCTCTCATGATCCTTCCACTTTAGTGAGCGAAAGTTCATGTGCACTTCTTCTTCCTCCCTCCACAATGACTCTCACCACCCACACCATGTTTGGTATCAAAGCCCAAGATTTAGTGGCATAGAGAAAGTCCTTATAAGTGATTTATATAAAATATAAGCAAGATTAATTCTATGTAATTTCCTTTACAAATTTTAGTGATTTCACTCTATAAAGTCATGCTTGACTCATGTGGTAAGCAATTTTATGAGAATTTTTTTACTACCAATTAGCTGCCTCCATCTACAAAGTCTAAAGTCTACCTACTTAGAACTTACCAAGAACCTATAATACTTGAGTGACCACTTGAGTAAGGGAGAGTTTACTAAAATAGCCAAACATAGGATGCAAATTCTGTAATAGAAATTGAAATTATATCCTTAAAAATTTTGTGATTATCTATTTTATGTGTTTTCTTAATATTTTGTAGCATCCAAAGTTAATTTATGATTATTGTAGGTTAAATCATTTTAAAACTTGTGTACCTCATTATGTTCCAAAATTCATTTACATAAAACATTTTCTAAAACTTCATATGAGAGTGAAATATTTACATTTCCTTTACTTAAATTATGCCACCCAAGTCTGTTAGTTTGCATCACTTAAAATATTTAATTAGGAATATAAATGAAATCACTATGTGAAGTGATGAAAGCCTCATTAAAGTAGAGGACCTTATCATGAAGCTAGCCGCTCAAGTTCAAATCTTGAGTAATAAGATTCAAACCCCACTAACTATCTCACATCAAGATGAGCCAAAAACCATAGGAGAGGAAAACCTTAAAATTCTTGGAGAAGTCTATCCTATTAGAAGGCCAAACTTGAGGAATATCCATAGACATGACCATATTGGGATCCATTAAACCCTACATAAACTAACAAAATAAATTATGATAGAATCCCTAATGTATGATGGTGTTCATGACCCTAATAAAATTTTAAATTGGCTTACCTAAATGGACGAGTTCTTTGATTGGTGCCATATAGATGAATATCAAAGAACCACATTTGCTAAAATGAAGTTAATGGGTCATGTGAAAATTTATTGAAATAATATTTTTGCTAAGGAAGAAATGTTTGGAAAGAAAAAAAATGAAAATGTTAAAGGCTAAATATTGTACTAAAAGTCATGATAAGAAGCTCTGTGAACAAGTCATTAAACAAGGAGCATGTAAATAGTGAAGTATATGAATACATTTGAGGACTTAGTAGTTAGGACACACTACACTAATCAAGAGTGGTGGTTAACCAACTAGTTTGTCATTGGCGTAAGAGTTAATATTAAAAAAAATGAGGTAGAGCTTCATATATCCAAACTTTTGAGCATGTTTTTCATTATTCTTTATTCATTGAGAAGCATAAGAAAATAGCCTCCACATATATAATGAAGGCTCAAATATCATCTAAGTGCCTATCCACATCTCAATCTCAAAAGTATATTATTATACTTAATTCTTATACTTATAACAATCAATCCCATATAACCACCACTGAAATTACTTTTAAAAATATGAGGAAAATAGAGTACTTCAAATGCCATAAGAAGGGTGATATATAGAATCAGTGTAGGGTCAAAATCCTATTCTTAGATGAGGTGGAAGAACAAGAGGATAAAATAAAAGAGATATATGATGATGCACCCCTATTAGATAAAGAGGTGGATCACATTATAGGTAATTTAGTGTCAGCTATGAGGTGTATGACTCCTTCTAGGGAAGAAGAAGACTGAAGGAAAATAAATATTTGCTCAATGTACATCTTAAGTAAGAAAAAAGTGGTGTAAATTAATAATAGATGGAGGTAGTGTTATGAATGTGGTCGTATCAACTTATGTTATTACTCGGGTGAATTTCACAACTGAACCTCATCAAAAATCATTTCATGTTAGTTGGGTGACCATACATCTCTACCTATCACTTGGAGGTGTTTTGTTTCGATTAAAATAGGTAACTATGTTGATCAAATCTGATGTGATGTCCTTTCGATGGAAATCACACACGTCCTATTAGAAAATTTATGGCTTTATGATTTAAATTTAATTCATTATAGTCATGAATATACTTTTGTATTCAAGTATAATAAAATACCATTAAATTATTCATAATAAAATTCACTAAAAAGAAGCCAATTACAACTAACATAGAATTCTTCCTACACCTTCACATAAGTCAACTCTAAATTGAAACCTTAATATAATCACAAACAAAATGCAAAACTTTGGTTGAGCATGATATACACACTTAATAAGAGGAAGGATACCAGTTGACCTCACTTTTAGAGAGAGGATCTGATCTTATCATCATAGGTTTAGGAGTCTTCTAGACACTAAGAGCTGCTTAGTCATAAGACACTTCTAGAGGCTAAGTGAATACTTAACCTAAGCTTAGAGAGTTAGAAGGATTTGCTGTAGGATTAGGCTATGTCTTAAGACTTAGGGAAACCTACCTAGCCTATAGCCTAACCAAATCCAGGCCTATCCCCTTAGACAAAATCCAACATCAAACTAATATATCCAATTCCAATTGGATCCCAACTCAAATTCAAGTCTCTAAACCAAAATCAAATCCACCACAACCCAAACCTAAGCCCGTGATTTAAATCCTATGGACTTAACCATAAAATCCCTTCAATCCAAATCAAACTCAATTGATTTTCTCATTAATCAATTCAATCCTTCAATCATCATTCCAAACTAAGTTAAATCTACAATCAAAGCCAATCAAGCCAAAACCAATTCAATCAACCTAACCTAACTCATTTAACTTGAAAAATTCAAATGAGCCAAAAATACAATTGAACCCAAATCAATTACAACCAAAGCTATAAATCACTCCCAAATCAATATCCAAACTCAACTAAACTCAATTCAACCAAAAATTTATCCAATTGACCCATTAAGCTTACTTGACCCAAAGTAACCTAAAGGACTCATTTGAACCAAATCTCACTCCAACCAAAATTGGATTGAATCAAACCAATCAAAACCTCCTACAATGATTATTGATCATCCTAGATTGATCAATTGGGTCAAACCAAGTCAATTTAATCATTTGACCAAATCAACCCACTTAACCTACATGAGCCAAATGAACCAAATCTCATCTTAAGCCAAATCAATTGAAACCAATTATTTATACCTACCTAAAATCAATCCTTGAACATGACTTGGCCATCAATTGAGCCAAAACAAACCAAATTGGCCCCTTGACCCGAGTTGACACAATTTGACCCATTGAACTCAATTAACCTATTTAGCCCAAAGTGACCAAAGGGTCAATTTGGTCTAAATCATCCCTAAATATAAATTGATTGAAATCAAAACCTACAATCATCATCAATTGATCAATTGAACATGAACCAATGTCTGGCCTAAGCCAATTTGGCCAATTTGGATAAATTACTCAACTTGACCTATTTGACCCATATGAACTCAAATGGGTCAAATCCAAATAAAGCCAAATTGAACCAAACTAATTAAACCAAAATATTCCAAATAATCATTTGAACTTGACCCAAGCTTTAGTTTTACTCAATTTGACCAATTGGTCAACTTGATCCAACTTAGCCCAATTTGACCTGCATGGGTCAAATTGAGCCAAACCAATTCAAATCAAGCCCAAATTCAATTAAACTTGGCATGATCCTTTCTTAGGTCAACATGGGTCAGCCCAAATCCAACCCAACTCATGCATGACCCAAATTTACCCAAAACCCAATGGGTAAAGCTTGCCAAATGGGATAAATACCTCATTTAAATGGTCAAACCCACTCTCCTCCACATGGCTACCTCTTAGGCCTCCACTAAGCAAGAGGGACACTAGCTCACCTAACCCAAAGGTCATTGGGTCAGCCATGAGCCAAGTGGAGGTGAGTTTCCCCCTCTCATCCCAGTGGAGCACTTGAAAACCAAGGATACCCACTTCTCCTCCCACGACAGCCACTCCTCCTCACTTTGCCAACTAAACCAAGCCACGTCATGGATTCCCTGCCACCCACGGTTGCCTGCACTGGCCGGACGACCACTAGAAGCCATAGAGATCCACACCGTTTGATCCAAGGGAGGAGGGGGTATACCCCATCATTTCATTTTAAGTCGAGCAATTGAGCCATCAGAGAGCCCTAACCACTCAAAAGGAACTCTTTTGAGTGTTTCGTGAGCTCCCAAGACTTCCCATTGCCAGTGAAGATGAAACCAAGCCAACCCAAGACAAGACAAGCTCTAACTCCACCAAATCCCAACCAATCCTAAATTAACTTCACTCACACATTCACCAAGCTCCGGCGAGGTAAAATAAATCATCTCTTGAGCGATTCGAGCACCGAAATCCCCTCCAAGCATAACTCAGGTGAGTTTTTCGATGGTGGTTGATCCACAGAGCCACCAGCGAGAAGTCAAGGCGCCACCTTCTCAACAGGGCTTTGCCTCTTCAAGGCGAAGCTACCTTGATCGATTAGTCGCCAGATCGAAGCTCAAACTTTTTTGGAAAATCAAGATTTCTTTTTAAAAAACTAGGCCTTTTGATGGAAATATGAACGTCGTGTGAATCCAACCATAGGATCCTTGTAGACCAACCCTGTGAAGGTGTGGGATTGACCCCGAGCCTCCCCGAGCTCCCGCTAGCTCAAATTGGGTGGAGGAAGGCGAACGGTGTTCATCTTCTATCACTCAGGAGATGATAGATCATCCGCTGTTGATTCCACATGATTCAAACAGATGATCATGATCTCCTGTTAGATTAATTCCTATTTTATTCTATGGGAACTGCGAGATTAATCATCACCGTTCGACCTAAGATCGGACAGCGGGGATGAAAGCGCATCCGTCACCACCATGTTAGCGCTGAGTCGGACGATTTTAAATAACTAATCTCGCGATGCCACATAGAAAGCGTGCCACATTAGCGATCCACATGGCGCTAATGGGATTAGACTTAGTTAAGGCTTAATAATGGATTTTAATCACTAAAACTTTGAAAAATCATAATAAATTATAGAAAATAAATAAAATACAAATAAATACTCATTTTAAAGGTAAAATAGAAGGGATTTAATTAAATTTTTTTATTTAATTTGAACAATAATTAAAGCTTAATTGAAGTTTGAATGTATACTTAATTATCCTAATAAGCCCTAATTACTTGGAGAATTGACTTAATGGGATAACCTCTACCTCCCATAATTTTCTTGAAATTTATTGGTTAAGTAATTAGAAAAATTGATGCTTCAAACCTTAATTACCCCACAATTAATTTAATGATTAATTAATATTCAAAATAGTGAAAATTAATTAATTAAAGCTTGTTAATCACTGATTAACAGTGAATGGACAAGAGAGAGTGATCAGGACCTCTTTCCTAATCTCTTTCCTAAATTTATTTCATTTTAAGAGAATTGATTAATATGGGAATTAATTAAGTGTTTAATTAACCAATTAAATATTTTAATCAAATCAAATTAACATATTAATTACATCAGATAATTAACAATGAGATTAAGGGTTCCTCTTTATGTGTTTAATAACATAAAGACCCTTTAAAGAAATTATGATTAACCCATAACTGTGGGGAAATCATAAAAGTACTTAATTAGATTCTTTAATTTAATTAGTTTTTAATTATGAGCCAATTGCATTAGGTCCTTTAAGAACATTGCAACCTTACTTTTCTCACATGTTCATGTCATTTGTGGCTCATGATTAAATGATTTATCAAATTAAAGAAGCATAGGAAAGGGTAATTAAATGATTTGCTTAATGATTTAACTTAATCAATTTAGAAAATTTACCTAATTATCTTTCCTTAAGTCAATTATGATTACTAACATGGGAATGGGATTAAAATAACAAAATAATTTGAATTAATAATAAGCTTTAGTTTTCTTCAAATAATTTTATTTAATCTGATTGTCCTTATGAATTAATGTATTTGAATGAACCATGTGTTTATATTTAGTTATTCTTTTCCAATCACTTTAAATATCTTGTATGCCATATGATTCCATTATTAACATTTTCAAATCTAAATGAATCAAGTAGATCTTATTTATGTAAGCTTGCATGTGTTGGCTTTACTTAATGATATGTGTGGCTACTATCACTAATAAATTCAAATTTATTTTTCAAAACTTATAAATTGATAGTAACATATGGAATGATGATAGTTATAAATTCATATAGGACTTGCATGTGCTTGTAGCTTAGTTATGTGAATGTGAAGCTCTCTTTCTTGAATTCATATATAGATTTGCATAGTTTTGAATGTTAATGGGTATATAGTCTGGACATCCCGGGAATACGAGGCTTTAAGTAGCCCCAAGGAAGTCGTTTGATTATCTCATTTTTCTGATTAACAAAGGCATGTATACCATTTGATTTCATTCATATGTATTTTGGTATTAGAACTTGTATAAATCTTTAATTCATGTGCATAAATGATTCAACCAATAAAAAATATAATCTTTGCAAAGTATTTATTCTTATAATTCATATATACATTAATATATATTTAAGTTAACAAGTATATAGTATGAACATTCTAGGAATACGAGGCTTTAAGTAGCCCCAAAGAGATCATTTGATTACCTCACTTCCCTGGTTTAAACAATGACACATACTTGCTTACATCTTTTATATATGTGTATGTGTATGTGATTAAAGAATGAAAATTCTCTCTTTTTTATAAAAAAAACATGCATTCATAATTACCTGAGTCACTAAAACATGTAGTATGTTGATGTAAAGCTTTGTTCCTTTATTCATGTATATGAATCTACATATAATTGAATCTTAACAAGTATATAATCTGGACATCCCGGGAATAAGAGGCTTTAAGTAGCCCTAAGGAGGTCATTTGATTATCTCACTTCCTTGGTTAATAAAGGCACATACTTATTTAATTTTATTCCTATGTATTTTTATATTAGAATTTGGATAGAGCTTTAATTCATATATCAAATAATTCAATTAAGGGAAATATCACTTCTTGCAAGAATTTCATCTTTATAGTTATGTATACATTAATACATATTTAAGATAACAACTATGTAGTTTGGATATTCCAGGAATATGAAGCTTTAAGTAGCCCCAAGGAGGTTATTTAATTATCTTACTTCCCTAGTTAATAATGACACGTACTTGTTTATATCTTTTATACATATGTATGTATACTTGCTTAATGAATGAAAGTCTTCTTTTTTCCATTAAGTATGTATGCATCCATCATAATTTAAGTGTGCCAAAATGTATTGTATGTATAAATATACTAAGTGTTAAATCATGTGCATGTTACATGTGATGGAAAGAAATGACTTGACATATGTTATGTGATAGTAATTAAATTATATTAATCTTAAGATGCCTTTCATATCGAATAGGATTATTTAAAGTTAACTCAAACTTAGGATTAATAAAAAAAGTACTTAATAAGTCATTCACTAAAGAGAACTAAACCATAGAAATGTGCTTTAAAAATAGCTTAAGATAGGGATGGAAGGGGTGAGCTTCTTGCCTCTCTTTATAACACTTAGATACTAAGTGTAGACCAAATGAAATGAACCAAAACAACTAAACAACCTGAAGTGGAACCAACTTTTATGTTAAATTAAATTCTTCCACACTTAAAAAATCTTAACTCTAATGTTTAGTAAGACATACCACACAAAGACTTAGCACACACATTAAAATTAAGCCACCACTTATAGTCCTAAGGTATGATGGTGTATGTGTGATGTATATTTTATTTTGTGATATAATATTTTAGACTGAATGTTAGGGTGTATGTTTCATATACTGGATGTTAGGTCATTGTTAGTCTAATTATATTTTTTGCAAGGGATTATACTTAAGGGGATGCTTGAAAATAAATAAAAATATTCTCTTTGCAGATTGCTTAAGCTCCTAAGCATAATCCAAGTTAGGACAGTTGGACTTGGTTACCTATGTGTAGGGTGCTAAGTCCAAATTATAAATATAATTGTTTGAGATTGTATGTATGTTTAGCTAACCTCTATTTTGCAGGTATAGTTAGATTTACTTTTCATATATATAAATAATTTTTGCAATAGAAATTAGGATAAGTAGTGGCTACAAGGGTTAGTCTTGGGGTGCCCTGTAATGCCTTTGGAGAAAATCAAAACTAAATAAGGAGAAAGAAGATATGAAGATATGAAGAAGTGAAGACCCCCATAACATGTATTCAATTTTAATTATAAAATTATTCTTTCATATTCTGGGTTGTATAAGGGTAGAGCTCAGCTACTCATCTTTCCTCTTTTCCAGGGTGTACGATGGTACTCGACCGCATCAGCCTTTTATTCTTTTATGTTAATATATAAAATTATTTAATTTTATGTTTAGATTGTGCGATAGGATCACATGATTTTCATAGTTTCTTCATGTTTGATGTTTTAATGTGTGGCCTAGATGTGGTAGGCTCGTAGAACAAAATTAATTTTTCTACAAAATTAACAACTCATAACTAAGTTTTAAAATAATTCATAACCTCACTACAAATCTTACATCATAAATAAGATAATTAAAAGATTTAGTAATCCCATAGTTGTATGGTTGTATATCTCACATCATGCATGTCATATTTTTTCTTCCTTGAACATGGGGATCTCCATCCTTGCACGATAGGGGAATGCTTGGTGTGTGAGGGCATCCCTTGTGGTGGAGAACAACCTCTTCTCATTGATTTAGCCAACAACTTTATTTTAGTAAGCATTTAGGCAAAAGAAATCCTAAAGCCTTTGTCCAAAAATAATTTATCAAAATGAAATAAAAATTGTAAAGTTTTGCATTTACACTAAGTCTTATGCTCGTACCACTCATGCTCTAGTCTCTTAGGGAGTGGGTTTAGGACTTCGGTCTCTTTCAAATTAAATAACAAGCATAGCCGTCTTGTAATTTCATAAGACTAGACTACATGATTTTGAATAGGTGTTAGTTGGTAGCCACTCTAAGATATTGTAAGTCCAGAAGAGTTGGACGGGTCTTTCTTATCTTGTAGAATATACCCTTAGGTCCACCTTTCACTTAAATTTAGGTCGTGCTTTAACTTGTGTTAAAGCTCACTAGATTTAAGATTCGAGATAGCTATTTTTTCAAGCTCCAAGCATAAATTCTCACCTCTTAGATACTTCCACAATCTTGTGTTGATAGATTATAAGCCCTAGTAATATAATAAAAATTCAACTCAAATAAATAAATCTCTTCACTTTTAAATATATAAAGCCCTACCATAGGGTAGATTGGAATGCTCACTAGGCTTCCTAGTATCATGAGCATTTCTTACTTATTTTCTTTGAATTCCAAAATAAATCTTCCACTTGAACGATCCCATCTTATTTTTTAAAATAACAAATTCTTTAATAATCTAATCTTGAAATCTTTAAAGATAATAATCACCTACTTTAATTGAGAGTATTCTTGGAAAATCTCATTTCCTAGGATGTAATTAACTATGGAGGTTTGCCTCCATAGGGAACTAACGAACCCTACATAAAATAAACTCTACTCTACTTTTCCATATAAAGTAGGGAAAAAATCTATGGTATATTCAAATACCCATCATGCCTTATGAGTCCTTATCAGGTGATTAGGTCCACTGTAGAGTCATGTCTTTATCTTTCGAGATAGTACATTATACCTCAATATCGTGCATGATCACTTCAATAAGTACCCCATACGATCTGCGTGATGTCCACCTTACATCCAAAAATAAATACCACAATTCCTCTAATTTACCCCTTAATATGATTAAATCTCTTGGAATTCACATCAAACCTACACCTTCATGAAATGTTTTTTAATATCAAAGCACACCACATACCTGTTATGGTCTCAAATTTATTGTCTGAATTTGGTAATTTGGTCCTTGATGGCTTAATAAAATACTACCTTTACGAGATATACAACGTGTTATAGGCATGATTTCTAGTTCACAAATACCTAATTCTTCACATTATATGATAAATCTAATCGAGCATGAAGAATTAAAATGAGAAGTCAATGAACTCATGAATAAGAGTTTCATACAAAGAGGTCTTAGTCTTTGTGCAATACAGTCCTTTAACCCCTAAGAGAGATGGGACTTGAAGAATGTGTGTTGACAATAAAGTAATAAATAAGATTACAATAAAATATTTATTCCCCACACCTAAGTTGGATGACATGTTAGATCTTATTTCTAACTCATCTTTATTTTCTAAGATTGATTTACAAAGTGGATATGACGAGATAATAATCAGACTAAAAGGCAAATGGAAGACAATATTCAAAACCCTTAATAGTCTTTATGAATTATTAGTTATGGAATTTGGCCTTTCAAATGCACTTAGTATATTCATGAGACTGACGAACACTATATTGAAACTATTTATTGGTCATTTTCTTATGGCTTATTTTGATGATATTCTTATCTATAGCTCTGATAAGGAGTTATATTTACATCACTTAAGGATAGTCTTAGAGAAAGTAAGAGTAGCAAAATTATACGTAAACCTTAAGAAGTATTTCTTTTGTCAATCTGAAGTTATCTTCTTGGATTTCTTCATGTCTATTGATAGATTAAAGGAAAATTCCACAAAATCAAATTCATTATAAATTAGTCTACTCCAAAAATTTTTATGGATGTTAAAAGTTTCTAAATATTAGCCATATTTTATAGAAGGTTCATTAAGAACTTCAGGATTGTTGTAGCCCCTATCACTGTTATTTTGAAGAAAGATAAGTTTGCTAAAACTACAAATACTGAAAGGCCATGAGATAAATCAAAATCCTTATGATTTCTTCACCTATATAAAAAATTCTTAATTTTAATAAAAAAATTTGAAGTAACTTGTGACGCATCAGGTGTTGAAATTAGTGGAGTATTAAGTCATGAAAATCATCTTATTACTTTCTTCAATGAGAAATTGAATAACATTAAACAAAAGTATTTTACTTATGATCGAGAATTCTATGTGATCATTTAAACTCCTGAGCACTCGCAATATTATCTTCTTTATACTGAGTTTATTCTAAACACAGACCATCATGCGTTAAAATTTATTAATTTTCAAAAAAAAAAAACATGGTCATAGGCATGCTAAATGGATTGAATACCATTAGGATTTCTCTTTAGTACTTAAACACAAACCTGAAATAAAAAAATAAATTAGCAAATGTTTATCAATGGTATCTTTATTTATTTCATCTTTAAAATTTCAAATCCCTGGATTTGAGACTTTAAGGGAAGCTTATAAAATTTACCTTAATTTTTATATAATTTTTGTAAAAAATTAATCCAATTCCTTGACTTTAAATAACCCTTTTGTCATCATTGATGTTTTTCTTTACAAAGGCAATAGGTTTTGTATCCCTAGAACATTCATAAGAGAATTTCTTATCTCCAAACTTCATTAAGGAGGTGCAACAAAACATTTTGGTATATCAAAGATCAAATAACTCATTAAGCAAAGATTTTGTTGGCCATCTCTACGAAAGGATGTTGAACATGTCATAACCCATTATTATAATTGTCATCAAGCTAATGCTATAAAATAAAAAGTAAGTTACTACACATCATTGTTTATTCCTTTTTGGCCATGAAAATATCTATCCATGGATTTTATGTTAGGAGTACCTAGAACACCTCGAGGCCATGATAGTGCATTTGTGGTTGTGGATAGATTTTTTAAAATGACGCATTTCTTATCTTGTTCAAAATTAAATGATGCATCTCACATAATAAGGTTATTCTTTAGAGAGATTGTTAGGTTATATGGGGTTCTGTCAACCATAATTTCTTATATAAATGTTAACCTTATATCTTTTTTTTTTCAAAGATTCTATGAAAATTAATGGAAACACGACTGAAATTCTCCTTGACCTTTCATCGATAAACTGATGGATAAACAAATATAGTCAATTGGACCTTATGAAACTTATTGAGATGTTTAGTTAGAAAGAATTTAAAAAATTGAGATTTAACTTTACCTACATTTTAATTTACAAATAATAGTCTCATTTTTAAGTCAACCTATAAATCATATTTCCATATAGTTTGTGGGTACAATCCTAAATGACCTATTAATCAAACTAACAAGCTTACTTATGCATTTTTTGATTCAACATATATATTTGCATGTGTTTTTTAGCCTTCATGAAGATTGAAAATAATTAAAAATATAAGATATTAAGTATGCATAATAAAAGAATAAAAATAATTTTTTTAAAAAAATATGAAGTATGTGATTATGTATTGATATATATCTACCCTAAGAGATTTTCTTTCACCAAATATAAAAAATTATAAGTGAAAGCATTTGACCATTTAAAATCAGTAGGAAACTTGGTACTAGTGCTTACATCTTAAATTGTTCCCTCACATATTTATTAGTTCTGTTTTTGATGTGGAAGATCTAATATTTTTTAAATGATTTACCCAACCTTCAACTTTGTAGGATGATACTTTTATAGGAGAAGATAAAAATCATTTGCAGGTATCTATTTAGTCAATATTTTTTGAAGTTGTGGATGTCCTTACAATTGAAGCACCATTAGATGGTAACACTCTTAAGAGCTTCCTAATTAGAGGGAAAGACAAAACTCTCAAGTGGGGATAATTAGGTGAATTTGGACGAGCAACAAAGCCTTACCCTAGAGCTTCTTGAAGACCTCTAGATTTTTAACTCTTTAGAGAAAAGTTCTTTGGGGTTTAGGAGAATTGATGTAGTATATCATGGAAAGAAGGAAAGAGAAAGACCCATTATAAGGTCCAATCCAAAATCCAAAGGTTATGAGACTTTATGTTATGGTATTTTATAATTGTGTTTCATGTTTTAGATGATGTATTTTATCATGTGTAAGCATTGCATGTGTGGTGTGATTGAAATTATATAATTTAATGTGCTAATATGTGTAATTGTTAGTCTAGCGTCCTGTCACTGCATTTTAAGATATTTTATGATTGAGAATAGAGAGGACAGTGCCCAAGTGCTAGCCATCTGGCGTCGTGGCACCATTGTTGCATCATTTAATGTCCATAAACTGAAAAGACAAAATTGTGACACTAGTTTCTTGTGCCTAGGCTACGCGAAATGATGGGTTCAGTTATAGTGATGGCTTTTCAGTGCTTATTCTGAAGAGGCATACCGTTTGAAGTGTTATAACTTATATAAACATTTTTATTAGTGAAATAAATAAGGATTATTTTTTGTGTGAAAGTTTTCAGTGGAGAACTCATGGTTGGAGCTTGATGGCCGAACTTATTAGGAGATTTTGTGATCTCTCATTTCCCTTCCACTTCGATGAGTGGAAGCTCCTATGCACTACTTATTTTTCTCTCCGCTACAACTCTTGCCACCCAAACCAATATATTTGAGCAAATTTCAAGTCTAGCTATTTATAATGTCATGAGTTTAGTATTTTTCTTCCCCAAAATCTCTAATACTACTCATTTTAACTATATCTTAAACATTCACTTAGTCGAACCAATGATTACTTACTTAGGCCTCCTTATCTCTATAAATCTCTTAAGATAAGTGATTTCTAGCTCTTCTCCATAAAATCAATAGCTTGAATAAAGGCTAAAAAGCTAAATCCCTCTAATTTACAGACAAACAATAATTTATCAAAATTTCTATTATAAGCTACATGATGAAGGTTAGGGCCAAATTCTAATACATGTGTTAAATATATTCATAGACATTATGCCAAATTCCTTTACCAAGAATCAACTTCCTTCTAATAAGATACATCTTATATCTTGGGGGAACTCAAGCAAGACAACATTTAATGGGGGTCTCAGTATTATTTCTATTTATGCTCTTTCTTGTGGGTTTAACTTAGGTTTCTTAATGCTTTTAATTTTTCAAGCATTAAGTGGAAATTGCTTTGTTGATCTCTGTGAAAAGAGATTCAGTTTGCTCCGTCTTTCTTGAGTTCTTGAGAGACACAACTCATTTTGTTGTACATTTCAAAGACAAATTTTCTTTTATTATATTAATGCCAGTCTTATTAGCTTTTGTTGGGACCCTTGGTTGCAAATTAAATTTTTAAAGGTTATTTTTTAGGATGGATAGCATTTTTTGGTATACTTTTTGATTTCAATGCTATACCTAATAAGTTCATTTTTATGCATAATTGGCAGCTCAACTCTGTTACTATTGTCTTTTATTTTGTGAACACTTCTATCTCTTCTAGTACTTGTGATCAAATTTTGTGGAATGAGCTTAATAATCTTTCATTTAAATTTTTTTTTTTTAAGTCCTTCAATGCAACCACCCTTTTGCACCATAGAACTCTTTCATCTAGCACAAAAGTTATGTATATCGAATTTTTTGTATGCATGGTTCAACTTGGTTGATGGTATTAAATCTATAGACATTCTTAAGCTTCATAATATCTAGTAGATAATGCATTTTATGTTTCATGGAATGAGAGTAAAAATCTCTTGTTTTTTGAATGAACTATTTTTTCTCTCTACTCACGAGCTAATTACAATGGGTTGCATGCTTTCAATTAAAGCATACTTTACCTCAAATTTAAAACCATATCAAATGAGATTCACTATATCAATTCAGTCACTAAAAGGTTTTATTAGGTAATCACTTATTGCCTTGTTTATTATATCTGGTGGGAAATGAATTGTAAGATATCGAGAATCATCTATCTACTAGTTTTACTCTCATATAAAAATCAAGAAAGTTATTATTAGCAAGGTTCAGAATTGGGAAAAGAAAGATAAGAATTTATTCATTTGACTTCTCGATTATGTACTCTTAGGCTTCGTTTGGGTAAGCTTTTACTTTTAAAAAAGTTTGTTTTGAAGTAGGTTTTAAAAACGCTACTTTAAAACGTCGTATATAAACAACTTTTTATAAAGAGAGAAACGACGCGTAAAAAAGAGAAAAAATTCAAACAGGTTTTAAAATTTATAAACGCCGTTTTAAAAAACGCAACGCAGGCTAAAAACTGTAACAAACGAGGCCTTAGCTTCAATACATTTTTACCTTTTATAAGATTTTCGGTTGGATTTTTAACAAAAGATAATTATGCAAATCTTGTTTACTCTTTGATTTTTGGATGAGTTATTCAAGTTTTCTTTGATTTTGGCCTTCTTTGCATTGCTCATTGGAAGAATTTTGCAACTCAAGTTAGATGCATTTTGCAATTTGATTTGATTTTTATTTTCTTCACCCTTTTTGCTTCTACAAAGTCCAACATTCCCTCCTTAATTTTATTTGTTTTGCTCATTTTTATTACTTGAGAATGCTTGTTGGTTTTGCATGATCTCTCTCAGATTTTTCTAATTTTTTGTTATATTTTTTTTTTAATTTTTATTTTATATTAAATATTCTCTCTCTTTTTTTCTCTCTCTCTATATATATATATAGAGAGAGAGAAAGAAATAGAATCTTTAATTCCTCTTCTTCTCCTCCCTTCCCTCTCCACCCCACCTCAAAAAAAGAAAAGAAAAAAAATTCAGCCCCTCACGTGTCACGTGATCAAAGCAATTTGCATCCAAATAGAGGCGGGAAAGGAATCAAGGCAGTACTCAACTATCATACCTGTCTAGTTGTATCGAGAGAAAATTCAAATCACTGTTTTATGGAAAAGAAAAATATAATATTTAAATTAATATTATGATTTTTTTTTTATAAAATAACCTTCATAAGAGCACGCTGAGTTAGTGGTGGAGATAAGCCGGCAAAGTACTACAGTGATAATTATAAAACCAAAAAAAAAAAAAAAAAAAAATTAATTGGAAATGTTTACGGGCATCTAACTTAAATCTGCGTGGACGGCCCAGATATTTCAATGTTATTTCTATTTTTAATTTTATTTTGAGTTTTCTCGGTTTTGTGAAAAATTTATACTCTAATGTTTTTCCTGTATTAGACGAAAGATTTGGTCCGGCGTAAAAATCGGTGAGCAAAAAAGTGCGCTTGCTTTAGGGTTTCCGAGTTCGTGTAAACCCTACTAAACAAAAACCATTTACGGAGGTTTTGTTTTTCCCTCACGGTTTGTGGCAAGATGGAACCCTGCTTCTCCTCGCATTCCTGTCTTTTGGTTGATTTTATCGTTAGTTTTTTTATTAGATTTTGTGTTGGTTTTGGTTGCAAGGAATCGGCTTATCAATGAATAAACTGATTTTTTAGTTTATATTTTTCAGGCGAAATTTGCTTTTTTTTCCTCTTCGGCTGGATATTCATTTATTGGTAATTATACAAATTTCTACGCAATAAGATTTTTTTTTTTCTCAGGCGCTGCGAGTGTAGGGTTTTCAGTCTGCGGGATAAATTGTTTGAGAAAAAAAATTATTTATGGATGCGAGAGAAGCTTCCGGGCTAGATTCTTCTGAACACTTGGGCATAATGATTGCTCCAAATTCTTATAGAAGTGGAGCTGGAGTTCCAAGCAACTCAATGATCATGTCTAAATCTACTGGGATGATGTTTCCAATTAACACGATGTCATCTTCTACAACGAAGCCATTGGATGCTTCGGGTTCAAATTACCCAGGAGGTGGTGTGCTTGGAATGGAACCAGGTGGTATGTTTAGTATGAGTGAGCCCATGAAGAAGAAGAGAGGAAGGCCGAGGAAATATGGGCCCGATGGAACTATGGCTTTGGCTCTTTGTCCTACGACTTCTACAGCTGAGTTTGATAACACTAACACTTCATTGCCTGAACCAACAGCTAAAAAACGAGGCCGCCCACCAGGCTCGGGAAAACGGAAACAACTTGGTTCTTTTGGTACTTGTTCATTTTCTGATTATTTTTCTTGAATTTATTAAATAATCCAATGCATTTTTTGATTGAGTTTTCAAATTGCTTGTTCATATCACAATTCTGCTACCAATTCATTTGTCTCTAGACTTAGAAAACCTGTGTGAATGCCTTTCTTCTTGTTTGGAGTAAACTTCACATCTATTTTACACGCACATTTGGTGCTACTTAGGTTTGCAATAATTTGATAACGGATACAACTAAAAATGAACCTAAGTTCTCCACACAGCAACTTTCGACTTTTCATCATTTTTACATATTTGAAAGTAGTGCATGCAGCTCATAGAGATGACACTTGATGCATATTGTAATGGAGGCATACCACATGACATTGACTTAAAATTTTGTATACAAATGTGTTTATTATTAATCAACTTTCAATTTCTTTATTCAGGAGTTGACCATCACATTACTCATGGCATTAAATTTAAAATTTTTTACTCATTGTACAACTATATTATTTTATAGCTTGGACTTCTTTCGTTTAATGCTGCGTTCTGCAAATCTAACCCTTGCCCACAACATTGTCTGTGGCCAACCCAAAAACATTTGCCATTGTTTCTCACTTGCACCTTTGCCACATTATTTTGGATTTACCTTTTAGGCTACTTGACTCCATTGCCATTGTCTGGCTTCTTCACTTTCACCACTTTTGAGTACCCTCTTCTAATTCTTGTAGTCAATATCATAAAACTTTTTTTGCTCAACAACAACAACAACAACAACAACAACAAGCCTTTATCTCACTATGTGGGGTTGGCTACATGAATCCTTCTTCTCCATTGTGATCTATTATGTGTCAAATTCTCATTTAATTCTAATAAATTAAGGTCATTTTTATACATCCTAACCAAGTCTTTTTAGGACTACCTCCAACTTTCTTAACATAAATCTAATACATCTCTCCTAATCGGGTCATCGGACGACCGATGCTTTATGTGGCCAAACTATCTAAGGTGACTCTCTTTAATCTTAACTGTTACTAGAGCTACTCTAACCTTTTCGCAAATATATTCATTTTGTATTTTATTTGTAAGAGTAAAGCCACTCATCCACCTGAGCATTCTCATCTCTGCATCACTTAACTTAGTTTTATGCTTCTCTTTTATTGGCCAACATTTTGCACCATAAATCATTGCAAATCTTTCCACTATCTTATAAAATTTTTTCTTAAGCATAAGCAATACTTTTCTATCACACAACAGGCCAGACGCATTCCTCCACTTGAACCATTCAACTTGAATTCTACTAATAATATCCCCATCTATTTCATCATTATTTTGAACAATAGACCCGAGATATCTGAAATGCTCACTCTTTTTAATGACTTAATCACCCAATGTCACAACGCCACCACAAGAATTTCAACAACTAAAATTACACTCCATATTTTTAGATTTAGATCTACTTAAAAGAAAACCTTTATACTCTAAGGCCGACCTCCATAATTTAAGTTTCTCTTGGATTGTCTCTCTAGTTTATCAATGAGAAGAATGTCATCAGCAAAAAGCATACACCAAGGTACATCCTCCTGTAAATGCCTATTAAAAGCATCTATAACTAAAGCAAAAATATATGGGCTTAAAATTGATCCTTGATGTAATCCAATTGAAATAGGAAAATATTTTGTCATTTCTCCTTGTGTTTTGACACAAGTAACAGCTCTAGTATACATCTCCTTAATGATTTGAATATATCAAATATTAACTCTTTTCTTTCCTAGAATTTTCTAAAGGACTTCTCTTTAAGCACGTTTTTTGCAACGTGTTTAATTTCAATTGCTACCTTTTCCCACATTATATTAGATTTCTTATGAACACCCCAAATTGTAAGCTCTTGTAGCTTGCTCTTAAAAATATTTTTATTAATATTTTTTAAGTACTCTTATCTAATCCTAGGATAATAATTCAATTTATTTTTCATCTTCCAATCTTTCATCTTAAAATCTAATACTAATAGTCGATGCTGGGTACTTAAACTTTAACTCGGAATAACCATACAATATTTACAATCTAAACGATCTATTTTTCTTATCAGAATATAATAATTCTGTGTTTTACTAGATTCATTCTTATAAGTAATAATATGCTCATTTCTTTTCTTAAATAAAGTATTAGCAGCTACAAAATCATAAACTAAAGTAAAGTCTAATATATCCTACCTTATTCATTAGTCACTCCAAATTCATAGTCACCATAAATACTTTTAAAATCTTCTATCATTTTATCAATATGTTTCAATCTCCTCCAATAAATATCTTTTCTTTAAGAGATTTTTTGTATTAATTTCTCTATGTAATTCCAAAAAATTTTTTTGAGCCTACATCCAAACTTACTTTAGGAGTATAAATACTTATAACATTGATAATCTTAGTATTAACAAAAATATTTAAAGCTAGCATCTATCTCTAATCCTATTAATATTTATAGCATTATCATTCAAATTTTTATCTATAATCACACTTACATCGATTATAATTCGACTCTTACCTAGATGCCAAAGTTTAAAATTTAAACCATCAATCTCCTTGGCCTTCTTCCCAATCCATTTAATTTCTTGAATACATAAAATATGTATCTTCCTATGAATCATAATATCTATTAATTTTATTAATTTACACTCCTCTTGAAAATTATATTAGCTTAATATTTAATTTTTTTCATCATTCCTTGCAACGCAGGATAATGTCATTAGTTTCAGTAGATTATTAGAGTTACTCAGATTTTTTAGGCATTGTACTGTGCATGTTTCTTTCTATTATGTTATTTTCTTTCTCACTATCTCTGGCAATTAATTAAGTTCATTTTCTGATGCTTTTGTTAATTTCCATAAACAACATGCTTTAATTATTTAGTTTGAATATTTTTGTTTGTATTTATTGAATTTCAGGTTCCCCGGGCACCTCTTTCACTCCACATGTAATCTCTGTTAAAGCTGGAGAGGTGATATTTGCTTCATGTTTTTCTGGTTCATTGTTACTGAGGCTGATAAAAATTATTTAACTGAATGCTAATTAATTTACAGTGAAATCATTGTTATAATAACTAGAAAATGATTTATTAGACTTAATAATATTAAATGAATGTACTTCTTTTACCTTGATTTAACTGTATCTAGTTTAACTACCCCATGTCATCTCTATATGAACATATTTTCTATACTCCCACTATGATAATTTTTTTCTTCTAATAAGAGCAAAATTGTTCCCTTGGACAGCTAAATTTTTTGGGTTTTTTAGGATAAGTTTTCTCTTGCATTTAATTATTTCTGATAAGTTGGGGATCTGATTTACCAATCAATAGAGGGATTGGTTTTTAGTTTCATTTTTTGCTCTGTACTTATTATCTTTATGGTAGGGTTGTGCTTAATGTTTAATTCCATTGTTTTCTAGTGAAAACATTTGAATTGGAAAGATCCACTGACCTTTGACACTGGACTTTATAGATGACTTACTAGCACAAAATATGGCTTTCGTATGGGTCTTGGGTTTGTTTATTTGCAGGTCATTATAATGGAATTTTCAGTTTTTTTTGTATTTTATTGTTGATGAATATAATTGTAGACTAAGTGGTTTACTATTACTGACAATTATCTTGAAGCTCAACCCTTTCATAGCCTTTCATATATTCAATCAATCAAAATTTCATGCACAGTGTATGTTTATCAATGTGTGTACATATACCTTTATTTTTATGCATTTTCATATGCATGTGTGTGTATGTACATATATCTACAAACATATATGCACATATATGTATTTTTTTGGGTTTATATTTTTTGTATTAAAATTTTGGTTTTTCATTTTGAGCCAACTAAAAAAAAATTATTAGTCAAGTAAGTTTGAGTCTAGATATCATTAAAAAAAATTCAATTTCAAATAGAAAAAGTTTTTCTCCAACTTAACTAATTAGAAGTATTTTAATTTAGGGGGATTTACATACATACCACTCAATTCTTATGCATTTACATATTTCACACCTAAACTTTAATTTTTACTTAAATAACACTTAAATCTTTATTATTACATCAAAAATACCACCTTGGTTACTTTTTCCAAGTGAAATGCACTTTTTTCTGCATAGGGAAAGTGCTAGTTTTGTAAATATTCAAGTTTGAGTGTGAAATATGTAAATGCATAAGAATTCCGTGGTATGTATGTAAATTTCCCTTTAATTTATTGATATAATGTGGCTGTTGTTGATGACATGTGGTTGAATTTTTTTGGCTCTTAAACATACATGTAAACCTAGGTTTCTGCCGTTTGATCATTCAGTTTTTCCTTATGATGAAATTGGATGCATCTCAGCTGTTGATGAGTGCTGGTACCATTGTGCTAGGGAAATCTTTACATATGAGCTTCTGTTTGCTGATTGTTTTTGCTATTTGACCTATTGTTATAAATGGAAATAGATATTGTTAGTCTTCCCTTGAATTGTTATTTTTCAATCTAAGATGCCAAATTGATGGTATTAGAATAATTCCCTTTGATATGCTTGAGTGTGTTCCTGTTTAAAAATTGTTTGAGAAAATAATTCATTATTTATGTAATCCCATAATTTATGGGCATTCAAATATTGCATATGTGGAGATCATGAATGAACTCCCTGACCTTTCTAGCTAGAGTCCTTTGTCAAAACAAAGTTGAAGTGGTCTTAAAGCTTGTTTTTTAGTCTATATTTTCATATAACCTTAAACAACATGCAACATAAAGACTTTATTGGAGCTTCATGGCTGGCGATTGATGTTATTTTTTTCATGAAAGATTCATGTAGCTATTATTTTCAGCTAAATTAGGGGCATACCTGTTGACATTAATTCACGTGGAAGCTGAAGTAGGCATTCAGTCGTGTGAAGTTTCTTTCTAATTATAATTTTTCCTAAGTTAGGGATTCACAGGTGGGTTCGGAACCAACAACACCAGACTTACATTTTCTTGCTAAGATGTTTATAAAGCTTTCATTAGTGCTCTTCTTTTTCTTCTCTGATTACAAAGTGGACATCAGCGAGACTCAAACGTTAAAATACTTACCGGTCAATGATATATAATCATCCATTATGCCAAAATGTTTGAAAATTTTAAAAACTATTATGTCAAATTTGTTAAATTATGGACAAATATTTTTTAACAAGATGGAAGTCCAAATTCACTTGTTGTTAAGGGATATTTGATCAAATCTTGCTACCAATTTATCATGTTTTTCACCAAATCTTTTTGGGTACATTTTCTTTTTTAATGTGAATCTTCCTTGATTAAATGAGGTTAAAAGGATGAGAAGGCTATTAAAAAGTAAAGAACAACATTTGGCAGAACTTGGGAATTGTGCTGTTTTGCACTCCAGTAAAATATTCTCTCCGCCCTTTACTTTTTTCCCATCCTCGATTCTACCTCTTTATTTTGTTATTTCCCACTTTATGCTGTAGATAACTGATTAGGAATTTTTACTTGGAAATGACAAATTTGAACATGGAAAGATAGTTTAGAAGAATGTATGCAATATGATTCTCAAGACATGTTTTGAAAATTATAGAAAAGTTTTTAGTGGATAGCATGGTTAACTATACTTATGTGCTAGCATGACAATTTAATCTTTTATTTTTTTTGGATTTAACAATAAAAATGATCCTTCTTTTCTGTTTCTCATGAAAAAAGTGCTCATTTGAACTGAAGTTAATTCATATTTTGAAATTGGTTACAGCATAAGGCTGAATGAGGAAAGTTTAACAATCTTTCAAGGCATCTTGTAATCTTGTTTAGCATATAGCCTGTCTGGGATTAATTTTGTTCTGTATTTTGTGTTTTTATTTTTATTTTATTTTTAAAAACATGTTTGTTTGAAGCATAAGACTAAGTTAAGTGTTACAGAGATGAGGATGCTTAGGTGGATGAGTGGCTTTACTCTTAGAGATAGAATGCAAAATGAGTATATTCGGGAAAAAGTTGGAGTAGCTCTAGTAGTAGATAAGATTAGGGAGAGTCGCCATAGATGGTTTGGCCACATAAAGCGTCGGCCGTCTGATGACCCGATTAGGAGAGTAGATGCATTATATTTGCCTTATGTTAAGAAAGGTAAAGGTAGACCTAAAAAGACTTGGTTAAGATGTATAAAAAATGATCTTAGTATACTTGATTTAAATGAGATTTTGACACATAATAGGACACAATGGAGATGAAGGATTCATGTAGCCGACCCCATCTAGTGGGATTTAAGGCTTGTTGTTGTTGTTGTTGTTTAAAAACATGTTTGTTTGATGTATTTTCAAGTATTTTTATTTTTGAAAAGAGATTACAATGTTTTTAAAAATATTCAAAGTAATTTTTAGATATTTTGAGTATTTTTAAAACATTTATTACCACCAAACATTTTTTATTTCAACAACAACAACAACAAGCCTTTATCCCACTAAGTGGGGCCGGCTACATGAATCCTTCGCCTCCATTGTGTTCTATTATGTGTCAAATTCTCATTTAATTCAAGTATACAAAGATCATTTTTATTTCAAATTTTAAAAAAAGAAAAAGAAAATAAGAACCAAAATGATTCCAAATGGCCCCTTACTATTGGAATGTAGTAATCATTCTAGAGGGGGGACATGCTTGATGGATTGCTACTAGAGCATTACAATATGGTCTTATTGGCAAATGATAATTTTATTTCTAAAGTCCTGTTCATCTCATGATAGCTTGAAACATTGGTTGAGGCAAAGACTCACAAGAGAAAAAGAATCACATAATTGCTTTGTAGAAATCTGATTGTGTTCAATCAAAATGGAACCTGATGTTTGAATGCATTTTATTCTTCAATTGTATGTTTAAAATGTTGTGGAGATGTGTGAGATGAATGAAAGTATTTTTTTTTCATTGTTGATGAGCAAGAGAACTTTTAGACTTACAGATCCTTGATGGATTTGTATATTTTCTGCATATTAGCAAACATAATATTTAGATGCCTGACTTCGCTACCTTCCTAACCTGACCATAGGTAGTCTTAGCTAATTTTAATACTTTTTTTTGTTAAATGTTCTATAAAGGAATAATAATGAACTCTTTTTTTTTTGGTAGTTTGTAGATGGTAAGTAGGTACATCTATTGCAAATATATTTTTATGAATGCATGCAAGAGGTGTAAGTAAGTCAAGTCAAGCTAGAGTCACAACAAACTTGAGCTCGGCTCGCTAGAAAAATAGTTAGCTTTGAGCTCGACTTATGAGCTCAAAAATAGGAACTCAAAACTAACAAAAATAAGGAAGTCACAATGAGAAACTTGTTGGAAGGTGATGTGGCCACAGTGGCTGCTTGTGTGTGTGGAGGGGAAAAACAAGAGATTCAATGTGGGAGATGACTAGGAAGGCTGTGGAGGTGAAGGTGGTAGCGTTTGTTATCCCCATGAGTCTTAAGACTCATCATCTTAATCTTGATGATAACAAACATATAATTGGACATTCTAATTTGTATGCTAGGTGTTTTAGGTTAATTCATCACATCATATAAATTGAATACCTATTTGATTTCTACAAAAACCATGAAGCCTTCTCAAATGGGTCTAGACAAGTGCAACAGAGTTTTGGATATGTATTTCAAGATTAAACTAGATGTCTTGTGTCTTAGAATCCCATATGGTGCTTCATGTATATTTTTGACAATAAGCTCACATGATAAAAAGTAAAATATGCATTATACAATTTGATAAAAAGAATTTTATTTTTTAAATATTATTTAAATTTTATTGCACAATTTTTGCAAAAAATAGAATTAATTTTTATGTTTTGAAATTTTCATATTAAATTAAATTCTATTTAACTTTGGTTTGATTTCCATTTCTAGTTTTACTATTATTTTTGTTAAATTCATAATTTTTTTCTAACTAAAAATTTGTATATTAGTTTGTATTTACTATGATAATTCTATGTTAGATAATTTACATTATATTCACAAATTTCCTAATTTTCTTACACGTACATTTGTATATATATATATATATATATATATATTTAAATTAATTGTATGAAGATTCATGAAATTTAAATCACATGTGTGCAACAATTTTTTGTAATTATTTAAAAACTTCCATAATTTGTATTTTGTCTATTGAGTCATTGTTTGTTAGGCCAAATCTTTGAATGGTTGTTGGTTGATTTTTTACTTGATTAAATGCATTAAATTATGGTATAAATTAATGCATTATTAAGCCAATTCAAATTAATTCAAATTATCCATTATTCACCAAAATTTTGTTCATTTTAAACATAAAAAGTCATGATATTAGATTTGTTTTAGAATTGCATTAGGAGGTTTCTATTTGTAGAAATAAAAGTGTGAAAATGCTGAAAAAATAGCTTCTTCATCCTCCTTCATCTGTCAAAATTTTAGAAATTTTCTTTATTTTTTCTAGCAATTTTCATGAAAAATGATCATCATTTAGGGTAAAGTTTTTATAGCAAAATCAAAGAAAAAAATGAGTTAGAAGGATCTTCTAAGTGTTGAGATATTCATCTTATAAGTGTTGAGATCTTCGAAGTGTCGAGAAGGGAAGTATGTTGGCCGCACAATGATGAACATAATATGAAGACCTATATTGATGAATCAACAGAAAGTGAGCACATAGTAAATATCATTAGTAGCTATAGAAGTACAGTCCAAGATTGTAGATCTGGGTTAAGTATGTAAGTCTAGAGAATCTAGATATATAAGAGTTCATAAAAGGTCCTAAGAATGCCTCTTGACCTAGTATTTATAGGGTCCTAAGGCTACTTGTGGTCACAAGAATCTCAAAAGTAAATAAAAAATATATTGACTTTGAAGACTAATGACATTTGTATATCGTATAGCCGAGATGTAAACATTGAGTGACATGGCCTTTTGTTAGGAAACACTCGCTCGTGCTTTGAGGGTATGGCGAGTACAGTTCTACGGACTTGCTCTGTGTGAGAAGTCCCTAACAAGTCATCCTATGGAGGTTGCTCGTTTGTTGGGCTGGGTGAGTTTGAATCGCTCAAGTTGGTTGTCTAGGCGAGTAGAGAGTTCCCTGTTTCGAGATTATGGAGTCAACCTTCATCATTTGCCAAGTTCGGTAGGTGGCATCTGAGTTTCTTGTTTAGGTTGATGAGTTGGCGAGTCATCGGATGGTTGGCGTCTTCATGGGTCTAGTATATGGTTCTTCGCTCATCTTCTTAGGGCGAGCCTGCGTACCTCGAGCTAGGCTTCCTTGGGTGAGCTTATTCCATTGAAAAGTGTACCCTTGGTGTACTGCATATTTTATTGGAATTAATTTCGCTAAAATTAATTTTGCAACATTTGCATTTAGTGAAATTATTTTGTTAAATTGATTGTATTGAAATCTAAGTTTGTTTTGTTGAAATACAATGGCACATCTTGCTAAAATCATTTTCAAATTGATAAAATTAAATCTTGTATTTTGTCATTTTCAAATTGATAAAATTAAATCTTGTATTTTGTTGAAACTATTTTCAAATTGCTGAAATAATATTCTTCAACTTATGTTTATACTGAAATATTATTTTGATATTATTGAAATTAAGATTTCAAAACTGCTAATATTAAATGTCATTTTGTTGAAAAAATGCTGATTTGATTTGTTGAATTTTTGTTTTCATAATTGTTGAAATTTTATGTGATGTTGTTAAAATTTGAGTTTCTTTTGAAATAATATTCTTCAACTTATGTTTATACTGAAATATTATTTTGATATTATTGAAATTAAGATTTCAAAACTGCTAATATTAAATGTCATTTTGTTGAAAAAATGCTGATTTGATAATTATGGAAATTAAATATTATTTTGTTGAATTTTTGTTTTCATAATTGTTGAAATTTTATGTGATGTTGTTAAAATTTGAGTTTCTTTTGGTTGAAATTATTTTTCCAACCCTAACATTGAATTCTACTTAAATTTAAATATTAATTTTAGTACAACTGGAAGTTAATTTCAGCAAAGTATAAGGTGCAATGTTAGTATATGTAGTAAAAATAAAATATAGTTTAAAGACTTGAGTGCTGAACAACTTTACAAATTAATTTTGATAAGATGAAAATGTGATTTTGTTAATTTTAACTATAAATTTCAGAAAGATAAAATATGGTCAATATGAAAATTAAAATAAAAAAAATTTATGGTGAAACCTGTTTACAAATAAAGATGAACATCTCAATACTTATAAAATCATTCAAATCCAATTTCTTGTTGATTTTGCAACGAAAACTTCAAATGATGAAAGTCCTGCATGATATTTGTTTAGAAGAAGGGAGAAAGAGCTCTAAAATTTTAGGTAAAGGAGGAATATGAATGTACTTTTTCCGGATTTTCTCACTTTTATTTTTTCCAACAGAAGCCTCCTAATGCAGCTCTAAAACAAGCCTATCCCCACAATTTTTTGTGTAGAATGAAAACAATAGGGCAAATAATGATTGATTTGAATTGATTTAATAATGCATTAAATTATATCATCTTTTAATGAATCTAATCAAGCAAAGTCGATCAATCATCATTCAAAAATTTGGCCAATCTTAGTTGGAAGGTAGCATGCAAGGTTTAATTAGAAACATGTTATATATATATAGTTATAAAATAAAATACGAAGATTTGCATACATAACACACGATTCTTATGCATTTACATATTTATTAACCAAAGTTTGATATTTATATATCTAACATTTTTCTATACTTGAATAGGTCAATTTCACTTTGTATATGATGATATTTTTGATTTGATATTGAAGATTGATGTGCTATATATGTAACAATTGAAGTTTGGATGTTAAATATGCAAATACATAAGAATTGTGTGGTATGTATGTAAATCTCTCAATAAAATTATGAATTTAATAAAAGTAAAAAAAAAAAAAATGAAAAACAAAACTAGAAATGAAAATGAACCTAAAATCACGTAGAATGTCAATTTAATATGAAAAATACAAAATGCAAAACAACATTTTAATATTTTTTTGTAAAGTCGTGCAATCAACATTCAAATAATATTTAGAAAATCAAGTCCTTTCTATCAAATATTATAATGCATAATTTTGATTTTTATCATGTGAGCTTATGGTAAATACATGCATGATGCATCTTATGAGGTTCTAAAATATAATAGATTTAGCTTAATCTTGAAATGCATGTCTATTGCTCTATTACACTTGTCTTGAACCATCTAAGGTGACTCCTTGGTTTCTATAAATATTAGATAGGTATTCATTTATGACTATGTTGATAATAGGTGTTATTGCAGGTGTAAAATGATCCTTTAATGACACTTTTGAATTTTATTGATTCTCAAATTTTATTTATCTCACCCTTGTTGATGCACTTATTAAAATATATAATTATATTTATAATTAAAATGATATAAAGCATAAAAAGCTCCCGTTATGTTCCCCCTTAAGTGTGTATATATATATATATATATATGAAATTGAAGTAAAGCACATGGTTTATATATGTGAAATAAATGTAAATATAGACATATACTTCTGGCCCTTTTGACAATATCAAAGGAAATATAGAAATGAAATGAAAAATATGAAATTGAAGTAAAGCACATGGTTTTAAAGATTAAGGATTTAACATATCAAACATGCGCCTCAAAGTGTAAAAACATTCTTTACGCAAATGTTTAGTAAAAATATATCAAATTGTAAATTAGTTTTAGTAAATTTATTATTAATATCACCTTTACACATAATATCCCTAATGAAATTATGCTAATCTTAATGTTTGGTTCTTGAGTATTAAATTAATTTTTTAATTAAGTAAATGGCAGTAGTGTTGCCATACTAAATTAGAATATGTTCAATCTTATTTCTAAAATCTTTTATTTGTTGCTTTAATTAAAGGATATGGATAATGCAATCACTCATATATATATATATACACGCACACATACATACACACAAACTTAATTTAGATGTGTCTACAACAACAACAACAACAAGCCTTTATCTCACTAAGTGGGGTTGGCTACATGAATCCTTCGTCTCCATTGTGTCCTATTATGTGTCAAAATCTCATTTAATTCAAGTATACTAAGGTCATTTTTACACATCTTAACCAAGTATTTTTAGGTCTACTTCTACCTTTCTTAACATAAAGCAATTCTAATGCATCTACTCTCTAATCGTCATCTGGACGGAGCGTTTTGTGGCCAAACCATCTAAGGTGACTCTCTCTAATCTTATCTGCCACTGGAGCTACTCCAACTTTTTTCTCGAACATACTCATTTCGCATTTTATCTCTAAGAGTAAAGCCACTCATCCACCTGAGCATCCTCATCTCTGCAACACTTAATTTAGTCTTATGCTTCTCTTTTATTGGCCAACATTCAACACCATAAATCATCAGGGTCTTACCCCATCTTATAAAATTTTCCCTTAAGTTTAAGCTGCATTTTCTATCACACAACAGGATGCATTCCTCCACTTCAACCATCCAACTTGAATTCTACTAATAACATCTCCATCTATTTCACCATCATTTTGAACAATGAGCTAACTATCTCAATCGCTCACTCTTTAATGACTTGTTCACCTAATGTCACAACACTACCACTAACTTATACAACTAAAATTACACTCCATATATTCGCTTTAGATCTACTTAAATGAAAATTTTTAGCTCAGGCTCGAATCCTCCATAATTCAAGTTTCTTTTGGACTCCTCTAGTCTTATCAACAAGAAGAATGTCATTAAGAAAAGCATACACCAAGGTACATCTTCTTGTAAATGCCAGTAAGAACATCCATAACTACAAAGAAAAGATAAGGGCTAAAAGTCGATTCTTGATGTAATCCAATTGAAATAGGAAAATATTTTGTCAATCCTCCTTATGTTTGGACGCAATTAACAGCTCTAGTATACATATCCTTAATGACTTGAATATAACCAAAACTCATTTCTTTTCTAGAACTCTCTAAAGAACATCTATTGAAATTTTATCATAAACTTTCTCTAAATCAATAAATATCATATGTAGATCCTCCTTACTTTCTCTGTACTTCTCCATCAAGCCTCTTAACAAATGTATAGCATCCATAGTAGATCTATCTGGCATGAAAACAAACTAATTGTGAGAAACTTTTGTATCACACCTTAACTTATGCTCAATTACTCTCTCCCATAATTTTAATGTATGACATAATAACTTAATTTCTCTATAATTTGCTCACTCTTGTGCATCACTTTTATTCCTAAATATAGGAACCATCAAACTCTTTCTCCACTCATTTAGCATCTGGTTAGTCTTTAAAATAACATTAAAAAGATTTGTAAGCCAAAAAATTCCTTGATCTCCTAAACATTTCCACACTTCTATTGGAATATTATTAGATCTTACTGTTTTTTCACATTTTATTTTCTTTAAAGCTTTTGTACAGATTTATTAATACGACGATAAAAATAAAATTCTCTATTTTTATTTAGGATATTAAGGTTGCTAAAATCAATCGTATTTTCGATCCTTCATCAAAAAAGTTTATCAAAATAATTTACACCCACCGAGAGCTTGGAATATCAGTGAATGTATCAGATAAAAGAAAAACTTACATAACATTTCTAATCTTAAATAAAATCTCCAATCATACAAGAGCCATTACAATCCACAAATGATTTAATAATTTGTCCACACATATATATACTAACAAAGTTCATATGACATACAATTTAAATATAATTGAACATAACCGAGAATTACTCTCAAGTCTCTACTACGATAAACATAACTTTTCATTCTCTCTGCCATTTAGTTAGGATGGTTACCAAAAAAAAAATTAAATAACTAAGAATCAATAAAATTCAAATGAATTACGCTATTACACTATAAGAAAAGAAGGTAAGCCAGATGATGCGTATAATATGTACATAAAAAAAATGCTCAAACTATCAAACATACATGAGGTATGTACAAATAAACATTTTATGTGAACTTTTACTTTTACATTTATCATCCGTCTTAGGAGTCACCGTCTAAACCTTTATCAATACTCATTCAAAGGACAAGTAATCATTACCATTTGTCAATTTCATCCTTTTCGATTTTTGCACGTACATTGTGTCCCCACCAAATATCATGATGAACTCCACTTTCAAAGATACACATTCATAAAGATACAATTATACAACTACGATATTAATTCATAACTAACAATAAATCAATTAACTTTATAAAATGACGAAACGACAATATGATCTAGCATTCAGGTTATTATCCAACATGAAGAAATAGTAAATTACATCACAATTTATGAAGAAGTAGGAAAGTAATCACAATTTGCAGTACAGGAAAAGTCATAATCATGCAAACATGCATTTCATCACAAGAATTTAAAGGCATTTTTACGATAAATGTAAGAACATAATTACCCACCTTAATTTGTAGTTTCTTTTTGAATCTCCTTTCTTTAATGCTTCTTTGCTTAATTGAAATTCCTATAGAATAAAATATTGATTGGATCAATATTAGAAAGTAATGTATTTTATTTTATTCATTTCTTGTCTATGATACTTACATATAACTTTTATTAATTGATGCTTGCATTCATTAATATTCTTTGTCTATTTTCTAAATCAAGTTAAATTAACATTTAATTTATTTAATATAATGATTTGTCTAATTTGCTATATAATACTTTAAATCCTATTAATCATACTATTTTTCTTAATATAAAATATTAAGTGTTAAAGTGACTTAATATATTTCATTTAATGTTTATCATACCCGTTAAAATGATTCTAAATTAATTAACGTGCTATAGATAAATTTTATTTTCATTTAATGTTTATCATTTCCCTTAAGGTGATTTTAAATTAATTAATGGTAATATAACTTAGCATAGGTTTACGATTTTATTAAATTTGCAATTATATTTCGTATGCAAGGGTTTAATACTTATTTATTTAATTATCCTCATAAATTTTTCAACATATTTATGATTTACATACATAACCTTTAATATAATTAAAATATATTGTATATTGAAATACTTATGTAGATTTGTAAGAAAATGGTCATTTGGATTTGCACTTCATTTTGAAATTGAAACCTATATAATATAAATACATTTCCCTTTTATAATTTAAAAATGTATTTCCTTTATTATAAAAAAAACCAAAAGAAAATAAACTTACCTCTCGGCTTGTCTTAAGCTCCCGTCGGCTTCTGAGCTTATCGGAAGCTTGGTCTAAAATTCTCGAAAAGTTTGCTTTTTACGATTACATTGGTAATAATCCGGTGAAAGGGGGATGTCCTGACCATCCAACAACTATTTCTTTAGCATAGAAAGTGGAGCCTAGTTGAAGCTATCATTTCTGATGTCACACACGCACGCAAGGCCCCCTCCTCTCTATTGTCTGCACGAGCCCCAATGACAATGTCGACGAGACGCCTCACTCATAGCGCTGACGCGCGCTTCTCCCTCTTCTCCTCAACATCGACGCATGTCGACGACGGCACAAGCACGGCATAAGCATGAAATCTTCTTCTCCCTCGGTCGTCGACGCACGGAAAGTTTGGTTAGGGCACACACTTGTCCTTCTCTTTCTCCCTCTCCTGTTTTCTCTCTCTCTCGTTGGGAGTTTTATTTCGACAAAACGAAACCAAACTCCCCCCCTTTTTTAGACTTTTCCACTCAGAGGCCAACCGTCGTGACGGTTGGATTTTATATTTTATTTTTGTTTTCTGTTTTTATTTTTATTTTTATTTATTTATACTAACTTTCGGTTATTACAATACCTCATTTACCTATTTTCAATATCCTTTTCTAAGAAAAACACTTTATGATTTTCATTATTAATACACTTCACTTGAACTAGATCTTTACTTCTTTTATTTCTTTGGTTGGCTAACTTATGCATACATCTTCATCTTCTTTGGTATCTAATCCATTGTCTAAATTACTAAAAGTTAAAATTTTTACATCATATATTGCTTTGTTAGAATCACCATAGACGATTTTATATCTTTCCCAAGTTTTCAAGTTTTTACATCTAAACTAAGTTTTATAACAATACTTTTTATTTCTTATCTTTTCTTGCACATTCTGAATCCACCACAAACTATTTTTATTAAAAGAAGCTTTTTCTTTTGATTCTCCAAACACATTTTAGAATTCTTAATCTCACTTCTCTTTTTCCACATAACTTTAAATTTTCCTTGAACATCCTAAATTCTAAGTTTCATAGCTTTCTTAAAAATATTTTCATGTGTTTTTAAGTCCCATCTAATCCTAGGACAATAATTTGATTTATTTTTCATTTTTCAATCCTTCATCTTAAAATCTAAAACTAACAATCGATGTTGGGTACTTAAAATTTCATTTGGAATGATTTTACGATCTTTACAATCTAAATGATTTATTTTTTTTATAAAAAAATAATTAATCTGTATTTTATTAGATCCATTTTTATAAGTAATAATATGCTTATCTTTTTTCTTAAATAAAGTATTAGAAACTATAAAATCGTAGGCTAAAGCAAAATCTAATATAATCCTACCTTCTTGATTAGTCACTCCAAATCCATGACAATTATGAATACTTTTAAAATTTTCTATCATTTTACTAACATGTTCATTTAAATCTCCTCCAATAAATACTTTTTCTTCAAGAGTATCTTTTGTATGAATCCTTCTAATTTATTTTTAAATTTTTCTTTTGAGCTTACATCTAAACCTACTTGAGGAGCATAAACACTTATAACATTGATAATTTTAGTATCAACAATAATCTTTAAAGCTATAATTCTATCTCCACATCTATTAATATTTATAATATTACCCTTTAAATTTTTATCTATAATCACACTTACGTTACTTCTAATTTAACTTCTATCTGAATATTAAAGCTTAAAACCTAAACTATCAATCTCATTGGCCTTCTCTCCAACTCATTTAGTTTCTTGAACACATAAAATATTTATTTCCTATGAACCATGATATCTATTAATTTCAATAACTTACCTGTAAGACTACTTATATTCCAAGTTCCTAACCTAATTTTAGTTTCATGGACTAACTTCTTTGCCTGCATCCGTCCATAATGTGGGAACCCTTGCTTATTTAACATCGCACCTGGCCAATGCAACGCACTTTTCACCGTATTCGCCATATAGCGCTTACTCCGGGGATGCCTTAACATTAACACAATGTTTTAAAGGATTCATGTCATGAATATTTTGACAAATTTTACGCTGGCTGTCGACTGCCTATCGAAACCCTCCACTTTCACATCCGGTCTTGGGACTAGCAAAGGTAGTGTTAATTATATGCTTAATTATTATTAGTTGTGACTCCTTGGGATTAGCTTGAAAATGAGTAAACAGACATACAAAAAATATAATGTTTAGCCTATTAGCAGTAAGGTACAAAGTGACTTATTAAGTTGAAAAGTATTAATTTATCGTTGTTTAGATCTAAAATTTATTTTTTTGGATAGTAAATATTTGAAATATATTGTCTATATTGTATTAATCTAAAATTTGTTCTTTTGAATTTGTTAAACCCCAGAGTTATTTTTTTTTATTGTTGAAAATTAAAATTTATTTTCTGGATTGTTGAATTCTAAAATTTATCTTTAAGGTTGCTATTTTCAAAATTAAAGTTACATATTATTCAAATTAATTTTTTGAAATTTATTAACTTGGTGAAATTTTTATCTTTTATTTATTGAAAATTTATTATTGTTCGGTTGTATTGTGATAAAATTAATTTTTAACCAAATCATTGTGAGCTTATCTTTGCCAAATCATTACATGAGTAGTTGATTTGTAAGGTGAATGATTACAATGTTTGTAAGATCATCATTTGGGTTATAGATTTGGCAAAATTTTGAGATTATGTATTTGCCTAAATTAGTATTTTATTCTCATTTTCTTAAGTTGTTGGCTTAGTATTTTTATGATTTAGTTTGGGATTGTACTCTCCTATTGTAGGAGAGTATGAAGGTTGTACTATTTTGAATTTTGGGATAGTGAAATTCTAATTGAGGGTTTGCTAGGTGTGGATATCGGCCTCGGGATTTGCTGAATCTTTTAAAACTCTTATTTTTCTTTTCTTGTACATGTTTGTTTACTATTGTGATATTTTGGGTAATTAAATCTTAATTTAAATTATTTATTTTTATTTACACTAATTTTTAAAATTAACTTAAGTTTTTCAAAATATCCAAGTCATTCTCCTTTTGTGCATTATAGTCACATCTCAACATCAATGAGATTGTGGGTAGAGTTCATTGAAGGCTCTCTCTTTTAGCCATGATAGAGAAGCATCGACTTGGGACCATTGACTGTTGAAGAAGATCAAAGTTTGTGAGATTGCTAGAGTTTTAAACTTTCTAATCAATTGGTCAAGGTATTTAAATTTTCTAATCAAATAGTGGTGGTGGAATAGAAATGGGAATTATATGAGCTTGCTCATGAGCCAGCACACCAAGCACAAACTTTTGTTTGAGCTCATATAATATATGATCTATAATTATAATAAGAACATAAGCTTGTGGCTCGATAAACTAAACTCGTATGCTCATTAGTAAGCTATGTTTGAGTTGGCTTGACTCACTTACACTAAAGCTTGCCTGCTTTTGGAATTTCAAAAAAAAATATTCCAAACTTGTTTTGGGAGAAAGCATGCATGATATTATGCTTTTTAAGTAGTATTATGCCACGCCTTACTACGATATTATATAATCAAGCAAAGTAAGACATAACAGAGAGGAGTTGACTGAATGTTCTAAAACATTAATTTTAAAAATTTACTTTGCCACAGAATAAATTAGAAGATCTACCCAATTATCTAAATTCACCTAAATAGTATAAAAAATATTTTCATAAGAATAATCCATCAAAACCAGCCAATATTTATCTCAAGCAAAAGCAATTTAAACTATAACTTGTAATACTAAATTATAGAACATCTAAAATATCAAATATTGAAACAATAAACTTGAAATTCACTTATACTTATCTTAAAATTTATTTATAATGATTTTCCTTGCAAAACACTTTCAAACATGGGCAAAAACTTACTCCTCAATCTTATCCTTTCTTTTTCTATAAAAATAATTATATTCATTTAATAAGTTATGAGACTCAACAGGATAAGTACATCTAATACATAATTCAACACTAAAATGTAGAAATTAATATGCATGCTAATCAGAAAATTGTAAAACAAAATTGTATACATATGAACAACATAAATGTACAACTATTAATTCTAACTTTTTTTTAACATTTTAGAAGTAACATAATTTGCACACTTGCAGGTATAACATATATATCATAATTTTAACTTTAGAATGTGTCATGTATAGTTTTCAAGGTCAGTGCTAACCTAAATTAGCTCGAAAACTAATATCCCTCTTACTTCTATAGGGGATTTTTTTACCATATTTCATATCATTTGAGGATCCATTTGTCTCTTTGAGATTTTTTTGCCCCAAATTTGTGCAGGTAATATCATAACATATTGTCAACCTAATTCTTATCATATAACATTTCTTAGCTACGTATATATTGATGTTTGTAATCGTCATTTAGCATTTAATACATAATATAAACGTGCAAAATAACTAGAATGAAACATAACAACTTACTTAAATGGATGAATATTATATAGAACAACACATAAATAAATATTTAATCGAATTACTTATAATAACAAAAGCTTTATATGTAATTTGATTATAAATAAAACTTGTAACAAGTACTATTCACAAAATGAAGAACTAGCACTATTTATATTCAATGTCATACACAGTTAGCAATACAAAAAATAAGAAACTTACTTTCTGTATTAGAATTATAAATTTTATCTAATTGATGAATTTTTCTCACGATATGGGCTACTTGAATTTTTTTTTTTCATAAATTATGTCGACTTTGCTTTTCCTCATAAAATCACTTATTACAAGCTTAACAAAAGTCTCGACTTTTCTAATACTATGAAACCAAAAGGTGACCATATTAAATCCCAATTTAATGATTATATATAAAAATCAATTTAATCAACTATTAAATTGTTATAAATTTACAAAAATAAAATGAGTTGTTATATTTTATTTATTATTTACAAAGAGGCGTCGGCCGTCCGATGATCCAGTTAGGAGAGTAGATGCATTAGATTTGCCTTATGTTAAGAAAGGTAGAGGTAGACCTAAAAAGACTTGGTTATGATGTATTAAAAATGACCTTAGTATACTTGAATTAAATGAGAATTTGACATATAATAGGACACAATGGAGATGAAGGATTCATGTTGCCGACCCCATTAAACAATTAAACAACACATTAATTTAATCTATCTAATCAATTATTTTAATTTAACTAACCTAAACTATATATAGAATATTAATACACCTTTATATATAATTTACTATTAATAAGTTATTAATTCCTAAAATACCTAAATTCATTATTTTTATTTAAATTAATTATTTCAATTAAATTAACTCATTAAGTTATAATATATGTGTGTGTGTATATATATATATATAATTATTTCTAACATAATTATTAACTTCCACTTGCTTCACAATCGGCTGAGCCATATTCCTCCCCCTTCTTGTTCCAAATGCCTGACTACGACCAATTCTACTCAACTTGAACTGTCGACGCCCCACGCGGATCGGTGACCTCTAACCTTTAATGAATCCTTGATGATGATTGATGTAGCCCTAGCTCGTCAATCGAGCCTCCCTGTCTCATTACCCCCACGCTCAAACTTTCTTCTCTCATCTCTCTCATGCGAAGGACAAAACATAAATGAGAATACGAAGAAATAAGGGAGATCGAGGTTTATAATGCATTATTACCTATACCTTTAATCCCTAGCCAATGCATGTTGACTTAAGTGCGAAATACGGCCTCCTTATAGTAAAATGTTAGAAATTTATAGGTTGATTAGGGGTTGTTAATTTATTATTTTTCTAATTTCAAGATTAATTATGAATTTCAATTTGTGTATATATATATTTATAATTTAATTTAATTCATATATATTATTATATATTATAATTAATTTAAATTACCTAATTTTTGTGGTGTTATAATGTTTGCCTCCTTATAAAAATTTCATCTTAGAAATTTCTTGAACATTTAATTGAATAGACAAGGGAATCTCTGCTTTATTTCATCTTCTCTCTCCTAGGTTACTACTTTTATTAGCTCGTGTTTTCATTTTATCTTCACAAAATGAATCTGTCTGTTCTTAGCTTTTTAACTTCATATTTTAATATTCTTTCTAGCTTTATTATATAAGTTAGATCTTTTTGGACTTCAATTTCATTGTGTGATATTTTTTGATATGTATTTATGATTCATCTTTTGTGCATTGATATATGGAATACATGGAATACATTATATATATCAAGCATATTTAGAGGCAATGCTAATCTATAGACAACCTTTTCAATAATTTCAAATGGTCTAATGTATAAGACTCAACTTTTCTCCTTGGATAAATTTGGATATACCTTTCATCGGTCAGCCCTTTAGAAATATAAAATTACTCACTTCAAATTTTATTATCTTGTACTTAGGATTATAATATATTTGTTAACGGTTACGTGCAGCTTTCAATCTGTCTATGATAATTCTAATCTTTTCGGCTACTTGAGCAACTAATTTTGATCTCAATATCCACCTTTCTCCAGTTTCAATCTAACTCAAAGGAGTCCTATATTTTTTGCCATATGCTTCATATGGTGCCATTTTGATGTTAAACTGATTGTTGTTATTGTAGACAAATTCTATCAAAAGAATGTGATCCTCTTAGTTATCACCAAAATCCATGACACACAATCTCAACAAGTCTTTTAATACTTGAATACTTCGTTTTGATTGCTTGTCTATTTGTGGATGAAATGCAGTGTTGAAATATAACTTAGTTCCCAAGCTTGTGTGAATATCTTTCCACAATCTGTATGTAAACTTGCCATCTCTATTTGACATAATAACTTTGGGGATTCCCTGTAATTTGATAATTTTTTTTACAAACAATCTTGCAAATTTCTCTATGGGATCAATCTGTCGAATAGTCATAAAGTGTGCTGATTTTGTTAGCCTGTCAATAATCACTCAAATACAGTCACGTACTTGCATAGATTTGAGAAAACCTATAACAAAATTTATGGCCATATCTATCCACTTCTACTCTAGTATAGGTAGTGACTGAAGTATACCATTGGGTTTCTGATGTTCTGTTTAAACAATGACAAGCTTCACATTTGGATACATATTCTGTCTTGCCACATCCTTTTCATTCCAAGCCACTAGAAGACTTGGTTAAGATGTATAAAAAATGACCCTAGTATACTTGAATTAAATGAGAATTTGACACATAATATGACACAATGGAGACGAAGGATTCATGTAGCCGACCCCACTTAGTGGGATTAAGGCTTGTTGTTGTTGTTGTTGTGTTGTTATATGCTTTTTGGATGAATTGAATAACCCAAATTATGAGTTTTATACAAAATATCCTGAATCAAACTTGTTTCTTTTGGTACCCATGGATGTGAATTGCATCTAATCACACACTGCTCATCTATGCTATTGTCTTTTCTTTTATCTGCCTGCATTTGATCAATTAGCTTCTGATATTCATAACTAGCTTTCTGTGCAATTTTAATTCTATCTTCCAGAGTAGGGTGAATATCCATCTGATATAATGTAACTATGCTATGATTACTCTGAATTTTGACTTCTAATTGTAGAGCTTTTATATCTTGAATTAGATCTGTCTTATGAGTTGATAGCCTGTTGGTTTACCCACTAGATTTTTTGCTCAACGCATCTACAATTACATTGATTTTTTGGGACAATATTGTATATCAAGATCGTAATCTTTTATTAACTCTAACCATCATCTTTATCTCAAATTTAATTCTTTTTGAGTGAAGATGTACTTTATACTTTTATGTTCTTATCTTGCTCCATAAGATAATGCCTCCAAATCTTTAAACTAAAATCAATAGCAGTCAACTCTAAATCATGTGTTGGGTAGTTCTTTCATTTGGTTTTAGTAGCTTAGAAGCATAATCAATCACCTTCTTGTTTCGCATTAGAACACAGCTCGAGCCCTTCAAAGAAGCATCACTATAAATTTAAAAATCTTCAGTATCTGATTGAATTGTTAAAGTGGGAGCAGTCGACAACTGCCTCTTTAGCTTTAAGAAACTTTGCTCATAATTCTCAGTCCAATCAAATTTAACATATTTTCTGGTAAGTTTGGATAAAGGTGATGCAGTTTGCAATAATCCCTTTACAATTATCCTATAGTCTGTCAATCCAAAATTTTTTTAACTTTTGACACATTGGTTGGTCTTGGCTAGTCCACTACTATAACTTTTCCTGGATCTATTGAAATACCTTCACCACTAAGGGCGGTCTTGGCTAGATCGCAGCCCAACCCTGCTTGGGTTCAAACTCATCGGCACACATGCCCATGCGCGCGGTTGAGCAACCTTCGGCCTTTGGTGAACCCTCGACGATGATTGATGCTGCCCTAGCTCGCCGATTGAGCCTCGCCGTCTCCCTACCCGCATGCTTGAACTTCTCTTGTCTCTCGAGTGCAACGAACAAAGCTGAAACGAGAATATGAACAAATAAGGGAGATCTATGTTTATAATGCGTTATTAACTATGCCACTAATACATAATTCGTCCTTAGCCATATATGCAGTGCGAAAATTACGGCCTCATTACAATAAAATGATGGGGATTTACAAGTTAATTAGAGATTGTTAATTTATTATTTTTAATTTCAATATTAATTATGAATTTCAATATATATATATATATATTATTATATATTTATAGTTAATTAAGCTTACCTAATTTTTGTGGTATTACATATTATCAATAGAATTTAGTCAATTTATTTTTCGTTAATAATCGAAAATGAGGAACACAGTGAAGTTTGCATCTACTCTTTTATGTAGAAAGCCTCCCCCCAACCCCCCTCTTGAATTATACGAAGATCTAGGAATGAACTCTCTATGAAAAATCTATCAAATTATGACTTATTGTTCTCAAGTAAATTCCTGGCATTCCTACTATCTATCTATGCTTTAAGCTAGCTTATATACAATTTGCTTTTTATTAATTTTGGGTTTAGAAAATATTATGATACTGCTGTGATGAGAGAATATTGTCAGGTTTTCAGTTTCAACTTAATGCTAACCATCTTCTTTAAAAAAGTTGCTAGACCCTCGTCGCTTGTCTGTTGTTGTTGTTCCCTAAGAAAATTATTTTGACTGATACATATTGTTTGAATAATTTACGGTCTATTTATTTTGTTATTGCTAAAAATATTCTGAGTTGACTTAATTGATGGTTTTTTCTTCCCTCCAACCCCTCTCTTAAATTATACAAAGATCTTGGAATGAATTCTCTTTGAAAAATCTAGCAATTCCCAGTTTACATCGCTATGATCAAATTATGACTTATTGTTCTCAAGTAAATTCATGACATTCCTGCTATCTATCAAGCTTTAAGCTAGCTTATATACAAATTGCTTTTTTTTTTTAAAAAAAAATTTGGGTTTAGAATATATTATGATACTGCTGTAATCTTTATCAAAGAATAATTTTAAGGCAGTCCAATAACATTCGGATCAGATGCAGGTGATTGGTGCCAGGATTTGGATATTTAGAGGGCTTCACATTTATGCACTTGATGCTTCTGATTCAGATTTCTGTTTGTTCTTTAGTTTCTCAACTTAATACTAACCATCTTCTTTGGAAAGTTGCTACTGTGTGTTGCGTATACCATAGTGTTGTTCCCTAAAACAAGTATTTGTACTGATATACTGTTTGAATAATTTACGGTCTATTTATTTGTTATTGCAAAAAATATTCTAAGTTGACTTTATTGATGGTTTTTTTCTCTAAAAGTATATTTTGTACTGTTTCAAACCTCGAAATAGCATGTCAGGAGTTTGCCATGGCACTGCTCATTCCCAGTCTTCCAATTTATGCAAGATAAGCCCTTCACATGACTAGTAGCACTAATTATACCCATTGACTCTTCTAAGTTTTCTTTCATTTTGTAAGACTAACATATATTTTTTTGTATTCTTGTGTTGATGTTTAAAATTAAAAAATAATAATAATAATGGAGTGGAGCAAAGATGCTCTAACCGCACCTTCTATGTCACCCAAAACCATTCGAGAGAGGAGCGGGAGCAGTTGAAGTCCCATTCGGCTATAAGAGGAGGAAAGAAATCTAGTGACCAAAAGAGAGGGAGATTCAGAGAGAAAGAAACCTACCTTACCCTAGTCAACCAAATCCCCTCAGTCATTGAAGCCCTAGCCATGCGCATCCCTCCCCTTCGTCACACATGGAGAAGCCGTCGATTAACTCCCCCTCGATCGATTAAAGTTGCCAAACTCCTTGCGTCGGGTGAGGGAAGATTGAACCCACCTTGCTCCTTCCTCTCTCACGTGAACCCAAAGCTGGTGGTCCTCTCATATGCCATAGCTAGCTGTCTACCCTCTCTTCTTAAGTCATAGGGAATCATAAGCAAGGGCAATTTTATCCAGATTGAAAGAAAAGTAATTTTGAAGTGTTGGTTTCAGGTAATTTTCAAAAATGAAAGTTTTATAATTAATTCTTGCCCCTATAAGTCAAATTGAAAGCCTCCACTTTCGATTTTGGATTCGGTGCGAGATGAATATACCTCTCTCCGTCGATCTTGGATTTGGAGGGATGGGGAAGAATGCAAGCATGTTCTTAAAATTAAAAATAATTAACCAAATTTAAATTATTTGAAATTAAATAAATCACAGTTCTTAAAATTTGATGACTTGCGTCCGTTGATCTTGGATTCGGGCGAAAATTTATGAAGGCCTCCACCATCATCATGGGGTCTAGTGTGAGATGAAATATCTTCCTCCGTCGATCTTGGATCCAAAGAAGAAAGTAGAGTGTGCATCGAACTAAATTTTGTGAATATAGGTCAAATTGAAGGCCTCGTCAAATGAAAGTTTTATAATTAATTTCTTGCCCCTATAGGTCAAATTGAAGGCCTCCACTTTCAATATTGGATCCGGTGCGAGATGAATATACCTTTCTCCATCAATCTTAGATTTGGAGGGATGGAGAAGAACGCAATCACGCTGTATCGCAAAACATAGCAATAATAAGCCACCATTCTATTTAAATTAAAAATAATTAACCAAATTTAAATTATTTGAAATTAATTAAATCACAGTTCTTAAAATTTGATGACGTACGTCCGTTGATCTTGGATTCGGGCGAAAAATTTTGAAGGCCTTCACCATCAACCTGGGGTCCGGTGTGAGATGAAATACCTCCTTCCATCGTTCTTGGATCCAGAGAAGGGAGAAGAGTGTGCATCAAACAAAATTTTGTGAATATAGCACTGCAAGCCATCATGTTATCGAATTTCTATGGAAATTATTAAATTAAAATTTTTTATTTTAAAATTAAGATAAAAAATCAACAAAATAAAAATTTTATTGAATTTTGAATTATTAAATGAAAATAACTTGTAAATTACTTGATGTACTCCCTCTCACATTCAAATAACATAATTTAACTAAAATAACAAAACTTGTGGACCTAGATTGAAATTATTAAACTTCTAATGAATTTGGACACATGAAGTTATTATTATCTCATTCTATGTTAATTTTATATAATTCACAAATTTCATTTTGAGAGGAAAATATTTGCATAAATAATTATCAATTGTTCGGTCAATCAAACACAATGTGTTAAGGACTCAAATACAATCTAATGATTAATATGTGAATCAAGATAGTTCTGTTAAAATTTCTAAGAGTTCTCTTTTGAAACTCAACATTAGCATTGCAATAGATGTAAATCTAATTGATCAATTAATTGCTTGATTAGATACAACATATTGAAGATTCACATATCTCACAATCAACTGTAGTAAAATTAGAGCTCATCTCAAACATGGATGAAGATTGAATTGTAAAGTCATTTTAAATATAGAAGAAGTGATTTATCTCAAACATAAAATGAGATCAAATTATTTAAATAAAAAATTGGCATTCCAATGGATTTAAGACCAGCTATTGTTCGCAAAGCGAACTCAACATATTAAATAATGACATTCCAATGAATGTAAGACCAGCCATTATTTGCAAAGCAAACTCAATATATTAAACAATGACATTCTAATGGATGTAGTTCTATGCATGTTTGCAATGTAGACTTTAATGATTCAACTTGGCATTCTAAATGGATGTAAGCTCAATCTATGCTTGCCATGCAAACATCATATCATCTAAACTGACATTTCAATAGATATAAGCTCAGTCTCTTGTTTGCCATTTGAATTTCTCTAAAATCAATGACATTCTAATGGATGTAAGTCTAATCACTTATTCATCATGCAAACTTCTCTAAAATTATGGCATTTCAAAGATATGTAAGTTCAACATATATTTATGAATCAACATATTAAAGCAAATTGCATTTCAATAGATGTAAGTCCTATGCATGTCTGCAAGACAAGACTTCAATTATACGTGAATGATATTTCAATAAATATAAGCCTAATTCATGTTTGCAAACTAAACACCAATCATTAAATACAACATTCTAATAGAAGTCCAATCTATGTTTGTCTTACACACATTTTATCACTTGTTCGCTATGCGAATTTTACTAAAATTATATCATTCCAATGGATGTATGTCTGTAAGGTAGACTTCAATCATACATGAGTGACATTTCAATGAATATAACCCCAATTCATGTTTGCAAACTAAACACCAATCATTAAATACAACATGCTAGTTGATGTAAGTCCAATCTATGTTTGTCATACAAACATTATATTACTAGTATTCCACTGGATGTAAGCCCAATCTATCACTTGTTCGTCATGCGAATTTTATTTAAATCACGACATTCCAACAGATGTAAGCCCTGTATATGTCTGCAAGGCAGACTTCAATCACTCCAAATTGGATTTCCAATTGATGTATGCCTAGTCACATGTTCGCCGTGTGAACTTTCCAAAAAATTATGGCATTTCAGGGATGCAAGTTCAGTCATTTGTTTGTAATGCGAACCTTACTCTAGTTGGCATTACAAAGGGATTTCAGTCCAATCACTTGTTTGTCTTGCAAACATCACATCATACAAATTGCATTTCAATGGATGTAAGCCCAGTCACTTGTGCGCCATGCGAACTTTCCTAAAAATTATGGCATTCTAAAGAAATGTTAGTCCAATCTAACGATATTCTAATAGATGTAAGCCTAATTTATATTTTCCATGCAAACATTACATCATTCAAACTGCATTCTTGTAAGCCTAGTCTGTGATTTGTTTGCCATCCGAATTTCATGAAAATTGTGGCATTCCAATGGATGTAAGCCTTATATTTGTTTGCAAGGAAGATCCTAATCACACAGATTTGGCTTTTTAAAGGATGCAAGCTTAAATGCACATCTGCAAAGCAGATTGCACTCATAATAATACATGTACAATAACTCTAGTCTACTTGAGATCTCTGAGATGAGGCAACCCATTGCTGTTAATCAAACTCTCATGGCATTATGACTAATATTTTTTTAATATTAGTAGACTGAAATAATGACAGCCCCGGGATGACGGAATCATGATATCTTGATTGAGACTATCCTCCTTTTTCTTTTTAGACAGTCATTTACAGCACAGCACTAAGCATTGATTTACATCAGAGATTAATTTCTATTTCCAACCTTAATTGGGATTGCTCTCCTACTACGGTAAGAGAGGTAATTAACTATGGATGCTTGTATTTATGGGAAGTAAAATTTTGATCAAAATAAACCCTAACATAATGTTGGGGGAAATCTGGTTGAATATAAATCAATCCGCCTCATGAAGAACAAACTCCCTAACATTCTAAGATGGCGGAGATTTCAAGGGTGTTTTTTTTAGTGATCATTTGGTGCCTAAAATAATGAAGTTGTTTATGATTGTTGACAAGCAAATTTAATCAGTTTGTTTGTCAAATACATCTAATACCTATGAACTTGGTATGCAAAACAAATTTATATATGTGGGATGGGAGTAAGTTTTAAGACCTGACTCTTTCTCATGTGATAGTGAGCAATGTGTTTTATTTTATATGAACATTTTCTCACAGTCAAGCACTTTCTTGCACGCCTATTTTGATAAAAGAAACTGTAATTGGTTACTTTCATCAATTTAAATGAAATGTACAGGCTTGTGGTGGATAAATTTTTTTTAGATATATTTTTTGTCAAAATCTCAGAGGAAATCCACTATTTGCATTACTTCATGAAATGTATGGATTGCCCTTCTTAAAGAGCTAATGGAAGGCTATGTGACACTGTATAAGATGCTTTGTTTAATTCTTAGTTTCTAATCATTATGTTTATTAATTTAGCCTTGTTTTACTTATCATTCAATGTTTTTTCTCGTTAGTCTTAGTGATGATTATGTGAATATGTGATTACTTTTTTTGTCATGTTTATGTCTGGGCAGTAATCTTACATTTTGGCATGCTTGTCTTTATCTTATCATTAGTATGATTAGGTTGTTTGTCAACCTATGACTTTTTTTTGGCATGTTTGTGTTAAATGTCTACTTTTTCCTTAATTGCAATGTTCTTCTTTCTCGCCCCATCCTTCACTTACCTTCCTTTGAGGAATGTGCATTTTTTCTCAGTTTCTTACATTTATTTACCATTTAATTCTTCCCATACACTCTATTTTTCTCATTTCAACAATCAAGATATCAAAAGTTTCGTCACACTCCACTTCTATTGCTTCTCTTTATTAACTTAGTATTTGGCGTTTGACTTTCCCTAACCCTTATCCTACTTCCCATCTATAATTTTCTTTAACCACTTCATAACCATCCTCAATCATCTCTATTTAACATTTAAGCCAACTTAATCCTAATCTTACTTCATTTGAATTCTATCTTCCCATGAACTTTGATTGCTATTTCCGTCATAAACACATACTAAGGCCTTTCTTACATGGTTTCTTCATGATTGTCCTTTTTTATACACTAAAATACTAGCTCCAAACCCTATATTGACCACATGAAACCCAATCAATCCAGTTCAAGACATCTAACAAATCCAAACCAATTAGGTATAACCAAAGCTAAATTTCTCATCCCACACCAACCAGAAGTCTAAATGAGAAATTCAACTTCAACCAAGTAGTATTTTAGCCAGATTGAATCACATCAGGACCTCAAATTGTTTAGAGATATCTTTTAATAGATGGTGATAGTGCAGCCTTCAGCCAAAATTTTTGTTGATTGTGCTGTTTCTCTCTTTTAGTCTCTCTTAGGATGAATTTGCAAGTTGTTTTCTCTTTCTTTCTTGTACTTGTGATGCTCTTAGCTCTCCTTCTTGCTTCCCTTCCATTTGAGATATTAATTCATCTAGCTTTTTTTTTGTTTGCCTTCGCAATTCTTCCTTTTCACTTATTCTTCCCTGTTTCAAGTTGCAATCACTAATTCCATTGCTAGCTCCTCATCACTATGTTATGAGCTCATAAATTACGTAAGGCTTCATAATACATGAACAATCATGAGCCTAGAGGGACAGAGTTGGCATCTAAATGCAACAATATGAACACATTGGTGTATTGAATGCTTCTTGATGCATAAAAAAAAAACCTATGCTTTTCAGTTTTTTAGATACTTTAACAATTTATTATGCTTTTAAATTTATAATCATGCAGGAAAACTAATTTGTTTAAATCAATTGATTTAAGGAAATGTTTCTTAAGATATAAAAATGTTAAGTATGAACTTGCAATCTAATCTCATTTTCCTTATAAATTCATTCATTATGGGGTGATTGTTTGATATTATTAATTTTTTTTGTAGGATGTGGCTTCAAAAATTATGGAGTTCTCACAACAAGGGTCTCGAACTATTTGCATTCTTTCGGCAAATGGTGCCATATGTAACGTAACACTTCAACAGCCAACTACATCTGATGGAACAGTAACTTATGAGGTTTGAAATATTTTATAGAATATGATATTTATGTGATGTTTATAGTTTGTTTATCTAATCTATTGTGGATACATTGCATGGCATAGTACTATTATGATATCAGGAATTAATCTCTCATGAATGAACTCACTTGAACTTTTGTTGATGTCTTATGCTTATCATGCAATATCTTTTCATTATTGCTGATTGAGTACTTATGAAGGTAAATAATAATTGTGTTTGGTGGCTAAATAAGGCTCGTCTTGTTGCATTCTACTATGGTTAGTATCCTTGGTGATGAGCTTTTCCCTTCATAGTGTCTCTGATCTCCTTTTGTTTGAAGATCCTTGATGGTGATGTTGGTGGGCATGGATGTCATCAGTGGTTTTGTTTTCTCTTCTGGCTTGATGGTGATATTTGATGATCTCATCTTGTTATCTAAGGACCTTTTCTCGTCCTTTTCATCTTTTGACAAGAAGCCTAATACCACTTTCATTGTTAAGCTATTACTTGATGTTTTGGTAAGCAACTCTGGTGGCAATCATTATATTGAGATCAAAAGAGGCTTTGGCCTTTGCTGCTTTCATTCTTTCCTCTGAAATTATAATTTTTTACCTCTTTAGAATATTTATTTTATGTGTCCCTCCTTTGATTTGTTTAGGAATTTTTTTTAATGATTTAGAACTTGAAGTTCATTTTTTTCATGAGCCTTTTGGATTATAAGCATATCACTATCCACCTTCATAATGTCTATGGCTATTCTTATGTTTTTTGCTTGCTATGATTATGACCTCAAGATTAGGAAATAATCTTTTTTTAAATAATGTTTTTTGGAAAATTTTTGGAAGCCTCTTATCAGTCATATTTCGTTATGCTTTCACTATATTAAATAAAATTCATTAACCAATTCTTATTTTTTATCGGGTCTATGTTTGAAAAGCCCTTTTTAATTAATTCTATCATAAACAACCTCACTAGCCCTTTTGTTGTCCATATGCTAGTTCAAATGGATGTAGCAAAACTTTATCCTAAGAAGATTTGGTTTTGAAGCTAATGGTTATTGATAGGAATCTTTATTTGAAAATATCGTTCACTATGCCAGTTATTTGATTTTCTCTCAAAACCTTCATTTTAGTTTTTTATGGACTTGAGGAAAACTATTACATCTAATGGTGGAGTTGTAGAAAGTATCTTGAATGATGATGTTCTATAGAAGTTCCTTTTATGAAATGATATGGTAGAGGATCAATTTATCACTAATTTAGTTGTGGCAATTTTACTTGATTTTACACTCACTCTGGAGACCTTAAGTTTTCTGGATATGGGTGCTTTAGTCAATAAAGCTATTGTCCAAGATAACAAAAATTTTAAATCTTAGAATTTCTATTACCATAGATTATTATGGAGATGGCCAAAATTAACCTCAATATTTATATATTGTTTTGATTTCTTCCATCTTTGGTTACTCAGATAATCACTTTTGTTGTGTGGTGTTGATGGATACCCTATTGGCTATACCTCTTTTCACAATCCCAATGTCTGTTATAAGAGTTCAAAATTTAACTTGAAAATTTTTGCACTTCTTAGCTTAACCCAATGGGAGGCGCACTTGTTGATAAGTGTGAGAGTCCCAATAGGTTTGGACGATAGGACCTACTTTAGACTTACACCAATTCATATCATAAATCACACCTGACAACTCAATTGATGAACTCCTGACATTGCCGGCAAAGATCTATTGGGTGAGGAAAGTTTATGACGTGTCTTGGCAACCTAGTAGGAATGCTAGGTAGATGGCTTGCTCTAGGATGTATACCTCAATTGCTCGCTGCCATGGCAGGCAGACTCAACAAAGATTATGGATAAAGTAAACCCAAAGCCAAGCGAGCTCAATGTGTTCGAATTTTGCTTTATGGATTTATAGTTATTTTAAATATTTTCCTTGGTTAGTTTGTTGGCCTGGCCTATAGGGTCCCGACTTGTGCTTTATCGATACTTTGGATTGAAGTTTAAATTAAAGTAATTTGTGATTTGTTTGTGGTTCTTTATTCAATTGCAAATTTCTTTTGTTTGCTCACATTTTGTAAGTGGTACATGCAATGAGCTATGCATCACGTTTTGGCACCAAGTATAAGCTTTAACTATGATGCGCCAGGCACCTTGTGGATGATAGGTTAATTCACTCCATCTCACTGTGATGCCAAACTTGATAGTTTGGACTTGAGGGATTTATAACTCTCGATGACTTGAACCGATTGAGTTCTTTGAGTCGTGACTTTCTATCAATGATTCTTCTGACGATTAATGAGATTGTGGATGGCATTTATGATGTAAATTTTTAGCTAATCTAATCTGAATTTTGTAAACATTATGGAGTCGAGTATCTTCGATTTCTTAGTTGTTGATGTGGGTGATTATCGTGGTGGAAGTTTTGCTTTATCATTTGTTATTTTCCATCTGTCCTCTACCAACTCTCTTTTATGTTGAATTCTCTTGCTATTGGTGTGATCTATAATTTATACCTCCCTGCACAGTTTGTGGCTCTTCTCTATTGGATGTTGTAGTTGGGGGTGGTCTTGGCTTGTTTCAACTTATTATGACATTGAGGTATCTTTATGAGGCAGTTATCCATTTTTGGAGGCTTCGTCTACTGCATTAATTTTAATTTGGCACGAGTTCTCTTACCATCTGTAGTTTTTGCACAAGAGGAAATCCGCAAATGATCTGACTTTGGCTGAGATGTTTGAGGCGTTTTGTAATGTAGATAATATTTTGTGGCTTGTAAGAAGTTTCATGGCAAGATAAGCAATTTTTTAAAGTGATTGATTGTACCCATTCATCTTCAAAGTTCCACTAACCTTGTGTTATGTGGTTGATTTGGCATTTGGGGTTCAGTTCTAGGATTTCTTTGCTTGTGCCGTTTTGGTTTACTCTATGCTACTTTTTGTTGCTTTTATTTCTTGTTTTGGCAGGTTGTTTGTGCCATGTTTCTCCTTGCTGGCGTTGATCTCCTATTCAACTTGGGTGCTATATTTTTCTTCCACTTTTGTTGGGAATTTTCAGCTGTTAAGATGTCTGCTTCCTTTGCACGAGATCCTTAGTCCTATTATATTTTACTTTGGAATTTTGATTTATCTTTTGGCTTTGTTTAATAGTAAAACTTTTTATCGTATCGACATTCTTAACTCCTATGTTTGTTTCTCACTTAAATAAAATGTATTGCTTCAATTAAAATTATGGTTTGTGTACCTGCTTATTAATATTGTTAGAGGCGCTCATTCTTATGGGTGATCTACTTGCTTGCTTAGCTTGATTCTAATGATTTTTTCTTTGAAGTTGTGATAGTCACCTATTTTATTGTTTGGTGGTTAGAAGTTGGTCTTATTTATTTATTTCTAATGTTACTAGTTTTGGTTAGCGCTAACATGATCACACCAGGCCTAGTGCTTTGCCTTAGTCGGTAGGGTCTGGTCCCTTAAAGCTCGAGCTTGATGGTCTGGTCGACTCAGATTCAAGTGGAGTGTACTTTTATTAATGTTGCTTCCACTGGTCTGGAGCCTTCAAAACCCTAAAGCTTCTTTCAATTCTTATGTACTTCAGGGAATTTTTTTCATACTTTCCTAATCGTTGATGATTAAGACCATTTTCCGCTGAAGGAACTCCTTTCCAAAACCTCTGTTTATCTTCTTGTGACTGCTTCATTTTTTCTTCCCTGCTTTTGTGTTGTTGCATGAGGTGATTCTGGGCTATTTCCTATCTCCCTTTTTTTCAGAGTTGGTTTTAGAATCTTGAATGGATTTATCAAATATGAATGCAATTATAATTCCTCGTCTCTATTGATGGCTATCCTTTCTCTCTAGGGAATCATTGTCATATGGTTCTATGATTTGATTAATGCTCTTTATTGTTATATGTGATGTTTGTGAAGGTGTACTTTACCATTTTTTTTAATAAATTGATTTTGAATGGGTCTGTTGATGTTGTGATGTTTTTGGCTCCTCCATCGAATGATACAACAACAACAACTACAATGACAAGCCTTTATCCCACTGTGGGATCGGCTACATGAATATTTCTTCTCCATATTAACTGTCAATTTATCATTTATTTCTAATAAACTAAGATCATTTTTTATACATCATAACCAAGTCTTTTTAGGCCTAATTCTACCTTTCTTAACATAAGATAAATCTAAAACATCTATTCTACTAATTGGGTCGTTGGACAATTGATGTTTTATGTGACCAAATCATCTAAGGCGACTCTCTCTAATCTTATCTATCTCTTGTGCTACTCCAACATTTTCATGTATATATTCATTTCACATTTTATCTCTAGGAGTAAAGCCACTCATTCACTTGAGCATCCTCATCTCCGCAACACTTAACTTAATTTTACGAGCCAACATTTTGCACCATAAATCATTGCAAGTCTTACCACCATCTTATAAAGTTTTCCCTCAAATCTAAGGGGTACTTTTCTATTACACAATATGCAGATGCAGTCCTCCACTTCAACCATTCAACTTGAATTCTCCTAATAACATCCCCATCTATTTCACCATCATTTGAACAATAGTCCCAAGATATCTAAAGCGTTCACTCCTTTTAATGACTTGATCACCTAATGTCACAATCTCACTACTAGATCTTTTACAACTAAAATTACACTCCATATATTCAGTTTTACATCTATTTAAATAAAAACCTTTAGACTCTAAGGTTGGCCTCCATAATTCAAATTTCTCTTGAATTCCCTCTCTAGTCTTATCAACAACAAGAATGTGATCAGCAAAAAGCATACACCAAGGTACATCCTCCTGTAAATGTCTAGTGAGAACATTCATAACTAAAGCAAAAGATATGGGCTTGAAGCCGATCCTTGATGTAATCCGACTGAAATAGGAAAATATTTTGTCAATCTTCCTTGTATTTGAACACAAGTAAGAACTCTAGTATAGATATCCTTAATGACTTGGATATAATCAATATTAACTCCTTTCTTTTCTAAAACTTTCGAAAGCACTTCTCTTGGAACTTTATCACATACTTTCTCTAAATTAACAAATATCATATATAGATTCTCCTTACTTTCTTTATACTTCTCCATCAAACCTCTCAACAAATATATAGCATTTATAGTAAGACCTACCTGACATGAAACCAAATTGATTTTGAGAAATATTTATTTCACATCATAACCTATGCTCAATTACTCTCTCTCATAGTTTTAATGTATGAGACATTAACTTAATTCCTCTATAATTTACACACTCTTGTGCATCACCTTTATTCTTAAAGATAGGAATGAACAAATTCTTTCTCCACTCATCTGACATCTTTTTAGTCTTTAAAATAATATTAAAAAGATTAGTAAGCCAAGAGATTCTTTGATCTCCTAAGCATTTTCATACTTCTATTGGAATATCATCAGGTCCTATTGCCTTTCCACACTTTATATATAGGACCTATTGCCTTTCCACACTTTATATATAGCTATATAATGTTCTAATTCATGCCTGCATCAAATTTGAAGGATGTGATGCAGTATGAACATTAAACTTTGCTGTAATTTTCTCATTGGTGTTTTGTTGATTTCATTGATGGTTTAAAATGATGTTATGATGAGTTCTTACTTTTGATGGTTTGAAGTAAACAAGGGAAATTGCATTTGATGATTCTTCATCTTCATTGAGGGCATGTATATCACAGCCTTCATATGTTATTCTTCTAATTCAAGAGAGGAGGATAATGAATCAATGGGAGAAGAGTTTTTTTTTTGAGATGGACAAGTATTACCTGATAGATATGCAGGCTAGAAAATTGAAAAAAAGGATGATAAATGTTGGTTTTCTAGTCTTTTGATTGTAATGTCTAAGGACAAATTGATTTGATTTTTTTTTTCTTACTAAAAATAAACAACAACAACAACAACAACAACAACCCTTTATCCCACTATGTGGGGTCGGTTACATGAATCCTTCTTCTCCATTATGTCATATTGTGTGCCAAATTCTCATTTAATTCTAATAAACTAAGGTCTTTTTTATAGATGTTAACCAAATCTTTTTAGGTCTATCTCTACCTTTCTTAACATAAAAAAAATCTAATACATCTACTCTCCTAACGGGTCATCGGACGACCGACGCTTTATGTGGCCAAGCCGGCTGAGGTGACTCTCTCTAATCTTATCTATCATTGGAGCTACTCCAACTTTTTCCCGAACATATTTATTTCACATTTATCTCTAAGAGTAAAATCACTTATCCACCTGAGCATACTCATCTCTGTAACACTTAGTTTTATGCTTCTCTTTTACTGGTTAACGTCCCGCACCATAAATCATTATAGGTCTTACCACCATCTTATAAAATTTTCTTTTAAGTTTAAGCGATACTTTTCTATCACATAACAGGCCAGCTGTCCCTCCACTTCAACCATCCAACTTGATTTCTACTAATAACATCACCATCTATTTCACCATCATTTTGACAATAAACCTGAGATATCTGAAATGCTCACTCTTTTTAATGACTTGATCCTCCAATGTCACAACACCATCACTAGAACTTCTACAATTAAAATTACACTTCATATATTCAGTTTTAGATCTACTCAAATGAAAACCTTTAAACTCTAAGGTTGACCTCCTAATTCAAGTTTCTTTTAGACTCTCTCTCTCTAGTCTTATCAATAAGAAGAATGTCATCAACAAAAAGCATACACCAAGGTACATCCTCCTATAAATGCCTAGTAAGAATATCCATAACTAAAACAAAAATATATGGGCCTAAAGCCAATCATTGATGTAATCCAACTGAGATAGGGAAATATTTTGTCAATTTACTTTGTGTTTGGACACAAGTAATAGCTATAGTATACATATCCTTAATGACTTGAATATAACTAATATTAACTCCTTTCTTTTATAGAACTCTTCAAAGAACATCTCTTGGAATCTTATCATATGCTTTCTCTAAATCAACAAATATTATATGTAGATTCTCCTTACTTTCTCTATACTTCTTCATCAAACCTCTCAACAAATGTATAACATTCATAGTAGATCTACCCGTTATGAAATCGAACTAATTTTGAGAAACTTTTGTATTACATCGTAACCTATGCTCAATTATTCTCTCCCATAATTTTAATGTTTGACACATTAACTTAGTTCCTCTATAATTTACACACTATTGTGCATCACTTTTATTCTTAAATATAGGAACCAACGAACTCTTCCTCTACTTAGCTAACATCTTTTAGTCTTCAAAATAACATTAAAAAGATTTGTAAGCCATGAAATTCCTTGATCTCGTAAGTATTTCCAGTCTTCTATTGGAATATCATCAAGTCTTATTATTTTTTCACACTTCATTTTCTTTAAAGCCTCTTCAACTTCAAATTTACTAATACGACAATAAAAATAAAATTTATATTTTTGTTTAAGGTATTAAGGTTGTTAAAATCAATAGTATTCTCAGATCCTTCATTGAAAAGTTTATCAAAAATAACTTATCCATTTTTTTTAATATCATTTTTTAAGAAAAATACTTTATGATTTTCATCTTTAATACACTTCACTTGAACTAGATCTTTACTTCTCTTATCTCTTTGCTTGGCTAACTTATACAGACATCTTTCACCTATTTTGATATTCAATCTATTGCATAAATCACTAAAAGTTAAATTTTTTACTTCACATATTATTATTTTTAGAATCTCTATGGGCCATTTTATATCTTTCTCAACTCTTTAAGTTTTTACACTAAATCAAGTTTTATAACAAAGCTTCTTATTTCTTATCTTTTTTACACATTTTGACTTCACCACCATCTATTTTTTATTAAAAAAAGTTTTTTCTTTTGATTTTCTAAGCATATTTTTTGCAATTTGCTTAATTTCACTTGCTATTTTTTTTTTTACTTAATATTATCTTCCTTATTAACATTCCAAATTCTAAGCTCTTGTAGCTTGTCCTTAAAATTATTTCTATTAGTATTTTTTAAGTACCCACATCTAATCTTAAGATAATAATTCGATTTATTTTCATCTTCTAATCCTTCATCTTAAAATCTAAAATTAACAGTCGATGGTGAGTAATTGAACTTTCACTCGGAATGATCTTATAATCTTTATAATATAAACAACCTATTTTTTAATCAAAAAATTTTCAATCTGTGTTTTACAAGATCCATTCTTATTTGTAATAATATGCTCATTTCTTTTCTTAAATAAAGTATTATAAATTACAAAATCATTAGCTAAAGTATAAGCTAAAGCATAAGTTAAAGCAAAATCTGATATAATCATATTTTCTTCATTAGTCACCCAAAATTCATAACCACTTTGAATACTTTTAAAATTCCCTACCACTCTATCAATATGTCCATTTAAATCTCTTCTAATAAATACATTTTCTTCAAGAGACATCTTTTGTATTAATCTCTCTAAGTCATATCAACAATAATTTTTAAAGTTATAATTATATCTCCAATCTTATTAATATTTATAATATTATCCTTCAAACTTTTATCTATAATTACATTTACACCATTTTTAATTCGACTCCTACCTGAATATCAAAGTTTAGAACTTAAAACTATTAATCTCTTTGGCCATCTCCCCAACTCATTTAGCTTCTTGAATACATAAAATATTTATCTTCCTATGAACTATAAAGTCTATTAATTATATTAATTTACCTGGAAGAGCACCTGTATTCTAAGTTTCTAACTTAATTGTAGTTTCATCGACTAACTTCTTTGCTCTCATCCGTCCATAATGTGGGAACCTTTGCTTATATTTATTACACCCGAGAACCAATGCAGTGTCCCTTGCACCCTTTTCATTGTATTCAGGCCATATAGTGCACCCCTTCTTGGGGACGCCCTAGCATTAACATAATGTTTTAAAGGATTCATGTCATGATTAATTAGATAAGTTTTACATCCGGGACTTGGGACCCGGCAAATACTGTGTTTTTTTAACTAAAAGTATAACTAAATATTTAAGTCTTTATATTCAGTATAATATATAGGCTTTTATTTTCTACATTCTGCATTAATATACTTTTTTTATTCAGAAATTTTATTTGTTTTCTATGCATTGTGAAAGTTCTTATCTGTTTAAACCACCTTTCATTCTTAAATCCTTTATATTAAATTCCTTTCTTAGGCTTGATTCAATTTGTTTTGTACTCATTTATTAATTTAATCTGTTTTATTATAGATAGAACATGTTTAATTATATTTGTTGAAAGTTTTTTATTGATGTGGTTTATTCTCTAGTAATAAAGTGGGATAATACACATATGGTATGTCTACATATGATATAATAGCTGCGAGCATTTTGGTTAAACAAGCACCGCGTTGCTTTGAAACAAAATGGTCCACTCATTTGTTTTAGTGCTTGGAAAACATTGGCTTTGATGTTGTTTTTTTCGTATGGATTGATGCTTTTGACTTTGATTGTGTTCTTAAAATTCTCATAAACTGTTGCGTTGTATCAGAATCGTTGTGGATGAAGGTCAAACTCATTTCCCTCAATATGCTGATGCTTCTCTCTATTTTAAAAGTTTAGCTAAACTCATTTTACTGCAAATTATGACGTGTGAATTTATAATTTTAGGCTGAGACTAACCTTATCATGAATTTGTCATGTAGGACAAACTGACTTGCTTGTTCTATCAATGATTACAATGAGTGATCGTTACGTTGAAATCCAAACTTAGGTTGAGATAACTAATGAGAAATACCAGACATGACTAAATAATAAATATTGCACGAGGAAACTGAGATTAATAAATGAGTAAATTTAATGTAAGCTGAGATTGCTACCAATTTTAATCTAGTACAGAAGCTGTCGAATGGTCCCAAGGGAGATTTAAAGATGAAGGTATATAAAGGTACTCGGTGTAACTGGAAAGATTGATACCCCAAACAATCTTTCGTCATGCTATCAAACTTTCCAACATTGGAAGTTCTTTTCCAAGGATTTGGACACTACTGCAGTCTTTCCAGCATGAGCACGCATAGGAATGACATTCAAATTTTCATGCATTTTCCTGATCTTTGGAATTGCCATTCCAGGTTTTCTTGGTAGGTTTTGGCATGATTTTGAGCAACTTCATCCGGACAAACAGATATGATGGTTCTCTTACATGGTCATCCAATCAAAGTAAAGATGCATATCAGCAAGCCAGCTTTGGAAGGCTTTACGATTGAGATGACCATCACAAGTAAAAGGATCAAATCCTTCTAGTGATCCATCATATTGGTCACGATCATTGTGGCACAAGGAGGTCCTCCCAAGTGGTGAAGACATTGCTCCAGGGAAAATTTTTAAGAGACATGTTGGCTCTACGGTGTTAATGTCTTCCTTTTTAGTATTGTTATCCACAATGAAAACTCAATTTCCTTGTGGTAGATCTGAGGGTAGAGTATTTGGATCAAGAGGATGGACTCCTTGACTTTAGTGTTATCTTGTTGCTCATCATCAGGTTTTGGATTATCTTGCCTAGGTTGTTGAGGGTTTCTATTTTCTATGCGTGAATCCTATTATACGCAGGTTTTGATGCGTGAGGGACATGTCTTTAAGCTATTTTAATAGACATTAAAATTTCATCTTGTTGATGATCCGATAGTTGACTACCAAGGGTGTCAACTGCAGGTATGGATCGAAACTTTAATAAGATAAGGGGAAGAATGAAATGATGAGATTGTAAACAACAGAGAATAGGAAGAACAAAAGTTACATAGATGTAATTGATCAATCATATTTGCTTAGCAGAGAGCTGTTTACAAGTGCGTATTTATACAATGACTAAGGGACAAAATCTGTATTGTGATAACATATTCTGTTATGATGGTGGAAAGGTTGTTAGAAAGCACATGGATGAGTGACCAAGAGTAATGGTTTACTGGTTTGTCTGCTATTACTTCCCCTCAAGTTGATGGTCCAATGATTGAAGTGTCAATTTGTTCTGAGTTGTTGAAACCTGGATGTAGAGAATGGTTTTGTGAGGATGTCGGCTGGTTGATTAGCATAGTTGATGTGAAGAATTGCAATTTCTTTAGTCAGAATGTGTTTTCAGCCAAAGTGATAGTCGATTTCATTGTGTTTTGTCATAGAGTGAGAAACAGAGTTGTTGGACAATGACATTACTGACATATTGTCGCAATGCAGTGGGGTGGGTTGGAGAACAGGAAATTGGAAGCCTTGAAGTAACCGGCGAAGCCAAATGATGTTGCATGCTGCAGTGGCTAAGGTAAGATACTCGACTTTGATGGAGAACTTGGAAACAGTTGGCTACCTTTGAACTGACTAGGAGATAAATGTAAGACCAAGGACAGTGCAATAGCTGGTGGTGGAGCGACAGTTAGTGGGATCACTTGCTTAGTCATATTCGGAGTATGAGTGTAGTTGAAGATCTCCTTTAGAGATGGGAAGGCCGTATTGAGAGGTGCCTTTGAGGTATTGAAGAAGTCATTTCAGTAATGTATAATGATAGTTTAACAGTTGGTGCATATGTTGACACAGTTGGTTGATGACAAAGGTGGTGTCAGGTTGGGTGATTGTAAGGTATTAAAGAGAGCTAGTGATTTGGCAGAAAAGTTAGGGTTGAGGGAAGGGGAGGTGAGAGTCAGGACCTGTAGGTTGTCGAAGTGGAAGAGGAGTGCTAAGAGGCTTGCTGTTTTGCATGCCAGAGTGATGGAGAATGTGCTTGAGATAATGTTGTTGATGGAGAAGATATCCAGTGAATGTTCATAGTACTTGAATGCCAATGAAGTGAGATATGTTTCCAAGGTCTTTGAGCTTGAAATGTGTTTGTAAAGTGTGAATGATAGTGGTGGGATTGTTACTTGTGATGAGTATATCGTCCACATATATTAATAAGTAAATTTGGATGGAGTCACGAAGGAGGATAAATAAGGATGGGTCAGATTTACTGGGTTGAAAACCTTGCTTTTGGTGGTAAGTAGTGAGAGGAACCATTTGCATTGTGCTTGTTTCAAGCTGTAGAGTGCTTTGTTGAGTTTGCATACATAGGAAGGATTTTGAGTATTCTGGATGCTTGGGGGCTGCGCCATGTAAACATTTTCGGTGAGTTCACCGTGAAGGAAAGCATTGGTAAAGTTTAATTATAGTACAAGCCAGTTGTGATGTAGGGTGACAATAAGAAGAATTCTGAAAGTGTCGTGGAAGTTGACACCGTACTGTTGATAGATGTTTTTGGCTAAAGGCGAGCTTTGTATTGAGCAGTGGTACCATTGGGTTTGAGCTTGAGTTTGTATGCCCATTGACAACCAAGTATTGGCTAGGTGGTTGGAGGAGGGACTAAGGCCTAGGTGCCTTGTTGTTGAAGGGCTAGAAATTCTTGGACATGGCCATTCTCCAATGAGGATTGGTAGCAGCTTGAGTGTAAAATGTGGGAGTGGAATGGCACGAGACTTGATGATGGAGATCGAAGATAGCCTTGGGTTTAGAGTGCCTGTTTTGGACTTAGTTTGCATGGGGTCGATGTTGGGATATTGAGGGGAGGATGGTGGAGTTGGGGGGTGAGATAAAGAGGTGGTTTGAAGGGTGAGTGAAGAGGTCTCGGGTATGGTGAATTGTGTAGAGACGGACATAGTAGGAGGAATGGAGCAGTGCATGTGGGTGGGTGGGTGGAATCTTTGTTGGTAGGCAAGTTCATTGTATTGCGAGCAACATTTCATTAAGTATTGTGATTCGTTAGTTAACTAAGCAGCGAAATCCATATAAGCGAGCGAACATGAGCAATCGTTGTTTGATTGTGTTAGATTTGCTTCGAAATAAAATTATTTTATTACTATTATTTTTATTTATTAATATTATTTATTACTATTATTATTATTATTATTATTATATATACATGCGAACACATATATTTATCTGATCAACTTAGTGTTATCTAAAATTGACAGGTTGACCTGATCCCATGATTTTGGATTATTGTATTTAGTCTTTGAACCACAGGCCGAGCATGACAGAAGCAATTTTCAAACCAGGAGAACAGATAGTGAAATTTCAGTGAATTTGAGCAGCGAGCAAAACAATTTTCAAGCAGGCGAGACTCCTGACGAGGGTTCCACTCAAAACTCGTTTCGTTGTGGTTGGAGATTTGGTGGCAAGGGAATAAGGAACTAGAAGGGAGGGAAGGAGTGGAGTGATGTTGGGATAGGGAAATATGTGTTCTTGAAAAAGAACATACTTGGAGACAATACATTTGTTTGTAAGTGGATTGTAGTAGTAGTAGCCTTTGTGGGAGGATGGATAGTCAAGGAGTATGCAGGGTGTAGATCGAGGGGGATAGTTTGTTGGAGGTATATGGTTGAAGCCATGGATTGTAGAGGCAGCTTAAAACTCATAGCTGGCTGTATCAAGGGGGACAGTTGTATAGGTGTTACTGCAACGAGGGCTGTGTTGGGAGAGTTGGAGGTAGAGGAGAATATGGCAAATATGAATTGCTGTCTCTAGAGTTGCCTTGTTTAGTGAAGATGATTGTTTGAGCTGAATCCCTCGGCCATTGTATGTGAGTATCATTGTTGATGTTGATCTCTTCACTGCATAATAACAAATAGAGATCGTCCAAACTGATGGGGTGGAGCATTGTTCCGATTGCTGTTTTAAAGGCTTGATATGCTGGAGGAAGCCCGGTGAGAATGTAAAGAATGATATCTTCATTGTCAATGTGTGAATTAGCTGCTGTGATGTTGTCTACTAGAGATTTTAAGGCTGAAAGGTATTGAGTCATTGCTAAGTTCTTCATAAAGATGTTGTGAAACTCGTTTTTGAGTTGGATTACTCTGGATGGATTCGTGGGCTGAAGTCTTTTCTCAAGAGTTGTCCAAATGTCAGAGCAGGAATTGAGGTTAAGTACATAGGGTAGAATGGAGGGGGAGATGCAGAAAAAGGCAGCGGTAAGGTTTTTATTAGTACTTGACAGGATTGTAGGCTAGATTGAGAGAGATTACTCCTTCAATTGGAATGTGTTTGGGAGTATAAGTTGTTCCGTTGAGGAATCCTTCAAATCCATTGGATGTGAAGATTTGTAGCCTCCATATTGAGTAATTTTCAGCAGTGAGTTGTGTATGTGTTCTATATTTTTTAGGTTGGAGATGAGAACTTCAATCCCGAAGGAATGGATGTGTTGTCAACTGTGCTGAGGGGTGTACTAGATGCCGTGAGAGGGTTGATAGAATATCTGGGAGATTTAGACATTCTTGTGAGATCCAGGAATTGCTATGAAGATGGCTGTTAAGCCTTAATGATCTGATACCATGTAGACGTCAGAGAACAGAAAGAACAAAAGGCATAGAGTTGTTGTAATTGATCAATCATATTTGCTTAACAAAGAACTATTTACAAGTGTGTATTTATACAATGACTAAGGAACAGAATCTGTACTGTGATGACATATTCTGTTATGATGGTGGAGAGTGTTAGAAAGCACATGGGTGAGTGACCAAGAGTAACGGTTTGCTGGTTTGCCTGCTATTAGAGATGCAGATGCATGACATACTAAACAATAAGCAAAGCAAAGATCAACTTGTATTGATACCAAATATGATTTAGAATAAATTTAGGATTACTAAGTTGCCTATCAATTACTATAATGAGTGATTTTAACTTTGGAATTTGAACTTAAACTTCAATTTAAATAGATAAAAATCAGCATCAATTGTTGAGAAAATTTAAAATAACAGGGAGAAAGAATTTTTAAAATAGATTTGATGAGTTTAAGCATTGGATTAAACCATAAAGGTTGTAGAGAGACATATTTGACTAGTAAATGAGTAGATCTAATGTAAGATGTGATTTTTACTAACCTAAAACTAATGCAATAAAGCAAAAGCTAACAAAGGTCTTAATGGAGATTGAGAGAAGAACAATGAAGGAAAAGTATATAATAGTGTTTTTAAAGCGCAAAGCATAATACGATGCACAAGTTTTCCTTTTTGCTTAATCTGCAAAGCACAATGCACCAACTAAAGTGGCGCTTTTATTAACTAATGCATTTGTAACTTATATTTCATGTATATAAACTGCATCAAATAATTATTTTTAACAAATATAGTGATAAATTCAGTAACAATTGTCAAAAAGGAGAAAGGATTATAAATGAATTAAAAAATTGTGATGTGCATGCTTAATTTGAAGACTAAACCTAAAAACTAAAAATTCAAATAATTTTTATTATGCGGAGGAATTATCAAGAGATCAAAGTTTAAATTAATGTAGTAGTTTGATAAACTTCAAGAATATCAAAAATTTTTTGATCTGTTAGATAATTTATATAATTATTTAATTTAACAAATATCATTTGTTAGATCATAAGTTTTATTGATAATTAAGATCTTTATATAAATCATAGAAAAAAATGAATTTAACTATCTTAAAAACAAACATATACTAATTTTATTTTTTAGTGAAAAGTTTATATACTTATTTCTATTTCTTAGTAATTAATATACTTATGAAATTATCTAAATACACTATAGAGAATTATAAAATTATATACATTATTATATAAATCAAAGGAATATGTGAAATATTATTTTTTCTAAAACCATCTAAAAATTATTTACTTCTACAAATGACATAATGAATTTTTTTTTTTTAAATTTTAAATTTTGTAGTTATAAATGTTATTTGATAAATAAAAATATTTTCAGAATATCTTTAACAAAAAAGTTAATATACTCATTAGGTTGGTTGGTCTAGTTGAATCTAAAAATCAAAAGAATAGGTCGGTTGGTTGGGATGCATTAACATAGTTCAAAGGGAAGGTCGAATGTCATGTGTGCTGCACTGCCACTTCTTGATCACTCCTACACTTAAAAGATCGCAATCTTGAGCGACCATTGGAACGCACATTGGAATGGTTGTGATCATTGAACGTGAGTTTGAGGGATGCAATTGTTATGGTTAGGACACTTAAGACTTTGAATAAGGATAAAAACTAAGCGTGCTTTTATTTTATTTAATAAATTAAACTCGCTCCTCGATAAATCAGATCAGTCAACACTCAGACTGAGCGAACCATGCACTTTTTAGATTCATTGTGCGTGAGGAAGTAGTTAGACATTATTGGATTGAAGTACATTATGCCTATTCTTTTACCAAGAGAATATGCTTGATGTTTTGTCACAGACTGCAGCAGACTCCATTTTTTGTGTGCGTTTGCTTGTGTATATATATCCTTTTATCTATCTATCATAGATAGTTTGGATAAGGATGATGAGAATGATGATGATATATATATATATATATACATGTCGGGTAATGTAAGACATTCTAATTTGTGGAAGTTATGGCAGGGCCGGTTTGAGATTATCTCTTTGTCAGGCTCTTTCCTGCTTACAGGAAATGACGGTACCCGTGGTAGAACTGGCGGCTTGAGTGTGGAACTGGCAGGCTCTGATGGTCATGTTCTTGGCGGCGTAGTAGCTGGTATATTGATGGCAGCTTCTCCTGTTCAGGTACGTCACTCTGCTGTTGTGCTTACAGGCATTCTATCATGTAAATCTTCTTGATCATTCTCAGGTGGTGGTGGGTAGTTTTCTTTCCAAAAAGAAGCCAAAGCGTGTACCCTACACTCATCAGCCGTCGGTAGCTCTGCCTCAGATGTCAGGATTTGGTCCTTCATTTACGTTGAGCCCACCCTCTCAGGTGTCCTCGAGTGATTCCGATGATGATCAAAGAAGTCCTATAAATCATAACATTGGGCATTTCACCTACTCCAACCATCAGTTTCAGGGTTTGCCTCACTACTCTGTAGGAGGATGGTCTAACGCTGGAAATTGACAATTGATTGGCTTACAAGGCAAGCCTGGGCTCTTGGTCTCAGATTAGGGTTTCCTTTTTTTAAAGAGTAAAATCAAGGGGATGAGGTTGGTGTTGCAATATCTTGGTAGGCTTTTGGAATCTGTGAATGATCAGAGGCTATGTGAATCTTTAGATGATTCTATGAAATGATAACTTTGTCGCGTTACATAGTAAGGTGTAAGTTCAATTCAGACTTTTTGTGGTGATTTTGCTTTAATCTTGCTAATGTTTATTTTCTTTCATTTTTTTTGGGATTTACATACATGCCAAATAATTTTTATGATTATAATGTCACATAAAAAAATATTATAACTCATTTTTTTTAAAGTGAAGTATCTTTTCAAGCATAGGAAACTATTAGATTAGCAGATAGCAAATTTTGGGTATAAGATATAAATACATGTGAATTGTGTGGTAACTAATTCTTTAAAAAAAAATTTTTTTTTTTTCTTTTGCCCTGCCTTCGCCAGAATCAATACTGTAGACGTGTGGATAATTAATTGTAGTTGCCACTAGGTGAAGTTTTCAATTTAGTTGAATATTTGACATGGCCTTTAAAGTTGATCAAATTAAGCTGGCCGATTGGTTCATTTGGTTCTTTCAGTTTAGGCGGGTCAAAAAATTGTTTCTGCATGGATCTCTGTGGTTGATTGTTGAACTAATGAATTTAATTGATTTTTTTTTAAAAATCATCTAATTTTAATATTGATTAATTTTTGGCTTTTGGTTGTCATTCGATTTTTAGGAAATTATTCATATTTAAAATGAAAATATAATTAAACTATATGTTTTAAATATTTTATCAAGAAGTATCATAAATTTGAATATTGTATATTGAATTAATATGATTATTATTATAGAATTATTATTCAATCATTTAAATTATTTTAAATATTTTAGTATTATTATATAATTTAACACTTCTTTGGTCGGGTCTTAAGTCCCGGATGTGAAAATAGGAGGTTGTGATAGGTAGTTTATATTTAGTTAAAATTTATTGAAATAATCATGATATAAATTTTTTAAAATATTGTGTTAATGCTATGACGTCTTATGGAAGTGACACATTATATGATTTGAATATAGAGAAAAGTGTGTAAGGGTCGTTCTATCGGTGGTAGAGTGCAGTGTTAAATAAGCAAGGGTTTTTATATTATGGGTGGATGCGATCAAAAAAGTTAGTCGATGAAAGTAGAAATAGGTTAAGAATTTGTAATATATGTACTTTTATAGATAAATTAATAGAATTAATATATATTATGGTTTATAGGAAGATAAATATTTTATGTATTCAAGAAATTAAATGGGTTAAAGGCTAAGGAGATTGATAGTTTGGATTTTAAACTTTTATTTATTGGTAGAAGTTGAATTAGAAATAGCGTAAGTGTGATTATAGATAAAAGATTGAAGGATAATATTATAAATATTAATAATATTGTAGATAGAATTATAATTTTAAAGATTATTATTAATACTAATATTATCAATATTATAAGTGTCTATTATTCTCAAGTAGGTTTGGATGTAGGCTCAAAAGATAAATTTTAGAATGGATTTGAGGGATTAATATAGAAGATATCTCTTAAAGAAAAATATTTATTGGAAGAGATTTAAATAGACATATTGGTAGAGTGGCATAAGATTTTACAAGTATTCATGGTGGTTATGAATTTAGAGTGAAAAATAAAGAATGTATGATTATATTAGATTTTGGTTTAACATATGATTTTGTAGTTCCTAATACTTTATTTAGGAAAAGAGATGAGTATATCATTACTTAGAAAAATGGATATAGTAAAACAGAGATTGATTATTTTCTGATAAGAGAAATATATCATTTATATTCTAAAGATTATAAAGTCATTCCAAGTGAAAGTTTAAATACCCAACATCAACTATTAGTTTTAAATTTTAAAATGAAAGATTGGAAGATGAAAAATAAATCAAATTATTATTTTAAGATTAGATGGGGGCATTTAAAGAATACTAATAAAAATATTTTTAAGAGCAAGCTACAAGAGCTTAGAATTTAGGATGCTCATAAGAAAGCTAATATTATGTGAGAAAAAATAGTAAGTGAAATTAAGTAAGTTGCAAAAAATGTGTTTAGAGAATCAAAAGGAAAAGTTTCTTTTAATAAAAAAATAGTTGGTGGTGGAGTTAGAATGTGCAAGAAAAGATAAAAAATAAAAAATATTGATATAAAACTTGGTTTAGATGTAAAAATTTGAAGAATTGAGAAAAATATAAAGTGACCCGTAGAGATTCTAAGAAAGTAATATATAATACAAAAAATTTAACTTTTAGTGATTTATATAATAGATTGGATACCAAAGAAGGTGAAATATGTATAAGTTAATAACCAAAGAGATAGGAGAAGTAAAGATCTAGTTCAAGTGAGGTGTATTAAGGATGAAAATCATAAAGTGCTTTTTTAAGAAAAGGATATTGAAAATAGGTGGATGAGGTATTTTGATAAATTTTATAATGAAGGATCTGACAATACGATTGATTTTAGCAACCTTGATACCCTAAATAAAAATAAAAAAAATTTGTTTTTATTGTCGTATTAGGAAATTTGAAGTTAGAGAAGCTTTAAAAAAAATGAAGTGTGAAGAAACAATAAGACATGATGATATTCCAATAGGACTATGGAAATGTTTAGGAGATCAATGAATTTCTTGGCTTACAAATCTTTTAAATGCTATTTTAAAGATTAAAAAGATGCAAGATGAGTGGAGAAAGAGTTTGTTGATTCCTATATTTAAGAATAATGATGATGCATAAGAGTGTGTAAATTATAGAGGAATTAAGTTAATGTGTCATACATTAAAATTATGGGAGAGAGTAATTCAGCATAAATTACAATGTGATACAAAATTTTCTCACAATCAGTTTGGTTTCATGCCAGAAAGATCTACTATGGATGCTATACATTTGTTAAAAGGTTTGATGGAGAAGTATAGAGAAAGTAAGGAGGATTTACATATGATATTTGTTGATTTAAAGAAATCTTTTGATAAAGTTTCAAGAGATGTTCTTCGGAGAGTTCTAGAAAAGAAAGGAGTTAATATTGGTTATATTCAAGTCATTAAGGATGTGTATACTAGAGCTATTACTTGTGTCCAAAAACAAGGAAGATTGACAAAATATTTTGCTATTTCAATTGGATTACATCAAGGACTGGCTTTAAGCCCTTATCTTTTTTGTTTTAGTTATGGATGTTCTTACTAGGCATTCACAAGAAGATGTACCTTAGTGTATGCTTTTTACTGATGACATTATTCTTATTGATAAGACTAGAGAGGGTGTCTAAGAGAAACTTGAGTTATGGAGGTCAACCTTAGAGTCTATAGGTTTTCGTTTAAGAAGATCTAAAACTGAGTATATGGAGTGTAATTTTACTTGTAGAAGTTCTAGTGGTAGTGTTGTGACATTGGGTGAACGAGTCATTAAAAAGACTGAGCGATTCAAATATTTAGGCTTTATTATTAAAAATGTTGGTGAAATAGATGGAGATGTTATTAGTAGAATTCAAGTTGGATGGTTGAAGTGGAGGGATGCATCTGGCTTGTTGTGTGATAGAAGGGTACCGCTTAAACTTAAGGGAAAATTTTATAAGATGGTGGTAAGATCTGTATTGATTTATGGTGCAGAGTGTTGGCCAATAAAAGAGAAGCATAAAGCTAAGTGTTGTAGAGATGAGGATGCTTAGGTGGATGAGTGGCTTTACTCTTAGAGATAAAATGTGAAATGAGTATGTTTGGGAAAAAGTTAGAGTAACTCCAGTGGTAGATAAGATTAGAGCAAGTAGCCTTAGATGGTTTGGCCACATAATAAGATGAATAAAAAATGACCTTAGTATACTTAAATTAAATGAGATTTTGACACATAAAATGACATAATGGAGAAGAATGATTCATGTAGCCAACCCCACATAGTGGGATAAAGGCTTGTTGTTGTTGTTGTATTTCCAATTTAATTTTTTTTAGGTTAAATATTTAAGCTCTGACTTTTTTTTATGGGGAATATATATATATATATATATATATATATATATATATCTATCTATCTATATATATATATAGCACTTAATATATATAGCAATCAAAACATCTTATTTAATTATGTAGCATCTAAAAACTTGAATGCATTACTTTTAGTAAGCCATCTACCAAAAAGATTCAATTAGGAAAACAAAGTGAGCTTAATAAGGTAATGGATAATTTTGATATTATCGCAACTTGAGCGACTTTATTGAGTGGTCTCGTCAATGTCTTTACAAGTGAACTAGCACGTGCCTTTATTTAACTTTTAATGAATTGAAAATAAATTCATCATCTTTGCCTATTTAGGTAATTGTCAAATGTATATTTGTTTTACATTATAAATTATTAGTGATAAGATTAATGATTTTAATTGTTAATTCTTAGAAGGATGATCCAATGACTTATACTAATCTCTTTATAGAATATGATAACTAATAGGTTACCATTGAAAACAAAAATGATCAATTCATTGTCAAAGATGGAATTGATTAAGAGAGTTTTTTAAACTATCTTGGTTATTCATTGTAATATGAGTTATCTTTTCTTTGAACTATCTTAGCTAGCACCCCCTCTCCCTTATATTAAAAAAAAAAATTACTTCAGTTAAAGTTGCCACGCCTTAAGTTGAAGGACACTTGAGACATGACTTTGTGAGAACTCTTAAGAAAAGTTGCTAGTAATTCGGTTCTTAAGTATTTTTATTATAGCCAACTTAGTAGTTGGAGAAAATATTGACTTTGTATAAGAAAAAGTCGAGATTTTGACACCATTCATTTGTGAATGTAGCCATAAAGTTCATAGGTTAGCTGTTAATTCTCAAGAGATTTTAATGAGAATTTTTAATATGAAATGTTGGGATTTGATGATTAAGGTTACACTCCTGAAGTCATTTTTGCTCTTTGTTCAAAATCATGTTAATTTAGAAAGTGTCGACTTTAAGGACCAACTGGCTTTTATGGGGGATTTTGTCAACTGCAACAAGAAGAAGGTTACTTTGTTGAAAGAAAAAGACTAATTTAATTAAAAACTATTCTTCAAATATTTCTAATGAGATTATAAATAATTTTTACTAAATCGTTCAAAAACTGAAGATTGTGGTCATTTCAACTAGCAAGTTCCTATCTATTCAAGTTATTTTAGTCCATAGTTGTTAGTGAGTTCATTTGGCAACAACTTATGTAGAGCAAAGTGATTTCTTATGATATTGCCTTTGTTCCAATGTTTAATTACTTTTCTTTAATCCAATTCATTCAATTAGAAATACTAGACAAGGGCTGCTTTCAATTCTCCCTTAATTATGTTGTAATGTTTATGTGCTTAAGATGTTGATTCTTTGAAGTTCAAATGAATGTTATGAGATCATTATATGAAAATCTTTTATCAATTGCCTGTATGCAAACATCATTATCATTTGACATCATCTTTTTATAGAGTTAGTTTTTTATTTTAAAATTTAAAATTTGAAATGATTTTTAATATTAGATCGATTTGACATTTTTTTGAAATCAACACCTTTTTTCTTTTAAATAATTCTTTAGGGCCTTTTAAATCTTTTGCACTCTTATCTGTGCTTACACATTCTCCATCTTCAAACCATTTTCTTCATTGCTCTACAAATCATCTTCATGGATTTTGCCATGAAAATGAGCCCTTAAAACTTCCTAAGGCTAGCACCTTAACATGCTATATGATGATGAGTTATACATTTTTAGAGATCAATTTATACTTAAACTACAACTTTTATTTAACTAAGAATTTTTAGATATCTTGAGTTTTTATAGATTAATTTTTACTTAAAATTTGTCAAATTTTCTTACTAAGTGTCATAATTATGGTCTCGTATATGAAAGAAGTAAATTTCATGGGATATCACATTGTTCAAATGTATATTCTCCAAAAAAAAAAACTTTTATTGGTGGGTATGTTCTCTTTTCTTTTAATATTGTGAGTATGAATAACTTGGAGAATAAGATAGAGATTAAAAATTTCATTTTTGTTTGGTAAAGTTGATAATTGGGTGGTTGATTAAGATGAGATTAACCATGTATTCTAAGGGAAAATGGTTATCTTACATTCGAGAGTGTTGAGTGTCTCAAGCTTAAGTGTATTATTTTAACTATGAAGTTTTATCTCTTCTGAATCTATAAGGAGGATTTTTTATTGTATAGCAAGTCATTTTTTATGTGTATAATTGTATCTTCGCATTTGCCAAACTTATAAAATTTTGTAAATGTTATTTTCTAAGATGACTTTAACATCCATAATGTGCTTGGTGATCTTGAGGTTATCAATGTTTTAGAGGGATTTTTAAGGAGGAGCTAAAGGAGGATAAATAGAAGAAGCTAGCTACAAGTTTTGATAATTATGAGGATTTTGATGTCAAGGATCTTCCTATGATAACAATTATTGCTTTTTCTCTATTGTGCTCAATCAATTTTAGCTAATCCTTCCACTATTGCTCTCTGTCTATTAAGTCCATATCTTTGACAAGTTTTTATATCTACCAACTTTAAATCATCTGCTCATTTCACCTTCTAAATTGACTATAACTTCTAAGGTCAATCTTCCAAAGTTTGTTGTGCATTTTCTTAAGAAGTTGACTCCTCAAAATAAATCAAGTATTACTTCCCCCTAGGAAATTTTATTGATGGGAATCTGTTTTAGAGAAAGGATAAATAAGAGCAAAAAAAGAGGCTAAAAGTTATTATGGGTGGCTTGAAGGAAAAAGGAAGTAAGTTGTCACTCATTCATTTATAATATTTAGGCACTCTTTTAACATCGTAAAGATCAATATAACTTAACCTGATGTTCTCCTTAAATACTAAAAGCTTTAACCTAACCTAACTCTTTGGTTGACCTTAATAAACCTTAGAAGTAACCCATGTAAGAGGTTCACTTATAAATATTTCTTATAGTATAGGTTTGACTCTTTGGGATAAACCTCTTTCACTACTTAAGTTCAACCATTCCCTAGTGGAGATAAGCATTGGATTTAAGTAATCAATTCATCTTATCAATTCAATTATTTAGATAATTAATCATGGGATTGTGAGGATTCGTTTACCATGCTCAAAATCGATCTTGGAAACTTTACTCATAGTTAGTCAAAGGTAGCCACTTATTCTTATCTTATTTAAATTCTTTAACCACGTGATTACCCCACTCAATCAAAATTGTCAATCTCCTTGGATATTTATCATTGGGATGTTCTTTAAATGACCACTAGAACTCTTGGATATATACTTTGTTGACTAAAAGACTAAAAAAAAAAATCTAATTAAGTTCAATTTAGGTTAACCTTAGGCTTATGTTGAAGTTAAATCACCATCTCAAATTGACCAACAAATATGTCTACATGATAAAAATATTATAAGTTATTTGGTCCATCATTTGAGTCAATTGAATGCAACTTAATAGACCTACATTAACCTATTTTTGCTAGTATGACCAAATTGACCTTAACTTTCAAATTGATTGAATCAATTAGACTCATAAATTTCTCCAAATATCCTAATCATGGTCTAAGCATCACTAGGCTTGATTGCCCCTTGGCCCAAGTTCAATTGGCCAAATGAAGTAGTTATACTGCTTATGGCTTATATCTTTATTTGATATTTAATTGAATCAAGTTAATAATGACAACAAATCAAATCCTTGAGAGTGATTATAACCAATAATGTCATTAGCAAATTCTTTGTTCAACCCACATTGATGTGACCTCTCTAAAGTGATTAATTGGATATGGTCCCTTTTGTCCCAAATGAGAATGCCTATGATTATAATAAAATTTAGTGTATCAAATGGCTGAATCATGTCAAACCCTTAAAATTTATTTTAACAATGGGTCTTAAGAATTATTTTGTAGTTTAACCCAAGTTAGTTTGATCACTTAAAATGGGTCAAGTGGACCCATTGGATGAAGGTATATCATCTAAACTAAATGTGATGAAATAAGCCCATCGTGTGGGATTATAAAAATCTTCTAAAATTAGATTTTTGAATGATTATCCATAACATCAACAATCTTCTTCTCTTAATGACCTAAGCTTATAGTTAGCCTAACATTAAATTAAACACTTTTTATTAGAAGTGAATGAAGTTATGCATGGACTAATAGGATTTAGCCATTGTAGGCCTAAACTAACCGCCCTTAGATTTTTCTATGCATATAGACATTTTCATAGCTCCATCTAGTATGAAGTCATAGTTTATCCAAGGTTAACCATGATTTAAACATACATAAGTTCAACCAAATGTCCTTTAAAAGCATAGTCAATTGTGGTGTTTTAATTTGGAGTCATTGGGGCACCACACATATCTTAGGGTGTACATATTGAAGTGATCGGGTACGACATTGAGGTATGATGTACTATCCCGAAAGATAGAAACATCACCCTATAATGGATCTAATCATCTAATAAGGACTCCTATGGCAGATGGGCTTTCGTATAACCCGAGATCTTTTCCTAACTTTATATGGAAAAATAAAGTAGGGTTTATTTTATGTCGGGTTCTTAATTCCCTATGAAAGCAAGCTTTCATAGTTAATTCCATATATATATATATATATATATATATATATATATATATATGATATTTTTTCTAGACTTTTTTCTTTTTCAAAATTTCTTGGTAAGAGGGTCAGTTTGTGTGTGTGTTCTTTGTAAAGCACTTGATTCGATACGTGCACTTACGTATAGGGTAAAAACTAACAAATCATGGTGCCAACTATGCCATTACTCATATCAATTATAATTTTAATCCTACATTTTATGAGGATAAGGTGTCACCTATTTCTTATGATCTTGATCCCATATTTTCTTATAAAAATAACTCATGAGAAGCTTGACATAGATTCTACAAAACAACATTTAGAAGTTATAAAGATGAATGTTATGTAATACCCAAAAAATTCAGAAAAAAATGTAATTTAGATTTTGCATTTTATATACCTTTTTTCATACATCCCAAAAGTTTATAAAATCCCCCAAATTTTTGTAAATCAAATGATATATATATATATATATATATATATATATATATATATATATATATATATATATATATATATAGAAAAAATGTAATTTAGATTTTGCATTTTATATTATACCTTTTTTCATACATCCCAAAAGTTTATAAAATCCCCCAATTTTTTGTGAATCAAATGATATATATATATATATATATATATATATATATATATATATATATATATATATATATATATATATATATATATATATATATATATATATATATATATAATGATAAAGTTGATTAAATCCCCAAACAAATCAATTATTTAATTTATTAGCATTCATATTCAATATAATTAATTAGGTAAATTTAATTATTCAGTTACTGTAGGTATCTCTAAATTCCACTAAAACTTGCATGCATTGGGCTGTGATGATATGGGTGATCTAAATATAAAAGTACATTTCCTATTTACCTCCTCCATGCTTTTGCTTTCCTTCACTGCCTTTCACACGAGAAACCGGAAATAAATCCCCGTGTGGCTGGACTGGAGAGAATTTGGCTGGCTGGAAGATATTTTGGAGGACAAACCGTGGGTTCGAGGAGGTAAATACAATGAATTTTAGGTAAGGAGTTTAAGCTTGTTTATGTTATAGGTATGCATGCATATTATAGATAGAAATAGGTTCATTTGATAAACAAAATCCTTAGTTTATCATTATTTCTCGTTTCATACGTAGGGCAGCTGATAATTTAGAATTTAAGTGTTACAATAGTATAATTATCTTGTAAGAGTTGATAGTTAGATTAATATAATTAAATGATACTTTATCTTAAAGTAAACTAGGAAGTAAAAGAGAATAGGTTGCAACAACTATAGAACGTTGGAATTGAAATAAATGACTAACAATTGATAAGTATGTGTAAGTTTATATGTAGGGATATGTATGTAAATAACCACATTCATGTACAAGTTTGATTAAAATGTAATCATTCCTAAAAAATTTACTATAATAAGTTTGAAATTTAAAATTTCATAAAATCAATGAGAAACAATTTATAAATGAAATATAATTGATTTTATATATAGTGCACAAATTTTTTAATTAAATCAATATAAGATAGGCATTTTAACATTTGATAGAAATGGGCAAACTTCAAAACGATAGGTTATATATTATATAGATATGTATGATTAAGGCATCCTTATAACATTATCTTATTCACTAGATAAACAACAATTGGCAACAATTGGAGTTGTTTGGTGATGTTTGGTTGTAAATCAGGAAAGCTTATATGAGAAGAAGTTGAATTGAAGTACAAAAATTTTTTTAGCTTATAAATGTATTAATTTAAGTGTATTGTAGGCATTTCATGACTTAAAAGAAAATTTTTTTATGTTAGGTTGTATACTTGCGTCATCTAGCACATCATGACATTGGCTCAAACACCGAGGTGAGAATTGTAACTAATAATTTAAATTTAGAATTCTATAGGACTGTTGGTTGCCACTATTTCTACAATTTAGAGTGAATGCATTATATATTATGTGTAGATTTTCTGTCATATCTTGTTCAGATAAAAATGATTGTTTGCCGCATAGCCTAGAATTACATTTTACTGATTTACTAGAATTGTAATTCAATTAAATGCCTTAGTGTCATATTACACAATTGTGTATATTGAAAGTATTTCAGTATAGATACTGCTAATTACTAAATGAAATGTAATGTATATGCTAAGTAGAAAAATGCTATAAAATTGTGATAGGAAGACGCTATGTGAGCAATGTGCCAAAGTTACGATGGCCTTTGAGGATCTTAAAATTTCCAACTCTTGACATTGAGGTTGGGCAAACCAATTGGTGTCAGGGGGGCTATTTGGTAAGTAGTATAGTATCGAATTTAGCTAAGTTAAAATGGGTCAAGTTGACTCAAAATTCAATTAAACCCTCATGTGGCATAGGCTAATTGAATTCTTAATTATCCTATGTTCAATGAATGATGATTTAAACTTAAAATTAAAACAAAATCAATCAAGAAAAACATGATTAAGCTTGAATCAAATCCAAATGGCATAATTAAACACCAAATGAACTTAAACTTGAATCAAACCCATTCAAACCTATCCTACGATGGGATAGGGGTAATTGACAACAAGTTTAAGCAACTAAACTAATCCCAACTAAAATCCAAAATGAAATAATATGTCATGGTAAGCTAATGGAGAATGAAGCAAAATCCAACTTTCTCTAATCCCTCATTCCCTTTGTCCATCCACCTTGGCACCATTAGATAGGTGTGAAACAACTGATCATTATTGGAGCAAGCCCCAAGAACAATAATCTACCTTCCCGACCCAGAGGGCTCTCGGCTTCTAATGGCAAACCACGGAAGTGAGCATTTCATGATAGTTTGAGCTTTCCACCACCTTCCATGAGTGAAATGAAGTCAAGCGCACCTATACCCCGATCCCCTCACCACCGGGAGGCCGGAGAATGACTAAGCTCACCGAAATCCGTCTGTGCCTTGGTCTATAGGCCAATCCGTAAGGAGAGATCCAATTCCTCCTTTCCACACCCTCATCACATCATTCTGAAGCTATTCGAATCAATTGCACCGTCGGAGGTCACCGTCAACGGCACACCCTTAACTGACCCCTTTAAGCTTTCAGTTTTAGTCCTTTGTTCTCAAGTGAGATCATGCCGTATAGATGTGATCCATGTGATGTCTTGATAGTTTTGAAAGAGAAATTGAGCAATTTCAATAGTCGGATTGCCATAAATAATCTTGAATTGACGGAAAATTCTCGGCTTCTATCGTCACCGAAGGAGGTGAAATCTTTGCCATATATTCCATCCATTAGGAATAGACGGCTGAGATCTAGTCGAACTATTGGATTAAAACCTTAATAGGGAACCCGTGGACGCATTCGAGCTGTCCAATCTTCGATCATACATCCCGAAATGAAATCGTGTGCATCACCATTTTAATGCAAGATCCACGTGGATCCCGCATGGATGAACAACGCAGTGCCATGTGGTGCCGATGCGTTTAAATAGAAAGATCCATATTTTTGATTTTAAAAATTGTAAAAAAATAGGAAAAACTTTAAGAAATCATAATAAATTAAATATTAAGCCAAAAAATCTAAATAAAAGCTCTATGGATTCATCTAAGTGAGGGGAATCAATTAAAATTAAAATCTCTAAATTTTATGGGATAATCTTTGATTAATTTGGGTTTAAATGAAAATTCTAAACTTAAATTAATCTTAATCCATTAAACTTTGGGGAACTAAAATTGATGTTAAAATGTACCTCAAAGAAAATTTTCATCATTTATTTCAAAATAAATTAAGAGATAATGAAATAAATAAATATTAATTGAAAAACCTAATTTTAATGAAATAAATAAATATTAATTAAAAAAATTATGAAAAATTATAGAAATAACTTAAATCATCATAATGCACCCCAATAAACTTAAATACATCATTGAAACTCTTTGAAACTCTTTGAAACTTAATAAAATACAAAATCACCTAATCTAATGATTAATTGAATTAATTAATTCAAATAATCAACCTAAACTTAAGAAAATCATAGTAAATCAACCAAGTTTTCAAAAATTATGAATAAACTTTTTATTGAAATATCTTCTTGGGAGGAATCTAAAAAAATAAAATAAAATAAAATAAAACCCTTAAGTGATTTTCTCTAAATTAAGTTTAATTTAGATTTTATTGAAATACTTAAAATCTAAATTAAACCCAACTTACACCTTACACATCTGATCAAGATGAAATTTTAGGGAAACCAAATTGGCAGTCAAGGAACCCCACTTGCTAATAAATTTGCTAATAAATTAGTAAATTTCCAAGTCTCTAGGTCAATACAAGTGAAATAATAAACCAAAAAAGTTTAAAATTTTATAAAATTTATGAAATAAGTTTGAAACATTATTAAATATATCATAATACTTGCAAAAAATTTCCAAATAATCTAAATGCAAAGGGACTTAATTAAACATAAACTTAGGTCTAGTATTAAGGATAAAAAAATATGAAATCTAATTAAACTTCAAAATTAATAATTCAATAATTAATCAAAAGCTTACTAATAAACTGAGATGTAAAAATCATGAATCTTTGAACTTATGAACCTATTAAGGTCATTTAAATCAAAAGAACAAAGTGAATATGAATATAAATAAACTAAATAAAGATGAATTGATTAAACCCAAGTGACATGAAGCATTAAAATGACTTAGGATGGGTTAATATACAAGAACATCTCTTCTTAAACTTCTTAGATCAAAATAGTAACTACACTAAATTAAATGATGAGATTCTTCCAAAAATAAGGAAATCATAACATGTAAATGTTAACGAAATAATAATGCATAAATGTTAATAAAGTCATAACTTTAAATGAACCATTGAAACTCATTAAAAAATATAAGAAATTTAATGAAACAAAAAATGGAAATAAAGAAAACCAAGATAAAACTTAAGCATACCGATTGAAATAGAAAACATAAAAGAAACATTAATAAACTAATCAAATTAATCTAAAACCAAGATTAAATGGATAGGGAAATAAAAATGAAAGCTAAATCAAAGTAAATCATAATCACATAAACACTAATATAATAAATAAACCTAATTAATCCAAGTTAAATGAATAATACAAATAAAATAAATGAAATGAATTTAATCAAATGAATTAATAAAATCAAATTATAAAATTTAAACTATAATAATAAATGAATTAAATTTAAAGTGAAAACCAAATCAAATTAAATTATAACAATTTAGATATACTTTAATCAAACTTAATTAAAAGAAATAAAATAAAATTAAAATATGATTAATCAAATAAAAATAAATGGATGAAGAGAAGAATTCAATACAAAAATGAAGACATTCATTGAATGACACTTAAATTAAACTAAATCATCTAAATAAATTTAAAGAAGGATTAATTAAGATACTTAAGATCTTAATTAAACCTTAAAATGAATCCTCACTTTAGGGTGAAGGCTTCATTCTATTAGAATTTAAGATGTTGAATAGAATGGGTTCCACCCAAAATAGAACCTATTGTATTCTTCATTTTTGAAAACGTAATTTCACCTTAACATACAATACACCTAAAATGAAAATGAAATTGTAAATAATTAAATCAATTAAATTGAAACCACCCATGTAAATTAAATAAATTTAAAAACAAAAAGAAGTTAAGAGAATAAAAATAATAGTTTTTATAGTTAGTAACATATGGTATATAGTTTGGACACCCGAGGTCGTAGGACTACTAGTCCGAAGGAGGTCTTGATATCTCGAATCTCTAGTGTAATAATGACACGTACCTATGAAGCAAGTTATGAGAATTAAAAAATATAAAAATCAAATTAAATTAAAAATTAGAAACTTAAATTGAAACTTGAATCTAAAAGGCCTAACAAAGTCTTGCAACACAAACCTAATTCCTTCACACACTAGATTATTAGGTCACAGACTATAAACTTAGGTTATATTGATCTGTGATATTCTTTGATATGATGTGATATATATTTTTTCTTATTTTATAGTGTACTATTTTAGACTACATGTCTAGAATTGTTTGCTCATTAGATTAGATGGTAGGACGTTCTTTTAAGAACTAATGATATCTTCTGTAAGAAGTTGTGCAAAGAGGACTGATGTCATAAATTATATATAAATGCTAATTATTTATAGGCACTGAATAAATCTCTTAGCATAGCCTAATATAATAGGTGGGCTTGGCAAGAAACTAATGCTAAGCTCATATGTTTGCAAAAATATAACTGCTAGTGTGCTATTTTCTAGACATTTGTTTTGTAGGGCTTAAAATTCATTTTTAAATTAAAAATATAATTTGAGCTTAGAATTATGTTATGATCTATGGGGTCTAGGAATAGTAGGAGTTGACCCTACCGATAAATAGATGAAGAGCTCCCTTATGAAGCCCAATGGAGGTCCCTAAAGAAGGAGACAATCCTAGAAAGAAGACCTCCATAGATCTAAACTTGTAGTTCTAGGCTGGGCTATACAAGGGCAGAGCTCGACTACCCATTTTATCTTTCTTTCATGGTGTACAGTAGTAGCCGATCACATTGGCTTGTTCTTTAATTTAAATTGGCTTGATTTGCTTTAGCTGTGCAATAGAATCAACCTGCTTTTTTGAGTTCCTTTTTGTGCTATATTTTCTATGTGGGATGCCCGTATGATTAGGCTCTTAGGAAAACTAAATTTTTTGCCCAACTTACACTTAAAAAAAAAAGAAACTCAAAACTTCACATTAACTAAAGCCCTAAGAATAACTTAAAATTAACTAGAAATAACTACTTTTATTAATCATGCTAACATATTATTTTAACTCCATGAATTGGGCATTTTACCCATTGCACATAAGGGGCATCTGACCTTTAAGGATGACCACCTTCTTAGGGATGTTTGTTTTCTTTTCTTGATTTGGCTCATGACCACTTCTAATTGCATGTCATTTAGGCATAATACATACCCTAAGACCATAAATGAATTATGAGTCAAAACATTTAAAAGCTAAAAAATATGCATTAGTTAAGTGCATATCATACGCTACATGATCCTAAGGATTATTGAGTGGGTCTAGGTTCTTAGATTCTTTTCTAAAATACAACTACCCAACCATCTTGCATACATGAGGCTTGGCATCATGGGTTTAAAATGCGCTTAGGTAATGTTAGCTAGCAACCCTTTCAAGCAGGTTATAAGCCTAGAAGAGTCAAGGGTAGGTTTTATTTCTTAAGTAAGATAGAGCCAATAATTCTCAAAAGTGAAACTAAGTTGAGCCTCTGACTTATGTTCTAGAGCATCATGTTGGAGTAAGTCTTCATCCATAGATATTTCTATAATAGAATATAACTCCTAGATTTCTAATAAAATGTTAACTTGAAATTCTATTTAAATTCCAAAATTTAAAGCCCAACGATAGAATAGTTGAAATGCATAATAGGAATCCCAGTTTTAGTAGACATTTCCTACTTCATCTTGATTAGCTTCCAAAAATAAATCTTTTCGCTCTGCAACATTCCCATTTGAAATTCCAAAATATAATTTTCTTTTGAAACCAACTTAGAAATTCATTAAAATAATAGCTTATTTCTTTAATAGAGAGTATTCTTAGGAAGAGATGATTTGTTCCTAAGAAGTAATTAACTATAAGGGCTTGCCCTTATAGGGAACCATGAACCTAATTTAAAATAAATCATGTTCTACTTCTCATGTGATTTAGGAGAAAACTCTTAGGTATACTAAGGCCCATTAGACTTATGAGTCTTTTATTAAATGATCGGATCCATTATAGGATAACATGTTTTTCTCCCAAGATAATATGTTTACTCTTTAATGACACATTTGATCATTCAACTAAGAAATTCCTAAATTCTATGTGGTGTCACATATTTTTTCCACAGTTACATGCTAGTATATTTGCACTAATAAAGAGAGTTTAACATTTTATATTTATTTGAAAATTCTCAAAACCATAGATAAAAGAGGGTTGTAAGAGACATCAAAATTTTTATGTGAGAAATCAAAAAGAAAAAAAAATATCATGGGACTTACCCTATTGGAAATAATTCTACTATTATATATTATAGGTTTTAAATAATATTTTTACTCATAATTAGACAAGACATTGATATAATCTAATAAACATAAACTATGGTGCATCAATGTTATAATGATAGTTGGATGAGCCATAAGGTATTAGAGTTATCATTAAAAGATCAATTTATGGTATTTTTGATCATTCTCCTTTGAAGAGAAGAGACTTGGGACTAAGAAGTGTAATATAAATCTTTATGTTGATAATAAGAGTCAAATTTATTATTGATAAAATACATTAACCTTATTGGTGATGACATACATCAATATTTTTAGTGATGATTGGTAAGAAAATTAGCAGTGCTAATAATTGAGTGGCAATGTAGTTAGGCAATGAAGGTTGGAAAACCATTATAAGATGATAATGCTCATGACACTATAATTGTGCGATGTTGATTAGAAGGCTATATTTGGATGATGGTAATAAAGTTAAGTGTAATTGAGCGATTGTGGTTTGGTGAAGTGTAATCTAGTGATGGTGGTCTAGCAATAGTAATTGCTAGCGGTGAACATAGATATCAAATATTTATTGAAGTTTTAGAATTTTTTAAACCTCTAGGTTTTATCTAATTTTAAGTCAAGATCTAAATCCCTCCTCCTCCTATCTAGAGAATGGGGATCTATCTATAATTTTCTAAAGTAGCATATTAATAATCTTAGTAATGATTCACAATACACTCCATCAGATAACTTATGTTAATTTAATCATAGATCATTATTTTACCATTTGAGTATTGTAATGATCTTAGAATTAAGTAATTTTGGACTTAATATATTTCTCTTATTATAACACCCATTTTAATTACAATCATGTAAAATTTGGAGATCATTTGGTACTTAGTTAATGCCACAAAGTTATGAATATAATTTATTGGTTGATTGAGCTCTTTGGGAGTTGAATTAGATCACTTTTTGTGTTATTTTAATGAAATATTTATTTATTTATTAAGTTTATTTAAATCAAGTTGGATAGGTCTATATTTAATTTCAAACGTTTTAACTCAAATATTGCATGAATTTTTTGAAATATCATTTCCCTCTATTTTTTAACAATAAACTATTTGAGTCTAAAAATAATGTCATTAAAAAGTATGAGTTATAAAAACTTAATTACTTGTCACATTATGATTTTTTAATCTTTATTATTGATAGTATGTTAGAACAGAGATTGATTATATCTCTATTTTTTAAAAGTTGAAATTCTATTTCTTCAATATTTATACTTTTTTATAATTGAGATTGTCTCCAACTCCCATCCTTAAATTTTTCATAACTCTATTTCTCTATTATTTATAAATTTTCTTAATGGATATTGAACATAAATATTTATATCATTACTTATTTCTCTACTTTTATATACATCTTGAGGGGATGAGAGAATACTCACATTTCACAATTCTCTCTTTATAAGCTTCAATTCCTTCTCTTAAAAGAAAAAAAAAATTGTATAGGCAAATTACAATCTCCCTCATAAGCTCTAACACATTACCAAGTGTGTCAAGCTATTTTTAATTGGTGGATCTGTGAGCACTCAAGATTTGTAATTCCTATGATGGTGTCATTCTTCTTTCTTAAAGGGGGTTGACTTTCACTATTTGTATGTATTGAAGTTGAGGTACCTAATGTTCTCAATCTTTGTGTTAGAACTCTAATCTTCTTTTGAAAAGAAGTTGATTATCTTTGTTTGGAAAAATGGATCAAAGGAAAGAAAATTTTTTGCCTCATTTTGACGCTTTTGCTTTCTTCATTAAACAAGTTAATAACTCTTAAAATTCATTGTAGTCCATGCTAGAAATGATGACTAATGTAGCAATACATCCTTAAGATGATGATGAAAGAAAGTTCCCTACAAAATTGTATTTGATATTTTATGCAATCATTCTCCTTTGAGGAGATGAGACTATAAACTAAGAGTGGGAGTTTATGTTGGTGGAATGCATCATCTTATCAGCAATGGCATACATTGATGTTGTTCACTATGGTGAGTGATTAAGTCAATGAGTATTGATAATTTGGAGATAGTGTAGTTGGGCAATAATGGTCAATAGAGTGTAATCAATTAATGGTGGTTAGAAGATTATAGTAAAGTAATGTTAGTTAGGAGACTTTAGTTAGGCAATGGTGATCATGAGAGTATGATCGAGTGATAGTAGTGGTGATGTGTAGCCAAACATGGTGGTTTGGTGATGACGATTGCAACAGAGATCATCATTATTGAACATCAAGTAAACTTTTAGAGTTTCTTAAATCTCCATGCTCTCCCTAATTTTAAATTAAGGTCTAAATCCCCTTAGTATATGGAGAATGGGGTATATTTATAAAAATGTTAAGTAACATTTTAGTAATTTTAGTAAGATCCATAAAACACTCAATCAAAATGGCTATGTTAAAATTATAACCCCACTCAAGCATATATTTTATTGGCCTTCTTTTAAAAGATGTGTTGAGTGGTAGAGATACAATTTTATACCTTCCAATAAGCTAAAACTATAAAATAAAAATCAAGAAAGTATATAGCCTTTACCATCCCTCGTAAACCTTGGGAGGACATATCAATGAATTTTAACACCTAGTGAGCATAATATGATCTTTATTGTTATTGATCAATTTTCTCATATTCCCACTTCTTGTTTTATTCAAAGTCTAGTAATACACGACATATATTAAATATATTTTAAAATGATTGTGAGATTACATGGACTTCCATCTGCTATAGTTTTTGATAGAGTTGTTAGATTTGTATCTTATTTTTAAAAAATATTTTAGAAATCAATGGGCATTATGTCAAAATTCTCCTATATGTTCCACCATATAATAGGTAAGCAAACTAAGATTATTAATAAAACCTTAGAAAATTTATTGACATGTTTAGTTGGAAAGAGCATAAAAAATTAGGATCAAGTTCTACTTACATGAAAATTTAGATATAATAGCACTATTTTGAAGATTATCAATAAATCACCTTTTAAATAGTTTAAGTACAATCCTAAGAAGGCTATTAATTTAATTTATAAACATACTAATGTATTTTCAAATTTAGCATACACATTTGCATGTGGTGTTAATAGCTTCATGAAGATGTAAAAAAATAATTGGAATATGCTAAGTATGTTAAGAAAAGGAAACAAAATAAATTTTTTAAGGAATATGATGTAGGTGCTTATGTATCTACTTGAGAGATTTTCATATATAAAATATTAAAAATTTACAAAAGAGAGTATATAGGCAATTTAAGATAGTTAGGAGACTTGATACTAAAGCTTATATCATTAAATTGCCTTTTAACAAATTTATTAGCCCTATTTTTAATGTGGAAGACTTAATATCATTTAAAGGAATTACCCAACCTCCAAAAATATAGAATAACACTTTTATAGTAGGAAATTAAAATTATTTGTAGGTACTTATCCAACCTTCATTCTTTGAAGTTGAGCATATTATCACTATTGAGGTGCTTTTAGATGGATATGAAATACACATATTTCTAGTTAGGTGGAAAATTAAACGTATAAGTTACCATACTTGGCTAACATAAGAGGAGCTATTATAACTTACATCAAAGCTAGAAAAAGAGCTACATTGGTTCAAACGCTTTAGAGAAAAGGTTTTTGAGGCATAGTGGAAATGATATAGCATTAAAAGTATAAAGAGATAGAAGTGGTCCAACTAGAGAGCTCATTCTAAAAAATGGCATTGAACATGAATGCCCAATAATCATATGCAAGTTGAAGTGGTGTAGCATAAACACAAATTCCCATAACAAGAGCTAAGATAAGAGAGATAAAGGCTAATCATGGAGGTCTGATCACAAGAAGTAAGAGCATTATGAAGTGGAAATTAAGCTTAAAGAAATGAAGATCAATTCAAAGACTTAGCTTTGTATTATTTTTTTCATAAATGTGTAATATTCATTGATTGAAGAGAAGTTACAAAATACTGCCTCTAATATAAGGTTGACCAAAATTGTTACTTTTGACTAATTATTTTATGACATTACATGACTTAAAAAAATAGGCATAGCTCCTAGCTTAGCAAGATAGTTGGATTCATCATTTCCTTCCATATGGAAATGTGTGATGTTCAAATGTAATGATGAGCAAAGTCTCCAAGTATACCTAAACTAGTAATAAACAAACCAAGAGGGATTTATTTCACCAAAAAAAAAAAAAAATACTATAACCAAATTAAGAGATTCTGACTTAATCCAAAAGATGGATAGCTTGGACAACTTGTAAAGGATTAGGCACCTCACATAATTTAATAAAGTTGCAGATAATGGTAATGTTTTAATCTCTTAAGATGTCACTTGGGCCTGCATGTTGTTTAAACTTGAGAAGGAACCATTTATATTGATCCTCAGTCACAACATATATGATATGATACACCTGATAAGAGTCCATTTATGCTTAGCATGGTAGTTAACCCAGCCTTTTTGATTTACCATGTTTGATAGCCTTCAACAAACCAAAACTTGAGCTTTTCTAAGGTAGGAATATACACCTCCATTTAGGCTTAGCATGGTAGTTAACCAAACCTTGTTGATTCACCATGTTTGATAGCCTTCAACAAACCAAAACTTGAGCTTTTCTAAGGTAGGAATATACTTGATGCATGATTTTAGATGGCGTTATTTTCTTTCTCTCAAACTTGGCCATGTTTGTATCACACGATATAAACCAAAAAAAATGAAAGAGAAATATGATTAGATGAAGAGTAGTTCCTGGTTTTCTATTAACTATAACCAATTGAATTTTGTTAAACTACTTTACTGAATTCTTATCTTGAGATAATCATCAATGATATTCCATATGCCAGTAGTTTTTTAAAAGTGTAGAAATAAATGATGAATAGATAACATATTGTTATAATGCGCCATTTAGAAGCTAGTGATACCCCCTTCTCATAAGTTCTAGCATCAGCTATAATAAGCCATGAAAATAACTACCAATAGAAGAATAAAATGAATGGTTTAATGCTCATATGATAGATTATTTTTCCCTAGCTATAATGTTTACCAAGTCTTTTAATATTAATAGTTTAAGACTATTATGCCAGATTATTTTGCCCCAGCTATAATGTTGACCAGCTCTTCTAATATTATAAATCATTTTGGTTAGAGTTTGTTTCAATGAATGTAGTGCAAATATTGACTTGTCTAAGGAGTTATAGTTAATGGGAACATTCAGTGTTCATTATACTAGTTGAAATGTGTTCAAGAAAAAGACTACAAATTTTAGTTTTGTTCCAAACCACCAAGCCTTATTGTTATAAAAATAGTTGCTTGACATGTAATTGGTCATCTTGTCTCCAATTATATTGAGAGAATGGCTCATTATTAAGCCATATATTATGCCACAAATTAATGTTACTTTCAAAAACTTGTCATGTAATAATACTTTCAGCCTCTTTCCTAAAAGTCAAGATTTTTTATTAGCAAGTGGTTTGCCATTTCTGAGTTGAATTTGGGTTGGTTGTGTATTCATGCAATATTTTTTCCTTGATAAACTAAGCCCATGGTGAATTCTATTGTCTAAACCTAACTCAAAGATTCATGGCATTTCAATAAATACTATCTTGTAAAGATTTGTATAGTATGACCCTTAGTTGTATAGTATAATTATGATGGTTATTAAGTCAATCATGTCATCCAATGTGAATCAACAAAAGAAAATTATACTAATCATATAATATGACGGCGATTGTATAATATGATTAGGATGAGTTTATTAAAAATTATTTAAAAATTTTTTAATTTAACATCCTCCCTATAAATACACTCCTTGGAAAGCCTAACCTGATAATTTGAATGTGAGAGAGTTTAATTGAGGCTTATGAAAGGGTGTTCTCTTAGAGAAAAGTATAGGGAATTCTCTCTTTTTTTCTTTAAGAGATCCTTTGTGAGATTTTTTTTTTTGTGAAATTGTACTTTATTTTGGTTATTCTTTTTCATCCACCTTACTATTGTGAGTTGAGCTTTAACTTGTGAGTTTGATCTTGTGGATAAAACATATGTGCGGTTTATTATTTAGAGAAGGTTTTGTATCATAGAGAGAGAGTGGCATCCTTCTTGCCTTGAAAGAGAAGAGGAGTGGTGTAGTGTTTCTCCATTACCCGTTAAGGAGAGATGGATCTCTGCCTTGGTTTCTCATGCCGAAGGAGGGATATTAAAATTTTTGAAGAAGATTTGAAGAGTGGATGTCTATTTGTAGGACTGAACCACTATAAATCACTTTGTGCCCTTATTTTTCTTTATTTTATTTTTTGTTGCTCTTATCTTTTATTATAGAATGTTGGTTTCAATTTTTAAGTTTCTTGCTCACTAAACTTGAGATGTTTCTTTTGAATTTTTTTTATAATTTTTAAAATGCACAAATCCTCTCTCCTCTTAAGTGTCTCATTCTTACAGGTGATATCAGAGTGGATTGCTTGTTTTACAGTTTAACATCCACAAGTAGATCGGACAAGGACACATCTAGAAAACCAAAATAATATGAAATGATACTCTATTACCTATGACCTGATTTTCTCTACTTGATGATATTGTTTTTATTTTTGAAAATTTACATGCTCACTTTTATTCAATCAATTAATTTTTAGATGTAGAATCTGATAGAGGTAGGATATTCAATCCCATTTGAAATTGTTAGTGGAAAATGTGTTAAAAGTCCTTTTAATTTGTGGTTAATAAAAGATAAGAAATTGGCACAATTAAATATAAATATTAAATTACTTTTTCTCTACTTTAAAATATGAGGATTATTTGCGTGTTTTCACCTACAAAACTAGTAAAAAAATTTAGGAAAAGTTGTGTGTTACTTATGAAGGAACTAATGAGGTTAAGCAATCACGTATCAACATGCTTTTACATGATTTTGAACTATTTTGTATGACACCTCATGAGGCTATTTCTGATATGTACATATGCTTTATAAAATAATAACCACACTGCATGCTTTAGAAAGAGATTTTCAAATGTTGAAAAATGTTTATAAAGTTTTGTATTATTTGGCTGAATCTTGGGATGCAAAGGTCATGAATATTTTTAAATTTAAATATTTATTTATTTATTCTATTGATTACTTTTTTTAGTTGTCTTATTATTTATGAACAAAATATTATACAAAGAAATACACATGCATGTGATAGAAAAAAGGGAAAGGTGATCATCCAAAAGGTAAATATCTCAGATTGCATCAAGGAGGAAGGCATCACTGATGATGTTGGTGTAGCACTCATAACTAAGATGCTTAAAAGTTTCCTAAAAGATAAAAATGAAGAGTTTTTACTAAAAGAAAGGAAAATAAAAAAAATAAAAAACTCCTTAGAGGTTACCAAACTTATTTGTTATGAATGTAAGAAACCAGGTTACATCAAATAAGAGTGTCTTTCACTCAAGAACACCAATCAGAAAGATAAATAGATATGCAAAATGTGATACAAGGAAGAGTAAAAGGACTTAACTTGCTTTCTAGATTAACTTAGATTTAGACACTTCTAAGAAGAAGTTGTAGAAGAAGCCACAAATCTATATTTTATGTTAAAAGAAGATTCTTATGATTCTGATGATAATGGGTAAATAATCTCAGTTATGATGGTGTTTTAATTAGGAGTCGATGTGTGGACACCACCCAGATCTTAAAGGGTACTTATTGAAATAATTGGGTATGGCATTAAGGTATGATGTACTATCTCAAAAGATAGAAGCATCACTCTACAATAGACCTAATCACCTAATAAGAACTCCTAAGGCTGATAGGTCTTCGTATATACCAGAGATCTTTCCCCTACTTTACATAGAAAAATAAAGTAGAGTTTATTTTATGCTGGGTTCTTTAATTCTCTATGAAAGTAAGCTTTTATAGTTAATTGCATTATAGGAAGTTGGATTTCCTAAGAATACTCTCGATTAAAGTAGTCAATCATATCTTAAAAGATTTTAATGCTAGACTATGAAAAGATTGGATTTTTTGGAAAATTAAGTGGGAAGGTTTAATTTAGAAAGGCTTATTTTGAATTATAAAGAAAGATAAGTAGGGAGCACTCATGATACTAGGAAGCCTAGTGAGCACTCCAATCTATCCTATGGTGAAGCTTTATATGTTTTAAAGAGAAAGTTTATTTTAATTTGAATTTAAATTTTTATTAGAATGTTAGGGCTTACAATCCATCAACAGAAGGTTATGAAAATGCCTAATGCCTAAGAGGTGAGGATTTATACTCGTAGCTCAAAGAAAACAAGCAACCTTAGATCCTAAATCTAGGGTAGTTTAGCACAAGCTAAGAGCTCAACCTAAATCTAAATGAAAGGGGGACATAGTAGTTTACCTCCACAAGAGAGGATAAACTCGTTCGACTCTTTTGACCTTATGACTGCTTGCAGTGGCCGCCAGCCAAGACCTCATACGATTCAAAGCTATGTAGACCGGTATTACAAAATTATGAGATAGCTAGGCTGTTATTTAATTTGGAAAAGAGACTAGAGTTCTAAACTCACTCCCTAAGAGACTAGATCATGATTGATATGAATTCATGACTTAGACTAAATACAAAATTTTATAAATTTTTATATCATTTTGACACATTAATTTGGATAAAGGCTTAAGACAATTATGCCAAAATGCATGATAAAATAGAGTTGTTGGCTAAATCAGTGGGAAGAGGTGTTCTACACTATATGGGATGCCCTCACAGATCAAGAATTCCCCTATCGTGCAAGAGTGGAGACCCTCCCTATTTAAGAATGAGATAATATGTTATGCATGATGTTAGAATATTCAACATTTAGCTAAGGGGTTGCTAAATATTTTAATTATCTTGATTATAACCTAAGTTTTAAAGTGAGGTTATGAGTTATTTTAAAATTTAGTTATGAGTTATTAATGGGATTGAAAAATTAATTTTTGTTCTAAAGAGCCTACCCCATCCAGGCCACACATTCAAACATCAAGCTTAAGAAACCTATGAAAAATATGAAATTTCTATCACATAAATTAAACACACCAATCAAATATTTATAGATTATCGTGAAAGAATAAGAGGCTAGTGTGACCAGGTACCGTTGTACACCCAAAAAAATAGCCGAGCTCAACCCTTATACAACCCAGATTACAACAAAATTTTACAATTATAATTAAAGAAAATACTATGGGAGTCTTCATTCTTTCCTTTAGTTTGAATTGCTCCAAGGCTTCACAGGGCATCCCAAGACTTTGCCTTCTATCCATTGCTCATCCTAAACCCGATGGCACTAATCCTAATTCTTATTGCAAAATTATATGTTTGGAAAGTAAAATATATCTACACCTGGAAGATAGATGTTAGCTAAATCATACATACAAACCTAACCAGTTATATTATATAATTTGGACTTAACACCCTACACATGGATAACCAAGCTCACCTGTCCTAATATGGATTAACCAAAGGGGTATAAGCAACTTGCAAGCAAAAGCATTTATATTTATTTTAGTAGCCCCATTAGCATAATCCCCTGCATAAAATATCATTAGGCTAATAACAACCTAGCATCTAGTCTATGCACAACAGTCCTAACATCTAGTCTAAAATATTATATCACCAAAAAAAACACAACATCATAACATACATCATCCTAACTTAGAGCTAGAAGTGGTGACTTAGCATTCTAATGTGTGTGCTTAGGCTTAGTGTGGTATGTCTTAGCTAGGCTTTATAATTATAATTATCTCAGTTTGAAATTATTTAATTTTCACTTTAAGTTATTTAGAGGATTGGTTGATTTTAATATATATATATATATATGTATATATATATATATATATATATATATATATATATATATATATATATATATATATATATATATATATATATATATATATATATATATATATATATATATATATATATATATATATATATATATATATATTCATTTATTTACTTAACATCTAATTTTAAAAAGAGAGGAAGGAGATTTAACCTCCTTCATCCCTACCCTAAGTTATTTTCTAAAGAGTGTATTATTACAAATTTTGTTTCTTTTAGTGAATGGTTTATTAAGTATTTTTATTAATCTTATGTTTGAGTTAATCTTAATAAATTCTATTTAACATGAAAGGCATCTTAAGATTAATGAAATTGAATTTCCATCACATAGATGATGTCACACCATTCCTTCTCATCATTAATAACATGCATATGATTTTAAACTTAGAATACCTATACATGCAATGTATTTTGGCATACTTAGATGATTATGAATGCATATACTATTGGTAGAAAAGAGGGATTTTTATTCTTTAGTTAAATACACATACACATGTATTAAAGATTTAAGCAAGTATGCGCCATTGCTTAAACTAGGAAAGTGAGATAATCTATGATCTCTTTGGGGCTTCTTAAAGCCTCGTATTCCCGAGATGTCTAGATTATATACTTGATATCTTAAATATATATGAATATATATACAACTATGAGAATGAGAATCATGCAAAAGAGTACATGTTAATAAATTTATTTATTCATGTAAAGTTAAGTTCTATCCAAATTCTAGTATATGTATACATAATAATGACATCAAGTAAGTACGTGCCATTATTAACCAGAGAAGTGTAATCTAAGACCTCCGTGGGGTGACTTAAAGCCTTGTATTCCCAGGATGTCTAGACTATATACTTACTAACATTCAAACATATGTAAACATATGCATGAATCATGAAAATTAAACTACACTTTAGCATGTTTAAGCTATAACAAATGTAAATCATATAGAATATTCATAGCCAACATCAATTCAAATTTTCATTTATAATTTTGAAAATTATTTTGAAATTTATTAGTGATAATAGCCACACATATAATAGGATTAATCCAGCACATGCAACTTACACATAATTAAATTCAATTGATTCTTTTATTTGAAAACATGAATGAATGATATCAAATGACATACAAAATTTGTAATGATTGAAAAGGAATAATCAAACACTTTCACGTAATCCATTCAATTACATTAATTCCTAAGGACAATCATATTAAATAAAATCATTTAAAATCAACCAAAGCTTCTTATGGAATTTGATGTTTATATTTTAATTATTAAACTTAAAGAAAAGAAATAACATTAGCTATTTTTCCCTCATCCCACATTAGTGACTTAACATATTTAAGGAAATATAATTAAGTAGCTTTATGGATTGATTAAGTTCAAGTCCTTCAACAAATAATTTATTATCCCTTTCCTAAGCTTCTTTAATTCAATTAAGCATTTAATTATGAACCTCTAATAATATACAAATGAGAAATTAAAATTGCAATGCACTTAGTGACCTAGTATAATGAGGATCATAATTAAATATTAATTAAATTAAAGAAGGATCTAAATAATTACTTATATGATTTTTCCACACCTATGGGTTAACCATAATTTCTTTAAGGGTCTTTAGGCTATTGAACACATAAAGAGGAACCCGTAAATATAATTTAGATTATATAGAGAAATTATCATTTTAATTTGATTTCATTTCATCATTAGTTGCTTAATTAAGTCTTGATTAATCCATACATTAATTAGCGCTCTTAAAAGAAATGAATTTAGGGAAATAATTAGAAAAGAGGTCCTAATCATTCCACTTCATCATTTAACTATTAATAGTATTTAATCAAATTTAATTAACTAATTATTATTATTTAGAATTTTTAATAATTATTAAATCATTCAATGAGGGTTATTAAGGTTTGAATTTCAAATTCTCTTAATTACCTAGCTAATAAATCTCAAGAAAATTATGGGAGGCAGAGGACATCCCAAGAAATCAACACATTCAATTGGAGATCAATTAACTAAGTAATTAAGACATAACTATGGTAATTAAAAAAATTTCAAACCCTAAGCACTATTCACTATTCAAACACTATGAGTTTTTTTATTAACTTCTCCCCTATTTACCTGTTCTAAAATGGGTTTACTCATATTTTTAGAATTTTTTTATAATTAGTTATAAATTTTCAAAGTTCTAAGCAATTATTGGCATTTTAAAGCTTAATTAACCCCTAATCTCATCGATGCCACGCGAGAGCTGACGTGACAATGCTTTCCATGTGGCACCATAGGATAAGCCACTTAAATCATTCGGCACAGTGTGCCGAGTTAGCAGTGGTAGTTGCTCTTTCATCCCCACTATTCGATCTTGGATTGGACGATGAAGATTAATCATGTGGATCTTAATAGATCAAATCAATATTTCTAATGGATTAAATCACAACCGTCTGTTCTAATCATGTGGAACGAGCGGCGTATGATCCTTCGTCCCCTGAATAATGGAAGACAAACATCGTCCACCCTCCTTCACTTGATCTGAGCTTGTCAGAGCTTGTGAGGAATCGAGATTGACTCCAAAACATCTTGGGAAGAGATCTAAAGAGATCCTATGGTGGAAATCACATGAAATCAAAATTTCTTTCACAAAACACCAACACCTAAAAGGATATCTACAGTTTGCCAGAAAATTACCTCGCCAAAGCTCAAGATTGGCAATCCAACTAATGAGGAAGCTTCATCTTGAAGAGATAAAGCTCTACTGAGAAGCTTGTGAGTTGCCTCCCCACCGATAGCTCAGTGGACCAAACGCCACGGCAACAATCACTGGAGTTGGTCTTCAGTGCTCGAATCGATCAGGAATCAATTCGTTCTGACTTGTCGGAGCTTGGGTAAGGTGTGGAAGAAGTTAATTGAATTTTGGTGAGGTTTGAGTGAGGTTGGAGGGACAGAGGGCTCAGTTTCACTCGGGTTTGGTCTCGCTAGTGATGGGGACCTCAAGAGGGATAAGGGACGCTTCGGGGATGCTCGCAATCACTCACCAAAGCTCTCTATGTCGTTTGAATTGGATGGGGAGGAGTATACCCTCATCCCTAATTGATCCAATGGTTTGGATCAATTTGGATTTTGGCAGTCATCGGGCTAGCACTGACGATCGGGGGCATCAGTGATGGGTTGAGGTGGAGGGTCTTAAGTAGCTAGAGGAATGGCAGGGGCTGAGGTGGTGTGTACCTCCTCTCCCAAGTGTTCCAATGGGAAGGTTTGGGTTGACTCACCCTATCTTGACCCGAGGCTGACCCAATCAGCTTTGGGTCAGGTGAGCCAATGGTCCACATGTCAAAAATGGGTTAAAGGTGGCTGCCAAGGGTTAGTGGGTAGGTATGACCATCCAAATGTGGATTTTATCTCATTTGGATGGGTTTGTCCAATGGATTTTGGCCTAATTATGGTCAACCAAGGATTGGGTTTATTTGGGCTGACCCATAGACCCAAGGATTGGTCATGCCAAGTTTGGTTAGGTTTGGGCTTGGTTTGGATGAGTTTGGCTCAATTTGACCCATATAGGTCAAAATGGGTACAAATGGGTTAGGTTGACCAATTGGTCAAATTGGGTCAAATTGATGATTTGGGTAAGTTCATTTAATAATTTGGAGTGTATTGGTTCAATTGGTTTGGTTTAATTTGAAGTAGATTTGGATTTGGCTCATATGGGTTCATATGGGTCAAATGGGCTAAGTTGGCCATTTTGGTCAAATTGACTAAATTGGCTTGGGTGAATGGCTGATTTAGGTTCAAATGATAATTTGAGAATGATTGTAAGTGTTGATTTGAATTGGTTTAGATTTGGGAATGATTTAGTTCAATTTGACCCTTTAGGTCAAATTGAGTTCAATTGAAGGTTGGATCATGCTCAACAATCAATTTATGATGGATTTAAGTCATTGGTTTCAATCAATTTCATTTAGGATTTGATTTGGACTAATTTGGCCCTTAGGTAAAATTGGGTCAAGAGCCCAAGTTGGTTTGGTTTGGTTCAATTGACGGTTGATTTCTGTTCAAGGATCAATTCAAGGTTGGTTAGAATCATTAGTTTCAATTAATTTGAATTGGAGTGGGATTTGGTTCATTTTGGTCCATGGGTTAATTGGGTCAACTTGATCAAATGATCAAATTGACTTGGTCTGACCTAATTGATTGCAATTGGACAATCAAGGATGATCAACAATTATTGTAGAAGGTATTGAATGGGTTGGTTCAATCCAATTTGGGTTGGATTGAGGTTTGGATCAAATTGGTCCTTTAGGCCACTTTGGGTCAAGTGAACCAAATGGGTCTATCGAGTTGGATTAGGTTGAATTGGCTTGAATTGAGTTTAATGATGGGTTTATGATTGATTGATAGCTTTGATTGCATATGATTTGGATTTAGTTGGATTTTGGTTATTTGGACCCTTTAGGTCAAATGGGCTAGGTTGGGTTGATTGGATTGGTTTGGGGTTTAGGGTTTGGTTGTGGGTTTTGAAAAGGTTTGAAATAGAGATTTGAATAGTTGGAGTGCTTTTGTGAAGTTCAATTAGATTGGTTTCAATTGAATAGGCTTGGATTGGATCCATTGGATGATGGTGAAATTGATTTAGGTTAAGGGTTAGGTTAATTTGGCTTGGAGCTTGGATATGAAATAAAATTAAATTAAGGTTGACTATGTTGGCTTGGGGTTTTATTTTGGATGAGTGGATAAGCATGGGTCATGGTTTAGGCCATAGGATCAGTAGAACCTATTTACCCTAGGGTATGACCTAAGCTAGGGGTGTGCTTTTTTAAGTCTCTAGGCTAGGGTTTAGTGCTCCCTTAATTACTAAAAGTGTCCTATGTCTAGGGAAACTCTAGTTCCTATAAGATTCCTAATTCTAAGGAAGGATGAGTAAATCCTCACACCAAAAGTGAGGTCAACAATATTGCATCGAAAACTTTGAAAAGTAAATATTCAACTTTTAAAAAATTTCTCTTTTTTTTGAAAAAGAATCATAACACATTTCTATATGAATATGAAAATTTGAAAAATGATTACAAAGAGTTTAAAATTTAAAATACCGCAAAAATGAACTTATCTGAAAAAGTTGGCTTTCTTTAATGTGATAATGAAAACTTAAAAGAGAAGTAAAAAACTATGAAAAGATTACACCCAAGAAGAAAATGAAATTTAAAACTAATATGATCATGCATTATTTCTTTAATATTTGATGCTTTAAAGTGGTATGTTTAGACACATTACAAATATATGCATACATCATTCACTTACAAACCCATCATATGCATGGATTTCAAAAAGTTTTAATATTTTTTATAGCTCTCTTATTTTTAGATGTACAGAGCCAAAGTTTGGGTTCCTAAAAAGCTAACCTAAATCTATTTTGTAGATATGCCTTTAGTTTGGATCAGTGGAGTCATTTGGTACTTAGATAGCAAGTGCTCGAGATACATAACAAGACATAATAGAAAATTCATTTTATTAGAACCTAAAAGTGGAGGAAATGTCACCCTTGTAGATAACACAACTTGTAAAGTGCTCAGGTTAGGTATTATTGGTATTAAAAATTCTTTATCTATAGAAAATGTCCTTTTTGTTGATGGTCTAAAACACAATTTGGTTAGCATTAGTTAGTTATATAGTAAGTGTTTTAATGTCAAGTTTCTTAATAATAAATGTTTATTTGATTTAATTGATAAAATTATTTTGGAAGGCATTAGGATTAATAATATTTATATGATCAAGCTTAATAACTTAGGTTGTTCTTTGGTTGTTTATCTTAAATCCACACTAGAAGAGTCATGGTTATCGAAAAGAAGATTATGTCACATATATTAACATACTTATGAAGATTACATGAGATAACATGGTTAGAGGTATATCTAGACTAGATTTCATTGATGATAATTTGTGTGATGCATGTTAACATGACAAGCAAACTAAATCTTTTTTTAAGTCCTCAATTAACATTCTCTTTGCAACTTTTATAAATATTCTCATGGATTTTTTTGGACATATCAACACCACTAGTTTGATAGGAAATCCATATGGGTTTATATTATTAATGATTTCACTAGATTTACTTGGGTTTCTTGGGAAACAAAAGTGAATCTTTTATGAATTTAAGGCCTTTTCTATTTAAATTCAAATGCAAAATGATTGTAATATTACACATATTCATAGTGATCATGATGGAGATTTTGAAAATGATAAATTTGAAGTCTTCTATAAGGAAATAAGGACATAACAAAACTTTTTAGCCCTTAGGACGTTGCATCAGAATGGAGTTCTTGAAATGAAGATTAAAATGCTTATAGAAGCTACTAGATTCATGCTTGGTGAGTATAAGCTTCTTAAATATTTTTGGGCAAAGATAGTTAACATATTTTTTATGTTCTAAATCAAGTAAACATTAGATTCAAACTGAATAAAACATTTTATGAGCTTCTCAAAGCTAAGACTCCAAATCTATCTCATGTGCAAGTTTTTGGGATTACCCTTATATAAGAAAGGCTTATAGAATTTTTAGTAGAAAGACCTTATTGGTAGAAAATTTAGTGCTATTTTTGATGAATTTGTTGTTTCTACCCATTCTAGAGAGCTTATAGATGAGGATGACTTGAGAATCTAGAGTGGAGGATGACTTGGAAGAAAATGAGGTTGTCAGGGGGAAAGTACCCAAAGACTGGAGATATGCTTCAAGTCATCCCCTTAAATTGATTTTTTAGACTTATTTGTAGGAGTCAGGACTAGAAATAGTCTTAAGAGTAGAAGTCAGCCATACATCCTTTATATTCATGATTAAACCACTTAATATAAAAGAAGTGATATTTAATAATTCTAGGTTAAGGCAATGTAGAAATTTCAAAGTTGGTAAAATTTTGATTTATTATATTGAAAACCTCACCATCATTGAAAACCCTAAATAAAAAAGAAAGTATAATATTGCTTTATCACACATGATCACATACCTACTAGATGTCAAGTACAACCTCACTTTTCAGAAGCATCTGACCACACCCCTTCTTACTTCACAAATCATTCCTTCCACATCATTTATATTGAGAAGTGGTGGCCAGCTTCAACCATAATAAAAAAAAGAAAGAGGAGGTGGTCAGAGAAGGGCGAGCTATCAAAACACTTAACACTACTTCAAGATGGTTAGACAAAACACTTTAACTTGAGCTGAAAGTCAACATATTGAAGAGCAATTAGCTCACTAGGAGGAGTACAAGTGATAGTGCATAAAAGATAGAGCTTGGTTTCAAGCTTAGTTTAACTTACTTCATAATATCTTCTAGCCACCACCACCACCACTAGATGAGGGACCATATGATTTTTAGGTTTTTGTTTTTCACATTTTATTTACCCTATCTTTACTTTTCTTTTTTATCTTTGATATACTATATTCTGCCTTTACTAATTTCATCGTTATGTTTTGAGCATGAAGTTAAATTTATTGCTTAGTCACATTTAGCATGATTGTTTTACATGACTCTTCTTGTTGGTGAATTTTTGTTATATTTTTCAAATTAAAAGTTAATGGGATATTTCTCTAAACTTTCTTATGTTACAATCTTATGATTGCATAAACATTGAAATACAAATTTTGTGTAGTAGAAGTATGAATTACTAACCTAACCAAATACTCTAAATTTTGTCTATGATGATGCACATAATTATTTAGTATAAATTTTGTTATTTGAATCACATCTTTTTCTTAATTAATTTTCTTTACATTTGTAACAAATTGAATTTTATATAAATATTAGTGTAGAAGTACGTGATATTACAAATTATAGAATGAATCGAGCAATGATAATAGTGTGATTAAGATGCATAGATTGGGATAAAAGCAAAATTCAAAAAAAACCTTCAAAGAAAGGATAAACATTCAATAATGCATGTAAGAAAGAAAAAAAATTCCCGAAGGATGTTGAAAAGAATGGGTTCCACCTAAAGTGGGATCTATTTTACTCTTCATTCCTGAAAATTTAGAATTCATTTTAACATAAAAATAAACTTAAAAATGAAAATAAGAATCACAACACATTAAATCATTTGAATTGAAACCATCAAAAGGTAAATCAAACAAACCTTAAAACATAAATTGAAACATGAATCTAAAAAGGCCTAGCAAAGTCTTTCCACACAAGTCTATTTCCTTCACACACTATATTATTAGGTCACAGACCCTAAACTTAGGTTAGGTCATTCTGTGATATTCTATGATTTGATATATTTTTTTATTTTATGGTGTACTATTTTAGACTGGATGACTAGGATTGTTTGTCTATTTGATTAGATGATAGGACGTTCTTTTAGAACTAATGCTATCATTTATAGGGGCTATGCTAAAGGGTCTGCTGTAATAAATTATAAATTTATTGTTGGCTTGCAAGTGCTAAATAAATCCCATAGCATAGCCCAATAGGATAGGTGGCTTGGCAAGCAACTAATGCTAAGCCCGTATGCTTACAAATAAAATTGATGGTGTGCTCTTTGCATTTTCCTGACATTTATTTTGCAAGGCTTAGAATTTATTTTTAAATTAGAAATGTAATTTGATGATTAAAATTGGGTTAGGATTTATGAGGTCTAGGAATATTATGAGCTGACCCTACTAGAAGATAGGTGCAGAGGTCTTCTGTGAACCCCAATGGAGGTCTCAGAAGAAGGAGACGATCATGAAAAGAATACTCCCATAGATCTAAACTTGTAGTTCTAGGCTTGGCTGTATAAGGGCAAAGCTCGACTACCCATTTTCTCTTTCTTCTAGGGTGTATAGTGGTACCCGACTACATTGTCCTATTCTTTAATTTAAATTGCCTTGATTTACTTTAGGTGTGCAAGAGAATCAACTTACTTTTCTAGGTTTCTTTCTATGTTGTTGTTTCTATGATGAATGTTTGGATGGTTAGGCTATAAGGAAAATTAAATTTTATACCCAATCTAAATTTAGTAAACAAGAAAAAAAGAAACTCAAAACTTCACATTAATTAAAGGCATAGCAATAACTTAAAATCAAATAGAAATAACTAGCTTTCGAGAACCATGCTAGCATATTATTCTAACTTTGTGAATTGGGCACTTCACCCAGTGCACATAGGGGGCATCTGACCTGTGAGGATGACCACCTTCCTGGAGAAGTCTGCTTTCTCTTCTTGATTTGGCCCATGGCCACTTCTAATTGCATGTTATTTAGGCATAAAATGCATACCCTAAAGTCTTAAATGAATCATCAATCAAATATAAAAGCTAAAAAATGTGCATTAGTTAAGTACATTTCATACCCAAACATGATCCTAGGGGTTAGGGAGTGAGTCTATGTTCTTAGATTCTTTCCTAAAATATAACAGTCTAGCCATCTTACATACATGAGACTTGACATCATGGATTTAAAATTCACTTAAGTGGTATTAGTTGGTAGCCCTCTTGGCAGGTTATAAGTCCAGAAGATTCAATGATAGGTTCCTTTCCTTAAGTAAGAGAAAGAGCAAATAATTTTCAAAATTGAAACTAGGTTGAGCACCTAACTTTTGTTAGAAGCACTTATAGACTTAGGTTCTGAAGCTTCCTACTATAGTAAGTTTTCAACCTTAGGCATTTCTACAGTCTTGTTTTGTTAGAATATAAGTCCTAGATTTTTAATAAAGTTTTTACTCAAAAATTTATATTAAAATTTAAACCCTAATAGGATTGTTGTGAAAGATAATCCAATAACTCTTAATGGTTTCTAATTTTTCGCTAATTTCTCCCATAAAATAACTTATTTCTTTTTGAGTTTTCTTAAGAAGAGGTCCTTCATTCTTAAGATGTAATTAATTATAAGGGCTTGCCCTTATAGGGAATCATGAACTCAATTTAAAATAAACATTATTCTAATTTGGATGCTGTTCAGGAGAAAACTCTCTGGTATATTAAAGACCCATTATCCTTAGGAGTTTTTTATTAATTGATCAAATCCATTATAGGATAACATGTTTATCTTTCGAGATAATATGTTTATTTTTTTAATGATGCATTTGATCATCCAAATAAGAAAAATCTTAAAATCTATGTGGTGTCACAAAATTTTACCATATAGATATTTTCTGGCAACTCCGTTGGAGAGTGGTTTCTCTCTCCATCTTTAGAAATAGGTTGTTATTTTTATACACTGGTAGTGTACTTGTGCCACTAACGGGTCAGGGCTACCTTTCTTTTTATTGGATGCCTCTCAATTTCATTCTTTGTAGAGTTCATCCAACATCCTAAACTAATGTTCTAGAACTCTTCATTTGTCATAGTTAAATGACTCGGTCCTAGAACCAAAACCCCTTTAAAATTAAACAAATTAAAATAGAGTAATTTCTGTTTGACCTGATTCTAGTCAAAATGGATTTGATATAATTCCATTATGGAAAAGAAATATTATATTCAAAAATTCTAAAAATTACCTCAAATTTTGAAAAGTAAATCTCAAAAGTAAATCTCAATTTTAAATTTGTCCTTAATTTTACTTGAATTTTATGCTAAAGCTAAAGATAATCAAGATAGTGTCCTAAATTGATATCCTTTGTTTTAATACATTCAAAGGTAACAAACACCTAAGGATGTATACTGAAATGAAGGCGTTCTTTCAAATTTTAAGAGAATCTAAGAAATCACAGGAAGTGGGTGTAGTCTTACCTATTGCCCCTTACCACCATGATTGAAGCTTGAATTGCATTCTAAAAAAAAGTAATTCAAAAGAAAAATATAAAAGAGGGATAAGTATAAAAAATGATCCCAAAAGATTGCCTTATTGACCTTAGGCACAGGTCGATTAAAGAATTAAATGTGAGCCTTGTACCCTTATAGAAAGCAATTTTCATAAATACAATTCAATTTTAATCTTAATCATTTTATGATTCATCTCTATAGGCCCACTAGAATTTTGGAAAATCAGTTGTTGGAACTGATTGGCCAATTTTAGGGAGTGACTTGGAGATAACCCTCTTTTAGACCCTCTAGAAATCCAGAATCATTAAGAGTTTAGGAGAGATTCAAAAGATGAAGATGAACATATATTGTAAACAAAAATGATATGATAAAATTGCACTTTTGTTCCTAATCAATAAAAAAAGAGAGGGTAGCAAAAGGAAATTTTGATTCTCCTTAAAAAGTTGAAATGAATAAAGTTTAAACTTTATAAATTTAGATCAGTTTACTTAATGGGACTCTTCTCCTATTGAATGTTGTTATTTCATAGATGGTCTTAATTAATTTTAAGGAAAAATCCTAAAAAAAAATTAATGAAATTATCAATCCTTCTAAAAAATCACGACCTTTAGATTGGGTCCTAGTGGTGATATTTTTATCTCTCAGAGTGAAAATATAAAATTATATCTCTAGTAGATTGATAGATGAATCACTTGGGGCTTTATTAGCCCAAATTAACAAAGAAGGCTTAGTTTTTGCTGCTCAGAAACTAAGACATTACATGTTTCTCATAAAATAAATCTAATTTCAAAGGTGAATCATTGTAATATCTTATGACTTGCTTAATGTTGTTTGGATGTCTAGCATATTGGTCAATGATTTTATTGCGGTTTGGGATCACTTTTATTTTTCTTTGTGCTGTAAAAGATTAAGTTGTAGATGACTTATTAGCAGCACATCCTTTACCCGAGGGTTCTCCATTAAATAATGATCTTCTAGATAAACAGATCATGACATTAGAAGGTGAACCTAATGCCACTTGGGAATTATATTTTGATGATAGAGCTTCATCAGAGGAAAAATAGAGAATTAAATTCTTCTATCGTAAGAAAGGGAGGAATTGAATTGATTTTCATAACCTCAGACAAAGAAGTGATGAGGTACTCTTATCATTTGTCTGAGCCTTGCCAAAGAAATTACATATCCAAAAAAATAATATTTTTATATAAATCTAGAATCAAACAAATTATATCTCTTAAAGATTTATATTACATGAATAAAAAAATAAATAGAAATGCAATGGATAGCCACCCTTGCCAACTGTCAAGAAGAGTGCAACTAGAGACAGTCATTTATTGACTATTTAAGTAAGGGAGGCTTCTTGAAGACAAGTCACTAGCAAATCAAATAAAGAAACACACCCTTATCTTATGCCTTGATTAATGTGTTGTACCTAGGTCATTTGATCAAATGTGGCTGTGCTATTTAGAAAAATAAGAAGCCCATAAGATCGTGACTGAAGTACATTCTGGATTGTGTGGTTCTCACTAATCCGAACCTAAAATAAAATTAAAAATTAAAAGACTTAGATATTATTGATGTTTCCTAAAGAAGGTTCTAGGATTATCTTCTATAATAAATATATACTACTAAGAGCTCATCAACATCTTAGTCAATGTGAAAAATTCAAAAAGAAAGTCTCTAGAATATTTGTTGATCAAGGTGCATCGGCCAATATCAATTGAAAATAATTAATAAAGTGAATATACACAAGCCCAATCCTAATCTAATCTTGATGAGGTGGTGTCGTGTAGATTCAATCAAGTAAAGAAATGAGTTTTCAATTCAATGAAAATTTAATCTTGAAAACTCAACGTAAAAGAACTTAATCTCAATCACTTTATTGATTGGAGATGAGAATTCGAACATTGAAATAGAATCTTAAGAATTCAGGAACATATTTAATGCTCTTGGATGGTCCTATCCAGGTCAAATATATATAAAAAAAATGAAATGAAATGAAAGAAAAAGAGGAAAAATAATAATTATTGTGAAAGGATGTTTATATCCATTATGTATTCATGAGCATAGAGTCTTTAGGAATGTCATTTTGTTAGTCCTAAATGATCTCACTAAGACTTGCATTCAATCAAAGAATTAGAATGTGTCATATCATGTAATATGATCAATTAGTGAAAATAAAGAATTGAGTATGTAAAATGTTGTATTTAGACAAAGAGTCGAGTGCATCTAGTGTCCTATTAAGTGTTGTATCTAGAAAAAAATATCAAATGTAATGTTTTAAAAGGAATTGAAATGTTGACAAAAGAAAGAAAGAAAGAAAATAAAAGGGATAGAAGGACTATATCCAAGAGCAAAAAGATGAAGCCTGATATTTCTGAGTATGCGGGCATTTTAACTTAATATTCCTCTACATAAAAATAGAGTGGTAGGGTTAGAAGTCAAGAATTACCCCTAACTTATAAAAAAAAAATCAGATATATGATACTTCATCATCACAGCCTTTGCCATGTTCAGTGCGCTCACATGGCAGGTCAAAGAGATAATGGATTCTCTTTTCTAAGAGTCCTTATCCTTTGTCTATCAAAGATTCAATTGAGTATAATTTGATCTCATTGTAAGCGGCCAATAGATAAGAGTCCTAAGAAAGAAAAGCTATTAAGCATTCAATAGATTGAAACCAAAAGTTGGTTTGCGATTCAATACTATAGAGCCATTACAAGATGAGAATTGTTAAATAGTCAAGGTCCTGACTTTCTTTTCAAAGGCACTCTAACATATTAAATGAATATTATTTAGATGTGTTTAAAGATCTGTATAGCCTTCAAGTTCAAGATGCAGCCTGGAATTTGAAGAGAAGCTTAAATCAGCAATTGACAAGCTAAGAGAAATAAATTTTAAAGAAATAGAAGTTGGTCTACAACTTTCAATAATCTAACTCTTTGATGAGTCAGATATTGATGACTTGATCAAGCTATTCTTAGAGTTTAGAGACTACTTTATCTGGAAATAAAATATTCTCCATATATAACGATTTATAAGTTCAGGCTTAATGCCATTTCAATAAACTAAGTCCTTCAATGTGTATGGTTAAACTTTTAAAGAAAAGCAAGATGTTGCTAGACTAAAAGCTAGTCAATGATGGCCTTACATGAGAAGAAAATATTCTTCTTGGTTGGCTAACATCATCACAACAAATACAAAAAAAAAAAGAGAGAAAGAAAAAGATCAAATTCGCATGTGTCACATCTTGGGACTAGGATAAATCTTTATCTTGAAGATGGGTTCCTATTACCCATACTTTATTTTGAAATAAAAAATAGCTTTCATGCATAAGATTATCCTCATTAAGAAAAAATATCTTAATTTTATCAAATCAAGATAATTCTGGAAAAGAAAATTGAAAAAATATGACATTCAAAATCTTTATACAAATATTTTGTTACATGGTCGTATCATTTAGTATCAAAATATTGGGACAATTTATTAAAGGGTTTTGATCAAGATTTCTGATAACCTCACATTTGATTAAGTGAAGTGTTAAATTGAAATTATTGCGAATGAATGAAGAAAAGAAAACTTATTGTGATCTGAAATGATCATATCACTATATCTAGATTCCTAAAAACAAACCTTTGAGGTAATTTCAAGGAACTTGTAGTGAAATTTAGAAGAATTAAAAAAAAAACAAATAAGAATTAATTAAAACCATCTATGAAATATTATTCAATAAAACCTTTATAGAACAATAATTCAACTTAAGAGAATTTTATTTTAAAATTATCAGGAGAATCTTAATTTCTTGAACTATGTAGCCCTCTCAATTCCTCTATTGATTAGGGATAAAAAAATATTTAGGAGAATTTAAGAGTTTGCTTACCTTGATTCTCATTTACTTTTAAAAGTTTAAAAAAATCTCTTGATCTTTATTGAATCTAAGAGAAGGCTTAATAAGCCATAGATTCATGTCAATAAAAAAAATTTGACTTATCAATTATAGCTTGATTGACTTAAGTAAATAATAAAAATCAAGAACGTGCCATAAAAGCTACATATTCATACCAATAAAATTTTTTTCTCATTTGAGAAGCAATGTTTGACTTTGGTTTTTGCTACCTAGAAACTAGAAAGTCACAAGCAAGCTTAAAAGAGAAAATTCTCAGGTTAATTCCATATGATGTCCCGCTTAAAGTGGATTAGACATATAACATGGTCATATGTAACTTTGAGATAAAAAAAAGAGAAGAAATAAAAATGATTAAATTATATGCTTATGGTATTGGCATATTAAACATTGGGTTTAAAATGTGCCTAATTCCTTCTTCAAAAATATACTTCAACTTTTTGAAACCTTCCTCACCAAACTTCTTCATGTTTAAGAAGCATTAGTGAAACCAAGAAATGGAAGCAAACCTTTCCAACACCTCTCACTAGTTTGACTAATCAAGTTAGGATTAGCCTAGGTGATTCCTTGCATATTAGTCAAAAAAACTTTTGAGGATTAGGATTTAAGTCATTTATCATCCATAGGTTAGGAGCATGCCCTTTGTGGCACATTTCATATAGATACCTTAAGTTGGGAGCAAGCCCTCCATAGTACCCTTCTTATATTTGTTGACCTCACTTTTAGAGTGAGGATTCAATCTTTCCATCATAAGTCTAGGAGTCTTCTAGGCACTAAAAATTCTTTAGTCATAGGACACTTCTAGTGGCTAAGTGAACACTTAACCTAAACCTAGAGACCTTAGGAGGGTTTGCCACAGGATTAGGCTAAGCCTTAGAACCCAAGGTGACTTACCCCTCCTATGGCCTAACCAAGCTCATGCTTTCTCCTTAGCCAAAATCCAACCTCAAATCATTGTACCAAATACCAATTGAATCTCAATTCATAGCCCAATATCCAAACTCTAAACCAAAAGGTTGAGACCCATGATCAAATCCAACATAATCTAAACCTAAGCCTATGATTTAATCCCATGGATTTAGCCAAATTTCTCCAAATCAAGCCAACATCAATTCAACCAACCCAACCTAACCCATTTGAACCCAAATGTCCAAATGAGCCAAAACTCAATTAAACCCAAATCAGTTACAACCAAAGCTATAAGCCAATCCCAAACCAATTTTTAAACATAACTAAACTCAATTCAACCCAAAACTAATTCATTTGACCCATTAGGTTCACTCGTCCCAAAGTGACCTAAAGGACCCATTTGAGCCAACCTTCAATCCAACCCAAATTACAGTGAACCAACCTATCTGAACCCTTATGTGATGATTATTGATCATCCTTGATTGATCAATTGGATCAAACCAAGTTAATTTGATCATTTGACCAAATTAATCCAATTAACCAACATGAGTCAAATTAAACCAAATAATTGACCAAAAGTATTCCAAATAATTCATAAAATATGATTGAAACACAATCTAAACATAAAATAATAAATTTAATCACATAAATCAACTTAACCAATTTCAATCAAAGTTTGTCAAACTTAGTCAAACTTGGGTCAAATTCAAAATTAATCCAAACTAAATAAAATTAATCAATCAAAATTATCAGAAATGATTAATCAAACATAATTTAAGTCTAATCCAAACCCAACATGACCAATTAGGCCATGTGAACCCATTTAGGTCCACTTTGGTCAAAGCGGTCAAAATGGGCTTAAATCATTTTAGGATCAAATCAAATTAAGTTAATTAAACTCATATTAATGAAATGATTATTTGGGTATACTCGAACCTTACACCCAAAGCCAATAAGTCAATTTGGGTTACTTAAACCCAATCCAACCTATTTGGGTCAACATGAGTTGACCCAATTCAAAATCTAAGTTAAAAATTGGATTTTGGCAACCTAAACCCTAATGCAAGAGAGTTGAAACCAAGTAGAGATAGAGAGGGAGAAAATAAAAAATATTGCCAAAAGACCATAGAATCCCCTCATGCATCTCCCCATTCCCCACTTAGCTGGCTTTGAGGCAGTCTACAGTAAATAGACCACCGAATTTTGAAAAAATCTAGCTAACCACCCCCACCTCCGATCACCATTTATGGTGATTTTCGGCCACTATTAAGAGAAGAAGAAAGGTGATTTCAAAACTAAAGTCTTTGACATTAGTCATCCTCTAGAACCTCCACTGAGTAGAAAGAACCCATTTGCCACTCAGTTTCGACGTGAAACCACCCAAATCGAGCGGATTCCGGCGAAGTGCGGCAGAGGTTGGTGGCTACGACGTTCCAGGGGGAGGCAAGAGTCCATATTCACTCCAAAGCTTTGTCTCGCATCCAAGAACGTGTTCGAATCAACTTGGCCGTCGAAAATCATCTCCGGCGAGGTAATTTCTGAATCCCGTAGCTAACCTTTAGGTCACCTTGTTTGTGATAATATTCACACGATATTAGGATTATCCAGTAGATACCCCTTGTACTTTCCATTTTGAATGATCCTAATGCGAGAGAGGGTGTTTTCTGATGAGATTCGTCGGAAAATCGAGCTCAGACGGACCCTCGGTGTCGGATTCTTGTTTGCAGCTCTTGGGTTCGTTGGCTCGGGGGAAGAATACCTGTTAGCCGCCCGATCCCCCATTAATAAGGATGGACGGCTGAGATTAGAACGCTAGAAGCTTGATTTTATACCTTGGATCGCGTCGTTCGATCTAGATCGTCCGATATTTGATTGGGCCCGGTCAGGCCACGTGGTCCAATAAGATGCCGACATGTGTGACGCGTGTCCAATCAGCTCCACGTAAGGATTTTCTGGATCGAAAAATTATGTAAACTCACCTAAAACTTCACAAAATCATAAAAAATAAAATACTCAATGAAAAATTATAACTGGATCTCGTTGGATTCATTCTTTCAAAAAAAATCTAATAAATCTAAAATTCCCAATTTCCATTGAATATTTTAAGCTTAATTTAGATTTTAGAGAAAATCAAATTTTATTAATTAATCTAAAAAGACTAATCCGATATATCTAAAACTTTTAGAAATTAAAATTGAGATTAAAATATACTTATCATAAAAATTTCAAGTCAAAATATCTCCTGGATTCAAATAATCTATTTTAGTAAAATAAATTAATAAACTTTATAAAAATAAAAAAATTATCAAAATGGCTTAAAAAAACATTTTTATTAACATGGCAGAGCTAAAAAATAAATCAATCATTAATAAGTTTAATTAAGATTTGATTTTTAGCCTAAACTAAAATAATTATGATTGATCCTTAATTAGGTTAGTTATCCAAGCAAAACACTTAATAAAATCAATTACAACAGATCAACTTTATAATTTGTTAAAACCTTAATTAAAATTAACTATTGAATAAACTGAAAATTATCTAGTAAGAACATCCATAACTAAAGCAGATTATATGAGCTTATAATCATTAATAATCGAACCGAAGTTAGCCAATAAAGATGAACATTCGGAACACAGTTTCTGACAGACTTTCTCTAAAGAAGAATCAAACCTAAAACACACACACTCATAGCTCACCTGAAGGTGAAAATTTAGGCGAAAATCTCATATATATATATATATATATATAGTGCTCATAACAGATTAGTTGGTCTTCCATGCCTTGAGCCTGAAAACAAGCTCTTATTCTGAAGAAAACTCTATATTTATTCAGCAGAGACAAGTACATTACTTCCTCATATATTTGAATGATTTGAATTGATCGTGATAAAGGGACTGAAAGAAGCAGGAATCACTCAATTTTGAAGCTCAACTGCTGGGCTTCTGCTCATTGCTCTGCGTAGCCTGCAAAAAGGTTAGTAGTTTGAAATATTAATCGATTTATGAGCTTAAAGATAAAAATGCAGCCATATATAACAAAGATTGCTTCAGAGAAGTTCAATCTGAATAGCAACTTCAAAATTTTGTCAATCATATCATCTAGTCTTATCACCTATTTGAGGCCGGTTTTATGAGTTTTGTGTCTTCGTTCTTTCTTATTTAGTGCTACATGCAATGTTAAAACTTATTTTAGGGAGATCAAAAATTGGGGGAAACAATAGAAGTTGGCTGAAAATCTGAGGCTATGAATGCTAAAGCATAAACCATGACAGAGCATGGTTAGCTGAAAATGCTTTCAAGCTAATTCAACCTTCAAAGATACTTCCCTTCGTTTATTCTTTAAATGAATAATCGATGATATATCTGAACCCAAATAGTTTGGATGAAGTTAATAAGATGATGATAATGATTTAAGGTGATCAATAGTTCTTCTCATGATAAAAAACCTTCCAATCAGTTGAAAAAACTTAAAATTTGGCAAATGTTCTACAAGCTTTTAATAACATGTTTCTAGTACCCATTCTACAATAAATTGTTTTACTGTTGACCCTCTGCTCATAGAGATTGAAGGAGGGAAGAGTTGTAAAAAGGGTGAAATGCTTAATTTAAAACAAGATAGTGAAAGGAATGCTTAAAGCTAAAGGCTGAAATCAATTCATATTTACAGAAGAAATTAGAGAGGTTAACAAATTGGCAAAAGCACAACTTATCAAATGAATACTGACCCCAACGGACGTCACAAAATTGCAGACTGCACATTTTACTGATCTTGCACCATACTGATACATCAACAGCATGCGACAGTTTCCACAATTCACATGTGCTATCTGATTAGCTGCCACCATAACAAGAAATAATCATCAACAGGTTAAACAAACTTTTAAGTTAAAGAATTCTGTATGAATTTCATATTTTAATTTTCAATCCTTGTATTCCCACAAGTACTGTATCTGATAAATAAAATAAACCACATGAAAAAATTACCAAGAAAACCTTCATAATTACAAAAAAAAAAAGAAAAGATTTATTATAAGATTGGCTTTAAATAAGTGCTGTTGATTCTCACATAAATATTCACTAGTTCTTCCAAATAAAAGTAATTCCTAAAAATTCATGAATTCAAAAGAAATATTACAACTGGCAGTTCTTCAAGAACTTAGACTTCTAATAGTCTTTAAATTGTTTGTCTTCCTGTGAGAAAATTGAGATTATTCTCATATCAAATAGTTGGAAAATATGTTGGTGTAAAAATACTTAGGTTGGCTCTCACCATAAACTTAAACTTTGGAGTTAAAAATGTTTTTGTCAATGAATATATTAGACCAAATGTTTGTCTTCCTTGTCTACGCTCCTTAATAGAACACCTACTCATTTGTACAAAGGAAACTTTTCAAGCAAGGGGTCATATGGTTTCTAGTAGATACATAAGATATTTTAATGGCTCATATGATTGCTTTTAGGTGGCAGAGAACAAGTTTTACAATGCTGATTTTGTGAGTATGAGAATGACTCATCATTTTGAGCAATTTGGAAAGTGTATGTTGAGTTTAAATTCATATTATTTCCCAAGTACATATAATCAGATTATGAAATTTAGTAAATTCATTGTTTCCAAGACATTTTTGTTTACTTTAAAGTATCAAATGAGCTCAAACCAAAGAGGTAATTTTTAAAAATTAAAGCAGCTGGCCTTTATCATGCATGTTATTTAGATGGTTTATGAAATCCCAAGTTAAATATAGCTCTGGATGTAAGATGCTGAACCCATAAGCCTATGGTATATATTAGCTTATTTTGATAATAATGAATATATGATTGGAGGCACTAATATTATCTTAGTTTTTCTAATAACATGTAAAGATAATAACTCTATAGATAGAAGATTTAGAGGAGAGCACATCTGAAAGAGGATGAGAGTTCCATCAGCTTATCATGATCTCAAGGTGGCTATAATCATTAAAAGCTTAATATGATCTCAAGGTGTCTGTGATCATTATCACAAAAAAAAAATAAAAAAAAATAAAAAAATAAAACAGCGAATGAAAAGTCAAAAAATTATAAAAATAAAACTAATGATTCTTCTGTAGGTGAAAAAAAAAAAGAGATGAAGCCAAAGAGTCGTGGCAAACATTGCCTAAATCTAGTTGAAGGAAAATAAGAGAAATATAAAAGCAAAGTAAAAAAAGTACAAAAAGGATAAGAAGAAGGCCTTGTGGACCAACTCAAATATTGACTCCCCTTCATCTTCAACAAGTAATTTAGAGGAGGCAAAGATTTCCCTCATACCTAGAAGGGTGGATACTTATCCTCAAGATGTAAATGATAATGACATTTCTTATGAGGAACTTGACTATATTTTAATGATTTGCATTAAGAAATACAAAAAATTTGAAAAAAATATTATCTTTATATAAAGTAAAATAAAAACTTTAATTTTTTTAATATTAAGAATGAATGTGTCAGCCTTAAGAAGAAAAATGATTTATTACTTAATTATTTTGTACATGTTTTGAAATTAGAAAGAAAATTGTTTTAATACTAAATTAAAACTTATTTTAAAATGGCACACTACACCTAAAAAATACATGTTAAAAACATAAACCCATTCAAATAATATACATCACGCATAATATCATTACCAAACCATATGCAAATACTAATATTTATTGTAAATATTATGGAAAATATAAGCACTTTTTTATTTGTTATGTTAGGATGACACAGGGCATTCTTAATCAACCTTTCTTTGGATATCTAAAAGCACAAATCCTACACACACACACACACACAATATTTTAGAGCATATAATGCTTTCAAACAAACCATAGAATAGATTTGAGAATAAATAATTTATATATTATTAAATATGATATTAGACATAGCTTTTCTATACCTAAAATTCTCAAGCAAAATAAAATTACAGGTAGAAAGAATATAACTCTAGTGAATTAGCAAATTCTTTGTTAGGTGAGTATAGATTTCTTAAAATATACTTGGGAAAAAGCAATAAATATATCTTATTATGTGAATAATAAATCAAAGATCAATATTAATGATGACAAAATATGCATTATTTAGAAGGAAAAAACTTAAGATTGATCATTTATATGCTTTTGTATGCATATGTTACATTTTGAACAAGAGAAAAGAATAATTTAAAATAACTATAATAAATTGCTAGAATCTTCCTTGGATATTCAAATATTAATAGAATATAGAGCTTTTAATAAATAAATATGATTGTAGAAGAATAGTTAAATATAATATTTGATGAACTTTTTTAAAAATGACATTAAAAAATAAGATATTAAAAGTGTTGAAAAAACTAATTTGTAACATGAGAAGAATGACTATACTTAAAGAATAAAAATATGCTATGTCTAATAATAACATGAGAAGAAAGATAGTAAAAAAGCAAATTTTATGTTAGATGAGTCATTTTAAGGGCTTGATTAAAGCTGATCAATCTTAAGATGTTAAAGTAAGAATATATTATAGGGATGTAGATTTTACATTTATTTTTAACACTGCTTTTGCTAGGTCCCAAGTCCCGGATGTAAAAAGTGGAGGGTTGCAATAAGCAGTCGACAGCCAGCATAAAACTTATTGAAATAATCATGACATGAATCCTTTAAAACATTGTGTTAATGCTAGGGCATCCCCTGGAAGCAATGCGTTGTATGACCTGAATATAGTGAAAAGTGTGCCAGGGACGCTGCATTGGCTCCTGGGTGCAGTATTAAATAAACGTTCTTACATTATGGACAGATGCAGACAAATAAGTTAGTCCATAAAACTAGAATTAGGTTAGAGACTATAAGTAAATTAATGAAATTAATAGATATTATGGTTCAGAAGAAGATAAATATTTTATGTATTGAAGAAACTAAATTGGTTGGGAGAAAACAAGAAGATTAATAGTTTAGGTTTTAAACTTTGGTATTCAAGTAGAAGTCAGATTAAAAATGATGTAAATGTGACTATAAATAAAAGTTTGAAGGATAATGTTATAAATATTAACAGGATTGAAGATAAAATTATAACTTTAAAGATTGTTGTTGATACTAAAATTATCAATGTTATAAATGTTTATGCTCCTCAAGTATGTTTGGATGTAGGCTCAAAATAAAATTTTTGGAATGACTTAAAGGGATTAATACAAAAGATACCTCTTGAAGAAAAATATATTTATTAAAGTATTGATGATAGCTATGGATTTGGAGTGACTAATGAAGAAGGTAGGACTATATTAGATTTTGTCTTAGCTTACGATTTTGTAGTTGCTAATACTTTATTTAAGAAAAGAGATGAACATATTATTACTTATAAAATGGATCCAAGAAAACACGATTGATTATTTTTAATAAGAAAAATAGATCGTTTAGATTGTAAAGATTGTAAGGTCATTCCAAGTGAAATTTTAAGACCAACATCGACTATTATTTAGATTTTAAGATGAAAGGAGAAGAAAAAAAAATAAATTAAATTATTGTCCAGATTAGATGCAAAAGAAAATAAAAATATTTTAAGAGCAGTTACAAAAGAAATTAGAGTTTGTGGAGTATGTTAAGTTAACGCATGGAAAAAAATATCAAGTGAAATTAAGAAATCGCTAAAGATGCTTAATCAAAGGAAAAGCTTCTTTTAATAAGAATAGTTGGTGGTGGAGTCGATGCGAAAAGAAGATAAGAAATAAGAAGATTGTTATAAAACTTGGTTTAGATGTAAAACTGAGAATTGATGGGATATAAAATGGCCTATGAGATTCTAAGAAAACAATATATGATAAAAAAATTTACTTTTAGATTTATACAGATAGATACTGAAAGAAGATGTATGTATAAGTTAGCCAACCAAAGAGATAGGAGAAAGAAAGACATACCAAGTGAGTATTAAGGATGAAAATAATAAAGTATTTTTTTAGAAAATATATTGAAAATAGGTGGATGAGGTATTTTAATAAACTTTTCAATGAAGGATCCGAAAGTACGATTGATTTTAGCAACCTTAATACCTAAAAAAAATAGAAATTTCATTTTATCGTCAGATTAGTAATCGAAGGAAGCTTTAAAGAAAATGAAATGTGGAAAAGCAAGAGGACCTGATAATATTCCAATAAGTGTGGAAATGTTTAGGAGATCAAGGAATTTCGCTTACAAATCTTTTAATGTTATTTTAAAGACTAAAAGATGCTAGATGAGTGGAGAAAGAGTTTGTTGGTTCCTATATTTAAGAATAAAGGTGATGCACAAGAGGTGCAAAATTATAGAGGAATTAAGTTAATGTGCCATACATTAAAATTATGGGAGAGAGTAATTGAGCATAGGTTATGATGTGAGACATAAGTTTCTCACAATCAGTTTGGTTTCATGCCAGGTAGATATACTATGGATGCTATACATTTGTTAAGAGGTTTGATGGAGAAGCATAGAGAAAATAAGAAGGATCTACATATGATATTTATTGATTTAGAGAAAGCTAATGATAAAGTCTCAAGAGATGTTCTTTGGAGAGTTCTAGAAAGAAGTTAATATTGGTTATATTCAAGTCATTAAGGATATGTATACTAGTCACTTGTGTCCAAACACAAGGAGGATTGACAAAATATTTTCCTATTTTAGTTGGATTACATCAAGGATCAACATTAAGCCCTTATCTTTTACTTTAGTTATGGATGTTCTTACATGCATTTACAAGAAGATGTATCTTGGTGTATGCTTTTTTGATGACATTCTTCTTGTTGATAAGACTAGAGGGTGTCCAACAAAACTTGAATTATGGAGGTCAACTTTAGAGTCTAAAGGTTTTCGTTTAAGTAGATCTAAACCGAATATATGGAGTGTAATTTTAGTTGTAGAAGTTTTAGTAGTGTTGTGACTTTAGGTGATCAAGTCATTAATAAGAGTGAGTTTATCTGATATTTAGGCTCTATTGTTTAAAATGATGAAAAATGGAGATGTTATTAAGAATTCAAGTTGGATGGAAGTGGAGGAATGCATCGCCTATTATGTGATAAAAGTTCCACTTAAACTTAAGGAAAATTTTATAAGATGGGTAAGACCGCAATGACTTATAGTGAATGTTGGCCAATAAAAAAGAGAAGCATAAGACTAAGTTAAGTGTTACAGAGATGGATGCTCGTGGATGAGTGCTTTACCTTGAGATAGAATGCAAAATGAGTATGAGAAGTTGGAGAAATTCAATGGTAGATAAGATTAGGAGAGTCGCCTTAGATGGTTTGGCCACATAAAGCGCTGCCCGCGATGAGACAGAGAGTAGATGCAGATTTGCCTTATGTTAAGAAAGGCAGAGAAAAAAAGACTTAAGATGTATAAAAAATGATCTTAGATACTTGAATTAAATGAGAATTTGACATAATAGACACAATGGAGAGGATTCATGAAATACCCCACCCAGTGGGATTAAATTTATTGTTGTTGTTGTTGTTGATAGTTATGGATTTGGAGTGACTAATGAAGAAGACAGGGTTATATTATATTTTACTTTAGCTTATAATTTTATAGTTGCTAATAGTTTATTTAAGAAAACAAATGAGTTATTATTACTTATAAGAATAGACCTAGTAAAATATAAATTGATTATTTTTTGATAAGAATAATAGATTATTTAGATTGTAAAGATTGTAAGATCATTTCGAGTGAAAATTTAAGAAGCCAACATCGATAGTTAGTTTTAGATTTTAAGATGAAGGATTGGAAGATGAAAAATAAATCAAATTATTGTCCTAGATTAGATGGGGACACTTAAAAATAATAATAATAATATTTTTAAGAGCAGGTTATAAGAGCTTAAAATTTGGGATGTTCATACCGAAGCTAATGTTATGTGAAAAATTATAAAAATATGTTAAAAAAAAAAAAAAAGTTGGTGGTGGAGTCAAAATATGCAAGAAACGATAAGAAATAAAAAAGTATTGTTATAAAACTTGGAGAATTGAAAAAGATATAAAATGACCCGTAGAGATTCTAAGAAAGCAATATATGATGTTTAAAATTTAGCTTTTAATGATTTATATAATAGATTGGATATCAAATAAGGTGAAAGATGTATATATAAGTTAGCCAAGCAAAGAATTATGAGAAGTAAAGATCTAGTTCAAATGAGATGTATTAAAGATGAAAATCATTAAAGTACTTTTCTTAGAAAAAGATATTGAAAAAGATATTTCATTAGAAGTGTGGATGAGTTATTTTGATAAACTTTTTAATGAAGGATCTGAGAATACGATTGATTTTGAAAACCTTAATACCCTAAAAAAAAAGTAGAAAATTTTATTTTTATTGTCGTATTAGTAAATTTGAAGTTGAAGAAGCTTTAAAGAAAATGAAGTGTGAAAAAACAGCAGGACCTGATGATATTTCAATAGAAGTGTGAAAATGCTTAGGAGATCAAAGAATTTCTTGGCTTACAAATATTTTTAATGTTATTTTTAAAACTAAAAAGATACCAAATGAGTGGAAAAAGAGTCTATATTTAAGAATAAAGGTGATGCATAAGGGTATGCAAAGTATAAAGGAATTAAGTTAATGTGTCATACATTAAAATTATGGGAGAGAGTAATTGAGCATAGGTTACGATGTGATATACAAGTTTCTCAAAATCAGTTTGGTTTCATGCTAGGTAGATCTACTATGGATGCTATACATTTGTTGAGAGGTTTGATGGAGAAGTATAGAGAAAATAAGGAGTATCTTCATATGATATTTGTTGATTTAGAGAAAGCTTATGATAAAGTTCCAAGAGAAGTCCTTTGGAGAGTTATAGAAAAGAAATGAGTTAATATTGGTATATTTAAACCATTAAGGATATGTATATTAGAGTAATTTTTTATGTCAAAACATAAGGAGGACTGACAAAATATTTTCCTATTTTAGTTGGATTACATTAAGGATCGGCTTTAAGCCCATATCTTTTTGCTTTAGTTATGGATGTTCTTACTAGGCATTTATAGGAAGATGTATCTTGGTGTATGCTTTTTGCTGATGAAATTCTTGTTGATAAGACTAGAGAGGGAGTTCAGGAGAAACTGAAATTATGGAGGTCAACCTTAGAGTCTAAAGGTTTTCGTTTGAACAGATCTAAAATTGAATATGTATGAAGTGTAATTTTAGTTGTAATCTAGTGGTGGTGTTGTGACATTGGGTGATCAAGTAATTAAAAAGAGTGCGTGTTTTAGATATCAAGACTCTATTGTTTAAAATGATGGTGAAATAGATGGAGATGTTATTAGTAGAATTCAAGTTGGATGGTTGAAGTTGAGAAATGCATCTAGCCTATTGTGTGATAGAAAAGTACTACTTAGACTTAAGAAAAATTTTTATAAGATGGTGGTAAGACCTACAATGATTTATGGTGCAAAATGTTGGCTAGTAAAAGAGAAGCATAAGACTCAATTAAGTATTATAGAGATGAGGATGCTTTAGTGGATGAGTGGCTTTACTCTTAGAGATAAAATGCAAAATGAGTATGTTCGAGAAAAAATTGGAGTAGCTCCATTGATAGATAAGATTAGAGAGAGTCGCCTTAGATGATTTGTCCACATAAAGTGTTGGCTGTCCAATGACCCTATTAGGAGAGTATATGTATTAGATTTGCCTTATGTTAAGAAAGGTAGGGGTAGACCTAAAAAAACTTGGTTAAGATGTATAAAAAATGACCTTAGTTTATTAAAATTACATGAGAATTTAGCACATAATATGACACAATAGAGAAGAATGATTCATGTAGTGGGATAAAGGCTTGTTGTTGCTATTGTATAGAACCTAAGAATAATTATAAAAAATTAAAAGACGAATTTTGAATGATAGCAATACAAAATGATTCTAGAATCAATCTTTGAGAACTAATCCTTAGGTCTAAAGATTGGAATGTACTTAGACAAAATGAGTTTTTAGAAATAAGTTAGTGACCTAGGATGTATTGTTAGAAACAAAGCTAGATAAGTTGTACAAGAATATTTATAAGTAAAAAAAAGATAGATTTTGAAGAATCTTTTGCACCAATAATAAGATTAAACCAATAGTTTGCTCATTTCTATTGTTTGCTACAAGAATTTTAAATCTTTTAGATAAATGTTAAGAATGCATTCTTGAATGAGTTTATCTAAGATATTTTTTTAAGTTAGCACTAGAATTTAAAAATATTGAATTTCTATGTCATATATTAAAATTGAAGAAATCATTATATGGATTAAAACGGACTCCTAGAATATGGTATGAAAGATTTAATTTTGTGATTGATAATGCTTTTAGTAAGAATGGAATAAATACAATCACTTTATCAAAAGAGTATGAGATGGTATAATAATAATTCATATTTATGTAGATGATATTTTATTATAAATGATGATTCTTCATGCCATTAATTATCATCTACTATGCATAAAATTTTTAAGATGAACATGAAGAGAGAACCTTATTTTATCTTGTGACTTCAAGTGAAACAACAATAGAATAACACTTATAAGCAAACTAATGAGTTACTTAAAGATTTAATACAAAATTCAAATCAAGTAGATCCTTATAGGCCATATCACTAGAAAAGATTTAATGAATTAAGAAAATAAAAATGCACAATAAATTTTATAGGAGTATGATAAGCTAACTTTCACACCTTATTGCAAACAGGTTTGATATTATGTTTATTCTTTTTGTATGTGCTTATTTTTAGGCCAAACCTAGGAAAAATCATGTACAACAATAACAACAACAAGCCTTTATCCCACTAAGTGGGGTCGGCTACATGAATCCTTCGTCTCCATTGTATCCTATTATGTGTCAAATTCTCATTTAATTCAAGTATACTTAGGTCATTTTTTATACATCTCAACCAAGTCTTTTTAGGTCTACCTCTACCTTTCTTAACATAAGACAAATCTAATGCATCTACTCTCCTAACCGGGTCATCGGACGGCCGACGCTTTATGTGGCCAAACCATCTAAGGAGACTCTCTAATCTTCGCCACCTGAGCTACTCCAACTTTTTTCCAACATACTCATTTTGCATTTTATCTCTAAGAGTAAAGCCACTCATCCACATGAGCATCCTAATCTCAGAATAACTTAACAGTCTTATGCTTTTTATTGGCCAACATTCTCACCATAAGTCATTGTAGGTCTTACTACATCTTATAAAATTTTCCTTTAAGTGAAACTTTTCTATCATACAACGCCGATGCATTCCTCCACTTATCCAACTTGAATTCTACTAATAACATCTCCATCTATTTCACCATCATTTTGAACAATAGAACCTAAATATCTGAATCGCTCACTCTTATTAATGACTTATTCACCTAATGTCATAATACTACCACTAGAACTTCTACAACTAAAATTACACTCCATATATTCAGTTTTAGATCTACTTAAACGAAAACCTTTAGACTCTAATGTTGACCTCCATAATTCAAGTTTCTCTTGGACTCCATCTCATGTCTTATCAATAAGAAGAATGCCATCAGCAAAAAGCATACACCAAGGTACATCTTCCAGTAAATGCCTAGTAAGAACATCCATAACTAAAGCAAAAAAGACACTTAGAATTGATTTATCTATCTCAAAAAATTATTGTTTTGTAACTTGATTTGCTATTATGATTGTGACTATATTGGATGCAAAGTTGACTAGTAAAGCAATTTTGAGGAATATCAATTTTTAATATCATTATTTATGCTACGAAACAAAAATTTTGTGACTATATCTTACTGAAATGATTGAGTACATTGCTACATACAGTGGTATTACATAGATATTTTGGTTAAACCAACAATTAAAAGGTCATGAAATTAGGCAAAGACACATTCTATTTAAGTGTAATAATAACTATCAACTAAATCATGAATACAACTTAATACTCACAAATCAAACATATTGAAATTAGAAATCACTTTACTAAAGATTATATTTAAAGACACATTCTATTTCAGTGTAATAATACCTATAAACTAAATCAAGAATCCAATGCAATACTCACAAATCAAAAATATTGGGATTAGACATCACTTTATCAGAGATTATATTTGTTATAAAAATGTTAAAATTGAATTTGTTTGCACATAATTTCAACTTGAGAATATTTCTATAATATCTTTAGAATGTGTATTTTTTGAATTAAGAAAACTTGACAAGCAAGATCCACATATTTGACGCATTTGATTTTTTTTGTATATTTTAATATGTTAATATTTTCTCTCTTCAATTTGACATTTCTTTTTAATGTTGCTAAGAGAGAGAGAGAGAGAGAGAGAGAGAGAGAGAGAGAGAAGTATGTTGGATTTTTAAATTTTTTATTTATGCATACATTTAGGGAAGCTTTAACATAATTTAAGGGAAGCATATAATCATTCATTTTTATAATAGTATTTTATTGCTAATGTTTTATTGAGAATAAAATACTACATTAAGTTGGGAGGTCATTTCGCAGCTTTATTCTTATACCTTGTTACCTTCATTCTTATTACTTGTTAATATAGGTTTGTTGTCATTGGAAAGAGGAGATTATTGACCCTATGAGCCTTATAGTGTTTATGAGCATATTTTGATGATAACAAATATATGATTGAAAGTACTAATATTATATGTAAAATGATTTTGGGAATGAACATTTGTAGAGATTTTGATTGGAGTTTCAAGAATAAATGATGGATGCTCAAACGGCTAAGATTGCTTAAGAGAAGCTCAAGAGCAGATTAAAAGTTTATTAGAGAAATTAATAGATTTAGTCATGTAATTAGTTAATGATTAATTCTTCTAGCTCAAGCCCTCAATTGAAAATTCAATAAAAAATATCTCTAAATTATTTAAGAAAATTTATATAATTTATACATTATGAAAATTATCCAATTAGATTTCAGCAAAAATTACAAGTCTAATTTGATACATATTTATTATTTTTTGCTAATTAAAATTTAATTATGACTAAAATATACTTAAAATTTAATTGTTTTATAATGAAAAATTAGCTTCTAATTTTCTTTAAGTTATATTTATAGTTATGAAGTTTAAATTAATTACAAAACTGCCATCCTTAAATCCCATAGACATTACATTGGAGTAGTTCCATTCTTCCAACATTGGTGCCTAGCATATTCAATTGGGCTCAATAAGTGTTGAATCATACATAAAAACTACAATTTAGAAACCTAAAAATTAGAACTTTTACAAGCATTTTAAAAGGGGTTTTAAGAATGTTTTAAGCTTATAAAAAAGAATCAAACTTCAGATGAATAATCTATTTAAAAATTTCTCTATAATCAAAACCCCTAAAATTTCTCCAAAACCAAAACCTATTGTGTTGCTGTTTTCACTTATGCTTCCTGGAAAGTAATGCATCAACCTTACAATGACAACATACAGAAATACAAAGCACTTCTGCTACTTGGTTTAGTTTGATCGGTAGAAATCACACTTTTTAGTTTTGAACTGAACTGAAATGAAGAGTGTAGGCTTCTTTGTAAAAGAAGAGAGAACAATTGGTCTCCATACCTTCAAGTGCCAGGTTAATTGTGTGACAGCAAGAGCATTGCACACTAGTTGCTCCACGTATATACATTAGAAGAGTATGACAACCTCCACAAACTAGTTGAGCCATTTCTGTGCCTGCTTCATTGTCAATTCACTTTAGTTGAAGCACAAAAATATCACAAATATTATGCTTGTAATGCAAACAAAATATTTGAAGAATCTATGTATAGTGATTTTTTCTACATTTTTGTACTAGTTCCTTAGATACTCAAAATTCCAGTATTTCACCCTCAAAGTTTTCTCTTAAAATTAAAATATACTACCCTGAAATCCAAATAAGAAACTTAAGGAAAAAAAAACTCCTCAGGAGCTCAAAGAAAATTTTTATATCAGAATTGCAAGATAAACAATCAAATTAGAACGACATCTAACAAAAAATAAGAGTTATCTTTAAAGTAACTGCATGAAAAGTATTTTTTTTTCCCACCCAAGTTCGTAAGATGAAACTTTATTATGGTGTACAACTTCGAAGACCTTTACCAACTGGATTAATTGACACCTACAACTATAATAAAACTACTTTGCATTACAAATTTACATTCAAAATCTTTTCTTGCTCTTAAACAAACTTGAGCTATCTTGTATTTATGATGAAATGTCCTCATTTGATTATTTATCAAACAAGCTTTAAGATATAGTTAAGCAAGATACAGTCTGTCTTTAATAAAAATAGGACTGAAATTCAATGATAAAAAAAAAAGAAGGGTGAGGAAGAGAACCAATCACTAATGAAATATACCAGGTGGAGGAACATTTGTCACAGCATTGCAGACAGCACAGCAAACTGAGGATGCTCCTAATGGATAAAGTAGAAGATTTCGACAGCCTGAACATACAAGTTGGCTCTGACCACCTGATATAAACAGTTGCTTCCATGAATTCACAAATAAATCATATTCTATGCCAACACAGTCCAATATTGCATATTCTGAAAAATATTATCTATAAAGTAACAAACATAAAAGAACAAAACAAAAAAAAAGGTGAATGAAAGCTTTGAATTTAAAAGTAAAATGCCAAAACTTATATAGATATGAGTTTCATTGTGTCTCAAGATAAATGACAAATATAGAAGAAATAAACATCAAAAGACAGTAATTATTAGACTAACAAATTAAAAAAATAAAATAAATGAAGGCAAAGAAAATCCATGTAGCTTTGAATTTTAAATGATGATAAAACTTGCTTTTTATGAATTTCAATATATTTCAAAATAGATATTGTTCTTTCTTAAAAGTAATTGGTTGAAAACAAAGATTGACCCGAATAGGGGCAGAACTGGTTCTTTTTTATAGGCTGGGCAAAATTTTAAAATAATTAAACAATAATAATAATTAAAGGAATAAAAATACATTAAAATTAATATTTTTAGAGAAAATATAAATAATTAGTCAAATAATACCACCATATAAATGGGCAAGATTATTAAACATATAAACTTTTATTTTAATTAATTAACTAATCCTTATGAACTTCAATTCATTAAATATGTTTTTTTTTTGGGAGGGGTTGATTGGACAAAATGCAAATTGAGAGTGGAAAAAATATATAAAATCTAACATCTGTTTAAGGGAAAAAAAAAAAAAAACGTTGCACATGTTCTGTCTCAGTTTCCTACAAAAAGAAAATAATAATGAAGGTATCTAAGTTGTTATCCCCGAAACTCTAGGCAGCTTCTTTAAAAGATATATTTAGTTTGAGAAACAGATGCTGCAAATGGTCATCAGATTAAAATGATTTGGAGGAATCACAAAAACACACTAAACAAGAGAAACTCACTGTAGTATTAAAGCAAACTAAGGTTGAAAATGTGCATTTAAAAAAGCATTAAGAAGAAAACCCAAAATTGTGACCAAATTACTAATTTTTATGCAGCATTTTAACTGAAAGATTATAAAGGAGTTGAAGAATTTACCATTTGGTGGTGTGACAGGGACAGGGGGTGATAGATAAGGTGCAAGAGGTACTGGCATTGATAATCTTATAGCTTTCTGTTCTCTTTCCGACTTTATTCAACCTTCTTACTTCAGAAAAAGAAGGATAAGAATTTCTGGTTCATTCTCTTCCTATTCCAAGGTAAATAAATCACAAAAATCAGAGAAGCATCGATTTTAAGCAAAAATAGTATAAACCAACTAATTTTTTTAAAGGAAAAATGATTGAAAAAAAAAACAATCAGAAACCATTGACATATTTGCTTTATGGTAGCTCAAATTTTAAAGAACAAAGTGCTGGTTCTCATTCCTGATGAAGTAAAAGCTTGAATTACATAAATCCAAAATCAGATGCCTAAGGAAATCAAAATGATAATAGAATAACCAGTAGTCACAAAAAGGTTTTTAACAGCAGACATGCACATATTTTTCTCTCATTAGCCTTCCATAAAATGCCACTAAACCCTCAACTCTGGGAGAAAAATACACATCCTATACCGCAAAATTTATAATTGGGAACAACTAAGAAAAGGAAAGATGGAAAAGCTACCGTTGTGCTCCTAAAGATCTCTAATGGCTTTATTTCCCTCTTGAGTTATCTTGATTCCCTCCTTTAGATGAGTAGAGACTAGAGAGAGAGAGAGAGAGAGAGAGAGAGAGAGAGAGAGAGTGTCTACGGTGGGAGTGTGGTGAACATGGGTTTCTGTTTTATAGCGTGTTTAATTTTAATTGGCATGCGAAATTTCAAAATAATTTTTTCATCTTTCATATTTTGGTTTAGATTTCTGTTTTTTTTTTTTTTCATTTATAAATTTAACTAAACTAACGCTATAATAAAAAATATTTTAAAAAATTAAATTTATTATGACATGCCTAAAATCTTGGTGATTAAAGCAAAATTCCACTAAATATTTTAACATATATATATATATATATATATATATATATATATATATATATATATATATATATATATATATATATATATGGAGAGAGAGAGACTGAGAATATAGTATTATTTTACTATTTTATATGTATTCCTTTCATCTATTTTCGGAGTAAAACGGACTAAAACATTACTCTTATCCGGATTATGTTTTTTTTGGTACTCATGCCATGCACGTGAGCTCCCACTCTTGACTCTAGTAGAGCTTGTGGCTATGCGAGGGCCACGTGTATATTTATATCCGTAAAAACGTAACAAAGATTTAGCCTGCTATAAGATAAGCATTGTAATAATAATTATGATTTATTTTAATATCAATGCCAATAAGGCAAAAGGGACAGTCTCTTAATTTAATTAACAATTTTAAAAATTATTATTTTAAAAAATACTGTTGATCATAAATTAAATTAAAAATTTAATTATATTTAGGATTATAAATAAATTGAGCCGAGTTAAATAGATCGTTTAGATTGTAAAGATTATAAGGTCATTTAAAGTGAAAATTTAAGTGCCCAACATCGATTGTTAGTTTTAGATTTTAAGATAAAATTAAAAGATTAAAAATAAATTAAATTATTATTTTATGGTTAGATGAAAGAAACATAAATAAAATATTTTTAAGAGCTACACTTAGAATTTGAGATGTCATAAAGAAGTTAATTATGTTAAAAAAAATAGAAGTGAAATTAAATAAGTTCTAAAACTTTGGAGAATTAAAAAAAAAGCTTCTTTTAATAAAAAAAAGTTATAAATATAATGCGAAAAGATAAGAAGAAGAAGATTGTTATAAAACTTAGTTTATATGTAAAAATCAAGAATGATATAAAGTGACTGTAGAGATTAAGAAAGTAATATATGATGAAAAAATTTATTTTTTAGTGATTTATACAATAAATTAATCTGAAAAGAAGTGAAAGATATATGTATAAGTTAGCCAACCAAAGAGATAGGAGAAATAAAGACATAGTTCAAGTGAGGTGTATTAAGGATAAAAATTATAAAATACTTTTCTTAGAAAAGGATATTGAAAATAAGTGTATGAGATTTTTCAATGAAGGATCTGAGAATACGATTGATTTTAGCAACCTTAATATCCTAAACAAAAATAAAGAATTTTTTTTATTGTCATATTAGTAAATCTGAAGTTGAGAAGTTTTAAAGAAAATGAAATGTGAAAAAACAGTAGGACTTGATGATATTCTAATAGAAGTATGAAAATGGTTAGGAGATCAAAGAATTTCTTGGCTTACAAATCTTTTTAATGTTATTTTAAAGACTAAAAAGATACTAGATGAGTGGAGAAAGAGTTTGTTGGTTCCTATATTTAAGAATAAAGATGATGCACAAGAGTATGTAAATTATAGAGGAATTAAGTTAATGTGTCATACATTAAAATTATGGGAGAGAGTAATTAAGCATAGGTTATGATGTGATACCACAATCAGTTTGGTTTCATGCTAAGTAGATCTACTATGGATGCTATACATTTGTTAAGTGATTTGATGGAGAAGTATAGAGAAAGTAAGGAGGATCTACATATGATATTTATTGATTTAAAGAAAGCTATGATAAAGTTTCAAGAGAAGTCCTTTGGAGAGTTCTAGAAAAGAAAGGAGTTAATATTGATTATATTCAAGTCATTAAGGATATGTATATTAGAGCTATTACTTGTGTCCAAACACAAGGAGGATTGACAAAATATTTTCCTATTTTAGTTGGATTACATCAAGGATCGACTTTTAAGCCCTTATCTTTTTTGCTTTAGTTATGGATGTTCTTACTAAGCATTTATAGGAAGATGTACCTTGGTACGCTTTTTTGATGACATTCTTCTTGTTGATAAGACTAGAGGAGTCCAAGAGAAACTTGAATTATGGAGGTCAACCTTAGAGTCTAAAAATTTTTATTTAAGTAGATCTAAAACTGAATATATCAAGTGTAATTTTAGTTGTAGAAGTTCTAGTAGTAGTGTTGTGATATTAGGTGAACAAGTCATTAAAAAGGGCGAGCGATTCAGATATTTGGGCTCTATTGTTCAAAATGATCATGAAATAGACAGAGATGTTATTAGTAGAATTCAAGCTGGATGGTTGAAGTGGAGGAATGCATCTGGCCTATTGTGTGATAGAAAAGTACTGCTTAAACTTAAGGGAAAGTTTTATAAGATGGTGGTAAGACCTGCAATGATTTATGGTACTAAATGTTGGCCAATAAAAGAGAAGCATAAGACTAAGTTAAGCGTTGCAGAGATGAGGATGCTCAGGTGGAGGAGTGGCTTTACTCTTAGAGATAAAATACGAAATGAGTATGTTCGAGAAAAAGGTGGAGTAGCTCTAGTGGTAGATAAGATTAGAGAGATTCGCCTTAGATGGTTTGGCCAGATAAAGTGTCGGCCATCCGATGACCCCGTTCAGAGAGTAGATGCATTAAATTTGCCTTATGTTAAGGAAGGTAGAGGTAGACCTAAAAAAGACTTAGTTAAGATGTATAAAAAATGACCTTAGTATACTTGAATTAAATAAGAATTTGACACATAATTGGACATAATGGAGATGAAGGATTCATGTAGCTGACTCCACTTAGTGGGATAAAGGCTTGTTGTTGTTATTGTTGTTGTTGTTATCAATAGTATATTCAAGCTCGAATGGAGCTTAACTTGAGCTCAAGCACCTTTATTAAAATCCAAATTAAGCTCAATGCGAGCTTGATTCAAGTTCGATTTACATTGAAATTTTTGAGTTTATTTATATTGAGATTCAAGCTCATTGTTAACATGAAGATGCTTAAATAAGGTTAAATAATTCAATCTCTAAGTTTATACCTACAACATATTCCTAGCACATAAGCAAACATAAATTTGACTATCAGTCCTACCTAATTAGTCTAGTTAAACGTATCACTCCAAGGTGACACATACACTTAAGAAATTCAACTTATATGGGCTCTATTTAAACCAATTCAATAATATTTGAGTAATTGATTAAAATTGAACTTTCTTAATTAGGTTTTTAAGTGATTTATGTTGGCTTACACAAGTCCTTGAGTTTGTGCGTGGAAAATTTTTTTGGTGGTATTATAAAATGAAAATGGATGTGAGATTTTAGTTTAATTTTCTAAAGAGTGATTAAGAGTTTGTAGTGAAGAGATGATGGGTTTAGATGGATTTAGTAGAAGGGATGGTAAGACTAGTAAAGCTTAGGCTAGTTTGGATTGATTTAACATATCACTTTAGGAAAAAAAATGAAATAATGTAAATAACTAGAGTTTATAAATTATGTTTAGCTTAGGAAATTAACTTGTGTATGAAGTTTTAGGTAGAATTATTAGGCCTTTTAAGTTGTTTAGTAGAGAGAAGACTAAACTAGTTTAGATCAGACTAGTTTGGGCTAATCTGAAATATCTCTTTTGACAAAAAGCTTAAGGTAGTCTAAATAAAGGGAAGTGATGGCAGAGAGTTATTTTAAGAAGTGAACTTATATTCTAGAGTATTTCATGTAGTCAAGGTTTAAGGTCTTGTAGTTGTGGAAAGAACATGACTAGTCAGTTGTTCATTTAGTTTGGGTTATGAACTTTAAAGAAAGATTTAGAGTGGCTTTGAGGGCTTCGATGAAGGATACCTTGACTTAAAGGTTAACTAAGATATAGGAGAAGATGATATAATAATTTAAAAAAGTTTCGAGAGAGGGTTAGGAGGCGCTTACAAGATAAATTCCAATTCTACAAAAGAAAGGCTAAGCTAGGCTACCAAACATTAACACAATGAGAAAAAAATTTATCTACGATAATTTTATCCTTTAAATGCTAAAACATTTATTACATACTAGCTATATTTATAAAGATTATAGTGACATCATTCAAAATAAAGAAGAAATTTTTTTTGGTGAGAAAATGGTGGGTGGCAATCAATGGAGGAAGGTACTAATTACTTCTATCAATTCATTTTATCTTTTAATATTTTAGTAATGGCATATATATCCCCTATGCAAAAAAATTACAACTTATAAAATCCACTTCTTACATTTAAATAATAAAATTTAATATTTAATTAATTTTTCTTGATTGGTCTTATGATGGGCTTTGATTGGGCTCTTGCTTGGGTACTTTTAATTAGACCTCTCGTTGCTTTAATTTATTGATAATCTTGGGCTTTAGCTTAAATTTTTATAATTGATCCTTTAATATCATGATGATATCTTAATACACTTCTCAATTATATTTTCATGTAAAATGTAATCTTCGTTGATATAAATAATCATACATTGTTCTACGGTAATTCTCCTCTTCTTAAAAAATCTCACTACATAGAATTAAATGAATGATAATAAAAAGAAATGAATGCATGCATTATAAGTAGAATAAAATATGTAAACTCTTAAATATATGAATAAAATTATTAAAATATGCAACTAAATTAGATAACCATTTTTTATTAGGAAAACACATAAGAAGCATGTTTGAAAAACTCACCAAAAGTTCACAACAAGAAAATGAATCACCAAATTCATCTTCACAAGCCTACAAATGAGATAACTTTAATATCTGATATCAAAGTTATAAAATATGAAATATTTTATTTTAGATTATAATTTTATTGACTGAGCCATCAGACCCATCTCCCCCAAAAATTTAACAATCACATTTTTAAAATCCTAGTTTTGGCTCTAATACCAAATATGATGGTAGTGGGAGATTTTTTTGGGTGAAATTATTAAATAAAAATAAGTGCAATATTTTAGTTTAAGGTCTTGATAAGTGATTAAGAGTTTTTTTTTGAAGAGATGATATGTTTAGATGGATTTAGTGGAAGGGATGGTAAGACTTGCTAAGATTATGCTAGTTTGAGTTGGTTCGAAAGATTATTTTAGAAAAGTTTTTATTTTATAATTAGCCTAGGATATTAACTTGTGATATGGAGTTGTTTATGAGGCCTTTTGAATGGTTCAGTAAAAAAAAATATTAAAATTAGTCTAGATCATGTTAATTTGGATTGAATTAAAATATCTCTTTTGACAAAAAAGCTTAAGGTATAAGAAAAACATGATGGCGGATGATTAGTTTGAAATGTGATCTTATGTTTTAAATTATTTGGTGGATTTTGGTGAGGTTGAAGGTGTTGTAATGGTAGAAAAAAAAATATTAGATAGCTATTCACTTAATTTGGGTTGTGAGCATTAAATAAGATTTTAGAGTGGGTTTGAGGACCTTTGTGAAGAATGGCTTGGCCTAGAGGTTAATTATAATGTAGGAGTAGATGCAAAAATGATTTAGAAGTGGTTATGGTGTACTTATAAGATAAGTACAAATCTCACCATGGAAAGGCTAAGCTAGACCGCCAAACATTAACACAATGAGAAAGAAATTCTCTAAAATATTTTTATCATTCCAAAGTTAAAAGTTTTTATTACATACTAGATCTATTTATAAAGATTATAACTACATCATTAAAAAAAGAAGAGATAAATTTTGGTTGGAACAAGGGTGGGTGGCCATTAATGGAGGAAAGAGCCTACCACTTTCATTAATTCATTTTATCTTTTAATACTTTAGTAATTTCTAGCCCATACATATTCTCAAAGTCAAAATTTATAACTCATAGAATTCACATTTCTAATTTAAAAATAAAATATAAAACATAATTATTTCTTCTTTATTGGGATCTTATAATAGGCCCTGATTGAGCTTTTGCTTGGGTACTTTCTTGGGCTCTTTTAATTGGCCCTCTTTTTTGCTTGAGTGTTTTGGTATTCTTAGGCTCTTACTTGGATTTATATAAATGATTTTTTTATATTTTAATACACTTCTCAATGATTCTTTATATAAAATGTAATCTCAATTAATACAAATAATTTTATATTATTCTACATTAATTATCCTCATTTTTAAGAATTCTACTATGTAGAATTATATAAATGATAATGAAAAGAAAAGCATGTATTCAATATTACCAGAAAAAAATATGTAAACTCTCAAATAGAAGAAAAAAATTATAAAAGCATACAACTAGTTTAGATAGCCACTTCTTCTTATCCAATAAAAGAAAAAAATTCTAATTTAATTGGCTATTTAAAAGAAACAACTATTGTCACCAATTCAAGAATTTTCACAAATTAAATAAGTAATTGTAAAAGAATTTAGTAAATTGTTAAAGAAGAAAAACCATGGGATGGGTATTTTTGGTAAAAAAAGGGTTAGCAAAACACATGCAAGTTCAAAAAACTCATCAAAATTTTACAATAAGAAAATAAACCACCAACTTCATCTTCATATGCCTACGAATGAGTTCTCCTTAATCATTAATATCAAAATTATGAAAGCTAAATAATTTTAGCTTATATTATAATTTTAATGGTGGAGTAATTATTGATCAATTTTTTGAATGAGGCTAACACCCATCTTTTTAATACTTAAGATTTCAATCTTAAACTAAGGACCACCTCACTTAGACACTTAGGACACTTCCTTAGTAGCTAGTTGAATATCAAATTTAAAATTGAATTAAACAAAACTTAGAATAAAATAAAAATAAAATTTAGAAGTCAAACTTGATGCTAAAGTAAAACCTTAATCCCAGAATTAGATGTAGGTTAGGTTAGTGGGCCTTGCTAAGACCTAACCCAACACAAACATGTTAAGTGAATTCAAACACCTTTGAATTCAATGAAATGGAGCAAAACTTAAGATGAGACACATTGGAACTAAAATCTAAATTCAATTGAATCTTAATTAGGTTAATTGGTTTGCTTAACCTAATGAACTCTTTTAGGCCATATTCAACCCAAACTCAAACCAAATCAAGTGAAATCAAAATCAAATAGAAACAAATTATATCAATAGAAAAGCTTATAATTATTATTCAGGTTTAAACATATGTGGGTCCCACTGAGCCCAAATCATATCCAATCAAAATCAACCTAAATTGAATTTCTCTAAGAGATTAAAATCATCATACTCACTCAACTAAGACCAAATCTAAATTCAACTAAGGTCTAATTTGGCTAATTGGGTCATAAAATCAAATTGATTTTATTGAGTCAAAATCAAATTAAATTGAAATTAAACAAAATTAAACACTCCAAGTCATTTTAAATAGATGATTAAACTTAATTCAATCTTTTCTTGGATCCAATTTGACATATTTGGCCAATTGACTTGGGTGAGTTGAAATTAACCCACTTTGAATAACCTTGGGCTAAAATATAAAGTTAACTCAAATTTATTACAACCAAAAAACCCCATTTGCTCTAAATAACTAAATAAACTTGATTAAAACTTAACCTAAACAAAATTCATCATTTAACTCAATTTGACTCATGTGAACCAAATTGAGCCAATTTGAGTTATAATAAATTTGACCCAAATCAAACCTAAAATCAAACATTAGCAATCTCACCTTGATTAAACTAATGTCCTAAATGGGAGTGGGGTAGAGCTAAAGTCAAGAATGGAGAAAATAAAATGAGGAGAGAGAGAAGAAAACAAACAAAATGCCAAAACTAAAATCTCTCTTACATCTTTCTCATCCTCCACTTTTTGACTAAGAGGCACTCCTGATTAAGGGGCCACCTTATGCAACAAATATGGGGAATCATTTTTCTTCTTGGCCGGCCACCCATACCTCCATTAATGTTGGCCGATCATAAATGGAGAAAATGAGCTTTCCTCTCCAACCTTTAACAAACCCTGTATTCCTCATCATCTAAGAAGCAAAATCATGCCCTCCCCCTTCCTTTCTATTGATAAAATCTACCAAATCGAGCAGATTCCAATGAACCACAATGGCTTTTGGTGGCCCAAGAGAAGGCAAGAGAGGAGGATCATGGGGGAGTTGCAACTTGAGATAAAGATCAACTTCGACACTAGAAAACTCAACTACACACAAACTTTAGTGAGGTAACTCCTCAAATTTTTAGTAAAAACCTAGGCCTTGGCATTTGATGATGAAAAACAATGCATTACTAGGAGGAAACCACCAGAATAAATTGCTTTCATGGCCCCCAAGCTTACCGATGTGAAACAACTTGAGATTTTGGCTTGAATCATCAGAAAATTTAAGCTAGGGGTTTAGAGCTCTACCCATCTAACTAGCAATGGAGAAGAAATCTCCGAAGCATCCATTCTCCTTGATTTGATCTTACAACTAAAATTAAATCCATGTGTATATGATTAAATCACATTTAAAATGATTGGATTAATCTAAATCATGTGATCATTTATCAAATGGTTCAGATCAAAACTTGTTTCCTTCTTAAATACATGTTAGATCCACATGGTCCAGTGGGGTGTTAGCACGTGTAAAGCATGGTCTAGTTAGTGCTAGCTAGTTTAAGTAAGAAATTAAGGGATTTTTGAATTTAAAATTTTTTGAAAAATATCTAAAACTTAGAAAAAAATCCTAAAAAGTAAAAATAATTAATAAAAAATGATTAACCCCTCTCTGGATTCAACATAAAATGAGGAATCTAATGAATCTAAAAGCCCATATTTTTGTTGGATATTTTGAAAATAATTTGAGTTTTAATAAAACTAAAATTCTTTAATTTTCTTCAAACAATAAATCAGATTAAGCTGAAAGTTTTATGGTATGATCACAATGTTAATACCTAACTCTCAAAAACATTTCAAGCTAGTTAGAATATTAGATTAAAAGTTATTGATTTTTAAAATTTATTTTTTAATTTTAAATAAATAATTAATTAAAAATTATGAAAATTATGGAAACTCATCCAAATGATTCATAACTATTTAGGAATCATGAAAAAACCTAAGATAATTATTTGTACCCTTTTGATCACTTAAATCTTAAATATTATTAACCTAGGGAATCTTAATTAACCTAATAAATCAAACTTCAACAATTCATATAATCATTATGACAAAATTGCAAGTAGCCCCTCTTTGGATTTATATGTTAAAGAGGAATCAAATAGTCCAAAAAGCTCTAAATTTTATCAAATGATAATTCCTTAATTACTCCTAAAATATAAATCTAATTAAGTTGAAAATTTAAGGTAGAAACTTAATGCTAAGTGACACATACCATGGAAAATTCAAACCAATCAAAGCTCTAGATTAAGAGTTTTGATTTTTGAAGTATATTAGAGCAATTTCGATGCAATAATTAATATAAAATTTAAAAACTTTAAGATCACACTATAGTGGTTCCAAACATCTTCATTACCATCAAAGAAATCAAGAAAATTAATTGCATCTTATGGAGTTGATTAAATCATAAAATCACTTAATTTAAGATTTAATAAAGGATCAAGGTTTAAATGATTTAATTAAGTTTGAACTTTAAAAATTCATAAAAAATTAACCACTTAGCCAAAATTTTTGAGTAACCCCTTGTTGACCTCACTTTTGGAGTGAGGATTCATCCATTCCTATCTTAGACTTAGGAGTCTTTTAGACACTATAACTCCCCTAGTCATAGGACACTTCTAGTGATTAGGTGAACAGTAAACCTAAGCATAGAGACTTAGGATGGTATACCATGGGTTTTTGCTATGCCTTAGGATTAAGGAAACCTACCTACCCTATGGCCTAAACCAAACCTATGCCTATCCTCTTAGCCAAAACCAAATCTCAAATTAACCCAACCAAAACCCAATTGAATTCCATCATATCCAAGCTCAAAGCCAAATGATCCAAGCTCGAAGCTAAATGATCTAAACCCAATCCTATGGACTTAACCAAAATTTCTTCAATCAAACCAAATTCAATTGATTTTCACAAAAAACACTCAAACTATTCAAATCTTCACTTCAAACTCTTCCAAAATCTACAATCAAACCAATTGATCAAACCAATTCAATCAACCCAAGTTAGCCCATTTGAAGCCAAAATGTCTAAATGAGCCAAAATCCAATTAAACCCAAATCAAATTGCAATCAAAACCATCAATCAATCCTAAATCAATCATCAAACTCAACTCAACCTAATTTAACCGAAAAAAAACTCAATTGACCGATTAGGTTCACTTGACCCAAATTGACCTAAAGGATCCATTTGAACCAAACATCAATACAACCCAAATTAGATTGAATCAACCCACCCAATACCTTCTACAATCATTGTCGCTCATCCTTCATTGATTAATTGCAATCAATTGGGTCAAACTAAGTCCATTTGGTCATTTGACCCAAGTTGACCCCATTAGCCTACATGAACCAAATTGAACCAAACTTCATTCCAAACTCAATTAATTGAAACCAATGATTTCTACTAACTCTAAATTAATCCTTGAACATGACTTGACCATCAATTGAGCCAAACCAAGTCCATTTGGCCCTTTGACCCAAGTTGACCCAATTTGACCTAAAAGACTAAATTAGGTCAAATAAAATTCTAATCCAAATTGATTGAAACCAATGAATCAAATCCATCAAAAATTGATTATTGAACATGATCAAATCCTTAGTTGACCCCAATTTGACCAAGTCAACCTAATTGACCTAAATGGTCCAATTGGCCTAAATCATTCCTAAATCCAAATTGATTAAAATAAACACCTATAATCATCTTAAAATCATCAATTAAACCTAAACCAACACTTAACCCAAGCCAATTTGGTCAATTTGACCAAATTGGTCAACTTAACCCATCTGACCATATGAACCCATATGAGTCAAATCCAAATCCAATCCAAATCAAATTATACTAATTGCTCCCAAACCTTTCAAATAGCCATTTGAACTTGTCTCAACCCATGACATGACCTAATTTGACCAATTGGTCAACTTAACCCAACTTAGCCTAATTTGATCTACATAAGTCAAATTGAGCCAAACCCACTCAAACTTTGCATGACCCATACTTGGGTCACCATGGGTCAGCTCAAATCCAACCCAATTCAAACCAAACTCGAATTGCCCCAATACCCATTGGGTAAAGCACTCCAAATGAGACAAAATGCAATTTTGGGTGGTCTTACCTACCACTTTGCATTTGGCAGCCTCCTTTAGCTCAAATAGGAACCTTGGACCACTAGCTAACCTGACCCAAAGCTGGTTGGGTTAGCCATGGTCAAGGGAGGTAACCTAACCCATCTCCTCTCATTGGCTCACTTAAGGAAGCAAGGACACTCCACCTCAGCCATGGAAGCCAACGTTCCCTCACTAAACCACCCAAGATGAGCCACCTTGATCACTCCCTGACCTCTCCGGTCGCCTGTACAGGCTGAACATCTGCCAATTACAGAGCCAATTCGAGCCATCAGATTTGATGGAGAGGAGAGGATACTCCTTCCCATCTCATTCTCACATAGAATCAAGCATTCTCAGAGCAAGAGTGAGTCGAGATGAGCCAGCACTTCCCCGAGTTTCCCTGAGCTTCCCATCATCGACAACACCAAACCTGAAATAGGACAGTGCCTCCAATCCATTCAACCCCTCTTAAACTCCACCAAACCCAAAATAACTTTACCCACACCTTCACCAAGCTCTGGTGATCAAAAAAGAATCGATTCGAGCACCAGAGACCACTCCTAGACCAACTCCAATGAAAATTTTGGCAATGTTTGATCCACAAAGCCATTGACGAGGAGGCACGGTATGAGCTTCTCAGTAGGGCTTCATCTCTTTAAAATGAAGCTACCTCAATCGATACACCACTAGTCCTGAGCTCTGACAAGGTAAATTTTGGTAAATCATAGAAATCCATTAAGTTGTTTAGCCTTTGTGAAGAAAATTGTGATTTCATGCGATTCCAACTATAGGATCACTCTAGATCCCCCTCTTGAAGCTTTTGGAGTCAATATTGATGCCTTACGAGCTCCGATGAGCTCGGATCGAGCTGGGAAGGGTGGACCGTGTCTGTTTTCCAACGCTGGGGGGATGAAGATCATTCGTTGTCCATTCTGTGTGATTGGAATGGATGACCATGATTTAATCCACTAGAAATTCGAGGACGAAAGTGCGTCTGCCGTTGCTGACATAGCTGCTGCATTGGATTGTTTAAGTGGCCAATCCCGTGGCACCAAATGGAAAGCATTTCCATGTCAGCTCCCACATGACACTGATGGGATTAGGGGTTAATTAAGATTTAAAATGTGATTTAATTATCCAGGACCTCATAAAACCATAACTAATTATAGAAAAATCTAAAAAATGCAAATAAACCCATTTTTGGAAAGATTAAACATAGGAGAATATAAGAAAAATGATTCCATTAAGTTTTGAATAGTGATTAGAGCTTAATTAGAGTTTGAATTTTTCCTTAATTAGTTTATATAAATCTTAATTACTTGGGAAATTAATCCTAAATATGGCATGTTAATTTAATGAGATGACCTCTGCATCCCATGAATTTTTGGGATTTATTGGCCATATAATTAGTGAAATTTGAAATTTAAACCCTAATTACCCTCTTAAGTTATTTAATGATTATTTAGAATTCTAAACAATAGAAATTAATTAGTTTAACTTTATTAATCATTGATTAATAGTGAGATGGTGAGGGAGAGTGATTAGCTCCCATTTTCTAATTACTTTTCTAATTTCATTTCATTAAAGAGAGTTAATTAATATGTGGTTTAATTAAGAGATTAATTAAATAATTAATAATGAAATCAAATTAAATTAAATTAATATTTACTTTGGATAATTAACATTCAAATCATGGGTTCCTCTTTATGTGTTCAATAACAAAAAGACTCTTAAGGAAATTATGATTAACCCATGGGTGTGGGAAAATCATAAAAGTACTTAATTAGATTCCTTAATCTAATTAATGCTTAAGCATGAGCCTATTGCATTAGTTCCATTAGGATCATTGCAATTTTAATTTCTCATATCCAAATCATTTAAGTCTTATGAATAAGTGATTAATTAAATTAAAGAAGCATAGGAAAGGGTGATTAAATGAATTACTTAATGATTCTAACTTAATTAATTTATAAAATTCATCTAATTACTTTTCCATAAACATATTAAATCACCAACATGGGATGGGATAAAAATAGCAAGTGTTTCTTCTTCTCTAATTTGAATTAAAATCTAAAATCAATTTTAATAAGAAGCATAGGTTTTCCTTAAGTTATTTTATTTGATGTGATTGTCCTTAAGAATTAGTGTAATTGAATGAATTATCTAGAGATGTTTGGCTATTCCTTTCCAATCACCATAAATATTGTATGTCATGTGATATCATTTATTCATATTTTCAAAATCAAATGGAATTTACTTATGCAAAATTGCATGTGATAACTTAATCTTATTAGATGCGTGGCTATTATCACTAATAAATTTTAAAATTATAAATTGATAATAAAAACTTAGACTGATATTAAATAATGAATATATGTATAGGATTTGCATGTGTTTATAGCTTAAGCATGTTGAGGCATGGCTTTCTTTTCTATATTCATGTACGGATTTACATATATTTGAATGATAATAAGTATATAGTCTGGACACCCCAGGAATACAAGGATTTAAGTAGCCTCAAAAAGGTCATTTGATTATCTCACTTCCCTGGTTAACAAAGGAATGTACTTATTTAATTTCATTCCTATATATATTTGTATTAAAATTTGGATATAGCTTTACTTTACATGTATAAATAATTCAACCAAACATACAATCTTTTGCATGATTTTCATTCTTATAGTTATGTATACATCTATACATATTTAATATAGCAAGTATATAGCCTGGACATCCAGGAAATATGAGGCTTTAAGTAGCCACAAGGAGGTCATTAGATTATCTCACTTCCTTGGTTTAAACAATGACATGTACTTGCTTACATCTTTTAAACATCTGTATGTGTATTTGATCAAAGAAATGAAAGTCCGCTTTTCATCTAAGTATGCCAAAATATATTGCTTGAATAGGAATGCTAAGTGTTAAATCATATGCATGTTATGGGTGAAGAGGGAATGGTATAACATGTTCTATGTGATGGTAATTCAACCACACTAATCTTATGATGCCTTTCATGTTGAATAGTATTCTTTAAGATTAACCTAAACCTAGGATTAATAAAACATGTGATAAATCATTCACTAAAAGAAACTAAATCATAAAATGTGCTTTAGAAAATAACTTAGGGTAGGGATGAAGAAGGTTAAGCCTTCTTCTTCTCTTTACAACACTTAGATGCAAAGTGTAAATTAAATGAAATAAAATAAAATCTGAATTCAAATTTGCAAACCTCTAAACAACTTAAAATAAAACCATCCATTATGTTAAATTAAATGTTTCTAAACTTAAAAAATTACAATTCAAAAGCCTAGCTAAGATATACCACACTAAGCTTAAACACACACACTTTAGAATGCTAAGTCACCACTTATAGTTGTAAGTTAGGACGGTGCATGTAATGGTGTTGTGCTTGTATTGTGATGTAATATTTAGACTGGGTGTTAAGAATGTGGATCGTAGGCTAGATGTTAGGCCGTTGTTAGGTTAATATTATTTTCTACAGGGGATTGTGCTTATGGGGCTGCTAAAAATAAATAAAAATGTTTTGCTTGCAGGCTGCTTATGCCCTTAAGCATAACTCACATTAGGACAAGTGGGCTTGGTTACCCATGTGCAAGGTGCTAAGTCCAAATTATGAAATATAACTGCTTGGGATGTATGTATGTTTAGCGAATATCTATTTTACATGTGTAGTTAGATTTTACTTTTCCCATAAATATGTAATTTTGTAATAGGAATTAGGACTAGTACTATGGGGTTAGGATGAGCAGTGATTAGAAGGCTTAGTCCTAGGATGCCGTGTGATGCCTTGGAGCAAATCAAATCAAAAGAAGAAGGAAGAAAGAAAGGAGAAATGAAGACCCCCATAACTTTTAATTTAATTTCAATTATAATTCTTATTTTATAATCTGGCTTGTATAAGGGTAGAGCTCGGTTATTCAACTTTTTCTCTTTTTCGGGGTGTACAGTGGTACCTGGTCGCATCGGCCTTTTATTCTTTTATGGTAGTCTATAAAATGATTATTGTTATGTTTAGCTCGCGCACTAGAATAATATGATTTTTATAGTTTCTTCATAATTGATGTTTGCATGTGTGGCCTGGATGCGGTAGGCTCTTAGAAAATAAAATAATTTTTCTACCTAATTAACAACTCATAAATAAATTTTAAAATAATTTTCAATCTCACTTTAAAGCTTAGGTTGTAATCAAGATAATTAAAAGATTTAGCAACCCCTTAGCTAAATATTATATGTCTAACATCATGCATATCATATTATATCACTCTTGAAAAATGAGGGTCTCCATTCTTGTACTTTAGAGACTGCTTGACCTATGAGAGCAACCCCTTATGATGGAGATTCACCCTCTTTCTCTTTTGATTTGGCCAATAACTAAATTTCATCATGCATTTAGGCATAAAATATCCCAAGTCTTTGTCCAAAATGTTGTGCCAAAAAGAATATAAAATTTGAAAAGATTTTACATTTAGACTAGTTGTATGCCCATCCTAAACATGATCTAGTCTCTTAGAGAGTGAGTTTAGGACTCTAGTCTCTTTCAAAATTAAATAATAACTTAAACCATCTTGCAATTACATAAGACCAGCCTACATGGATTTAAAGCATATGAGGTGTTAGCTAGAGGCCACTCTAGGTGGTTGTAAGTCTAGACGAGTTGGACGGTTTATTATCTCTTATGGAAGTAAACCATTATATCTTCTTTTTGCTTAGATTTAGGTCATGCTTTTCACTTATGCTAAAGCTCTATAGATATAGGATCTGAGGTTGGTTGTTTCCTTTGGGCTACAAGTGGAAATCCTTAGCTCTTAGGCATTTTCATAATCTTATGTTGATGGACTATAAGCCTTAGTATTCTAATAAAATTTCAACTCAAATAAAATAAATCCTCTCTCACTCAAACATATAAAGCCTAACCATAGGATAGGTTGGAGTGCTCACTAAGTTTCCTAGTATCATGAGTGCTTCCTATTTGTTTTCCTTCGGATTCCAAAATAAGTCTTTCCAATTAAACATTCCCACTTGATTTTTCAAAATAATAAATTCATTAATAGCCTAACATTGAAATCTTTGGAGATATGATTGACTACTTTAATCGATAGTTTTCTTAGAAAATCTAATTTCCTAAGATGTACTTACCTATAAAAGTTTGCTTCCATAGAGAACTAAAGAACTCGACATAAAATAAATCCTGCTTTACTTTTTCATGTAAAGTAGGGGAAGAATCTCTTGTATATACGAAGACCCACTTGCCTTAGGAGTCCTTGTTAGGTAATTAGGTCCATTGTAGGGTGATGTTTCTGTCTTTCGAGATAGTACATCATATCTCAATGTCGTGCCCAATCACTTGAATGAGTATCCCCTAAGATCTGTTTGGTGTCCACTCGACTTTGAATTAAAACACCACACCCCTCTTTAGTTTTAACATCTAGAGAGAAATCTAATAAAAATAAATGCTTTGAATTTCACTATATATTTAAGAGTAGTTTGACTTTAATTAAAAAATAAATTTTCTTGATTACTATCAAAATACATGCTTAATAAATATTAAATTTTTATAATAATTTCATCACAATGTTCACTTCCCATAAACTTTTCAAGGTAATTGGGTCATCATATTAAAAGTTATTGTTTGAGTTCTCCAAAGATAACTTAATCAAAGAATTAGTTTTAACATTACAAAAATTACAAAATTAACATTAATTGATTTAAAATTCATAACAATCATTTGATAAAGTTAAATAATCAACTTAATTATTAAACCAAAAAATTAACATTATCAAGTTAGTTTACATTGTAATTAATCATCAATTAAAATCATTAATTAACAATTAAAATTAATATTAGTTAAGTCAAGCAATCAATTAAGTTAATCAAATTGCACTTACTACTTTTTAATTAACCTTAATTAAATCAAACAAGACCTAATTAATCATTAATTAAATTTTAATTAAGTTAATCATTTAATCAAATAAATAAAATTAAACTTAATTGATCATTGATTTAATCTTAATCAAAACCATTTAAAAATAATTAATCAACTATTACTTAAGCTAATTTATCAAATTTAAAATGACTAATCAAAAATTAATTAAACATCAAATTAAACCAATTATACTAAAGTTAATTAATTATTAAGACTTAAAAGTCAATCATTAGCTTCACCATATCATTTTAGAATCTTTACAAGTTTAGATTAACTACCCATTGAATTGTTTTAAGTATTTGTTTGTATTTTTTTCTTATTTTAATCACTGTTAATAAAGCAAATTTAAGATTGTTAATTATTAAAACTTGTCTTAAGTGTTAATTATATTAAAAAATTAATTATTAACAGTCAATCATTTAAACTTAGTCATTTTCTTATTTATAATCTCATTATGAAAACTTATTTACTCATGCCAAGCCCTACTATATAAATATAAACTTAATTTATTATGCTCTATTGACCTTTATTTTGCAAGTTTAGTTACTTTTTAAAGAAATAGTTAGTTTTTTTTAGAATTTTAATTGTAATTAACTACTAAATTAATCATTTAGCAAGTTTTAATAATTAATCATAATCAAAATGAATCTATATAATTGATTATGAAAGTAAGTAAAAAAACTAATAAAAAAAAAAAAACTAGTTCTAGGCCAAGCTAAATAAGGGTAGAGCTCAGTTGATTATTTTTCTCTTACTTCTAGGATGCTTAGCAATTAAAATAAATCACTTAATTTTACTTTATTAATTTAATCTAGGTTAAACAATTATTTTTTAAAATTTAATAATTAATAACTTTAATTTTGAATACTTTCTTTAATTTAAAATTAATAAATCTTATAAATAATCAACTACAACTTAAAAATAATAATCAACTCATAATTAATAACTTAAAATGATAAAAAAACAATTTAAAACTAGAATTTTCCCAATTTAAAGAATCCAACCTTGAGAATGGCCAATCTTGAAAGTTTCCCTTTTATTTCTTGTTTAATATTTAATTTTAAAATCTACCATTGTATACCCAAAAAATAAATAAAAAAATAAAATACAAATATAAAATAAAAACAAGTGTCTAAAATGTGTTAAATCTTACATTATTGCATTAACTAGAAGCATATAAAACTATTCATGATATTAGGTTTTAGTATTTATTTTCATTCTTTTCATCTAATATTAATATCATGTTTAACTTTCATAAGATTAACTAATGATTTTAATTTTATTGTAGTTAACCTAAAGTTATAATTTATTAGATAGCATTTCATAGAATATAAACACATTTTTCTTTTCTTTATTTTGATTTAGACTAAGAAACATGTTTAAATATATGATTAAAATATAAGTTTCTTTTTTTATGGACTAAGAAAAAAAAGTCTAAGACCATAATAATATAAGTTGATATAAAACTATAAAAAAAAAAAAGCTCATTCCCATTTGGAATATTGAACTAGGCCTATATCATAACTTTTCTTTATTATTTACACTTTGAATTTTGATAAGAAAAACTATTTTTTATTTTTGACTTTGTATTATTTAAGGGTATTATTCTCTAGATAAAATTAACACTTACTTAAAAAAATCTTAAGATGCAATAACTATAGACTTTATAGAAAAGTGTGAAGATAAAAAATAAACCCTATTTATCTATATAGTTATGGAATATTTATTTTAATATTTTTTTTCTTATTAATAAAAAATCCATTATATGGTGATATTTCTATTTGAAATTTGTATATTTTTATTATTTCCATCATCACATCCAAAAAAATAAATTTTACATCATATAAAATCATTTTTTAAATCACATTTTAAATTGTAAAATACCTTTCATTTTAGGCCTTAGATTATTAAATGAAAATAGATATGAGATTTTAGTTTAGAAGATTAATAGTGATTTTATAGTGATGAGATGATGTTTGGATGGGATGATGATGATTAGGAAAAAACCTTTTAAGTTATGTAAATTATTAGAGTTTGTATTTTATGACTATCTTAGGATGTTAATTTGTGATATGGAGTTTTTTGTAAGAAAATGATGCCTTTTGAGGGGTTTCTTAGAGATAGAATAAAAACTAGTATGGATTAAGCTAATTTAGGCTTACTTAAAATATTTCTTTTGAGAAAAATACTTGAGATATTTTAAACAAGAAGAATGATGGTGAAGAGTCCGTTTAAGATGTAAACTTACATTATGAATTATCTAGTGGAGTTTGGTAGGTTGAAGACATTGTAATGGTAGAATGAATAATAATAGATAGTTGTCCACTTAATTTAGGTTATGAGGTATTAAAAAAGTGTTAGAGTTGGTTTTAGGACTTGAGTGAAGGATGTCTTGTCTTGGAGTTAATTAGGATGTTGGAGGAGGTGAGTGATTGATTGAGAAAAAGTTTTGAGAGGGGTTTAGGAAGCACTTATAAGATAAATACTAATTTTACCCAATAAAGCCTAAGTTAGGCCACTAAGCACTAACATGACGAGAAAAAAATTCTCGAAGTAATATTTTCATTTCAAGCTAAAAACTTTCATTACATATCAATTCTATTTTTAGGGATTACAATGACATCATATAAAAAAATAAGAAGAAATTTTTGGTTGGAAAAAGGCTGCATTGCTATCAATAGAGGAAGGTGCTAACCATCTTCATCAATAAATTTTATCTTATAAAATTCTAGTAATAAAAAATCAAACATATTTCAAAATTCAAAAACTACCACTTCTAAAATCCACATCTAAAATTAAAAATTTAATCATTTCTTTCTGATTTGGCTTTTATGATGGGCCTTAATTGGGCTCTAGCTTGGACACTTTGTTAAGGTCTTTTAATTTGACCTCCTTTTATTTAGTTTTTGATAGTCTTTGGCTCTTGCTTAGATTTCTATAACTGATCCTTCCATGTCTTGATGTTATCTTAACAAACTACACAATTATTTTTCATGTAAAATATAATCTCTATTAATATAAATAATCATATATTTTTCTATATCAATTCTTCCCTTCTTTGCAAATTCTACTTTGTAGAATTAAATTATTGATACTACTAAAAACAACATGCATGAAGTATGAGTAGAACAAATTATGTAAACTCTTAAATTTTAAAAATTATAAAAATGTGCAACTGATTATGTTTGCATAAAAAAATTAAATAAAATAATTTTTCTCATAGCACCGTGGTGCTGTGATCTTGGCGTTGAAGCGCTGCTACAATTCTACTAGAAAGATAACTGGCAGTCTAGTTGGCAAGTCGGTAGTATGTTGCCGTGTTGCTGTGACTATGATCTGTAGCTTAAAGAAACAAGAAAAACTGTTGTTCTTGCCCCAATGATGATAACCACCCAAGGGAGTGAGTGGTGGGGTGGATTATGGAGCGAAAAAAACCTAAAAAGTGGGATTGTCCCCTTAAGCTTTCCTTCTTATTCCTCGTACTCTTAATTCCTCACTGCTCTCTTGTTAGAACTATAAGAAGACTTCCAACAGTTAACGACCGATGGTTGTTCGAGGATGCTTTCCTCCCAGATAAGATCAAAGACAAGTCCATCACTACAAACTCAATGTTAAATTATAAAAATATAGTTTTATATGGATTTCTCTCTTTGAAATAATATTTTCCAATATTTTTATAGTTGATCTTAGATTTGGTGGTAAATCAAATGGTGTATCTCCATCGATCTTTGATCCAGAGTAAAAAGAATGCCTCCATACCCCTAAAATTCTAGAATTTAGAAAGAACCTTTAGCATTGAACCTAGTTCCAGCATGAGAAGAAAAAAACCTCCCTCCATTAATATTAGGTCCAGAACAAGGAAGAATTGCACTAAAAACATGAGAACCTAGCATTGCTAAAGTGTTACTCTGCCGAAATTTTTATAAAAATTACTAGAATACTTAAGAATTCCAGTTCGATATGTACATTTTAGTCTTGCAGTGCCAAGGCCTAGCATTGAGGCACTAAGCTCTCGGGAATGAATCTGTGGTTCTCTACCTCATAACGCTAAGGTGCTATGATTTTAGGTTTCATCTATTTAACATAGCACTGCATCACCATTACCACAACATCGAGGCACCATGTTTAGAAGTTTATTGTAATGTCAAACTTAGTTTTAGTGTAAAACAAAACCCTTACTCTAATAATTTTAGATCTGGAATAAGGGAGAAGAGTTCTAATGAACTAAAAAAGTTGTAAAGATTACGCCACCAAAAGTTTTAATTTTCTTTTAAAAAGGCTAATAATGAAATAACATCATGGCGCTAATATTCGATCATCGAGGCACTACGTCCTCAGAAAAATGAAACTTAGGTAGATGTCCCATAGCGCCGTAGCACTGATCCTAAGTGCTGAGGCACTGTATTTTTGAAATAGACATTTAATGGATAATATTAAGGCATTCATATTTTTTTTTTTAAATTGAACCTATAGCACCGTAACGCCACTGACCAAGCATCATAGCACCAAGCCCTCGGGTCTCAAGCTTATGTCCTGTAGGTTGGTAGCACCTAGGCACTGAATTTTTAGTGTTGAGGCGCTACCCCTATAATGTCATTTTTTATTTTAAATTTTGGAGCTTTCTAAATGACAAACAAAAAGACATACATAGAAATGTATAATAATGTGAAATAAAAGACCTTTATTAAAAATTAAAATATTACATAAATTGTACAAAAAAAGAGAAAAATACAAAAATAAAATAAAAATAGGAGGGGGAAACTAGTGGTCATAATTCTCCTCCTTTTCCTCTTCTTTCAGCTTTGATGAGGTAGTTACATAAGGGGGATATTGAGGCATCGCAGGAAAAGAAGCCTAACTTGGATCTCCAAGGCAACAAATTTCAAACATATGGATCATTTTCATATTAAATTCAGCCACACAAAAAAACTGGTTTTGCTATTGATCCATGTGATAAAAAACTTCTCTTCTAAAGCCTTATGTCTACGGCTACTCTCACCCACTTCTCTCTTTAAATCCAAACTTGCTTGTTTAAGGATTTACAAGTTTGGGGTCGAGGTCATTGGCATGTGAGCTCTCCCCCACTTCATACCTCAAATGAAACCCCTCTATAAGCCTCTTTGTTAGAGGAGCCTTCTGAATGAGGACTTCTTCATTAGGCTCTCTTAATGCACCTGTCGTTGCACACATACCATAAATGAGAGAGGGATGACCATAACCTACTGTAGTACTGTCCCTAAGCATATTACATATGAAATTATTAATTATTTTACATATATTTATTCTAAATCCCTTTTGAATTACAAAATTCAAAATAGCTCAATCCTTGGTCACCTCATTGATATTACTACTACACATCAGCTTGGTAGAAATGAAATAGTCCCAAGCCTTAGACTTAGTAGTGAGGCCTGCATCAAAATAGTTAATGATTTTTTTCTCCCGCCATTTACACTAGATGTTGCTATTGCTGCCAATGAGAAAACTAAGGATTTCATCAAAATTGGCATGTTCATTATAATAGGAATGATACTAGTCATATGTTACATTTGGAAATTCATAATATGTGTTAATAGCAGTTATATCAAACTTAGCACCAATGAAGGCTTTATTGTCTGGTGCTTCTTCGCGTTGGCGAAAAACTCTCACCCCATGGGGATAGGGCAGTAGCTGCTCTTGTATGCTAGCTTTGCCCAACCGCACTCATTGATCACTCGCTCCACTATCCCACCCGAGTAGTAGAAGCTCCTTTTAGGGATGAGATGCTTGTGAGTGAGGGCATGTTGATACCATTCCTCTACTATAGAACTAACAAGCTTGTGAACTTCTCCTAAAGTGGCTCTCTTCTTACTAATGAGCCTCTTGAGTGGCATGATTACCTTCCTAGTAGGGGAGAAAGTTGAGAGAATGAGAGAGAGAGAGAGAGAGAGAGAGAGAGAGAGAGAGAGAGAGAGAGAGAGAGAGAGAGAAAGCTCTAAGGAATGAAGGACTACATAAGGAAAATTTCCACAGCCCAATGGGTTTATTTATAAATTGGGCCTAGTGCCATGACACTATAACCTCTCGGGTTCTTGAATAGTAACCAGCGTCATAGCCCTCACATGCAACACCTAAGTGCTGGTCAGTTAGTCAAGTTAGTTACCATGCTGGTTAAAAAGAAGTTTTCATTTCCATTAATTTTGTAATTGAAAAGATGCGTTGCATTGATGAAGCACCTCGGCGCACTGACCTAATGCCGAGGTGTTGGTTAAAAAAGTTTGTCTCACACCCTTAAAGTTCTTGTATACCTGTCAGTTATCCTGAACTGACTTTTGACTAACACTGCGGTGCTAAACCATCAACACCTAGGCACTATTCAAATAGTCAACTTGACCAATAATTATAATGCCACGGTGCTAACCATGTAGGGCCAAGGCGGGTTACAGCATCTAGGCACCAAATTTTTAGCACTGAGGTGCTTAGCATAAAATAAATTTAAATTACCCACATGGGTCCCGACACAATAATAATTGCATAAGTCTATTGCTCAAGGATACTCAGTGGGTTAATATAAAAAAATGAATCTAAATAACCTGTATGTACCCCGACATATGCATAAAAATCTAAATTAAATGTCTGAGGATGTTACGTGGGTTAAAATTTCAAGTTAGGTATCATGATTGGGTTCGGGTTACCAAAACCTAACCTTTCCCTGATGATGGCTATGTACATTAAATATTTAACTAGAAGGAATATTTTAAAAATTGAATGAAGTATATCATTCAAAATAACCTAAAGTAAATAATCAATGATGATAATCTAAGAAAACCTTTGCTCCTAAAAGAGCCAATGTCAAATTAAATTTATCACTATGTTCATACTCAAATATTCTCATGCTAGTAAGGACGTGACCTGTGTCCTTTGTCTACGTGGTTTTGTGACCAAACGACACCACATGAAATGCAGATATGACTAGAACCTTTTAACTGGGTGGCTTGGCATTCGTATAGCTCCTCTATATTTTGGTCACAGTAATAACCTGTATATTCTGTATTGGCTTTGCTCTTTGGGCCATAAATTATGAATTATATTCAAAAGGCCTTCTATTAGTTAAGGTTGACTTAAATTTGTCACCTTAGATAAATATCTCCCTAGGTCTACAAGGACACCTTGGATGATGCAACTTATGGCTGTTGATAAGGATTTTTCGATTAGGTCGGGTTAACTATTTCCCCTTGACTAAGTAGACTAGGACCATGATAGCCCGAGATGATGGAACCATAGGATCTTGATCAGGCGTGTAATCATTGCATCCAACACATGCTTTAAGTTAAAAGAGAATGATAACTCCATTATATTTGGCATTCAAAGAGGTGTAAGTCCAATCTTCTTATTCACCATGTAAATTCTACCTAGATAGTCATATACACCATACTACACTAGTAGACAGTGCTATATATCAAGAAGATATGTTTTTTATAACCTTAATCGAGAGTTCTCTCTTACCATGGTAAGAAGCATAATTAATTATGGAGGCTTGTTTCCATAGGAAGTAGAACCCATATAAAAATAAATCTTAATATAAATATAAGGGAAAATTTGGTTGAATATATATACCAATCTGCCTTGTAAAAAATATACTCCTACCTATCCCAAAGCAACATGATAGAGAGGTTCCAAGAGGTGTATTTTTCCTGAGTGATTAGATTTTTGGCCACTCCATTAGGGGAAGCAAATATACCCACCAACAATAATTTTGATATGCTTCGATGGGTCAAAAGAAATAGCTCAGGAGGAGCTATAAAAAAATAATTATGGGATATACATACACATCTCAGTCCATAGAATCAACCCCATAAGGAGGAGGCTGTCTCCTCCAAAATCTACAAAGTTTTGAAGACTGTTAAAAATAGAAACCTTCAGAGAAGAATTAATAAATTAGTGAGCTAGGTCACCAACATAATAAATGCCTACCCTAAAAGAGGTGAGAATATTCTAAAATATCATGCATGTTTACAACAAGACTCAAATTCGATAGGCACTTTAATTGGTGAAGTTTGACAACAAACCCTTAGACATAAAGACACTAAGTGGTTAGTTGTTGGAAGGTCTCGATAGCCACCACAGAAATCCAATTAACACTAGGGTGTGACATATGGGATATATTCCTAGAGACCCACTATTGGAAGGTCCCGATTGATTTGGGTACTAAAAAATTCCCAAGTCATCAATGATAAGCCAACCCCACCAAATGACAAAGATACAAACTCTCCTATCATTAGTTGGAAACATCAGTCCAAAAAGAGGCAACCAGTGGATGATGATATGGATGACCAACTTTTTTTTATGAAGATGAAGATCTCCAAGCTAATGAAGAATAGCAAAATTTTAATCTCAAAAATAATGAAGATATTGATCACATGGAGATCGAATTTACACACATCTATAAAACAAAGGTGTGGTACTCGAACAATAGAATGAAGAAGAGCAATAAGGGAAACCAAGCCACCAAGAGCCTAGAAGTGAAACTCATGTAGAATTGGAAGTGAGTGAAAAGTTATCTGATATTGTAACAAGGTTACAACAGCTGATGGGTTCCCAAATTCAAAGGAGAGATCAAGAAATCAGCTAGCTCAACAACCGGCTCAATGAGATGAGTGGGTTGATGAAAGAGCTCTTTGGTCAGCTCAACCTCATAGTAATTACAACACAGTAGATACCTCCAAGAAATTCTCTGGAAATGAATAATCCCATAGTTGAAATGGGAAGCATACAAAATGCTTTGCCTGAGCTACCGATAGCTACAACACAAAGGCAAGAAGCTTTAAGAGAAGCTATAGTGAACACTTATCAAGAAAATGATATTATTACTAAATCCTAAATGGAAGATCTCATCAGCTAGAAGGTCAAAGTAGTGATAGCATCAAAAATTGCTAAGCAGTTAATTGGAAAAGGCCGATCATATCCGGTCGAATATGACCAAGTACAGTACCTAAATGATACGTCGTACTAAAATTTAATACCTTTTCAAGCACAAAAATTTGCGATAACACTTGGCTCAATTTAAAGCATCGTGTGGAAATACCAAAAGAAATGATGCCCTGCTGCTATGACAATTTGTTAGTAGCCTTACACTCACAACTTTCCAATCATATGTTAAGTTACCTAATGAATTAGTAAAAACTTTCATCGAGCAAGACACACTTTTTGTTAATAGATTTATAAGAGCAACAAATAAAGTAATAATTGTAGATCTCGCCTTGGAAAAGAGAAAGAAAGATGAGAATATTACCAAGAATATTATTAGATGAAGAAATCTAAGCATGAAATGTGACCAACAGCTCATAGAAAAGCATCTAGTAGAACTCCTAATGGGAAACATCGATGATCAAATGACCCCATATCTAGTTATGGTTATCATTAACACATTCCAAGAATGACTGGATCAGGTAGCTAAGTTCAAAAGGATGCCCAAACTAAAAGGGCTTAATAATAATTATAATAAAACAATCCCTATGGAAAAGAGAAATAACCAAAGTCTAGTTACTCAAAAGGAATGATGTGAATATACGATTTACATTCATAGTGGACAAGAAGGCAAAAGGAGGTGTGGCAATCTCATGACCAGAAATAACTTTGCATTCGATGGCAAAATTGATGGAAGATAAGAAAAAAGAATAAACCTTTCAAGAGAAAATGTCTAAGAAGTACTCATTTAAAAGAGAATGTACTGTTAAAATTTTTAGACATGCCCCAAAATTGGGATTACAATTGCTAAAACCATGACGACTAGGCCAAGTAGACAAGATTGATGATCCCAATTATTGTCCATTCCATAGGCTCATAAGTCATCCAATTGAAGATTATTTTATCTTCAAGGATTAGGTAGAAAAGAGCTATCAAAATGAAAAACTCACCTTATTAGACACTATATTAATAAACCCTAAAAAGGAAAAGGTGAAAGTTATTACAACTTGCCTAGTCCAAGATGCAAAAGATAAAAATGTTGAGCTAGTTGGAGCTTAGAGTATAGGGGATAAGGGTAAAGCCTTGCAAATACAAGAATAAAAAGGTGATTAGAAGACCTTCATCTAAAAAAAGAGTAAAAGGATGATTAATATGCTTTTAGTCATATAAGATATATGGTGGAAGAATGTTTTAGAGCCCGAAATAGATCCTAAAAAATTCTTTCCCAACATGGGGAAAATTTTATATAATGTAAAGAAGCAAATGAAAATAACCAGTCTTCTTCATCGAAGCCCTGTAAATAAAACAAAAAGAGAAAATTCAAAAAACCAAATTCTGAAGCACAAAAAATGATTGTCTCTATAGAGGAGTACGAGCAACCTCCTCGAAGGTAGGTTAAATTAGAGGAATACTTAACCCATGTGAAACTTGACATGAAAAATTTTGAAGCAGATGTTCTAACAGAAACATGTCGTGTTATAAATACTGTTGAAACTTCAATTGGCTTTAAAGAAGAACTACATTTTCTGAGAGAAAAACCTATTAAATGGAAAGTCAAGTCAAGTTCAAAGAAATTATGTCCTGAATTGGGCAGTAATTCTAAGAGTACTGAAAATGCTGAAAGCTCTAAAGAAACACAAAATTTAGAGAATTCTTCATATCGATAAGATTAGATAAAAGAAGTGACCCAAGTCTAATCAAGGAGTAGAAAATGAATCTCACCACCTATATATTGAAAAGTTAGTGACAAAGGCAAAGATATTCAAGTCAATGAGCATGCCTTACTCCCATCATGGACTAAACCTCAAAAGTCTACTAAAAGTGGAGTTGACTATCATGTTTTAGTGCATTTACTCAAACATCTCGCTTTGCTAAGTATCTATGATGCTCTCATGTTGTCTAAAGATATACATGTGACATTAATCAAAGCCTTACAAACTCCAGAACAATGTGAAGCATTTTTTGTTGAAGAAAAAAAATGAAAGAGGACTTAACCTCTCAAAAGACAACAACCATCTCATTTAGTAAAAATGACCTACTATTAGAGATGTCCGAACATAATTGGCCCCTTTATGTTATAGCTGAAAGCAACGCTGTTCGAATAAAAAGGATATTGATTGATTCAGGTGCTTCAATTAATCTTATAATAGTTAAAACACTACGAGCACTAGCTTTAGATGCTTGCTACGTGGATAAAAGTATAGTATTCTTACAAGAATTTAATGAACAGGGATAATAAACCTTAGGGTCTCTTGTTCTACCCATATGCTTTGAGAAATTATGCATAAAAGCTAAATTCTATGTGATTGAAGCCCAAGTTGCTTACAAAGCACTCTTTGGTAGGCCATGAATTCATGAATATGACATTGTGCATTCAACTCTTCATCAATGTATGAAGTATATCCAAAATGGTAAAGAGCATCAAATTGATGGAGACATGAATCCATTCTTGATACATGAGATCAAAATCTATGATGATGCCAAGTACTTCATTCCTAAGAAAGTAGAGAAAGCTAAATCTCAAAAATAAGTGGCTCCATCTATTAAATTAATGCTGAAAGGTGATAACTCAAAGAATAAAAGTACTAATGAAATAAAGCAACCCAAAGTAATTCCCCATGTTGGCAGTGATGCTGAGGATGATGAAGAGAAATTAGTGCTTTATCAACCTAAGAAAGCCTCAACTAACCAAAAGAAAGAAGAAGCTAGTATTAGTAATGTCATAAAATAATTAGAGAAAACTCATATTTCTCTAATAAGGGTACCGAAATCTCAAGTCTCCAACAAGGCCATGAAAATAACTATAGTGCTAAAGGCACATATAATAGATTTAACACCTTCAAAAAACATGAAATAGAACAACAGAAGACTTTTTACGACCCTACTTGAAGAGGCTATGATGAATGAGGGGTCTTTTTCTACAAAATAGAGGAGTAAACCCTAAATTCCACATAGATGTTGTTGGAAGAGGATGATTTTAAAGGATAAGATATTTCAATAATAATTCCTCAATAATTCTCACTAGCTCTAAAGAAATTGATTAAAAAAATATTTAACCTATACAATCAAACATATAAGCTTGGTTATTTAAGAGGCTCTAGCAAGGGGATAATACCCAAATCCCATAGGATATGGAAAATTTACCACATGAGGATTAGGATATGTTGCTTCAGCATCTCCCTTATTGAACTCATGCAATGCCATATCCTGCAAAGAAGAAGTCCCTACGAAAACTACTGAAGAACAAAAGGATATTTTAAATGAGAATATATTTGAAGAAGAATTAATTATTAACTGAAAGAGTTCAAGGAAGGCAATCAAGCCACCATTGATGAACTACAAGAAATCAACCTAGGTACTGAAGAGTAGCCTAGGACAACCTTTGTTAGTGCAAACCTCACATCAGAAAGATTAGAGGAGTTAAAAGCACTAGTATGTAGATATAAAGATTGCTTTGCAAGGAATTATAGTGAAATACCAGGCCTATCATGAGATGTGATCATACATAAACTTGCCATTAAGCCTGATATATAACCTATAAAGCAAGCACAAAGGTGAATATGATTAGAAATTGAGGAGCAATTAACCACTAAAACCAAAAAAGCTCATCGAAGCAGGATTTATTCAGGAAGATAAATATGTTGACTGGATTGCTAATATTGTCCCAATAAAAAAAGAATGAAAAAAATCCATTTTTGTATCAATTTGAGGGACTTAAATAAAGGATGCTCAAAAGATGACTTTCTATTACCCAATGTAGAACTCAGGGTAGACAACACGTCAAATATGATATGTTTTGATTTATGGACATTTCATTAGGTTATAACCAAATTAAAATGGTTCCAAAAGATAAAAAAACATACATCCTTTTGCACACAAATCAACATATATTACTATAAAGTGATGCCATTTGGCTTGAAAAATGCCAGTGCTACATACCAAAGGGCAATGACCCCCATCTTCGATGACCTCATACATAGATATGTGGAATGTTATATCGATGATTTGGTTGTAAAAAAAAAAATAATCGAAATGAGCACCTAAATGACTTCTGAGTTATATTTGACAGATTTCAAAGTTTCAACTTAAAGATAAATCCACTGAAATGTGCTTTTGGTGTGACTTCTGGAAAATTTTTGAGAATTTTTGTATGTCATAGAGGGATTGAAATTGACTTCTCTAAAATAAAAGTAATAATAAAAATGTGAACGCTTAAGACCTTAAAGCAACTATGCTCACTACAAGGCAAATTAGCTTACATTAGAATATTTATTTCTAATCTTTTAGGGTGATGTCAAACTTTCACCCAACTAATGAAAAAATATTCACCTTTTATATGGGGTGATGCTTGTCAAGAAGCATTTGACAACATAAAATAATTCCTATTACATCCCCAATTATGGTAGCACCAATAACGAAAAAGCCATTGATATTGTATATGATAGCCTTAGAAGAGTGATTGGGAGCTCTGCTAGCTCAAAACAATAAAGAAGGGAAGGAAAATGCCCTATACAATATTAATTGATGTTCGATAGAAGCCAAAATAAAATATTCTCCTTATAAGAAGCAATGTCTAGCATTAATATTTGCTGCTAAAAAATTCAGGCATTATATATTATCATATAAGATAACTTTAATATCTAAAATCGATCCTCTTAAATTCTTAATGATTAGACCTACACTAACTAGTCGCTTAGCTAAATGGGTAGTCCTATTACTCTAATTTGATATAACATATATCCCATAAAAGGCTATAAAAGGATAAGCTTTGGCTGACTTTCTAGCCGTTCATCAAGTAAACTCTGCACTCAATAATGAATTACCTAATAAACAAATCTTTGAAGTGGAAGAAGCTCAATAACCATCAGAATGAGAACTCTACTTCAATAGAGCTTCATCACAAAAGCTAGTTAAACTGCTTAGTTTACCTACAACACATGTCATAATTGGCTTAATATTTGTAACACCGCAAGGAAGTATTCTATGATATTCATACAGCTTAACAGAACCTCAAACCAATAACAATGCTGAATATGAAGCATTAATTGTGGGTCTAGAGCTAGCAATTAACATGAAATTTAAGAAACTTCATATTTATAGAGATTCCCATCTCATAATCTGACAAATAATCAAGACTTTGAAGACAAACAAGCCTAAGTTGACACTTTATCATAAGCATGTCTTAGATATTCTAAAATAAATCCTTGAATTGATAATTACAAGGGTGTCATGTTGAGATAATGATAAAACTATCACATTAGCTAAATTAGCTAAGGAAATGACAAACCCTCAGGGAGAGCAAATTATAATAATAGTTGAATGCAGAATAACCTTGGCACCAACCCTTCTGCAAGCCTTTAAAGCTAAAGAAAATCAAGAGATCTCAATAATAGTAGAAGAAGATGATTAGCAAGAACCATTCATAACTTATTTTAAGGGTGGTGGATTACCAAAAGTTAAATCAAAGGCTCATCAAATTTCATAAAGAGCTCTACGATATGCCTTTATGAATGATACATTATATCAATCCTCATTTGACCAAATGTATTTACGATGTCTAGGTCCAGATAAAGCAAAAATGGTGATGACTGAAGTACATGAAGGGTTGTACGGTGCCACCAATCTGGTCCTAAAATAAAAATTAAAATCAAATGAATGGGATACAATTAACCAAGTATGATTTAAGACTGCATTGATCATGCCAAAATATGTCATTAGTGTTAAATACATGTTGACATGTTTCATCGATCACCCAATAATTTACATCTAATAGTTGCATCTTGGCCATTTGAAAGTTGGGAAACTGATATAATAGGCACAATAAATCCTTCATCATCTAGGGGACATCGATTCATATTAGCTACCACTGATTACTTCTCCAAATGGGTAGAAGCAATCCCAATAAAAAAAGTTAAAGCAAAAAATATACTAAAATGTTTTAGAGACCATATCATTTATTAATCTGATAATGGCACACTTTCAAGAATACCATAGTGTATCATTTCATTAAGAAATATAAGATAGATTGGTGATATTCTTTAATATATAATCAAAGAGCCAATGGTCTTGCGAAAGCATTCAATGAAATGTTGGTCAAACTCTTGAAGAAAATTCTCTTTAAAATTAAAAAGAATGGCATGATAAATTAATTGAAGCCTTGTGGGCATACCGTACCACATACAAAATTGCTACACAAGCACACCATACTCTTTAGTCTTCAGAGCAGAAGCAATACAACCTCTTGAAGTGGAGTTACCTTTACTCTGCATAACAATTCAAAATGAGCTTACAATGGAGGAAAAATCCAAATACAATATGAAGAGCTTAAAGCTCTATATGAAGTGTGACTACAAGCCCAACAAAGTCTAGAAACATATAGAGCAAGATGACTCAAGCTCAAGACCATATGGTTTGCCCAAGAAGCTTTAAAGCAAGTGAACTAGTATTGGTATGAAGAAGTCCCATCATTCCACATCAACGAGTTAATGGAATATTCGATCCAAATTAGGAGGGACCTTATATTATTAAAAAAGTATACGAAGATGGAGCTTATCAGCTTATTGATGCAAAAGGAATTAGACATATGCCTCCTATAAATAGACAATATCTCAAAATATATTATGCATAACTATGAAAAAAATATTCTCATTTTAATGAGAAATTCCACTGTTAATGGTGGCAATTTTATATATCTTACAAAGTAAGATCCCCCATCAAAAGGAAACATTATTCAATTAAGTAAATTTAAATCAAATCCATGATGCCCAAAGGAGCTAGATCTAAATTTAAATCATATCCATAATGCTCAAAGTGGTTGGATCAAATCCATCAAGACCAAAGGGGCTATATTTAAATTTATTTTAGATCCACCATGCCCAAAGTGGGCAGATCAGATCCATTATCTGGATCTAAATTTATAAATAAAATTCATTATGCCCAAAGGGGTCAAATCAGATCATCATGCCCAAAGGGTCTGGATCTAAAGTTTAAATTTGGATCTATCATGCCCAAAGGGGCTAAATCTAATCCATCATGCCTAAAAGGGTTGGATCTAAAGTTTAAATTATGATCCATCATGCCCAAAGGGGCCAAATTAGATCTGTTATTGCAAAAAGGGCTGGATCTAAAATTTAAATTAACATCCATCATGCCTAAAATGGTCAGATTAGATCCACCATGCCCAAGTAGGTCGAATATAAAATCCCAAATTTAGATTCCAACATGCCCAAAAGGGTTTGGATCTAAATCAAACCTTAAGATTCATCATGTCCAAAAGGACCGAATCTAGACCTAAACTTAAATTCAGCATGTCCAATGGGACATGATTTAAGTATACATATAAGGGGAATATTTATATATATAATTATATTCAAAAGGGGATTACTTAAACTCTATAACACTAGAGAAGATTGAATCAAAATCCATAATGATAACCCACTTACAAATGTAAATATTATTGCTTTTTGATGATTCCAGTGATATTTCTATGCTTTCCTTATCTAGATTTACTATAAATTAGCTACAATGTTCACCTAAAGAAGGCCAGGTGATATGCCTCTTACTGACCCCACTGAGGAGCAGATTTGGGCCACCATTGAATCCCGTGATCCATATAGCTTAGCCAAGTTACATGATCGATTAATGTGGCATCAGGATATGTTGATGGGCTAAGATATTTTTAAGGATTTGTTTACTAGATCACCACACATTTTGCTAGCTAATTCAGAGTTTCTATCTGACCATGATCTAGCTGGTTGGGTGATCAATCTAAAATTGAGGCATATCCATGATGTTCTTCTGGAGCGGGTCACAAACTGTATTAGCTTAAGAGATTAGGATATCCTTCAGCCAGTTGAAGATACAACTCTCTTTGTAGGCACAGTCTAGTTATTGGGTTACCGCATACTGCATCATGAAGCAGAATATTGAGACCTAAAATTAGTATTTAGTATGCCTTTGATAGCAATCAGTGGCTATGTATACTAGGCATGTCATCACTTATAGATGCATAGTGATATTTTCAGAGAAGCTGACATTTATTATGTAGCCTATGCTTCACTCTTTGATTACAATTGTCTGCACTTTACTTGGATCCGAAGTATCATAGAAAATTGGGATAGGGCTACCAATACCTGTTGGATTGGTCTATATGAGATGATAGTCACAATGTATAGTATGTAGGATATATAGTAGGCCTCCTTATTATAGACACTCTCTACAAGGAATGCATTCTTTCAGATCATGAACTTTTTATCACTAGCCATTTGATCAATATGGGAGAGGCAGTTATATATACTCTTTAGGCCTTCATCATGCTTTAGCTCACTACTAGATGCTATAGTGGGAGTGGAGATCAGACCACATACGATGAGGCACGATCACTTTAGATATGTAGTCCGAGAGTTTCCTACAACTAGCAGTATGCATGTCTCATTTTGCATGGCTTGATGATCCATTTGATATATGGTTTCATTCTTCTAAGAGGTTCAATAGTGATAGATTTGAACATGAGGGTAGAATGAATTCCCAACATATTTTAGCATGAGACATTGATGAGGAGCTACCTCTAGTTTCCTTCATTTCCACCTGGTTGTGCAACTTTGTGTTTCTAGGCCACAATAGAATTTTCCAACCTTCCACTCTTCGGATGGCTGGCTTGCTTGCACATGGTGAGAGGATAGTGTTGAGGATTAGCTTACTTGTATAGTGGATTGGGTAGAGTAAGCATCATGATTGACTCACGATGTTATGACGTGGATGCTCCTTGGCACTATTTATATGGACGTATTCACACGCATATGTCAGGAGCATTTACCTGTCCTGAGACACCATTGTAATTCATAGAATAACACTGCCCTCTAATTTTGTAGCTGAGTAGAGCTATAATTACTTTGGGCAGAGATTAGATACAAACTTTTATGTTTGCTCCATTACGCATGATGGATAATTTCCAGATCATCGACAGGTCATCCTACCATAGTTTACCTACTTAGAGTTTGGGATTGAGATTTATAGATTCTCTCACTGATAGAGGGACACCCTTACTATTATCAAAGTTAGGACATAGATGTATAACATAATATATCATTGGGCTGAGGCATGCTTGGCTTTGCTTTCATCTCCATGAGTCTGTGATCCTAGAGAGATATAACTCCAACAGAGTGGCTAGGCAGTACAGGTTCAGATAGGATACACCTATATACGGATTTCCACAGATACTGAATATAAAAAAAAAATACTCATTTCTTAGGGCATTATCACTATCTATTCATCTAGTAGTAGCTTCTATAGCATGGGCCTTCTTACTCCACCTAAAGACTACTTTTAGTTTTTGTGTGGCCCCACATGAGGCTTACACATGAATTAGCCACCTATGGTTGCTGTGGATTCACCACTCCTCTTCTTTCTTTGAGCTAGGCTTTTGCATATACAACCAAAAACTATGGAAAGCTAAACTAGCCCATCATCCACACACCGCACAACATATGACTTAGACTTCTAAAAGGCCATCAGATGACCAAAATGATAATTGGAAGTGACGACATCAGACTCCAGCCACTTTGGAGAGGAATGATAGAGATATTAATAGCCTTTTATCAGTTGATCATGATATGGGTATAGTAGAGACATATGACTTTACTCGTATTCCTATCCCACCAGTGTTAGTTGAACCATCAATAAAAAGAAAGGGAAAGTGATGTCACACAGGTAGTATCAATAGATGCCGTGCAGCTTCCACAACTTCTACCCAATCCACTAGTAATTATTATCTACATATTGGAGAAGACTTATATATAGAGGGATCCAACATGTTAGTGACTAGTCATAAGCCACTCTTATTCAACTCAACTTGGGTGACAGTGAGTGCCACCCAGTGTGATTCCTCTGATGCCCACTCTTTTACAAAGAGTCATCCTATTCCCAATCCAAGCTACATAGTTTAGCAACATCTATCTGGTTTGGAGATCTCATGCTTCATCCCTAGAATACAACCTAGGCCTTCAGATCCATTACAGTGTAGCTCTTCAAAGAGCTAATGTCATATAGTGATGGTGTTGCGCCACCTACTTCTGGGTGCTGACATGGAATTTTTACCCGAGCTCTCTAGTTTTTGCATTAAGGCGAATTCTTTATTAGATTGTATTGCTACCTTAGGTCTTGAAACCAAGGAGCTACAACTTTAGGAATCCTTGTGCAGAGATGTTGAGTTTATAATATTCTAATTACACACTGCTTGCTAGGAAGTCCTGTTAGATACAATTGCTAATGCAGAAGCCTCACTCAGCACTATTTCACATCAGGTCTGTTTGGTTCATCAAAATCTCGAGCACAACCTCAAAACCTTGAGATACTTTTAAAGGGAGCTTTCCATAGCACATATTAAGCTCATTGATAAATCAATTGAATTGAGAGAGTTACAATTGAGAAGATAATTTCTATTAGAAAAAAGAGCTATAATCAGATAAGCTATCATAACCATAGAAGAGGATTGCTCATATGTAGACACTCAGGTGTCCAAACTTGAGAGATCCTTTATTCATTAGTTCATGACTAGGAAGTTGCCTTTCAACATCTCCATGAAGCTTGAGAAAGGCAATCTACTATAGCTTATAAAGCTCATACAACTTTTATCTACATTAGGGAAATCATTTGTAACTACAATCTCTCTTGTATCATTATTTTATATGATAAATGAAAATGATTAGAATTTTTTAAAGCTATGATTCTTTCTTCTCATTATATGGCTATATATAATCAATAAGAAAAGACAATGAATGCATCATGTCCTATCAAGATAACATTTGTTGGGACCAATTTTGTTCACATCTAAAAATTAAGTAAAATAATTTTTGTCATAGCACCGCGACACTATGATGACGATATGCAATTTAAAGAAGCAAGAAAAACTGTTGTCCCCACCCAAACGATGACAACTACCCAAGGGAATGGGAGAGAACAATTATGGGGAAGAATGGATCTCCCCACTAGTAAAAAAATCTTATAAAAGGGGGGGGGGGGGTCCCCTAGGCTTTTTCTTCTTCTTCCTCCTACTCTTAATTTCTCATTACTCTTTTACTAAAATCGTAAAGAGACTTCCAACAATAAATGACTGATGGTTGTTCAAGGATTCTTTCCTCCTAAACAAGATCAAAGCTATGTCCATCACTACAAATACCAGGTAAAATTCTAGAAATATAGTTTTATATCGATTTCTCTCCTAGAAATGATATTTTGTAAGATTTCCATCATCGATCTTAAATCCAATGGCAAATCAATCAGCGTATCTCCATCGATCTTTGATCTAAAGTAAAAAGAATGCCTTCGTACCCCTAAAATACTAAAACATAGAAAGAATCTCCATCGTTAAACTTAGTTCTAGCATGAGAAAATAAAGGAGCCTCCCTCTATTGATCTTAGATCTAAAAGAGAGAATTACCCTAAAAACACGAGAACCTGGCATTGCTAAAATGTTTATTTATCATAGTTTTCATAAAAATTGCTAGAATACTCAAGACTTCTCATTTAATATGTGCATTTTTGTCTCGCAGTTCCAAGGCCTAGCATCAAGGAACTAAGCTCTCATGAATGAAGTATTTGGTGCTCTACCTCATAGTGCTGAAACACTATGCTATCAGGTTTCACGTATTTAATACAACACCGAGATGCCATGTCTGGAAGTTTATTCTACCATCGAACTTAGTTCCAGTGTGAAACAAAACTTTCCCTCCATAGATTTTATATCCAAAATAAGGAAGAAAAGTGCTAATACATTAAAAAAGTTATAAAGATCAAATTGTAAGGCGCTATGTTGCCAAATTTTTTAATTTTTTCCAAAAATGTTGTTAATAAAATAGCACCATGACACTAATATTCCAGTGTCGAGACACTGAGTCTTTGGGAAAATGAAACCTAGGCAGACATTCCATAGCGTCATAACACTGATACCCCAATGCTGAGGTGCTATATTTTTGAAATTGACATTTAATGGACAATATTAAAACATTCATAGTTTATTTTAAATTGAATCCATAGCGCCACAACACCACTTATTAAGAACTACAGTGCCAAGCCCTTGGGTCTTAAGATTATGTTCTGTAGGCTTGCAACACCGATGTGCTACTCCTGTAATGTCATTTTTATTTTAAATTCTAGAACTTTCCAAATGATAAACAAAATTATATATACACAAATGCACAACAATGTGAAATTAAAATACCTTTAATAAAAATGAAAATATTACATAAATTATATAAAAAGAGAAAAATATAGAAATAAAATAAAAAAGAAGTGGGAAATAAGTAGTCATAATCATCCTCCTCTTCTTCTTCTAACTTCGATGAGGTAGCTACATAAGGGGAATATTAAGGCATCGAAGAAAAAGAAGCCTAACTTGGATTTTTGAGGCCAAAATTTTAAAATATATGGACCAGTGCCGTATTAAACTAGGCCGTATATGAAAATTTCTTTTATTGTTGATCCATGTGATAATCAAACTTTTTTTAAAGCCTTCTTCCTACGACTGTTCTCACCCACTTCTCTCCTTAAATCCAAGACTTGCTAGTTTAAGGATTTAGGAGTTTGGGGTCGAGGTCATTGGGCATGTGAGCTCTCCCTGACTTCATACCTCGATCCAAATCCATCAATAAGCCTATTTATTAAAGGAGCCTTTTGAATGCAGACTTCTTCATTAGGTACTCTTAACGCACCCTTTGCAGTGCACAAACCATGAATGAGGGAGCAATGACCATAACCTACTATAGTGTTTCCCATATTACAAATGGAATTATAAATTATCCTCCCTATATCAATCGTAAAGCCCTTTTGAATTACAAAATTGAAAAGGACACGATCCTTGGTCATCTTACTGATATTACTAGTGGGCATCAGCTTGGAAAAAAATGAAATAGTGCCAAACATTAGACTTAGCAGTGAGGTCGACGATAGAAAAGTTGATAATCCTTTCATCCAAACATTTTCATTAGATGTCGGCATTGCTACCGATGAGAAAACCAATGATTTTTTAAAAAGCAAGATGTTTATTATAATAGGAAAGATATTGGTTATATGACACATTTGAAAATTCATAATATGCATTGATGATAGTGTTATCTAAACTTACTAGTTTCCCCCAAAATGAAGGCTTTATTAATCTAGTGCTCCTTCATATTGGCGAAAAGCTCTCACACCACGTGGATGACACAAAAGCTGCTCTCATAGGCCAGCTTCACCCAACTGTGCTCATTGATCTCCTGCTCCACTCTCCCACCCAAATTGTAGAATCTTCTTTCTAGAAAGAGATGCTTGTGGGTGAGGGCATGCTGATACTGTTCCTCTGCTGTAGAGCTAACAAACTTATGAGCTTCTCTTGAGGTGGCTCACCTCTTGCCAATGAGCCTCTTGAGCAGTATGATTACCTTTATAGTAGGGAGAAAGCTGAGAGAGAGAGAGAGAGAGAGAGAGAGAGCTCTAAGGAAGGAAGGACCATAGGATGAAAATTTTCACAGCCCATGGGGATTATTTATAAAATAGCGCTAGTGTCGTGGCGCTATATTATCAACTCCAAGGTGCTAACCTCTTGGGTTCTGGAATAGTAGTCAATGCGACAACGTTCACATGTAGTGTTTAGGTGTTGGTCTATTGGTCAAGTCGATTACCATGTCAGTCAAAAAATAGCATTTATTACCTTTAGTTTTATAACTGAAAAGATGCACTGCATTAATGAAGCACTGTGGAGCTCTGACCTAGCACTGAGGCACTGGTCAAAAAAGTTTATCTCACACCCTTAAAGTGCCTGTATGCCTATCAATTATCCTGAACTGATTTTTGACCAGTGATGCTTTGCTAAACCATCAACGCCTAGGCATTATTCAAATAGTCAACACAACCAATAATTGTAACTCTATGATGTTAATAGTACAACGCCAAGGCACGATGCAGGGCCTAAGTGCCAAACTTTTAGTTCCGTGGTGTTTAGCAAAAAATAAATTTAAATTACCTACACCTAATCATTCCCCTATGATGGTTGTGTTTATTAAATATTCAACTAGAGGAAATATTTTAAAAATTGAATGAAGTCTATCACTTAAAATAACCTAAAGTAAATAATCATCTACTCATCTATCATCATTTGTCAAGGATGATAAGCTAAAAAAATTTTTGTTAGCAAAAAGAGCTAATGTCAAATTAAATATATCACTATGTTCATACTCAAATAATCTCATGATTGTAAAGACGTAGTATGTGACCTATTTTTAGATGATTTTGCCGCCAAATAGTGCCACATGAAATGTGGATATAAACCATGGCTTAGCAAACATCTATATAATGAAAATAGATCCATGAATTATGGAATATATTTAATAGGAAAAAAACCTTATATTAGCTAAGGTTGACTTAAATTTGTCACTTTAGACAAATATCACCCAAAGTATACAAGAACACCTTGGACGATGGAACCCATGGCTATTGATAAGGATTCTTTGGTCAGGTCAGGCCAACTATCTCTCCTTGATTAAGTAGACTAGAGACCATGATAGCCTGCGATGACATAACCATGAGATCTTAATCGGGTGCATCATCATTCCCTCCAACATATATTTTAAGTTAAAACAAAATGATAACTCCATTTTATTTGTCATTTATAGGGGTGTAAGCCCAATCTTCTTATTCACCATGTGAATTCTACCCATATAATCATTTACGCCATACTACACTGATAGACACCATAATATATCAAAAAAAATTTTTTTTGTTATATATCAGAAAGATATGTTTGTTTCCAACCTTAATAAAAAGTTCTCTCTTACTGTGGTAAAAGGAGTAATTGACTATAGAGGCTTGTGTCAATAAGAAGTAGAACCCAGATCTAAATAAACCTTAATATAAATGTTAGGAGAAATTTGGTTAAATATATATACCAATTTGTCTTGTGTGAAACATACTCCTACTCATCCTAAAGTAGAATGGTAGAGAGGTTCTACGAGGTGTGTTTTTCCTGAGTGATTAGATTTTGATAACCACTTATTGGTCTTACTAATCTGACCTTCATTTGCTTGAATATTTTAATGTTCTTGGGCTCTTGGATTTTTATAATTAGTCCTTCTATATCTTGATGATATCTTGATACACTTCTGAATTATTCTTCATGTAAAATGTAATATCCATTAATACAAATAATCATACAAGGTTCTACATCATGAATTGGGATAAAATTAAAAAAGAATTTTTTTATAAGAAAACCTTTTCTTTTTAATTTTATAGATTTCTTAATAAATAGAATGAGAACTTATGCAAGAAATTAATCATAAATTTTTAATTAAGAAAATACTTAAAGCAAAGTAAAGTTTTTAAAGATAGAAATAAAAAATAAATGCATCATTTAAAATATTAAAATGAATGCATGATATAAAGCATATAAAGGCAAACTCGATGAGCATAAGAACACAATAATTATTTATGGTTTTATTGGAGACTATGTCCATGCCAAGGTGTTCATCATCCTTTCGATCTTCCTTTTATTGGTAAGGGTACCTTCACCAAGTTCATCACGAGAGTACTACAAATAATATACAATATTGAGAAGAATTTTAAAAATAAAATACAATAAGTAATAGGTTCTTATACATTATGTGAATAAACCATTAATCTCAAGAAATGATCTCATATCATTCTTTGATTCACCATGATAAAACAAACTTTTTCTTCCACATCTCCTTCTTTTTATTTAGATAATATTTCAATGCAATAAGAAGAGAGCTTTAATAATTTTAAAGATGTGGCAATAACAAAAAAATCCTTTTTGAAGCATTAACGTGATATTTATAGTGGGTGCTTTAAATTTTTAATTCAAAATAATAAAATAATAGAAGTAATATTAATTTACATAATTTTTTAACACAAAGTCTCTTTAAACTATCATATTATTCATAAAATTTAGATTTAAATGACTAATGGTTATAATTTAAACTTTCTTAAAATGAATTTTCTAGAGGCCCACAAATGTTTAAGGAGACCTACAAGAATGTTGTAGAGACCATAAAGCATTGTAGAGGCCTGGTAGGAATATTACTTTTAGCCCCCCAAGCCTCCATATATTTAGAAAGTGATGCAAAGGTCTATGAATACCCATATTTAACTTTGTAGAGACTTGTACAATTTCATAGAGTCCTATTACTATTAAATATATTTATATGTATGCATAATATTGCTCAAAAGGATTTAAAATTTGTATAATATCATTAATAGTTATAAAATAATATGTATAAAAATTTAAACTAATGTTTTAATATATTATAAAGTCTAAGCAAATAATTATTTTATAATTTAAAATAATGTTATTCAATTTCTAACAATTCTCACTTGCTAGCTTGATCATGAAATTCATAATTCCTTCGTGTGGGTTAAATACAAAAGACACTCACACAGACACTAAAGTACTTCATTTGTTCAATTTATCTTCATATGCATCATCCTAATAGTGTGCCTGTATATATGATCACTTAACTCAAAGGAAAAAACCTTTATTACAATTGATTTAATAATTTCATTTGTAATCATCAAAATCATGCTGAGGGCTAATGGGGATAAAAATATCGCCCATTTTGATGATGAAAAATGTACATTACAAAGTTTATTTCAAAAATTTAAGGTTAACATAAAAAACCCTCCTCCAAAATATAGTCATGAGTACTTTTTTTTTAAATGTTATTATGTTTAAAAAGTACATCATAACCAAAATAAAGAATTTTTATAAGTCACTTTAGTCTTAATACATATAAACGTGATACAAACTAATTTATATTCATTAAGCTTAATGTATTCATAAATAGATAGTCATTCAATACCGACCTAAATTAGATATGGCGTCGTCTCCCTTTAACTAGGTACCCTCCTTTTCCCACTAGGGTGTTTTTCGTGTTACTATTCCATTATCGTGCTCCATATAGAAGGACCTTCTTTTACTAGTGCTCTCTCCATTAGCCTCCCTGCTAATGACTCTACTAATCCATCTATCAAACTCATCTTTTCACAATCATAGCATGATAAGTTTGGAGAAGGAAGTGATAATGGATTCATCAAGAAGTTGGGTCACAAGAATGGAAAACCTGCACTATTTCTTCCTGAATCTGAATCTGGTCAGCTGGTTGAGTCTCTTCATTTTACTTTGGTTAGCAAGTTCACTTACAGGCACCCAAAAATGGATACTATTTGGAAACATTTTGATGAACTCAAACTCCTTGGTAACTGGAATGCAGGACTACTAGATGGCCAACACATTGATATCAAACTTAATAAGGAGGAAGATTATGCACGCCTTTTTCCTAAGAAACTCTACCACATTGATAACATTACCATGAAGATCTTAAAATGGACTCCTGCCTTCGACTATAGCATTGAACCACCAATTATTTTGATATGGCTAAAATCCCCAAACCTAAAACTCCACTTGTTCAATAAACAAATATCATATTACCTTGCTACATCTTTTGGAAAGCCACTTAAAGTTGATTTACCTACATTTAACATATCCAGACCATATACTACCCATGAGTTAGTTGAAATGGATATAATAATTCCTTATGTTGATGAGATTTGGACAAGAACACCCACAAATGGATATTGGCAGCAAGTTGTTATTGAGCAGAAAGCACACTATTATCCCAAGTGCAGGATGTTGGGCACCTTCTTGAGAATTGTTATATTGCTAATCCTAAACTTAGAGTAAGAAATTTTGAACCAATTGAAATAGAAGAAGTCACTATAGAAGGCATGCAAAATAAAATTAAAAAAACCCCACAAGGATACTATTATTATTCAGCTCAACCCAACTGTAAATCCAGAGCAATTTGAACTAATCCCAGGGGGAGACAGATCAATAAACATTGCTCAAGTTGAAAATATAGATACAATACCAGAAGAAACACTTCTTAATCCTGTCCAATAGCTCAATCTAATAGGTAATGAGACACCTATTCAATTATTTGAGGAGACTGAACAGACATCAAGCAAAGAATTCAATTTGGAAGAGACCTTTAGATGCCACCCATAGAAAACTCAACCAAATGATGTATTCTCTCCAATAGCCCAACAACACATGACCAATTATTAGGAATTTGATCATACAATACATGGCATTGAGGAGGAGTGGTTGATCCAAAAATTCAAAAGAAATAAACATAAAGGAATCAGGGAACTAAGGCATATCAACCCAAATGCAACATCATCCATTGGGAATACTTCCACTACTAGAATACTAGCCAATTGGGATGATAGATTGGATAGGATTGCTACTAGAGCCTCCAAGGGATCTAAGTACTCCAAACATGACAATTTTTTTTTGGTTTGGAATATTAGGGGCATTGCAGACAATGCAGCCTTTAATAGGCTCAAGAACTTAATAAGGGCACATAACCTTCACATTTTTTCCATTCTAGAACCACTCATTTATCCACAATGTTTTGATAAAGTCAGGAGAAAATTCAGAATTTTCAATATCATCCAAAATTGCAATAACAAGATTGTTCTCTTTTGAAGAAATTCCTTTCAAGTTGACCTTATGATAAATGATTCCTAATTTATGCACTACAAATTCATTGCAATAATTATTCTATTCAAGCAACCATTGTTTATACTACTTGTACTAGGGAATCCAAGAACACTCTATGGAAAAACATTATTGGTAGTGGTCAGAGTTGCCATATTGACTATCTTGTAGGAGGTGACTTCAATATGATAACTAATGGTTAGGAGAAAAAAGGAGGAAGGAAACCAAATGAAATGGTGATGAGGGAATTTGATGAATATATTGAAGAGGCACAACTACTTGATTTAGGATTTAGTGGTTCTTCCTTTACTTAAAATAGAGGTATGGTATTTGAATGTCTTGATTATGTTCTTAACTCATATTGTCTCTCTCAATTTCAGCACTCTACTATCAGACACTTGACTAAAACTTACTCTGACAATGCTTTCTTATTAGTATCCATCCATCACCTCTAGAAACTTGTTAAACATATTTTCAATTTTTGGAATATGTGGACTAAACATAGTTTATTTATGAGCTATCTCCAAAATGCTTAGCAAGCTATGGCAAATGACCTTGGATAAAATTATGGATTCTGCATAAAAATCTAACTAAAGCACTAAAATAGTGGAACTGGAATGTGTTTGGTGACATTCATCAGTAAATTGAGGTCCATGAGCAAAAGTTCTCCTTCTTGAAATCAAATGTATTGATGATTCATCCATGGAAGCTGAAGATGCCCTTAAACAAGCCTGTATTACTCAAAATAATCTCATTGATATGGAGGAAGATTTTCTAGCACAAAAAGCTACTATAACTAATCTAAAAGAAGGGGATAGGAATACCAGATATTATCAATGCTTACATCAAAAAGAGAAGGGAATATAAGATATCTTAAAGATCAAATCTCATTACACAAGGCTGCATACCAAAGAAGACATCATTGAAAATTGAATACACTACTTCAAGGCCTTATTCCAAGAAAAAGAAAATCTAGATCTTTTTAGTACAGATTTATTTAATATCAATGGGGTTATTACAAGCCAAATGGACCTTGCATATATCCCAAAGGAGGATGAAATATGGAGATGTCTTAATTCATTTTGTGGAACTAAAGCGGCAAGACCATATGGGTATACAACATATTTTTACCATTATTCGTGGAAATGGATCAAATAAGACATAATAGCAGCTATCTAGGCATTCTTTTTGGGTAGAGACATTCATAAATTCTTTAGTACATCAACCATCACACTAATACCCAAGTATAGCAACAAATACAAATGAGATGACTTTAGGTCCATTAGTCTTTCAACTGTTATCAACAAAATCATTAGCAAAGTCATAGCAAACCAACTTCAACCTGACTTTTGTTCAAAATAACCAAACAACATTTGTTAAAGGAAGGAACATCACTAAAATATCCTATTAACACATGAACTCATCCAAGATCTTAACAGGAAATGTAGAGGGGGAACGTGATTATCAAATTAGATATATGAAAATCCTTTTATTCAATCAATTGGAATTTTATCATAGCAACCTTAAAATCCAGAAGATTTTAAGAGAGTTTTTGCTCATTGGTATATAGGCTTCTCTCAAACAATTACTATTCTCTCTTTATTAATGGGGAGGCCCATGGGTTCTTTAAGGAATTTAGAGGCATCAAGGTGTCCCTCTCTCTCCATCCCTTTTCATAAATATTTTTGACTATCTCTCTAGATTGTTAGATGCTGACCACTTAACTGATAATACAATCCAATACAAATCCAAATGGAATATCACCATTTCCCACTTAGAATTTTCTAACGACCTTCTACTATTTTGCAATGGATCCAAGTGATCTATTAAAAAAAAATATGCATATTCTGAACACCTATGAGGCTATTTCTAGAATGACCTTCAACAGAAAAAGTGTTTGTTTATCCTAGTAAAATCTTGTAAAATTGATTTGAATTGAATTAAAGAGCACACTAGTTTCATACCTACCCAACTCCCAATCAAATAATTGGGTGTTATTATTTATAAATGGAGGAACAAGGCTAAATACTTTGATGAGGTTATCAATTCTATTCAGAACAAGATAAATTCATGGAAAAATACCTTCTTATTGATTGGAGGAAGAATCACTATCTTGCAAAGCACCCACAATTCAATTCCATTATACACAATATGAGCCATGATCATGCCTAACTCAACACAAACCAAATTGAAAGAATCTTTAACAGATTCTTATGGAGTAGGCACAAAGACTAAATCCATTAGGTTAGCTGGAGGAAGTTGTGTAAATTAAAAAGAGAGGATGGTTTGGGCTCTAGATCCATAGCTAAATCTACCAAATTAATCGATTGAAATGGATTAAACTAAGATAGAATGATTCATTATGGACCCAATTTATTCTTAGAAAATATTGCCGTAAGGAACATCCGTCTATGGTTCAACGAAAGAATAAATTCACAGCATTGGAAAAATCTTCTGAAACACACAGAACTAGTAGAAACTCAATTATTCTGGCAGCTGGGGAAGGGAAGACTCAGCTTTTCTTGGGACCTCTGGTATCTGAACATATTACTATTACACTTCACTACCCAAGACATCCATCATCAGATACTAATTTCTGACTTTTGGACTAAAAATACCTGGAACATTTCAATGCTAAGAGAGTATCTCCATGAGGATATGATAAAAATTTTTTTAGCATACTAGTTATACCACAGACAAAGGACAAATTATTGATGAAATTTACCAATGGAAGTTCCTCCCTCTCTAAAGCTCTATTCAATATATTACACCAACCTAGTAGAAATTTGGAATGACAGCTAGTCTTCTAGAGTGTAGCAGTCAAGCCATCAATTTCTTTCTTATGTTGGAGGCTATGGCTTAATTTACTTCTAATAGATGATATTTTGGAGCTTAAGGACCTCAAAATCACTTTTATATGCCATTTATGTGGGAGGGCTGAGGAGAGCATCAATCATCTATTCATCACTTGTCCAATTAGTAACCACATTTGGGAGGAAATGCACTCAAAAGTCAAGCTTAAAAAATCAAGGGAGGAGTCTATACAAAGCTATTGGAGATCATGGAAAATTTTCAATATGTATTGCAAAAATGAACACATCTTCATCATTCCCCTCATAGTTCTTTGGTTCATTTGGATGGCTTAGAATTCAAATAAATATGAAAATCAATGAATTGGAAAAGAGAATATATTATTAACCATTGAACAACACTTCTCTAAAATAGAGAGTGCAAAACTCTTCCAAATTCCCTCATAGAATACAGTGAAATCTAGAAAACTACCTCCTTTAGTGTGCTGGAAATTGCCTGAAATTGGTTTCATTAAGATAAATATTGATGGAAGTTTCACATCAGTTAAAAAATATATGAGTATTGGAGGGGGCTTTAAAAATCACAAGGGCCAATGCATATTTTCATTCTCTGTCCCTTGCTATGCAGTGGATGCACACCACACAGAGATCTTGGCCTATCTTATGGCCTAAAAATTGCAATCTCCCTCAATTTACAGAACATTTGGATTCAAAATAACTCTTTGATCCTCTACAAATACATCAATACTGAAGCTCAATGCCCATGGTATGTTACTTGCTCCCTTTAGAAGATCATGATTTTAACACAACAATGCCAATTCCAAATAAGTCACACTTATAGGGAGGGCAATCAACCAGCAAACCTCTTGGCAAAAATTGGATCATAGTTGGACCAACCCACATAATTCAAACCCATATCAAAAGGGTTGACCAAATTTTGACCTTTGATTTATATTTGGATTAATTTATTTTTTTGTCTCAGTTTCATACTTTTAATTTCATTTGATTTGGATTTTTTTTTGATTTAATTTGAATTTATTTAGGTTTATATGTTTCTTAGCATAATTAAGGTAATTAGATTTTTTTCTCTAATTAAATATTAATCTATGTTTAATCAATTTTAAATTTAGAGTGGTGTACATTTAGGTTGAAGTTTTGGGTAGAATCTAACTAAACCCATTAAGTTAAATCAATCCAAAGATGGTGCACTAGATCACTAAGTGTGATGTCCTAGGTGCTTAGTTAGAAAACATCTAATTTAGGATTAGGACTCATAATGATTGTCTTAAAGAGTGTTATTAACCTCATCTTAAATTAAGGTCAACAGAGAAGTCTACCTTATCTTCTTAATTTGACCCATGACCACTTCTAATTGCATGTTGTTTAGACCTGAAAGCCTTAAATGAATTGTTTGTCAAAATGATTAAAAATTATAAATTGTTGCATTAGCTAGGAGCATATCATACCCGACATAATCCTAGGGATTAGAGAGTGACTTTAGATTTTTTTTAATTTATTTCTTAAATGCAATAGCCCAACCATCTTACTTTCATTAGACTTGACATCATGGATTTAAAATCACTTAAGTGGTGTTAACTAGCTGCCCTTCTAGGTGGGTTATAAGTCCGGAAGAGTTGGGGATGGGTTCCTTTTCTAAAGTAAAAAGCCAGTAACTCCTAAAGTCAAACTAGGTCGAGCCTCTAATATGCGTCAGAAGCAATTATTGACTTAGGTCCTGTAGCATCCTTCTAGGAATAAGTCTTCAACCCTAGACATTTATATAATCTTATGCTGTTAGAATCTAAGTCTTAGATTTCTAAAAAATGTCAATTCAAATCTTAACAAATTTTATCTCAAAATATAAATCCCAATGATAGGATAGTTGAAATATTTATTGGGTATCCTATTATCTATAGGCATTTCCTACTTTATCCCAATTATCTTTCAAAAGAACTCTTCCCCTTTTGAAGTGTTCCCTTTTAAAATTCTGAATTTAATCATCCTTTGAAACCAATTTTAAAATCGATAGAAATAAGAGCCTATTTCTTTAATCGATAGTATTCTTAGGAAGAGATCCTCATTCCTAATATATAATTAACTATAAGGGCTTGCCCTTATAAGAAACTATGATCCTAGTATAAAATAAATCTTGTTATACTTTTTCATGTTGTTCAAAGGAAGAATCTCTGGAATATTAATAAGTCTCATTAGCCTTAAGAGTCCTTATTTAAGTGATTAGATCTATTATAGGATAACATGTTTATTTATTAATATGTTTATTTCTTAATGTTGAATTTGATTACCTAAATAAGCAATTTCTAAAATCTATGCGGCGACATAAATTTTTCTCCACAAAGATATTTTCTGGCAACTTCGCTGGGGAATAGTTCAACTCTCTGTCTTCAAAAATAAGCTTTAATTTTTATACATCGATAATGCACCTATATTTTCACATGTCAAAGTTGTCTTTCTTTCCATTGAGTATCTCTCCATTTAATCCTTGGTAGAGTATACTCAACATTCACTAATTAGGGTATAAAACTTTTCCATTTGTTGAAATCAAATGAGATGATTCTACAAATCCAATATTTTCAAAAGAATAAAATATCTTTCAAAAAATCCTAGCCATAATAAAATGGCTAAGTCTTCCGAATGGGTCAAAAACTTTTATTTTGACTACATTAGTTAATTAATATCAGTTAAAGCTTATGTAATATTTTAATTTGAAAACAGAAAATGGTTGGGCAATTTATCTTTGCTGACACATATGGCATCAGCTTCTTTGTCGACAAGAATAGACTAGATGATGGCTCTAACATTAAGTTTGGAGCAGGATTTGAAAATCTCAACATTACAGCTAATGGAGTAACTCTTGTTCTTGACACTAAAATGGTTGTTAAGGATAAACAGCTCATTTTGGAGTTCTCTAGTGTGCCCTATTCTACCTCTACCATTAGTAAAGTAGTCACTATTGAGGCTTCTGAGAGGGTTCAGGCAGGTCTTATCCCATAGAAGATCAAATTTCCTACTGTAGAGGCATTACATGCTTCCTACATTCTTAGCACCATTAAAGTAGGGTCCACCTCTGAGTTCCCCTAAATAACTAAAAGCTAAAAAAAAGAAAAGAGGGAGGAGGCTTAGAAGGCAAGTCCTAAAATAAATAAAGCAAAAAAGAAAGGGTAGAGATAGAGTTTTCTAGGGCGAGGGATGGATATACCTTTCTTGATACTTCCACTCTCTTAGGAGGTAGCATATTCCATCCTCTTTCTGTATCCTAGGGAGAGGTGGATGTGTCTAGGATAACGAGTTCTCCACTTGGCCCATTCACTTATGAAAGCAAGAAAAACTTTAAAATGGTGAATAGGAAAATACATGGTAGATTACAGCAGATTCTTCATAGGATTCATGGGTCCTCCTCTTACACTAAAGAGGAGTTACTTAGGGTCATGAATGATCAAGAATTTAGAAGCATTGAGAGAGAGGTTCTAAGTAGACCTACCTCTTTCCAGAATAAAGGGAAGAGAAATGTGGTCCTCCCTACTAAAAGAAAATCTTACCATCCGGTGCCTATTATACCAAATTAGTATCACCGTCTGGGAAGATCTTTAACCTAGCATAGGGAGCAACCTACTATTTTAGGAAGAGGCAGGACTTTCCCTATAAAAGAAAATATAAAATTCAATGTCAGATAAGTTCCATTGGCCCATGAACCAAATGTCCCTTCACCACCACCATCATCAAAGAAAGCACTTATTACCAGGCCTACCACAGAAAGGCCTTCATCACCTTCATTTAGGCCCTGAGCTGAAGGGCTATTCTCATATCATGTTTTTAGTAAGGGAATAGAGTCCTTTCATTCATCCCCTTATGATAGAGAAGTTATAGATGAGCGACACCTTAGCTTATGAGCCACTCTTGTTATAGAGGAACTTCTTGTTATTTGAGAGGTTATACATGGTAAAACTTCTAGGATAAAACCCTTGGATGTTGGAGATGAGTCTGATGCCCTTGATAGCTGTGGTATTATGTTTCACTCAATGGAAGAAGAATTGAAAACCATTATAATAGAAGATACAAAATTGAACAAAAATAAAAAGAATAAAAAGGAATATAAAAACCCTTTGATCTAGATCAAGATGATCTACTTGATGATAACTTAGAGTTACTTGTAGCAAATTTTTATGGTAGACATGTGGTTATAAAAAAAAGAATAGAAGCAATCACATGACAATCTTATATATGATCCTACACAACAATTAATCCTTCAGCTATATAAGAAGGATGATTAGATCGCAAGGAAGAAAAATGAATGGAAGAAATGATTGCTACCATGCAGTCACTCCAGAACATGATTCCTTCTTCTTCCCAACATCATTCTATTAAATAACTTGAGGAGTCCCATCCTACTGATGAGACGAAGCTCAGTTTAGGAGAGTATCATCATCAAGAACACAAAATTGTAGATGATGTATATTCCAAAATTGACTTGAAGTCTTTGGTAGAACAACAAGTAAAAGAAGAATAATTCCATGATATGACTCTAACTCTAAAAGATAGTCTTTACCCTAAAGAATATGATTCTGTACCTAAGGAATTTGTGCATCCTTCTTTTAAGTTTTTTATGGGACAGGCAATCTCAAGCATCATCTAGCACACTTCCATGCGAGTTGTTATAATGCTAGTGGGAGTGATGCTCTATTATTTAGACAATTTGTTAGTTGCTTGACTGAGGTTACTTTTGATTGGTACGTAGAGTTACCAATGGTTCATTGCACACCTCACTAAACTAGAAAACATGTTTGTAAAGAGGTTCACTAGCACACAACACCATATTATCGTAGGCAATTTAGTGGTTAAAAAATAAAATCTTGATGAATCCCTTGTGAATTATATCTTGAGATAGAGGATTCTTAGCTTAAAGTGTGAGGCACTATTGCAAGAGCAGCACATTATAGAAATACTCCTAAGAAATATTCATTTTCCAGTGGTCTTCTTGTTAAATGGATTTAGTATTAAGACATTCAAAATTGTTAAATAAAGCCTCTAGCCTATAAGAGGAAGTCCTTAGGTTGTTGTTCTTGAAAGAGCATTCTTCTTAAGAACCATCAAAGCCTAGGAAGGTGCTAGCAAAGAAACCAGACAATGTCTCAATAGTTGACAAAGGAAAGGTCCTCATACAGGTCCAGGTAGAGCAACCTTCATCTTTTAGTCCATCATAGGAGTAGTTATCACCGCCCCCTAAAATGATTCCCACTAGTCCTTTCAGCGAGAGAATAAACTAGACATATTTTTTTTAAAGAGAAGCAGTGAGAAAAATCTTCAAAAATTTAAAGAAAAAGCCAAATTTTAAATTACTTAATTTGAAGAGGCCATATGAAGTCAGCAAGGTGAATGACCCTAATTACTATCCATATCATCAGATGTTAGGGCATACCATTAAATATTGCTTCACCTTCAAGGATTGGTATGAAAGAAATTACAAGAAATGGCTGGTGTTAATCCCAAAGGAGTACTTTGTGTATCCTAGACAAAGGTCCATAAAGGTAATTATAAGTGACTTTGTACTTCCTCTAGTTCTTCTCTTTCAAATGAACGTGATATAGCTTTATCCAATTCCTCTAAAGTATTTGATGAAAAAATTTAAAAATTCAATGCAAGATTAGATGAAGACCTAGAAGAAGATCGACCAGATTGATCCACTAGAGTCAAGAGATTTAGTTCCACTTTAACCCCATTCAACATCTTTGGATCTTCAGATGACTAGAGAGAGTGGTGAGGGAAAGACATCAATTGTATCTGATAAAGTTTTGTACGATAAGGATGGAAAAGCTAGGCCTTACACTCCTTTATCTTTATGTACATGTTTAAAAGATATGAATAAAAGGCCTGCCTCTAAAGGAATTTCTTTTATTCTTGCTATTTTTGATGAATGTTTTGCTAAAAATAATGAAAAACAAAAAGATGAAAAAAAAAGAAAGTTCTCATGTTGATGTGTTTTGTGAACCTGGTTCAAATACTGATAGCCCTATGGATGATTTGCAAGGAAACCCTGTTAGCATAGAGATAGAACTATCAGATTGTGACAAATCCTTGAAAAAAGGATATCATTGATGAGTGTCAGATTGATACAACCCCTGAAGATATTACTGAGATTAATCTCCGTAACGGGAAGGTTTAGCCACATAGTCTTCCTATTACTAAAGATAATGGCAAATAAATTGGTGATCATAATTCAGAGCCTTTGTAATAAGATTTAGTTGTCAAGCCAACCATTCCTAAGTCAGCTATAATATTTTAGCCCATCTTAGAAAACTTTCTACTAGACTTAATACTTATATGAAGCACTTATATTATCTAAAGAAATAAGGGAATGATTACTTCAGACATTTCTCGACCCAGAGATATGCCTCACTCATTTAGTAGGAACTTCCTCAGATAAGGCTTGCTACTTCAAGGAGTTCCTTAGAGTTACCTTCTTTAATGAGAATCTACTTTTGGAGATCACATATCACAACAAACCCCTTTACATTATGTCAAGTTGGAGAATATCAGAATGTCAAGAGTCCTTGTTGATCTTGGTGCTTTAGTGAATATTATGAACTTTAAAACACTATCATTCCTAAGGATTGATTCAAGGAAGCTTAGTTTTGATAAGATATCACTAAAGGGGTTTAATGAAATGGGAGAGAAAGCTTTAGGTTCAATCACTCTATTGTTAGAAATAAATGGATTGAAAATTGAAGTAAAATTTTACATTATTTACTCAAAGACTTATAATCAAACCAATCGGACTAAATGAATCCAATTAATCCAAGTTGGCCCATTTTACCCAAAAGGTTTAAATGAACCAAAATCCAATCTAACCCAAACCAATTGTAATCAAAGCAATCAATCAACCCTAAATCCATCATCAAACTCTTCTCAACACCCAATTCAATCTAATTCCACCCAATCAACCCATTGGTCCACTTGACCCAAAGTGACCTAAATGACTAAATTGACTCAAACTTTAATCCAACCCAAATTGGATTGAATCAACCCATCCAATCTCCTCTATGATGATTGTTGATCATCCTTGATTGTCCAATTGCAATCAATTGGGTCAAATCAAGCCAATTTGATCACTTGATCTAAGTTGACCAAATTACCCATATGGACCAAAATGAACCAAATCTCATCCCAAACTCAATTGATTGAAATCAATGACACCCATCAATCATAAATTGAGTATTGAACACAAACCAACCACTAATTGATTCAAACCAAACCAACTTGGCCTCTTGACCCAAGTTGACCCAATTTATCCAAAAGGGCCAAATTATGTCAAATCAAATCCTAAACCCAATTGATTGAAACCAATAACTCTAATCAATCATAAATTGATTGTTGAACATGATCCAACCTTCAATTAAACCCAATTTGGTCAAACCAACCCAATTGACTCACTTAGCGCAATTTGACCTAAAGAATTCAATTTTTTTAAAACCAAATCTTTCCCAAATTCAAATTAATTCAAACCAACACCTACAATCATTCTCAAATGATCAATTGAACCTACACCAACCTTCCACCCAAGCCAATTTGGTTAATTTGACCAAATTGGTCAACTTAGCCCATTTGACCCATATGAACCCATATGAGCCAAATCCAAATCCACTTCAAATTAAACCAAACTAATGTCCCCAATACCTTCAAAATTATTAATTGAACACATACAAACCCTTTAGTTGACTCAATTTGACCAATTGGTCAACCTAGCCCAATTGGAACCCATTTGACCCATATGGGTCAAATTGAGTCAAACCTATCCAAACCAAGTCCAAACTCAACCAAACTTGGCATGACTCATCCTTAGGTCACCATGGGTCAACCCAAGTGGACCCAACCCATGGTGAGCCCAGTTTGCATCACAAACCATGAACCAATCCACCTAAATGGGATAAAATCCTCATTTGGATGGTCTCACCTACTCTCCAAGCCATGACTGCCACCCTTAGCTCATTTTGGACACTAGGGGCACTGACCCAACCTGACCCAAAGCTATTGGGTTCAGCTTTGGGTCATGAGAGGGTGAGCTTACCCTTAGCCCACCATTGGTTCACTTAGCAGAGAAGGTACGCCCCATGCCAACCCCTGCCATCGCCTCAGTCTCTCAACCTTTTCAACCTCAGCAGTCCACTGCCATCTTCGGCCACCTACCCTGGCCAGACGATTGCCAAAGGTTGACCCAATCTCAACCCTTGGTTCACTTGGGGAGGAGAGTATACTCCTCTCCATCCATTCAAACTTCATAAAGAGCTTCCCTAGGTGATTCTGAGCAGTCATAGCTTCTCCCGATCCCCTGGTTCACCCCATCGTCGGCAAGACCAACTCTCATCAAAACAAAGAGCCCCATCTGTCCAACCTCATCTAAACTCCACCAAACTCAAATTATCTCTTCCCCACCTTCCCGAAGCTCTGATGAGTCTAAAAAAAATGATTCCCAATCGATTTGATTAGCGAAAGGCACTCCAATGTGAACTCCAGTGATCTTAGCAGTGATGTTTGGTCCACAGAGACATCGGTGCGAAGGCAGCTTGAGATCTTCTCAACAGGACTTCATATCTTCAAGATGAAGCTACCTCAGTCGACGGACTGCTAGTCTCTAGCTTCGGTGAGGTAAAATTTTGACAAATCATAGAAAATCCCTTAGTTGTTGGTCTTTTGTGAAGCAAAGTATGATTGCATGCGATTTCCACCATAGGATTCTCTTAGATCTTCTCCTTGCACATTTTGGAGTCGATCCTGACATTCCTCGAGCTCTGATGAGCTCTAATCAAGCGACAGAAGATGGACGGTGTTCGTCTTCCAGGGCTTGGGGGATGACAGATCATCTGTCATTTGTTCCATAATTACAATGGATGACCGTGATTTAATCTGCTAAAAAATTTGATTTAATCTAATAGGAATCATGAGATTAATCTCCACTATCCAATCCGAGATTAGACGGTGAGGACGAAACTGCATCTGCCACCACTAATTTAGCCACCATGGGGGACATTTTAAGTAGCCTATCCTATGGTGCCATGTGGAAAGTGCCACCATGTTAGCTCTTGCGCGGTGCCATTGGGTTAAGAGATTAATTATGTGATTAAAATGTCATTAGTTGGCCAAAACTTTAAAAATTTATAATTAATTATAGAAAAATCTAAAAAATATGAGTAAACACATTTTGAAAAGGGTAAATAGAGGAAAATTTAATAAAATTAAAATCCTTAAGGTTTGATTAATGAACAATGCTTAATTAGGGTTTGATATTTAGGCTAATTATCCTAATTAAGGCCTAATTACTTTGTCAATTGATTTCAATTTTGGTGGGTTAATCCCATGAGATGTCCTCTGGCTCCTATAATATTATTAGGATTTATTGGCTATGTAATTGGGAGAATTCGAAATTCCAATCATAATTACTCTTCTTAATAAATTTATTAAAATAACAAAATTTAAATTATAAATAATGGTTAATCACTGATTAATAGTGGAGTGCTATGTAAAAAAGATTAGGACCTCTTTCCTAATTGTTCTCCTAATTATATTTCGTTAGGAGGGTTAATTAATGAGTATGTTAATTAAAATTTAATTAAGTAAATTAATGTGATGTTAATTCAAATTAAAATGATAATTTCTTTAGATAATTTAAATTAAATTCATGAGTTCCTCTTTATGTGCTTAATAACTTAAAGACCATTATGGAAATTATGATTAATGCATGGGTGTGGGATAACCATATAAGTACTTAATTAGATTCTTCTTTAATCTAATTAACCCTTAAGCATGAGCCTCATTGCATTATATCTTATTAAGTGCATTGCAAATTTTAATTACTCATTAGCATATTATTAGAGGCTCATGATTAAGTAGTTAATAAAATTAAGAAAGCATAGCAAAGAGAAATTAAATTAATTGCTTAATGATTTGAACCTAATCAATCCATAAAATTCACTTAATTACTTTTCATTAAACACATTAAGTCACTATTGTGGGATGGGGCAAAATAGAAAATACTATTTCTCATCTCTAAGTTTAATAATTCAAATCCAAAATCCAACTTCATAATAACTTTGGTTGATCTTAAATGGTTTTATTTAACTTGATTGTCTTTAGGAATTAATGTGATTGAATGTATCATTTAACAATGTTTAATTATTCCTTTTTAATCATTATAAGCTTGTATGTCATTTGATATCAGCATTCATGTTTTCAAATAAAAGAATCAATTTAATTTAATTATGTGTAAGTTGCATGTGTTGGATTAATCCTATTATATGACATGGCTATTATCATTAATAAATTTCAAATTTATTTTCAAATTATAATTTAATGATGAAGATTTAAATTGATGTTAGCTATGAGTATTATATGTAATTTGCTTATGCTTATATCTTAAACATGTTAAAGTATTGTTCTGTTTTCATGATTCATGTGTATGTTTATATGTGTTTGAATATTAGTAGGTATATAGCCTAGACATCCCAAGAATACGAGGCTTTAAGTATCCCCAATAAAGTATTAAATTACCTAACTTCCATGGTTTAACAACGACACGGACTTACTTAATTTTATTCATATGTCTACATACATTAGAATTTAGATAGAGCTTTACTTTACATGAATAAATAAATTTGCTAACATACAATCTTTTGCATGATTTTCATTTTCATGATTGTGTATACATTTATATGTATTTAATATAGCAAGTATATAGTCTAGACATCCTGGGAATACGAGGATTTAAGTACCCCCAAGAGGTCTTAGATTACCTCACTTCCCTAGTTTAACAATGGCACGTACTTACTTAAATCCTTAATACATGTGTATGTATACTTAGCTAAAGAATGAAATCTCTCTTTTCTACCAAAAATATATGCATTCACAATCATTTAAGTGTGCTAAAAAATATTGCATGTATAGTTATTTAAGTTCAAAATCATATGCATGCTATTGATGATGAAAATAAATGATGTAACATTATCCATGTGATAGTAATTCAATTTCATTAATCTTAAGATGCCTTTCTTGTTTGAATAGGTTTCTTTAAGATTAACCCAAACTTAGGAATAATAAAATATGTAATAAATTATTCACTAAAAGAAACCAAAATCATAATAACATGCCTTTAGAAAATAACTTAGGGTAGGGATCATAACAATTAGATGCTAAGTAAATATGAGATGAAATAAAAGAAATTACATATTAAAATTAATCAATTCTTTTAATCACTTGAAGTGAAACCTCCCCTAATGACTAATTTAAATAATCCTAAACTTAGATGATCATAATCCTAAAGCTGAGTAAGACATACCACACTAAGCTTAAGCACACACATTAGAGTACTAAGTCATCACTTTTAGCTCTAATTAGGATGACATATACTGTGATGTAATATTTTATACTAGATGTTAGGATTATTATGGTTAGGTTGGATGTTAGACCATTATTAGCCTAATGATTATTTCTGTAGGGGATTATGCTAAAGGGGTTGCTAAAATAAGAATAAGTAAAAATACTTTTGCTTGTAGGTTGCTTATGCTCATTTGCATAATTCACATTAAGATAGATGGACTTGGTTACCCATGTGCAGAGTGCTAAGTCTAAACTTATAGAATATAAATGCTTGGTTTGTATGGATGTTTAGCTAACAACCATTTTACAGGTATAGTTAAATTTTACTTTCCGTAAAAATATAATTTTTGCAAATAGGATTAGGCTTAGTGCTAAGGGGTTTAGGATGAGTAGTAGCTAGAAGGCAAAGTCTTGGGAAGCCTTGGATCAAAACCAAAAGAAGAATGAAGAAAGAAAATCAAAGAGTGAAGACCCCCATAGCATTCATTCAATTGTAATTGTAAAATTATATTATAATCTATGTTGTATAAGGGTAGAGCTCGACTACCTAATCTTTTTTATTTTTTAGGGTATACAGTGGTACCCGACCATACCGCCCTCTATTTCTTTTATGAAATATTAAAATGTTTAATTGTTGTGTTTATCTTGTACAATAGATATTACATATTTTTTATAGGTTTCTTAAGTTTGATGGTTGAATATGTGGCCTGGATGTGGTAGGCTCCTTAGAATAAAATTAATTTGTCTACCCTCATTAACAACTCATACTTAAATTAAAAAAAAACATCTCATAACCTCACCTTAAAGCTTAGGCTATAATCAAGATAAATAAAAGATTTAATAACCCCTTAGCTGAATGATTGATCTAACATCATGCATAACATATTATCTCATTCTTGAATAGGGATGGTCTCCACTCTTTCATGATAGGGGAATGCTTGACCTGTGAGGGCATCCCTTGTAGTGGAGAACACCTCCTCCCACTAATTTAGCCAATAATCATAATTTATCATGCATTTAAGCATAATTGTCCTAAGTATTTATCCAAATGAATGTGTCCAAAATGATATAAAAATTGTAAATTTTGCATTTAGTCCAAGTCATGTCTCCATACAAGTCATGATCTAGTCTCTTAGGGAGAGAGTTTAGGACTTTAGTATCCTTTCCAAATTAAATAATAGCCTAGTTATCTTGCACATATATAAGACCAGGTTACATTGTTTTGAATCGTAGGAAGTGTTAGCTGGCAGCCACTCCAGGCGGTTGTATTCTTAGAAGAGTTCGGATCGATTTGTCCTCTCTTATCGAGGTAAACCATAATGTCCCATTTTCTATATAGATTTAGGTCATGCTTCTAGATTATGCTAAAGCATCCTAGATTTAGGATCTGAGATTGCTTGTTTCCTTCAGACTATAAATATAAGTCCTCACTTTTTAGGCATATCTATAATCTTATATTGATGGATTATAAGCTCTAGTATTCTAATAAAATTTTAATTCAAATAAGAATAAACTATCTCTTTCTAGCATATAAAGCCTCACCATAGGATAGATTGGAATGCTTACTAGGCTTCATAGTATCATGAGTGCTCCCTACTTATCTTCCATTAGAATCCAAAAATAAGTCTTTCCAAATTGAACTTTCTCACTTGATCTTCTAAAAATACCTAATCCTTTCATAGTCTAACCTTAAAATCTTTGAAGATGTTGATTGACTACTCTAATTGAGAGTATTCATAAGAAATTCTCATTTCCTAGGATGTAATTAACTATGGAATCTTGCTTCCATAGGGAACTAAAGAACCTGACATAAAATAAACCCTACTATAATTTTCCAATGTAAAGTTTGGGAAAGATCTCTGGTATATACGAAGACCCATCTGACTTAGGAGTCTTTATTAGATTATTAGGTTCATTATAGGGTGATGTTTTCATCTTTTGAGATGGTATTTTATACCTCATGTCATACCCGATCATTTCAATAAGTATCCCCTAAGATCTGCATGGTGTCCACAATGACTCCAAATTAAGACACCACCCTATAGAGGTATCAAGGAAAATAAAAGAAAAGAAAAGGAAAGAAAAGAAAAAAGGATGTCATAACAGATAAACAAGAAGAAAAAAAAAGGAGAAAAAAGTAAAAGAAAAAGAACCTCCAATAATCCAAATTGATTTGGAATCCAGCTCTAACGAAGATTCCAACCAAAAATATACTTCAATAAAATTTGAAATTTCATTAGAATCAGATAGTGACGATGAACAAATGCAAGCATTTAAGGATGATCCTAATTTATCAACTTTTGAAAGCTTTAAAAAAATATGCAAATACTTTAACTCTAACTCCCTTGCCCCAAAATAAAATTTGACAGTTAGAAGTTAAAGTAGCCCTTGATCTTATAGAATAAGGTGGAAGTGTCAAAATTCTATTTGACTAGAAGTAAATGTAAAGCTCAGAAGTATATGTAAATCTCAAAGACACATCTTCAAATGAAATAATATGACTCCTGTTTGACTAGAATCCCAAGTGTGTGAAAAATGCTATAAATCATGGTTTAATTTATATTATTTTGCCCAAGGGTACAACTTAATGCATAGAAAGCTTATGGAATACAAATAAATAAAAATTTAAAATCCAAAGGGTTTGGTATCATTGAACCCTTGGATAATGATGATCATTACTTAGTGATAAGTAATAATATGGAGTCTGATCAGCTTTTTGGAATCCTATCTAATTCATTAGAAGGATCATGTCTTGAAACATTCAGGGAGATCAACCTAGAAACTGAGGAAGACCCAAGACCAACTTTCATTAGTTCATTATTGGGTCCAGAAGATTTCAAGAGTGAATCAACTTACTATTTGAATATAAATATTGATTCACGTGGATTATGACAAAATGCCAGGCTTATATCCTGATGTTGTAGTTCATAAATTGGAGTTTAAACCTAATGTAATTCCAGTGAATCAAGATCCTAAACGCATGCATCTAGAAATTGAACAACAAGTCATCACTGAGGTTAAAAAATTAATTAAATTTGGCTTTATACATGAAGAATAATATCCTTCTTGGCTAACAAGCATTGCCCCTATGAGAAAAATGAATGGCCAAAATACGCATTTACGTTGATTTTTGAAGTAAGGGTTGCCCCAAAGATGAGTTCCCATTGTCGATACTAGAACTTATAGTGCAAATTGCCTCATCGCATGAGATCTTTTCATTCATGGATGGATCATCTAGGTATAACCAAATAAAGATGGATCTAGAGCATGAAAAACATATGACATTCAAAACTCCTTTTAGGATATTCTGTTACACGGTCATACCATTCAATCTCAAAAATGTTGGGGCTACCTATCAAAGGGTCATGACTAGAATCTTTGATGACTTAATTCATGATTAAGTTAAAAGCTAAATCAATAATCTAGTCATTAAAAGTAAAAAAAAGAAGAAAAACTGATCCTAAAAATGAATTCTTAAAAATCTTTGATGACTAGAATCTTTGTATATTTATGGATTATATTTGAATGGTTGCATCATTACAACCTAAAAATGAATTCCTTGAAATGTGCTTTTGGTGTAGCTTTAGGGAAGTTCTTAGGGTATGTAGTGAGGCACCGTGAGATAGAAATCGATCCTAAAAAGATAAAAGCCATTATAAAAATGCCGCCACCTAGAAGTCATACATAGTTAAGATCATTCCAAGGAAAGCTCGCATACTTAAGGAGGTTCATATAAAATTCATCAGAAAGATGCCAACCATTCACGACATTAAAAAAGAAAGATTCCAAATTTTTTTGGGATGAAAAGTGTCAAAATGTGTTTGAAAGCTTATAACAATATTTGATGAACCATTTTATTTTGGCTAGTCTAATTCCAGGAATAACATTAATTCTGTATATCGCTGCCTTAGATGAATCACTTTAAGCTTTACTAGCTCAAGTCAATAAAGAAGGAAAATAAAATAACCTTTATTATCTAATATGTAGACTCATCCTATCAAAAATGAATTATCCACCTATCAAAAAAAATTATTTGTCCTTAATTTTGGCTGCTTAGAAATTAAAGCATTACATGCTTTTACACAAAGTGAATCTAATTTTAAGAGTGAATCCATTACAATATCTTATGACATGTTCGATGTTGTTTGGACATCTAGCACATTGGTCAATTGTATTATTGTAATTTAAGATCACGTTTATTCCTCTCTAAGCTGTAAAGGGTCAAGTTGTAGCTGACTTCTAAGTAGCACATTATCTATCCGATAGTTCTCCTTTAAATGATGATCTTCCAGACGAACAGATCATTACTTTAGAAGATGAACTTAATTCCATTTTAGAGTTGTACTTTGATGGCACTGCATCATAAGAAAAAAAAAGGAATCAAATTCTTCTATCCCAGGGAAGGTAGGGATTGGATTGATTTTCATAACCCCAGATAAAAGAATATTATGATATTCCAATCATTTATCTGAGCCCTATACAAATAATGAAGCTGGATATGTTGCTCTTATAACTAGGCTAAAATTAACAATCATTATGGATGTTAAAAATATTAAGATCTTTGGGGATTCCCAATTGATTATTAAATAAGTGAGCAGTATCTATAAGGTTTTTCACCCAAAGCTTTTCAGTTATCTCCAATATATAATGAAATTTATTGAAAATATCCCATTTGTAACTCTATATAGAATATTTTATAGAGTTAATTCTATAGCATATGTTTTGGCTAAGCTTGCCAAAAGAAATTATATGTCCAGAAAAAAAAATCTATTTCTATAGAAGTCTTAAATTAATGTCTCCTTTAGATTTAGATTACATGAAGAAAAAAATAAATGTGCAAATGATAGAGAGCCTTACTGAAGGTTAGAAAGAGTGCGACTGGAGGTAGCCATTTATTGACTATTTAAATGAGGGGAGGCTCCTTGAAGACATGTCATTAGCAAATCAAATTGAGAAATGTACCTTGCCTTATGTGTTAATTAATAATGTGTTGTACCATAGATCATCCAATCAAATGTGGCTATGTTGTTTGGATAATCAAGAAGCTCATATCATGATTGAGGTACATTCTAGATTGTGTTGTGCCAATCAACCCAGACTAAAAATAAAATTGAAATTTAAAAGACTCAAATACTACTGGCCTTTGATGTTAAATGACTACATGGAAATTGCACGTTGTTGTCATCAATGCCAAATACATGGTGTGGTCTTACATCAGCCTCTTAATGTACTACACCCGATGATTGCCTCTTGGCCCATTGAGAGTTGGGGTACCAACATCATAGGGCTTATTGACCTTCCTTCGTGAAAAGGGCATTATTTTATATTAGCTACAGTGCATTACTTTTCTAAATGGGCTGAAGTGGTTCCACTGAAATAAGTAAAAGTATATAATGTGTTAAAATTCTTTCAGAAAAATATTGTATATCAATTTGGCATTTGTCACCAAATTATATTTGATAATGGTCCATCATTCAAGTCCACTAAGTTAAATCATTTTGTGACTAGATATAAAATTGATTGAAGATATTTGACCATCTATTATCTTAGGGCAAATAGATTGGCTGAAGCATTTAATAAAACTCTAGTATGAATTTTGAAAAAAGTACTTGATGAAAATAAGTGACAATGATATGAAAAGTTGGTTGAAGTATTATAGGCCTATAGGATCACATACAGGATCCCAACTTAATCTACACCATATGATTTGGTGTATGAAATTGAAGCTGTTCTTCCATTAGAAGTACAATTACCTTCATTGAGGATAATAGTTAATAACAACATTACAATAAATCAAAATCATAAAATCTTGTTGGAAGAACTTAAAAGTCTCGAAGGAAGATGTTTAAAAGCTCAATAAGATCTTGAACTGTACCAATCACAAATGGTCAACACATGATAAGTTGGTATATTTTAGGACTTCCCAAGTAGAAGACTTGGTCTTGGTTCTTAAACAATCAATTTTAGTTCATCACAAGATTAGCAACAAATTTGAACCAACTTGGGAAGGACCATTCATAGTGAAAAAATTCTATGGAGGAGGTTCTTACCAATTGATTACTTGTAATGGTAAATGTCCAATGCTACCTATAAATGGGCATTACTTGAAGAAATATTATGTGTAAATTGTACTCAGTTTTAAAATGATGATCAATAAATTCATGTTCTTTTTTACTCCTTTTGTAATTTGTTATAATTCAAATTGTTATCTCTATTAAAGTTTTGTGCAATGACATTTAAAGTCTTACAAATTCTTATACATCCTTTTAAATGTAGTTTCCATATGATTGAGAACAACCCTTTTGGGGCACCCTTCCTATAAATCATTTGAGGTTTGGAGCAAGCCTTTTATGGCACCATTCCTATTATTCATTGGTTTGGAGGAAGCCTTTAATAGCACCATTCCCGCTCTTCATATCAAAATAGAAACATAGGTTAGGCTTAAGTCACTAAGACCCCATTTCTATTAGTCAAAATATGAGGATTGGATTAATTCATCATAACCCATTTCCTTCTTTTTAGCTATTTAAGTCAGATTAAGCCAGTGAAGGCCCCATCTTAGTAGTTAATCACATAGGAGTAAGTTCCTCAATATGCATCCTTCCAAATGGAAAGATTAGGATTAAGTCATCAAAATTCCTTTCTTGTCATATAGGCTAAATAGGATAGGTTAATTCATGAAAACCCCTTTCCTACTAGCCAAAAATTTGAGGTTTAGGAATAAGTCATGAAGACCCCACTTCCTCTTTATGACCATTTAAGATGGATTAAGTCATTAAAAGCCCCATCTTAATAATTAACCAATTAGGAGTAAGTCCCTTAGTAAGCATCCTTATCTAAAAAAATAGCGATAGGATAAAGTCACCAAGATATTTTTCTATCAAATAGACTACCTAGGTTAGGAATAAGTCACCATGGCCCCTTTCCTAATAGTCAATTTGATGTTTCCAAATTCAAAAACCAAATCCAAACTCTTTCAAGCCCATGCTTGTGATTTAATTGACTAGTTTGGTCAACACCAATATGTGCAGTGTACTATGGTCATTCCACTACACATATTGGGGGTCCATTTATTGATCTCATTTTTAGATGAGCTTTACATTATTTCTAAAACTAAGTGTTAAGACATCTAATCCTAGGTTAAGAGCCTCCTTATTAAACACTTTGGTCACAATGCTTAGTAATATAGTGAACTCTCTTCAAGTCTGACCTAACTAATGAGATTAAGTGATTTAAACCCAACCCAAATTAAAAAAAATAAGTGACTAAATCAAAAAGTAAATCTATTTAGGCTTAGGCTAAGGTAATTAGGATGGAAAATCCAACTACCCTACATAAGTTCAAAATCACTTGAACTTAGAGAATTTCAAATTAAATAAAAAAAAATTCAAACCAAAATCATAGTCATGAAATCATAACAGGAACATAAATGGAGTTAAATCCAAATCAAGGTCAAATCTAATCAACCCTTTTGACATAGGCTCAACTTATGTGGGTAGTACCAAGTCAAAGGTCAACTCACAAAAAATTGACGAAATGAAATCATTTCAAAAGGTCCAAATGATAAAGTAAACATGTTAAACATAACTTTAGAGAAATATAAATCCATTAAGGCCTTAATTAGGCTAATTAGATAATTTGATCTAAATGGGCCTAAATGAGCCTTTTTAAATTCAAAACCAAATAAAATCCAAATCAACTCAAATTGATTGTCCAAAATAATTTAGAAATCATAATTAAACCTAATGCAACCAATCATTATCCGTAATTTGACCTATTTGGTCATTTGATCCAAATGAACCCATCCTAAGCACAAGTTGGACCAAATAGGTCCAAAATTGAAATCAACCTCAAATCAAATGAAATTGATCACTCCAAATCATCTTACATAAGTAATTAGACATGATTGGAGTCCAAATAGAATTTAATTCAGCTAAATTGGTAATTTTACTCAATTGAACTCAACTTAACCCATTTAAGTCTAAATGGGTCAAGTTGAGATAAAATCAAAAAATCAATTTAAAACCCAAAGAAGTTAATAATTTTAGCATATCAGAAATCATCAAATAAATATGACTAAACTAAAACCTAGCTCAAATCTCATCAAATTCTCATATGGCATGGGATAGTTACATTCTTAATTACCCATTATAATCAACAATGATTGGAACGTAAAAATCTAAAATCAATTAATCAAAGAAAATTTAATTAACTCACTATGAATTTAATTTATATCCAAATGCATTGAAGATGTAAATGTAAGCTTAAGCCTTACACTAGTCACCTTCCAAATCATTTAAATTCATCTTAAAGTGAGTTAGGATTATTGTTAGCCATGGCTAAACATAATGAGGATTTCCAAATGCATCCAAGAGAAAAAATATATCATGGAAAGAGGAGTGTGCATGGAGAAAAACTTCTCCTCCCTAATCTGTTCCTTCTCTTTGATCACCTACCTCAGCACCTTAGACTCACCTCAGTCAACTGAGCACCCCTTGGAGCTAGCCTCAAAGGGTGGCAATTACCTTGGACAACCAAGGCAAGGTGATTTTCACCTTAAAAGCTTTCGACCAATTATGACAAAAAATAAGACAGAGCTATTCTCAGACCTCTTTGAGATTCTTATCACCTTCCCTAAGCTAAACATAGATGATCAAACTTTTTCCCAGATGTCCACACCACCAACAAGCCAGAGAATGTCCAAACCCTTAGGAAAACTCCGGTAGCTTGGTCTCCACAGTGATCCATGGGGAGGCAATCTAATTCCTTGCATCCAGGGGTTTATCGTGTCCCCACAAACATTTTCAAATCATCCCCACCATTTGAGATCACCGTCAGTGAGGTACACACCAAAACCAAACTCCTTTTCATTTGGGTTTGGTTATTTATGAATCCAACTTGATCTCAAGTGAGATCAAGCTATTTAGATGGATTGCAAATGAGTCCTTGATCATTTTGCAATCGAAATCATAATAAATCATGGTTAGATCACCATAAATTAAGCCAGAATGATGGATTGTGCTCAGTTCTCATCATCGTTAAGGGAGATGTAATCTCCATCGCTCATTTCTATTATTCAGAACAGACGACCAAGATTTAGTCAAACGATCTGATTGAATCCTCTATAAGAAACCGCGAGATGATATGAGCTATCTGATCTTTGATCGAACGACATAGATCAAATTGCATACCACTACCATTTTAATGTGGATCCACATGGATCCCAAGTAGGCCAATCTACATTCAACATGCAAAAAGCGACGCCACGTAGGTGCCACGTGGTGACGACACAGATAAATAGGAAATTCAGGATTTTCTGAGTTAAAAAATGTTAAAAATTATCAAAAAAGTTTAAAAATTGATATAAAATAAAATATTCTAATAAAAAATGCAAATAAAGGCTCTATGGATTCCTCTCACTGACAGAAATCCATTAAAACCAAAAGTCTCAATTTTTATTGGGTAATTTTGGGTTAATTTAGGTTTAGATAAAAAAAATTAAACCTAAATTAAACTTAAATTAATCATCCAATAAATTCCAAACTTTTGAGAATTGAAATTAGGGATAAGACACACCTTAGGCTAATTTATCAAGATTTATTGGTAGATAAATTTTAAGTTATGAAATTTTATAACTATAGGACTTAATTTAATAAAATAAATTAATTTTAAATTGAGAAAATTGTGAAAAGCCATAGGATTAATTTAAATCATCATAATGAACTTCAAGGGAAGATAATATATGATTAAAACTTATTAGAACATCATAATCCCCAAAATAACATAATTAAGTAATTAATTAAATTAATTAATCTAATTAATTAATCTAAACTTAAGAAAATCATAATAAATCAACAAAATTCTCAAAAAATTTTAAATAAGCCGTCTATGGATGGATCATTGAGGGAGAAATATATGGAAACTAAAATACCCAGTTAATTTTGCCTAGTTTAGGCTTAATTTAAGTTTTAGTAAAACAATTAAACCTTAATGAGTCTAAAAATGCACATATGATCAAGATGAAATTTTAGGGAAATTAAATTGACAAGGATCCCCTCTTGCCATAACAATTTCACAGTGAATTGATATATGGATTGGAAGTTATTAAATTTCCAATCTCTAGGTCAATTTACATGAAATATTAAATCAAAAAATTATATAATTAAAGAAGTCATAAAATTAACTTGAAACATTTCAATTAACATTAGAACACTCAAAGAAAATTTCTTAAGTCTCGAAAGTTTAAGAACCCAATTAATAAGGTGTTTAGGGTTTAGGATTTAATGGAATAATTGAAAGATATAAAGTTAGGTTAAATCTTAAATCAGTAAACTTATAATAGAATAATTAATTAAGTAAAATTCAATATTAACCAATCTCTAAATTTCATATTAAAACATGAGACTCATTGGTATATAGAAGTCCCCAAACAAAACTTTAAACATAAATTGAAAAAAAGAATAGAAACTAAAAATAAATAATTAAGCTAATTACATAAAAAAAAACACATGAAAAATGAAAATAACATTGATTTAAGTTTAGGTGCCTAAGTTAATCATTCTTTTAGATTTCCTAAATGATGAAATTATAAATTTTTGAAAATTAATTAGGATCAATTAAATGAATTTATATTTACTTAAATAGATGGAAATGAATGAATGAAATCATAATTTGAAAAATTCATAACACAAATAAATGAAACCAAATACAATCAAATAATTGAAATATAAAATTGAAAATCAATTGAATATTTAATCAAATGGAAAACAACATGAAACTAAACACAAATAAAATAAATTATAAATTAAAATAAAATAAAAATATTATAAAATAAAGGAGAAATAAATCAAATTAACTTGTTCAAATCCATAACAATTAATGAAATGTAGGAATGAAACTAATTAAAATAAAATAAAATCTAAATAATAAATTAAATATTATCAATCATGGAAATTGAAATATAATAGATCATTTAAGTAATGAAATTTAAGCCAAGCTAGAATGTTAATTAAATTCATTTAAGCCAATGAACATTAATAAACATAAACATTAATGGACATAAAAGTTAATGGTTAAATCTTGAATTAAATCATTTGAAGAAAGTAAATATTAAATTAATAACTGAAATTAATTAACTCAAATAAATATAATCGCTTGAATCAAATCATTTGAAGGAAGTAAACATTAAATTAATGAATGAAATTAATTCAACTAAAACAAACATAATTAAATAAATAATGAACCAAATTAAAATGATTGAATGTGAAGATTAAGCTATAAAACATAACTATTAATAAACATAACATCAATAAATATGAAAGAATGAAACTACATCTTGAAATTGATTAAGTTAATTTATCCAAACCCATTAATATAACATTAATGAAATGCATAAATGAATCAATTTAAATCAAGCAAATTGAATAATTAAAACATATAAAAATAAATAAACATTTAATCAAAACAAAATAAAAACTAAGACAATGAATAAATCAAATCATTTAAACATGAATAAAACTAACAAACATTAACCAAATTGAAAGAAATAAAAAGAATAATTAATCCTAATTCAAATCCAAATCAAAATTAAAACTTTAAGCAAATTAAATGTAACTTAAAAGAATTCAAGAAGAAGTTAATCAAGATACTTAGGATCTTAGTTTGACCCTTAGAATGAATCTTCACCTTAGGGTAAAGACTTCACTCTATTAAGATTTAGGATGTTGAATAGAATGGGTTGCACCCAAAGTAGAATTTATTTTATCCTTCATTCTTTAAAACCTAAACTTCACTTCAAACATAAAAGGGAACTTAAAAATAAAAATAAATTTACAAATCAATTAAATTATTTGAATTGAAATAATCTAATGGTAAATACACAAACTTTGAAATCTAAACCAAAACTTGAACTTAAAAGGCCTAATATAGTTATGCTAGATAAACCCCTCCTTTACACACTAGATTTCTTTGAGGTCACCGACACTAGATTTAAGTTAGGTTGATCTGTCATATTTTGTGATGTGATGTGATATTTTTATTATTTTGTGGTGTAATATTTTAGATTGGACGACTAGGATTATTTTGTTGTAAGATTGGATGATAGGACATTTTTTCTAGAACTAATGCTGTCTTTTTAAGGGGCTATGTTAAAAAGGATTACTATTAACTTCATGAGCACCATATCATATGAGATTGATTTTGATGATAACAAACACGTCTTTAAATGCTAATAATCAAGTTAAATTCATGTATGTAGAAAAAATTCGTCAGCTCTTGTTTCTTTAATTATATCAGAATGCTAAAGCTTTTGGACATGAATTGGGTGAATTTTTTTCTAGAAATAATTATATTAAGGCAAAAAAAAAAATGCTCACTAAAATAAATATATCATTCATTCATTTTAAATCATATTTTATGTTATTCATAAACACTATATTTCATATTCATAATTATTCTTTAAAATTATTCATTTTTTGGATGATGTGAACTAAATGCATAAACTATGTTACATTTATTGTGCTTTCATGCATGTTAAATTAAGTTCACATCTCATTAAACTATTTCCACACTAAAGTATATTCATTATCTATTTATTACATGCAAAAAATCTAATTATCCTGAAATTATTTTTTGTATTATTTTTCTCTCTCATATTATCCTAGTTTTCTCTCTCCTATCATATTTTTCATCCTAAATATTTTTAGTTGAATTTTTTCATGATTATTATTATTATTAAATAAAATTTTGAAGAATTATTCAAATTATTTCCATAATTATCTCATAATTTTGAAATTAAAAAATTCATTTATTTGAATATTTAATTTGAATTATTTTTGAATTCAAATTAAATATTTCTTTGATTACATATGCAAATTTGAACTCCCCTCTTTATGGAATGTTATGTGGCTGCTCATATGCTAATCTATTTAATTTAATTTGAATTAATTGGAATTTGTTTTAGTTAATTTGATTTCAATTAAAATAAGCCATGAAATTATTTTCTTTCCTTTTATATAAATTCTATTTTTGGAAACCTCATTTGGCCAATCATATCTTTATTCAAATTCAAATTAATCTCTTAATAAATTTGATTTAAACTCTCCTAAGATTTGATCCATGATCATTTAATTTAAATTAAGCACATTAAAATAAATCTAATCTAATTTACGAATGTAGCTTGGCCAAAATTTTCAAATTACATTGGATTCAATTTAAAATGCTTTAGAACAATATCTTTCCTTCTTTCATTCAATCGATTAAAATGGATTGAATATTTCATGATATTGCATTGATCCTATCATGCGAACCCATCTCCCTTGAAATTTCTTTTATTTTGATTTGATTTGTGTTTTAATTAATTCCAAGTTTTGTTTCCCTCTATTTTGTTCAATTTGGCTGACCCTATTAACTTCTTATCCTATATATGTCTCTCTTGAGGCTATGGTTAATTTATTCTAGAATTTCCTTCTCTTGGCCAAACCCTTGCAAAACATTTTCCCTTGGAGATTTCTCTTGGTGAATCAAGTTCTAACCTCTTCAACATTCTTCTTCTTCCTTCCTTCAAGTGATTGCTTTCAATTTTTCACAAAATAACTTGGAGGATTGGTGGATTTCCTTGTGGTTGAAAGCTTAACAAGGAGCTTTCTTTCTAGTTTGTGATTTTACATGCTAAGTGACCTTGTTCTCCTTCTTGGCTTGATTTTCTTATGCATTTGATTGATTTTTTTTGTGTTTAACTTATCTATTTCTATACTTTCTAAAGTTAGCCAAAAGCTTTGTGGTTGATTGATTAAAGTGTATTATTGCAAGCTATTTTCTCTTAATTATTCTTACATGTTCTAAAGAGAATTTATTATCTTTATGTTTATTTCATATAAAACACTTGTGAGTATAAAGTTTTATTACTTTTAAATTATCTCAACTTTTGCATAAAAATAATTTCTTTAAAAATAGAATTTATTTGAGTTTATGTGCTTTCATTTTGCATATACATGTGACACTTCCTAAACTCAAGTCTTTTTATAATCATTTGATCGGTAAAGTTTTTAAATCATCATTGTTCTATATTTTAAATCATTAATTAACTCTATTTCATTTCAAGTTTTTTACATTATTTTCAAATCTTTTTAAAGTTTATTTCACATCATATACATCTTTCAAGCTTAATTATCGTATTCAAATTTAAACATCAATTAAAGTGAGCTATCTTTCTTACTTCTTTTTTTCATGCCTTAATATTATTGTAGTTAGGTTTTGAAGCTAAAATTATTTTAAAATTGAGAGTTTTTCTTTCTTATTCTCTTGTTGGTTGTACTTGGCTGTTAGAAAAACTACATTTTGGGTTATACTTGCCCGTTAAGGAGAGTACATGTTGGGTTGTACTTGCCTGTGAAGGAGAGCACAAGAGATTTGTTGTAATTTCAACTTTATTTTAGTGAAATCCTAGCCGGGGTGGCTAGGTGTAGACGTAGACTAGTTTTGGGATTTTACTGAACCATGTAAAAATCTTTGTATTTTCTTTCTTTACTTTTCAACACTTTACTTTTCTGTTATTGCATTTCTGTTGTTTTATTTTACTAAAGCATTAAAGTAAGTATATAAGTTTTTTACAAAGTAAAAATTAAGTTTTTTGAAATTTATTTTTAAAACCCACCTAATTCATCCCCCTCTTGGGTGTTATAACTAAGTAACAATCATCATAATGAATAATAAATAAATGCAGTTTACTTGCAGGTGTTATAAATTCCCTAAGCATAGCTTAATAGGATAGGTGGGCCTGGCAAGTAACTAATGCTAAGCTCGTATGTTTGTAAATATGACTGCTGGTGAGGTGTTTGCATTTCCTAACATTTATTTTGTAGGGCTTAGGTATTTCTTTTTAAAATTTTAAATGTAAATTGAGCATAAAATTAGGTTAAGATCTATGGGGCTAAAAATTACAAGAGATGACCCTACTAGCCGGTGGTCCCTTGTGAAGACTATGGAGGTCCCTAGAGAAGGAGACGATTCTGAAAAAAATACCACCATAGATATAGACTTGTAGTTCTAGGCTGGGGTGTACAAAGCTCAGCTACTCAATTTACTCTTTCTTTCGGGGTGTATAGTAGTACCCGATCATAATGGCCTACTCTTTTAATTCAAATTTGGCGTGATTTATTTTTGGTGCATAATAGAATCAACTTACTTTTCTAAGTTTTTTTATGTTGTTCTTTCTATGATGAATGTCAAGATGTTATGCTCCTAAAAAAAAATTTCTACCGAATCTAAATCTAAATAACTTTTAAAAAATATGAAATTTGAAACTTCTCATATAATTAAATCCCTAAGAATAACTTAAAATCAACTAGAAATAACTAGCATTTGCAAACCATACTAGCATATTATTTTAACTCCATGAATTGGGCACTTTACCTATTGCACATTAGGGGCATCTAACTTTTGAGGATGATCAACTTCTTGGGGGAAGTATACCTTCTCTTCTTAATTTATTCCTCTAATTTTATGCCATTTATGTATAAATTGCTTACCCCAAAAGCCTTAAATGAATTGTGAGTCAAAATGTTTAAAAATTGAAAATTGTTGCATTAACTAAGTGCATATCATACCCTACATGATCTTAGGAATTAGGAAGTGAGTATAGGTTAGTAGATTCCTTTCTTAAATTTAATATCCTAATTATATTGCATTCATGAGACTTGACATCGTAGATTTAAAATCACTTATGTGGTGTTAGCTGGTAGCCCTTCTAGGTGGGTTATAAGTATAGAAAAGTCATGGATAGGTTCCTTTTCTAATGAAAAGAGTTCCCAAAGTCAAACTAGGTCGAGCCTCTGATTTGTGTCAGAAGTAATTATAGACTTAGGTTATGAAGCATCCTTCTAGGAATAAGTCTTCAACCATAGACAGATTTACAGTCTTGTACTGTTAGAATCTAAGTCTTTGATTTTTAATAAAATGTCAATTTAATTCTTAACAAATTTTATCTTAAAATATTAAGCCCAATGATAGGATAGTTGAAATGCCTACTGGGTATCCCAATATCTATAAGCATTTTCTACTTTATCCCAATTGGCTTCCAAATGAACTCTTCCTGCTTTGAAGTGTTCCCTTTTGAAATTCTAAATTTAATCATCCTTTGAAACCAACTTTGAAATCTATAGTAATAAAAGCCTATTTCTTTAATCGAGAGTATTCTTAGAGATCCTTGTTCCTATGGTGCAATTAACTAAAGGGGCTTGCCCTTATAGGGAATTATGATCCCAATATAAAACAAATCTTGTTATACTTTTTCATGTAGTTTAAGGGAGGAATCTCTTGAATATTAGTATGACCCATTAGCCTTAGGATTCTTTATTTAAGTGATTAAATCCATTATAGGATAACATATTTATTTTCTGAGATAATATATTTATTCCTTAATGATGAATTTGATTACCTAAATAAGCAATTCCTAAAGTCTATGTGGCATCACAAATTTTTCCCACAAATGGTGATATTAACTTTACTACATGCTCATTAAAGTTAAAAGTCAATTTTAATTGAGCAACTCTTCAAATAAGGCTATCTAATGTGCTATTTCTCAAAACATGATTCTTATAGCGTAGGATTTAACATGCATATATTAGGAAACAAAAATGCTCATTTACTTGTGGTTTTGTAAAAAAAGTTGCAATCTAATCTTTAATGAACTTATTTCATATTGATGTCTCCATGATCTACATGATGTCTAATGAAATGATGATGAATCTAAAAAATATTTTAATCAAGAATATTAAATATGTTTTGGCCAAATTATTACACTAGTAAGATCAAATATTTCTAAATTATGATCAAAATTTCGGCCATTATTCATGATTTATTGCTAATCTAAAATAATTAGTTTACACAGCTAGTTTCACTGATGTACTCTACCTCTACAGTGGACTAAAAAAATAACACTACCACTTGCACTATGTACTATACCTCTATAAAGGTCAAATTTTTTATTTTTTATTTTTTCTTTCTTTTAGACTAAGATATGAGTGACAATCCTTGAAATTGACCCATGCTTAAGTCCCCTTTTGATCAATTCAAGAATCGATGTGACTCATAGTAACTTAAAATCTCAAATGATAGATTATTCATAAGATACCACAAACCTAGATTCTGTTAACATGTTAAATATTACAATATTATTCTGATAGCTTTCCTTATGATTTGCTTAAAACTTAGCACATACTCCTATAATTAAAATAATATGAAGTCTATTGGTGATCAAGAATAATAATTACTCTATCACTCTTATATTAAATTTATAATCCACATACTTTTCATTTCAATTCTTGTTTAACTTTACTGCTGGGATCATGTGGCTATCAATAGTTTACACCAATTCACACCAAAATGAGAATTTACATTTTAACATATTTTATTTGAGACATGAATATACTATTGATCTTCTATGTGACTTGTAATTTAAGTACCTAAGCTCATCCATTAAATTCATTTTTTAAATCTTTGCTCATAGCTTCAACAATACCATGATATACTAAGTCTTTTTTTTCTTTTAAATAGAATGCCATCTACATAATTTTAAAGCTATTAAATCTTCTTTATACTTTAAATAAAATAAGTAATATTAATTTTCTTAATAAGATGAAAATCAATTAAGAAGGTGCTCAATATCTCAAACTAGGCTCTAAGAGCATGTTTTATATCATATATAATACCTTCTTCAATTTGTATACATGATCTGAGTTTAAATGGTCAATAAATCCTAGATATTATTCTACATAACATTTTATTCTCTAATTTATTAAGAAAATATATTTTGATGTACATTTGATGTAATTAAAACTTGTAAATCATGCAAATGCTAAATGTAATTTGATAGCTTATACTCTAGTCATAGGAACAAATGATTATTCAAAATTGATTCCATCAATTTTACGATATCATTGTGCTATTAGTCTTGCCTTATTTCTTGCTACTTTCCCTAAATTATCACATTTAATCTTATAAAGCTCCACTTTGTTCCAATGACATGTTACTCACTAGATCATGGTATAATTCTGAGAAATCATTTCTATCAAATTAATTTTGTTCTACTTGCATTATTGTTATCCAAAATTCATCTCGTAGTTGATCATTTAAACAAGATGGTTTTATATAGAATAGGAATGCTGATCAATGCAACTTTTCTTTAATTATGTTTCTTGTTCTAACACCTTATGTTAGATCTCTTATCATAGATTTCTTTGGATGTCTTGATGTATGTTTGCATTCTTTAAGAATTTCTACTAATGGTGGATGGTCTTCTTTTATGGGTTCAAGTTGATCTAAGGATATTTTTTTGGCGTATTAGTCTCTTCATCATCTTGGAAATAGCACACTATATGACCTGAATATAGTGAAAAATATGTGAGGGGTGTTGCATTGGTGTTTAGGTGTAGTATTAAATAAGCAAGGGTTCCCATATTATGGATGGATGCAGGAAAAGAAGCTAGTCGCTGAAACTATAATTATTGATATGAACTTGGAATATAGGTACTCTTACAGTAAATTATTAAAATTAATAGATATTATAATTCATGAAAAGATAAATATCTTTCAAGAAACTAAATTGGTTGCGGAGAAGGTAAAAGAGATTTATAGTTTAGATTTTAAACTTTGACATTACGGTAGAAGTCATGCTAGAAAAAGTGTAAGTGTAGTCATAGATAAGAGTTCAAAAGATAATGCTATGGAAATTAATAGATTTGGAGTTATAATTATAACTTTAAAAGATTATTGTTGATGATAAGATTATTAATGTTTTAAGTTCTTATGCCCCTCAAGTTGGTTTGGATGTATGCTTAAAAGAAAAACTTTAGAATGACTAAGAAGATTTTACATAAATGATACATCTTGAAGAAATAATACTTAATATAAGAGATTTTAATGGACATGTTGGTAGAGCGGTAGAAGAATTTAAAAGCATTCATGGTGGCTATAAGTATGGAGTGACTAATGAAGAAGGTAGGACTATATTAGATTTTTTTTAGCTTATGATTTTGTAATTACTAATACTTTATTTAAGAAAATAGATGTGAATATTATCACTTATAAGAATGGATCTAGTAAATCTCAGATTTATTAGTTTCTTATAAGAAAAATATATTATTTACATTATAAAGATTGTAAGGTGATTTTGGGTGAATGTTTAAGCACTAAACATCAACCACCAGTTTTGGATTTTAAGATAAAGAGTTGGAAGATAAAAAAAATAAAAGGATTACATTAGGATTAGATGGAGGTATTCAAAGAGCATTAATAAAATTTTTTTTAAGAGTAAGCTACAAGATCTTAGGATTTGGGATTTTCATGAAGAAGCTAATGTTATGTGAAAAATTGTAAGTTGGATTAAGCAAGTTGTAAAAAATGTGCTTGGAGAATCAAAAGAAAAAAGCTTTTAATAATAACAATAGTTGGTGGTAAAGTCAAAATGTATATGAATATATTTAAAAATAAGAGTTTTATTATAAAAAATAGTTTATATATAAAATTTGAGAGAATTGCAAAAAAATATAAAGTCGCCAATAGGGACTCTAAGAAAGTAAGATGTGATGTAAAGAACTCAACATTTAGTGATTTGTATAATAGATTAGATACTAAAGAGGGTGAAAGATTCATGTATATCTTAGCCAAGCAAAGAGATGCGAGAAGCAAAGATCCACTTCAAGTAAAATGTTGTAAAGGTGAAGATCATAAAATAGTTTTGTTGAAAGAAAATATTTAACATAGTGGATGAAATATTTTTATTGACTTTTAATTGATGGTTTTGAAAATATACTTGATTTTAATGATTTTAGTACCCCAAATAAAAATAAAAAATTTAATTTTTTATAATTTAGTAAAATTGAGGTTAGAGATGCCTTAAAGAAAATGAAGTGTGGAGTAGATCTAGTGGAAGACAAGATTAGAGAGAGTCTCATTAGATGGTTTAGTTATATAAAATGTTTGTTGTCCAATGACCTAGTTAGGAGAGCAGATGCATTAGATTTGATCTATATTAAAAAAAGGTATAAGTAGACCTAAAAAGACTTGGTTAGGAATTATAAAACATAACCTTAATTTATTAGGATTAAATGAGAATATGACACTTAATAGGACACATTGAAGAAAAAGAGTTTATGTAGTTGATCCTACATAGTGGGATAAAAGCTTGTTGTTTTTTTTTGTAGTCTACTTATCATCCCCTAGTCCATTCTAGTTAGTGCTAATAGTCTTTCATCAAAGGTCACATGGTTAAATTTTTTTAACTTCCATCTTGCTTTTGTTCAAAATTCTATATGCTTTGTTATGATTTGAATATCCAAGGGATATACCTTCATCAACTTAGAAGTCAAAGTTTACTAAACTATCCTTTACATTCTTCAATATATATATATAACAAGTGCTTCCAAGCTCTCTAAAGTATGAACCATTTGATTTCTTACCTAATAATTATTTAGATGGTGTTTTCTTAGTAATAGTTATAATATTCATATGATTCATCACATAAAATGTCATATTTATTGTCTCAACCCAAAACAATTTTAACAAAACACATTTCATAAACATGGTTCTTTTCATATATCTACAAATCCTTTATTTTTTTTCTTTCTACTACACCAGTATAGTTAAACATCTTATGTGCTAAGAAGTTATGCATGACTTTTAACTTATCACATAAAATCTTAAATATTTTATTTTTAAATTCTCCACTATAATAACTCCTAATGATCACTATTATTAATTCTCTATCTTTTTTTTTAATCTACTTGATAAATTTTTAGGAATTCAATAAATAGATAATTTTGTTAGCTAGAAATATTATCTAGTAAATGCAAAATAATCATAAACTATTATATAACCATATCTCATACTTTCTAAACTCTTAGAGGTTACAACTCCAAATATGCTCATATGAATTAATTTTAGTGCCCTATATTTTTTTTTTCTAGTTTGTAAACTTAAAGATAACTACATTTGCTTCTCAAATTTATAGTCACTACAAAATTGAATAATAGTGTAATCTAATTTAGGTAGCCTCACAACTAGAGTATGTATTTATAGTTTTGATGAAGTATGCATCATTACATTACAAAAACATCTGTGCCATAACCATGGATACTCATAATATACTTTTAAGCATTTCATAAATTTTTATGCTTATTTACTAAATTATAATAACTAAATATTATTAAACTGACATCTAGTATAGAAAACTTCACTATTTAATTTATTTAAACACTAGATTAAATAAATTGAACTTGCACTCATGATTAGATAATTGGGTAATGCTGATTAGGTTATGTTTTAGCCTAACAACAAGTAAAAACTCTTCGATGGATTAGGAGCCACAACAAATGTTGATCACTTAAATAATTTTTGTATAATCTCTCAGTGAGACAAATCAACCATCCCTTAGTTCCAGTGAAGAGAACAAGGTTTATTTTCTAATCATCAAATTATATTGAACCCAACCAAAGCAAGTCCAAACACAACCAAACTAATCATGATTTATCCTTAGGTTCCCATTGACCTCTCCAAGTGAACCCAACCTATGGTGAGCCTAGTTTGGCTCAAATCAACTAAACCAAATAATCCTCATTTAGATTGCCTACCCATCTCCTTATCCTTTGGAAGCCATCTTTGGCTCACTTTTGACATAAGCCCACTAACCCAACCAATTCATTGTTGGGTTCAGTTCTTGACTAAGGGGAGGACCTCCTCCCCTTGGCCAGCCATTGGTCCATCTCAAAAGAGGTGTACACCCCATGGTAGGACACCAAGCTCCTTAAGCCACTTAAGCACCTCCACATCACCAATTCCATGCCATCTCTGGCTACCTACGCTGGATGGCTACCAAAAACTAAACCAATCCCATAGCTTAGTTCACCTGAGAGGGGAAGTATACCCCTCCTCCATAATTCAATCTTAATACACACATTCCCTAGAGGCTCACCATTAGTCCTTGAGCTTCTCTCAATCAATTCGAGCACCCCATCACCGGCGAGACCCCCACATCCAAACTAAGCACCCTTTCCATCTAACCTTAACAAAACTCCACCAAATCTAAATTATTTTTTCTCTCACCTTCCCCTAGTTTTGGCTAACCAAAATGAAATGATTCCCAACCTATTTGATCATTAGAAGTCCAAGTTTTATCAAACTCTGGTGAGCAGTGGTGGAGCTTGGTCTCGAGAGCAACTAACAAAGAGGCAAGGGAGGATCTTCTCAATAGGACTTCGCTTATTTAAGGAGAAGCTACCTCGATTAATGAATCATAGGTATTTAGCTCCAGCAATGTATCCTTATCAAATCACAGTTTTGTCCATTAGGTGTTGGTCTTAAATTTATGTGTGATGAGAATCCAATTATATGATCCCTCTAGAAATCCCCTTTTAATTGATTGGAATAAAATCCATCATCAAACGAGCTTCGGTGAGCTTGAATCGAGTGACAAAAGGAGGATGATGTCCATCTCTCACCATGACTAGATGATGGATCTTTTGTCATTCGTTCTATATGGTTAGAATGGACAACTGTGATTAATCATGTTAGATTTATCTGATTTATTTTCATAAAATTATGGGATTAATCTTTGCCATTTGATTCATAATCAAAAGGCTGAGGCGAAAGGATATATGCCACCATTGAGTTAGCAGCCAGATTGGACGAATTAAATAACCAATCTTAAGGCACCACGTCGAAAGTAACGCGGTGTCAGCAACCACCTAGCGCCGAGTCTGTAAATGGATTAATTAGGAATTAAAATATGATTAAATTATCTAAAACATTAAAAAATCATAACTAATTATAGAATAATTATAAAAATATAAATAATCCCATTTTGGAAAGTTTAGATAGAAGAGAATTAGGAAAAAATAAAATCTCCAATTTTTACCTAATAAATAGTGAGTAATTAGGATTTGAAGTTTTACTTAATTAATTTAATTAAGCCATAATCACTTGGCCAATTATCTTGGGATTTGGATTGATCAATTCTTGGGATGACCTCTATCTCCCATAATTTTCTCAGGTTAATTTGCTAAGTGGTTTAAGAAATCTAAATTTATAAACCCTAATTAGCCATTTTATGCATTTAATCATTACTTAAAATTAATAAAATTATGAAATTAATCATGAAAGGTTAGGTAATCATTAGAATAGTAAAGGTGATTAAATAAATTAATTAAAACCTATGGTTCTAATTATTTCCAAAAATCACATTAATAAGCCATTAATTAATTAATTAATTAATATAATAATTAACTAAAAATTTAGAATATCCATAATAATTAACATAGATCACATAAAATTTTGATTAAGTGCTCTTTGTGCTCAGCAATCAAAGAGATTCCTAATGAAATTAAAATCTCTAATTGGTTTGGGGTTATTTTGAGAGCAATTAAAAATTGTGGGTTCTTCTTATCTATTTAATTAATCATTAATTATAAGCCTAATTGCATTACAAAATTTAGGCTATGCTTATTTTATATTCATGCACTTTTAGTAATTTTGTCATAATTTGCTTAGGCTTGCATCCAAGGGTAAATTAAATTTATAGGACTCTTTAGGCTTAATTTGATTAAGAGCCTAATTAACCTTAATTAAAACATAAAAATCACCTAAGATAACTTCAAATCACTTATTGAATAGAGATGGCATGGGTTGAATCTTAGTTATTTCATCTCCTCTTTAGGATTAAATAATTCAAATCCTAACATTAAATCTTAATTAATTTGATTTAACTTAAAGAATGCTTATTTAGTATGAATGTCCTTAGGTTTTAGTGAAGCCATATCAATCATTTAATAATGTTTAATTGCTTTGCTTCAATCATTTATAAATTTGCATTACATTTGCCTCATACATTTATATTTCAAAGAAGAATCAAAATGTTGCACTTAATTGCATGATGTGAACTAAAAAGTGTGGCTATTATTACTAATAAATCTCAAATTATATATTTAAAATAATTATGATATAATTATTAATTAAATACTTACTAAACTAGATATGACAAAGTTCAAACTTAATTTCTATGTGCATAAGGTTTATAATAGGAAATGTGTTAAAGCCAATTTATTACTTTCATAATTAGAATGATTTAAAGAATTTATTAATTTTCTACTTATACTTATATATGCATATGCGTATATAAATCAACAAGCATATAGTCTAGACATCTCAAGAATACGAGACATTAAGTAGTCCCAATGAGGTCGTTGATTGACTCATATCCTTGGTTTAACAATGACACATACTTGTAAGGATTCAATATACATATGCATGCATATATGTGTATGACATGATTAAGTTAAATTTTCTTCTATAAAAGAGTAACCGATAAATCCATTCATGCATCAAGTGTGTATCAATTAAAATGTCATATATATATATATATATATATATATATATATATATATATATAATCAAGAATTTGAATAAATATGAAAAAATAATAAGTATTAAATGATGAGGAAACAAAGTTAAGAAAGCATTATCAATTTGATTATGATTTGCCTTCATTAGTCTTAGGATGCCTTTCATGTATAATAAAATTTCCTAATTTAAATCCAAACATAAGTCCTAATTAAGTTTATAAATGTTTCATTAAGAAGACTAAAAGTTATAAAATCTATCTCTGAGATTCAACCCAAGGTTATGGATCAAGGAAGGTTCACCCTTCCTCCTTCTCTTTATAATCTTAAATCTCAAAGATGAAAAAAAAATTGAATTTAATACTTATTTCAAATTATTAATGATATAAAGTATAACCACCCTTAATAAATAATTTGAATTTCCAAATATTAGAAAACTCTTAACTTCAAAAATCAATCAAGATATACCACACCCAACCTAGCTCACATTCTAGAATATTAAGTCTCCAACTCTAGTCTTATGTTAGGCTGATAATTATTGTGATGGTTGATGTAATGCTTTACACTAAATGTTACGATTGTTTATACATAGACTAGATGTTAGAATGATATTAGACTAATATTATTTTTGTAGAGGATTATGCTTATGGGACTGCAGTAATAATAAAAATTATGAATGCCTCTTATTTACATGTTTTGCTTAAATCCCTAAGCATAATCCATTAGGACAGGTGGGCTTGGTTACCTAAGGTAGGGTGCTAAGTTTAAATGTGTGAAATATAATTGCTTGGCTTGAATGTATATTAATCTACTATATATTTTATAGGTGTAGTTAGATTTAATTTTCATAAAAGTGTTATTTTTATAATAGGATTAGGATTAGAGCTATGAGGTTTAGGATGAGTAGTGGCTAGAAGGCATAGACTTGGAATGCCCTATGATGCCTGGAGTACTCAAATCTATGAAGAAAAGTGAAGATGAATAATTAAGGCCCATAGCTTTATTTTTATTTATAATTTAATTATAACAGGCTGTATAAGGGTATAGCTCGGTTGCCCATCTCTTTTCTTTTTCGGAGTGTATGATAATACTTAGTGGCACCAACCTTTTATTCTTTTATGTGATTAACATTTTATTATTGTGTTTACGTTGATTGTGCAATAAAAATGGCATGCTTTTTATAGGTTCCTGAAAATGTGATTGTTTGTTGTATGGCCTAGATGTGATAGGCTATTTAGAAAATTTAAATTTTCTACTCCAATTAACAATTTTAATTAAACTTTTAACCAACTCACAATCTCACTATAAAGCCTAGAATTTTTAATCAAGAAATAAAATATTAGCAACCCCTTAGCTGAATGATTACATGTTACAACATCATGCATGCATGTTATTTCACTCTTTCAAATAGGGGGTCTCCATTCTTACATGATAAGGTAAATGCTTGACCTATGAGAGCAGTCTGTTGTACCTATAGAACACCCTTTCTCTTTGATTTAGTCCATAACTAATCTTCATCATGCATTTAGGCATAAATCCTCCTAAGTGTGGGTCCAAAATGATGAGTCAAAATGGAATAAAAATATGTAAATTTTATTGCATTTGTCTAAATCATAATTTGCACACCAATCATGATTTAGTCTTCTATAGAGTGAGGTTAGGACTCTAGATTCTTTCACAGTAGCCTAACCATCTTGCACTTACATAAGATATGCTTACATGATTTTAAATCATAAGAGTTGTTAGTTGGCATCCACTCCAGACAGTTGTAAATCCAAAGGAGTCAAGATTGGTTCGCTCTCTCCAGTGAAAGTGAACCATCATATCCCACTTTCCTCGAGTAGATTTAGGTCGAGCTCATAGCTTATGCTAGAGAACTCTAGATGTAAGTTTAGAGGTTGCTTGTTTCTCCTTTACTATGAGAATAAGTCCTCACCTCTTAGGAATTTTCATAATCTTATATTGTTGGAATATAAGTCCTAATATTCTAACAAAAAATATTAATTCAAAATAAATTTAGTTTCATTCCTTCAAAAATAAAAAGCCTCACTATAGTGTAGATTGAAGCACTCACTAGGTCTTCTAGTATCTTGCATGCTTCTTACTTATTTTTCCTTTAGAATCCATTAAGAACTCTTCCCACTTGAGTTTTCATGATTGATTTCCAATAATTATCAATTCTTTGATATCAACCTTTGAAATCTTTTGAGACATTAGTTAACTACTTTAAACGAGAGTATTCTTAAAAAATTCTCATTTTCTAGGATGTAATTAACTATGAGGGCTTGCCTCCATAGGGAACTAAATAACTGACATAAAATAAACACTACTTTATTTCATCCATCTAAAGTAGGGAAAAATTCTATGGTATATATGTAGACTAATCTGCCGTAGGAGTCCTTATTATGTGATTGAGTCCATTGTAGGGAGATATTTTATCTTTTGAGATAGTACATCATCCCTTAACATCATTCTTGATTATTTCAATAAGTATCCCCTAAGATCTGTGTGTTGTCCCTACAAACACATCCAAGTAAAAAAACCATAGATTTTTTTGCCGATTGGGGCGTGTTCCTCTTTCCATCTTTAGTAGTCAACCATTGTCTCCAAAATTAGTAGTGAACTTATATTTTGTATAAGCCCAAGACTACCTTTCTTTATGTTGGATTCCTTGCTCATTTCATCTTTCAAAAAGTGTTGCCAACATCTCTCTTGGTTCTAAAACTTCTCTCTAGTAGGTTCTAGAACCCTTATTGGATCCCTAATAAGTGGAAAAGAAATTTAAAGTAAATTGATCATGCAATTCTCAAGAAAAGAAAGTAAAATCTTTATATGCTTAAACCTATTATTATACTTAAATTTGGCAAACAAGGTTCATTGATTCATCTAAAAGTTACATTGAACCCACTTTATAGTGAGGCTCAAAATTAATAGTCTCCTTCTTCTAAAATCAAAACTCTCCAAATTATGAATCTCATCCAACATAATAGAATTTGTTGGGTGAGGGTTCAAACTCAATCAAATAACAAAATTCAAGTTCACTAATACTTTGCCCTTACTTCAAATAGAGATGAAGTCTCTAATTCCCTCTATCTTCATGCAGTAATAATAATAACATATTTTTTGAAAAGCTCATCTTCTCTTTTGCCTCTAGTGTGGATATAGCCATGGATCAGGCCATACTCACCACTGCTCATATCATCAAGTTTGGCATGGGTTTTGAGCACTTCGAGATCACTTGTGATAGCCCTACCCTTGACACCATCAATAAGGATGATGTGGTTGACAGGAAGACACTTCTTTAGTTTAACCTCCAATCTAACATCAAGCTTTCCTCTTTGAAGAGGAAAGCCTTAGAGGTTCCCCTATCATGAGTCCCAACTGTACCCACCACTAAAGTAGTTAGGACTAGCATCATGTCTCTAATAGCCTAGGACTTCAAAGGAAATGTAGTTCTTGCATCGGAGGTTGTCCCTTCTACATTGGAGGTCAGTGCTAGCTCTCACCATGTCCCTTTGACTAAGACTCAACATTGTAATAAGACGACAAGCTGATAATGTATTTTGAGTGGATGACTAGATAGACAGAGTTAGAATCCCATGTAGTTAAAGATGGTTCTCCCTATGAGACATCTCCCCTCCTTAGTGGTATTATGTTTCACCCTGTTTCAACTGTAGAGGAAGAGGAAGATTTTAGGAGGATAGCAGCATCACCCCCATGACTTATTATGTATGAGACATCAGATAGGAAGAGGAAGAAGCCCTATGTTGGTCTAAGGTCCATACTCAAGAGAGTAAGGAGAGTGCATGGACGTTCAAAGTTTGCTTTGATTCATGATCTTAGGCAAGCAATCCTTAGTAGCATCAAAAAATAGATTAGTAGGGGAAGGGCCATGGAGGCTAAGATAGCACCCCAAGTAGGCAAGAAGGATAAGAGGAGATTTGCTAGATAGTCAGCGGCTTCAGTTTTAATTGATCACCACCTTGACCAACGAACTGATAGAGTTGGTCATTTAGACAACATAGTGCTTACCGATTCTGATCGTAGGAGGAGATCATTGGTAGAGATATAGCTGGTGCTACCACCATCGCACCACTCAACTTGATTTTCACCATCACCCATCTATATCACACCATCAAAAGTTCCTACCAAATACCAAAAGTCTATATCTGGGAAGAAATCCCCACCCTTGGTGATATGATTGTAATCCAAGGGCCATACTTTATCTACTCACACTAATGATGTGAGGTTTAGCTCTCTTATTTAGCCTTCTACATCATTAGTAGAGAATAAGGAGTCACAGTCTTAGAGTGTTTTCATCACTTTACTAACTCAACAAGGTGAGGAGGAGAGAAGAAAAAAAAAGGATAAAAAAGAAGTCCCAATACTAGTTGAGCCAGTCATGGGTAGCACATCGCCAGCCTAGGATGTTCAGTGCACTCCTCCTATAGAGGTCATGCAATAGAGGATCATTGCTCTAGATACATCCCCATATTTCCTAAGAATATAGATGTCCACTCCTTTAAAGAAATCCTAGCAAAGTATAAGGTAGCCATTAAAGATATGGAGAGAGAAGAAAGTGATAATGAAAATATTAACTTTGACATGGAGGAGGATGAACTCTTTGATGACTCGGTAGAAGTCCATATGATAGAGACTAGAACTTCCTCCCATAGAGAGCAGCATCATAGCATTGAGGCACAGGGAGATGTAGTTAAGGAAGGTGAGGCATCAGACTTAACTCAGTGACTTCTGGATTAGTTGAAGTTGAAGGATGATCGGATTAATCATATAGAGAGGAGGATGAAAGAGCTAATGTCAGTTTTTTTAAAACTTTAAAGTCAATTACTAACACTTCAGCCCAGGCCTATGGAGACCGATAGGTCTGAGTTGGCATATACTTGGATTGGTAGAAGAATATTACTCCAATAGAAGAATATACTAGAAGCCTTCATAGGAAGGGTAAAGATAGTATAACCATTTAGGAGAGGGACATAAAATAAATGGTAGAATAGTAAGTGAAGGAAGTGTTGGCAGCCTCATCGGTTCCAAGAGGTAGAACCTACCTGAAAGAATTTTATGTAGCCCAATACCCCAAGAGTTTTTTGCCACCACCCTTTAAGGTATTTGATGGTAGTGGGAACCCTAGGTAGCACATTGCACACTTTAATGCTAGTTACTATAATGCGGGTGGCAATGATGCCTACTTTTTTGACAATTTATCAGTAACCTTTCTAGAGTAACATTTTATTGGTATGTCAAATTTCCTAATAGTTTGATAAAGTCCTTTATAAATCTAGAGTAGTTATTCATTAAGAGATTCATAGGATCTTAATAGAGGGTGGTTGTAGGGAACCTTATTGTAGAAAAATAAAAATCCAATGAGCTTCTTGTTGATTATATTTTCAGGTGGCGAAACCTATGTATGAAATGTGAACCACGACTCCAAGAGCAACATGCCATTGAAATTCTTCTCAAGAATATTCATGGTTAGATCACTTTCATGCTTAATGGCTTCACTATCAAGATATTTTAGAAGTTAATCGGTAAGGTGGCTAACCTACAAGAGGAAGCCAAACAGTTGCCATTCTCAAACCAATCATGCAAGCCTAAGCCCCAAAAGTCTTTGAGAAGAAGCCAGGAGTCGTGTAAGGTATGGGTAAGGTAAAGCAACCCATGAGAGTACACTTTAAGAGGCATAGAGTTTATCAACCCCTACTTCCACTTCCTCTTCTACCTCTAAAGCCACCTCAATAGCCTCCAAAATAGTGGTATCAGTATCCCCCACTAGGTAGCTACTTTCCACCTACTCTTACCAATAAACTTAACAATTCATATTCATTTAAGAGGGAGGTAGTAAGGAAGATCTTTAAGATTCTTCTTAAGAAGCCTGACTTTCATCTATCGAAGCCTAGAAAGTGGCCAAAAGTGATGATCCTGATGATTTCCCCAACCAATACATGTTAGGTCATGTCTTAGAGGATGTTTTACTTTTAAGGATTGGCTCAAATAAAGTTGCAAATTAAGAGCCATAGTGATACTCAATGAATACTTAGTAAAATAATGCTCTGGTTCTATTAAACTAATATCTAGGGAATCATTTGATCCTTTTAAGACCAAAGAAGGATGTGACATCTCCTTTTTTTTACCTTTAAGAAAATAATTTTAAAATTAAGAAACATTTTCTATAAATGCCTCACTCAGCTCAGACCTCCAATCCCTTGGAAGGTTTGCCAGATGTGAAGGACAACTTAGAGAAGGTGGAACTCGAGCAGCAATAGCAGCTGCCACATGCTTGGGATAGTCCACTAGCACAATCACCATTTAAGTCTATCATTCCTATCTCCATGTCTACAATTACCACTTCTACTAGCTCAACTACAATTTTTAGGAGCATTGCATTTATGGATGAGGGCATCAAGCCACTCAAGCTACTTACTTTAATTGATTTATACTTTATACCAACAAAACTAAATAAATCAATACATAAGCAAGTTTTTGCTTACATCTTCTCTACTTTTGATGATCTTAGTGATTTCATTTCTATTGATAACTCTTCAAGTCATAACAATAAAACTACAAATATTTTTGATCATTTTCTCTCTAATTCAAAAATAGATTTTCCTTTTTTGAATCTTTAAGTTTCAGTATTAAAGATAGAATTTGAGTCATCCAACTCTAAATATCCTTTAGAAGAAGCTGTGTGGTAAAGCCCCACAAAAGATAAAGTCAACCATGCCCCTAGGTAGTGCCTAAGGATAGGGGTAAACATGTCATTGATTTTAGTGAGCAAATAGTCTCTCCATAGGATGCTCCACCTTTGGATATGCTTGTGGACGACCAACATAAGGTTGACTACAATGTCTTAGAACATCTCAAAAAGTTGTTAGCTAAGCTGAGTATATTTGATGCCCTTATTTTATCTAAAAAAAGATGAGAGAATCATTAATCAAAGAATTACTTGATTTCAAAATATGCTTAGCTCAGTTACCTGGTACTTGAGATGATAAAGCACAACCATACTCTTTACATTATAGTAGATGTTAGCAAGTTCAGACTATCTAGGCTTCTTATTAACATGGGTGCCTCGGTCAACATAGTGAGTCTAAGAACCCTCACCTTCTTGATGATTAACAACACTAAACTTTAATATGAAAAGATGATGTTGTAAAGATTCAATGAATAAGGTGAGAGAGGGCCTTAAATTCCATCACGCTACCTTTAGAGATAGATGATTGGAAGATTAAGGCCAAGTTTTATATAATAAATTTAGATACATATTTTAGTGCTTTGCTAGGGTAACCCTAGATTCATAAAAACAATATGGTACCATCTTCACTCTCCTAGTGCATTAAGTTCGGGAAGAATAACATAGAGTATTATGTCAAGGGAGACCTAAAGCCATTCTTAGTGCATGAGGTTGGGATTAATGAAGATGCACCTTATTATCTCCCTAAGAAACAAAGTGTTTACTCTCATGAATTAAGTCAAAATGAAAAAGAGAAGGAAAAAAAATAAAGAAAAAGAAAAGAAAATAAAAGAGAGCGAGAAGAAAACTTTGGGGAGGAAGTAGAGTCTGTAATTACATTCCACCATAATTAGTCACTCCTTTTGAACAAATGGGTGATATGTCCCGAACTCCCATAGGAAGAGGAAGAGGCAAGCTCAAAAAAAGCCTTATAAGAGGTAGACTATCACAGCCCAAAATGATGGACCCCATATCTAGTACCTACTCGCAAGTTTGTCCCAACATCAAGGAGTGGACCTGCTATCAACATAGACTTGGAATCTAGTTTAGAGGATAAGTCTTATGTAGTGAGTACACCAAGCACATGACCATTCCTGAAGACTTAGTTGCAGGTGACATTCAAGTCAAACAGTGATGGCAATATGGTCCCTGAACAAAGCATAAGTGCATCAAAATCTCCATTATGTGAAACTTCAAGGCAACATGTGAGAACTTTAGCTTTAATCTCACTTTCCCCATAGAATGTTGAGAGTTTGGTAGTTAGGGATGCTCCTAAATTATATATAAATGTTAAGCCTCAGAGGTTTTATCTAGGAGCAACATCCTTAAGCTCAGAAGTCAATGTAGAGCTTGAAGATAATTCATTTATAAAATTAATATAATTACTTTTTGATTGGTACTTACTCCATGTTCTAGATTTATCTAAGAAAGGTTTGATTCTACACACATGGTCTAAACATTGGTCAAAGTACTTAGAAAGCTTTAGGACAACAAATACAAGAATTCTCAATCAAAATTGAAACTAGGTTTTGGTACAGTGGGTCCGATAGATGATGATGAATATTTCTTAGTCATCAGCAACCATCTGGAGCCTAATAAGTCCTTCTCTAATAACACCTAACTACATGAAGAAGTGTACTTAAAAACTTTAGATGATTTAGATAATCTCCAAGATAGATATGCATGACCAGAACTAAAAGAAGAGATCAAGTTAACCATCAATAAGCTAAAAGAGATTAACTTGGGCAGTGAAGATGATCCATGCCCAACATATATCAATTCTTTATTGAATGAATCTAAAACTAATGACTTAGTTAGGCTACTTTTAGAGTTTAAGGATTACTTTGCATGGAGTAATGAAGGAATTCTTGGATGAGTTCTAGAAGTCATAATTCATAAACTAATACTTTAGTCTAATGCTATCCCTATCAAGAAAGTTCCTAGATGCATGTGATTAAACATCAACAATAGGTCAATTCAGAAGTTAAGAAATTAATAGATGCTTGTTTCATCTAGGAAGACAAATACCCCACCTGGTTGACCAGCATCATCCCAGTCAAGAAGAAGAATGACAAAATTCAAATAAGGATCAATTTTAGAGTTCTTAATAAGGCATGTCCCAAAGATGAAATCCTATTACCTGTGTCAGAGCTGATGGTGAACATCACCTCATCTCATACAGTTTTCATATTCATGAATGACTCATCTGATTATAACCAAATTAAGATGGCACCAAAAGATGAAAAGAACATTGCATTTATAACTCTGATCAGAATTTATTGTCATCCCTTTCGGCCTCAAAAATGTTGGTACCACTTACCAGTGTGCCATGACTCAAATCTTTGATGAACCCATTCATCACAAAGTTAAGTGATACATGGATGATCTTGTGGTCAAAGTTAAAGAAAAGGAAGACCGTTTGTTTGACTTGAGAGTAATTTTTGAGCGATTGAGGCAATACAAACTTAAGAAGAACCTTTTGAAGTGTGCATTTGCTGTAACATCAAGAAAGTTTCTAGATTTCATTGTATGAAACCATGGGATTAAGATTAACCTGAGATTATTAAAGTGATATTAGAAATGCCACCCCCTAAAAGCCTAACCCAACTCAAATCATTTTAATGGAGGAGGGTGCACCCAAGCCAATTTATATCCAACTTATCTAATAGATGTCAACCATTAACAACATTCACTATGAAAGATGCCAAGTTCAAATGGAATGATAAATGCTAGCCCGCATTCAAAAGCATCAAGCAATACCTTATGACACTTCTAGTCTTAGCAGCCCCTAGCCAAGGCAAACCACTTATATCTACACGGTTGTCTTAGATGACTCTCTTGGTGCTTTGTTGGCCCAAGACAATGAAGAAGGGAAAGAAAACACAATTTATTACCTTATTCATTGTCTAATATCTATAGAAGAAAATTATCCACCCATTGAGAAGCATTACTCAGATCTCATCTTCACACTACATGCTTTCTAATAAAGTCAACTTGATTTCTAGAATCAATCCACTACAATATATCATGACATGGTTGATGTTATTTGTATTGTTGGCATGATGACCATTGCTTAGATGATGCTTTAGCTAAGCTTGATATAAAGATAACATGTTCGGATGATGAGTCTGTATTGATAGAAGTACACAATCACCAAGTGATTTTTCTTATTGATAGCAAACTTATTGAAAAATACACTCTTGAAGGGGAGGTTATCATTGTCGAAAAGGATGAAGAATTAGACCAAAGGAAACCCTTCATTAATGATCTTAACATAGACTAACTACTTCAAGAGAAATCACAAGCCCATTAAGTCAAGCAAAGGGCGCTCTCTTATTCCATAATTAGTGACACCTGGTATTGATAGTCATTTGATCACATGTGGTTGCATTGTTTAGGCAAACATGAAGCCAAAAAATTATGACTAAGATACATTTATGACTGTATAGAGCTTATCAGTCTAGCCCAAAGATGGAGGCCAAAATTAAAAGACTTTGGTACTATTGGCCAATGATGATTACAGATTGTATGGATGTGGCATGTCACTGCCATCAATGTCAAGTACACAAAGTAGTTCTCCATTAGCCAGCCAACATTTTACACCCAATCATAGCCTCTTGGTCTTTCGAGTGTTGGGGCACTAACATAGTTGGGTTAGATTGACCCTCTTTGTACCAAAGGTCATCAATTCATTCTAGCAGTTATAGATTATTTCTCCAAGTGGGCAGAGGCAGTCCTAATTATAGAAGTAAAAGCCCAACATGTCCTCCAGTTCTTTAGGAACTATATTATGTATCTGATAATGATACCACATTCAAAAGTATAAAGATCAACAACTTCACTAGATGACACAACATGTTGGCTTTATGAGTCTCATGCTCAATCCTATTAATTTTACTGATAAATAATGTTTTCTTGGATGTTCTAATATATGTTCTAAGTGTTTCAGATATATTGATTTTGAAGTTGTGCAAGATTGCTAATTACATATCCAATATATCTCACAACATGTTTAATTTAATTGCAAATATGAAAGAATGAAAGATAGATCAGGATGGATAGCTTTGAGTCAAGGTACAATATTTTTTGTTATATGCAATTTGAACTATCTTAGAGAGGTTCATATAAGTTCATTGGCTTGAATTGATTTGCTCATAATTTAACATATTATTTTTATTTATTTTAATTATTGATAATAAGATAAAAAATAATCTTTATCTAATTAACATTCAATTCCATAAATTTTAAAAATATATATGCTTCATACATAGTAGTTAAATTATCAAAATAGTAAATTAATCATGATTATTCAGTGTAACTAGTTTATATATTTAATATAATTAAACATTTTAATTTAATTTAAAATTTTTATGATAACTAATATATATATATATATATATATATATATATATATATGATCATATCTAAATTATATCATAATTTTTAAATGTAATATTTCAAAATTGACAAAATATATGAAATTTCGTATTTCATTAAAAGGTATTTTATAATCAAGAAATTTAGATCTAATTTCATTTCTAACTAATTCCTTGGATTTTTTTTCCTCTAATTTGACTAGTTTCAAGACTTGTGTTTGATTAAAATTAAATTAATTATAAATTTTAAACATTAGCTGATTTTAATAATGAATGCATGCTACACATTTTGAATACAGTAAAAGCCATATTTAATTAATTTTGACTTGGCAAAGTGACTAGCTATTTTTTAGTTGTTTGAATTTATATAAATTATATTTTTTTAATTAATATTATATTATTATATGATAAAATGATGTTAGAATAATATATATTTTTTAAAATAATTCAAAATGATCATTCTACTGATAAATAACCCTCATTCTCTTCATGAAAGAATTGCTCATTCAAATTCAAAATTTCTTCAACAAATCTAAGAGTAGACTTATTAGATTTACCTTTCAAGAGTTCTCCAAATTTTGCAAGATCAAATCTTTAGTTTTGAAAGCTTCAACATCTTCAACTTAGCAAGCCTTTCTCAAATTAGTTGAGTTTATTTTTCATGATCTTAATATCTTTTAGTTGTTCATACTATTTTTGCCATCTATTTGTTCTTTCGAATTTTTACTTTTTGGTGGGTTAACCTTTGGATATAAAAGTTTAGGTTTTTCACATCAAAGTTTCTTCAATCATTTTTTTTGGTAAAAAAACTCATGTGACAGTTTGTAGGATTTATTTCATCTTGCTGAATTTTTTATTTCCTATAAATTTCTTTTGGTTACATGAAATATTTCTTCATTTATCTTATGTGAAAGATCATTTATCCTTAGATCTATTTTAAAAGTGTATTTTAAGCATTTAAAATTAATTTATTGTGTCAAAAATACTTTCATATTTGCTAGATCTCTTTTTTTAATTAAAAGCTTATCTAGTTTCCTTTGATCTACCAAATACTAATTTTATTTAAGTATTTTCTAGTCATTTGCATTAGTTCAAAGAATCATTTTGGTTTAAATAAAATAAATTATTTTTAATAATTTTAGAGTTAATGTTAGATCTTTTATATATCAAGACTCTTTATCAAAATTAAATTTATAAAAAGTTAAATTATTTTATTTAACACTTATCTTTTCATTCTAATTAATATCCTTTGTTTAACTAGATTTTTTATCTTATTGAAATTAGTAAGGCTTGTTGTTTCTATTGTTTAATAATTAAGAAAAAATAATTTTAGTGGAGAGTTAATCAATCTTAGATTATTATATACATTCTAGTTGTAGTTTCTCTTAAGCTTAAAATTATTCTTTGCTAAAATTTATTTTATTGTGCAATAGACTATTATGAATTTATTTTTAAATTTTTTTTATATTAGTTTACAAATTATAATAAGATAAATATCTTAGTAGGATCACTTTAAGATATTTATATTATTATTTCTTATCAAAATTATATTAGCATTCTATCTTACCAAAATTGTAAGTTGTAAAGTGATCATTATAAATTGTGAGATCACTTTGTGAATTAGATATTTGGTATATCTATGAAAGATATATTTTATCAAAATTTATTATTTTAGATTTTTTTCATGCTTTAAAATTTTTATTGGGGTTGTTCTCTCCCTTTTGTAAAAGAGCACATGTTATTTTAGTGGTTGTGCTCGCTCCGTTATAGGAGAGTATGGTTTGTAAGCTATTTTGTATTTAATGGATTCCTAGCTAGAGGTCATTCGGTGTGGACATAGACCATTTTTGAGGTTTGCACAAACGAAGTAAAAATTATGTGCTTATTGTCTCTTTTTACTTTATTGTACTTTATTTTTTACTGCATTGAGAATTATATCTTATCATTATAAAATCAAAAATTAATTTTCTACTAAAAGTTAAAATTTAAGATTTAACTTTTAAATTTTTAAACAACACCTAATTGAATTTATTTTGTTTTAAAAGCATTCATGATGATTTAAGGCTATGCCATAGGATACTATGTCTTATTAACATGCACACACTCAATAAAATTGCTAAACTTGATTTAGTAGTTAGATTGCCTAAATTAAATTTTTATTTTGATTATTTGTGTGATTCATGTATTCATGGTAATCATCCTAGAAGTTCATTTAAAAGTAAAGCTATTATTATATTTCTAGACCTTTAGAGTTATTGCACATAGATTTATTTTGTCCTATTAGCCCCACTAGCCTATGTAATAAAAATTATCATTTTGAGAATGTTGATGATTTCTCTAGATATACTAGGGTTTTGTTTATAGCTATTAAAGATGATATTTTTAGCGAGTTTAAAAAGTTTTCTAAATATATTCAAAGAGAACAAGGTCTTTTGATTAATAGGGTTCAAATTAATCATGGTGGCAAATTTGAAAATAAATTATTTGATGATTATAGTGATGAACATGAGATTATATATAATTTTATTGCACCTAGAACTCTCCAACAAAATGGAGTGGTAGATAGAAAAAAATAGAATATTAATTGAATTAAGTAGATCTATGCTTGATGAGTATAAATTGCCAAAATATTTTTGGGCAAAAGCTATAAATACTGCATTTTTTTGTGATGAATGAGATCTATTTTAGATCAATTTTGAAGATGACCCCCTATGATTTTTTTTTTTTGAAAAGAAGCCTAAGATTGAACACTTTCAAGTATTTGGATGTAAATGCTTTATTTTGAATAATTGACAATGATCCTTAGATAAGTTTGATAGAAAATTATATGATTGTCTTTTCTTAAGATACTCTCTTTCTAGTAGAGCTTATAAAGTTCTTAATAATAGTAAAAAGATTGTAGAAGAATTAGTACATGTTATTTTTTATAAAAAATTAATTGATCCCATTAGAAATGATGTGATTTATGAAGAGATTGATGATTTTTAAGAAAATATATTTAGAAGATAATGTGGATGATTCATTGCTTAAAGAGTGGAAATATAATAAAAATCATCCGAAGGAATTTATTATAAGAGGTCCTTCAAAAGGAGTTATGACTAGAAGAAATAGTAGAGAGGTTGTAGATCATTCAATATTTCTATTGAAGATTGAACCTAAAAGTTTGAAAGAATCATTAAAAGATAATTTTGGATTGTTGCTTTGAAGAAAGAGATGAATCAATTTGTAAGAAAGTCTAAAGACCCCAAGATCATAATGTCATAGGAACAAAATGGGTCTTTAGGAATAAGCTAGAATGCTCAAGTAGTATTGTTAGAAATAAGGCTAGGTTAGTTGTACAAGGGTACACATAAGTTGAAGGGATAGATTTTGAAGAATCATTTGCACCTGTAGCAAGACGAGAGGCCATTAGGTTACTTCTTTCTTATGCTTATTTTAGAAATTTTAAACTCTTTTAGATGGATGTCAAGAGTACATTTTTTGAATGGGTTTATTGATCAAGATGTCTTTATAGAGAAACCACCTAGATTTAAGAGAATTGATTGTCCAGATCATGTGTATAAATTAAAAAAATCTTTATATGGTTTAAAATAGGCTCCTCATGCTTATAATGATAGGTTAAGTAAATTTTTGATAGATCATTGATTTAGAAATGGTAAAGTAGATACTACATTATTCTTTAAAAGCATAGATGATGATTTGATTATGGTACAAGTGTATGTAGATGATATCTTTTATATAAGTACAAATGAATCTTTGTGCCATGAGTTCTCATCTTGTATGTATAAAGAGTTTGAAATGAATATGATGGGAGAACTTAATTTTTTTATTGGGCCTTCAAGTGAAGCAACAAGAAAATGACACATTCATCTATTAAACCAACTATACAAATGAATTGCATTAAAGGTTTGACATGAAAAGATTAAAATCTAGTAATACTCTTATGAGTCCATTTATAAAATTAGATTTAGATGAATCAAGAAAATATGTAGATCAAAAACTATATAGGAGTATGATAGACTCACTTTTATACCTTGCTACTAGTAGGCCTGATATTTTGTTTGTTGTTTATTTGTGTACTCATTTTTAGGCCAACTTGAAGGGTCAAGCGTTTCTTTTGGTTTTTGATTGGTCCTTCTAGGTTAGGTTTTTGGTATCTTAAAAACTCTTTGTCATGTGATTTGGTTATTATTATGATGCTGATTTTGCTGGGAGCAAAGTAGATTGAAAAAACACAGCAGACACATGTCAATATTTAAGATCATCTCCTATGTCTTGGACCTCTAGGAAATAAAATTTTGTAGCTTTATCCATTGTTGAGGCTAAGTACATAGTTATAAGTAATTGTGTTGCTTAAGTTCTTTAGTTAAAGCAACAATTATAAGATTTTAAAATTAAGCAAGATCATATTCTAGTTTAGTGTAACAATAACAGTGCTATTAATTTGACAAAAAATCTTATCTAGTACTCACGGACCAAGAATATAGAAATTACACATCATTTTATTAGGGATCATGTTTTGAAAGGTGATGTATAGAACTGATTTACAAATTGTAGATATTTTTATAAAACCATTACTAGAAGAACATTTCTATACTTTACGCATGCTTGGATAGTTAAATCCTAATATTTAAATTATATGTAGTTTATTCTTTCTTTTTGATGTTGCCAGAAGTGGGAGAAGGGCAAAATGTTGGCTAATATATATCAAAGGGTAAAATGTTGATTAGTATTAAGTTTATTTCATGCATATATTTAGGGTGAGCATCATTATTCATCTCTTGTGTATAAATTCTATTTAATAAATAATATTTTTTTCATAAAACTATGATAAAAGGTCAATTTGCACCTTCATAAAAATTAATACCCAACATAATTTTGTCATTATAAGAAGGGAGAGATTGTTGGCTTTATGAGTCTCATGCTCAATCCTATTAATTTGGATGATAACTAACATATTCTTGGATGTTCTAATATATACTTTAAGTGTTTTAGATATATTGATTTTAAAGTTTTGCAAGATTGTTAATTGCATATCTAATATATCCAATACATCTCACAATATGTTTGATGCAATTACAAGTTTAAAGAATGAAAGATAGATCAAGATGGATAGCTTTGAGCTAAAGATATAATATTTTAGATTATATGTAATTAGAACTATCTTAGAGGTTCATTTAAGTTTATTGGCATGAATTGATTTGGTCATAATTTAACATAGTATTTTATATTTTAATTATAGATAATAAAATAAATAAATTATTATTATCTAATTAACATTCAATTCCATAAATTTAAAAAAATTATATGCTTCACACATAGTAGTTAAATTGTCAAAATAATAAATGATAATTAATTATGATTATTGAGTGTAATTAGTATATATATTTAATATAAATAAAAAATTTAATTTAATTTATATCATAATTTTTAAATTTCATATTTCAAAATTGACAAAATACATGAAATTTTGTATTTTAGTAAAAGCCATTTTATAATCAAAAAATTTAGATCTAATTTTATCTCTAACTGATTCCTTGGATTGTTTTTCTCTAATTTGATAGGTTACATGACTCATGTTTGATTAAAATTAAATTAATTATAATTTTTTTTAAACATTAGCTGATTTTAATAATGAATGCATACTACACATTTTGAATATATTAAGAGTCATATTGATTGTTTTTCACTTGTCAATAAGACTAACTAATTTTCTAGCTATTTAAATTTATAGTTTATTTACTATAAATCATAGTTTTATTGATTATTATATTATTATGTGATAAAATTATATTAGAATAATATATTTCTTTGAAATAATTCAAAATGACCTTCCTGCTTATTAATAACCCTCATTCTCTTCATAAAAGGGTTGCTCATTCAAATTTAAAATCTCTCCAGCAAATCTAAGAGAAAACTTATTAGATTTCCCTTTCAAGTATTCTCCAAATATTGCAAGATCAAATCCTTGGTTTAGAAGTTTCAACATGTTCAACTAAGCAAACCTTTCTCAAATTATTTGAGTTTATTTTTTTATCTTAATCTTTTTTAGTTGTTCATACTATTTTTCACCATCTATTTTATCTTACAAATTTTTACTTTTTGGTGGGTCAGCCTTTGAACATCAAAGTTTAAGTTTTTCACTTCAAAGTTTCTTCAATCATTTTTTTTTTGGTAAAAAACTCATGTAATAGTTTGTAGGATTTATTTCATCTTAGTGAAATTTTTATCTTTATATAAATTTCTTTTGATTTCTTGAATTTTTTATTCATTAGTTTTATTTGAAAGATCATTTATTCTTAGATCTATTTTAGAAGTGTATTTTAAGTATTTAAAATTAATTTACTATGCTAAAAATACTTTCATATTTCTTAGATTTCTCTTTTTATTTAAAAACTTATCTAGTTTACTTAGATCTACCAAATACTAATTTTATTTAAGTATTTTATGATCATTTGCATTAATTCAAAGCATCATTTTAGTTTAAATAAAATAAATTATTTGCTAGAATTTTAGATTTAATGCTAGATCTATTATATATCAAGTTTCTTTATCAAAATAAAATTTATAAAAAGTTAAATTATTTTATTTGGAATTTATCATCTCGTTCCAACAAATATCTTTTGTCTAAATAGTTTTTTTATCTTGCCAATATTTAGTAAAGCTTGCTATTTTTACTGTTTGATAATTATGAAAAAAAAATTAGTAGAGAGTTTATCATTCTTACATTCTTATATACATACGAGTTATAGTTTATCTCAAACTTAAAATTATTTCTTGTTGAAATTTATTTTATTGTGTAATAGACTATTATGAATTTATTTTGAAATCATTTTTATATTAGTTTACAAATTATAAAAGCATAAACATCTTAGTACGAGCACTTTAAAATATTTATTTTATTATTTCTTATCAAAATTAAGTGAACATTCTTTCTTGTCAAAATTGTAAGTTGTAAATTGATTATTTATAAGTTGTGAGATCACTTTATAAATTGGTTAGCTTGACATATTTATGTAAAATATATTTTATTAAAATTTGTTATTTTGAATTTTTTTGTGCTTTAAAATTTCTATTGGGGTTGTACTCGCCCTTTTGTGGGAGAGTACTTATTATTGTAAGGGTTATACTCGTCCCGTTATAGGAGAATGCAGTTTGTAAGCTATTTTATATTAGTAGATTCCTAGATAGGGGTGGCTAGGTGTGGACATAGCTATTTTTTTTGTTTGGCCGAATCACGTAAAAATGGTTAGTATATTATCTCTTTTTTTACATTATTGTACTTTATTTTTTGTTGCATTGAGAATTATATTTTGTCATTATTAAATCAAAAATTAATTTTCTACTAAAAGTTACACTTTAATAGTGACTCACACAATATAAATTAGAGATACACCACCATGTATTACCCTTGGGTTAATGGGTTAGCAGAGGCCTTCAATGAAACTCTGATCCAAATCCTAAAGATGACGCTCGACAACAACAAACAACAGTGACACAAGTAGTTAGTTGAAGCCCTATGGACTTATCATACTACATATAAATCTCCAACATAGTGCACTCCATTTCCCTTAATGTATGGGTCCAAAGCTGTTCTTTCTTTAAAAGTCCAACTCCCATCATTAAGGATTGCTATAAATAGCTAGATCATAATTGAGTAGAATGCTAAGTTATAGTTGGAGGAACTCAAAGGTCTTGAAGAGAGATGCCTTCAGGCATGTTAAAACCTCAATCTATACAAAGAAAAGATGGTTTATGCTCATAATAAATTGGTCCAAGCCAATATCTTTTCGAGTTGGAGAGCTCATTTTAGTTCTTAAGAGGCCAATTGTTGCCATTGCAGGATGGGAGGCAAGTTTGAACCAACATGAGAAGACTCATTTGTTATGAAGAAGGCCTACCAAGGTGGATCATGCCAACTGATCAACCATTAAGGTGACCACCCTATGGTACCAATCAATGGGCTTTACCTAAAAAAAATAATGCATGATTATGTTGTCTCAGTCAAATTTTTTATAAATATATATATATATATATATATATATATATATATATATATATATATATATATATATATATATATATATATATATATATATATATATATATATATTACTCTCTTTCAATTAAGCAAATTGCATCTTTCAATTTAAAATTGTCTCTTTTCTAATTGTGTCCAATTACGGCTAGGATAGGTGTGAGAGATCCTGAGCGACATCCTATTTTAGTGAGCACAACATAAACACAAAGTCACACACAAACATAAATAAATCAAACACAAACCCAATTATTTTGAGCAATAAGTTGAGATAAGACTCCTAGCAGCTCTCACTTAATAGTTGCACTTGGTCGGGTTTGATTCACTACTTAGCTAGTGGGTCAACCTGACAAATATCTTTGCGTAGGAGGATGTGAGTCCTTATGCTTTCTTCTTATCCTGATTGCTACAAATCGATGGGTTCCTCGTGTGTTTGGTATGTCTTATCATATGACTAGACTACTCTAATGGTTGATCATATTTTAGATGATGTGAGTCTCCAAGCTTTCTTCTCAAGCTAATTGTCATGTACTGATTGGGTCAGATTATATATTCAAGGATTAAGGTAAGACCCCCATTGGATCCCTTCCTCTCAACTACCTCAAGCTTTGGGTCTAGTCCTCCTTTGTGATTCCCCACTTGGTAGTCACCCTGGGTCAGATAGTAGTTGTTTAGCCGATGATATACTATCATGATAATTAATTTTGCTTAAGAAGTTATGAGTCCCGGATGCTTTCTTCCTTGATTGATCATCATAAACCATTGAAAAATTTAGGCTAGTTGGTGCTTGCTTTGCTAACAGCAGCCCACCTAGTTGATGACACCATTCAGGTAGATGTGAGTCTCCACACTTTCTTCCTAAATTGGCCACTATATACGTACAAGCTTTATATGTTATAGGGATATTGGATAAGACCCCTAGAGGCATCTTTCCATTTGGGCATTCTATTGAGATTACACTTTCATGACCCCATCTAAATATAGCTTAGATTATTTCTAAATTGGACAATACCCCTTTCCTAGTAGCCACCTCTTTGGTTGGATAACACCATTCTATGGATGTACGAACTTCCCTTTTGGGCTAGTAAATCTAAGGTAGGTCAAAGCTCTTGTGGCCCATCGCTAACAATAGGGTCTACAAACAAATAAAATAAATAAATCTCTAGTGATTCCCTATTCAACACTACATCAGTGGGCCCACTTGATCAATTCACCAAGAGGTTCTTAGTTTCACTGTATGATTGGTAGACTATTTCTTTAAGTTAATAAATCTAAGAACCCAGCTCCTTAGTGTGATTTCTATTTTTCATATTTGTACGTCAAGATCATGCTCATAATGCCCCTTTCCTAAGTTACTACTTTAGGTTTGGATCAAGCCACTATGGCCTCTGTCCTAGTAGTTGCTTCTTTAGGCTGGGTAGTGCCGTTTTGTGGATAAGTGAACTACTTATTTGGGCTAGTAAATTTATGGTAGGTCTAGGTTCCTATAGTCCCTCCTTCATGTAACCCATCGTAAATTGACATGGTCCACACCCATTCAACAAACCAATAGTAAACCAACACTAATTAACAAAATTAAAAAAAATTAATCAATACAAATTCAAACCAAATCAAAATTAAATTTAGTCAAATTTTATTAATTCTTAACAAATTCTCATTCATGCCCTTGGCATGAGTCAACTAATAAGCCAATCAAATTTACTCAATCCCAGTAGATTCCTTTTTGTCTCTTAGGCATGAAGCTAATTCTTGATAAATTAAATCAAATCTACTTAATCCTCCCTTCTTTCCCAAGCATGGAACAGAAAATTAATCAATCAAATCAAACATTAATCTTCTTTCATGAAGGGGTTTTCCCTCATTTGGATCGTGAATCTCTACAAACCAAAATCCACCTTAAGTATTCTGGATGCTTAACTCTAGAATCTTTGATATCTGGAGAATCTAATCTCTTAACTGAGTTCAGTTGGTGAAACTTGATTGAGCCTTAGTTGCAACCCATTTGAGTCCAATTCAACCCAATTAGCCCTTAACACAAATTAGCCCATTCGAACCTTATAGGGATAAAATTCAATTCAACTTGATGTAAACTAAGTTGACTTAATCTAAGCCTCACGGTCACCCCTAAATACCCAAGTAAACACTCTGATTCATTCCAAATCATTCAATTCCATCAATTGGTTCAACTAATACAGTTTGACTCATTTGGCCTAAAAGGTTCAAATGAGTTAAAACCCAATGTAATATAAATTAATTGCAACCAAGGATATCAATCAACTCTAAACTCATCATTGAACACCTCCCAACATCCTATTGACCTCGATTAGGCCTAATCAAACTAATTGATCCAATTTGGCCTAATTGAAAAAAGTAGTTCAAATCTCAATTCAACCTAAATTGGACCAAACCAATCTATTCCATCACCTCCAAAATGATTGTTGGTCATGATCAATCATCCAATTGTAGTCACTTGAATCCAATTGAGCCAATTTGGCCATTTGACCCAATTTGACCTGAAGGGCCAAAGTGGGCCAAAACTCATTCCAACCCAAATTAATTGTAACCAATGCCTTCAATCAATCACAAATTGAGTATTGACACTATTTAACCATCAATTGAAGGTAAGTTGGTCAAATAAACCAAATTGATCCATTTAGCTCAATCAGACCTAAAGGGTCAAATTGAACCAAAATTCATTATAATATAAATAAAATAAAATAAAATCCTTCCATCACTTTCAAATGATCAATCAAACATGAATCAACCCCTCACCCAACCCAATTTGATCAATTTGACCAAATTGGTCAACCTAGCCCATTTAGCCCAAATGAACCCATATGAGCCAAATCCAAATCCACTTCAAATTGGATCAAACCAATTGCACCAATACATTTCAAATGATCATGAAAACTTAATCTAATAGCCCTCTTCACTCAATTTGGTCAATTGGTCAACCTAACCCATTTGAACCCAAATTATCCTATATAGGTCAAATTAAACCAAACCCATCGAAACCAAGTCCAAACCCATCCAAACTTAGCATGACTCATCCTTAGGTCCTAATTAAACCCAAACCATATAATATTCCATCATTTTCATTTAAAATATTTGTATATAATATTCCCTCATTTTTCATATTTTAAAAATTCATTTATTTGAATTTTTGAATTTGAATTATTTTTTTGGAAATCAAACTTCTTTATTCATGACATATACTTGCTAAATCAAATCAATTTTTTTATGGAATATGTTGAACGTCCCACGAAGGAGTTATTATGATTATTTAGAGCCTAGTTAATCTATTAGAAGTTATTTTAAATTTAATATAAAATCAACCCTCCTTTTCAAAACATTTTTTTATTTGATCCATTTTAGAAAAGTATTTTGGGGCTAGCCGCTTTGCTTTAAAATTAATAAAATTATATATTATTTAATCATTCAATAATTATATAATATAATCAGCTTTGATCTAAATTAAGACATGCATTAATTTGAGAATTTCTTAATTATGAAAACTCTCTTGACCGAATTCCTTAAGGGCAATTTCCATGGATTTATTTTATTCAAAATTCCCTCCTTCATATCAAAACCCCTTGGACAAAATTTCCCATAGGATTCTCCTCTTTCTCTAGTTGTGAGCCACATAGAAACATTCCATATTTGCTTGAATCACATTTGCAAAGGAGCCTCTTGAATATCTTCTTGGCTGATTTAATTTAGTTGGGATTTGAAATTCAAGTTGATGCTTAATCAATTACCTCTCATTGTATGATCTTTTGGCCTACCCTAGATTCCTCTCTCTTCCATTTAAGAACCTTGTTTCAACTTGAAAAAAAGTTCCAAAATGCTAATATTCTCTCTTGCTCTTTTGCTCACCTACTCCACCTTGGCTAATCCTTGCTAAAGCATTCTCTTGGAGATTTTTGGTGATTCTAGTGCAAAACTTCCTCATCATTTTTCTCTTTCATTGGACATTTAGTTGGCTTGAAGATTTATTTGGAAAAGTGAATGTTCGATATGTTTCCTCTCTTGGTTGAAAGCATCATAGACTTGATCTGAAACTTCTAAGGTGTTAAGTTCTTATACTTCTTTTAATTCTTCTTGGCTTTGAAGTTCATAAATTTATTTAAATTATATTATGTTTATTCACTTCATAACCTTTAGTTTTTGTTTGTTCAAGAACAAATATAAAAAAAATTAATTTATTTTGTGCTTAATCACTAGATGATCCTTTTGTTTCTTTTTTGGCTGAAAGCTATTACAAAGGTGTTTAGTTTCCTAGTGCTTAATCATTTGAATATCTATTGTTTATCACTTTGGCCTAAGGTTTCATATTGGTTGGTAAAACTTGATTGTGCTTAACATCTCAGCTCATTTATTTTTCTATTTAGTCGATCACTTCATCTCTTGCATAAATTATTTTATTCTTGTTGATTATTTGTGTTCAATTGGTTTATATATAGGTTATGTGATAGCTTTCTTGTTGTATCATTCAAATCTTTATTAAAATGATTGTTTAGTTATCTAATTTTAAATACACTTATCATTTGAATAAAAGTTAGCTTGTGTGAAAAAGAATTCAAAGTAAAGTTTTGTGATTGAATTTTAATTTGCATTTCAAAGTCAAACAAGAAAATCATTTCAAACTATTAAAGATCATTCAAAGTAACATTAAGTTATTTACTTACATTAAATACTTGATTGAAGATCTTATTTCAATTTCAGTTTAAAGTTAAATTGATCTCTCTTTTTCATTAGTATTAGTATAGATTGGGTTGTGAGTGTAAAAACACTTTAAAATTGAGAGTCAGATTTGTATCTTTCTTTTTTCCATTTCTTGATTTATTTCTTGTTGGGTTATTTTTTCCCGTTAAGGAAAGTACATGTTGGGTTGCACTTGCCAGTTAATGAGAGTACGTGTTGGGTCATTACAAGAGATTTGTTGTAATCTCAACTTTATTTTAGTGAATTCCTAGCCTGAGTGGCTAGTTATGGATGTAGGTCAGTTTTTGGGCTTTGGTCGAACCACCTACAAATCTATGTGTTCTCTTTCTTTACTTTTATGCTATTAATTTTTTATTGTTTCATTTTACTAAAGCATTATTATTAAATAATTAAGTTTGACGGTGTCCGTCTCTCATTGCGGGTAGACAACAGATCATCAGTCATCCATTCCACATTATTAGAATGGATGGTCATGATTAATCATGTTAGATTTATTTGATTTATTTCCTTAAAATTTTAGGATTAATTTCTACCATCCAATCTATGATTGGATGATCAAGGTGAAATGGCAATCAACACCCACTAAGTCAGCAGCCGCATCAAACGATTTGAATAACCAATCTAAGTGCTGACGTGGAAAGCACTGTCGCGTCAGCAACCACATGGCGTTGACTATGTAAATAGATTAATTAGGGATTAAAATATGATAAAATTAGCCATAACCTTAAAAATCATAAGTAATTGAAGAAAATACAAAAATACTAATAAACCCATTTGAAAAAGCTTAGACAGAGGAGAATTAGAGGAAAAAATCGTTAATTGTTTACCAATGAATAGTGAGTCATTAGGGCTTGAAGTTTCAATTAATTACTTTAATTAAGCCCTAATTACTTGGCCAATTGGCTTGAGATTTGGTGTGATTAATCCTGCCATAATTTTTTTAGGTTTAATAATTATTTAAAATTAAGATAATTATGAAATTAATCATGAAAAGTTAGGTAATCATTAGAGCAGTATGGGTGATCAGAGAAATTAATTAGAACCTTTGGTGCTAATTATTTCCTAAAATCAACTTAATAAGACATTAATTAATTAATTAAATCAATAATTAACTCATAATTTAGAATATCCATAATAATTAACATAGATCACATAAAATTTTGATTAAGCCCTCTTCGTGCTCAGCAAGCAAAGAGCTTCCTAATGAAATCAAAGTTCCTAAATAGTTTGAGGTATTTTGAGAGTAATTAATAATTATAGATTCTTCCAATCTATGTAATTAATTCTTAATAATAAGCCTAATTGTATTAGAAAATTTAGGACTTAATTTATTTTATATTCATGCACTTTTAGTGATTTTGTAATAATTTTTTTTAAGCTTGTATCCAAGGGTTAATTAAATTTATAGGTCTCTTTGGGCTTAATTGATTAAGAGTATAATTAACCTTAATTAAGTCATAAAAGTCATCTAAGATAAGTTCAAACCACTTATTGAATAGATATGGGCATGGGTTGAATCTTAATTATTTTATCTCCTCTTTAGGATTAGGTAATTCAAAACATAACATTAAATCTTAATTAATTTGATTTAACTTAAGGAATGCTTATTTAGTATGAATGTCCTTAGGTCTTAGTTAATCCATATCAATCACTTAGTAATGTTCAATAGCTTTGCTTCAGTCATTTATAACTTTACATTACATTTGCCTCAAACATTCATATTTCAAAGAAGAATCAAAATGTTGCATTTAATTGCATGATGTGAACTAAATAGTGTGGCTATTATCACTAATGAATCATAATTTATTTTTTAAAATAATTAAAATATAATCATTAATTAGATACTTACTAAAATAGATATAGCAAAGTTCAACTTAGTTTCTATGTGCATAAGGTTTATAGTAAAAAAATGTGCTAAAGCTAAATTATTACTTTTATAATTAGAATGATTTAAAGCTTTTCTTATTTTCATCCTTATACTTATATATGCATATGTGTATATAAATCAACAAGTATATAGTTTGGACATCTTGGAAATACAAGACTTTAAGAGGTCCCAAAGAGGTCTTTGATTACCTCACTTCCCTGGTTTAACAATGACATACACATGTAAGGATTCAATGTATGGATATATGTCTATAAGATCTGATTAAGTTAACTTTTCTTTTATAAAAATTCATGCATCATGTACAAGAGTAGCCCATAAATCTATTCATTCATCAAATGTGTATTAATTAAAATGTGATGCATATATATATATATATATATATATATATATATAAAATTAAAATAAAAATATGAATAAATAATAAATAATAATAAGTAATAAAGGATGAGGAAACAAAGCTAAGAAAGCATTATCAATTTGATTATGATTTGGCTTTATTAGTCCTATGATGCCTTTCATTTTTAAATAAAATTTTCTAATTCAAATCCAAACATAAGTCCTAATTAAGTTTATAAATGTTTCATTAAGAAGATTAAAAGCTATAAAATCCACCTCTTAAATTCAACCTAAGGATAGGGATCAAGGAAGTTTCATCCTTCCTCCTTCTCTTTATAATCTTAAATCTCAAAGATGAAACAAAAAAAAATTAATTTAATACTTATTTCAAATCATTAACAATATAAAGTGTAACCACCCTTAATAAGGAATTTGAACATCCAAACATTAGGAAACTCTTAAATTCAAAGCTCAATGAAGATATACCACACCAAGCCTAACACACATTCTAAAATATTAAGTCACCAACTATAGTCTTAGGTTAGGCCGATGATTATTGTGAGGGTGTGATGTTTTGTTTTGTGATTTAATATTTTAGACTAGATATTAAGATTGTTTGTACATAGACTGGATGTTAGAGTAATATTTGACTAATGATATTTTTTTGCAAGAATTTGTGCTTAAGAGATTGCTATAATAATAAAAATTATGAATGTCTCTTGCATGCTGGTGCTATTTAAGTCCCTAAGCATAATCCATTAGTATAGCTGGGCTTGGTTACCAAAGGCAGGGTGCTGTATCTAAATGTGTGAAATATAATTGTTTGCCTTGAATTTATATTAATCTAGCATATATTTTGCAAGTGTAGTTAGATATAATTTTTATAAAATTATAATTTAATAATAAGATTAAGATTAGAGCTATAGGGTTTAGGATGAGCAGTGACAAGATGGCATAGACTTGGGATGCCCTATGATGCGTGGAGCACTCAAATGAATAATTGAAGGCCCCGATAGCTTTATTTTTATTTATAATTTAATTGTAATATGGGCTATATAATGGTATAGCTCAGTTACCCATCTCTTTTCTTTTCTGGGGCGTACGATGTTACCCGACTTCATAGGCCATTTATTCTTTTACGTGGTTAACATTTGATTATTGTATTTACATTGATTGTGCAATATAATTGGTATGCTTTTCATAGGTTTCTTAAAGTGTGATTGTTTGTTGTATGGTCAAGATGTGGTAGAATCTTTAGAAAATTTAAATTTTATACTCTAATTAATAATTTTAATTAAAATTTTAACCAACTCGTAACCACACCATAAATCTTAAGATATCTAATTAAGAAATAAAATTTTTAGCAAACCCTTAGCTAAAGGGTTGTATATTTCAACATCATGCATGCATATTATTTCACTCTTACAAATAGGTGGTCTCATTCTTGCATGATAAAGGACATGCTTGACCCATGAGAGTAGTCTCTTGTAATGGAGTGCACCCTTTTCTTTTTGATTTAGCCCATAACTAATCTTCATCAAGCATTTAGTCATGAATTCTTCCAAGCCTGAGTCTAAAATGATGAGTCAAAATGGAATAAAAATATGTGAATTTTATTGCATTATTCTAAGTCATAATTTACACACCAATCATGATCTAGTCTCCTAAAAGTGAGTTTAGGACTCTATAATATTTCCTAATAAATAATAGCTTAACCATCATGCACTTACATAAGACTAGCTTATATGATTTTAAATTGTAGGAGGTGTTAGCTGGTAGCCACTTCAAGCTGTTGTAAGTCCAAGAGAGTCGAGATAAGTTCACTATCTTATATGAAAGTGAGCCATCATATCCCACTTTCCTCGAGTAGATTTAGGTTGAGCTCTAGCTTGTGCTAAAGCATTCTAGGTGTAAGTTTAGAGGTTGTTCATTTCTCCATTTCTATGAGTATAAGTCCTCATCTCTTAGGCATTTTACAATCTTATTTTCTTGGAATCTATGTCCTAGCATTTTAATAAAAAATATCAATTCAAAATAATTTTAATTTTATTCCTTCAAAAATATAAAGCTCACTATAGGGTAGATTGAAGCACTCACTAGTCCTCCTAGTATCTTATGGCTTCCTACTTATTTTCCTTTGGAATCCGTGAAGAACTCTTCCCACATGAGTCTTCTCAATTAATTTTCAATAATTATCAATTCTTTGACATCAATCTTTGAGATCCTTGGAAACATTAGTTGATTATTTTAATCAAGAGTATTCTTAAAAAATTCTTATTTTTCAGGATGTTATTCACTTTGGGGGCTTACCTTTATATGGAACTAAAGAACCCGACATAAACTGAACCTTACTTTACTTCATCCATGTGAAGTAGGGAAAATATCTTTGCTATATTCATAGACCCATTTACCTTAGTATGTCTTATTAGGTGATTGAGTCCATTGTAGAGTAATAATTCTATCTTTTGGGATAGTACATCATCCCTTAATATTATACTCGATCATTTTAATAAGTGTCCCCTAAGATCTGGGCAGTGTTATTATGAACACATCCAATTAAAACACATGTTATAAACTTAGCCTCAAATTACATCATAATTTTGCTTTCTTGCACCAATCTCATAAAAACTTCTTGCATCTACTATCTAGATAAAAGATGTACAAACCACTCTAAAAAAATATCACTAAAATCCTCCCAAGTAATTAAGGAATTTACTTATCCTGAATCTTTTCTCTCTACTGACCCAACCACCACTCAACCTCTCCATCCAATAAAAATACTTCTAAGGGAACTTTATAATTTTTTAACACTACATTGCATTATATGTCTTTTCCAACTACAATAGCCAGTCTTCTGCTACTTGAGGTTCAACCTCAAAAATATTTGTAAGTGCTTGCCCCCTTTCTCCACTATCTAATCTTGCTCATTTATTAAAGTTAGCATCTAGTTTATAACTCCCACCTATATAGTCATATCATCATAATAATATACATGTAAAAAATCAATAAAAGTAATCTTAAGCTACCCAAATCTCTATCACTTAACAATTGATCATTCATATTGCGTTGAATACAAATCAATTCCTCCAAATTCATTGCACTAGTACAAAATGAAACTATCATGACCCAAAATGATATATCATTTAAATTAAGGCAGGTCACATCATGTTGAATGTATAATAAATTCTACCCAGGAAATATTTAAAAGGAATTTTATTATTTTTTCTCTTTTTAACACAGTGCCATTAATATCATTAATAATAATTGTAATAAAATATATGTCATCAACTTTCATGCAGTTTATATCAAAAACTATACAAAAAAAAAGGCTATACATAATAATCATGATATACATTGATATCCATCAAAATAGTAACACCATGGTTGCAAAAAGAATAAATATATTATAGCAAAAGACATACCTATAAATAAGAACCTATATTTTCTCTCTTTAATCAACCATCTCCTTACCCTTTTCCTTTCTTGAAATCTTCATATATAGGCAAAATAAGACTAAGTATAAATACTCAGTAGATTAGACAAAATCTACTCTAAATTTTCAACATACTATAGTAAAATAATGTCTACTATATAAAAAATAGTGAATTAATAGACTTATTATAGTTCATATCAACTCTAGTATGTTAAAATATGTCAAAATTTTGCATTATATAATTCATATTTAATAAGATATTTTAATCATAAAAATATGAAATAAATAACATATTCAAATATTTTATATCACTTTTTCCCTCACGCCTTTACACCTCCCAAATATATCACAAATATATCATCAAACACTTATCTCTCCTAAATACATCACATATAAATCATCAGGCCCTTATGACTCCCAACATATTTATATCGTATTTAAATATTCATTCAGGCCCTTATACCTCCTTGTGCATAACATAATTTATATATTAAAGCCCTTATACCTTCTTGTAAGCACACATACTATTCAAGCCCTTATGTCTCTCAATAAATTTTTATACATAAAATGTACCATTAATCTATCAATCAAGCCATAGTTATTCACACAAATGTATGTAATGCATTGATATCAATGAATCAGTATTTAGATGAGTAAGAATAATTTACTACAATCTATAAGAATTTTGTAAGTGTAACACAACAGTAAACTTTTCAGGATCTAATAATATACTAAATTTAATATGCATAACTCACAAAATTCTACTAAAATTAACTTTTATAACACTAGCATAGTAGTCTTGATGATCTATAATAAATCTTATAAATTTTTAGTGGTCTGTCAAAATACCCATGTTGACCTCACTTTTAGAGTGAGGATTCAACTCTTCTATCTTAGATCTAGGAGTCTTTTAGACACTAAGAGCTCCTTAATCATAGGGCACTTTTAGTGGCTAAGTGAACACTTAACTTAAACCTAGAGATTTAGAAGGATTAGCCATAGGATTAGGCTAAGCCTTAGGACCTAGGGAAACCTACCTAGCCTATAGCCTAACCATGACTCATGTCTAGCTCCTTAGCCAAAATCCAACCTCAAATCAACACAACCAATATCAATTTAATTTGAAATCAAATCTAAACTCCAAAACCAAAACCAAATCCAAATGATCTAAAGCTAAACCCATAATTCAACCCTATGGAATTAGCCAAAATTCCATCAATCTAATCCAAACTCAATTGAATTTCTCATGATCAATTCAATCCTTCAATTATCATCCCATACCATAATTAAATCTATAATCAAACCAATCAAACCCTGTGGTGTTTATTTTTGGTATGTGTATAGGGGACACCACACAGATTTGAGGGTGTACTTATTGAGGTGATCGGGTATGACATTAAGGAATGGAGCACTATCTTGAAAGGTAAAAATCACCACCCTATAATAGAGCTAATCACCTAATAAGGACTCCTAAGGCATGATGGGTCTTCAAATATACCAAAGATTTTCCCCTACTTTGCATGGATGAATAATGCAGGGTTTATATTAAACTGAGTTCTAAATCCTTATGGGGATAAGCCACCATAGTTAATTACATCCTAAGGAAGGAAAATTCTTTAGGAATACTCTCAATTAAAGTAGGTAATTATTGTCTTTAAATATTTTGAAGATATGACTATCAATAAATTGATTTTACTTGGAAAATCAATCAGAAAGGAGAGACTTATTATCAAAGCCAAAGGAGATGAGTAGGGAATGCTCATGATACTAGGAAACCTAGTCAGCATTCCAACCTATTCTATGGTTAGGCTTTATATGTTTGAAATTGAGGAGAATAATATGTTTGAATTAAAATTTTTTTAGAAGGCTATGGCTTATAATCCTACAATACAAGGTTACGGAAATGTCTAAGAGGTGATGATTTATGCTTATAACATGAAGGAAACAGTAACCTTAGATCCTAAATCTAGGGACCTTTAGCGAGGGTCAAAGCACATCCTAAATCTAAGCGAAGATGGGTATATGATTTACCTCCACAAGAGAGAGTAAACCACCCGACTGCTGAATTTATAGTCACCTAGAGTGATAGCTAGCTAACTCTTCCTACACTTTAAAATCATGTGGTCAAGTCATATGATTTTGTGAGATGGTTGGGTTGTTATTATTTAGAAAGAAACTAAAGTCCTTAAACCCACTCCCTAAGATACTAAAGCATGAGTGGTATGAATAATGACTCAGTCTAATAAAAATCTTATCAATTTATATTTAATTTTTGACTCATTTTTTTGGCAAAGGCCATTGGATTTTTATATGTATAAATGCATGATGAAATGAGGTTATTAGCTAAATTAGAGAGAAAGAGGTGTTTTCCACCATAAAGGAGACTGTTAAAGGTCAAGTCTTCCCCTATCATGCAAGGATGGAAACCCTCTCTTAGCAAGAGTGAAATAATATGAATGCATGATATTAAACATACAACATTCAGCTAAGGGTTTACTAAATCTTTTAATTATCTTGATTTAATTCTTAGGCTTTATGTGAGGTTATGAGTTATTTAGAAAATTTAGTTATGAGTTATTGTTGGGGTAGAAAGTTTATTTTTCCCTAAGAGCCTAATCAAATCCAGGCCACACATTAAATCACCATTCATAAAGAAACTAAAAAAAGGCATTCCATTTCTATTGCACAATTGTAAACAAAATATAAATCTAACGCAAAAAAAAAACATGCCGGTGTGGTCGGGTATCACCGTATAACCTGAAAAGAGAAATGGGTAGCCGAGCTCTACCCTTATATAACCTGGTATACAAAATAATAATTACAAATTTACAAATGAATAAATGCTATGGGGGGTCTTCATTCTTCATATCTCCTTCATTTCCTCATTTGTATTGCTTCTTTTGATTTAGTAAACTTCAAGGCATCATATGGCACCCCACGATCAAACCTTCTAACCAATATTCATCCTTAACACCCATAGCACTAATCCTAATCTTAATGCAAAATTACATCAAAAATATGAAAAGTAAATCTAACTACACCTGCAAAATAAGTGTTAGCTAAACATACCATACAACCCAAACAGTTATATGGATAATTTGGACTTAGCAGTCTGCACAATGGTAACCAAGCCCACCTGGCTTAATTTGGATTATGCTTAGGGGTTAAGCAACCTGTAAAAGAGAGTATTTATATTTATTTTTCTAAGCACCCCTTAAGCATAATCCCCTACAAAAATATGATTAAGTTAATCATGCCCTAACATCCAGCCTACGAAGCATATACCTTAACATCTGATCTAAAATAATACGTCATAAAATAAGATATTCATCACACCATGCACTGCCCTAACATAAAGCTAGAAGTGGTGACTTAATTCTAAAGTGTGTGTATTAAGGCTTGTGTGGTATGCCTTAACTAAGCTTTGTTAGAATTTTCTAAGTATGCAAGGGTGTTTAATCATAAGAAGTTGATTTCACTTTAAATGATTTAGTTACTTTGGGAATTTTTACTTAATGTTTTCTTTTATTCCACTTGACTTACTCTTAAACATTAAGTGTTATAAAGAAGAAAAGAGTGGATTACTCTCTTTTATCCCTACCTTAAGTCACTTCTAAAGCATATTAATTAATTGAATTCTATTTAGTGAATGACGTATTACATATTTTTAATTAATCCTAGGTTTAAGTTCACTTTAAATAATCTCATTCAAAAAGAAAGGCATCTTAAGATTAATTGGGATTAATTACTATCACATAACACATGTTTATTCATTTCTTTCCTTCATATGTAGCATGCATATGACTAAGTCCTAAACATATCTATACATGCAATAGGTGTTGGCACACTTAAATGATGAATATGAACATGTACATATAAAGTTTTTATTTTCCTTTTGATTGAAGTATTTTCATCATATTAATTTAAAGCCATATTTAGATTCTTATGCAAAAATAAAAAGGAATGAAGTTAAACAGGTACGTGTCATTATTAACCAGGGAAGTGAGTTAATCAAATGACCTCCATGGGGCTAGCTAAAGCCTCATATTCCCGAGATGTCCAGACTAAATACCGTTTGCATTCAAACACATGTAAGTTTGCATACATGAATGTAAGAAAGAGAGTTTTAATCATATGATTAATTAATTCTATCACTTAAACAATGGAAAATGCATGTGTTTTGGTAAAAGAAAGAGGGGTTTTGACTCCATAATTAAGTACACACACATATATGAGAGTCATAAGCTAGTACATGCCATTGTTAACCAAAGAAGTGAGGTAATAAAATGATCTCCTTAGGGATACTTAAATCCTTGTATTCCCTAGATGTCCAGACTAAGTATTTGTTTTTCTGAAATACATATAAATGTATACATAACTAAAGGAGACAAAACCTTGCAAGACTTGTACTTTTATTTGATTGAAAAGGTTTATGCACATGGAGTAAAGTCTTATTTAAATTCTAATATTAAAATATTTAAGACTGAAATAAAATGGAGTACATGTCATTATTAAATCAGGGAAGTGAGGTAATCAAATGACCTCCTTAGGCTAGCTAAAGATGTCCAGACTAAATACCCATTAACATTCTTACTTACATAAATCAATATATGAATGAAAGAAAAGAACTTTACTTCATGCACTTAAGCTATAATCATTTGCATTTCCTATGTATTTATAACCAGCATTCATAACATATGTAATCATTTATTCATAAGATTTGGAAAATAGATTTGGATTTAATAATGATAGTAGCCACACATATATTAATTTGAATCAACACATGCAAGCTTTACATAGAGGAAATTATTTATTTTTAATTAATTTTGGAGGAAATGAATGCATGAATCAAGTGGAACATAACATTTTTATATGATTGGAATGAAATGAATAAACATAAGCACATAATTTCATTCAATCCAACTAATTCCTAAGGACAATCATGTTAAATAAGCTTATTTAAAATAAACCAAAGTTTCTTAATGTCACTTTTGATATATACATTTGATTTGCTTTAAGAGATGTGAGAAAGATTTGCTAATCCTAATCCCAATACCCATATATGAGTTAATTTGATTTAAGGGAAAGTAATTAGATTGATTATATGAATTGATTAAGTTAAGCATAGATTAAATCAATTGATTAAACTCTTACCTATGTTACCTTAAGGTAATTGATTAAATGATTATGAGCTAATGTAATATGCAAATAAATTGAAAAGTAAATAATAATGCTCCTATGAAATGAAAGGGGCCTAATGTAATTAGCTCATAATCATTTATTAATTAAGCTTAAGGAGCTATTTTAATTACTTTCATGATTTTCTCACACATATGAGCTAATCATAATTTCATTAAATCTCTTTAGGTTCTTGAACACCTAAAGCTCTACCTAAGATTAAATTAAGGAAAATCATATTTTTAATTAGTTTTTTTTTTAATTTAAGTAAATGATTAATCCATTAATCTTTTTTTCTCTTTAATTAATTATCAAAGTTAATTGATTATCTTTTGAAATGAGATGGGCTTAAGGGAAAAGGTAGGAAAAGAGGCCCCAACCTAATCCCATAAGCCACCCACTTGATCAAGCATGATTTAATGTGATTTGAATTTTAACTTAGCTAATTAATTAATTAATCATTAATTAGCATTTTGGTTGAAAAAAGAAGGAATCTTAATGAAAAGATTAGGAGGGAGGCACCTATCCAATTCCTTAATCCCCATTACTATTCAACAGTGATTAGAGAGTCCAAATAGTTAATTAATTATTATTATCTGCTTAATTATCCCTTAATTAAGTTAAGAAGGTAATTAAGGCTTAATTAATAAATCCTCCTAATTTAACAAGTAATAAATCCCAAGAAAATTAGAGGAGTCAGAGGTTATCCTTTCAAATAATCTCAGAAAACTAATTAATTAAGTTTTTATTAAACCTAATTAAGCTCTATTTATTGTTCAAAACTAATTGAAATTTTTTTTATTAAATTCTCCTCAGAAATACCTTTAAAATAAGTCATTACTTATATATTTGGATTTTTTTACAATTAGTTATGAATTATGAAAGTTTCAGCCTTAAAATCCAATTAATTAGATTAATTCCTCCATATCACGCCATACCACAATGTGGATTTAAGTTATCACATCTGCAAATGGGCGATGTGACGATCTCTATCATCCGCCCATGGCATAAAGGGGAGAAAATAGATGAATCTATCATGATTTGATCAAAGCTGTCCATTCCAATCACACAGAATGGATAGCCCATCTTCCTCTTCGATCGAATGAGATGCATGGATTGGATCTCAGCTCACCCAAGCTCAGATTCACTCCTTACTCAACCTACACCTTCGTTCGAAGGATCCATAAAGATCCAACAGCTAGGATGAGCTCATATGCAAATTTCCTTAAAAAATGGCTAACCAAAATTTTCTATATCTATGATTTTAAAGAATTACCTCACTGGAGCTCAAGACCGGTGGTGGGATCAAATGGCCATATTGAGAAGCAATCAAGCCAATTCCCCTTAGTTTGCTTGGTTAGCCAAGAATAATGTTTTGGAGATTCATCCTTGATCAAACTCCTTGCTCTGGTGGGTTTGGGACTTGGGGGAAGCTTCGTGTAGCCTCGATGAGGTATGGAGATGGTGTAGGAATGAGTAATTCATCTTTGGTGGTGAATTGAGGGAGCTTGGATTGAAGATGACCTCCCCTATTTTAGTTTCACATGGAAAGAGGGAATGCTGAAGGTGGGAAGCTTGGGATCACTCTAGAATTTGCAAAGAAGCTCAGAATTATGTTAGGAAGCCCACACAAAGTGAATTGATGCAATCTCATTTGAATTGAGGGGGTATACCCCTTGATTTGCTGAGTTTGATGGACGGGATGGCTTCCCATTTTTTGATCGACCAGCTGCCGTCAGAGCACCGGAGAGGTCTCAATCGGATCCACCTGGCTCAATTGGATTGGAGGAACTCATGGGAGGTGGATCAAGGTCTAATGTGGGTAGATCTCCTTGGCTTGATCCCTTGGGTGCTCGGCTTGTATGGGAGGTGAGTTAACTCACCTCCCTTTGGTCCATAGCCGACTTAGCATAGGTTAGGTGGCCTAAGTGGGTTAGGTGAACCCTCATTTGGGTGAGTGAGGGCTGCCAAGGTGATGGGAGGGTGGATTTTGCCATTTATGGGTGGAATCCTATGTGAAGAAGGCTTAACCAATGGACTATTGCTTGGATGGGGCCTGCTTGGCTTTTAGGCTAACTTTGGACTGACCTAGGGTCAGTTTGGTTAGGTTTGATCAGCCATCAAAGTCCCATGGGTTGATTTTATGGGTTTTGGCTTCATTTGATCAAATGGGTTCATATGGGTTCATGTTAGGTTAATGACCAATTGGTCAAAAGGTCAAGGCTTAGGTCAAATGATGATTTGAAGAGTTTTGGTTCAAGTAGTTTTAATTAATTTAGCTTAGGTTTGGTTTTGGCTCATTTGAAATCAAATGGGTCAAATGGGTCAAGTTGACCATTTTGACCAATTTGGCCAAATTAGGTTGGGTTTGGTTTTGATTCATGTTCAATTGGTCAATTAAAAATGATTGTAGGCTTTGGTTTGAATCAATTTGGATTTAAATTAGATTTTGGCCAATTTAACCCTTTAGGTCAATTTGAGCTAGGTTGGGTCAAGTTGACCAATTGGTCAAATTGGACTCAATTGTGGCTTTGGTCAAGTTCAACAATCAATTTGTAATGAACTTGAGGAGCTATTGGTTGCAATCAATTTGGGTTAGATTATGATTTGACCTATTTTGACCTTTTAGGCCAATTTGGGTTAACTTGGGTCAAATGGCCAATTGGACTTGGTTTGGCTTAATTGAAGGTTTAGTCATGTTCAATAATTGATTATGGGTTGGTTTGAATCAATGGTTTCAATTAATTTGGTGTATGTGGGTTTTGGCTAGTTTAAGTTTCATTTGGGCTAAATATTAACTTCATCAAAGCACCAAGTTAGCTTGGTTTGACCCAATGGTGGTGATTGATCAGCCTAGGGTGATTGTTGATTATGATATGAGGCATGGATGGGCTTGGTTCAATCCATATTGGGTTGGATTACAAATGACTCAAGAAGGTCCTTAAGGTCACTTTGGGTCAAGTGGACCTAAATGGGTCAATTGATTTAGTTTTGGCTTGATTCAAGTTTAGTTGAACTTATATATGAGCATAGGATTAAAATATAAATCCAACTGCAATCAATTTGGAGTCAAATTGATTTTGGCTCATTTGAAGTTTTCAAGCTAGAAGGGCTAACTTGGGCTTGACTTGGGTTGACTTGAGTTTGGTTTGATGATTGTAGATTTTATTTATATTTGGATAGATGATTGAAGGAATGATTGATTCAAGAGAAAATGCATTGGTTTTGGCTTGATTTGGATAGATTTGGCCAAGTCCAAGGAAATGGCTTAAAAGGCTTGAATTGGGTTTTGGTTTATTTCAGATTTGGTTTTTGGCTATTTGGATTTATATTTCATTTATGTTTATAAATATCAATGAAGATATAAATGATTCATGAGAAAATCACTTGAGTTTGGAGTGATTTAGAATCAAATTTGACCAAGCTTAAGGATGTAGGTCAGAAGGGCTAAGGAGGAAACAAATTTAGTTTGATTTATTTTTTGTCATTGGAAGGTGGGTTTCATTTATATTTATGAATATAAATGAAGGAGTAATTGAATTATAAAGAAACCAATTTATTTTGGGTTGATTTGGGTTAAGATTTGATTAAGCTTATGGAGGTAGGTCCATAGGGCTTAAGAAGGGATTTGGCTTAGTTTGATTTAGTTTGATTCAGTTTTGGCTATGTGAGCTTATATCTTATTTATATTTGTAAACATAAATGAAGATATAAATGATTCATGAAGAGATCAATCAAATTTGGTTTAAATTGGGTGGAGATTTGGCTAAGTTTATGGAATTTAATCATAAGGCTTTAAAGAGGATTTTGATTTTGGATTTGATTATGGGTTCTAATCATTTGGATTGGAATTTGGATTTGTATTTGGTAAAAGATTGAGGGATTGAATTGATCTTTGAGAAAGTCAATTGAATTTGGATTGATTTGAATTTGGTTAAGGCTAAGTCCATAAGATGAAATCAAAGGGCTTAGAAAGAATTTTGATTTTGGATTTGATTATGGGTTTTAATCATTTGGTTTAAAATTTGGATTTATATTTCGTATTTGAGTTGAATTTAAGGTTTGGTTTGAAAAGGTAAACATAGGTTGGGTTTAGTCCATTGGATGGGCAAGTCTTCTTAAATCCTTAAGGCACAACCTACCCCTATGTCTAATTCTTCTAAGTCTCTAGGCTTAGGTTAACTGTTCACCTAATCCTTAAAAGTGTCTTAAGACTAAAGAGCTCTCAGTGTCTATAAGAGTCCTAGATCTATGATGAAGAAGTTGAGAACTCACTCCAAAAGTGAGGTTAATAAAAGGACCCCCAATATGTGTGGTGTAACTGACAAGACACACCACACCTATTGGCATTGATCAAGATTATCAATAACGTACAAAGGATCGCAAGCACTAACGAAAATATTCTATCCTTAAACCTGAGGTGTAGACATATTCACAATCTTAGTGTAATGTAGCTTAATTTATGCCAAGGGCATAAGAGAGGGAGGAAGAATCCGTTGAGGGATCAAGTATATGAACCTTCCACTAAGAAAGCACATTCGGTTTATCCGCTAGGGATAAGGGTTTGAATTTGATCATATGATTTGTACAAAGGAGATTTGCTAGGAGATTAGAATCTATAATCCATTGAGGATGGGTGTATGAACTTTCCACTTGGGAAGTAGGTTCAGGTTATATGGGTTTGATTTGCTTGATGGGTTTCCTATGGGGATAGGATTTGGTTAGGTTTGCTAAATTTAGGTTTTGATCTATGCTCCACAAGGGGACTAAATCAATTTGTGCCTTGCTGGGGAGAAATTTGGTTTGATTTAATTGGTGGGCATCCACTGGGGATGAGAATTTGATTTGATTTACTTGCTTATGATTTGGGGCTCCACTGAGGAGAATATATGATTTGGTTTTGAGGGCACATCTACTAAAGATATGAGCTCGAATCCATGGGGGAATAAAGTGGATTTGATTTGATGGATTTATTTGATTTGCTTGGGGAAGTATCCATAGATAAGAGTGGATTTGATATATGGACCATGTCGGTGTGTGATGGATCTACTGAGAAGGGGCTATGTCAGCCTCGACCTATATCAGATTTACAAATCCAAAGGGAAAGTCTACCAGCCATCATGTTGGACTGTCTAACCTAAGGATGACTACTGAGAGAGTGCTGCTTGGGATTTATCTCAACTCAAGAGTAGCCAGGAATATCATTTTAATTTAAAATGGACCATGTTGGTATGTGATGGATTCACTAAGAAGGGGATAATATTAGCCTAGTCCTATCTTAGATTTACAAATTCCAAGGGATAGTCCATCGGCCACAGGGTAGAGGTAACCAACCTATGGGGTGCCTTTCGGTGTGCAATAGCTGTGCTAAGAAGAAAGCGTGTAGACTTACATCTTCCAAAGCGGGGAGAAACTGCTGGGGTGATCGACTTATAGCACAATAAATTGAACTCGACCTAAGGCTTCCTGTCGGTGTGCAACGGTCATGCCGAAAAGAATGTGTAATAGACTTACATCTTCCAAATCAAGGATGACTACTGGGTGACACGTTGGTAGCACAACAAGTCAAACCCGACCTAAAGGAAACTACTGAGAGAGTTCCACCTAGGGACTTATCTTAACTCAAGAGTAGTCAGGTGATTCCTACAGGAAGTTTTGCTAACACTGCCCTAAAGATAAATTGCCTACTTGGGAAAAGGTACCTCTGGGGGGTGTCCTCCTAATCCATAAGCAAAAATATATATTTTGTTTATATGTTTGTGTGGACCCTATCTATGTGCGAGGGACCACACTGAGAAGGGGATTATATCAGCCTAATCTTTCCGCAGACTTACTAGACCAAGGGAGAATCAACATATATGCAAGACAGATTCTCCAATCACAGGGGTGGCTACTAGAAAAGGGGGACTGTCTAATCCAAGAGTAACCCTAGTAATATATAAATGGGGTCGCTAAGGACGTGATCCAAATAGAGTTCTCACAGGGGAGGTGCCACTAGGGGCTTTATCTAGGACCCTATAAAAGAAAGCCTGTATGTATACAGTGGCCAACTCTAAGAGAAAGCTTGTAGACTTACATCTGCCATGAGTGGTGTATCCATCAGCTGGGTCATTGTCAGCATAGTGATAACCAACCAACCTAAGGTGCTCGTCAGTTTTTGATGATCAATCTGAGAAGAAGGCTTGTAGACTTAGATTTTCACAAATAGAAATGACCATCGGGATAGTCTGTCATCGACAGGACAGATTCTATCTGACCTAAGGCAACTACCAAGTGGGGAGTCCAGTGTAAGGACTAGACCCAGACTTGAAGTTGTCAGGAGGAAAGGAGCTACTAGAGTTCTTACCCTAGGCTTCAAATTTACTCAACCCAGTTAGTGAATGATGGCTAGCTTAAGAAGAAAGTGTGTAGGCTTACATCCTCCTAAATAAAGTCAACATAAGGTAGCTTACTGACTGTGCAGTAAGGCCTACTTAACTATCAAGGTGCTCATCGATTTGTAATGGTCAAGTTAAAAAGAAAGCTTGTAGACTTAGATCCTCTACATAAGAAACCATTAGGGTAACATACTAGCAGGGTAGCATGTCAGTCCGACCTAGAGCTGCTAATGAGTGAGTGTCACAGGGGGCTTTATCCCACATCAAAATAGCCCGAGACAAAAAACATGTGTTTGTTTTATGTGGTTGTGTGTAGTTTGTGTTGTTGTTGTGTTACTAAAATATAGGGCGTCACTTGGGTTCCTTACACCTACCCTAAACACATCGTGGTGGATTCACAAACGAAGATGTTTCTCAACACATAGAAGAGATGGAATTTGAGATGAAAAGAAGTTTTATTGATAATTATTTTAAAATAAGATTTATGGATAATATTTCTTTAGGTAGACCCCATTGATTGGAAGCATTGGGCACTCTCCCTTACAATTTATAAGCTGATAAGATCCTCCTTAGTTGGCCTTCTCTATGGAAAAAGGCATTCCCAAGTGGGTTCAAACTTACTTCCCAACTTTTGATGGACAATAATTTATCTCCTTAGAACTAAAATAAGCTCTCCTACTTGAAAAGCTCTAGGAGTTACCATTTTGGCTTTATACAACTCAAGTGACATGGGAGTTATAACAACTCAAGATTCTACCTCTCATTGATCTTACTACCACAACTATTCTTAGTGATGGGAGTTGGACTTCTACTAGTAAAATAGCTTCAGACCTATACACTAAGGAGAATGGGGTGGATTGAGTTAGAGTTCAATATGTGGTGCGGTAAGCCAACAAGGCTTCAACTAACTGCTCATGCCACTGTCTCTTATAGTCTTCGAGTGTTTTCTTTAATATCTAGATGAGAGTTTTGTTGAAGGCTTCTACTAATCCCTTTTCCCTTGGGTAGTAGATGGTAGAATATCTCCAATCTATGCTGTGTATCCGGGCAAAGCTATTGATTTTAGTGCTCTTGAATGCAGTACCATTATCGGATATAATTCATCGAGGCACCCCGAACCTATATACGATATGGTTCCTGAAAAATTAGAGCATATGATGAGTTGTGACCTCTCTGAGTGGGATTGCCTCCGCCTAGTTGAAAAAGTAGTCGATAATAGCTAGAATGAATCGATGACCCTTGGAAGATGGAGGGTCCATCGGACCCACTATGTTGGTACCCCAATACTGAAATGGCCATGAGGCCAAGGTAAGGGTGTAGAATATTGGGTGGCTACTGTAAGACCACACTATGTACATAACATTGGTGGTATCCCCTAGCTACATCCATGCAGTCTGTAATCATCAAAGGCCAATAATATCCTAATCTTTTGATCTTGGCTTTCATCTTCAGACCAGATTGGTGTGCTTCGCATAAACCTGAGTGTACCTCAGTCATGATCTTATGGGTTTCGTGTTCATCTAAATAATGTAACCACATATGATCAAAGGATTGCTGATATAAGGTGCCATCTATGAGAGTGTAGGAAAGGTTTCTCTACTTCACTTAGTGTGCTAGTGACTTCTCTTGAGGTAGTTTGCCTATATTTAGATAATCTATGAATGGTCTCCTCCAATCTAACTCCTCGTCCTTTTTGGCAACAATAACCTCCCCTTCAAGAGAGATTCTCTCGATGTGTTCATCGTCAACAAGAGATAAGACTTGTTTATTTTGGACCCTTATTGGTATGGACTTATCTTTCAGACATGCTAACTCTTTGGAAAGCTTGGCTAATGCATCTACTACTGCATTCTCTCCTCAAGGAATCTTGTAATTGGTAACCTTTAGGATTTGAGCCAACAACTCCATAGTGTACTTATGGTAATGATGGAGCTTAGGCTTTAGAACTTTGTAAGACCTAGTGATTTGGTTGATAACTAATTGAGAATCCTCGAAGATGTTGGTACTCTGGATACATAGCGTAATGGCTAACTCCAGACTAAAAATTAAAGCCTCATATTTGGCTTCGTTGTTGGTGCATGGATTTGACAGATGATACAAGAATCTCATCACATCACGGTCCAGAGTTAGGAGAACTATTCCTACCCCTGTCTTTCCTAGAAGAGTATATCGTGGTTCTTCTTCCTTTTGAAAGGAAGCTGCACCATCAAAATACGTCTCCCAATGGTGAATGCTAGTGTCCCCTAAGTTCATGATTTATTCATCGAGGAGGTCATCACTAAGCGGGGAATCAGCAAGAAGTGGGTGTGCTGCTAAAAAATTCGCTAGTGCTTGTTCTTTCACCACACAAAGGGGTATGAAAGTGTTATCAAACTGTGATAAAATCACAGACCAACATGCTAATAGTCTGGATAACATCGGTCGTGTCATGAGATATTATAATGTATTGATCCTAGAGATCAAATTCACCTTATGAGGAAGCATGTAGTGTCGTAGCTTTTGAGATACAAATATTAAAGCTAGGCAATGCTTTTCAATAGGTGGATAATTTGCCTCAACAAAGATTAGATAATGATTAAGATAGTAGAGTGCATTCCCTTTCCCTTCATCATTGGTTTAGGCCAATAAAGCGCCAATGGAGTAGTCTAATGCAACAGTATAAAGGATGAGTAGCTTGTTTAGGATGACATAACATTCAACTTGGTGATGAATGAGTTTGTCAAAGATTTGAGTCATGGCCCGCTGGTATGTAGCACCGATATTTTTTAGGCCAAAAGGCATGACCTTATAGCAAAAAATTCTAATCGGGGTTTGAAACGTAGTGTTTCTTTCATTTTCAGGGGCCATCTTTCTTTGGTTATAACCAGATAAGCCATCCATGAAAGAGAAGTTTGCATGAGATGAGACAGTGTCCAGCATCAGTTCCAGGATTGGTAGTGAAAATTCATTTTTTGTACATGCCTTATTTAGATCCCTAAAATTGATACATATGCTAATCTGGCCATTCTTTTTCTTAACGGGAAGGACACTGGCTAACCAGGTAGGATATTTTTCTTCCCTCATGAAGCCAGCATCAATCAATTTCTTGACTTTAGAAATGACCTACAGTTCAATGTCTAATCACATGCGTCTAGGAGCTTGCTTGATAGGGTTAACACTAAGCTCTATTGTTAGTTTATGGACTACTACACCAGAAGATAAACCTGGCATCTCTTTGTAACTCCATGCAAAGTAGTCCTTAAACTCAGTCAATAGCCTAACTATGTTATTGGTTTCAATATCAATCAACAAAGAACTGATGTATGTTAGACATGGATTATCTTCAGTTCCTAAGTTGATTTCTTTGAGCTCATCAATGGTTGATTTGATCTCCTCTTCAAACTCTGGCGGTTCATCCTTGACTTCAAAGTCCTTTGGATCATCTGAAGTTTTTAAACACACCTCCTCATATGAGTTAGCATGATTTAAAAATAACTTATCAGATTCCAAATGATTGGTGATGACTAGGCAATGATTGTCATCATCGACTGAACCCACTGTACCAAATTCTAGTCCTAGTCTTGATTGAGGATGTTTTCTTTGGTTGTCTCATAACCTTTCAAAGTAGTTTGACTTGTGTTTAGACCAAGTATATGGGATTAATCCCTTCTTTTGGTAGATTAAGAACACAATGCGAATTCCAATCAAAAGATAATTGTATTAAATATTTATATGAATCATCCTCAAGTTCTACATCAGCTTCTTGACTTGAGGATGATGCTCCCAAAAAATACCTCTAAGATTTTTCATCTGTGGATGACTTAGGGGCTTCCTTAACTACCAAACCCTTAACTTTTTGTGAGGAAAGTGGGGTTAGAGTTAAGGTTCCTAACTGATGCTTGACTGTCTCATATATAGACTTGGATACATTTATGCTTTACTATGGAGCCCGATCTTCATCACTATCTGCTCAAACGTCACCTTGAAATGGATCTTCTACTGAGAAGAGCTGGCTGGTGTGCTAACCACATAAGACTCATCCTCTGAACTAGATTCTAAGTTATGTGTACTCATGGTGGCTGGGATTTACCTCTTATTGAGTGGCTAATATGGAGGCTTTCCAGCTCAGGGGCTGCCTCTAAACTGTCCTCTGCCTCTGCCTGGTGGAGGTGGGGTCATCTTACCCATATGTTTGAATGGAGTAATGAATTGTGAGTAGAATCTAATGTCAGACTCTATATCTTCCCCCGAGTCCATGTCTCGCTCTCTTCTATTTTTTATTTCTTTCTCTCTTTTTTCTTTTCTTTTTTCTAATTCTTTTTCTTTTCTTTCTTTTATCCTTCATGGGGATTTAAACTAGACTCACGAGAATGGACTTGTTGGTTTTGGGAAAGAAAATAGGCTGCATCCTCATATATACCAACCTCATGAACTGTGAAAGGTTTGAGATCTCCTTTGATGCAGTACTCAATTCCACCTCTCATGAACTTCATGCACTAATGTAGAGAGGATGAAACTATGTTATTTTCATGTATCCATGATCTCTCAAGCAAAGCATTGAAAGAAGTATTCAGTCTATGATATAAAACTTGGCTTCAGTCTTCTAATCATCTATCTCTAATGGAAACACTATGGAGCCTATACCTCTTAATTTATTGAGATGGACGAACGGGATGGCTTCCCATTATTCGGTGGGCCAATCGCTGTTAGAGCGCTGGAGGGGTCTCAATCGGGTCCACATGGCTCGATTGGGTTGGAGGTACTCATGGGAGGTGGCTCAAGGTCTAATGTGGGGAGATCTCCTTAGCTTGATCACTTGGGTGCTCGGTTTATATGGGAGGTGAGTTAACTCACCTTCCTTTGGTCTATCGCTGACCTAGCATGAGTTAGGTGGCCTAGGTGGGTTAGGTGAACCCTCATTTGGGTGAGTGAGGGCTGCCAAGGTGATGGGAGAATGGACTTTGCCATTTATGGGTGGAATCCTATGTGAAGAGGGCTTAACCAATGGACTATGGCTTGGATGGGGCCCACTTGGTTTTGGAGCTGACTTTGGGTTGACTTAGGGTCAGTTTGGGTGAGGTTTGGTCAGCCACCAAAGTCCCATGGGTTGATTTTATGGGTTTTGGCTTCATTTGGTCAAATGAGTTCATATGGCTTCGTGTTGGGTTGGATTGACCAACTGGTCAAATTGGGTTAAACAAAGGCTTGGGTTAGGTTCAAATGATGATTCGAAGAGTTTTGGTTCAAGTGGTTTCAATCAATTTGGCCTAAGTTTGATTTTGGCTCATTTGAAATCAAATGGGTCAAATGGGTCAAGTTGACCATTTTGACCAATTTGGATAAATTGGGTTGGGTTAGGTGTTGATTCATATTAAATTAGTCAATTTAAAATGATTGTAGGCTTTGGTTTGAATCAATTTGAATTTAAATTGGATTTTGGCCATTTTAACCCTTTAGGTCAATTTGAGCTAGGTTGGGTCATGTTCACGAGTTGGTCAAATTGGGCTCAATTATGGCTTTGGTCAAGTTCAATAATCAATTTGGAATGAACTTTAGTCATTGGTTGCCAGTCAATTTGGGTTATATTATGATTTTACCCATTTTGACCTTTTAGGCTAATTTGGGTTAACTTGGGTCAAATGACCAATTGGACTTGGTTTGGCTTAATTGAGGGTTTAATCATGTTCAATCATTGATTATGGGTTAGTTTGAATCAATGGTTTCAATTGATTTGGTGTATGGTGAGTTTTGGCTAGTTTAGGTTTCATTTGGGCAAAAGGTTGACTTGGTCAAAGGGCAAAGTTGGCTTGGTTTGACCCAATTAAAGTGATTGATCATCTTAGGGTGATTGTTGATCATGATATGAGGCTTGGTTCAATCCAATTTAGGTTGGATTAGAAATTGGCTCAAGAAGGTCCTTTAGGCCAAGTGGACTTAAATGGGTCAATTAGTTTAGTTTTAGTTTTATTCAAGTTTATATATATATATATATATATATATATATATATATATAAGCCTAGGATTAAAATATAAATTAAATCTAACACAATCAATTTGGAGTAAAATGGATTTTGGCTCATTTGAAGTTTTCAAGCTAAAAGGACTAACTTGGGCTTGACTTGAGTTTGGTTCGATGATTGTAGATTTTATTTATATTTGGATAGATGATTGAAGGAATGATTGATTCAAGAGAAAATCCATTAGTTTTGGCTTGATTTGGCCAAGTCTAAGGAAATGGCTTAAAAGGCTTGAATTGGGTTTTAGCTTGATTTCAAATTTGGTTTTTAGTTATTTGGATTTATATTTTATTTATATTTGAGAATATAAATGAAGATATAAATGATTCATGATAAAATCACTTGAGTTTGGAGTGATTTGGAATCAAATTTGACCAAGCTTAAGGATGTAGGTCAAAAGGACAAAGGAGGAAACCAATTTAGTTTGATTTATTTTTGGTCATTGGAAGGTGGATTTCATTTATATTTATGAATATAAATGAAGGAGTAATTTATTTCTAAAGAAAGCAATTTATTTTGGGTTGATTTGGGTTAAGATTTGATTAAGCTTATAGAGGTAGGTCCATAGGGCTTAAGAAGGGATTTAGCTTGGTTTGATTTTGTTTGATTTGGTTTTGGTTATTTGAGTTTATATCTCATTTATATTTGTAAATATAAATAAGGATATAAATGATTCATGAATATATTATCAAATTTGGGTTGAATTGGGTGGATATTTGGCTAAGTTTATGGAATTCAATCATAAGGCTTTAAGGAGGATTTTGATTTTGGATTTGATTATGGGTTCTAATCATTTGGATTGGAATTTGGATTTGGATTTGGTAAATGATTGAGGGATTGAATTGATCATGGAGAAAGTCAATTGAATTTTGTTTGATTTGAATTTAGTTAAGGCTAAGTCCATAAGATGAAATCAAAGGGCTTAAGATGAATTTCAATTTTGGATTTGATTATGGGTTTCAATCATTTGGTTTGAAATTTGGTTTTAGATTTGGTATTTGAGTTGAATTTGAGGTTTGGTTTGAGAAGGCAAACATAGGTTGGGTTTAGGCCATAGTATAGGCAAGTCTCCCTAAATTCTTAAGGTACAACCTACCCCTATGGCTAACCCTTCTAAGTCTCTAGACTTAGTTAAGTGTTCACCTAATCCTTAGAAGTGTCTTAAGACTAAGGAGCTCTTAGTGTCCATAAGAATCCTAGATCTATGATGATGAAGTTTCGAACTCACTCCTAAAGCAAGGTCAATAAACTCAAAATCAACTCAATCAACCTAACCTAATCCATTTGACATAAAATATTCAAATGAGTCAACATCCAATTAAACCCAAATCAATTACAAAAAAGCCATAAACCTATCCTAAATCAATATATAAACTTAACTCAATTCAATTCAACCCAAAATCCAACTCAATTAGCCCAATTGGTCCACTTAATCCAAAGTGACCAATTTGATCAAATTGAACCAAACTCCAATCCAACCCAAATTGGATTGAACCAACCCTTCAAACCTTCTCCATGATGATTGTTGATCATCTTGGATAGCCTAATTGCAATCAATTCAACCCCAAATTAATTCAATTAACTCATTAGGCTCACTTGACCCAAAGTGACCTAAAGGACCTATTTGAACCAAATCTCAATCCAACACAAATTGGATTGAACCAAACCCTTAAAAACCTTCTACAATTATTATTGATCATTCTTGATTGATCATTTGCAATCAATTGGGTCAAACCAAGTCAATTTGATCATTTGACCAAATCAACCCACTTAACCTATATGAGCCAAATGAACCAAACCTCATCATAAGCTAAATTAATCGAAACTAATGATTCACATCAATCTAAAATCAATCCTTGAACATGACTTGACCACCAATTGAGACAAACCAAACCCAATTGACCCTCTTGACCCAAGTTGACCCAATTTAACCTAAAGGGAAAAATTGGGTCAAATCAAAACCTAACCCAAATTGATTGCAACCAATGACTCAAGTCTATTTCAAATTGACTGTTGAACATGATTAAAGCCTTGATTGAACTCAATTTGACCAACTGAACCCAATTGACCTAACTAGCCCAAATTGACCTAAAGGGTCAGTTTAGTCTAAATTATTCCTAAATTAGAATTGACTAAAATGAAAGCCTACAATCATCTTCAAATGATCAATTGAACTTGAGCCAATGCCTAACCCAAGCTAATTTGGCCAATCTGGCCAAATTGGTCAACATGACATACTTGCCCCATATGAACTCAAATGGGTCAAATCCAAATCCAAGCTAAATTGAACCTAACCAATTGAACCAAAACATTTCAAATACTCATTTGAACTTGACTCAACCCTTAGTTTGACCCAATTTTACCAATTGATCAACTTGACCCAACCTAGCCTAATTTGACCTATATGGGTCAAATTGAGCTAAACACATCCAAATCAAGCCCAAACCCATTGAAATTTGGCATGACCCATCCTTGGCTCACCTTGTCATCCCAAATCAAACCTAACTCACTTTGGACCAGAATTGACCCATTACCCAATTGGTAAAGCCTCCCATATATGACAAAATCTAAAATTAGGTGGTCAATAACTCTCCTTTGCACTTGGCAGCCACCCAAAGGCAAGAATAGACCCCTGGCTATGTGACTAACCTGACCCAAAAGGGTTAGGTCAACCCTTGGTCAAGGGAAGGTAAGTTAACCCACCTCCCCTCATTAGTTCATCTAAAAGGAGATGGAGACACTTCAAGCCAGCCACCTCAAACCTTCCTCTATTAAAGCCGAGCCACCTAAGATCATTCTTGCCATCTCCGGCCACCTGCGGAAGCTGAATAATTGCAAATGGCAGAACCAATCCCATCCATCCAAGGGAGGTATCCCCCACATTTCATCCAATTTGAGCACTTGAACTTCCTCAGAGCTAGATCACTCAAAGATGACCTCCTCGAGCATTCCTTCGAGCTTCTTGAGCCTCCCTATCACTGAAAAATACCAAAGCAAGATAAGACAAGGCCTAGCTCCATCCAACTTTCTCAAAACTAAACCCCTCTCTAAATAACACTTCTTACACATTCACCAAGCTTCGATGAGGCGAAACGAACCTTCTCTAGAGCGATTCAAGTAGTAGAGACCAATCCAAGCCTAACTCCGACATGTTTTTTGATGACGGTTGATCCATAGAGCCATCAGCGAGGAGTCAAGGTGTCATCTTCTCAGTAGGGCTTAACCTCTTCAAGGAGAAGCTACCTCAGATGGTTAGCTGCCAGTTTGAAGCTCCGATGAGGTACTTTTCTAGTAAACTAAGATTTTTCAAAAAACAAAATTAGGCCTTTTTGAAGGAAATTTCAATGTCATGCGAAATCCACTATTAGATACCCTAGGATTGCCTTTGTGAATGTGTGGGATTGATCCCAAGCCCTCATGAACTCTAGCAAGCTTAGATCAAGCGGAGGAAAGCGGATGGTGTCTATCTTCCAGCTTGAGGGATGGAGGATCATCTATCATCTCTTCTATGTGATCAGAATAGACGACCATGATTATTCACTAGATTTTATTCAATTTATTCCCTTAACAACCACATAATTAATCTGCATTGTCCGATCTTAGATCAAATGGCGAGGATGAAAGTGCATCCACCACCTCCTCGTCAGTGCCTCATTGGACATGTTAAATAGCTAATTCCATGGTGCCACGTGGAAAGTGATTCCACATTAGTGGTTCACATGGAGCTGATGAGATTAGGCTTAATTAAGGGTTAATAATTCATTTTAATGGTTGAAACTTTGAGAAATCATAATTAATTGTAGAAAAATAAAGAAATGCAAAAAAATATGCATTAGAAAAGTAAAATAGAGGAGATTTTATTAAGATTGTTTTCATTTGGTTTTGAATAGCAATTAAGGTTTAATTAGGTTTGAATATGTACTTAATTAGCTTAATTAAGCTCTAATTACTTGGAAAATTAATATCAAACATGGTGTATTTATTTAGTGGGATGACTTCTACCTCTCATAATTTTCTTAGAATTTATTGCCTAGGTAATTAGGTAAATTAATGTTTCAAACCTTAATTACCTCTTTTCATTAATGTTATAAAAATTAAAAAATTAATTGATGAGAGCTCATTAATCACTGATTAATAGTTGATGGATGAGAGAGAGTGATTAGGACCTCTTTCATAGTCTCTTTCCCAAACTCATTTCATTCTAAGAGGATTAATTAATATTGGAATTTATTAAATGCTTAATTAATTAACTAAATGGCAAAACAAATCAAATTAAAAATAAAAAATCACTTCAAATAATTAATAATCAAATTGAGGGTTCCTCTTTATGTGCTTAGTAACATAAAGACCCTTTAAGGAAATTATGATTAACCATAACTGTGAAAAAATAATAAAAGTACTTAATTAGATTCTTTAACTTAGTTAATCTTTAATTTTGAGCCAATTGCATTAGGTCCTTTAGGATCACTGCAATTTTATTTTCTTGCATGTTTATATCATTTGTGGCTCATGATTAAATGGCTAATTAAATTAAAAAAGCATAAGAAAGGGTAATCAAATGATTTGTTTAATGATTTAATTTAATCAATTCATAAAATTCATCTAATTATCCTTCCTTAAACAAATCAAGATCACCAACATGGGAATGTGATTAAAATAACAAATGATAATCTCTCCTCTCTAAGTCTAATCCAAATCTAAAATGAAATTAATAAGAAGCTTTAGGTTTATTTAAGTAATTTTATTTGATATGATTGTCCTTAGGAATTAGTGTGGTTGAATGAATGACATGTTTATGTTTGGCCATTCCTTCCCAATTGCTTTAAATGTTGTATGTCAGGTGGATTCATGCATTCATCTTTTTCAAATTTATTTAAATCAAATGGAATTTATTTATGTAAGCTTGCATGTGTTAACTTAACTTATTATATGTGGCTATTATCACTATTAAATCCAAATTTACTTTTCAAAGTTTCTAAATTAATAATAATGTTTGGAATGATAATAGTTATGGATATATATAGGAGTTGCATGTGCTTAAAGCTTAAGAATGTGAAGTGATGTTCTCTTTCCTCCCTTCATGTATAGATTTACATAAGTTTGAATGGTAATGGGTATATAGTATAGACATCCCGGGAATACAAGGCTTTAAGTAGCCCCAAAGAGGTCATTTAATTACCTCACTTTCTTAGTTAACAATGGCACGTATCTATTCAATTTCATTTATATGTATTTTGGTATTAGAATTTGGATCGATCTTTAACTCATGTACATAAATAATTCAATTAAACAAAATACAATCTTTGCATGAATTTCATTCTTCTAATTATGTATGCATGTGTATGTATTTAAGATAGCAAATATATAGTCTATACATCCTGAGAATACAAGGTTTTAAGTAGCCTCAAGGAGGTCATTTGATTATCTCACTTCCTTGGTTAACAATGGCACGTACTTGCATACATCTTTTATACATGTGTACGTGTGTTTAATCAAAGAATGAAAATCCCCCGTTTCTATTAAAAAATGCATACATCCACAATCAACTAATTCATTAAAATACTTTACATGTAAGTTAGTGTTCTTTTTTTTATGATTTATATATAAATTTACATATGTTTGAATGAAGATAAGTATATAGTTTGGGCATCCCAGGAATATGATGCTTTAAGTAGTCCCAAGGAGGTCATTTTGATTATCTCACTTCCCTAGTTAACAAAGGCATGTACTCATTTAATTTCATTCCTATGTATTTTGGTATTAGAATTTGGATATAGCTTTAATTTGCATGTATGAAATAATTCAATCAAACAAATATGTAAATTCTAAATGTATGCATTCATCCATCATTTAAGTGTACCAAAAATATACATTGTATGTATAAGTACATTAAGAATTAAATCATATGCATGTAATTAAGTGATGGGAAGGAATGGTATAGCATGTGCTATGAGATAGTAATCCAACTACATTAATCTTAAGATGTCTTTCATATTGAATAGGCTTATTTAAGGTTAACCTCAACTTAGGGTTAATAAAAAATATTTAATAAGCCATTCACTAAAGAGAACTAAACAAAATTAATGTGCTTTAGAAAGTGGCTTAAAGTAGGGATGAAAGAGGGTAAACCTCTTTCTTCTCTTTACAACACTTAGATGTTAAGTGTAAATCAAGTGAAAATAAAACAAAACATAAATTAAAATTAACAAATCAACTAAACAACTTGAAGTGAAACCAACCTTCATGTTAAATTAAATAATTCTAAATTTAGAAAATCATAACTCTAATGCTTAGTAAGACATACCACACAAAGCCTTAACACACATATTAGAACTAAGCCACCACTTCTAGTCTTAAGTTAGGACGGTGTATGTGTGATGTATTATTTTGTAATGTAATATTTTAGACTGAATGTTAGGGTATATATTTCATAGACTAGATATTAGGTTGCTCTTAGTCTAATGTTATTTTTTTACATGGGATTATGCTTAAGGAGTTACTTAAAAATAAATATAAATATTTTGCTTGCAAGTTACTTAAGTCCTTAAGTATAATCCAAGTTAGGACAGGTGGACTTGGTTACCCATGTACAAGGTGTTAAATTCAAATTATGAAATATAACTGCTTGAACTTGAATATATGTTTAGTTAGCCTCTATTTTGCAGGCGTAGTTAGATTTACTTTTCTTATAAAAATATAATTTTGTAATAGAAATTAGGATTAGTGCTATGAGAGATTGGGATGAACAATGGCTAGAAGGCGTAGTCCTGGGGTGCCCTGTAATGCTTCAGAGCAAATCAAATCAAAAAAAGAAAGAAGAAATGAAGAATGAAGACCCCCATAGCATGTATTCAATTTTAATTGTAATATTATTTTGAAATTTTGAGTTGTATAAGGGAAGAGCTCGGCTACACATCTTTTCTCTTTTCCGAGGTGTACGGTGGTACCTGGCCACACCAGCCTCTTATTCTTTTACAGTAGTTTATAAAAATGATTATTGTTATGTTTAGCTTGCGCATTAGGATTGTCTCTTTTTTATATTTTTTTATGATTTATGTTTTAATGTGTGGCCTAGATGCGATAAGCTCTTAGGGAAAAATAGATCTTTCTACTCAATTAACAACTCATAACTAAATTTTAAAATGATTCACAACCTCATCAAAAAGGTTAGGCTCTAATCAAGATAATTAAATGAATTAGCAATCATTTAGCTGTATGTTGTATGTATAACATCATGCATACCATCTTGAATTACTCTTGCTAAACGAAGGCCTCCATTCTTACACTATAGGGACCACTTCACCTGTGAGAGCAACCCCTCATGATGGAGCTTCACCCTCTTTCTCTTTTGATTTGGCCAACAATCTAATTTCTTCATGTATTTATGCATAAAATATCCAAAGCCTTTGCCGAAATGGATGTGTCAAAATACTAAAAAAATTTGAAAAGATTTTGCATTTAGACTAAGGCATATGCTCATACCACTCATGCTCTAGTCTCTTAGGGAGTGGGTTTAGGACTTTAGTCTATTTCCAAATTAAATAACAAGCGTAACCATCTTGCAATTACATAGGACTGGCCTACATGATTTTGAATCGTAGAATGTGTTACCTGGTGGCCACTCCAAGCGGTTGTCAGTCCAAAAGAGTCGAACGATTTTCTCTCTCTTGTGGAAATAAACCACTATGTCCCCTATTGCTTAGATTTAGATCGTGTTTTAGCTCATGTTAAAGCTCCCTATATTTAGGATCCGAGATTTCTTGTTTCCTTCGAGTTACAAGCATAAATCCTCACCTCTTGGGCATTTCCATAACCTTGTGTTTATAGATTATAAGCCCTAGCAATCTAATAAAATTTTAACTCAAACAAATAAATTCTGTCACTTTCAAACATATAAAGCCTCACCATAAGATATGTTGAAGTTCTTACTAGGCTTCTTAGTATCATAAACAGTTTTTACTTATTCTCCTTTGGATTCTGAAATAAGTCTTTTCAATTGAACATTCTCAATTGATTTTCTAAAATAACCAATTTTTTTTATAATCTAACCTTGAAATCTTTGGAGATAATAATTGCCTACTTTAATCAAGAGTATTATTAGGAAACTCATTTCCTAGGATGCAATTAACTATGGAGCCTTGCATCCATAGGGAACTTAAGAACCCGGCATAAAATAAATCCTACTTTATTTTTTCATGTAAAGTAGGAGAAGAATCGCTGGTATAAATGAAGACCCATCATGCCTTAGGAGTCCTTATTAGATGATTAGGTTCACTAGGGGCGATGTCTCTATCTTTCGAGATAGTACACCATACCTTAATTTCGTACCCGATCACTTCAGTAAGTACCCCCTAAGATCTGTGCGGTGTCCACCCACATCCAAAAATAAACACCACAACCCAAAATATGACAAAACCCAAAATACTTGATGAAAACACAAAATAATAGCATCAATATGTACATAATGATTAGAGTAATAGCACACTATAATTTACACAATGAAAATTTCCTGGATATTGAGATATCTAAATTTATACAAGTTTGTACAAATAAAATACCAAAAATTTTACAAAAAAAAGCAAACCTTCTAATAAGTTGAGTAATGGTAACCTACATCAAGACGGTCAATTTTCCTAAATGAAATCAGCTCCGCAACCCCCAAACCCAACTTTCTCTCTCTTCTCCATCTCCTTTTCTCTCCATATCTCTCGATATAAGTGAAAATATGGAGTTTTGGAAATCTTGGAGTGGAGAGTGGGGGATGATATTTATATAATTGTTTTAATATATAAAAGGACATAAATATGATTTTTGAAATTGATTAATTTTTTTATTATAACCATTAAAATAAACTCATTTATTTTCTTGAAATTCATAATTCCAAATATTACAGAAAATATTTAGTGAATACAGAAGCATGTCTAGAATACTTTAGTAAAAACAATTTTCAAAATGGAGACTAAATTATCCCAGAAAAATTCATTTGTATGAATATATGCAAATTCCTTAAAAATTTGAAATATAATAATTAACTTCATATTTTCATATATGCAGTGCTTTTAAAAATGAAAAAATATATATATTTATAAAATAGAGTGTCAATTGTTCTTAATAGAATTGATGGTTTTCAAATTGGACTTAGAATGAGTTCCAAAAATAACTTGAATACTATAGGCCATCTCCATTCTAACAATATTTCAATAAAATCATATCACTTTTCTTATAAAATGTTTTTGCATGTAAGCTTGAAATCATTTGGATAGATACCTTTAGAGATGTTTTTAAAGCACCTTATTAGTTTGACATACATTTATGAAAGTAAACTTCAAGCAAATAAGCACTTAAGGCTATTATAGTAATTTTGTAAACTTAAATTGTACTTGTGAGTATTACACATGGTTTGTAGAAAAAATTGATAAGCTTGCCATTCCAATCTCTGATAATTCCTCTTGAGCAAACTGATTGCTTGGTGCTTATGAGAGATCCAATAATATTTAATTTCAGTCATGGAACTCATGGATTTATCTTGTGAAATAGTGTGTATTTGATCTCCTTCAATGCATAATATATGGAGATCATGTAAACAAAAAGTTTAAAAAGGTAGGTAACTTTTATCTTATGTACATAATGATTATTTCTTTGATTGAAATTTGAAACATGGGACATACAATTTTGTTAATGATACATAATTAGATGGAAGTATCAAATAACAAATAAGTAACTTAAATGGAGCAGATACATCGTCCAGAAGGTAAACTTAGATATGTACGAATTTAATCATGACTTGGCTAACTAATACAATAATTTTAATGCAATTATCTTTTTTTCTTATAAATTTAAAAAAAAATTATTATAAGTGTTATTATAATTTCACTTGAAAGTCAAAATTACGAGTCATTTTGAAAAACTTTTCATGATAATAAGCAACTCAAAAATTACTTTGAACATTCCCAATTGTTGGCCTTTACTAATTTGGTAAAATTGCTTAAATTTAAACAAATCAAAGTTTAGGCTATGGGGAGGGGAGGGCGCTTACTTTTTAGTATAGATAAGATGTTTGTTTAAGTTATTTTTCTTAAAATATAATAATTATGTCAATTAATTAGAATTTACTTAGTTAATGATTAATGAATCAATTAATAATAGATTATTCTTAATAGGCCAAGGTGTGCCTTAAGCCAGTTAAAACTAATTTAAAGGATCCATGGAGAAGTCATTATCTATTTAAGCATAATCTTACTTAGGGATGATCCTAATTATGTTCAAGTTATACTAGAGATAACTTGGATTAACTATGGCTATTAACTGATTAGAGATTATGACTCTTTGATGATCTCAGAGGTCAACATTCATGAGCTTTCATTGGATCCTATAATTGGTAAGCTTGATTTTTTTTTTTTTTTTTTTTTTTTTTTTTTTTGTGTGTAGGTATTGTAGCCCCTAATTTAGAAAATTTTAGCGTAGATTGACTCGAGTATCTCTTCTAGTAAAAGATGGTTAGAACATTTTAGAGCCACTTCGCTATTTTAGATCTTAATGAAACTTAAACCACTTCGGTCAGCTTAGTTTTGGAAGAAAGTTATACGTTAGAACTATTCTAACACTGAAAAAACAAACGATTGATGGTATGTATTGGACACATTTCATAATTTTACTAATTATTATTGTTATTGTTTTCAAAAAAGAGGTCATCATTTTTCTTTGTGTGGTTGCAAGAGTTAGGTGCCGTGTTAACATTATCAATAATTATCATATCTTTTTTTGAAATTGATAGCGGTGCAGACTTTTTAAACTCTTTATAGAGGAATATAAGTTCATTTTAATTGATGTTTGATTTGAAAGCATTCATAAATAATTAAATTTATTTAAAAATTCTGCCCAATTTTAATGAAAATGAGAATTTTAGAAAAAAAATATTAAATCATTAATATAACTCATATATATATTTTCAAATCACTATTATTAAAATATTACGTTTACATTTTCACTTTAAATTTGTTTTCATTTACTCTCCTTCATTATCTACGCCCTTAGACTCATTCCACGCGCGAGTGCCACTTAATTAAAAAATATAGAATACAAAACCAAAAATTTTCCGCCTATTTGGATCAATTCTATTTTTGTATTTTTTATTTTTAGTTTATGATACATTTAAAATATATTTATTCAGTATATTTTAAATTATTTTTTATTTTTAAATATAAATCACATTATTTTTAAAAATACTTAAAACAATTTTTTAGGTATTTTAGATATTATTAAAAATAATTATAACCATCAAATTTATTTTATTTTAAATCAAAATATAAACAAAAAATAAAATATATATAAGATCTACACTCTATTTGATCTTAAGTGCATCACTTTTTTCATGTGTGATAGTAGTCCCTAGGAGATATCTACATTTTGACATAGATATGAGGTTATGGACCAGATCTTTGATATTCTGAATAATTTGTCTTCTTTAAGGGTAACATCTTAGGCATGAGCTGACGCTATCTTCAACAATCAAAGTTGTAAGTAGGATTTGTGTCCTATTTGTTTTATTAAGGCTTAGTTAGCTTTATGTGTGAGTGGCACATGTACCAAACAATAATGGTTCTATGTGTAGCTTTTTTCTTGTAGCAATGATCATAAGGCATCTTCTTAATAGGGTCTCCTTTGTGCTACTAAGTGTTTGATTCTGATTATTCTTAAAAAGGGACTTATGTCATTATCATAATTTCCTATCATTTCTTACTCACAAGTTTCCATCCTATTGTTAGGAGTAATGGATGACCAATGAGTGAGTATTTGGTTGACAAGTGACCTCCTCCAATTGGTGATTGGTTATAAAGTCTATTAGAGATGTTATTCTCTCTATCTTGGAGTTAATTCTCAAGTAACTTTGATGTAATCATCATTTTGGGTAACTTCATTATTTTTTCAAATCTTGCAAAAATATGATAAATAGGAAAATATATAATATAAAAGTGATATTTGTTAATAAACAAAAATTCTCTTTCAAATTAGATTTTGCTTTGGCTCCTATGATTATTCTTGCATTGTTAATGATTTAGTTCATCATGGCCAATCAGCTTAAATCCATAAAGTCTTTGCAGGCACAGAAGCTTTGCTCAACTGTTTGAAGGATGTATTGTGCTTTTATGGTTTCTATGATATGTTTGACTACCTTAAGTTGACCTAAATAATTTTGGTCAAAATGAGTTTTATGGGTCATAAGCTTTTCTTATTTGTTTAGGAAGTTTTTATATCATAGAGGCTCCATTTAATCATTACAAGATTATACCAAATTTTTTAGAGTGATTAAGAATTGATAATGGTGGAGTATTCACTTATGATAAGGTGAAATCTATACAATTATTTTAATACAATGACCCCAAATTTATCAATTTTTCTGTCAAGTATTTAATTCATCTTCAAATTTTTAGTTGCATAAAAGAGAAAACATTCACCCAAAAAAAAAGCAACAAAATCAAGAGTTAAATAAAAAGTGCTTTTTTTTAGACATCTAATCTAGTGGATTGTTTAGTTGCCTTTGTGTCACAATTTCCTCAACTCTTCTTCATCAAGGGTTTTAGGATTATTCACTTGTCACTAGTCTTGTTGATGGCCTTCTCTAGTGAGATCTTGTTGTGTAATTTCCCCTAGTCCTTTTATTGTTATTGAATTCATGATAAATAAGGCTTATGGAAGAGAAATAATTTATTTTTTGGATTTACTTAGATAATTTTTATCATATTATGATTTGTATCGTTCTCGAACTTTTTGTCATCACTGAATTGACCTATCATGAATGACTTGTTGTATAAATACTTCTTTCATAATAGTGACTTTAAAATGGATAAGAAATGGATAACTAAACTAAAATGGATACTTGAATATATCAAGAGTGTTGAAAATTTTTTGGAGTTTGCAAGTCCGAGCAAAAATTCATTAGATAAAATCTTATAATCTTGTAGATTATGTATTAATGAATACTTCCACTCTATACAAGACATGAAAGATCACTTCATTTTCAAAGGCTTCTTCATTGGGTATATTTTGTGGAATCAACATGGAGAAGAAAATAATATGACTGGTGATTGTACAAAAATCTAGATGTTGGTGCAAACTTAAAACATGATCATGAAACCATCCAAATTCAGTAACCAAATACAGATGTTGTTGAAGGGTTATTGAAAGATACATTCTATTCGAATAATATTTCAACTAACTTGATAGGTGAGCATAGGGAGCAAAATAAGGACCAATCAAATGAGGGTGAAAGGTTTACAACATTAGAAGAAGATGCTAGTGCATAATTATATGTCGGGTGCAAGACATTCTCAAAGTTATCTTTTATTTTACACTTATTTCATTTAACGTGTTTACATTTTTGGAGTGCAAGATCTTTTGATATGTTATTAGAGTTATTGGTAGATGATTTTCCTGAAGGGTCTTCATTGCCAGAGACCACATTGAGGTCAAAAAGATCATGAAAATATTTGATGTTGGATATACAAAAACACATGCATGTATTAATGATTGTATGTTATTTTGGAGAGATAAATTTGATTGTGAGATATGCCAAGTTTGTAGCACATCTAGATGGGTTGACAATCATAAGAAAAAAAATTTAGGTGGAAAGAAAAGTCAATAGATACCTGTAAAAGTGGTTCAATATTTTCCTTTAATCACAATACTCCAAAGGTTGTTTAAAACAAATTAATCAACAATTGAGATGCTTTGGCATGATAAACATAGAAATAGAAATGGCCTGCTGTGGTATCCAACAGGTGGAGAAGCATGAAAGTCATTTGACATTTGGTACCTTAATTAGCTATAGATCCATAAAAAGATGGCTTGCTGAGGCATCCATAGTTGCTTATTGGGTTGTTACAGGCAAGGATAGCTATGATGTAGTGATTAACATATATTTGGAGATAGTAGTAGCTTTTGAATTTGTTGGCCTTCCTCAATACTTAATTGAGATGCTACACTTTATACTTATTTGGGCTAAGCTTGAGCCCAGTTATCATTCCCGATGGTTTAGTTGAACTTTTACTTTTAAATGAGAAATATTGCTTTCAATTGTATAAGCAATAAGCTCAATGATGTAATGACTGCTACATATATAAATTTGGTTGGAAATTGATTTTTTATTGTTGTTCATTATATGTATGATGTTAACCTATTGGTTCCCAATTCAACTTTTATTGTTATTCATTATACAAAGATGATATATTCATCACTTCATATTAAGATAATGCCAAATTCAAAAAACATCAAAATAATTTTTATTTTTATTTTTGGAGACTTAATAGTAGTTTTTACTGCTGCTATTCTATAACAATTGTAGTAATAATTACTACTTCAATTTTATAAGAATTACAATAGTAATTACCACTTCAATTTTGTACACTATCAGTGGTTATTAAAACATTATAGAAGTTTTAATGGTAGATCATTCATAAAATTGATGTGGTAAAAATCATTGTTAATAGACGAACCCTACCCCATCGTTTCTTTAAACTACTATAAAAATCCTTTGCAACAAAGGCAAAAAATAGTTTTATAGCAGTTTTTTAACCACTACATGAAAATACTTTCAGTTATTATAGCTTCAAATACCAATAAAAATTACCACTAAAAACCAATTTTCCTATAGTGTGGATGACTATGTAAGATATCTTAGTGTAGTAGTTGAGAGCTTATGCTTTAATTAATAGGTCTTAACTTCAAGCCTTACATATGTGTTGTGTTTAAATTAACTCAAATTTTCGGAAAAAAAAGAAGAAAATCGTGAATGAATTTTTGTTGATTAGTAGCAACATCTTGATGAAACTCCACCAAGAAATTATACCATTCTTTTAGACTAGGTATCACCCCACTTACTAGTTTGTAGGTCAAACCAAAATAAACATTTTTATATCTTCATATACAATCAAAACATATAGCAAGTGAATCTAAAATTTTAAATATACAAACAAAATGTATGACTCATTTCTCACTCACTCACTCTCATACACTCCTCTTTCTTTTATCTATTTCTCTTCTTCTCCTATTGTTATTTGTTGTTGACTATAATGTTACTATTACATAGCTCTTATTCTAAATTTCACCTCATTCATATATGCATACAAATCCTTAATTTTTGCATTTAGCCATCACCTCACTATTTCCCATATCTCATTTCTTATGTAGTAGGAATACTTCATTTGGGAGGATTGGGTATCATAAGTTATGTATTAAGTGGTTATCAAATAAATTCTTTCACTTTTTCTTCTGACTTCTTAAATTCATAGTCTTAAATTTGTTAATTGAAATGAACTGTATGAAAATCATTCTATAGTTGTTGTTTAACTCTATAGTTCCTCTGACAAATGTACTTATCCTACAAGTGGTTACTATTACTAGAATTTAATCAATAAAAATAATTATAATTTTAATCATTAAATATTTATACTTGTATAACATGATATGACTTGTTAATTACTTATAGTATTTCTCCTTATTATTGCTGAGTGCACTATCATGGTGGGTTTTTTTTTCAACTATATCCTTAATTAAATTTATTAAAGCTAATAATATATTAAAAAAATGTTGTTTATAAAAGAACTTAAAGTTCATACCTAACTACTATGCGCAATGCATGAAGCTAAGCTACTATTATTGAGGAAGAATCCTTATCTCTGAAGATACGATTCCCTTTGATTTGATGTACTATTTTTTTCAAGTATAATTTGTTCAACCCTAAGCAACATATAGATTTTCTGGCACTCTAACTCTGATATGTTCGAGTCTTTTCTCAAATTTATAGATATTAATGAGCATATCTCATAGATAAGTTAATTGACACACTCAAAATGTTTTTTTATATCCTATTATGATAATAAAATAAATAATAATAATATATTAATAAAAAAATTAATATTAGCATTTGAATGTAATAATAAATTTGATTTAAAAGTTATAAGATTAATATCCAAAACTCATGAAACCACATATCTCACACTTTCAATGTAAACTTGTTCCATGACACATAGGGAGTTTTAAGTTTGCTCCTTAAAATATCTATTATTTTATGCATTACATATTTAGAGGGATGCAATCTACATAGTATAACTTAATATTAATAACTCATATGATAAAATTTTAAAGAGAAAAAATAATAAAATACTTATCATTCTCCTTCAATCTTAATGAATATGCTTTGCTCTTAGGTATCAAATCCACCAGTTAACATGTGTTGTGTAATAATATATTAATGAAGGCCTTAAGATGGTTTTGTGATTGGTCAACATATGTGGATGATCTAGCATAATGAGGAAGTAGTAATTGGACATGGGGGGTAAGAAGGGTGTAGTAGCCATGTTATATGTATGATTTATAATACTGGGTAGATGTCTAGATATAAGATCTGGTAATGGAATTGAGAAATATTAATAAAATGAGATGCTATACAAGCAGTAGATTAGATTGGGTATTAGTGGGCAAGTTCTAGTGGTAGAGGTAGTGGGACTAATGGGTATAGTGATGGTGATCATTATCTTGATAAGGGAGTGATTCATGTAGGAGTGCCTAAATGTTGTTTCTTTCTCTTATAAAAAAAATGTGAGATTGACTTATGAGATGCCTTATTTCGACTATAAGATACCATCTATAAGAAAAGTTAAGAAAATAATAAATAATATTTAAAGATATAAAAATATAGTAATAATTATATAAAAATATGATAACAAGGACAACATAATTAAATGTAATTCAATGCATGCATTAGATAAGGTATTAAAAATATGATCTTTAATAAAATAACATCACATGTGAAAACAACCTTGTATGAACTTAACTATACTATGAATTTGAATAGTCTGAGTCATATGAGCTTGAACCTAATCTAAATAACTACCATGTATCTAAAAAAATGATAATATAGCCACCAAAATATAACTATATTATGAATAGTCTGAGTCATATGAGTTTGACTAGCATATGAGATTTCTTCAATCAAATGAGCATGGCTAATAGGCAATGTAAAAAGTGATGATCAAGAAGATAAAAATCAATGCAACTAAGTACACTTAGATAAACGAATTGACTAAGTATTGAAATTTTGGTAGATAGTGCAATGCAAAGTTATAAATTTTATTTAAGAAAATGTGACAATATGCATAATATTGATGATTCAAGCTAGTAAAATATTTTAAAAGATAATTAAAATACTAAGATTCTCTGGAAGTCAACTTATGTACAAAGATATTAGTATAAAAAGGGTCAATTGATATAATTAATTTTATATGAGAAAGCGGTTGATATTAAATAAATCAAATTGGGAACTATTGTGATGGAGTAATGAAATAAATATTCCTATTCTAACACTTAAATGAATGCAATTAAAAAGCGAAAGCATAATAGTGCAGCGTTCTACAAGATTTTTGTTATATATAGATTTTAATCCAAACTAGATGAAATAATATACTTTCGATTTTAAATTTTAAAATTATATTAAATTTTTTTTATTTATTATAATATATTGATATATTAGAATGATTATTTATTTTTAAAATAATCTATTAATGTATTTTATTATTTTTAAAAAAATTCAAATACTTTAGAATAATTAATAATTTTAACCTAGAGACTTTTATTTGAATTATGCTTAAGTTATTTTAAATTTTAAAAGTATTTTAAAATATTAATAATTAAATTATTAAAATATATAATTATTAATTATTAATAATATAAAATAATATTAAATAAATATTGATAAATTGATTTAGGCCTTAATCATTAAGAAATACCTATTTAAAATTTTGGAATTATTTAAAATAATTTTATCAATAAATAATTATAATAAAATATAATATAATTATTGAAAATTAATTAATTAAATAAATTATATTATGCATTAATCATCTCCACACACCTTTTAGATTTATGGTATGCCTTGAATCCATCAAAGGCAAAATAATAATTTTTTAAATAGTAGTATTTCTATTTAAAAATTATAAATATTATATAATGGTTAAATTATGTATTAAAATATTAGAGATATGTCTCATATTTATGAACCTCTCATAATTTAATCAAGATTTTAGAATTATTTAATATTTTAAAATAAAAATAGTGAAAATCTCAATTTTTAATTAATAAAAATTTCAAATAATTTTTAAAAATTCTCATAAAATTATAGATACATTAAATCATGTTGGAGGCATTTCAAAACTTTTTTATTTTTATTTTAAATATTGTTAATTTTAAATAGTAAAAACGCTAGTTAGAAAAACCCTAAGTTATATATATACCTCGACTTAAACAGACTTAACATTTTTATGAGAAGTTTAAAATACATTCCAAACCTGCTCAATGAATTTGAGATTTTTTTTCAAATTCATTTGAGGTATTAGTTAATTAAAATAGATAAAATGATTTTTTATTAAATAAAAATACATTAATTTATTAGAAATGGCATTAATTCTTATAGCCTCACTTAAAATCATGCTTATATTTAAAATTCCATGTAATTCAATTAAGTAATCTATCCAATACAAAAATAAAAAAAATCATTAATATTGTGAAGGTTTGGACTAAACCATAATTAGACTTAGCTAGGGACATTGAATCAAAGTCAACGACATTAATTTCATCTTTTTTTTTCTTCAACACACTAAGCGAACTGGTTGAACTAAAGTCAATTATACCTCCATAAACTTAAATGGAATAGATTTAAGAGTGTAAGGACTACTAGCCTTCAATAATAACTTTAGTCATCAAACCCTATACAATTAAGATGACCAAAGTTGAGAAAAGGAGAGAGGGTATGAAATTCTTATTTATCTATTCTTGAAAACTTGGATTTTTCAATTGTGGGCTTCAAAAATTTGCATATGACCTCTTAATTAAGGGAGTTTGGATTTGTCAGACAAATTTTCAAGAGATAGATGAATTGTGGATAAGATACTACCCAGAGATTTACCCTCATTTTATAAGTGCTTTAAATTTGTTTCCAAGTTTCCTATAGATACAAGCATATATAGTTAATCACCCTCAATGCTAAGAGAGAACTTTTGATTAAGGCTAGTTGTTAGGTCATTAATTACTTAGCATATTATGGTAGTAAATAAAAATTTTAAATTAGAATTATTATATTCACAATTTTTTAAATTAAAGCCGATGGTGGGAAATGATGATGCACCTAATCAAGATCCATGGTTCCATCATCCTGAGCAATCTGGGTCACAATTTTACTTAATTAGACAAGGCAATCGACCCAACCTAATTGAAAGATCCATATCAATAGCCATGGTTTACTTCATTTAAATGAATCTTGTAGACTTAGGTTGATGTTTATCTAAGGTGATAATTTTACATCCACCCTAGTTGACAAAGGGCTTTTATTCTATTAGGTGCACCCTATAATTCATAAATCAAGGGGTGGATCTATTGAGAAATATAAGGGTTATAGTCATGTCTATAATATAATGGTGTTAGTTGATGGAACACCACCCAATCATAGGACTCTAGTCCTAACCTTTTCATATGTCATTTGATGGCAAAACCATGTAGACAAAGGACACATGTTACATCTTTACTTGTATGAGACTAGTTTTAGTGTAAACATAGTAGTGTACTTGTCTTAACATTGACTCCTTTATTAGATAGAATTTTCTTAATATTTCAGTCTCGATAAATAGTTGTGGATGGGTAAATGGATTGTCTTTTTATTTAATTTTATATATTGAATTTCATTTGATTTGAAATTATTAAATTTAGTTTATTAGAGTTCAATTTTTATAGTAACTTGATTAAAAATTAAATATATTTTGAGGGTAATATCTACTTCGGTTGAAGTCTTCAATCAACATGCCCATCATCGAGGTGTGAATAATTTGATCATTCACATTATAATTTGAGAATTTTATTTTTAAGATTGAACCCCAACGATTAAGATTTTTTTTTATTGTGGCCTTCATTGGGGTAGACTTGTCAACTCTCGTAGTTTGCTAGCAGAGGATCGGGTCTATAGTGTTTTTGTGTGATTTAAAATTTAGTTGATTAATTTATGTTATAGACTTTATCAACTTTATCTATCGTGTAGAGGATTGGGCCTATGATTAAAATTTATGATTATACTTTCAACATTTAAATGGAGAATTTAGAGTTATGAATATGAAATTCTCTAATTAAAGTCTCTAATGATCATACATAATTGTAAGATTAAAATTTTCAACATTTAGTCTTTAACTAGTGTTGTTAAGTACTATTCTTATGAGAAAGAGGAGGATCAAGTTGATTAAGTAGGACTTACGACTTCACTTTGTAGGCAGAGTGGCCCATTCAATAGTATGTGTGTACTTTAATTTTGATATTTAAATTTTTAGAGAAACATATATTTTCAATATAATTTCTTGATTTATAAAATATCTACATGCTTTTTGGAGTTAGGCTAGTTTAAGATAATTTTCATTTTAGGCTGCGTAGCATTCTTAAACATTAACTTATGTGTTTATCATGGGTTAGGGCATATGCAGGCACGTCATATTTATTTATTGTTTAATTTTGAGGGACTTTCATCCTTTTCAAGGTATTTAATATTGAGATTTGAATATTTTCTTATAAAGCATGTATTTCATTTAAGAGTGCTCGCATGCTACTCAAGATATTAAGTTTGAATTGGCATGATCTCATAACACAAGAATAATTAATGTTTAAAACTTTAATTCTCAACATGCATCTCAATGATGATTTTGAACACAAAATTACTTTGAAATACTTACATAACTCGAGCCTTTAAGTCATTTGCATGTATAGTGATGGGATAAATCTTAGTATACAATTATCATGGGAAGCATGGATGATATATCCTTTTAAATCATTAACATATAGTTTGATGTAATATTTCTTAAATGAAGGATCATTTCATAAATAAAAATAAGAGGCTCATTTCATTCATATATTTGAAGGGTTTCAAAGCATTTAAATTAGATGAGAATGAAACTCCTTACTCATTCAAAATGACATTTGTTATTATTTTGGCTCTAATATCATTAGATTTTGAATGCTCTAATATGATTGGACATTTGTTATAGTTTGTTATATGAGTGTTATTTATTATAATAAGATAAATACTTATATTTTTAAACATAATAATAAAGTAATTAAACTACATCCAATAAAACTTGTAGAAAAGACACCCGTTATATCACTCCATAGGACAATCTCTAATATGCAACTTTAGCCTATTCCAAAAAAAGGTGTTGAACTTTAACTGATTGTTAAAAGAAACCCTCCTACTAAAGATGGTACCATCATTATTGATTTTAATTTTATCTTATCTAATCTATATTATTCTTTTAAAAAATGATAGTAGGATTTAGGACTCTAAGAAGTGAGTTTTTTTATCTCATCAACCTTCACCTATTGTATATAAAGGAAGTTAACCCATACCCTGATGAGATTCACATACCTATTGTGATATCACCTCTCTTTATTAAATTAAAAGGTATTGTAGTTAGTTAGCTTCTTGATGAATTGCCTCCTCCTATAAACATTCAATATGTTGTTCACTATATACCTGATTCTTAACTTTCTAACCTTCTTGACTATAGGATGAGCTCCATTGAGAATGTTGAGATTAAGAGATAAGTTGAAAATTTACTAAAAAGGAGTTTTATTTTAGAGGTACTTAGTCCATGTGTAGTTCCAACTCTATTAACCCCTAAGAAAGATGAAATATAATGAATGTATGTTGATAATTAGGCAATAAATAAAATTACTATTAAGTATAGATTTCTAAACTTAATAATTAAACTACTACCAATGTATGTTAAATTTAATCTCAGAGGAAACTTTCTTTTGTAAGATTGATTTAAAAAGTGGCTGTCATTTAATTTAAATTAAATTTAGTGATGAGCTAAAGATTGCTTTTAAGACCACTAATGGTCTCTATGAATGGCTTGTCATGCCTTTAAGACTTTCAAATGCTCCTAGAACATTTATGATATTAATTAATATTATTCTTATACCTTATATAACTAAAATTTTAAAGATATTTTGATTTTTAATCCAAATGAAAATGATCATCTACAACACATGCATATAAAATTTAAAACACTTAGACAAACAAAATTATACATCAATTTAAAAAGTGTTTCTTTTTGCAAATTGAGATAATATGTTTAGGCATTATTATATTCACTATTGAACTCAAACATGATCCGTCCAAAGTGAAACTAATCCTAGATTGGCCATCACATAAAAGTTTTATTGAAGATATCAACTTTTATGGTTTAGCCATTTTCTATAGGTCATTCATTAATAATTTTAGTATTGTTTTTGGTCTGATTACTAATATACTAAAATTAGATAGAATTTGTTGAACTCTTAGTGCACAAAAGGCCTTAGACCATATTATATTTTTTATCACTTCTACACCAGCCCTTAGGCTTTTAGATTTCTTTAAAGCCTTTGAAGTAATATGCAATGTTTAAAGAATTGGGATATGTGGAATTTTGAGTCAGAAGAATCATTTTGTACTATTTATTAATGAAAAGCTAAATGAGGTCCAACAATAATATTCCACTTATGATAAAGAATATTGTGTTGTAATTCAATTCTTATGACATTGGAGACACTATCTCCTACATAAGGAATTTACACTTAATAATAATCATCATGCCTTAAAATTCATCAATACTTAACAAAAATTGAGTCATATGCATGTCAAATTGGTTAAATTTATACATGACTACTCCTTTATTCTAAAGCATATACGTGGAATTGAGAATAAGCTTACCAATGTTTTATTTAGGATAAACTTAATAATTTCTTTCTTAAAATTAAGAATCCTAGGTTTTGATTGAAATAAAGAAGACTACATTATGTGCCCTAAATTTCAACAAATTTATCTTGAACACTTAGATAAACTAAAATATTTATAAGGAACATTCTTCATAATTAATGGGTATTTATATAAGGGAAATAGCTATATGTTCCTTGATCTTCCCTTAGAAAATTTATTATCATTAAGTTACATTTTGGAGAAAAAGTTGGCCATTTTGGGAAAGATAAGACTATATGTTTATGAGAAAATAGATTTTATTGGCCCTTCTTTAAACATGATGTACAAATTGATAGACACATCGATTTAGATTTACCAACCTTAAAATTTTTTTACGAAAATGTTGTCTCTAGAACTTTGAATAAATCATATTTTAGATAGTTTGTGGTCAAAACCCAACATGATCAATTGATGTAGCAAACCTATCATCTTATGTATTTCTAATGTAGCATCCTATTTTCTAAGGAATTTCAAAGTTTCCATAAAGATATAAGAAAGTAAATTACTATGAGTAAAAAAATTTTGCCTCTAAGAAAAATCATAACCATTTAACAAAAGAATATAAAGAAAGTAATTATGTTTTGATTTGCATCCATCCTAAGCATAATCAAATCATAAAATATAAGAAATTGAATAATATGGGCTTCTAGTATTTATAAAAGTTTTAAGAAAATTGGATCTAATACTCATCACTTTGATTTTTCAATCGATGTGTTCATTCATCTAGTTATTAATCTTAAAGATATTTTATCATATGAAGGAGTTACCAAACCTCCACTTGTTCAGTCAAACTCTTTAGTAAGAAATATAACTTCATAGTTGTAGAGCAGCTCTTTCTTTGAAGTTGACTATATCATCATTGAGGAAGTACATATTAATCTAATTGCTAAACATCATTTTCTAGTTCATTAGGAGAACAAACCACCAACTAAAGACACATGATGGACGTTGACAGATTTGGAGATGTTAGCCCCATAATTAGTAGAAGACTTCTTAAATTTCAACTATATGGAGCAGAGTTCATTTGAGCACAAGAGAGTTGATGTAGAACATCATGTGGATCAGCAAAATAGATCTCAAAGGCCATTTACTAGAACTAAAGCTAAAGATCAAGATAATTCATGAAAGAAGAATACTTGGCCCATCAATCAACCAATCCTCATTTTATAATTTTATTTTTAAATCATGTAATTTTTAAATTCTTTCTAAAAAATTTAGGTTTGAAACTTTGAACTTAAAATCCAAACAATGGTATGTAAAGTAATTGAATCTACAAAAAAATAATAGTATGTAAAATGAGTAGATGGCATAAAATAATATGAGAATTTAATGTTACTACCCACCATTCCCTCCAAGTATTGATTTTTTTTTGAAAATTGGTTTTAATGGCTATAATTAGCTTCATTGCTAAAATTAAATGTGATCTTTTAACAAAGACAAATTATTTGTATTATACTTGTAGTTTGAGATCTTGGTGTCCAAACTTTAGAAGTCATTAGCTGGAGTGTTAGTTATCCAATGCTACTTTCTTTCTTTCTCCCCTATCACTTATGGTAACTTATTTCAATATTTTTCATACTTCTTAAACACAATTTTCAACTATCCATAATGCCTTCTACTTTTCTTCATAAGATTACTCCTTCATTCCACTCTATAATAATTTTACTTGGTTAACTACATTCTTGCCTTAGTCATCATACCTAAATAACCATATTAACCCTACCATTCCTAATCGTATGCTCCAAATCATAAATACATATTCTAATATTATAATTAAAAAGTTTTTTAACCATCTATTTCACTTAAAGTTCATTCATTAAAATGATATTTCAAAATAGCCCAAACTAGCCAAAGCTAGACTACTTTAGTATTCCCACCATCATTCCATACTAAACCCCTCATTTTCCCACCAAAAGCTCTCAAGTCCATCTTTAGATATTAATCTAAAGATCCATAGCATTTTAATTCTTTCAGTCTCACCAAAAGGCCACCCACTTCCATCACCTTATGTGGTCTCTTCTTCTTCTTCTTCTTCTTCTTCATGTGCTTTGTCTAAGCTATTTTTTCTCTTTCAATTTTTGGCTTTTATTGCTCTTCCTTGCTAATGGCTAAGTCATTATAATTTGCATTTTCAAGCAATTCCTTGTGATTTTAATACGCCTTCAATATTTGCATCTCACTCTCTATTCTTAGCTGGAATTCTCTCTTCTAAATGGCTATTTAAGATAGCCTTATAGCTAAGAATAATCTTCTCAAAATATTCAAGTACATATGATCATCATCCATATCAAGAATTAAAAATATCATTAAGGAGGTTAAATTTACCAACTTTTTCAAGCACATCCTCTATGATTCTTTCAAGTTATTAAATAGAACAACCAACAAATAGTAGAGACATTGAAGTGGTCCAGCTTCCCTTAAACCTAACTTCTTGAATATTGAGAGGGGAATTAAATTTATACTTGCTTTATGACTGCATAATGCATTTTCAAAGTTTTTACCTCCTATAGTACAAGGAATAATGAAGCTACCTAAATATTTTTCTCTTTGGGGTTAGCTTTTCCTTTAGCATGGTAATGCATTCTTCAATTAAATCCACACTTTCATGCTTAAAAAGCTTTCTCTTTTAGGCTAAAATCTCTTACGTAAACTTCATATAGTTGGGCATCTATTCTAAGGCATCAACAAAAAAATATTAATATGAATTTTTTTGAATACTTCCAAAAACTTTGAGAACTATCTAGCTTCTTCTTTAGAATCTTTAGGGGCAAGGATGTGGTGGTACCTATAACAAAAAGATGCTTAGTAATAACTTTGATTAGGGCCACCACCCATCATTCTGCTCACTCTTCCTTTGTTAAGCCTTACCCTCTACATTATTCCTCTTCTTGTCCAAAACTTCTTCATTTGTCTTATTTATTTTAGGATTCTTCTATCCTACAAGATCTTCTAATTGCTTTTCACTTTTTAATGAGACAACTTAGACATGATCTTACGGTTCACCTCTATATTGCTTGGGAGTAGTTTAGGAAAATGACTAGACATCTATTGTAAAAGTTGGTTAATCTAAAACTCAATATTTTTATGGTTGTCTTCTATCTCTAAAGTGAGTTATCATGTCTCTGAAGTGTAACATCTATATGATCCATGTATTAAATGATAGTAGCATTCAAGTTTGTTGAAGCCTCTTCTAGTGATGGTTTTTCTAACTTTTGTTGCTAATGGCTTATTATGGAGTGAAACTAGAAGGTTAGTATACTCTTACTTATAGAATCCATATTATTATTATTAACTACCTAACAATTTCCCTACCAAAATTTTTCTCTATGAAAGGTTAAGGTGGCTTCTCCACCCTTGATTGTATGTGTTATAGTAGAAGTTGTTAACTCATTAATTTCACATAAAGTTTACTTGCTCTAAGTAAGATTGCACAAAAGGGTTATTTCTCTAGTAATTTTTGCTATTGTAATCCCCTCATAATCATTATATCAAAAGTCATGGGAAAGTGTCAGTGGTTCTATGATGGTACTCAATTGCCTTGCTGATAATGTAACTTGTGTAGCGAGGGTTGAAAATGAATTGGTCTCTTATGCTACAACTATTGGCTTCTTAACATGATTCTTTCACTAGGCCACTAGTATCTATTCATGGCCATGTCATCCAACAAATTATAAGAATCTCTTAAGATTTTCTCATAAAGGTGTAGCTAGATGTGATGCTTTTCAGTATTCTCATCATCCAATCCATCTTGTTGTAGAAGGTCTGCACCTACATCTATTTGGGTAGGACGTGGTGTGGGCCTCTCCTTAAGATGCCCTTGAACTTCTCCCATGCATTACAAATTTCTAACCCTCCATTTACATAATATTTGAAATCTCTATGTGCTTCCTAATGATAAAATTTTATGACACCCCATAGAGTTTTTGAAATTTCTTTTTCAGATGATCAAATGTGTCATAAAGGAATAAACATATTATCTTGGAAGATAAACATGTTATCCTATAATGGATTTGATCATTTAATAAAAGACTCCTAAGGCTAATGGGCCTTTCATGTACTAGATATTTTTTCTCTGAATGACACAGAAGGTAGAACATGGTCAATTTTAAATTGGGTTCATGGTTCCCTATAGAGGCAAGCCCATATAGTTAATTACATCTTAAAAAATCTTTCTTTCTAAGAGTACTCTCGATTAAAGAAATAAGTTATTATTTCTAAAAATTTCTAAGTTAGTTTTCAAAGAATTGATATTCTGATTTTTCAATTAAGATTGGTCCAAAATGGAGAGAGTTATTTTTGGAAGCCAAATGGAATGAAGTAGGAAATGCATATTGATACTAGGATGCCCAGTGGGCATTTCAACTATTCTATAATTAGGCTTTAAATTTTGGAATTTTGCTTTAGGTTTTGAGTTGATATTTTCTTAGAAAGCTAGGGCATAGATTCTAGCATCACAAGGCTATAGAAGTGCCTAAGATTGAAGGCTTATTCCAATAAGGGTGCTTCAAAACTTGATCTACAAGCGCTTTTTACACATGTCAAATCCTCGACCTAATTTTATTTTATAAATTATCAGACATTCCTGTCACTTGAGAGAACTAACCTATTTCTAACTCTTCTGGACTTACAACCTACGTGGAAAAGGTTGTTAGTTAACACCACCTAAGTGCATTTTAAATTTATGATGTTAAGTCTCTAGAATGCAAGATGGCTGAGCTTTTGAATTTTTAGGAAAGGAACATATGAACTTAAATTCACTCCCTAATCCCTAAGATAATGTAAGATATGAAATGCATCTAACTAATTCACACTTTTTAGATTTTTATGTTTTGATTCAAAGTTTATCTGAGGTCTTGGGTATGCACATTTATGCCTACATGCCATGCAAATAGAAATGGTTATGGGCCAAATCAATAATAGAAGGAAAGCTTCCCCAAGAAGGTGGTCATCCTCGTAGGTTAGACATCCATTATGTGTAATGGTAGAAGTCGCCCAATTCAAGGATTGAAGTAATATGATTTCATGATTTCAAGACCTAATTGGTTTGTAATTTATTCTAAATTTTTCTTAAGGCTTTAGTTTATGTGAAGTTTCAGATTTTCTTTTATTTCTTTATTTAATTATTTAGATTTAAGTTGGATATAAAATTTAGTTTTTCCTATGAGCCTAATTATCTAAGAATTTAATTACAAGAAAGTACAACACAAAAAGAAACTTAAAAAAGCAGGTTGATTCTATCATGCACCCAAAATAAATCAAGCTAGTTTAATTTAAGAAAAAGGCCAATGTGGTCAGGTTCCACTATAAACCCTAGATGAAAGATCAAATGGGTAGCCAAGCTCTGCCCTTATATAGCCTAGCCTAGAACTACAAGTCTAGATCTATAAGTCTTCTCTTTAGGATTGTCTCCTTCTTCAGGGACATTCATTGGGCTTCATAGCGGACCATTACACCTATCTTCTTGTAGGGTCAGCTCCTGCTAATTCTAACCTAATTGTAAGCTCAAATTTATATTTTGATTTCAAAAAATAATCATAATCCCTACAAAATAAATGTTCAGAAAATACAAATAACTCGCAGTAGTTATATTTCACAAATATATGGACTTAGCATTAGTTGCTTACCAATCCCACTTGTCTTATGGGCTATGCTTAAGGACTTAAGCATACATGCAAGAAAATAGTATTTTTATTTATTTATTTATGATAACAGTGCTTTCTAGCATAGCTCCATGCAAAGGATAATGTTAGATCTAAAAAGAACATCCTATCATCCAATCTAATGAGCAAACAATTCTAGACATGTAGTCTAAAATAATACACCACAAAGACATATGAAGCACATCATATCACAACACATTACCAGGAATCATAAAGAATAACAAAAAGACCTAACCTAAGTCTAGGGTTCGTGATCTAATGATCTAGGGTGTGAAAAAAGTAGGCTTGTGTAGCAAGACTTTGCTAGGCCTCTTTAGTTCAAGGTTCAATTTAGAGGTTTTGAGTTTGTTCGAACTTCACCTTTGGATGCTTTCAATTCAATTTGGATTTTTGGGTTAATTTTTTTCTTTGGAATTTGATTTTTCATTTCATTTCTTTGATTTGATTTATTCATCTTTAATTCTTAGTTTAGTTTTCAATTTGGTTTGGTTTAAATTATTTCATTTAATTTAGATTATTTCATTTGTTTCATTTGATTTTGTTTGAATTGTTTCTTTTGGTTTGCATTTATGCTTTAGTTTAGGTTATGTTTAGGTTTTTTAAATTATATTCATTTCATTTAGTTTAATTTATGTTAATCTAAGGCACTTAAGTTAATCTTTGACCCACTCTTAAGTTACCTTGATTATGGATTAAGGATTCATTAAGTGTTCGTTTATGATTTCATTAACTTAAGGTTTAATTACTTTTAATATATGTTTTTAATTTCCTTAACCCTAAAGTATGAAATGATTAAGTTCTTTAACTTAGGATGTTGGAAAACCATCCTAAATATTTTTAATGTTGATTAAAATTAGTTCAAATTATTTCATGATTTTATGAATTTATGAATTTTTTTCATTAATTATTTGATTCATATTGACTTTGGAATTTGGAAATTCAATAATTTCCAATCCAAATGTCAATTGGGTTTGAAATTTTTATGACAAGTGGAATTCCATGCCAATTTCATATTTTTAAAGTTTCATCTTGATTAGATTCATAATTAGAGTGTAATTAGGGTTTTAATTATTTCATTGAAGATCATTTCGAGATTTCATTTTTTTCATTGATTCCACTCTAAAAGATGTTTTCAATGTGGGTTCATTCATAATTTTTGAAATTTTAGTTGATTTATTGTGATTTAATTAATTTTTAGTTAATTATTTAAATTATTTAATTCAATTAATTACAAAATTAAGTTATTTTGTGATTTATTTAGTTTCAATGAATTTCATTAGTGTTTTTATGTTCATTAGAGTTTATTAAGTAGACTTCAGGTGATTTAATCCATTTTCAGGATTTATTTCATTTCATATTAATTTAATTAATTAAAATTAAGGCTTAGGATTTGAAATTTTATATTTCATGAAACTTTTTCCTATGGTGTGTTTTAACTTCAATTTTAGTTCCCCAAAGTTTTATTTGAATTGAATTAATGGTTTATGATTAATTAAGGTTTAATTCATTTTATTCAAGCTCAAATTAAGGTCAAAATATCCAAAAAATTAATTAAGTATTTTAATTTTAATGGATTCCTCTCATTAAGGTGAATCCATTGAGCTAAAGTTTGCAATTTTTGGATTTGTTTTTAATTTTCTATGATTTTAAAATTTTTTAAGATTTGTATTTAAATTTTTATGATTTTTATTTAATTTTTTAGTAAATTTAAGAGAGAATTTCATGTTTTGAAGCTGCGGGATGACATGGTGCCATCGCCACATGGCGCAATAGGATTTGGCTAGGCGGATCATGTGTGGCATATACATTAAAAGTGATGCCACAAAGGATGAACTGATTCGTTCCGTGGTATCCTTAAGTGTTAAAATTGGATCGTCCGACTAGATCTCGCTTGTCCATTCCAAATATAAGGATCAGATGGTGGAGATCAAATCCCGAGAGCCTCTGGCTAAATACAAACATCGTTCATCATTTTCGCAAAATTTTTGGTGATCGCCGATGAATTTAGAAGCAATTTTGATTGTAAAATGATTAGTGATCAATTTACAACCAATCCGTACGGTTTGATCCATATGATGATCAAATTCCTTTCGTAAAGGACTAAAACTGAATGCTTAAATGATCGGTGGTGGAGCGTACCTAGTTTATGGCGATCACTGACGGTGGGATTGACTCAATTTACTTCGCCTCAATGTGATGATGCTTTGTATGCAATTTGGTGGCTTGCCTTTTTATGGATCATCTCCTAGACCAACCTCAAATCATTTTCTGGTTTGCTAACAACGAGGAGACAGAGTGGTGATTCATTTGAGGTCATATCGACCTCTAAAATGTGTTGGAACATTCAGTTTTATATAAGAACCTCTCCCTTGGATTTCACCATTGAAGGGAGCTCAGTGGCCACTGGATTTCATCTATTTTTTGGCATGCCGACTATGAGGAGTCGGGGGAATGGTCACCCTCTTCATCTCCTCCCTTGGTGAACAATTTGAGATGAAAAGAGGAAGGGAATTCGCCCCCCCTTCTCTCCTCCCATGCTTGGCAGAGAGGCATGCTTATGGCCTTCTCGGTGGCCAGATTCTGACCATCAGCAGCAACAAGGCCGACCAATGGGTGGATTCAATCCCCCTTGGCATTGTGAACAATTTTAGATCAAGGGTTCATAAGGAGGAGGGCATTTTCCCTCTCTTCCTTGCTTAGCCAAGCCTCCTCCTTTTCTTTCTTTTTCTTCTTCCTCTTCTTCTTTGGCTTCTCTTTGGAGGAAGTTAAATTCTCCTTGACTTCTTCCTTTGGTGGCCTTCAATTGATTGACAACCATATTCCTTGTCTTGAAACTAAGAGATGGAATTCAAAAGGGATAAGGGATTAGGGAAATCAAAGTGGACTTTACTTCATGTAATCCCTCTTTTCCATTAGATAATCTATATTTTGGTTGGATTCAGAATTGATTAGTTTGATTAAAATTGTTTGGCAATCTCTTTTAACCCATACAAGGATGAACTTAGAAAAATTTGCATAGGTTTAGTTTTAATTTGAATCCATTTGGTGATTAATCATAGCATTAGAATTAATTTAAGTTTTAAATGCTTGAATCACCATTAATTGGTTTTAAATTTTGATTTATATCATCCTTGACTGTCCATTGGATGATTAGGAATTGGCTTAACCCATGCCACATGAGGGTTTAGCCCAACTCTAAATCAACTTGACCCATTTTGCCTTAAATGGGTTAAGTTGTATTTGGTTGAGTCAAATAACCAAATTTAACTCAATTAAATTATGTTCACACTCCAATCATATTTAGTCACATGTGTGAAATGATTTGGAGTGATTTATTTTATTTAATTTCAAGTTCATTTCAATTTGAACCCATTTGACCTATAGTGAGCTTATTGGGTTAAGCTTGGGTTTCATTTAGGTCAAATGACCAATTTTACCAAATTAGACCAAATGATGGGTTGGATTGTGTTTAATTATCATTTCTAAATAATTTTGAGTAGTCAAATTGAATTTATTTCAATTTGATTTGGATTGGATCCCAATAGAACCCTTTTAAGTTTATTTAGACTAAGTAATCTAATTAACCCAATTAAGGCCTAAATAAAGTGGATTTTTTTAGATTCATGATTAAACATGTTTATTTAATCATTTGGAACATTTGGAATGATTGCATTTGGTCAAATTTTTGGTGGGTTGACCTTTGACTTGGTGGGACACACCTAAGTCAAATCTATGTCAAATGGGTTGACTAAATTTAACTTTGATTTGGTTTTAGATTTATTCATTTTGATTTAATTGAATTTCAATTTGAAATATTTTGACTTTGTTTAATTTAATCCAAATTTGAAAATTGGGTCAAGTCCATCTAAGCTCATTAGGTTAGATCAAACTCAAGGAGGGTGCACTAGATCACTAAGTAAAGTATCCTAAATATTGAATTAAGAGATTCCTAATTAAGATTAATACATCCTAGTTACTGATTTTAGAATGTTATTAACCTCATGCAAAAAATGAGGTCAATAAATAGACCCCTAATATGTGTAGTGGATCGATTAGAATACATTGCACATATTGGCATTGACAGAATTAGTCAACACTACAAGCATAAGCTGGGAATGGTTCAAATGCAAAATTATGATTCTTGATTTTGATTTTGATTTATATATATATATATATATATATATATATATATATATATATATATATATATATATATATATATATATATATACTTATTATGGAGTGATTCACTCTTAGGAACTTAAATCACTAAGTTCTAAGATGAATAGGGATGTCATTAGGAGTGGATCCAAAGGATGGTCTAGTCCTAATGCAATCACTGTGCTCAAAGAAGATGCTTTTAAGGAACTTACTCTTATTTGAGGATAGTAGTTGGAGAGGATGCCAATATCAACACTTACTCCTATTCCATACTACATAATATTTTAACCAGGGAAAGATGCCACAAGGTGATTTATTCTTATCTGGTTATCTATTAGGTAGGGGTCTTTGGAGACATGATTCTTACCTAAATAGCTTGAAAAGGAAAGGGGTCTTAATGACTTTATTCTATCCTTAATGTCGACTAAGGTACTCACTCCTTTATGATTGGCTAATAAGAAGGGGCATTCAATGGCTTAATTCTTTCTTGAGTACTATAATGAGGAAGAGGGGTCTTCATGACTTTTTCCTAGACCTCAAATTTTGGCTAATAGGAAAGGGGTCTTCATGGCTTGTTCCTAACCTAAATAGCTTATTTGACAAGAAAGGGGTCTTCATGAGTTATTCCTAATCTTATCATTTTAGAAAGAATGCCTACTGAGCAACTTATTTCTCTCTAGCTAGTTATTAGGAAGGGGCCTTCAATGGTTTAATCTAATTTAAATAGCTTGGATGTAGGAAAAGGGGGGTCTTTGATGACTTGATCCTAAACCTCATATATATATATATATATATATATATATATATATATATATATATATATATATATATATATATATATATATATATATATATAGATAGGGTCTTATTGACTTGATCCTAACCTAAGTCATTTTTAGAAGGATGCCTACTCTAGGACTTACACCTTTATGATTAGCTATTAAGATTGGGCATTCAATGGTTTAATCCAACCAAAATAGCTAAGGAAGAGGAAAGGAGTCTTTGATGACTTTATCCAATCCTCAAAATTTTGGCTAATAGGAAAGGGGTTTTCATGACTTATTCCTATCTCAAATATCCTATGTGATGTGAAAGGAGTCTTAATGACTTAATCCTATCATGTGAATAATAGGAATAGTGCCATGAAAATCATGATCCATACCTATGGAAAGTTAAAAGAAAGGTGCTACAAATGTGCTTACTCCCAACTTAAGGAAAGAAAGAGTTATGTCATAAAAGGCTTATTCTCAATTTATGAGAACGGTGCACAAAGGCTTACTCCAAACTCATAAGGAAGACATGAGAAAGGTGCCATGAAGGGCTTGCTCTCAACTCAGAGTATATATAGGAAAGGAGCCACAAATGGGCTTTCTCCTAACCTATGGCATGAGAAAAAAGGGCCATAGTGACTTAATTTCTAATCCTTAAGTCTTTTGACTAAAAAGCAAGAGTCTCATGGACTTAATCCTTACTTGATTAGTCTAACCATGAAAGATGTTGGAAGATTTTCTTCCATTTCTTGATTTCACTAACGCTTCTAAAAATGAAGAAGTTTAGTGTAAAAGGGTTTTAAACAGTTAAGATTTATTTTTGAAAGAGGATTTGGTTATATTTTTGGCACAATCCTTTACTATGCCATAGACATAGAATTTCATCATTTTTCTTGTTTCTCTTACCTTTCTTTCTTTTTTTTTAATCTCAAAGTTACATATAACCATGATAGATGTCTGATCCATTTTAGGCAAGACATTATATGGTACTAACCTAAGAATTTTATCTTTTTGAACTTGCATGTGACTTTATAGTTCTTAGGTTCTAAAAACCAAAGTCAACCAGTGCTTCTCAAATAAAAAAATTTTCTTTTTATTTGGATATATATTTGATTTTGGTTTTGTTGACATGACTCAATCGCTTATAAGGCCTTCTCTTAGATTCAAAAGATCTAGAGATTCCTTTGAAGTTTTTAAAAGTGACTAAGAATCAAGGTACACAAACTCTTGGATTCTCATGGATACATTTTTTTATTCTATTCTTTTTTCCTTAATCAATAAGGGAATTGAAAGGATTATCTTATTAGAGAAATTAAATTACTTATGTTAATTTATTATTCTTTTAATGGTTTTATGAAATGATATTTTAGAAATGGCTTTGATTAATTCTTATTTGTTTATTATTTTAATCCAATATAAATGATATTTCATAAATGAATTGAGCCAGCTTTTAACCTTATTCTTTAATGAAAACAAAAATAGCCTCAATATGATGGCATCATCAAACTTCATTATTCTTAAGGATATCAAATATCTTTAGAAAGTTAATGATGTGCATGTTAGGATCTTTCATGGCAAGGCCTTTGAACTAGGAGATCTTGATCATTTATAGTGTGGCAAGTTTGATCTCAAAGTTGTTCGCCTACACACTTGGCTTGATGATAGTTTTGGGGATGCAATGCATTGTGAGAAGTGAATATTATTATAGTGCTTTTCCATCATAGCCATACCTCATCCATCATCTAGATTTTCTATTAGTTTGCTCCGATCTAGTTTTCTTTTCTTCTCTCCCTAAGTGTCTTTAGTATAATTCTTTATATTTCATGATTTTTTAGAAGTGGGGGTAAACCACTAAACCAGTGCATACATAATAATCAACCTATAAAATAGAGTTGACAAAATGAAATAAAATATGAAAAAATAAGTAAAGAAAAATAAAAATTATCCAAAGTAATTGAAATCAACTGAGCATCAATTTTGGATTGTAATCCCCAATAAAGGTGTTAAAAATTTGATGTGGTGCAAGTTAAATCATCAATGCAAAACAATATTATCACTCCAACTAATAAATAATGAGTAGAATATCATTCATATGAGGATTACACATCAATATTGAAATTGGGTTGGTTATCTATTATTTAGAAAGTATGTGAAGTACTCTTGAATATACCAAAAAAGGCTAATAAAATAATAGGAGGAATTTGAGTGGGTGATCTCAATATAATAATACCTTCAGATTGGGTTTCATCTAGATTATTTTATGCAATTAAAATTTTAATAAAAAAGTTATTTTTACCTAAGTATAATATGGCCTCTACCTTTCTCTCAAAAACCTAAGGTCCTCATTTTCTCTCATAGCATACATACCTCTCAATGATAAATTAATGCAAGAAAATTTATTAAATTTTTTGGATCTTAAAAGGATTGCATAACTTAGTAGCAACTATCTCTAACAATAGACCCACAACTATAGTGTTTTGTTTTTGTTGAATCTATTTTTTACTTTTGGGTTTCAAGCAGACCTCCTAGTCTATTAAAATAATGGTAGTCAATTCAATAAGTGATAGAACTTAGAATAAAATACATAAAATTAAGAGAAACAAAACTCCAAATTTTTATTAAAATCAAAATAAACACAAAAATAATATAGCTAAACTTAACACATCAAAAGGGTGTTTACTTCCTAAGAAAAAAAAAACTAAGAAAGATTGGTACATGATTGTTACAATAAATAAAAGAAAGAAAGATAAAACTTATGTCAAACATGTAAAGAACACCTTCATTTTCTTATCTTATTACTGATGAGCTCTCCATAATGGCCTTCCCAAGAAAGTCAAAGAATTCTCTACAAAATCCTATCTTGGACTCCCCGAAAATCTTAGAATAAATCTTAGATAAGTCCCCAAATATGTCTTCATGGTTTGTTTAAAAAGGGTTGCTTTTAATCTCCCTAAAAAGGCATGAATTTGATGAAGATAGGGCAATTCATAGAAGCCGCCGGCTCTTGAGCACCAGGTTCAAGCACTTAGACGACATGTTCTATTTTAAGAACACTATAAACTTCTTATTTTTGAGCTTAGGCACCATGATTAAACACTTAGGCATCAATCTCTCTATCATGCACAACATGTAAAATTGCATTTTGGAACATAAGCATTTAGGCTTCAACCTCTCTACCTAGTTCTTGTAGTTAGGCACCTAGGAATTGGTGTCTGGTGTTTACACACTAGCCTGAGTTGGCTAAGTTCCAAACACTAATTATGCACTGGATCACACTAGTAACTCCAATATCTTCTCTAGATGATTCTCCATATGATTAGATTTTTCCCATCCTCATGGGTTTATAAAAATTTAAAATTCAAATAAAATTGCTATGAAAGTCTAAAATGCATCTAGAAACATGTGACAAAACAAAGTCTAAGGAAGAAAAACAATATGTGTAACTTTTAGAACTATCATAGTAATTTGGTACTGTGAAATATGTATAAGACAATTTATAAGCATTTATGACTAGTCTAAAACCATTAAAAAGAAAATAGGAAACTCTTATCAATTAAGTTTGTATGTTCAGAAAAAATTTCTTTATAATATTAAAAATATTAGGGCCTTTGATAATGTTATAACAAGTGGTAAATTCTAATTAGAACCCATCACTTGACTTGCTATATAATGGAATTCACCAAACAAAAAGACCATTAAAAGCATGTAATGGAATACAAAATGGTTATCAAACTATATACTAACATCACAAAGTAAAGATAGGGTAGTCAAGCTTGGCAAGGCATTCACTCAACTACATATTTATTGAACAACTAGTTTTATTAATTTAAACACAACTATTATCACAAACTTGAAGTAATGCAAGGCTTGGTTGAATTTATTGAAAAATAAGACATAAGCCCAAAACCGAATTTCACATTGAATGAAGTAAAAAAAATTATTATGATAGTTTGGGAAGCTTTGGAAAGCCAATTGCTCTAACTATATATAAAGAAATGCAACATGATGAGTTTAGATGATATATCAACATTTATTTAATTGGATTTTTGATATTTTTGTATCTTCTTTATATCAATTAATAATTGAGATGAAATTATCCAAATTTAAAAAATGTTGCCATGCAAATTCCTAGTATAATTTCTTCTATCTGTGAAAGAAATTAGACTATCTTTGAGAGAATTCACACAACAAGAAATAATACTTAGAACATTAAATGCTAAGAAATCTTGAGTATGTTTAATACAATCTTAAATTAAAAAATATGAATTAATGTTATATTTATTAGTATTTTTATATATTTATTTTAGCTATGATGATGATGTATAATCAAAATAATCTCATATTTACTTCATAGATTACACCCAAAAAAAGTTACGATCCATTAGACTATATAAGCCTTGGAATGCTATTTTTAGATAGATTATGATGGTTCAATACCTCAACTTAATTATGAATATCTAGAGATTGAAATCTAAGAAAAGGATGCAATTTCAACTATTGAAGAACCCAATATAGTAAATGATATGAATACTCACTATATATTCTTAATAATAATTAAATAAATTATCTAATTAACATAATCATATATTTTATATATTTAATTTATTGATTGAGATAATTGTGATGTCAGAATTGAAATTAAAATACTAAAATATGAATTAAACACTTGAGGAGGCAGTATTTACGAACTCACCTTTTACCAATATGACTTTTAAGGATGCATATTCGGGGGATGAAATTAAAATATACTTGAATTATTTATTGTTATTTTATATTTGAAACTAAGTGTATTATTGAATTTATAAACTAATGAAGTATGATCAAATTATAAATATTTGGATTTATCAACACTATTATGTTGAATCATGATGGTCTATCTTTCAAAATTGCACTTTGTTCATGCATTTAGAACATCAAATAATATTTTTCTATAACTTATATTACTTGTTTTGTATGTTTTTTACTTGTTTCTAGATTTCTCACATCTTCATTCATTTTTAGCACTTCAATTCTTGAAGGAAGAAACCATATGATTTCATGGAAATATCTTTTTTCCTTCATTTTGGGCGGGGGTGTCTACAAAGAAAGGTTAATCACTTAAATAGATAAGAATGCATATTTGTCCAATCTGAATATAGAAAAACCGACCCATTGCTTTTGAATTAAACATTGTGTAAAGGAAGAAAATGGCTGTTTTGACACATTTATGATCTATCCACAGATTCCACACTTTGATATCTTTTATTGATAGAGCAAATAATTTCGGAAAGAGAAAGTCTGGACCAAAGTTCCATCCTTATCAAAGAAAGCTCCATCTCTAACTTTTTCTTTTCAAACATCAACAAGACACCAAAATTATGTCTCTTTCTTTTCAATCTCAAATTACATCACATGAATGCTAATATGAAGTGCTTATAAGAAATCTGAAGCCAGCAATTACAATTTAAATTTTCATTGTAGAAATTATTTGACATTTTTGGCTTATTTTTTTTTATTTAAACTCCTAAAAAAAGGAGATCAGATTTTAGATGAATATTAAAGCCCTTTTTGTCACCCAAAGCAAAGATATTAAGATCATATTGTTTTAAGTTCTGAACATTAGAAGTGGTTCCTATACAAACTTTAAGAGAAGATTATATTAATGTACACATTCTCACAGGTAGTTTTATTTGGTGTCACAAAATATCTCTAGTTTTCAAATAGAACAAATTGTTTTTTCTTTTTTTCTTCTTCAAATAAACAATTTTGTCTTTTTCGAATAATATACTTCTAAGCCTAATATATGTCTACGCAAACTAACAGAATTTAAGATTGCGTGCATAAAGACGTATGTGATGTTGATGAACCTTTATGCATGTGAGTATACATAGATATTATTTAAAGTACAACGAAAATTAAAACTCTTAAATTAGAACCTGACACAATAGCGCTTGAAATTAGCAAGTTATATTAAGCTAAAATTAAACAAGTTTTTATTATTTCACTTGTTAAAATAGATCTACTTCATACCATATAATACCGCCCCGCTCCATTACAATAGATTTTTGAAATATTTTATGGGATTGCATCCCAACAATGGTACAAAACTCTCATGGTTAGAAAGATCAGGATGCCATGCATCTTTGTGGCATCCCGCAATATATATATATATATATATATAGAGAGAGAGAGAGAGAGAGAGAGAAATGATATGGAACTCACTCTGGTGAACCCGACCGAGTTAAGTGATAATCGGGAGATTATCGCGCTTTAATCGCTGGATTTGTTTCTGGCCGTTAGATTCGATGATTGAGTTTGAACTTTTTAACCGTTTGATTGACGGGCCTCTTTTCTCGCCTTGATTTGTGTTCGAAGGCGTTCTTGATTCCCTCCATTCGTTAGTGGATTACGCTGCGGCTTGATCCTTTGCCTTGTTCTGTGTTCCTTGGAATGAATCTGAGCCTTTGATTGGCATGCACGCTTCAGCAGTGGGATGAAGCTTCTGGGAAGCTTTCCTTAATCTGTCTTTTGTTTTGTTTCCTTTGACCATTCTGAGACGCCCAGAGGGGAGGAGAGTCGAGAAGCGAGAAGGGGAGAAACCCTAGGGTTTCGATCTGATGAGGCGGTTCCTGGTGAACAACTAGGGGAGAGGGTGGGGAGGAGAGAAAGAGAGATCAAGAAGATAAGTTTTGAAAATATTCATTACCCTATGTTAGATTTCTTCCTTTTATAGCTTTTCTTTCTTAGATCTACGCCTTCTAATTACAGAATTCTGCTGTTAGGGTGATTCTCACTGCTCAAGATTAAGGTAAGTGTAGTCATTACTCTACTTACTCTTCTTGTTTTCTCATCTGCGATCTGTTCTTCTGTTGTAGCTTATTTTGTTATGGAATTTACTTTGGCTTTGGATATGGCTATTGGTTTAGTTCTTCAAATTTCACGGCTCGGTCTAAAGCTTTTATATGTCTTGTATTTAATAAAGTTTGTTATTTTGATTTTTGTTGTTAAAATTCTTCATCAATCGCTCTGTCACTGTAAAACTTATGTCTTGGATATTTGTATTTCCTGGTCTGAGACGTAACTTTACTCTGATGTTATATTTTGGGTATATTGGTAAAATCCTTAAATTAACCTGCCTTCTTCTATCTCTCTTTTGTTTGTGTTGATGTATTCATATTAGTGAGAGAGAGAGAGAGAGAGTGAGAGAGAGAGAGAGAGAGAGAAAGAGAGAGAGAGAGAGTGAGAGAGAGAGAGAGAGAGAGAGAGAGAGAGAGAGAGAGAGAGATTTCATAATAGAGTCATTGAATAGGACAAACAGTATAATTATTATCCTTAGTAAATTAAAAAAAAATAAAAATAAAATATTTATTTGAAGTTAGGGGTAATTGTGCATGGAGGACTTCACAAAGTAGGAAAGACCGAGAGGGCTAGATCTATGAAATTATGCTATTAAAATTAATTTTTCATTATATTCATATATTATATCAATATTGTTTCTCTAATGGATTAAAATGTTTTTTTTTTTCCTGCAGTTATTTGAATGGTGGTTCTAACAGTACTATACTACCTTCGCTGGTTACTGACTCTGTTATTCTTAGTGGACGAATAGCTTGTAAATTAAATTATTCTCCATTTTCCTCGATGAAGGGGACCAGTTACTGGCTCTATAGTTTATATTTATATTTCCCGAAGAAAGTTTAGTAACATAAGAAATAGTGTTATAGCCATGAATAAGTGGCTGAAAGAACGACAACGTTATTAAAAAAAAGATGAGGTTGGTAGTTTTCCTCCAGCACAAGGATGGGCCAGCTCCATGTTCTTCATAGGAGAAGTGGGGCTACGAAAGAAAAAATAATGGGGCAGCATTTGTTTTTTTCCCTGATCTTTGTCCTATTCTGAACTTATAAAGCGAATATGCTGGTTTAGTTCTGACAATGATCTCTCTCCAAATATTGAGACTACCTAATCCCTAGAATTAACTAAGGGACAATTTTAAGGTAAAAATAGTTTTGAGGTATAGCGTAGAGCATGAATTTCTTACATTATTTACTAAATATCATCATGAGAAAATATTTCTAAAATCTCTATTTTGGTTGCGATACCATGAGTTCACGGGCGGACTCAAGCACAGTTCAGGATGAAATTTTTTCTGAACATACAAACTTAATTGATAAGAATTTCCTATTTTCTTTTTAATGGTTTTAGACTAGTAATAAATGCTTAATATTTTTAATATGGGCAATTGCCAACCCCCCACCTAAAATTTTTTGTTACCATTTATTTTTGTCATAACAGATAAATTTGCCCATCTTGAAAAAAATTAATGCTGATTCCGCCCCTGGATGAGTTACTTTACAAGAAATATAATACGAAGACAACTAACGCATGCCACAGAAGTGGACATATTATTGATGCTTAGATCAAGGCTCTATACAGATTTGACTCATCAAATACCAACTCCAAGATCAGATTGGGCTTTGGCCATTTGATTGATTTTTAGGTTTTATTTCGTAAAAGGAGCTACAGATTTATGGCTCATTTGGTAGATTCTTAATTAATTTATTTATTTAGATGAAGTTGGTTGATAAATTTCTATCAGGAAACTGTTTATGAAGTTATTTCAAAATTGTTCACTAAAGGCATGTTTTTGTTGATAAAATTTTGGCAAATTTAATACAAACATCAAATATTACTATATAAAGCAACTACATTAAGTGAACATGAAAGCATTCAGAAAGCTACTATGTATAAATATTAATGTTCTTAACTAAAATTATGAGTGAAACATACTCGAATACTTGGTGCTCCTAACAAAAGCACAATTGTAGGGACATAAAATTGGAACCTCAACATTTTCTTCTATAGTAAACATATGTTTGCTTCTGTATATATTTGATAGCTGTGTTTTATATGACAGCTTGAAACACCGAAAACAAATCATATTTCCACAATAGAAGCAGAACACTTCATTCTCATTCCTGATCCCGCATTTGTGAAAGACTGTACAATAGGTAGCCTTTTTACTAGATTTTTATTGACACTATTAATTCTAATACGCTTTTAATTAGAAAAGGAATGGATAATAAAAAGGCTTTTTATGTTACTATTGATGATATTTAATACAAGCCATGTGTTTCATTAATGAAACCTTTGGATTCAGATATGTCAGGAGTGGAACTTGACATACTTTGCCAAACAAACTAGGTGAATAATAGCAAGTATAGAAGAAAATAAGAGCATGGAGAGGAGGGGAATATTTGGATCACTATTTTTCTAAAACTTAATTTCCCCTCTTTAAGTGATTTTAGTCTTCTTCAATGGTAAAGTTTAGTCCCAAGAAGCTCAATTTTATGGATAGCCACAAGCTTTAAAAACTCCTCTGCATGCAAGGTGACTCCTGCCGAGGCTGAGCAAATGTCATGCTAGCTCGCAAGTGCAAAGAAGGTTCATATGGAGCAGGCATGTGAGGTGATGCTTACTAGCTCCAAATGTTAAGAGATACCATTTATTTGGAGGTGAGTGAAGCTCTTCTTATTTACTGAGATGGTGAGGTGGCCAGCATCACGAGTACAAAACTCATGGAGACTCACCGAAGGATGGTCGGCTTGGTATGTGTTACATTAGTGATTTTCCATGCTGGCCCCAACTCAGGCAATGTAATTTGTAAGAAAATTTTGGGGTAGCCTATTAGTCTAATTAATATGTACTTATTTTTCTTTTAGATAGGATACATGAGTGCTCTTTGTCCCATACTGGAAGAGATTGTGAAACCACTAGTGACTCTAGGAGGTAAGGATCCGCTACATATTCTTAATAAATTTTTGTTTGAGTCAATTTTTTCATCCTTGATGAGCCACGAATTAATTGATCAAAAAGTGGGCAAGTTTCTTGGTCAAGTGTCTAGTGAAGCTAAGGCACTAGCCTAGTGTGTGGTTGGTACCTCTATAGAGTTATTGAACTTAGTCTCTAAACTTCTTGGATATATAGTTCTCTCTCGCTAACTTCTTGCTGCATTTTACAAGTGTGACCTCCATGAATAAGTTGGGGAGGGATGCAAGTTCACAAGTGGCTACTCCTTCTAGGGCATCTAGACTTGACCTCCTAGTGGAATGTGACCAGCCTTTACCTAAATCATTGCCACTACCTCTCCTAGTTCATGACCATGGGTGTGGTTGATGGCTATCTACATCAAGAAGTGATAAAGCTGAAGGAGAGATAATGATGTATTACAACTACCTAGAGACATCGCATTTTAGCCAGTTCATAACTAAGGGTGAGTTCATCCTTCTATATCTAATTAGGAGAGGGATAATCTCCCCAGATGTATTATTAGATTAATTTTTAAAGTTTTTTTCTTAGAGCCATGTGAAGTAGACTCACCATTATGTTTTGTAAATGTAAAAAAATATAAATGTCTAAATAAATAATTTATCTGGTTAAAATTATATATGTCCCACTTACTTATGACTCCTTTATTATTTTAACCAATTTTAACTTATGTTGTAAGGGCTACCTTGTTTTTTATGGGAGACATCTTTGCACCATGAGAGAGTCAAGTGAATAAACCTCTCTATAATGATAAAAAATGGTAAAATAAAACCTAGCATTTAATGATGAATGTGATAGTGCCTTAATATGAGCCATTTTTTTCTTTATAAATACCTCTTGCTTGAGGATAGACCTTGTCCATTTTCTTTGTACCATTTTCTTTATTTGCTTCTTTTCTTTTGTTGAAAGTTCTTATTCTTTGAGATAGTATCCTTGAGGAAGTGCCACCAAGCCATCATTAACTTCAAGTATAACAAGTCTTTAGCTATAGCTCCACTACTAGCCAACATGGTCTTCCACTATTATTATTTCTTTATGCAAGCATTTTATGAAGACAGGTACTTGACTTTGATATATAAGATGAATTATGTATCCACCAGACACATTTCATGATAGGGTTTTGATTTCTATTTTGTATAGAGTTTGTGAAAATGTTGAACTTTTACAAACACATCCGAGCTCAAGTGCTTCCTAAATCCATTGTGAGCATTGAGACGCTTATCACATATCTATGAAAAGAAGGTTTCCTACAGTCATACATTATTTTACCATATCTTTGTCACAAAATTATTCAAAGATGGATGCATCAATTTCTTGAACATTAACATGCAAATGTAAGGCCTAGTAAGTTAAGGAACTGAAAGATAAATTTCTTGTTCATGAAGCCATCCATTAGGTGGCAAGTATTATTAGACCTATCTCATTCAATAAATGTGTGGTGTCCATCTTTGAGTTGAATAAGGGAGAACAAATTTTCATCAAGAAATTAAGAGGATGGACCATGTTCATTCTCATCATCACCATGGTGCTATGATGTACTCAAACATGCATCATAAATGACCCATCTTTAACTCATCTCAATGAATTTTTTACGTGTAAATTTCATTATTTTTGTAATGCATATTTTATCTTCGTAGGTAAAAATTCTTACTCTTTCTTAATAGACCCTGAGGTGTATGAGTTATTAGGTGCTATTCCACTAAGATCATCTAGCTCATTAGCAATCACTAAAAGCTACATGACTGTAGTCATTCTCAATGTGATTTCATCTAAGGGTTCATTATTGACTCAACATGAAATAAACAGCCCTAATGCCTTAGAGGCAATTTTGGAGTGTGTTGATACTAAGGGAAAGATCCCTTGCCATTGATGACTCATTATAGATAACAAATTAGTGAAGGTATAATCATAGTCTCCACTCAAGACTCTCTTGGGGAAAAGGAAGGCAGTCATGAATTACCCATTGAAGAAGTGGTAGAAGAAAAAAGTGTCTACTCCTAAGACTCCAACCTGTATTGGCTTCTATAATCCAATTTTTGTTTTCCCTTCACATGGCATTTTTGATTTGGGGATTATAATCAAAATTTTTGTGCCACTATTTGGCAGGTCGCATACATACTATCATTAAGTTATCGAATTAAAAGAAACTTCTTTTGTAAATCTCCATGAGGAATTCATCTTTTAATGGAAGGCCAACAAAGAGAGTGAGTCTTTTCATGGGGTGCTTATAAAGATCAATGGATGCCTAGATGAAGTTAGTTGAGGAGGCATTGTAGGATATTGTTTCAAAATACACTCAATGAATAGAGGATTTCTAGAAGATCTGGACTCCTAATTGTAACAACAATAACTCGATGCAAAATATGATGACTACATAGAGTATAACCTACAAAAGCTTGTTACTAATTGTGAGCTTAATAGTAGCTTCATCGATAAGGAAACCTTCTATGATTTTAGTTGGAATCATCTGAAGATATGAGTAATGGGGCAAGCATTACCCATTGAAGGTGGAACATCTTTTTTTAACTTTTTTCATGTATTTTATTATTTTTATTCTATTATAATGACCTATAAAAGAAAACTTCCAATGCTTTGGTAATAAATTATAATAAAAATTACTCTTTTGTTCTTTAATACTTATCAAATATTGAATATCATTTTTGACATATCTCTGTAATATAGTAATGTGTAGTTGGGATGACTTCGTTAAGTCAACTTATGTGGACCTCACATTTTAGAAGATTATCACCTAAACTTCTTAGCTAGAAGGGACCCACATGCTACTTATTGTAAATCTCAATGAAAAGGGAGAGTCTCCATTTATTAGGTTACATGATAACTTCATGCAATGTCTTGGTGATACTTGAATCTCTGAGATGACATGAGTTTTCTTCGGAGGAGAAATAGAGAAGGCATGATGACACCAGTGGTTGAACCTTCAAATAAATGATAAATATTATTTGAAATAATTTCCAAGATTCTTAAGTGGAGTTAAAGTTTTGACTACAATTAGTGTTGACCAACCCTAGGTTTCAACCCAACCAGAAGGTTTAGTCAACTTCAAGTCAATTGAGTGAATAATAGAGACAACTATTGCTTATATTAAAAATTGTGGATTTGAGAAATAGGTTTTAGTGGATTAAATCTATTGGAACACTTGAAAGTGAAAGCAGAGTATTTGAAGAATAATTCAAAATTTTTTATGAATCTGAAGTGGATTAAGACCACCTAATACAATGATGAAATATACTAGGTATAATTAAATAATAGCTTGACTGAGATCCTTTAAAGTATAGTTTAAATGGGTCTTTGTAAAAATACTCAGACCAAATTTTTTTAAGAGATATGAAGATATAGCTGAAGAATTCCATAGGAAAATTTTACAATAAACATGCAAATAAAATAAATAAATCACATACCAAAGTGTTTTGCATGGGAAAAAACTAAACCCTTCACGTGCTTCGCAACCCAAGCCTCACCAAAAGGTTAAAATACACTCCAATTTTGATTCAAACTAGCATAAACTTCAATCTACTAAAAAATAGGCCTTTTATATGTCAATAAACGTTAATTTAACTTCAATCAAAGGAACCACCAACTCTTCCATTCAAAGCCGACCCTCTTTTGAATAAATTATAATTAATTTATTTTAACTAACATGTTTGAACACCTCTATATAAAATATTAGAGTTTATAGAAATTATTTAATTTATGAATCTAATTTAAATTATAGATTTTTATTATCATTTTTTTTGAAAAATATTGATAATTTTCAAAATTTATAAATAAATTTAAGAGGATTCTCTAAAGTTTTGCACTAGAATTTTCTAATAATTTAATAAAATAATATTCATTTTATTAATAATTTTAACTTTTAATACATTATTTCTACAAAAATTAAAATTTTTCCCCTATTGGTCCAATGAGAATATAATGTTTTATGTGAATTAAATTTGTCATTTTTAATTTAACCAAATTTATTTAGACTTATTATACATGTTTTACAGTTTTTAGTAACAAAAATAACAATATTTTATATTTTATTAATCATTAAAATATATCAAAGATTTTAGAAATTTAAATTGTGTTTATTTGAATACATCATCATAATCAATTAAAAGAGAAAATAGCAAGAAAAATTAATAATAATATTAACAATCATAATATTTTAAAATTTTAAAATTTGAAGTGTATTAATAAAATTAAATAATTTTGAAACCCCAATTTTAGATAAAAATCATAAATAAATAATTTCACTTCCATAATATGATTGAGTTTATTTAACGAAAAATCGTTGTAGAGCACTCCACCTATATGCTTATACTCGTCAGCTGCGTATATGCATTAGACAAGGAGATATGCAATTCATTACACCATCACAATAATTCTACACTTGATTTATTTGATTTCAACTTCACTCTCACTTATGAGATTTATTATATCAATAAACTCCAATAATATTGATATTTATGTACACAAGTTTGTTGCCTATAAAGATAACTAGTTTAATGGAAACCCACATTCTTGGATCACCCTTCACTACATCTTAGATTTTGATTATATTTTAAATTATGTTAATAGCCTACAAAATCAACATCATAAATGCTAGCTCTTTTTTCTTTGAAGCGATTTAGTAGCCTAGAACTACATTCTTTAATAGGTGATTTTGGTACTTTAGATTAGATTGTGGCTTATTACCCCAAACTTAACTCTAATAATGATTAATTTATTTATCATTAGATGATATTTCATTTGATAATAAAAATTTTATAATCATATTTAATGTGATCACTAAAGGGGTTAATTAGCCAAAAGCTTGTCATTTTAATTAATAATAATGATATAAGCCTTAAAATAATTAGACACCATAAATGGGTTATAATGATAAATCATCATGATCATATGAGTTAGCCTTATGATATAATAACTTTTCACATACTTGGGTAACTAATAACCTATTAGCTTCTTAACATAAGGAGAATGTAGTTTGGTCATTTTGATGTGTAACCCTTTAATGGTTCGAATGAAGATTATTTGAGTGGGATTAGAATTCAAGATTGATTATTATGTTTTTTTTTTATGTGTTATGCTACTTTGTTGCTTGGCTACATTAGGATGGATATATTCTTCTATAGGTACTCAATGTAAAGCCATCGCTTCTACTTTCACTTTTACTGTGGCCATGCATTAATATATAAATGCTACAATGTTATACATTTTTTGTTGTTAGGTATGTATTATTTCTACAATTATTATGATGTTTTCATTTAGCTTTAGGATAATTTTGTGGTGTATGTGTGTGTGTGTGTATGTATGTATGTATGTATGTATATAAAGTATAAGCAAAGTTTCTATCCCAGGGCAAGTTGATCTAATTCTTAAGAAATAGGTATACAATCTAAACAAGAAGATAGGACCAAGAACATAATGAAATTAATACTTATATTTTACTATTTAAATTATTTGATCTTATTAGTTAGGACTTCGCTACTTCTTTATATGTTTTTGAGTATTTTGTATTGAGCTAGACTTATTAAATATTATTAAAATCTTCTATATAGAAATAAAACCTCCTTGGCCCATGTTCTACAAATTCAAAAGCATTTGGAAGTTGTGCTACTCTCTTGAACTCAATTTTACTCACATCCATAGGGAAGGCATTCCAATAGCTGTCCACCTTGCCAAACGAAGAGCAATTGACTAGGAAAGTGTAGTTAACTTTATGTCATGTAATTTTGTTAAACATTTATCTAGAAGGGACAATTTTGGCTTGCCTTTTGTTAGAGGTAGCATTATGTAACTCTCTTTCACTCAATGAAATTTACATCTTTGTGAAAAAAAGTTTATCTCCTATTGTTTTACAGTTATCACAATACAATGGTTATTTATATTTATTAAATTTGCTTATTATTTTTATTTTTAGTATAATATAATTATTTGGGAAATAAATGACCTTACATGAGGCTCATAAGATAATATATTTTTATTAACTTTACTGAAATAATAAAAAAATTAATTAATTAAATAATTATTTAAAATAAAAATTAAGCCTTTCTCTAACAAATAATTTTATTCACTTTTATTCTCTTATATCTCTTGGAGGAGGTATGGGAAAGAGCGAACCAATGATCAAAGCCCCACATTCATAACATGGCTAAGTTAAGCATGTATTCAAGGTTTTCATTAATGATAGATTACTAGAATTACATGTTGTATCCTTTAGCATAGAGCTAGAGCCTTATCGTTGCATGATTTTAATTATAGTTAGAGAACCTTGGCAGAATAGAAAGTGGTAGCCTAATCCAAATAGGATTATAAGTCCAAAGTTAAGTAGCTCTCTCTAGTTGCAAATACTTAAGTTGTTTTCCTTTCTTTCCATAGACATTTCACATTATGTATTCAAGGTTTTCATTAATGATAGATTACTAGAATTACATGTTGTATCCTTTAGCATAGAGCTAGAGCCTTATCGTTGCATGATTTTAATTATAGTTAGAGAACCTTGGCAGAATAGAAAGTGGTAGCCTAATCCAAATAGGATTATAAGTCCAAAGTTAAGTAGCTCTCTCTAGTTGCAAATACTTAAGTTGTTTTCCTTTCTTTCCATAGACATTTCACTACTTATGTGGAGATCACAAGTCCTACATCCTTTCAGTAATTTCTTAGAAATCATTTATATAAAATGTTTGAAGGTTTCTTTCTTTACTTTGAGGACATGAGATAAATTTTGGAAGATGCAATTCATGATTGTAGATAAGATATTTTAAGACTAAGTTGAGTCGACAATCTTCTCAATCTAAGTGACCTTGACTTGATAGCGTGGAATGAAAGATCCATGAAAACTAGACTAATATTATTTTAACCATTTTCATTGCTTTTTTTCTCACCGAGATACCCCCTTGAGGCAATCGTATACCTTGTTGAGTCTTTGGTGATTCAGTTATTATTATTATTACATAGACTTTATATATTTTTGTTCATTATTTCACTTGATTATTGTGATTTACCCTTGGCCGTAAAAATCAATGTTTAGTATATGAATTAATTTATTAGGGTAATAACTATTAAATCGTGAATCTTTCTTGGTAAAAATAAAAATAAAAAATTTAAGTAAATATATTATTTTACTTATAAAGAGTTTCTCTTGGAAGCCTCATCAAGTGTTATTAGCTAAATAGAACCTAGACCCTTTGGGGGATCGAGTAACCCACATTCTTCAATTTGTTTTATTAATTTGATGATATGTCTTCAAATAAATATTTATCTTGAGTTCATATAAAATGTGGTATTTTACCATGACCCACTTCTCATCCTCTTATAAGAAATATGTTATATTAAGATTGTATTATTAAGCTAATACAATTTTTTTTCAACACCAAAATAAATCGATTGGACTCTCTCTCTCTCTCTCTCTCTCTCTCTCTCTCTCTCTTTCGCTCTCTCTCTCTTCTTATTTTAAATATGCCTAAATTTTGATTTATACTTATACTCCTTTTTTCAACTTTATGAGTTTTGACTTAGTAATTATAGCTCAAATTACATATATATGAGTAATAGGATATTACTCTCCTTAAAAAAAGTAATGGTAGTAGGAGACCATTTTGGTTGGATTAATAATTGAAAATAGAAGCAAGATTTTAACTTAAGTCTTTGAGGATTTATTGAGAATTTGTAGTAAAAAGGTGAATAATTTGATGGATTTAGAGGAAGGGATGGAAGATTAATCTAATTTAAGCTAGTTTATGTTAATTTTAAATATCACATTGGAAAAAAAAGTTTTATGTGGTGTAAATGACTGAAGTTTATAGTTTATGATTAACTTAGAAAGTTAACTTGTAATCTAAAGTTTTGGTAGAACGATGTAGCATTTTAAGTGGTTTAGTAAAGAGAAGACTAAAACTAGCCCAGAGTGGGCTAGTTTGGGTTGATCTAAAATATCATTTTTGTTAAAAAAGCATAAGTTAGTATAAACAAGGGTAAATGGTAAAGGGTTATTTTATGGTGTGAAGTTAAGATTCTAACTATTTTATGGAGTTTGATGAGGTGTAAGTAGTTATAATGATGGAAAAATAAGACTAGGCGGCTATGTATCTAATTTGGGTTATGAACCTTAAAGAAAGTTTTGAAGTGAGAATAAAAAACTTCTAAGATGAGTATCTAAACTTAGATGTTACTTAATGTACACCCAGAGTCTATAAAGGCACCCAAATTCTACGAAGGCACTTGCTAGAATGGTGGAAAGCAACAAGAATTTGCTAACAACAAGCTTTAAAGCTCACACAAATAACCAATGCTCATTCACACTTAACTAACACTTAAAGCAACTTGATATTAGCTTAGACCAATCTAGCCCACTTGGAGGAGTGCAAGAAACCATTGACAAAAGGATTCACTTTTTACTGAAAACTACTACAATATAACTCACTTAACACTGGCGACAACTCTTAAAGGACTCTCCACTCGATGCCACAAACTCATCCAACCTCTAGAGATAGGATGAGTATAATGTCCTTTTGTGATTATGCTACAAATATTTAAATATATTTTGAACGATTTTTATTTTTATTGTAATTTCTATAGTTTTAACTAACTTATTGTTTCAACATATGCTTGCATTATTTAATCCCTTTAAAAAGGGGGGAAGGGACCATTTTTTAGGGGTTGAAAGGGACCCTTTTTTGGGTGTTGGATCTTCTAAGCTTTTGATAAACTACTCTCTATACTAACATTTTTCATAAATATATTTACTCAATATTTTACTTAGGTTTTGATTCTTATTCTTCTTTCATATTTGATATATTATTTACCATGTCCCACTTACTCTTAATCTCAATGAGTCTATAGTGAGGTCTGACATCATATTCGTATCCAAATTTAGATTCAGTAATTATAATGTAAAAGATGTAAGAATTATTTAGAAGATGTTTTGAGAGAAGGTTAAAGACCACTTAAATGATAAGGACTAATCCCATCAAAGAAATGTTATGTTAAGCCACCAAACACTAACATAAAGAGGGAATTTCTCTAAAGTATTTTTATCATTTCGAAGCTATAAAATTTCATTACATGCCAGCCTTATTTATAAGAATCATGATAATCATCATTCCATAAAATGAAGAGAGAAATCTTAGTGGGAAAATGGGTGGGTCATCAATTTATTTTATCTATCATTATTTTAGTAATAGATAGCCCATACATGTCCCAAAAGTTAAAATTACTACTCCTAGAATATAAATCTGAAAATTAAATAATAATATTCAAAATATAATTCTTTCTTCTTGATGGGGCTCTTATTATGGGCATTGATTGGGCTCTTACATGGACACTTTCTTAGGCTTTTATAAATGGACCTCCATTTAGTTGAGTGTCTTGATGTTTTTGGGAACTTTCTTGGATTCTCATAATCAAGTCTTCTATATAAAATTCTCACTTATTCTCCATATAAAATATAATAACCATGAATGCAAAACAATCATGCATTATTGTGTGTCAATTCTCCCCTTCAAAAATTCTACTATGTAGAATTAAATGAATGATAGTAGAAATAAAAGTAATCATGCAATATAAGTAAAATAAAATATGTAAACATTTAAATATAAAAAATCACATCTTCATTTTCAATAGAAAAAAATTCTAATCTAATCAACCATTTAAAAGTGATAATTAAGATACCAAACCAATAATTAGCAAAAAATTAAAAAGGTGATTTGAAAAAATAAATTAACATATTATTGAATAAAGAAAATCTAAGAGATGGATATTTTGTAAAAACAATTAAGAAAGCACATCAAATATAAATTTGGAAAACTCACCAATGTTTTATAATAATAAAATGAATCACCAAACTCATCTTCACTTGCATGTAAATGAATTCACCGTAATCTTTGATGTTAAAATTATAAAAATATAAAAAATATTTAATGTATAATTTTAATGGTTACATCATGAAAATCATAGGGAGAAGACCTCCCTCAAAAAGGTTTACAATTACATTGTAAAAAAAAAAATCCCAATTTTAGCATTGACATCAAATATGATGGTGGTGGGAAACCTTTCTGCTAGGTGTAATGGATGGAAATTGATGTGATGTTCTAATTTATGATCTTGAGGAGTGATTGGAAATTTTTTTACTAGATAGGTGATAACTATAAACAGATTTAGTAGAAGGGATGGCAAGATTAATCAAGCTTAGCCTAGTTTGGGATAATTTGAAAGACCACCTTAGAAAAACTTTAACAAATGTAAATGGATAGAGTTTATGGTTAATGATTTATTTATAATGTTAACTTATGATCTAGATAGAAAATATCTCTTTTGAAAAAAAGTTAAGGTAGTTTAAACAAGTAGACATGATGGTGGAGGGTTAGTTTAAGATGTGAACTTATAATATAAAGTATTTAGTATAGTTTCATGAGGTCTAAGGTGTTGTAAAAGTGAAAAAATAATACTTGATAGCTATCCACTTAATTTAGATAATGAGCTTTAAAGAAGGTTTTTGAGTGGGTTTGAGAACTTGGATGATAAAAGGATCAGCTTAGAGGTTAATTAAAATTTTGGATATAATGAATAATGATTGAACAAATTTTTGAGAGGACTTTAGGAGGCAGTTACAAGATTAAGACCAATCTAACCAAGAAAAAGGCTAAGTTATGCCGTTAGGCATTAACACAAAGAGAAAGAAATTCCATGAACTAATTTTATTATTCCAAAACCTTAAAATTTCATTACATGCTAGCCCTAATTATATGGATTACAATGATCATAATTTAAGGAAAATAAAAGATTAATCTTGGTGGGGAAACACATGGGGCCAATAATGAAGGTGCCAACCACCATCATCAATTCATTTTATAATTATTCTAGTAATGAAAAGCCCATACATGTTCCATGAGTTAAAAATTACAAATTTTATAATCTAAATATAAAATTTAAATAAAAGTATTTAAAAAATAATTAGTTCATTATGATTGGGCACTTGTGATGGGTCTTGATTGGGTTCTTACTCGGACATTTCCTTGGGCTCTTATAAATGGACATCCATTTACTTAAGTGTCTTAATTTTCTTGGGCACTTGCTTAGATTCTCATACTTGGACCTTCTATATCTTGATAATATCTAATTACACTTTTTTAATTTATTATTTATATAAAATATAATGTCAATTAATACAAAATAATCATTCATTGTTTTATATGAAAACCCTTTCAAAATACATTGGTTCCCATAACTGCCTATGAGTAAAACTATTTTTCAATTATTGCATGTCATATTTAAGAGAATTCATTATGCTCAATTTATGTAATATTTTCTTATAATATTTTTTAAGTGATTGTTTCTTTTTATATGTCATGTTTGAATGTCAATATTAAATAATTTACTAGGGCAAAGATTACATCACCTCAAGTATCCTTCTATGTCGGAATTAGCACTTACAAATTTAGTAATTATATACAACAAATACGGACCATTATTAGTTATCCTACTACATCAGATGTAGTAATGTGCCCTTCATAAGAAAAGGGAAATAAAACATACAGTGGTGTTGACCTTATTTTGGATGAGGCTAACATCACTTCTGAAATCAATAATTAGGATGTCCTAATTTCAAATAGAAATCTCCTAATTCAATACTTAGGACACTATACCTAGTGACCTAGGGAATCTTCCTTGGGTTTGATCTAACCTAATTGGCTTAGGTGAAGTCAACCCAAAATTCAAATTTGGATTAAATCAAACTGAAATTGAATTAAAACAAAGGAACAAATCCAAAACCAAACTAAAGTCAAATCTAGTCAGCCCATTTGACATAGCTTTGACTTAGGTGAGCCCACCTAGTCAAAGGTCAACCCACTAAGAATTTGACCAAATTAAATCATTCCAAATATTTAAAATGATCAAATAAACATGTTTGATAATGAATCTAAGAAAATTTAAATTCATTTAGGCCTTAATTGGTTTCATTAGACCACTTAATATAAATAATCCTAAATGGATACTATTGGGTTCAAACCCAAATAAAACTGAAATCAACTCAATTTGATTTCTCAAAAACATTTAGAAATGATAATTAAATACAATCCAACCCATCATTGGGTCTAATTTGGTCAAATTGGTCATTTTACCCAAATGAAACCTAAGGTTAACCCATTAAGCCCACGTTGGGTCAAATGGGGTCAAATTGAAATCCAAATGAATTTAAATGAAACCAATCACTCCAAATCATTTCACACATGGGATTAAACATAATTGGAGTGTGAACATAATTTAATTGAGTCAAAGTTGGTCATTTGACTCAACCAAATTCAACTTAATCCATATAAGGAAAAATGGGTCAAGTTGACTTGGAGTTGGGCTGAACCTTCATATGGAATGGGTTAAGTCAATTCCTAATCATCCAATAGACATTCAAGGATGATCCAAATTGAAATTTAAAACTAATTAATGGTAGTTAGCATTTGGAACTTAATATTAAATCTAATGCTAAGGTTAATGAATTCAAATTGAAATGAAATCTATGGAACCTATTTAAATTCATCCTTGCATGGATTAAGAGAGGTTGCCAAGTAATCTTAATTAAACTAATCAATTCTAGATCAAGCCAAAATAATTAACTTATCCAATGGCAAAGAAGGCTTGGAGGAAGCAAAGTCCACTTTGATTTCCTTAATTCCTTATCCCTTTTAAATTCTATCTCATGGTTATATGGATGCCATCAATTAAAGGCCACCAAATAAAGAAGAAATCAAGAAAAAATTGGCTTTCTCCAAGGGAGAAACTAAGGAAGCAAGAAAAGAGAAGGAGCCAAAGCCTCGTCTGAGGAGGAAAATAGGGGAGAGGCCTTCCTCCCTCTCCAATTCTTATCCAAACTTGCTCACAAGGCCAAGGGGGAATGAATCCACCCCTTGGTAGGCCTTGCCACTGCCAGTGGCTGGAATATGACCAACTAGAAGATCAAAGAGGTGACTCTAGGCTAAGAATGGAAAGAGGGGAGGGAGAGCCAATTTCCTCCCCCATTCATTCCAAAATGTTCACCAAAAGTAGAGATAAAGAAATAGACCCTCCCCCGACTCATCGTTGTCGGCATGCCAAAGAATGAATAGAAACTGAACCCCTTTAATGCTGAAATCTGGGGGGGGGGGTGTTCTTTCATCAAATTGAACTTTCCAACACGTTGAAGAGGTTGATGAACCCTCAAATGAATCACCACCTCACCCCTTCATCTCTGGCAAGCCAACAAATTACTAAAGCCGCTGAAAAATTGATCCGATGTTGGTCTAGGGAGCAATCCATGGGGAGACAAGCTGCCAAATTGCATACACACCTTCTTCATATCAAAATAAAGCTAATGGAGTCAATTCCACCGCCAGTGATCGCAGGAATTGAGATATGCTCCACCATCACCTCTTTAAGCTGTCAGTTTTGGCACTTTTTCAAAACCAAATTGATCCCCAAGTGGATCAAACTATATGGATGGGTTGTAAATTAATCACTAATCATTTTGTAATTGAAATCCCTTCAAGATTCATCAACAATCGCCAAAATTTTGGTAAAAATGACTGACGGTGCCCATCTCTCATCAGAGAATTACAGGATATAATCTCCGCCATTCGATCCTTCTGTTTGGAATAGACAGTCGTGATTTAGTCGAACGATCCAATTTATCGCTTAAGAAAATCATGGAATAAATAGTCACCGTATGATCTTCGATCAGACGGTCGAGGATAGTCCCGCGTGGACAATTCTTACCTTGCCACGTGGTGATGGTGCCATGGCAGTCCCACATTGGCACACCATTTTAAAATGGTTAAATCCCTTATAAAATTAATTAAAAATCAATTAAAAATTATAAAAAATTCAAAAATGCATAGAAAAATAAATACAAATCTAAAAAATGAAAACTTGGGCTCTATGGATTCATCTTGATGAGAGGAATCCATTAAAAATAAATTCTCCAATTAACTTTGGGTATTGTAGCCATAGTTTGGATTTAAATGAAATCAATTAAATTTTAATTAATCTTGAACTATTAATTAAATTCAAATGAAAGTTTGGGGAGCTAAAATTGATGTTAAAACACACCATAGAAAATTTTTTTATGAATTATTATATTGTAATTTATGAGAAATAAAATTTCAAACCTTAAACCTTTACTTTAATTAGGTAAATTAATAAAAAATAAAATAATTAATGAAAATAAATTAAATAACCTTAAATCAACTCAATGAACCCAAATGAACATAAAAACCACTAATGAAACTCATTGGAACACAATAGATCCTAAAATTGCTTAATTGGGTAATTGATTGAATTAAATAATTCAAATAATTAATCAAAAATCAATTAAATCATAAGAAATCAATGAAATGTCTAAAAATTATGAATAAACCCTCTTTAAAAACATCTTTCAGAGAGGAATCAATGAAAACTAAAATCTCTAAATAGCCTTCATCAAATTAAGCCCAATTTAAGTTTTAATAAAATAATTAAAATCTTAATTACACCCTAATTATGAATCTAATAAAGATGAAACTTTGGAATATGAAATTAGCATGGAACCCCACTTACCATAAAAAATTAAAATCCAATTGACTTTTCGATTCGAAATTATAGAATTTCAAAATCTCTAAGTTAATATTAATCAAATAATGAATAAAGAAAATTCATTCATTTATAAAATCATGAAATAATTTGAATTAATCTTCATTAACATCACAAATACCTAGGATAGTTTTCTAAACATCTTAAGTCAAAGAAATTAATCATTTTTTGTACTTAAGGCTTAATTAAATCCTAAGCTAATGAACTCTTAAAGAGACCAATGCAATCTTAATGCGCAATTAAACATTAACTTAAGTGCCTTAGGTTAGTATAAATCAAATGAAACTAAACCAAATGAAACAAATGAAATTAAATCACATTAAATAAATAAAATTAAATGAAATAAATTAAATCAAATGAAATAATCTAATCTAATTGAAATTATTCAAATTAAATAAAAAAGAACAATCTAAACAAAGAATGAAAATCAAATCAAACCAAACCAAAAGAAATGAAACGGAAAATCAATTTCCAAAGAAAAGAATCAATCCAAAATCCAAACTAAATTCAAATTCAAACCATTTAAATGAAATTAAAAGGATTAATTAATATATTTAAGGATCTTAGTTAGACCTTTAGGTTGGATCTTCATCTTAGGATGAAGGTTTCACTCCATTAGGAGTTAGAATGTTGAATGGAATAGATTCCACCAAAAATTCGGATCCATTCTACTCTTCATTCTTGAAAACCTAAATTTCATTTTAACTAATTAAAAGTAAAATAAAAATGAAAATAAATCACTAAATCATTTGAACTGAAACCACCTAAGGGTAAAATTCAAACAAATTCAAACTCTAAATTAAAACTTGAACTAAAGAAGCCTAGTAAAATCTTGTTATACAAGCCTATTTTCTTCACGCACTAGATCATTAGGTCATGGACCCTAAACTTAGGTTAGGCCATTCTGTGATTCTTTATGATTCCCTATGTTGTGTTGAGATTTGATGTGCTACATGCGCTATGGTGGTGTAGTGTTTTAGACTACATGTCTAGGATTGTTTGCCCGTTAGACTGGATGATAGAACATTCTTTTTAGATCAAACATTGTCTTATGCAAGGGGTTATGCTAGAAAAGACTGCTACCATAAATAAAATTAAAATGCTATCTTCTTGCAAGTATGCTTAATTCCTTAAGCATAGCCCATAAGACAGGTGGGCTTGGAAAGATGCTAATGCTAAGCCTGTATGTTTATGAAATATAACTATTGCATGCTTTGTATTTTGTTGACATTTGTTTTATAGAGCTTAGGAATTAATTTTAAAATTAAAATGTAAATTTGATCTTAAAATTAGATTTGGATCTATGAGGTCTAGGATTAGCAGGAGCTAACCCTACCAGAAGATAGATGCGATGGTCCCTTGTGAAGCCCGATAGATGTCCTTAAAGAAGGAGACATCAAAGAAAGAAGACCCACAAATCTAAAATTGTAGTTCTAAGCCGGGCTGTATAAGGGTAGTGCTCGGCTACCCATTTGGGCTTTCTTCCGGGGTGTATAGTGATACTTGGCCACATTGGCCTTTTTCATTAAATTAAATTATCTTGATTTATTTTGGGCGTGTAATGGAATATATCTTCTTTTCTAGGTTTCTTTCTATGTCATGATTTCCTGTGATTGAATGCCTTGATGATTAGGCTCATAGGGAAAATTAAAATTTATACCCAACTTAAATCTAAACAAAAGAAACAAACATAAAAGAAAATTAAAACTTCATATAAACTAAAGCCTTAGGAAAAAAATACAATCAATTAAAAATAACTATATCTTGAAACCATGAAATCATATTGCTCCAATCCTTGACTTGGGCAACTTCATCCATTGCATCTATGGGGAATATAACTTATGAGGATGACCGCCTTCTTGGGGAAGCTTGTCTTCTATTATTGATTTGGCCCATGACTTTCTTCTAATTGCATACCATGTAGGCATAAATTGCATATCCATGGCCTCAAATGAATCTTGAATCAAAATATTTAAATCTCTAAAAATTGTGCATTAGTTAGATGCATTTCATAAAAGTTAGGGAGTGAGTCTTGGTTCATAGATTCCTTTCATAAAAGTACAACAACCCATCTATCTTGTATTCATGAGACTTAGCATCATGAATTTTAAAATGCAGTTAGCTGGTGTTTGCTAGCAGCCCCTCTAAGCAGGTTATAAGTCTATAAGAGTCAGGGATAGATTAATTCCCTCAAGTGAGAGGAACAGTTGATAATTCTCAAAGTGAAATTAGGTTGAGCATCTGATAAGTGTTAGAAGCACTTGTAGACTAGGTTCTGAAGCATCCTTCCTAGATATAAGTCTTCAACCTAGGCATTTTTATAGTCTTGTACTGTTAGAATCTAAATCTTAGACTTCTTAAGAAAATATCAACTCAAAATATAAATTAAATTCTAAAATTTAAAGCCCAATTATAGGATAGTTTAAATGCCTAGTAGCATCCCATTATCAGTAGCCATTTCTTACTTCATCCCATTTGGCCTCCAAAATAACTTTCTCTAATTTGAACCATTCCTAATTGAAATTCAAAAAATTAATCCTTCAAAAACTAACTTAGAAATCCTTGAAAATAAAAAACTTATTTCTTTAATCGAGAATATTCTTAAGTAGAGACCCTTCTTAAGATACAATTAACTATAAGGGTTTTCCTCTATAGGGAACCATGAACCCAGTTTAAAATAAACCCTATTCTAGTTTTCCATATAGTTCATGGGATAAATCTCAGGTACACAAAGACCCCTTAGCCTTAGGAGTAATTTATTAAATGATCAAATCCATTAAAGGAAGACATGTTTATCTTTCGAGATAATATGTTTATTCTTTAATGACACATTTGATCATCCAAATAAGAAATTTCTAAACTCTATGTGGTCTCATAAATTTTCTCCATAGATATTTTTTGGAAACTCCACTAGGGAATGGTTCCTCTATCCATCTTTAGAAATAAGTGATTATTTCTATACATCAGCAGTGTTCTAGCGCCACTCACAGGTTAAGACTACCTTTCATTCTGTTGGATACCTCTCCATTCCATCCTTAGTTGAGCTTATCCAACATCTTGAACCAAGGTTCTTAAACTCTATGTTTACCATAGTTAAATGATTGGGGTCCTAGAACCAAATCTTGAAATAAAAAAAAGGGAGAGAAATAAATAAAACCCAAGTCATTTATGTTAGACCTAAATCTGGTCAAGACATATTTGAAACCATTCCAATGTGGAAAAGAGATGATAAATTCAAAAAGGTTAAAATTTACTTCAAAATTAAGAAAAAAATAATAATAGATTTCAAAAATAAATCTCAAAGTTAAACTTATCCTTTATCTTACTTCAGCTTTATTCTAAAGCTAAAGAGAATGAGGATAGGGTCCTAAGTTGGTACCCTTTATTTTAATACATTCAAAGGTAACAAATGCTTAAAAATATAGACTGAAATGATGGAATTCCTTCAAATACTGAGAAAATCCAAATTAAAGCAAGGAGGCATAGTTGTACCTATTGCTCCTTACCAATATGATTAAAGCTAGAATTGCATTTAAAGAAAGAATCAACTCAAAAAAATTGAAAAAGAGAGATAAATAAAATCATCATAAAAAAATGCTTTATTGACTTTCGGTAGAGGTCGATTAAGGAATTAAATGTGAGTCTTTTATCTATAAAGAAAAAAATTTATTTGAATGCAAATCAACTTTAATTAAAATCCATCTCCATATGTCCCCTACAATTTTGGAAAATGAATTGTTTAAGCTGATCAACCAATTCTAGGGAATGACCTAGAGGTAACCCTTTTTTAGACATCCCAAAATATTGAATCCTTAAGAGATTAGGAGAGAGTCAAAATAAGAAGATGACATGACATTGTAAAAAAAAAGTATATCTTGATTCACTTTTGCTCTTGATCACTAAAAGAAAAGAGAAGGCAGTAAAAGAGAATTATGATTCTCTAGATAAAGTTGAAATGAATAAAAGTTAAAGCTAATAAATTAAAATCAATTTTCTTAATGGGAGTCTTCTCCCATTGAGTCATTGATATTTCATAAATGACATTAATTAAATTTGAGGACAAATCTTTAAAAGAAAATAAATGAAGATTCTAATCTTTCTAAAGAAATCATGACCTTGATATTGGGTGCTAGAGGTGATACTTCTATCTCTCAGAATGAAAGTATGAAACTTTCATCTCTGGTAAATTGATAGATAAATCACTTAGAACTTTGTTTTTCCAAATTAATGATGAAAGTCTTAGTTTTCTCCATTCAAAAACTAAGGAATAATATGCTTTCAATACAATGTGAATCTAAGGTGAATCAATTGCAATGTCTTATGACTCGCTTGAAATTATCTTAATGTCTAGTATAGTGGTTAAAAATTTCATTACAATTTAAGATCAACTTTAATTTTCTTTGTGCTGTAAAAATTGCAAGTCATACTTGACTTTCTAATAACACATCATCTTACCTAAGGGTCCTCTTTTAAATAATAATCCTCCAAATGAATAGATCATTAGGTCTACTGATCCATTGAGGATAAAGTTAGGCCTACCTTCCCTGCGTATCAAAAGGGAAAATATTAAAATCAAATTCAAATGGTAGAGTCATACCACCTCAAATGACATTGAAAAGAAATAGTAAATAAGTCATCTTCAAAATATGATGTCTTTCCCATCTTAGAGAAACTATTTGCAAAATCAACCATCATAATGCTTTATAAGAAAAAGAAAATAAATGAAATAAAATAAAAGAAATAAAATGAAAAGAAATAAACAAGATATTACCATTAAGCAAAGCATTACATAATCTTGTAATCTACCTTATTTAATTATAAGAAACTTCTTGATGCGGCATTCCACTATAAAGAAGTTTTAGGGTTACCTCCTATGATGAAGATAGACTCTTAAGAACTTATCAATATCTTGGTTGATGTGGAAAATTCAAAAAAATAAAAAGAAAATCTCCAAAATACTTGTTGATCTGGGTGCATCAGTCAACATCAACTCTATACATAGGCCCAATTCTAATTGATCTTTGATAAGATGATGCCATGAAAGTTCAATCAAATAAAGAAAGGAGTTTTCAATTCAATGAAAATTTAATCTTGAAAACTCAACTTAATAGAAAAACTTATTCTCAATCATTAGTTGATTCAAGATAAAAATTCAAACATTGGAAAAGAATGTTAGAAATTTAGAAACATCTGTAACATTCTTGGATTGCCTTATCTAGCCAAAACAATATATAATGGAAATGATAAAGAAAAAATAAATAAAATGAAATGAAAGAAAAGAAGAAGAAAAATAATAATTGTGAAAGGATATTCATATCCATTATGAAATCATAAGTGTAGAGTCTTTAGAAATGTCACTTTGTCAATCCTAAATGACCTCACTAAGTTTTGTTTTCAAATAAAGAATTATAAAGGATCATATCATGCAATATGATCAATCAATCAAAATAAAGAATTGAATCACATCAGATGTCGCATTCAAACAAATAGTCGAATGCATCCAATCTCCTAGGAGATCTTGCATTTAGGAGAAATGTTAAATGTAACATTTCACAAAGAATTGAAATGTTATCAAAATGTTAATGAAGAATGAAAAAAATAAAAGAACAAAAAAAAAAGAACAAAAGAATGAAAGAACAAAAGAATGAAAGAACAAAAGAAAGAAAGAAAATTAAAGGGATGGAAGGACTATATCCAAGAGCAAAAGGATGAAGTCTAAAATTTCTAAGCATGTGGCCATTTTTAGCCTTAAACTCCTCCACATCTATCTTAAAAACAATCAAGTGCTTGATACTTTGTCATAATATCTTTGTCATGTTGGATGAGCTCACATGGTAGGTTAAAGGAAATAATGGATCTTCTTTCCAAAAATCCTTAATCTTTATATGTCAAAGATTGAATTAAGTATAATATGATTTTATTGCAAGTGGCCTATAGTCATAAATAAGAAAAGTTATTGAATCATAGATCCATTGTAAGTTGAAAATTGTTAACTAGTCAGGGTTTTGACTTCAAAGGCATTCTAACTTATCAAATGAATATTATTTAGATGTGTTTGGGGATCTATATAATCTTCAAGTTTAAGATGTACCCTTAGAATTTGAAGAGGAATCTAAATCCACAATTGATAAACTGAAAGAAATAAAAAAACAAAAGAGAAATTGATCTACAACTGATATCAATAGTCTAACTCTATAATGAGTTAGATATTGATGACTTGATCAAGCTATCCTTTGAGTTTAAAGACTACTTTTTCCAGAAATAAATTGAAATGATCTACAAATATAGCAGTCTATAAACTTAAGCTTGATGTCATTTCAATAAGCTAAGTCCCTTGATTATTGCAGTCAAACTCCAAAAGAAAAGCAAAATTTTCCTAAACTAAATGTTAGTTAATGATGGCTTTACATAAGAAGAAAACATTCTTGGTTGGCTAACATCATTAGAACAATAATAAAAATAATAATAAAAGAAAAATAAAGAAAGAAGAAATAAAAAGATCAAATCTGTGTGACCCACGTTTTGGTACAAAGACAAATCTTTACCTTGAAGATGGGTTCATATTGCCCATACTTCATCTCAAAATCAAAAGGTTTTCATGTAAAAGATTATCCTCATTAAGGATAACTTATATGAAAATTGTTCAATTAAAATAATTCTAGAAATAAAAATTGAAAGCATATGATATGATATTTAGAATCCTTACGGGAATACTCTGTTACATAGTTGTATCATTTAGCCTTACAAAAATTGGGACAATTTATCAAAGGTCATGATCAAGATTTCTTATAACCTCACTTTCAATTAAGGGAAGAGTTATATTGAAAATCTTGCAAAAAAAGGAATAAGAAGAAGAAGAAAAAGAAGAAAAGAAACTTCAATGTGATTTGAAAAATAATCATATCATGATATATAGAGTCTTGAAATATACCATAAAGTTATTTCAAGGACCTTGTAGTAAAATTTAGAAAGATCAACAAACAAACAAACAAGAAATTAATCAAAGCCATTTATAAAATATCATTTCATAAAACTTTTAAAATAACAATAAATAAACTTAAGAAATTCAATTTTAGACTTATCAGGAGAATCTTAATTTCTCTAATAATTTAATCCTTTCAATTCCATTATTGATTAGGTACAAAAGAATAAAATAAAAAAAATGTTTCCATGAGAATCCAATTGTTTACTTACCTTGATTCTCATTCACTTTAGAAAGCTTTAAAGGATTCTCTTGATCTTTATTAAATCTAAAAGAAGGCTTTATAAGTTGTTGAGTCATGTCAACAAAACAAAAATGAAATATATATTCAAGAAAAAAGAAAAAGAAAAGAAATTTTATTTGAGAAGCACTGGTTGACTTTGGTTCTTACTGCCTAAAGAACTATAAAGTCACATACAAGATCAAAAAAAGTAAAAAAATCTCAAGTTAGTACCATATGATGTCTTGCCTAAAGAGCATTAGACATCTAGCATGGGTATATATAACTTTGAGATAAAAAAAAAAGAAAAGAAAAGAAACGTGAAGAAAAAAATGATGAAAATCTTATGCTTATGGCATAGTAAAGTATTGGGTCCAAAATATACCCAAATCCTCCTTCAAAAACATATTTCAAATCTTTGAAATCCTCTTCAATAAACTTTTTCATGTGTAAGAAGCATTAGTGAAACTAAAAAATGGAAGCAAACCTTCCAGTACCCTTCATCAAGTTAGAATAATTAAGTAAAGATCAATTCCATGTGACTCTTGATTATTAGTCCAAAGACTTGAGGATAAGAAATTAAGTCACTTTGACCCCTTTTCCTCACTCATATCATCCATAGGATATAAGCAAGCCCTTTGTGGTACCTTTCCTATATATACCTTGAGTTGGGAGCAAATCCTCTATGGCACCTTTCTCATGTTTTTTCTTATGAGTTTGGAGTAAGCATTTGTGCACCATTCTAATAAACTTAAAGTAAGCCTTTTATGGCATAACTCTCTCCTTCCATAAGCTAGGAGTAAGCCAATTTGTAGCACCTTTCCTATACATACATTGAGTTAGGAGAAAGTCCTTTTTGGCACCTTTCTCATGTCTTTCTTATGAGTTTGGAGTAAGCTTTTTTGCACCATTCTCATAAATTCAGAGTTAGCCTTTTATGGCATAACTCTTTCTTTCCTTAATATGGGAGTAAGATCCATGTGTGGCACCTTTCTGATAACTTCCCATAGGTATGGAGCAAGCCTTTCATGGCACCATTCCAAGTGTTTACATGATAAGATTAAGTCAATAAGACCCTTTTCATGTCACATAGGCTACTTGGGATAGGAATAAGTCAATAAGACTCCTTTCCTATTAGCCAACCTTTTGAGGATTGGATCAAGTAATTAAGAACCCTTTCCTCATTTTTAGCTATCTAAGTTGGATTAAGCCATTGAAGGCCCCATCTTAATAGTTAATCATAGGCATCCTTTTTAAAATAACAAGGTTAGAATAAAGTCACTATGACCCCTTTCCCTGTTATACTAGCTAACTAGATTAGGAATAAATCATGAAGACCCCTCTTTGATTAGTCAAAAAATTAAGGATTAAATTAAGTCAATAAGACCCCTATCCTTAAATCAAAACAAAAAATGTGAGGTTTAGGATCAAGTCATCAAAGACCCCTTTCCTCCACCAAAGCTATTTAGGTTGAATTAAACCATTAAAGGCCCCTTTCTTATTAGCCAAAATTTGAGGTCTAGGAATAATTCATTATGACCCCTCTTCCTCATTGTGGATACTCAAGAAGGAATTAAGTAATGAAGACTCATTTTTAATAGCCAATCATAAAGGAGTAAGTCTCTTAGTAGGCATCATTATAAGAAAAGGATAAAATGATTAAGACCCCTTTCCTTTTCAAGCTATCAAGGTTGGAATTAAGCCATTGAAGGCCCCTTCTTGTTAGCTGAACTTCATTAGAATAAGATCCAACTCCCTTTGACCCTTTTTCTAATAATAAAATAAATTAAAGAATGGAATTAAGCCATTGATGGCTCCATTCCTATAGACCACTCAAACCAAGAATTCAGTCCATTTAAACCCTGCTTAGTAGTCAAAATATTAAGGATTAGGATTAAGCTATTCAAGCCCCTTTTCCCCAATCTAGCTATATAAGTTGGAATTAAGTCTCCAAAGATCCCTTCCTAATAGCTAGCCAGATAAGAGTAAATCCCCTAGTGGTATTTTTTTATGGTTAAAATATCATGTAGTATGAAATAAAAGTAAGTGTCCGCATTGACATGCTTTCCAACTACTATTCTCAAATAAGTGTAAGTCCCTTGAAGGCATCCTCTTTGAGAAAAGTGATTGCATTAAGACCAGACCATCCTTTGGTTCCACTACTAATGACATCCCTATTCATCTTAGAACTTAGTGAATTTAAGTTCCTAAGAGTGAATCACTCCAAAACAAGTATAGGCATACATATGCCTATTTTTCACAATCAAATCCAAAATAAAAATTGAAATCAAAATCAAAATTTTGAATTTCAACTCTTCTAAGCTTATGCTTGTAGTGTTGAGTAATTTGGTCAACGTTAATATATATAGTGTACTCTGGTCGATCCAGTACACATATTGGGGATCCATTTGTTGACCTCATTTTTTGGATGAGGTTAACATCACTTATGAAATCAATAATTAGGATGTCCTAATCTCAAATAGGAATCTTCTAATTCAATGCTTAGGAGGCATTGAGTTGAGTTTGATGCCTCATCTACATTTCTCTCCATCCTATCAATTTGTTCATCTTTAAGCATGATTTATTGGAGGAGGTGTTGAGTTGATTCTATGCCTCACCCCCTCAACTATAATGCATTCCTGGCTTGGTTGCTCCCTATGCAAGGATCCTCAGGTATCCACCATGTGGACTTTTGTAACATCATCCAACAGGACATCTTCATCGACGTTGAAATCAACCATACCCTCCTCTTAGTCGGACGGATCATCCCCAACTATCAGCCTCACCATGGCACAATAGTCTTCCAAAATATCCTCTAAATGTCGATCATCCACCCAACCCGATGCTACTGGAACATAGGCTGAATGGTGGCTAACCATGGGACTAAACTATACAGAAGTGATGCTCTGAATTCTCTAGACGGGCGGAGTGCTCTCCCTAACTTACTCAACAATCATGGGGGTCACCTCGATATCTCATCCATTCTTCTCTTTTAGCTATGGTGGTGGAGCCATCATAATGCTCTTGGGCCACCATTTCTTCATCTCCATCGTTGGGATGGAAGGTCGAGCGGGAGAGCTCAGCCTCATCTCAATAGATGGGGTGGATGAAGGGTGGTCCTTAGGACATAGTTGTATCACTAAGGGGGATGCTCTTTCTCTCTCTCTCTCTCTCTCTCTCTCTCTCTCTCTCTCTCTCTGTGGACTTATGAAACTTGGTAGGGACCTTGAATGGTAGAACGTAAATAGGTGAAGGTGGTCGGTGAGTGAAGCGGTGTAATGGGGGTGACACCGGCCGCCTCTCTGCTGGTGATCTCCTCCTTCGGCTGGAACTAGTGAGTACAATCATGTCTGACTGATTGGCCCTATCATCCTACAGATCGGAATGATCAATCAAAGTGGAAGCTTCCAACTACCTGGCAAACCTCCGTCTGTCCCTCTTACCATCTTGGGCTATAACTTTGGCCTCCATGTCCCTTTCCTTATGGATCTGATCCCTAATACTTCTAGGGATCACACATCTCAAGTAATGCAAGGTAGTAGACTCTAAGTTATTAAAATGATTAATGGATTTTAGTTTATTTTTTATTTTGTTTTATTTGATAGTTACTTAACATCTAATTATTGCAAAGAGAGGAAAGAGGTTTGGCCCTCTTCATCCTAATCCTAAGTTATTTTTAAAGGCATATTATATAACTTTTGGTTTCTTTTAGTGAATATCTTATTAAATATTTTTATTAATCCTAAATTTGGGTTAATCTTAAAAATCCTATTCAAACATGAAAGGCATCTTAAGATTAATGAGAATGAATTGCTATCACACGGATAATGTTACTTCATTTCTATTCATCATTAATAGCATGCATATAATTTTGAACTTAACATGCCTATACATGGAAAGTATTTTTAGCACACTTAAATGATTGTGAATGCATATATTTTTGGTAGAAAAGAGGAATCTCATTCCATAGCTGAGTACACATACACATGTATTTAAAGATTTAAGCAAGTACATGTCATTCATTAAATCAGGGAGGTGAGATAATGTAAGACCTCCTTAGGGATACTTAAAGCCTCATATTCTCAAGATATCCAAACTATATACTTGATATCTTAAATACATATGAATGTATACACAACTATGAGATTTAAAATCATGCAAAAGGTTGTGTGTTAACAAATTTATTTATTCATGTAAAGTAAAGCACTTTCTAAATTCTAATGTACGTAAATATATGAATGAAATTAAGTAAGTACGTGCCATTGTTAACCAGGGAAGTGAGGTAATATAATACCTCCTTATGGCTACTTAAAGCCTTGTATTCTCGGGATGCTTAGACTATATACTTACTAACATTCAAATACATGTAAACATACACATGAATCATGGGAATGAAGCAATACTTTGACATGTTTAAGCTATAAACAAATGTAAACCATATAGAATATTTATAGCCAACATCAATTTAAATCTTCATTATCAATTTATAACTTTGAAAATAATTTTGAAATTTACTAGTGATAATAGCCACATATATAATAGGATTAATCTAACACATGCAGCTTACACATATATAATTATATTCATTTGATCCCTTTATTTGAAAGCATGAATACATGATATCAAATGGAATGTAAGCTTACAATGATTGAAAAGGAATAATTAAACATTGTCACATAATACATTCAATCACATTACTACCTAAGGACAATCAAGTCAAATAAAATCATTTATGATTAACCATAGCCTATTAGTCTAATATATTTAAGTACAGTAATTAAGTGAATTTTATAGATTAATTAAGTTCAAGCCATTAAGCAATTCATTTAATTTCCCTTTCCTATTTTTCTTTAATTTAATTAATCATTTAATAATAGCCTCTAATGATATGCCAATGAGAAATTAAAACTTGCCATGCTTCTAACAATACCTAATGAAATTAGGCTCATGATTAAATATTAATTAAATTAAAGAGGAATCTAATTAAGTACTTATATAGTTTTCCCACACCAATGGGTTAACCATATGTTCCTTAGGGGTCCTTATGTTATTAAACACATAAAGAGGAATCCAAACATTCAATTTAAATTATCTAGAGCAATTATCATTTTAATTTGATTTAATTTCTATATTAGTCACTTAAATTAATTCTTAATTAAACCATAAGTTAATTAGCCTTCTTAAGTAATGAAGACTGAATTAATGTAATTAGGAAAAAATTCAAACCCTAATTAAGCACTGTTCATTATTCAAAGATTTGGAATTTTTTTTATTAAATTCTTCTCTGTTTACCCTTTATAAAATGGGTTTACTCATATTTTTAAATTTTTTCTATTATTAGTTATGATTTTTTAAAGTTATGTGTAATTAATCACATTTTAAACACTTAATTAATCCCATAACATGTTGGTGTCACACGAGAGCTGATGTGGCATCACTTTCTACATGGTGCCATGGGATAGGCTATTTAAAGATGTAATTTGAATATGGGGAACTGTCCAATCCAGTAGTAACTTGGGTTATGTCTATATGGGGTCACAAACATGTAATCTGAATAGAATGCCCACAAGGAAGGTGCCTTTGAGGGTCTTATCCCGATTCTTGAAATATAAATCATGTAAGTATATAGTGGCCGACTCATGAAAAAAGCACGAGGACTCACATCTTCCTGAGTAGGGTTATCCACCTGGTGAGTTTCCATCAGCAAGGCAAACACCAGTCAACCAAAGGTGCCCATTGGTTTGTGATAATCAATCTAGAAAGAAATCATCAGGGACTCACATCTTCCTAAGTAGAATTGATCATCGGGATAGTTTATCATCGGATAGACAGCTACTATCCGACCTATGGTGACTACGAAGTATGGAGTCACAAAGAAGGACTGAACCCAAGATTAAAGTAGTCAGGAGGGAGAGGAGCCACTAGGGAACTTAACCAAATACTCAGATATAAACTTGAACCTAGTTAAAGCATGAGTGGCTAGTTTAAGAAGAAAGCTCGGTGACCCATATCTCATTAAATAAAGCCAACATTAGGGTAGCTTATTGGTCATGAAATAAGACATGTCATACTAACAAGGTGCTCATCGGTTTGTATTGGTTAAGCTAGGAAAAAAGTATGTGGTCTCACATCTTCCTAAGAAGAAAGACTACTAGGAAGACACACTATCTAAGTAGTTAATCAAATCAGACCTAGAGTAGCTACTGAGAGAGGGCCACTAGGGGCCTTTTCTCCTTAGAACTAAAATAAGCTCTCCTACTTGAAAAGCTCTAAGATGGACCAACTTGTTATGAGATTGAATTATTTTTTCTTTGTATAAATAGAGGTTCTGACACACTCAAAAGTGTCTCTCTTCTAAACATTTGAGCTCTTCTATCCACAGCTTGGGGTTCTGTTTAGTTGTAATTTTGCTACCCATAGCTATTCGTAGTGATTGGATTTGAACTTCTAATGGTAGAATGGCTTCGAACCCATACACTAAAGAGAATGGGGTAGATTAAGTTGGAGTTTTGTAAGTTGTACGGTAAGCCCACAAAGCTTCAACTAACTGCTCATGCCAATATCGCTTATTTTTGTCGAGTGTCTTCTTGAGTATTTGGATGAGAGTTTTTCTAAAGGCTTCTGCTAAATTGTTCACCCACTGGTAGTAGATGGTAGACTATTTCCAATCTATATTATGTTTTTGGAAGAAGTTGTTGTGCTCTTGAAAGTAGTACCATTATCGGATATGATTCGATGGGGTTCCCCGAATCTATATATGATATGGTTCCTAAAGAACTGGAGCACATGCTAGGCATTGACCTCTCTGAGAGGGATCGCCTTTGCCTACTTAGAAAAGTAGTCCCTAGTTACAAGGATGAACCGGTGACCCTTGGACGAAGGAGGATCAATCAGACCCACTATGTTAGTGCCCTAACACTCAAATGGCCATGAGGCCAAAATTGGATGTAGAATGTTGAGTGGCTGATGTAGGACCACTCCATGTACTTTGCACTGGTGATAATGCTTTGCTACATCCATGTAATATGTGATCATCTTTGGCCAATAATACAAAACTCTCTTAATTTTAGCTTTCATCTTAGGATCGGATTAATGAGTTCCACATAATCTTGAGTGTACCTCTGTCATGATCTTACAGGCTTCGTGTTTGTCTAAACAGAGTAACCACATATGATTGAAGGACCACCAGTATAAGACACCATCCACGAGGGCGTAGGAGAGTGCCCTTTGCTTCACTTGATGTGCTTGAGATTTCTCTTGAGATAGTTTACCTTTATTTAGGTAGTCAATGAAGGGTTGCCTCCAATCTAGTTCCTCATTCTTTTTGTCAACGATAACCTCCCCTTCAAGAGAGTATTTGTAGATGAGTTCAAAATCAATAAGAGGCAATACTTTCCTATTGTGGACCTTTATTGAGATGGACTCATCTCCAGACATGCCAACACTTTGGTGAGCTTGGCTAAGGAATCAGCTATGGCATTTTCTCCTCGAGGGATCATGTAGATTATGACCTCTAAGATTTGAGGTGCAACTCCATAGTGTACTTGTGGTAGTGATGAAGCTTTGGCTTTAAGACCTTGTAGGACCCAATGATCTGGTTGATGACTAGTTATGATTCCCCAAAGATGTTGATGTTCTGGATGCCTAGCAAAATGGCTAACTCCAAACTGGCGATCAAAGCTTCATATTTAGCTTCATTATTGGTGCAAGGCTCAGATAGATGATATGACAATCTCATCATATCACAGTTTGGTTTTAGGAGGACAATCCCTTTCTTGAGAGAAAGCTGCACCATCAAAGTACATATCCCAGCAATGAATACTGGTATCCCTTAAGTTCATGATTTGTTTGTCAAAGAGATCATAACTGAGTGGAGAATCCACTGGAAGTGGATGTGCTACTAAGAAATCCATGAGTGCTTGTCCTTTCACCACATGAAGGGGTACAAATTTAATATCAAACTACGATAATATAATGGAACCTCAGGATAATGTCAGTCGTGTGATGAGATATTGCAGTTGATTGATTTTAGAAATTAAGTTTATTTTGTGAGAGAGCATATGGTGTCATGGCTTCTAGGATGTGAAGATTAAATCTAGGTAATGCTTCTCAATGGGTAGATAATTTTCCTCAATAGGTATTAGATGATGGTTGAGATAGTAGAGTGCATTATATTTCCATTTGTCATTGGCTTGGGCCAACAAAGCACCAAGGGAGCCAACCAATGCAATAGTGTATAGTATCAAAGGTTTTCCCAGGATAGGGGTAGCTAAGACTAACGCCATCATGAAGTATTATTGCTTGATGCTCTCAAAGGCATGTTGGCACTTCTCATCCCACTTGAACTTGGTGTCCTTCTTAACTAGAGCTGAAAATTGTTGACATCTACCTAATATATTGGATAGAAAGCATCTTAGATATGCTAACCTCCCTTGGAATGATCTAAGTTGGGTTAAACTTAAAGGGGATGGCATTTCCAATACTACTTTAATCTTCTCTTGGCCAATTTCAATTCCGCAGTGTTAGACAATGAAACCAAGAAACTTCCCTAAAGGTACTCCAAATATGCACTTCAGAGGGTTCATTTTAAGGTTATATCATCTTAACTGCTCAAAAACTACTTTCAAGTTAAAGAGATGATCTTCCTTTTCTTTACTTTTGACCATGAGAATATTGATGTAGTATTCAACTTGGTGGTGAATGAGTTCATCTAAGATTCAAATCATGGCATGCTGGTATGTGGCCCCAGTATTTTTAAGACTGAAAGGCATGAACTTATAGCAATATATTTTGAACAGGGTTCTAAAAGCAGTGTTCCTTTCATCTTTAGGTGTCATCATTATTTAGTTATATCTAGATGAATCATCCATGAAAGAGAAAACTTCATGAGATGAGGAAATGTCCATAATCAATTCTGGTATTGGTAGTGGGAATTCACCTTTTGGACACGCCTTGTTAAGATCCCTAAAATTGACACATATGCAAATTTGGCTATTTTTTTCTTAACTAGGATGACGCTAGCCAACCAAGTGGGTTATTTTTCCTCCCGAATGAAGCTAGCATCAATCAATTTCTTGACTTCAGAAATGATCTATTGTTCAATGTCTAATCGCATGGGTCTAGGAGCTTTCTTGACAAGGTTAGTATCAGGCTATATCTCTAGCTTAAGAACCACTATGTCAGGAGGTAATCTAGATATTTCTTTATAGCTCCATGCAAAGAAATCCTTAAACTCAATGAGTAGCCTAACTAAGTCATTAGTTTTAGTTTCATTCAAAAATGAGTTAATGTATGTCAGGTGTGGATTGTCTTCAATCCCCAAGTTGATTTCGTTGAGCTTATCAATGGTTGATTTGATTTTTTTTCTTTGACTTCTTGGGGTGCATCTTTGACTTAGAAATCATATGGATCATTTGAAATTTCTAAGCACACCTTCTCATATGAGTTGATGTCATTTGGGAAGAACCTATCTGATTCTAAATAATTTTTGATTACCAGGCAATAGTCATCATCGTCTACTGAGCCCACTGTACTAAAGCCTAGTCCTGGTCTTGATTGAGAGTTCTTGCATTTATTGTTCCATAGGCTTTCAAAGTACTCTGACCTGTGCTTAGACCATGCATGCAAAATTAAATCTTTCTTTGCTAAATTAAAAACACAAGGAGAGTACCAATCAAAAGGTAATTCTATTAATTATTTAAATGAATCATCCTCAAGTTTTACATCAACTTATGGACTTGAGGATGATGCTCCTAGATAAAACCTCTTTATCTTTGTGCTTGTACATGCTTTGGGAGCTTCCTTAACTACCAAACCCTCAACTTTTTGTGAGAAAAATGAAGTTAGAGCTAAGGTTATCATCTAGTGTCTGATAGTTTCATAAAATAGAGACTTGGATACATACATGCTTTTCTTGGTGACTTGATCTTTATCACTATCGGGCGTGAGTGTCACCTCCAACTAGATTAGTTGTCGAGAAGAGCTGGTCGATGTGCTAACTACATAAGACTCGTCCTTTGAACAATATTCTAAGTCTATGTAGATAGTAGGTGTACTCACTAATGCTGAAACAAATCTCCTGATATATGGTACGTATGGAGGCCTTCCACCTCTCGGACTCCCTCTGGATTTGCCTTTTCCTCTTCCTGGTGGAGGTTGGGTCATCGTCCCCACTTGTTCAAATGGAGTAATGAATTGTGGGTGGAATCTAATCTTGGGCTCTATATCCTTCCTAAGGTCTTATTCTAGTTCCTAATACTTTTCTTTTTATTTTTCTTTTTCTTTTCTTTATTTCTTTTTTATTTTTCTTTTTCTTTTTCATTTTGATGAAGTTCATGATAGAAGACATTTTTCTTCTTAGGTATGTAATAGGCCACATCCTCATAAATCCCAACCTTATGTATTATGAATGGCTTGAGATCTCCTTTGACATAATACTCGATTCCACCCCTTAGGAACTTGATGCACTTATGTAAGGAGGATGGAACCATGTTGTTCTTATATATCAAAGGTTTCCCAAGCAAAGCATTGAAAGATGTATTATAATCTATTATATTAAACTTGGTCTCTATCTTCCAATCTTTTATATCCAAAGGCAACACTATAAAGCCTAAGGCCCTCTCACCTTCTTCATTGAATCCTTTCAACATCATCCTCTATATTTGGAGTTTAAAGATGTCAATCCTCAAGTAGGCAAGCATTCTTAGACTCATAATGTTTACTGATGCACTGGGATCAACCAGCACTCTAGATTGCTTGAATCTGCCAACATCCATGGTGATGTAGAGAGGAGGGTTGTGCTCTATTGTCCCTAGAAGTAGGTCTTCATCTGAGAATATGAATCCTAGGATCTCCTTTGAAAAACATGTCTCCTCTTCAGTAGCGGCCAACTGTGCTAAGCATATTTTGGGGTCAAGCAAAGCTTCGACTAATGACTCCCTCGTCTCTTTGGATAATACAAGAGAATCATATATGCTTAACTTAACTAGAAACTTTCTAAGATATGCCAGGACATTGTAGCCAACTTTGGGCTAGTCCTCCACAAGCATATCTAAGGGTGGAGCATCTTGTAGAGGGCTATCTGCTTAGTGGAACCAATGGCTTGTTTTCCTTTATCTTAAGGTACTACCCTAGGAGGTAGAAATTTTCCACTACAAAGGTTGACTTTAGTGACTTCTTGTGATGAGGAGCTTGTGGAAAGTTATATCTACTCATTGGGTATACCTACAGCTTCTCCTAAATGATCAACAAAGTCAGATGACTCTAAATCAATCTCAAGTGGTGAACCCTAATGATTAAGAAAAGGGAAATCCATTTTTGAATCAGAGTGGGATTGATCAGAATTACTTAAGTTGTTATTGCTATGACTTGGAGAGCTATTAATTGGAATAAAATTACTAAAATCATCAAAAGTGGAAAGAATGAAAGCTGAATCATTCTCCCTCATTGATTTCTTTAATTTTGGAGGTGGTAAAGTAAGCGGTTTGAGGGGTTTTGTGACCTCAACCGTAGATACCATGCTCCTGCTGGTGATGGTGGAGCTGGTAGATGTGGTGGATGAAATGGTGGAAGGAGGAATACTGGACTCGAACGATGGTTGTGCTATGGAACTATCTCAGGCAAGTGATGGCTGTTATTGCTGTTGGGCTTTCACCCTCTCTGAGTTGTCCCTCACAATTGGCAAACCTTCCTTGATATTGGAGGTCTGAGCTAAGTCAAACACCTATAGAGAAAGTTTCTAGATTTTAAAATTTATTTTCTTAGAGGTATGTGATAAAGAATATCCAAACCTTCCTTTATCTTAAGAGGATCGGCTGTATCCCCAAAGATTACTTTAATAGAAATAGAGGGTTATTCTACTAAGTATTCTTTAAGGATAACTATGGCTCTTGACTTGTAGCTACGTTCAAGCCAATCCTTGAAGATGAAACAATCCTCTAAGACATGACCTAGCATGCAGTGGTATGGGCAGTAGTTAGGATCATCACTCTTACCCACTTCCTCTGGCTTTCTAGGCTCAGGTAGCTGAAAATGAAGCTTCTTAAGAAGGATCTTAAAGATTTTCCTATCTACCTCCCTCTTGAGTGAATATGGTTTGTTAAGTTTGTCGACAAGAGTAGGTGGAAAGTAATACCTAGTAGTGGATATGGATACCACTTGTGTGTAGGCTGTTATGGTGGTGGCCATTGTGGAGGCCGAGGTAGTGGAGGAGGAGGCGAGAGTGGAGGCTGCTGAACTCGAGGCCTCTCAAATCATGCTCCTACTGGCTACTTCCCATTATCTACTACCATTATAATCTCTAACTTCTTCTCAAAGACCTTCTAATGCTTAGGTTTAGATGACTAGTCTGAGAAGGGTAACTGTTTGGCTTCCTCTTGTAGGTTAGTTGCCTTGCTAATTAATTTCTCAAATGTTTTAATGGTGAAGCCCTTGACCATGAAAGCAACAGTGCCATGGATATCCTTGAGAAGAATCTTAATGGCATGCTTCTCCTGCAGTTATGGTTCATATTTTATGCATAGGTTGTGCCATCTAAGAATGTAATTAATAAGGGACTTGTTAGACTTTTGCTTCTCTACAATAAAGTCCCCTATAGTTGCCCTTTGTTGAGCTCCTACAAACCTTTTGATGAAGAGCTGCTCTAACTTTGCAAAGGAATTCATTGAACCATTGGGTAGTTCAGCATACCATATAAATGTAACCCCAAAAAAGACTAATGACAAACTGTCAGAAAGGTAATGTGTTGCTACCATCGGTGTTACAATAATTGGCCCTGAAGTGTGCTATGTACTGCCTTGGGTTCCCACTACCATCAAAAACCTTGAACGATGGTGGCACAAAACCCTTGGGGTATTGAACTACATCAAATTCCTCCAGGTAAGGTCTACCTTTTAAAACTGATGAGCTCCCATAGGCTTGTGTCAATGCTTCCTTCACTTGTTGTTTCACCATATGTGTGATATCTTTTTCATGCATGGAGGTGTTATCAATCACCTTTCTATACAAACTATCGATGTCCTCATCCATATGAGTGCTCTTGGGATGATCTAGGTTGTGTACTAGCTTAGGCCAATCGGCCTCCATAGGAGTAGGTTGTGACACTAGGCTTGGTTCTACAAGGCTAAGACCACTACCAACAACTTCTCTACCCCTCTCTCCATCCTATCAATTTGGTAATATTTAAGCTTGATTTATTAGAGGAGGCATTGAGTTGAGTTTGATGCCTCACCCTCCTCAACTACAATGCATTCCTAGCTAGGTTTCTTCCTATGCAAGAATCCTTGGGTATCTACCATGTGGACTTCTGTAACATCATCTAATAGGTCATCTTCATCAGTATTGAAATCAACTATACCCTCCTCTTGGTTTCACTGATCATCCCTGACTATCTGCCTCACCATGGCATGATAGTCTTCCAAAATATCCTTTAAATACTGGTCATCCACCCAATTGGGTGCTACTGGAACATAGGCTGAATGGTGATTAACCACTGGACTAGACTCTGCAAAAGTAATGCACTGAATGCTTTGGATGGGTGGAGTGCTCTCCCTAACTAACTCAACAATCATGGGGGTCATATTGATATCCCCTTCTTCTTTCTCTTCTAGTTGTGGTGGTGGAGCGATCATGATGCTCTTGGGATGCCACTCCTTCCTCTCCACCATCGGGATTAAAGGTCGCGTTGGAGAGCTTGGCCTCATCTCAACAAATGGAGTGGATGAAGGGTGGTCCTTGGGACTTAATCGTATCACCAAGGGGGATGCTCTCTCTTTCTCTCTCTCTCTCTCTCTCTCTCTCTCTCTCTCTAGATGTGGACTCATGGAACTTGGTAGGGACCTCAAATGGTGGAATGTGAATAGGTGAAGGTGGTCGGTGAGTGAATCGATGTAATGGGGATGACACCGGCTGCCTCTCTACCGGAGATCTCCTCCTTCAGCTAGAACCAATGAGCATAATCATGTCTGACTGATCGGCCCTATCAACCTGCTGATTGAAATGATCAATCAAAGTGGAGGTCACCGATTACCTAGAAAATCTCTGTCTATCCCACTTGCACATTGGGCTACAACTTTGGCCTTAGTGGCCCTTTCCCTATGGATCTGATTCTTAACACTCTTAGGGATCACACATCTCAAGTCATGCAAAGTAGCAAACTCTGAGCATCCGCGGGTTCTCCCAACTCTCTTGAGCATAAACCATAAACCAGCATAGGGCTTCCTCCTCTCCCTATATGTGTCTTCTACTCTACAAATCATGAGGGTGATGCAATAATCTTTCTAATGTCCTCCTCTCCCTTTAAAGCTAAGAGGTGGTTAATCCTACTACCACTAAGAAGGGGAGAGGTCTCACGAGGGGATCCCTCATCAGCCATATGGGAGGTTTCCTCAACCTCATTTTCCATATGCTCATAATTTCTCTGTTCTTATTATGGCAATGGGTCCTAGTTAATGGAGCAGGATGGGAGCTAGAACCAACCTCAAACATGGGGGAGACTATCTCAAAAGCTAAGATAGACTTTCCCTTAAAGACTGGGGCAATTGCAGAGGTGGTATTAGTCCATACTGAAATTATGGTAGGTGCAACTTGGACTCATGGCAGGGGAACCTGTATGACCTATCTTTATAGTGAGGGGAACTCTGTATCAAAATGCTAGTCAAACTGTAGAAGTGGCTTCTTTTCTAAAACCTTTTCTCTACTGACTATGGTGAGGGCAGGTCCCTTGCAAGTGACCTTGAAATGCTCAAATCCAAGGGCAAACTTGATGATGGGGATGGTGGTGAGTATGGCCTGATCTAGGGCCAAATCTACACTAGAGAAAAAAGAGAAAATGAGCTTGCTAGAAGACATGATGTTGACTGAGTACATGAAGGAAAAAGAAATGGGGCTTCTGCTCCTTTGTTGGAAAAGAATAGAATTAGACTTTTGCTTTGATTTGTTAACTTTGATTTTCTATTTTGAATTGAAACCCTCATTTAATAAATTTGATTATGTTAAATGGGGTTCATTTATATGTTAGAGAAATTTGAAAATTTTAGAAGAAGGATCTTTTGCTTTTCTTTTGGAGCTTCATTGGAATTTTGGAGAATATTGGATGAACCTTGCTTTACTAAGCTAGTGGTAAGGGATTCTTGATTTTGTTTGGTTTATATTTAGGTGATTTATTTAGTTAGTTTTCTTTTACCTATTAGGGGCCCAATAGGGGTTTTAAGACCTACTTGGAGTGAGGTCTTAAAACCTAAAGGATGTTGGCCACCCTTGCTTAAGGATGAAATGAGCAAGGTGACCAATGGAAAGAATAATAATCTTGGGCTTATATAAAATATAAATCCACTATCGATACTTAGAGGTAATGATTGACTACTAAAGAGGAGATAGGAACACTCCCCAGTGGAGTCGCCAGAAAAATCTATGGTGTTTTAATTTTTAGAGTTGTGTGGACACCACGTAGATCTTAGGGGATACATATTGAAGATCGGGTACAATATTGAGGTATGATATACTATCTTGAAAGATGGAAACATCACTCTACTATGGACCTAATCACCTAGTAAGCACTCTTAAGGCAGATGGGTCTTTGTATATACCAGAGATCTTTCCCTAACTTTATGTTGGAAAAGTAAAGTAGGGTTTATTTTATGCTGAGTTCTTTTGTTCCTTATGGAAGCAAGCTTCCATAATTAATTACATCCTAGGAAATGAATATTTCCTAAGAATACTCTCGACTAAAATAGTCAATCAATATCTCCAAATATTTCAAGGTTAGACTATCAAAGGATTATGTATTTTTGAAAAATCAAGTGGGAAAGTTTAATTTGGAAAGACTTATTTTTGGATTCCAACAGAAGATAAGTAGGGAGCACTCATGATACTAGGAAGCCTCGTGAGCATTCAGATCTACCCTATGGTGAGGCTTTATATGTTAGAAAGAGAGAGTTTATTCTTATTTGAATTAAAATTTTATTAGAATACTATGGCTTATAATCTATCAACAAAAGATTATGAAAATGCCTAAGAAGTGAAAGCTTAACCTCATAGCCTAAAGGAAATAAGCAACCTTAGATCCTAAATCTCGGATGCATTAGCACAATTTAGAAGCATGACCTAAATCAAAATGAAAAATGGGACATTATGGTTTACCTCCACAAGAGTGGGCAAACCCATCTCGACACTTTTGGGCTTACAACCATTTGGAGTGGCCGCTAGCTAACACCTCCTATGATGCAAAATCATATAGGTCAGTCTTATATATGTGCAATATAGCTAGGCTGTTATTTAATTTGGAAAGGATACTAGAGTCCTAAACTCACTCCCTGAGAGACTAGATCATGACTGACATGAATACATGACTTAGACTAAATACAAAATTTATAATTTTTATATCATTTTAGGCACATTCATTTGGACAAAGGCTTAGGATAATTATGCCTAAATGCATGATGAAATATGGGTAATGGCTAAATTAGTAGGGGGAGGTGTTCTCCACTATAAGGGATGCCCGCACAGGTCAAGCATTCTCCTATTGTGCAAGAGTGGAGACCCTCCCATTTAAAGAACGAGATAATATGTTATGCATGATGTTCAAACATTTAATCATTCTGCTAAGGGGTTATTAAATATTTTAATTATCATGATTATAGCCTAAGCATTAAAGTGAGGTTATGAGTTATTTTTTTAAATTTAATTATGAGTTTTTAGTGAGGGTAGAAAAATTAATTTTATCCTAAGGAGCCCACTGCTTACAGGCCACACATATAATCATCCAACTTAAGAAACCTATGAAAATCATGTCATTTCTATTATAAAATTTAAACACTTTAATCAAATATTGATAGATTCTGTAAAATAATAAAAGGTCGGTGAGACCGGGTACCACTGTACACCCCAAAAAAGAGAAGAAATTAGGTAGTCAAGCTCTACCCTTATACAACCCAGACTATAAAAGAATATTACAATTATAATTGAGATTAGATGCTATGGGGGTCTTCATTATTTGTCTTCTTTCTTTCTTTTGATTTGATTATGTTTCAGGCTTCATAGGACCTACCAGGACTCTACCTTATATCCACTGCTCATTATAAGCTCCATAGCACCAATCCTAATTTCTATTATAAAATTACATATTTAAAAAGTAAAATCTAACTACACCTGCATACAAGATGTTAGTTAAACAAACCATACAAGTCCAAGCAGTTATATTTCATGATTTGGACTTAGCACCCTGCACATGGGTAACCAAGCTCACTTGTTCTAATGTGGATTATGCAAAGGGGGTATAAGCAACCTGTAAGCAAAATCATTCATATTTATTTTATTTTAGCAACCCCTTTAGCATAACCCTCTATAAAAAACAACATTAAGCTAACAACGATCTAACATCCAGTCTACACATAATAGTACTAACATCCAATCTAAAATATTACATCATAAAAAAATACAACATCATAACTTAGAGCTAGAAGTGGTGACTTAGTATTCTAATGTGTGTGCTTAAGCTTAGTGTGGTATGTCTTAGCTAAGCTTTAGAATGATAATTGCCTAAGGCTTGGAATTGTTTAATTTAAACATTTGGGCAGGTTTCCCTTTAAGTTATTAAAAGGATTAATGGATTTTAGTTTGTATCTTGTTTTATTACATTTGATAATTACTTAACATCTAATTGTTGTAAGAGAGGAAAGAGGTTTGACCCTCTTCAACCTTATCCTAAGTTATTTTCTAAAGGCATATTATTATAACTTATAGTTTCTTTTAGTGAATGTCTTATTAAATCTTTTTATTAATCCTAAATTTGGATTAATCTTAAAGAGTCCTATTCAGACATGGAAGGAATCTTAAGATTAATGAGATTGAAATGCTATCACATGGATAATGATACTTCATTCTTTTTCATCATCAAATATGATGCATATGATTTTGAACTTAACATACCTATATATGCAATGTTTTTGGCACACTCTAATGATTTTAAATGCATATATTTTTGGTAGAAAAGAGGAATATCATTCCTTAGCTAAGTACACATACACATGTATTTAATGATTTAAGCAAGTATGTGTCATTATTTAAACCAGGGAGGTGAGATAATCTAAGACCTCATTGGGGCTACTTAAAGCCTTGTATTCCCAGGATGTCTAGACTATATACTAGCTATCTTAAATACATATGAATTTATACACAATTATGAGAATGAAAATCATGCAAAAGGTTGTGTGTTAACAAATTTATATTTTCATGTAAAGTAAAGCTCTTTCTAAATTCTAATGTATGTAAGCATATGAATGAAATTAAGTAAGTATGCACCATTATTAACCAGGGATGTGGGTTAATTTATGACCTCCTTAGGGATACTTAAAGACTTATATTCTCGGGATGTCTAGACTATATACTTATTAGCATTCAAATACATGTAAACATTCACATGAATCATGGGAATGAAGCAATCCTTTAACATGTTAAAGCTATAAACCAATGTAAACCATATAGAATAATCATAGCCAACATCAATTTAATTCTTCATTATTAATTTATAATTTTGAAAATAATTTTAAAACTTATTAGTGATAATAGCCACACATATAATAGGATTAATCCAACACATGCAACTTACACATATATAATTATATTATTTGATTCCTTTATTTGAAAGCATGAATGCTTAATATCAAATGGCATGCAAGCTTATAATGATTGAAAAGGAATAATTAAACATTGCCACATAATACATTCAATCACATTACTACCTAAGGACAATCAAGTCAAATAAAATTATTTAGGATTAACCAAAGCATCTTATGAAATTTTATTTTGTGTTTGAATTATTACACTTAAAGAGAAGAGATAAAATATTTGATATTTTAACCCCATCCCACATTAGTGACTTAATATATTTAAGGAAAAGTAATTAAGTGAATTTTATAGATTAATTAAATTCAAGCCATTAAGTAATTCATTTAATTTCCCTTTCCTATGCTTCTTCAGTTTAATTAATCATTTAATCATGAGCCTATAATGATTTGCCATTGATAAATTAAAACTTGAGATGATCCTAACAAGACCAAATGCAATTAGGCTCATGACTAAATATTAATTAGATTAAATTGGAATCTAATTAAGTACTTATATGGTTTTCCCACACCCATGGGTTAACCATATGTTCCTTAAGGGTCCTTATGTTATTAAACACAAAGAGGAATCCACAAATTAAATTTAAATTATCTGGAGCAATTATCATTTTAATTTGATTTAATTTCACTATTAATTAATTAATTAATCTTTAATTAAACCATTAGTTAATTGGCCTTCTTTAATGAAATGGATTTATGAAAATAATTAAGAGAGAGGTCCCAGTCATTCCCCTTCATCAATTCACTATTAACAGTGATTAATCAAGTTTACTTAATTAATTTTTTTCTATTTGGCAATTTTAATAATTATTAAGTTACTTAAAGAGGGTAATTAAGATTTGTATTTTAAATTCTCCTAATTATCTAGCCAATAAATCTCAAGAAAATTATGGGAGGCAGAGGACATGCTAAGCAATCAGCATATCCAATTTGAGATCAATTATCTAAGTAATTATGGCTTAATTAAGGTCATTAGGAAAACTTCAAACTCTAATTAAGTATTGTTCATTATTCAAACATTAGAGATTTTTTTTATTAAATTGTCCTTTGTTTACCCTTTCCAAAATGGGTTTACTCATATTTTAAGGATTATTTTACAATTAGTTATGATTTTTCAAAGTTCTGAGTGATTAATCACATTTTAAACACTTAATTAATCTCCTAACCCATCGGTGCCACGTGGGAGCTGATGTGGTGCCACGAGATAGGTTATTTAAATTGTCTCCTGTGGTAGTTGAGTCAGTGGTGGCCAACTCAATTTCATCCCCATTATTCGATCTCAGATCGAATGGTGGGGATTAATCCCATGATATGTAAAGGATTAAATCATGGTCGTCCATTCTAATTATGCAAAATGGATGGTAGATGATCCTTCATCCCCCGAGCGCAGGAAGACAGGCACCTTTTGCCACTTGATCTAAGCTCGCCAGAGCTCATGGGATGTCAGGATTGACTCAAAATGTTCTAGGAGGAGATCTAAGGGGATCCTATAGTGAAAATTGAATGAAATCACAAAATATTTCATAAAACACCAACATCTAATGGATTTTCTATGGTTTTCCATAATTTACCTCGCTAGAGCTTAAGACCAGTGGTCCAATGACTGAGGTAGCTTCATCTTGAAGAGAAGAAACCTTGTTGAGAAGCTCTCGATTTGCCAACCCACCAACACCTTTATGAACCAAACGCTGCCATAACAGCCACCAAAAGTTAGCCTAGGAGTGGTCTCCGATGCTCAAATCAATTAGGAATCAATTCATTTTAACTCGTCAGAGCGTGGGGAAGGTGTTGGAGAAGTTAATTAAAGTTTAGTGTGGTTTGAGTGAGGTTGGATGGATAGAGGTCTTAGGTTTGAATGGAGCTTGGTGTCACTGACGATGGGCAAGAAAGGCTCTAGAACTACTCAAAATCACCTAGGTAAGTTCTATGTGAAGTTTGAATCAATGGGGAGGAGTATACCCTCCTCCCCAACTGAACCAAGGGCCGAGATTGGCTCAGCCTTTGGTAGTCATCCGCCCAGGGTCGGTGGCTGAAGATGGTCGTGGACTGCTGAGGTGGAGGGTCTTGAGAGGCTAAGGGAGATGTATGGGCTAGCAAGCTATGCACCTGCTCCCCCAAGTGAACCAATGGTGGGTTAAGGGTAAGCTCACCCTCTCCTGACCCAAGAATAAACCCAACAGCCTTGGGTCAGGTTGGGTCAATGGTCCAAGAGTCCAAAATGAGCTAAGGGTGGCTATCAAAGGTTGATGAGTAGGTGAGACCATCCAAATGGGGATTTTATCCTATTTGGGTGGGTTGGTTCATGTGTTTTGACCCAAATTGAGTTTTCCATGGGTTGGGCCCATTTTAGCTAACTCATGGTGACCCAAGGATGATTCATGCCAAGTTTGGTTGGTTTTGGCTCAACTTGACCCATATAGGTCAAAATAGGTTCAAATGAGTTTGGTTAACCAATTGGTCAAATTGGGTCAAATTGATGGTTTGGGTAAGTTCATTTGATCATTTGGAATATATTGGTTCAATTAGTTTGTTTAATTTGAAGTGGATTTGGTTTTGACTCATATGGGTTGATATGGGTCAAATTGGCCAAATTGGCTTGGGTGGATGGTTGATTTAGCTTCAAATGATGATTTGAGAATGATTGCAGGTGTTAATTTGAATTAATTTGGATTTGGGAATGATTTAATTCAATTTGACCCTTTAGGTCAAATTAGGCTAAATGTGTCAATTGGGTTGGTTTGATCAAATTGGGTTCAATGGAGGGTTAGATCATGCTCAATTATCAATTTATGATTGATTGGAGGTATTGGTTTGAATCAATTGGGTTCAGGATTTGATTTGGCCCAATTTGTCCCTTTAAGTCAAATTTGGGTTAGTTTGGATTAAGAGCCCAAGTTGGTTTGGTTTGGTTTAATTGGTGGTTAAGTCATGTTCAATATTGAATTTATGACTGAGTGGAGTCATTAATCTCAATCAATTGAAGTCAAAATGAGATTTGGTTCATTTTGGTCCATGGGTTAATTGGGTCAACTTGATTAAATAATCAAATTAACTTTGTTTGACCCAATTGATTGTAATTGGTTAATCAAGGATGATCAACAATCATTGTAGAGAAAATTGGATGGATTGATTCAATCTAATTTGGGTTGGATTGAATTTAGGATTAAATGGGTCTTTTAGGTCACTTTGGGTCAAATGAACCAAATGGATTAATTGAGTTGGATTAGGTTGAATTGGGTTGAATTGAGTTTAATGATGTGTTTAGTATTGATTGATAGTTTTGATTCCAATTGATTTAGATTTAATTGGATTTTAGCTCATGTGTGGGTCAAGTGGTCTAATTTGGGTTGATTGGATTGGCTTAATTAATTTGGCTTGATTGTGGGTCTTGAAATATAAATTTGGATGATTGGAGTGCTTTTGTGAAAATTGATTGGACTTGATTCAATTGAATAGGCTTGAGTCATAGGATGATGGTGGAATTGATTTAGGTTAAGGTTAACTTAAATTGGCTTGGAGCTTGGATATAAATCAAATACCAATTAAGGTTTATTACATTGGTTTGGGGTTGGTTTTGGATAAGTGGATAAGCATGAGTTTTGGTTTAGGCCATAAGATAAGTATGACCTATTTACCTTAGGGTGTGACCTAAGCTATGGGTATGCCTTCTTATGTCTCTAGGCTTGGGTTTAGTGTTCCCTTGATCACTAGTAGTGCCTTATGATTAGGTAAATTTTAGTGTCTATAAGATTTCCAAATCTAAGATAGGGAGGATGATTCCTCACTCCATAAATGAGATCAACAATGCAGTCTAAAATAGTACACCATAAAGACATGTGAAGCACATTATATCAAAACACATCATAAGAAATCATAGAGAATCACAGATCAGCCTAACCTAAATCTACGGTCTGTGACCAAATGATCTAGTGTGTGAAGAGAATAGGCTTGTGTAGCAAAACTTTGCTATGCCTCTTTAGTTTAAGTTTCAAATTGGAGTTTGAGTTTGCTTGAATTTTACCTCTAGGTGGTTTCAATTCAAATGATTTAGTGATTTATTTTCATTTTTATTTCACTTTTATTTGGTTAAAGTGAAGTTTAGGTTTTTAAGAATGAAGGTAGAATGAATTCCACTTTTGGATGGAATCTATTCTATTCTACATCCTAACTCTAAATGAAATGAAATCTTCATTCTAATATGAAAATTCATCCTAAAGGTCTAAGATCCTTAAGTATCTTAATTAATCCTTTTCATTTCATTTATTTTGTTTGAATTTAGGTTGATGTTTCATTTCTTTTATTTAAAATTTTGATTTGATTTTATTTTTATTTGATTTTTATTTTTATTGGATTATTTTATTTGATTGGTTCATTTCATTTCATTTATTTCATTTGGGTAATTTGATTTAGTTTGACTTAATATTTTGAGTTATTTGATTTTGGTTTGTTTCATTTGATTTATGTTAATGTTTTGGATTAAGTTATGTTGGCTTCATTTAGTTTGATTCATGTTAACTTAGAGTATTTAGGTTAAGGTTTGATTTCATTTGATTTGATTTAGGTCGTTTAATTATGAATTTATTAACTTAAGGTTTAATTACACATAATATGATTTATTAAATTCATTAATCCTTAAGTATGTAATTAATTAAATTCTTTGACTTAAGATAATTAAAAAACTGTCCTAAGTATTTCTAATGTTTGATTAAAATTAATTCAAGTTGTTTCATGATTTAATAGATCAATGAATTTTCTTTATTCATTATTTGATTAATATTGATCTAGGAATTTGGAAATCGAACAATTCCCTATCCAAATATCAATTGGGCTTGAAATATTTATGGCAAGTGGGGTTACATGCCAATTTCATGTTTACAAAGTTTCATCATGATTAGATTCATAATTAGGGTGTAACTAAGGTTTTAATCATTTCATTAAAATGTAAATTAAGCCTAATTTGATGAAGATAACTTGGGGATTTCATTTTTCTTTTATTCCTCTTTTAAATATGTTTCCAAAGAGGGCTCATTCATAATTTTTGGACATTTGATTGATTTATTATGATTTACTTAATTTCTTCTTAATTATTTAAATTATTTCATTAAGCCAATTTATGATTTATTAAGTATAAATGAGTTTCATTAGTGTTTTGATGTTCATTAAGGTTCATTAAGTCGATTTAAGGTTGTTTGATTTATTTTTATTAATTTATTTATTTAAATTGATTTATTTAATTAAAATTATGCTTTAGGATTTGAAATTTTATTTCTCAGGAATGATATTGCAATCATTCATTAAATTTTTTCCTATGGTGTGTTTTAAAATCAATTTTGGTTCCCCAAAGTTTCATTTCAATTAGATTATAGTTTAAGATTAATTAAAGTTTAATTGATTTCAGTTAAACCCAAATTAAGGCTAAAATACCCTAAGTTAATTGAGAATTTTAATTTTAATGGATTCCTCTCATCAATATAAACCCATAGAGCCCAAGTTTGCATTTTTTGGATATTTATTTTTCTGTAAATTTTTGAAATTTCTATATTTTTTAATTAATTTTTAATCAATTTTTAAAAGGATTAGCCCTTTTTTAATGGCGGGCTGACGTGGCAACTATCGTGGCACCTTCGCCATATGGCATGGTGATAGTGGGCCACATGAATCCCACATGACATCCATGTCAAAAGCGGTGCCTTGCGAGATGATCCTCGATCGTCCAATCTTCGATTGGACCATCCCAATCATTTTTTCAGTTTTTTAAGGGCCAAAATTGATCCGTCCACCTAAATCAAGGTCGTTTGTTTCTAATAGATGGATCAAATGGTGAAAATTCAATTCGCATTTCGCTGGCGAGAGACGGACATCGTCCATCTTTTTTGCCTAATCTCCAGCGATCGTTGATGATTTGCATTATGATTTTGATTGTAAATCGATCAACGATTTCGATTGCAAATTGACCACTGATCGATTTACGACCCATATATACAATTTGATCCACTTTGGGATCAATTTCCTTTCAAAAAGGACCAAAAATGATGGCCTAGGGAGGTGGCAAAGGAGCATGGTTTGATTTCGATGATCACCGGTGATGGGATCGACTTCATTAGCTTTGTTTTGACTTGACAAAGGTGTGGGTAAAGTTTGATGACTTGCCTCCCAGTGGATTGATCCCTAGACCAACGTCAACTCAATTCTTCGATGCTCTCGATTATTTTTTGGCTCGTCAGCGGTTAAGGGTCGAGGTGATGATTCATTTAAGGTCGTCTTGACCTCTAGAATGTGTTGGAATGTTCAATTTGATGAAAGAGACTCCCCTTTGGAACGTTCATCATTAGAGAGGCTCAGTCTCCGTCCGTTCACCGGTGTGCTGGCCGCCGAGAGGCCATGGGAAGGGTCTCTTCCCTCATCTCTTGCCTTGGTGGCCATTTTTGAATGAAAAGGGGGAGGGAATAGGCTCTCCATCCCCTCTTTCCATGTTTGGCTGAGAGCCCTTTTTTTGGTTTCTTGGTGGCCAGAATCCAGCCACTAGAAGCGATAAGGCTAGCCAAGGGGAAAAATCAATCCCCCATGGCCTTGTGACCAAGCTTGGATATGAATCCAGTAGGGAGGATGGCTTTAGGCTTGCTTTTCAAGCTTGGCTAAGCCATTTCTTCCTCCTCTTCCTTCTTATTTTTCTTCTCTTCTCCTTGGATTCTTTCTTTGGAGAAAGCAAAATTCCCTTTTTCTTTTTTGGCTTAATAGCCTTCAATTGATGGCAGCCATCCAATCTCTTAAAGTTAAGAGATGGGATGAGGAATATGGAAGAAAGGAAGTGAGACTTGCCTTCTTCTTATGCATTTTCAATTTTTTCTTCTTTTCTTAATTGTTTATGATTTATGGCATTATCACCATAATTCCTAGACTAATGTATGGCTGGCCACCTCAAACTTAAAGTGGATTTGAGGTCAAGTTTGAACCCATTTGACTAGGATTGGAAAGTTTAATCCAAAATAAGTATTTGAATTCAAAGTGTTTGGTTTTAATTTAATTCTTTTAATTTTAAGTTTAATCATCTTTGATTGATGATTGGCTTAGTTTTGATTTGATTAATTCATTTAATTTTGAATTGATTTTGAATTTCATTTCATTTTAACCCATTTAGCCTAAATAGGTTAAGTTTGGTTCCAATTAAGTTCAAATGACCAATTTGACTCAATTGGATTGGGTTTGGACTCTAATCATGCTTGATCATATGTGTGAGATGATTTGGAGTGATTGATTTCATTTAATTTCAATTAGATTCCAATTTGAATTTATTTGACCCAAAGTGGGCTTAAAGGGTTAAGCTTGGGTTTCATTTAGGTCAAATGACTAATTTGACCAAATTAGACCCAATGGTGGCTTGGATTATGTTTAAGTATCATTACCAAATGATTTTGAATAATCGAATTTAGTTTATTTAAATTTGATTTGGGTTTGAACCCAATAGGACCCATTTGGATTTATTTTAGACTAAGTAGTCTAATTAACCTAATTAAGACCTAAATGAATTTGAATATCTTAATATTTATGATTAATAATGTTTATTTGATCACTTGGAATATTTTGAATGATTTAATTTGGTAAAATTATTAGTGGGTTAACCTTTGACTTGGTGAGACCCACCTAAGTCAAACTTATATCAAATGGGTTGACTAGATTTGACTTTGGATTTGGTTTCCTTATTTTAATTTAATTATATTTTAATTTATTTGTATTTGATTTGAGTTAATCCAAATTGAAAATTTGGGTTGATTCCACCTAAGCCAATTAGGTTAGATCAAACCTAAAGAAGGTGTCCTAGGTCACTTGGTATAGTGTCCTAAGCACTAAATTAGAAGATTCTTATTTGAGATTAGGATATCCTAATTAATGATTTCAGAGTGATATTAATCTCATCCAAAAATGTGGTCAACAAATGGACCCCCCAATATGTGTAGTGGATCGGCCAGAGTACACTGCACATTTTGGCGTTGACTGAATTGATCAACATTACAAAAGCTTGGAGTTCAAATTTAGAATTTTGATTTTTTTTATTTTGATTATGATTTCAATTTATGTTTTGATTGGATTTGATTGAGAAAGATAGGCATATGTATGCCTATACTTATTTTGGAATGGTTCACTCTTAGGAACTTAAATTCACTAAGTTCCAAGATGAATAGGGATGTCATTAGGAATGGACCCAAAAGATGGTCTAATCCTAATGCAATCATTGTGTTCAAAGAAGATGCCTTCAAGGGACTTACTCTTGTCTAAGAATAGTAGTTGGAAAGGATGCCAATGTGGACACTTACTCCTTTCCATATTACATAGTGCTTTAACCAAGAAAAGATACAACTAGGGGATTTACTTATATCTGGTTAGCTATTAGGAAGAGGTCTTTTAAGACTTGATTTCAACCCAAATAGCTAAACTAGGGAGAAGGGGATTGAATAGCTTAATTTAATCCTCAATATTTTGACTACTAAGTAGGGGTCACATGAACTTAATTCTTGTTTGAGTAGTTCAAAGAAAAGGAGCCTTCAGTGGCTTAATTTCATTTTTTAGTTTCTTTTATTTCCATTAGAAAAGGAATCACAAAAATAAGGATCTTGTTCTAATGAAGTAAGCTAATAGGAAGGGGCCTACAATGACTTAATTCCAACCTTGGTAGCTTTAAAAAGGAAAGGGGTCGTAATGACTTTGTCCTATCCTTATAAGGATGCCTACTAAGGGACTTGCTCCTTTATGATTGGATAATAAGAAGGGGTCTTCATGACTTCATTCCTTCTTGAGTAACATAATGAGGAAGATGGGTCTTAATTACTTGTTCCTAGACCTCAGATTTTGGCTAATAGGAAAGGGGTCTTCATGAAATATTCCTAACCTTGGTAGCCTATGTGACAAAAAAAGGGTCTTCATGACTTATTCCTATTCATGTCTTTTAGAAAGAATGTCAACTAAGGGACTTATTTCTTTATAGTTAGCTATTAAGAAAGGGCCTTCAATGGCTTAATCCAACCTAAATAGCTTGGGTGGAGGAAAGGGGGTCTTTGATGACTTGATCTTAAACCTCACATTTTTGTTTTGATTTAAGGATAGGGGTCTTAATGACTTTATCCTAAACTTAGTCATTTAAATAAGATGCCTGCTATGGGGTTTACACCCATATGATTAGCTATTATGATGGGGCCTTTAATGGCTTAATCCAACTTAAATAGCTAAAGAGAGGAAATGGGTCTTCTTGACTTTATCCAATCCTCAAAAGTTTGGCTAGTAGGAAAGGGGTCTTATTGACTTGTTCCTATCCAAATTAGCCTATGTGACATGAAAGGGGTCTTAGTGACTTAATCCTATCATGTAAAATATAGGAATGGTGCCATGAATGGTTTGCTCCATACTTATGGGAAGTTATAAGAAAGGTGCCACAAATGGGCTTACTCCCATCTTAAAGAAAGAAAGAGTTATGTCATAAAAGGCTTACTCTGAATTTAAGAGAATGGTGCACAAAGACTTACTCCAAACTCATGAGCAAAATATGAGAAAGGTGACATAAAAGGCTTGCTCCCAACTCAAGGTATGTATAGGAAAGGTGACACAAAGGGCTTGCTCCTAACCTATAGATGATATAGGTGAGGAAAAGGGATCAAAGTGACTTAATTCCTAATCCTCAAATCTTTTGACTAATAAGCAAAAGTCAAATGGATTTGATCTTTACTTGATTAGTCTATCTTGATGAAAGGCAGTGGAAGGTTTGTTCTCATTTTTTTGATTACACTAATACTCTTATACATGAAGAAGTTTAGTGAAAAAGGCTTAAAGTTTTGATGTATATTTTTGGAGGATTTAGGTATATTTTGGACCTAGTGCGCCATAAGCATAGAAGTTCATCATTTTTATTTCTTCTCTTTTTCTCTTTTTATTTTTATCTAAAAGTTATATATAACCATGCTATATTTCTAATTCACTTTAGGCAAGACATCATAGGGTACTAACCTGAGAATTCTACCTTTTTGAGCTTGCATGTGACTGTGTTGTTCTTTAGGTAGTAAGAACCAAAGTCAACCAGTGCTTCCCAAATGAAATTTCTTTCTTTTCTTTTCGTTTGGATATGTATTGTTTTGAACCAACTCAACAACTTATAAGGCCTTCTCTTAGATTCAATAAAGATAGGGAGATTCCTTTGAAGCTTTCTAAAGTGAATGAGAATCAAGATAAGCAAACTCTTGGATTCTCATGGAGACAATTTTGTATTTTATTCTTTTGTCTCTAATCAATAAGGGAATTGAAAGGATTAACTTATTAGAGAAATCAAGATTCTCCTAATAAGTTTGAAATTAAATTTTGTAAGTTGATTTATTATTCTTTTAAAGGATTCATGAAATGATATTTCATAAATGGCTTTGATTAATTTCTTATTTTTTGTATTTTTGATCCTTCTAAATCTTACTACAAGGTCCTTGAAATTACTTTAAAGGTATATTTCAAGACTCTATATGTAGTGATATGATTGTTTTTCACATCACATTTACATTTCTTTCCTTTTCTTTTCTTCTTTTCATTTATTCATCATTTGTTTGGCAAGATTTTCAATATAACCCTACACTTAATTGAAAGTAAGATTATAAGAAATCTTGATCATGACCTTTTAATAAATTATCCTTATCTTTTAAGACTGAATGATACGACTATGTAACAGAACATTCTTGTAAAGATTCTGAATGTAATATCATATGCTTTCAGTTCTTCTTTTTTTAGAATTATTTTGATTTGATAATTTTTAGATAAGTTAGCCTTAAGGAGGATAATCTTATGCATGAAAGCCTTTTTAGATTTTGAAATGAAGTATGGGTAATATGAACTCATTTTTCAGGTAAAGATTTTATCTTAGTCCCAAGATGTGGGTCACATGGATTTTATCTTTTTTGTTTCTTTTTCTTTTTGTTTTTCTTTTTTTAAATCCATTTTATTTTTCTTTTTTTTTCTAATGATGTTAGCTAACCAAGAAGAATGTTTTCTTCTCATGTGAAGCCATCATTTTCTAGCTTTTAATTTAGCAAAATTTTACTTTTCTTTTGGAGTTTGGCTGCAATCATCAAGGGAGTTAGTTTATTGAAATGGTAGTAAGCTTAAGTTTATAGATCACTACATCTAGAGATCATTTCAATTTATTTTCAGATAAAGTAGTCTTTAAACTCAAAGAATAGCTTGATCATGTCATCAATAGCTGACTCATTAATGAATCAGATCATTGATATCAATTGTAAATCAATTTTTTTTATTTTTGAGGTTCATTTCTTTTAGTTTGTCAATTGTGGATTTAGATTCCTCTTCGAATTCTCATGGTGTATCCTAAACTTAAAGATTATATAGATCCCCAAACACATCTACACAACAGTCATTCAATTTGTTAGAATGCCTTTGAAAAGAATGTCAGGACCTTGACTACTTAACAATTTTCAACATGCAATGCCTCTATGGTTCCATAACTTTTCTTATTTATGGTTATAGGCCACTTGCAATGGAATTAGAGTATACTCAATTGAATATTTGGCATACAAAGGATATGGACCCTTGAAAAAGAAGATCCATTATCTCTTTTAACTTGCCATGCGAGCTCACCCAACATGACTAAGCCCATGATTACAAAACATGAGATATCTGATTATTTTTGGTTAGCTAGAGACAATTCTTGACTTCTAACCCTACCACTTTATTTTGATGTGGAGGAGTTGAAAGTTTAAAATGTCCACTGGCTTAAAATATTCAAATTTCATCTTTTTCCTCTTGGATATAGTCCTTCCATCCCTTTAATTTGCTTTCTTTCTTTTCTTCTTTTATTCTTTCTTTGTTTTATCAACATTTTGATAACATTTCAATTCTTTGTGAAATGTTACATCTGACATTTTTCCTAGTTACAACATTTACTAGAAGATTGGATATATTCAACTTATTTCCATAACATTTCATTCCTTATGAAATGTTACATTAAACATCTTTCCTAGTTAGAAGATTTACTAGGAAATTAGATGTATTTGACTTTTTGTCCAAATACAACATTTGATATGATTGACTTTTCAATATGATTCAAGTCTTTGTTTTGATTAATTGATCATATAATATGATCCAACACTTCAATTTCTTTTTCATCATTTAATGGAACAACAAATTTAATGAAGTCATTTAGAATTCGTAAAATGACTTTCTTGAAAACTTTACCCTTCTAAATTTAGAATCATTTACACGAACCAAATATTTAGTGAGGTCATTTAGGATTAGTAGAATGATATTCCTAAAGACTCTACACTTTCAATTAAGGATAAATATGAACATCCTTCCATAATAAATATTTTTCTTCTCTTTATTTCATTTCATTTCATTTATTTCTTTATTTGGACTGGATAGAACCATTCAAGACTATTAAAGATGCTCTTGAATTCCTAAGTTTCTTTTCCAATGTTTAAATTTTTATATTCTATCAACTATGTGATTGAGATTAAGGTTTCCTTTTAAGTTGAGTTTTCAAGATTAAATTTTCATAAAACTAAAAACTCCTTTCTTTATTTGATTGAATTTACATGGCACCATCTTATCAAAGCTCGATTAGAATTGGGCTTATATATATTAATTTTCATGTTTATTATTAATGTTGACTGATGCACCCGGATCAACAAGTATTTTGGAGATTTTCTTCTTTTGAATTGCCCACATCATCCAAAATGTTAACAAGTTCTTAGTAGTCTATCTTCATCCTAGAGGATAACCCTAGAACCTTTTTATAGTGGAATGCCACATTTGGAAGTTGCTTATAGTTAAAGAAGACAAGTTATAGGATTAGTAATGCCTTGCTTAATGATAATTTCTTTTTTTATTCTATTTTATTTTTTTATTTCTTTTATTTCATTTCATTTTCTTTGCTCTTTTTTTTTCTTAATAGAGCATTTCGATGCTTGATTTTGCAAGAAACTTCTCTAAGATGGGAAAGATATTACATTTTGAAGATGACTTATTTGTCATTTCTTTTCAATGTCATTTGAGGTGGTATGAATCTACCATTTTGAATTTGATTTCATTAATTTTCCTTTTGATATGGAGGGAAGGTAGGTCTAACTCTATCCTCAATGGATCAATAGATCTCATGATTTATCCATTTGGAAGATTATCATTTAAAAGAGAACCCTCTAGGTTAGATGATGTGCTATTAGAAAGTCAAGTTTGACATGTACTTTTTTATAGCACATACATGATTAAAGGTAATCTCAACTTATAATAAAAAGTATTTGACCACCATACTAAATATTAAGACATTTTCAAGCAGATCATAAGACATTGCAAAGGATTCTCTCTAAATTCAGTTTGTATTGAAAGCATATAATTCCTTAGATTTATAAATTGAGAAAACTAAGGCTATCTTCATTCATTTGGACTAATAAAGTCCTAAGTGATTTATCTATCAACTTACCAGAGATAGAAGTTTCATACTTTCACTCTGAGAGATAGAAATATCTCCCTTAGGACCCAATCCTAAGGTCATGATTTCTTTAGAAGAATTAAAGTCTTCATTTATTTTTCTTTTCATGATTTGTCCTGAAAACTAATTAAGGCCATTCATGAAATATCATTTCATTCAATGGGAGAAAACTCTCATTAAGAAAGTTGATTTAAATTTATTAAGTTTAAATTTCATTCATTTTAACTTTATCAGGAGAATCAAAATTCTCTTTCACTACCCTCTCTTTTCTTCTATTTATTAGGAGAAAAAGTGAATCCTATCACTTTATCTTTATTTATGTCATGTCATCCTTCACTCTTGACTCTCTCTCTCTCCTTTGTTCTTAATGATCCAAGGTTTCAGAGAGCTCTAAAATAGGGTTACCTCCAAGTCACTCCCTAGAATTAGCCAATCAGCTTGAACAACTGATTTTCCAATATTCTAGTGGAATGTGGAGGTGAATTAAGATTAAAGCTAATTTGCATTTATGTAAAGTTTTCTTCTATAAGGATAGAAGATTTACATTTAGTTCCTTAATCAACCTCTGCCTAAGTTTAATAAGGCATTCCTTTGGGATAATTTTTGTTTTTATCCCTTTTTTTATTTTCTTTTGAGTTGATTGTACTTTAAATATAATTCAAGCTTCAATCATGGTGGTAATGGGAAATAGGCACAACTTTGCCTCCTTCCTTTGATTTGGATTTTCTCAGGATTTGAAGGAACTCCTTCATTTCAATCTACATCCTTAGGTGTTTGCAACCTCTGAATATAGTAGAATAAATGGTATCCATTCAAAGAGCCTATCTTGATTCTCTTTAACTTTAGTACAAAGCCAAAGTAAGATCAAAGACAAATTTAACTTTGAGACTTATTTTTTTGTGATTTAATTTCTAAACTTTGAAGTGATTTTTAAACTTTCTGAATTTACCAATTTTTTTTCTACACTGGAATGGTTTCAAATCTGTCTTGACCATATTTACGTCTTAATAGAAATGAGTTGGTTTTAATTTATTTCTCTCCCCTTTTTTATTTTAGTATTTGGTTCTAAGATTCAATCGTTTAGCTGTGGCAAATAAAGAGTTCTAGTAACTTAGTTTAGAATGTTGGAGGCCCAACCAAGAATGAAATGGAGAGGTATTCAATGAAGAGAAAAGCAGTATTGACCTGTAAGTGGCACTAGTACAGGGTCGATATAGAAATAATAACTTATTTTTAAAGATGGAGAGAGGAACCATATCCCTAGTGAAGTTGCTAGAAAATATCTCTGTGAAAAAATTTGTGACACCACATAGAGTTTCAAAATTTGTTATTTGGATGATCAAATGCTTCATTAAGGAAGAAACATATTTTCTCAGAAGATAAACATGTTATCTTATAATGGATTCAATCATTTATTAAAAGACTCCTATGGTTAATGGGTCCTCTCTCATAAAAATGCATACCCATGTTTTCTTATGATGGAGAGATTTTTTCCCTGAACTACATGGAAGGTAGGATAGGGTTTAATTTAAACTAAGTTCTTGGTTTCTTATAGAGGCAAGCCTCTATAATTAATTATATCTTAAGAAGGATCTCTTCCTAAGAATACTCTCAATTAAAGAAATAAGCTGTTATTTTTAAATATTTCCAAGTTTATTTTCAAAGGATTAATTTTTGGAATTTCATTTGGGTTTGATTCAAATTAGAGGGAGTTATTTTGGATGCCCAATGAGAAAAAGTAGGAAATTTCTATTGATATTGGGATACCTAGTAGACATTTCAACTATCTTGAAATTGGGCTTTAAAATTTGGAATTTAATTTAGATTTTGAGTTGACATTTTTTTAGAATTCTAGGACTTAGATTCAAGCGACACAATACTATAGAAATGCTTAAGGTTGAAGACTTATTTCTAAAATGGATGCTTCAAAACCTAATCTTCAAGTGCTTCTAACACATGTCAGATGCTCGACCTAGTTTCATTTTTGGAAATTATTGGTCATTCCTCTCACTTGAGGGAATTAACCTCTCTTTGACTCTTCTGGACTTACAACCTACCTAGAGAGGGCTGCCAGCTAACACCATCTAAATACATTTTAAATTAATGAAACCAAGTCTTATGAATGCAAGATGGCTAGGCTGTTGTATTTTTTGAAGAGGAATATATGAACCTAGACACACTCATTAATCCCTAGAATCATGTAGAGTATGAAATCAATCTAACTAATGCACATTTTTTAGACTTTAAAATATTTTGATTCAAGATTTATTTGAGGTCTTGGGTATGCATTTTTATGTCTAATGCCATGTAATTAGAAATGATTATGGGCCAAATCAATAATAGGAGGTAGGCTTCCCTAAGATTGTGGTCATCCTAACAGGTCAGATGCCCCTTATGTGCAATGGGAGAAGTTGCCCAATTCAATGATTGGAGCAATGTGATTTCACAATTTCAAAACCTGATTATTTCTAATTAATTTTATGTTTTACCTAAGGCTTTAGTTTATGTGAGGTTTCAATTTTTTTTTAGTTTTTTAGATTTAAGTTGGGTATAAAAATTAGTTTTTCTTATGAGCCTAATTGTCTAGGCATTCAATCACTGGAAAACACAGCACAAAAAGAAACCTAGAAAAGAAGGTTGTCTCTATTGCGCACTAAAAATGAATCAAGCCAATTTAATTTAAAAAAAAATTAATACGGCCAACTACCGCTGTACACCATAAAAGAAAAGGCAAATGGGTAGCCAAGCTTTTCCTTTATACAACCCGGTCTCAAACTACAATTCTAGATCTATAGGTCTTCTTCTCAGAATAATCTCCTTCTTCAAGGACATCCATTGAGCTTCACAAGGGACCATTGCACTTATCTTCTGGTAGGGTCAACTCCTGCTAATCCTAAACCACATAGATCATAACGTAATTCTAAGCTCAAAATTACATTTTGATTTCAAAATAAATTCTTAAGCCTTGCAAAACAAATATTAGCAAAATACAAATAGCACACAACATATATATTTCACAATCATATCGGCTTAACATTAACTGCTTGCCAAGCCCACCTATCCAATGGGCTATGATTAAGGAATTAATCATACCTGCAAGAAACATCATTTTTAATTTTATTTATGATATCAATTCTTTATAGCATAGCCTCTTATAGAAGACAATGTTAGATCTAGAAAGAGCATCCTATCATCTAGCCTAGCGAGCAAATAATCCTAGACATGCAGTCTAAAATAGTACACCATAAAGATATGTGAAGCACATCATATCAAAACACTTCACAAGGAATCATAGAGAATCACAAATCAGCCTACCCTAAGTCTAGGGTATGTGACCTGATGATCTAGTGTGAAAAGAGAATAGGCTTGTGTAGCAAGACTTTACTAGGCCTCTTTAGTTTAAGTTTCAGGTTGGAGTTTGAGTTTGTTTGAATTTTACGTTTGGGTGGTTTCAATTCAAATGATTTCATGATTTATTTTTATTTTTATTTCACTTTTATTTGGTTAAAGTGAAGTTTGAGTTTTCAAGAATGAAGAGTAGAATGAATTCCACTTTTGGATGGAATCTATTTTATATCACATCCTAACTCCTAATGAAATGAAATCTTCATCCTAAGATGAAAATCCATCCTACATGTCTAACTATGATCCTTAAGTATATTAATTAATCATTTTGATTTTATTTATTTTGTTTGAATTCGGATTAAAGTTTCATTTATTTTCTCTGAAATTGAGATTTGATTTGATTTGATTTTCATTTTAGTTTGATTTGATTGAATTATTTCATTTGATTTCAATTGAATTGGTACATTCATTTAATTTATTTCATTTGATTCATTTGATCTAGTTTGACTTAGTGTTTTGAGTTATTTGATTTTGGTTTGTTTCATTTGATTTGTATTAATATTTTGGTTTAAGTTATGTTGGTTTCATTTAGTTTGATTCATGCTAACTTAAAGTATTTAGGTTAAGGTTTGATTTCATTTGATTTGAATCAGGTAGTTTAATTATGAATTTATTAACTTAAAGTTTAATTACTCTTAATATGATTTATTAATTTCATTAATCTTTAAGTATGTAATCGATTAAATTCTTTGACTTAAGATGTTTGGAGAACTATCCTAAGTATTTCTGGTGTTTGATTGAAATTAATTCAAGTTGTTTCATGATTTAATATATTCATGAATTTTCTTTATTCATTATTTGATTAATATTGATCTGTGAATTTGGAAATTCAACAAATCCCAATCCAAAGATCACATAGCTTTGAAATTTTTATGGCAAGTGGGGTTACATGCTAGTTTCATGTTTCTAAAGTTTCAACTTGATTAGATTCATAATTAGGGTGTAATTAAGGTTTTAATCATTTCATTGAAAGCCAAATTAAGTCTAATTTGATAAAGATTACTTGGGGATTTCATTTTTCATTGATTCCCCTTTGAAAGATGTTTCTAAAGAGAGTTTGTTCATATTTTTTAGACATTTGGTTGATTTATTATAATTTAATTAATTTTTGGTTAATTATTTAATTAAGCTAATTTATAATTTTTAAGTTTAAATGACTTCATTAGTGTTTTAATAGTCATTAAGATTCATTAAGTTGATTTAAGATTGTTTGATTCATTTTCATTAATTAATTTATTTAATATTGCTTTATTTTGTTAAAATTAAAGTTTAGGATTTGAAATTTCATTTCTCATGAATTACATTGTAATAATTCATGAAAATTTTTTCTTAATGTGTGTTTTAACATCAAATTTAGTTTCCAAAAGTTTAATTTGAATTGGATTGATGGTTTAAAATTAATTAATGTTTAATTAATTTTAATTAAACTTAAATTAAGGCTAAAATACCTAAATTGAATTGGGGATTTTAATTTTAATGAATTCTTCTCATCAAGATAAATCCATAAAGCCCAAGTTTACATTTTTTGGATTTATATTTATTTTTCTACTAAGTTTTGAATTTTCTATGCTTTTTAGTTAATTTTAATAAATTTTTAAAGGGATTAGCCATTTTCTAATGGCAGGCTTACATGGCGGCCGCCGTGGAACCTCCGCCATGTGGCATGGCATGAGTGGGCCATGTAGATCTTGCATGGCATCCATGTTAAAAGCGGTGCCACATGGGATGATCCTTGACCGTTCAATCTTTGACCAGATGATCTTGATCGATTCTGCGATTCCTTATGGGCTTAAATTTATCTATTCTCCTAAATCTAGGCCGTATGTTCCTAACAGAAGGATCTGGTGGCAGAAATTCAATCTTGTATTTCTCCTATGAGACTGACACCGTTCATCTTTTTTTCCAACTCTCCAGTGATCACCAGTGATTTGCATCATGATTTTGATTATAAATCAATTTGTGAATGATTTATGACACATCTATATGGTTTAATCCACTTGGGGATCAAATTCCATTTGAAAAGGACCAAACTGATGGCCTAGGGAGGTGGCAAGGTAGCGTACCTTGATTCAGGCAATCACCAACAATGGGATCGATTCCATTAGCTTCATTTTGACTCGATGAAGGTGTGGGTGAAGTTCGACGGCTTTTCTCCCCATGGATTGATCCCTAGACCAATGTCAACTCAATTTTTAGAGGTCTCGATCATTTTTCAGCTCACTGGCGGCTAGGGGTCGGGGTGGTGATTTGTTTGAGGTCGCCTCGATCTCTAGAATGTGTTAGAGCGTACAATTTGATAAAAGAGACTCCCCTTTTGGATTGCACCATTAGAGAGTCTCAATCTCCATCCGTTCACTAGCGTTCTTGCATGAAGAGGCTAGGGGAAGGGTCCCCTCCCTCATCTCTTGCCTTGGTGGACATTTTAGAATGAAAATGGGGAAGTTAATAGGCTCTCCCTATGCTCTTTACATATTTATTCGAGAGCCCTTTTTTTTAGTTTCTTGGTGGCCACAATCTAACCACTAGTGGCAACAAGGTTGGCCAAGGGGTGCATTCAATCCCCCTTCACCTTGTTAGAAAGCTTGGATATGAATTGGGTAGAAAGGATGACTTTAGGCTTGCTTTTCATGCTTGGCTGAGCCATGTCTTCCTCCTCTTCCTTCTTATATTTCTTCTCTTCACCTTGGAATCTTCCCTTGGAGAAAGTAAAACACCCTTTTCTTTTTGGCTTGATGGCTTTCAATTGATGGCAGCCATCCAATCTCTTGAAGTCAAGAGATGGGATGAGGCATATGGAAAAGGGGAAATGAGACTTGCCTTCTTGTTATGCATTTTCAAATTTTTTTTCTTTTGAATTCCATTCTTCTTCATTTTTTTTTTATTTTTTTTGATTTATTGGATCATCACCAAACACCTTAGACTAATGTATGGCTTCCCACCTCAAACTTAATATGGATTTGAGGTCAAGTTTGAACCCATTTGACTTAGATTGGAAAATTTAATCCAAACCAAGTATTTGAAATCAAAATGTTTAGTTTTAATTTAATTCTTGTAATTTTAAGTTTAATCATCTTTGATTGATGATTGATTGAGTTTTTATTTGATTAATTCATTTAATTTTGAATTCATTTTGAATTTCATTTCATTTTAACCCATTTAGCCTAAATGGTTTAAGTTTGGTTCCAGTTGGGTTCAAATGACCAATTTGACTCAATTGAATTTGGTTTGGACTCCAATCATGCTTGGTCACATGTGTGAGATGATTTGGAGTGATTGATTTCATTTAATTTCATTTAATTTCATTTAATTTCAATTAGATTTCAATTTGAACTCATTTGACCCAAAGTGGGCTTAATGGGTTAAGCTTGGTTTTCATTTAGGTCAAATTACCAATTTGACCAAATTAGACCCAATGGTGGGTTATATTATGTTTAAGTGTCATTTCTAAATGATTTTGAGTAATCAAATTGAGTTTATTTTAATTTGATTTGGGTTTGAACCCAATAGGACCCATTTGGGTTTATTTTAGACTAAGTAGTCTAATTAACCAAAATAATATCTAAATAAATTTGAATTTGTTTATATTTATGATTAATCATGTTTTATTAATCATTTTTAATGTTTTGAATGTTTTAATTTCATCAAATTCTTGGTGGGTTGACCTTTGACTTGGTGGGACCCACCTAGGTCAAACTTATGTCAAATGGGTTGACTAGATTTGACTTTGGATTTGGTTTGCTTATTTTAATTTTATTTCATTTTAATTTATTTGGATTTTATTTGAGTTAATCCAAATTTGAAATTTGGGTTGATTCCACCTAAGCCAATTAGTTAGATCAAACCAAAGGAAGGTGTCCTAGGTCACTAGGTATAGTGTCCAATGCACTGAATTAGTAGATTCCTATTTCAGATTAGAACATCCTAATTACTGATTTCAGAGTGATATTAACCTCATCCAAAAGTGAGGTCAATAGACCTATATGATAATATCTTTATGAGGATGATGATAAATCCTTATCTCATATATTATGATCGCAAGGAAATAAGGAAGACCACCTCATCTGAAGTGTGAATCCCCTCAAGAAGCTTTCTTAGAAAACATTCAAAAGAAGAAAAGCCATTTTGTTCTAAAAAATAATAATATGTGCTAACCTTAGAACATGAGGAAAAAGAAATGAATATTTTTAGTCAAAAGCTTTGAGAACAAATTAGGAAAAATGGATGCTTCTATGACCACTCTAACAATACAAGTTTGATGTTAGCTTTTTCCAACTTTTCCTACTCTTAAGATATTATAGAATGGTACTCATTTTATACCCCAATCAATCCCATTTTGTTAAGCCCAAACTTAGCCAATCCCTGTATAATTCAATATTACGTTATTCTTGTCTTATTATTACATTATCTATAATACCTCTTAGTGCATCTTTACATGATTCTCATATTAAATGTATATTAGTGATGTACTTTAAGGCTAAAATTGCAACATGAAATGGTGAATCCTTAGTTAAGAAAGGAAGACTATACTTTGAGAACAATAAATTGGTCCCATTAGATAAGTAATTACCTAAGGAGTATGAATTGGAACTTGCAATCCATGCTTACATATTGCATAGTACAAGACCTTTTATTTTTATACTAGTAATGAGGATGCCTTTCTTCTTTATCTTTTTGTGACAACATATTAAGTATTTCAATTGAGTGGTATGTAAACTTATCGAATGTATGTTTTAAGACCTTTGATGAAGTAAAAGAGGTCATCATAAAAAATATTCACTTGTGTGCATAAGCAAGTTAATATGCATGATCTTATGACTCTATAGTAAAAGTCTTCTAAAATTATAGTTGATTATATTATGGGATGACAAAATATGATAATCAATTATGAACTATCACTCCAAAAAATTCATGATGTTGAATTTTATTTGGCCATATTAAAAGATCTATGGAATTATTCTGGAAGTTATCATCTATTCACACTTTTGAGATGTTACTAATAGAAGGCATCCTCCCTAATTTTGAAGGAAGATAGCTCTGAGATAGATTTAAGAAGAAAATTATTTAAATTCTTAAGAAGAGTGGAGAAATATGGTGCCATAGTTAAATTAACAACAATTTTTTTTTTAATTCTCATGTCCTTTAACAAGTCACCTCTAGAAGAAGCAAGAGAATTAGGGAATTAATCATATACTTAGAATCCACGAAGACACTTTCCAGAATGGAGGAAGCCAAGAAGAAAAAATTTCTAGCAATAAGCCATGGACTTTGCACAAATGACCAATGCTCATTCACACTTAATCAACATTTAAAAAAAACTCAATATCTACCCAAATTGCTCAAGCCTACTTGGAGGAGCATAGGTGACCTTCAAAAAAAGGACAGGCCCCATACTAATGACTTCAATAATATCACTCACCTTACATATATGAATATTCTCGAAGGACTCACCACTCGATGCAATATACTTGCCAAACCTTAAAAGACTAGGTGAGTAAAATATCTTATAGTGATTATGTCATATATATTAAAATATATCATGTACAATCTTCATATTTATTATAATTCTAATATTTATAATCAACCTATAATTTCAAATTTTGTAAGCACCAATAAAGCTCTATAAAAAGGTCCTCACTTTTTAATGCACTAGATTTCTAAGATTTTGGGTATACCATTCTTTGTATTAACATTCATAGTAAAGATATTCACTCAATGTTTTCGTTGACCTCATTTTCAGGTGAAGTTGACATGATTCCAATCTTAGTAATTAGGATCCATAATCTTAAATTAAGAGACCTATAATTAGAAACCTAAGGCACTTTATTTAGTGGCTAGGTAAATAATCAAATCCAAGCCTAATAAGTTGCATTGAAAAGTAAAATAAGTAAATATAAATCAAAACCTAAATTAAAATGAGCCTTAAGTGGGTTGATTGAGTTTATTAATCTAAATAACCCATTTAAACTCAATATGGCTTAAACTCAAGTAAATTAATAAAAGTAAAAATTAAATCAAATTAAATTCAACCAAAATCATAAGACCAATCCATAAAAAATACAAACCCAAAAACAAATTTAAATAAAGACCAAAGTGGGCATTAAGGCCATTTGGCCTAGGGTCAATCCATTTGGGCCCCGATGAAGCCAAAATTCAACTTATCAAATTTGGGTCAAATTAAGCATTCCAAAGGCATAAAATCATCATATGAATCTATTGAGACATAAAACTAAATAAAAATAAGTCCAACAAAGGGTCAAATGTGCTAATTTGGCCATTTAACCCAAATGCACTCTATTGAGCCAAATTCAAAATCAAAATAAAATTAATTCAAATGAAACACTCCAAAATACTTTAAAAGCATAATTAAACAAAATCCAACCCTTTCTTTGGTCTAATTTGATCACTTAGCCCAAGTAAACAAAACTTGATCACTTAGCCCAAGTAAACATAATTTCAGCCATAATTTTAGCCATTTAAATTTAAATCAATCGAAATTAATTGGACCAAATCACTCCAAACATTGAATTGAATGGAATAGAAATCCCATATACACTTTAATTTGAGCCAAATTGATTGTTTGGTTCAAACTCCTCACCTTTACACATTTGAATTAAAATGGGTTAAAGTAAGTGTTAATCAAAATTGAACTTGAAATAATTGAGAATAATTAATATTAATTATTCATAAATCTTATGGATAATCAATTCTACATAATTAAATTAAAACTCAATCACTAAAAAGGATAATTGAATTAAAAATCCAATTTAAATAGGATAAATCAACCTTAATCAAGCCCAATTTAAATGCAATTTAAATCAATTAACTTATGAATCATCTAAGAGATAAGTAATCATGATTATAACTCAAATTGAAGGATAATTAATCAAAGAAAATAATTCCAAATCACCTTAGAAATTCATTAAAAGTAAAATACTTAACAAAAAAAATACTTATAAGGGCTCTATGGATTCATCATAATGAGAACAATCCATTAAACCTAGAAACCCCAATTTTTATGGAATAGTTTTTAAGTTAATTTAAGTTTTATTAAAAATAATTAAATTCTAATTACTCCTAATTTAGTGGGCTAATTAATTTGAAACTTTAGTAGTATGAAACTATGGTTAAGATGCACCATAGATAAAAAATTCATGAATTTTAAATGGTTAGATTAAAAGTTACAAAAATTAAATGTCTTAGGTCTTAATTTTAGAAAGATTGGTAAAATAACAAAACTAATGAGAATTGTTAAAGTCATTTTAAAACAACATCTTAGACATCAAAGAACCCTAAAATATTATTAAGTCATTCTGAGACCCATTAAATCTTAAAATCCAATAAATTAGGACTAAAATAAATAATTGATTTAAATAAATGATGAGAACTTCAATATATTATAACAAATCAACTAGAAACCCTAAAATTTTAAATGAACACTTTTTGGATTCATATTTTAGAGTGGAATCAAAGAAATTAGAAGCCCTAATAATTCATTTATAATTTTAGCTAAGTTTAAGTATAAAGAAAAAAACTCAAATATTAATTAAGCCTAAGATAAATGTTTAACTAGTTTGAAATTTGTATAGAATGAAATTAAAGTAAAAATACATTTTATAAAAAAAATTTAAGAGTTAAAGTTAACCAAATTAAAAGATATAAAATTATAAATCCTAACATCTAATTTAATCAAAATAATTGATTTAAAATTATGAAAATTAAAGAAACTCATGAAAATGATTCAAAATATCTTAAGAAATATCAGTAAACTTATGAAAAATGTTAATGCCCACTAAAACTTATTAAATCTCAAATCCACTTAATTATGGCTTAATTGAATTAATTAATTAATTTAAATAAGTTAAATTTTAAAAAACCATAATAATTTGAATAAAAAATCTAAAATTCTTAAATAAACTTTCTCTGGATTCTTTTTTTAAAGAAGAATGTTATAAAATTAAGTTCCAATCAATTCTTATTATTTTAAGCTTTATTGAATTTTATTAATAACATTAAAATCTCAATTACTCTTAAAATGCTTCTCTAATTATAATGAAATTTTAGGAAAATGAAATTGGTCTAGAACTCCACTTGCCATAAAAATTTCAACTCAAAATGACTTTTAAATCAAAATTTTTAAAAACAAAAATAAGTTCTTGAGCCATTTAAATCAAATAATAAATAAAAAAATCATAAATATGTAGAAATTAATAAAAATAATTCAAAACACTGCCATTAACATAAAAAGACTTAAGAAAAATTCCTTAGCCCTCTCAAGTTAATAAACCTTAAAAATCACATATTTAGAGCTTAATAAGTAATTAAATAAATGAAAATTAATTAAGTGTTTAAGGTTTAAATAAAAAAATTCATAGTAAAATTTATACTTTATTAAAATTGATAATTAATCTTTCTCTGAATTTAACATTTAAATAATAATTTATTAAAATTAAAGTCATTTTAAATTCACTTAGTATTTTAAGAATGCTTTCATTTTAAAACAAAAAAATGATAATTATTTGAACCATCCCTTTTAACATAAATCCAAATGGTTTAGGAAAAATAAGATGGCTTAGTCTTGGTTTGGTACTCTAAGTAACTCACTTTTAGGAATTCTCTAAAGTCTATAAGAGTAAGGGGCTTAATTAAACAATAATTTTAAATATTACAAAAATACCCCTTTAGTTAACTTAATCTAAATCAAATAAACTTAATAAAGATTTAAAATCTTGAAATCTAAATAATATGTTGAAGTCAAATAAATTAGAATGAACTATTTAAATAATGAAATTAATAAATCCTAAAAATAAATTCAATGAAAGGAATAAATGTGATTTAAACTTTAAATATCTAAACGAAATTAATTAAACTAAGATCTAATAATCAATCAATATAAAATGAAATATCAACAATCAAAACATACGAAATTGAATAATCATAAAAAATTTATTTTAAACCTTAATCAAATTACATAAAAATAAATTCTAAACTATATCATGAAATCAATAAATCTTATCGAATTATTAAATTCCAACTGACCATTAAATTAAATTAATTAACATAAAATAAACAAAAATAAAAAATAAAAATCAACTAAATTATTTAAATTGATACTACTCAGCAGTAAAATTAAAAAAATCTTTGAATTTGAATTAAACCCTAAAAGCCTAATACAATCATACCACACAAGCCACTTTTTTTTCACGTAGTAGATTATGAAGTCACTAACCCTAGATTTAGGTTAGGCCAATGATTCGTGTTGTGATGTGATGTGATGTTTTTATTATTTTATGATGTATTATTTGTCTTAATAACTAGGATTATTTGCACGCTTGATCTAGATGCTAAGGCACTCTTTCTAAACTAACATTATTTTCTAGAGGGGGTTGTACTTAAGAAACTACTGTAATAAAAAAATGTTATAAATATTGTTTGCTTGCAAGTGCTTTGATTAATGTTCTTAAGCTTATTCCATTAAGATAGGTGGGCTTGGTAGCTATTAGCACTAAGCCTGTATATTTTTATTATAAAATGCCCATGTGTTATTTGCTATTTTCTAATATCTATTTTCTAAGGTTTAAAATATTTTTTAAAATTTAAATTTAATTTTAGAATTAGGTTAGTATATAAGGGGCTTAGGATTAGCAGGTGCTGATTTTATTAAAAGTCGATCCTCTTATTGAGACTAAAAGAGATCCTTGAAGAAGGAGACAATCCTAAAGTCAAATGAAGACTCCCATAGATCTAAATTTAGTTTTAGGTCGGGTTGCATAAGAGTAGAACTCAGCTGGTCATTTTTCCTTTCTTTCGAGTTGTATAGTGTTCTTTGACCACACCAGTCTATTTATTTAATTAATTAACTTGGTGTGATTTATTTTAGGGTGTGTAATAGAACAACATATTTTTCATATTTTTTTCTATGATTGATGTGCTATGTTGTGATGAAAGCTGGATGCATAAGCTCTTAAGATAAAACTAATTTTTCTACTTAATTAAATTAAAATAATTCAAACAAAATAAATAGCACATTACCTCATGTAATTAAAAGAATTAGGCATAAATATCTAAAAATAATTAGACTTTATGAACCATAATTAGATATTCCCTCATCTTCCTTCCATTGGGCATTTTACTCATTACACATAAGGTAGTAGCTGACCTAGAGAATTGCCACCCTTCCTAGAGAAGTTTTTTTTCCATTTCTTATTTAGTTCATAACCTCTTTTAATTTCATGTCATTTTATACATGTTTGCATACCCAAAACTTTAAAATAAAATCAGGTGACTAAAAATAAATAAAATTTTAAAAATTCTTGTTTTCCATTTCTTACTTTGTTTGCATACCCAACTAGATGCATAACATACCAATCATGATCTTAGGATTAAGTACTAGGTTCTTAGTTTTTTTAAAATAATAACTCACTCTATCATGAATAGCATAAGACCGACCTTATGGATTTTAAAAGTGATTAGGTGTTGTTAGCTGGCAACCCCATCTAAGTGGAAGTAAGTCTAGAAAAATTGAGATAAGTTTGTTATTTTGAGTGAGAAGTAACCTATTATTCCCAAATTCATATAATTAGACTAGGTCAAATTCTAGACTTATGTTATAAGTGCATTTAAAAATATTTTTTGAAGCATCTTGTTCACTATGTGAATAAGTTTTTAACTCTTAGGTGTTTCTATAATCTTGTGTTATCAGAATTTAAACTCTAACTTTCTAATAAAAAGTAAACTCAAAATCTCAATAAATTTAATTTCAAAAATATAAAGCTCAATTAGAGGATAGTTTGAAATTCTTACTAAGTTTTCCTAATAATTAAAAGTATTTCCTACTTAATCCCTTTTGGACTCTGAAAAAAAGAGTTCTTTCTCCTTGGAATGTTTCTTTTTTAATTTCTAAATTAACCATCCTTTGAATATAAATGTTGAAATTCATAAAGATAAGAGTTAATTTCTTTAATCAAGAGTATTTTTTTAGAAGAATTCTCTTTCTTCTAAGATTTAATAAACTATAGGGGCTTACCCTTATAGGGAATTACAAACCCTGCACTAAAGTAAACCCTGTACTACTTTTCCATATAGTTTAGGGGGAAAATCTCTAGTACAATGTAGACCTATCAGCTTTAGGAGTCCTTATTACATGATTGAATCCATTATAGGGTAATATATTTATCTTTCAAGATAATATATTTATCCCTTAAGGATATGGTTTATCACATAAATAAAACCCCCAATATCTGCTTATGTTTTAAATAAAAACTCCACAATTTTATTTGGGATTTTGTTCATGTTCTTCTTTTATACTAGCTATATTACCTACCATATCATGCCCAATCCTACTCTCAATGAGTCTCTTATAAGGCTTACCATCATATCCATAGAGAAATTTGGATTCACATCCTTTTCAGTGCAAAAAGTATAGATCAATGTTGAAAATAAGATGTCGAACATTCAACAAAATAGGATAGCCTATAAAAGATAACTTGGTCATGATGGAATCGAGTGCACAATAATTCTTCATGAGTAAGATTTGAAAGACATAGAAGATTGCATAACTAACATAGTCTAAGAGGCTATGGAGAAGATGCAACATAAAAGATTCCTCAAGTTTAGCTACACTTCACACTCATCATCATAGAAGAGCATTATCATCAACATCATACTCATCATCACAGAAGAGCATTATCATCAACTCCCAACATTGATAATGAGTCCTACCACCCAAGTGATGAGGATGAGGAACTTACTAAAAGGGGAGTGGCAAATGCAACATTTACTAGCACATTCTTTAGAGAGATTACATAAGCTCATCTGCAAAATAAAGTTCAAAGTGCCCCACTAAGTCTTACAAGAACTAATTCTTCCAACATGTAAATATTTTGAGTCAAACTCCTCATTATTATGCCTCAATAATGCTTTGAAGTGTCAACTCTTTTATACTTTATTTAGTCATCCCTAAGGTGGTTCTCACATCTCTCTATAAGAGTCAGCACATCTTTTGTCAAATTTAAAAGGATATTTAGTACTCAATTTATGAGTGCCTAAAAGCCATTAAAGCATTTATAAGCTTTATTATAGATGAGACAAGAGTGAAGAAGACTCTAATGAAGTTTATCACTCACTTCAAATGGAAAATTTTGGAGATAAAATACTTAAAGACAACAATAGCCCAAGCCATACTCTCCTAGGGCCTTAACGAAGATACATTTAGATATGCCCTCAATCTTCAAAAACTTAAGACATTAGTAAAGCTATTTAAACTCTCTAATAATCACATAAATATTGAGGAGTACAATTAAATCATGTAATACTCTGAGATGAATTACAAAGGTAGTTCAACGAAGAAGTCACCATAAGAGTGACATTTGAAGTAGACTCTAGATAAAAAGATTGGAGATAAGAGAGAGACTGACATAAGTTCATAATCAAAAAGCTTTAATGTAGAGACTTGAGTATACACAAACATCTCCTACTCATTCCACCCCACAATGTAGTTGCCCGTATCAAGCGGAGTATCAACCATACAACTAGCCAAGAGTTACACCCTTACGAGTATCAATGATCAAGTTAGTTAAGGTCATTCAAATTAAAGAATACATCAAGTGACTAGTTTCAATGATGATTGATGGACCACCATAAAATTCAATGAGGTATTATGATTATCATTGAGATCATGACCATGATATTGAGGAGTGGTAACATTATAAAATCTTGGTTGTGGAGCTAATCAAAGTAGGGAAGTTAAAAGAGTTTACAAGGAGACTTGGGAAAAGGTAGTGGCATAACATATGAATGAACCTACACCAGTTCATGCAATTCATATCATAGGAATGGTACCCACCATCTTGGGCGTTGATAAGGAGTCATTATGATGAGTAAGTTTATAATAATTGAAAAGAAAAGAGTTGAACTTGGTAACCATGGCTAGCACACCAAATATGGAGATTATCCATCTTAGCTTTTTTATAGGAAGATTAATTAAGAGTATGCAACCCTTATGATGGCATGATAGTCATCATGACACTGATCACTAACTACCAACTTGGTTGCACCTTAATTAACAAGGAGCTTAGTCAGTATCATTTATATGTATGTATTTAATAAGATGAATCTAAGAATTTCAAAATTCACACCTATAAGATCCCTTATATAGATTTTCTAGAGAGTAGAGAATATCACTTTCCCTATGACTTGGGGAGAAAGACAGAAGAAATTTATAGTTATGGTCAACTTTGCTATTGTAGAAGCACCAGCAACTTACAATATAATTTTTGGTCAACCACTATTAAGTACTTTAAAGTGATGACATCTACATATCACTTAACAGTAAAGTTCCTAAGATGGGGAGAAAAAAATTAATATACATGGCAACTTGAATTAATTTAGGACTTGTTATTTGTAAGCAACTAGTTGCTTGCACAAAGCCAAAAAAGTAATGCAATTAGAAGCTACCTTAACTGTACTAGAAATTATAGAGAAATTAAGAAGATAGAAGCATCCAAACATTGAACCAGCTCATCTTATAATACTGAGCATAAATAAGATTAATGTGAGTTTTAAATGAAGACATATACATGTTTGACTAGACTATTGCAATGATGGTAGGTATTGATATAAATGTTGCATGTCACTGACTTAACATTAAGAGAGATACTCAACTGATTAAGTAGAAAATAAGGAAGATAACAACTCTACTCACTGAGCACAAAGAAGAAACTATCAAATTGTTGGAGGCTGAGTTCATCAAAGAAGTCTAATAAATAGAATGGATCTCTAATGTGATAATAGTGTAGAAGGAAAATGGAAAATAAGGGATGTGTGCATATTTCATTAATCTAAACACAACTTGTCATAAGGATGAGTACATGTTCACTCGCATCAAAGCACTACACAACTCAATAGTAGGGTATCTCATAATGAGTTTCCAAAATGCATTTTCAGGATACCATGTAAAAATGCACCCATATAGTTCATAGAAGATGGTCTTTATTATTTTGACTACTATAAAGTGATTTGTTTTGGTTTAAAGAATGTGGGTGCCACCTATTACATAATGATGGACAAACTTTTCAAAATGTTAAGTGGCACTCTATGTGGATGACTCACTATTACAATGGAAGTCACTTGAGTAACACATTCTAAAATTAAAGAAGACTTTTTCTACTCTAGATAAGTATAATATGCATATCAATCCATTAAATTGTCTACTCAGTGCTGGTTAGGTAAGTTCTTAGTATTTTTACTCACACCTAAATGAATAAAGATTAATCTATATGGTCAAAGCAATACTTGACATTCCATCACTGTTGAGTTAAGAAGGTGCAACAACTCACTATGTGAGTAGAAGGTTTGGACAAGTTCATATCAATAATGGGTAATGATGTTCTCATTTATTTAAAATTCTCAAGAGTGCAAGAAGGTTTGAGTGGATGCCTAAATGTGAAATAGCCTTACAAGATTTGAATGCATTACTCAAGTCGACCCTTTTACAACAATGCCTAAAGCCAAGTAACATTTTGTTATTATATCTTAGAAGTTAGAGGAGAAGCATAGAGTTTTATTTTGATTTAACAAGAAGGGAAAAAGTAATGTCCAATGTACTATGTCAACAAGTCCCTAAGAGGCTCCAAGTTGTAATACCTAATTATGGAAAAATTTACACTTGCCCCAATAGTAAAAACTCCATGACTTCAGTATTACTTCTATGATCACTCAATTCAAGTTGACACTACCACTAACTTAAGTCAGTACTCACCAAGCCAAATCAATCTAAAAAATAATTGAAGTGGAAGATGAGCTAAGCGAGGTTGACATTTCTTATTCACCCCACTCTACAATCAAGTTGCAAGCACTCAATGAGTACTTAGTAGATTTAAATAATCTACAACACAACTCAACATGCTTAGAATCATCTCCTATATGTAAATGGACACTTAAAAGAATCAAAGTTACATAATAAGTAAAGTTTAAATTTTGACTGACTAAAAATCAATCAAAGTATGAAGTTCTACATGTAAGACTTGAATTAGCTCAAGGACTCAAAGAAAAACACCTTTCCATTTACTCAAATTCTCAACTTATGGTCAACTAAATAAATGGAGTCTACAAAGTTAGATTTAAATCCCTACAAAAGTACTTATATAAAGTGAAAGCAAGAATAGAGAAGTTAGAGTACTTCAAAATTAAGCAAGTATCGAGAGAAGAAAACTAGCTCACCAACATGTTATCTTGAATCAGAGGGCTAGGAGACCAACTTACCCTTAAACTCATTTTGTTGAGTAAAATAAGCCAATTCATGGAAAATAATAAGTAATTATTTTTCAAAATAAGTTAATCCAATTTAGGAGTTTTAAATGACTATAGAACTAAAGGATGATGTCAAAGATCCTATGAGATTCAAAATCAAAGGAATCCAATACATCTTTTTAATAGTGAAATGTTCTTGAAGTCAATAACCTTTACAAAGTTAAGTTGTATTTAGGACATCAAGTAGAAGAAGGTACTCAATGAGGTACATTCAGGAGAATGCTAAAGTCACTCATATGAATAAACACTCACCCATTGAATTCTTCACCATGGATTCTTTTGGCTTAATTTGATAAAAAATATGGAAGATTTTGTAAGGAGATGAGAGTAATGCCTAAAGTTTGCTCCCATGCAATTGTAACTGTCACAACCTTTGGAGTCAACCACAAATCCTTAGCATCTCTCTATGTGGGGGATGAATTTGATAGGTTCTCTACCACTCACGAATGGTTAATAGAAGTTCATACTTATTATGATTGATGGTATGTCATTCACCAAAAACACTACACACATAGCTAGAAATTTGTATGGACTAACTTTATTTGAAAGCAATGTTACATATCATTGATAATGACCACCTAATTTGTTGACAAGAGAATAAAAGAATTTTGCAACTTTCAAGAGATTCAACTCAAATTTACTTTTATACATCACCCATAGAATAATAGGCATGTTAAAGTTACCAACAAGAAGATCCTTAATCTCTTGAAGAAGAATATTGAAGATGTAAAGGCAAAGTGAGTTAATGTCCTACTTCTTTCACTCTAGACAAATAGATCAACACTCTTTTTAGTGACAAGATAGACATCATTCTCCATGATACATGGTGTAAGTACTCCATATGTATGGTCAACAATCAAAATCATGAAATGATGAAATCAAGCTATGAAACACTTGTATATAAGTCATTGCTTCCACCAAAACACTCACAAACTCATTTCTACTTGGGCATCATCAAGTTATGCTAGGTGCTTATTAGCTACTAACTTAATCAAGAAAGGATGTACTCATAACTTTGAGTGCAATAGACATGAAAAGGTTCTATCTTAAGGAAAGTCTTGTTGTGTAGTTATCCTCTTTAATACAATAAGCTGATATTTTAATCATATATTTGAATTCCATTATTATTAAATAAATTAAATTCAACTAAATTTTTTTACTTACCAATTTTTTCCATGGTACCTTCCTTTAAAATTTATGATAAATTTGATCTATCACCTATAATATATATTCCCGCACTATAAATTTATCAAACTCAATGAACTAGACAATAGATAAAGTTGAATAAAGGACTTAGGAAAAAGTGATCATTAGTGAAATTGAGGCAATTAAATTTTAAGTGAAAAGTTACTAACTTATAAAGACAACCAAGTTTTGTTTTGAGTATGAAGGAGATGATATTACTTATTACAAGAGAACCGAGGCCCTTATGAAGAGGAAAGTACACACTAACTATATCACTTAAACTTGCTCACTTAACTCACTAAAAAATTCTTGAATAGCCACACAAGTCACTTCCTTCATGTATTAAAGTGTATGTGAAGCAAGTATGAGCAATGCTTTCCATGCACCTTAGTGTGCATGAGGACGTAAGGAAGCATGTGTTAAACAACTACAAGTTAAATTCTTCAATCCATCTAAGTGTGTTAGGGGACTAAAAGTTAAGTATGTGTTAGGTTGTTGTTAAATAAAGCATTTAATGCTCCCAAGTGTGTGCTAAGCAAGTTATTTTTCCCCTCAAGCTCTTTCTTATAAGCTAATATAATTTAATATAAGGGTGTTTGAGCTAGCTATGCAAGTTATTATTTTCCCTCTCAAGATCTCTCTTACAAACTTTCTTAATAAATTAATTTATTTTATGTAATAATAGTAGAATTCATATAATATATATATATATATATATATATATATATATATATGATTAAAATAACAACTTATTGTAATTAAATATGACAACTGCAAAGCAAGACTTCCCTCAAAGATAGAACCTTTTCATGTCCATTACACTTCAAATTTTGGGTACATCATTTCTTGAGCAAGTCTGTAACTAATTAGTGCCTAGCACAACTTGCTCCTGATGATGTAAGGGTCTTGTCAAGTAAATGCAAGTTTGTTTAGTTCAATATATATGATGTAACAAAGTTTCTTCTCAATAAGAAAGTCCAAATCCATTACTACATGAGTGTATGTATTAAAAACTAAATTACAATTCATCACATAAACATTCAATATAAGGTGAGTGAAAAAGAATTCATTTATTCATTTGAAAATAATTACATATGTTGAGTGCAATTTACAAGATATTGAAAAAATATGTACAATTGATATATGCTAACTTGCAAGAGAAAAATAAAATGATTTTAAAAAATGATTAAAAAATTAGTTGGTGGTTTTCTTGTTGATATCCTCAGACATGGACAAATTGAGGATGTTGTCAAAGTTAAGGAATTTGCAGTCTAGCTAACCATGGTTGATGTAATTTTTAAACACAACTTGAGAACTAACCAAAAACATTGACTTATCATCTCCTTATACTCTATGAAATCAATGTAAGGAACCCATGTAGCATAATTTTCTTCTACTCTACTTTCTTTAACTAAAAGTCCTCACTTCGATGATTAAATTCAATGAACAACTCCTTATTTTCCATTGCTAAGTGAGTGAGTTCCATTATTGCTCACTCATTTACCTTAACATAATAAATAATCTCTATCGCTAGCTCAGGGATGCTCACCTCAGCATCCTGTTAACCCTTCTAAGCTGCAACAAAAAGGTTGTACTCACCATAGAACACCTTACATGCCATGCCTCCTCCTCAGTGGTGGCTAATTTCTTTGACACAATCATGTACTCTTGATGTATTTTCTAAGATGACTACTATACTATCGGTTATGCTATCATAATTGAGTATTAGAGTTAATTCCAATAAATTAACTCAGCAGAATACTTCAGCTCATTGGTGAAGAGAATTAGGCTAAGTTTGAATGCTTTATTATTTGGCTACTCAAGATTGGAGGTATATTAATCTTTAATATAATAGTTTTCAACTCTCCCACATTCACCTTGTACTTACCATGCTTCTACTTGGGCAAGACTAGAGGAACCCGAGTAGTCATAGTCATTAAGGCATCAGTAATTAGAATTTCCATAGCAATACTTAGACCAAAGACACACAGCATGTTCATAGGCTTCTTGGATAAGGGTTCCAATGCGATCGGCTCCTCTTCTAACTGGCCTAAGGAGACGAGTGCCTCTAGGTCTATTAGATAAGAATAAGAGACATCATTGTCTAAAAAGAACATTACATTGAGAAAATGGTCAACTAAAAAAGGTGATGAGTAAATACAAAAGGTAATGAGTACTTACAAAAAATCACTTTATAAATATTATAGATTGAATTAAGAACTCAATGTTAATTGTCCTCCCTTTCAATTTCATCAAGGCATCCTCCTCCTCTAGAGTCACCTTAAAGATTATGATTTTGTCCATAGCAAAAATAACTAATAAAATATGAAAGAGATAATTTACTTTAAATATCATAAGAAGGGTCATATGCAAAATTAATGTAGAGAAAAAAATCATGTTCTCAGATGAATTGGAAGATTTAGGAGAAGAAGAGAATATTGAAGAGATATATGATGATACACCCCTATTTGATGAAGAAGTAGATCCAAATATAAATAATCCAATATTAGTTATGAGATGTATGACTTCTTCTAGGAAAGAAGAATACTAGAGAAGGAAGAATATTTTCTCAATGTATATTATATATAAAGAGAAGAGGTGTAACCTAGTAATGGATAGAGGGAGTGTGATGAATCTTATATCAACTCATGCTATCACTAGAGCCAATCTTACAACTAAAACTTGCCCAAAATGATTCCATGTTAGTTGGGTAAATCACACATCCCTACTAATCACAAACAGTTATCTTCTCTCAATTAAAATAGGTAGTTATAATGATCAAAATTGGTGTGATGTTCTTATAATGGAAATAACTCATATCTTATTAAGAAGAACATGGCTTTATGACTTGAATGTGATCCATTATGGGCATGAAAATACTTATGTATTCAAATATAATGAGAAAATAATCAAGTTATTCCCATAAAACCTAATCAAAAGAGGTCAATTACACCCCACCCCTACATAATTATTCCCGCACCTTCTCACAGCCCTATTCTAAAATACAACTCAAATATAATCAAGGGAAGAATGCAAAACTCTGGTTGATAGTGATATCTCCATCTATGATATAAAAGATGCCACTAAAATACATGGAAATATGTGCAAATTTCCTAATATTTAATAACTTTAGTGTTTAAATGCTTAATTAGAGAATTCAATGACCCTAATTCTCTATTTATCTTGCACCTTCAAGAAATCTTCATTGATACTATGGATTACCACATACATGCTACAGTTTTAGATCTATTATCTGGATTTACTAATTTAATCCCTGATGGCTTACCTAATGAACTGTCACCATTAAGAGATATACAATATACTATAGGTTTGATTCTTGGTTCATATATACCTAACTTACCTCATTATAAGATGAATCCAATAGCACATGTAGTGCTAAAATTATAGGTAGAAAACCATTTGAAGAGGAGCTTTATCTAAGAAAATCTTAGTCCATGTGTTGTACCTACTCTTTTAACTCCTGAGAAAGATGAAACTTGGAAGATGTGTATTGATAGTAGAGCAGTAAATATGATCACAATAAAATATAAGTTTCTTATTCCTAGGTTGGATGGCATGTTTGATCTTATTTCATTTGAGAAGTGGTTACCATAATATAAGGATTAAACTAGGTGATGAATGGAAGATAATGTGGAAAACTCCCAATGGTCCTTATGAATGATTAGTCTTGCCATTTGATCTTTCAAATTGCACCTAGTACATTCATGAGACTAATAAACACTGTACTAAAACCTTTTATTTGGCAATTCCTTATAATCTATTTCAATGATATTCTTATCTATAGCCCATATGAAAAGTCACACCTACATCACTTAAGATTAGTCTTAGAAAAATTAGAGCAGTAAAATTATATGTAAATCTTAAGAAATATTTTTTTTAGTGTCATTATTTTAGGTTTCATGATATATGCTAATAGATTAAAAATTGACCAATCAAAAATCAAGTCTATTTTAGATTGGCAACCTTGAAATCTTTTACAAATGTTAAAAATTTTCATGGATTAGCAACCTTCTATAGGAGGTTTATAAGAAACTTTAGCACTATTATAGCCCCTATCATGAAAGATAAAATTAAGTGGATCATAGATCCCAAAAGAGCCATGTAATGAATTAAAACTCTTATAAATTTCTCACCTGTCATAGAACATCATGACTTTAATAAAGTATTTGAAGTGACTTGTGATGCATCAAATATTGGAATATGTGAAATATTAAGTCAAGAAAATTATCTGATTTCTTTCTTCAGTGAGAAATTAAATGAGGCTAAGCAAAAATATACCACTTATGATCAAGAGTTTTATGCGATTATTAAAACTCTTCAACATTAAAGACATTATGCATTACATAAAGAGTTTGTTCTAAATACTAATCATTAAGCTTTAAAGTTTACTAACTCTAAAAAAACTAAATCATAGACTAACTAACTGGGTCAAATATCTTAAAGATAAACTCGGAATAGAAAATAAACCAACAAATGCTCTATCTAGAGTATCTTGAATGGTTTCATCCTTTGAATTTTAAGTTCTTATATTTACAACTTTAAAAGAAGATTACAAAGTTTGTCTGGATTTCTATAAGATATACTTAGAACATGAATCCAAGTCCTTCAATTTTTATATCACTCTTATCATTCTAGATGGATATATTTTCAAAGTTAAGTAATTATGTATTCCTAAAATATCTTTGAGGAAATTTATTATCTCTTAAATTTATTCAGAAGGTATATTATAATATTTTGACAAATTAAACTTTAGTTGAACAAATATTTAATTGGTCATCCCTATGAAAGAACGTGGAATAAATTGTAGCCTAATGTTACACATGCCGCCAAGCTAAAACTATCAAACAAAAAATGGGTTATTACACAGTATTATCTACTCCTTCTAGACCATAATAAGACCTATCCATAGATTTGACATTAGGTTTACCTACAACACCTCATGAGCATGATAGTATCTTTATCTTATAGATCAATTTTCTAGGATACATTTCATACCCTATTCAAATTCAAATGATGCATCTCACATACAAAGATTGTTCTTTAAAGAAATTATGAGGTTGCACGAAGTCCCATCCACTAAAGTTCCCAGTATAGATGCTAAATTTATATCATATTTTTGAAAACCTTGTGAAAACTAATGGGAATGTAGCTAAAAAGCTCTTATACATTTCACCCGCAAACAAATGGATAGATGGAAGTAGTCAATAGAACATTAAAAAATCTACTAAGATTTTTAGTTCGAAAAAATTTAGGAAATGGGGATTTAGCTTTGCCTATATCTAAATTTACATGTAATAGTTTCATATATAGAATAACCCACAAATCACCTTTCAAGATTGTTTATGGATATAACCTTAAATTACTTATTGACTTAGCTAATACACATAATCATGCAATTTCTGATAGAGCATATACATTTGCATATGATTTTCATAGCCTTCATGAAGAAATAAAGAAATAATTAGAAATACAAATTAATAAATATGCTAAACAAAAAAATTAAGATAAAAAATTTTAAGGAATACTAGTTGAGGGATTATGTATTAGTTTTTATCCATCCTAAGAGATTTTCTTTCACTAAATAGAAAAAGTTACAAGTGAGAGCACGTGGGCCATTCAAATTTATTAAGAAATTTGGTACTAATGCTTAAGTTCTTGAATTAACCCCTCATATATTTATTAGCCCTAAGTTTAATGTAGAAGATTTAATATCATTTAAAGGAGTTACCCAATCTCCAAATTTGCAGAATAACACTTTTATAGGAGGAGATAGAGATTATTTTCAGGTACCTATCTAGCCAACATTCTTTACGGTGGAGAATATCATTATATTTGAGACACCCATAGATAATAGTACCAATCAGAGATTCCTAATAAGATGGAAAGACAATCCACCTAGTGAGGATACGTGGATGACTTTGGAAGAACTATAAAACTTCACCCCTGAACTTTTTGAAGACCTTTGGAATTTTAACTCTTTGGAGAAGGGTTCTTTGAGACCCGTGGGAGTTGATGTAGCACACCAAAGAAGAAAATGACCTATTGCAAGGACCCAAAAAAAACTTTTAGTAGACTTTTAGTAAACATTTGCATATGATTTTCATAGCCTTCATGAAGACATACAAAAATAATTAGAAATATAAAATAATAAATATGCCAAACAAAAGAATAAAGATAAAAAAATTTAAGGAATACTAGTTGAGGGATTATGTATTAGTTTGTATCCATCCTATGAGATTTTCTTTCACTAAATATAAAAAGTTACAAGTGAGAGCATGTGGGCCATTCAAATTTATTAAGAAATTTGGTATTAATGCTTATGTTCTTGAATTAACCCCTCATATATTTATTAATAAGTATAATATCATTTAAAGAAGTTACCCAATCTCCATATTTGTAGAATTATACTTTTATAGGAGGAGATAGAGATTATTTTTAGGTACCTTTCTAGCCAACATTCTTTAAGGTGGAGAATATCATTACAATTGAGACACCCATAGATAATAGTACCAATCAGAGATTCCTAATAAGATGGAAAGACAATCTACCTAGTGAGGATACGTCGATGACATTAGAAGAACTATAAAACTTCACCCCTAAACTTCTTGAAGACCTTTAGAATTTTAACTCTTTTGAGATGGGTTCTTTGAGACTAGTAGGAGTTGATGTAGCACACCAAAGAAGAAAATGACCTATTGAAAGGACCCAAAAAGACTTTTAGTAGACTTTATATGTTGTGGATTTATATTTTATATGTTGTATTATGTACTCATGGTTGTTTTTGACCAGGTTTAAGTGTTGTATAGGTGTTATGGTTAAAAGCATGTGAGTTCATGTGTTAATTTGCATAGATGCCATCTTGGCACCTTGGAACTATATTTTATTAGTTTTAGTGTTTGATGACTAAGAACATGATGCCATGGAGCTAGGATATGTCACCTTGGTGCTAGACAATGGTGCCACGGTGTTGGTTTGTGGTGCCTCAACACTACAAAATGAAGGTGATGACTTTTTTCTTCAATTTTTTGGTAGTTTTCTCCCCAAGAGACACATCCCTTGAAGTATTATACTATTTAAATGAAATATTCTGCCTAAAATAGAGACTTTTGGCTTTTGTGTATTAAAATTAATTAAAAACTCTTATGGTTGGAGCTTAGAGACTAGCTATCCTAAAGATTCGGTGATCCTTCACTAGAATTCTACATGGATGAGTAAAACATCTTCATATCCCTTCCACTTTTGTGAGTGAAATATCAATAGAGCATCTCTTTCTCCATATCCATTGCAGCATCCTTCTCTCCACAACCCAATCCCCATCAAGCTATTGATGTGCACCCTCTTTGAGAAAAGTTGCTCAATTCATCAAGGAGGTAAATTTGATGGAGAAACTAGCTAATAGGGCTCTCTCCTGAATGTGAAAATCATCTTCCCTAGAATGCAAAGTCTTACCATTCTCTAATTTGTTGTTTGCACGATAAGCTTGAGAAGGGGGACTAAACCACAGCTCCTATAATTACATTAAAGAGGGAGAACTTGCCACCTCTACAGGAAGAGGAGCACACGATGCCAACTCTTTACCCATAATGAAAGGCTCCACACTCAAAAGAAAGCTTAGGGTGACTATGCCCTCAATCACATCACATGGAGGAGCAGCCAAAAGATCCAATGTAAAAGTAGTTTCCTCTTGTGGAGTTAGCCATATAACATGAGAAATCAAGTTAATATCTATAGCTAAGAGAACTTCAACAAGGCCATTAGCCATAAAAGTTATCATTGGATAAGAAAATCATTGTAAGATCTAGTGAATTTGATATGGAGGTTGGTGTTAGATAATTAAAGTGATCAAAATAGTTGATTGGTAGTTTTCTTAAAAAACTTAGGAGAGTAAGGCTATATAATGTAGAGTGTAATTTCATGTTAAATTAACATTTCTAAAAGAAAAGGGGTCAGCCAAGCAATTGATAGCAAGCAGTCCCAGATTATAAACCCCAACTTCTTTTAATTATATCTTTCACATTAGAAATCCAAATTACATGAACTAAAATGAAACTTTTAATGTAAAGAGTGCAAATGTGATCCAAAAAATTTCTTAAATTTTGGTGATATTTTGATTTTTTTTTTTTAAATATCTCCCAAGACTTGTAACACCAAAAATAGGTTCTGACCAACTCTTATAAGTGGATTATGGATAGGATTTTTTCAAAAAAAAATTAAGATTTATAATTTTATAAGTAGAAAATAGCAACATTAACACAAAAGCAATCAAAAGATAATACACTACTTACAAAAGTAGTGTTAGAAGAAGGATTACCATCCTTAGAAAACCAAGCTTCAACCATAAGTCAATTCTTCACTCAAATTCTTCACAAAATACACCCAATCATTTCATTTCACTATTGAAAGTGTTTATATACAAGTTATCAACCTTTAAAGGGTATGTTCTTTTAAAATAACTCCTTAAATTGACCTAAATTTGCTAAAATTGAACTTGCAATACCGTAGTGTTGTGGCACCGCAAAAACTAGAGCTAAGGCATTTTTTTTCTTTGTCGTTGGACTTAAAATCTTCAAAGAACAATGTTATGGAGCTAGAATTGAAGAGCATAGGCACTAAGCATACACTTACAAATCTAAATACATGAAAGTTTTATGATTGCAACATTAACACTTAAATTACATATAAACATGCAATATGTATTACATATGACAACTTACATCACACAAAGCACCAAATTAAAAGTCTCCTAAGTGGTTTTCATGTATCAAACATCAATTCCTCCTAATCCTCTTGAAGATGGCCCATTTCTTCACCTAATTGACTTTTGTTTCCACATCAAGTTCTCCCTCTCATTTGGAAGATAACCTAACAATTTTCCAACAATGAGAAAAAGGTTCAATCCATGTAAGAAACTCACCCAAATCCCACACTAATGGTCTTAAACAACCCACCTTCATGTGTTAGCATGTGTTTAGTACTCATTTTGGAGGACTCCTAAATACTCGTCACATAGATTTGTAAGAATAAAAAACACTAAATTGATTTTCTCATAATTAACATAATCAAAAAGTAGCAATAAAGATACCTATGTTAAACATTCCTCCATCATCTTATGATAAAGAGACAACACTATTCTACACACCACCGCTTTCTGTTAGCACTGAGTAAGGGGGCATCTCCTCTTTTTTCTACCTTGACCTCACTTGGAAGAACACTCAGCTCTACTACTATAATAAGCTCAACAACAAAAACTATATGTAAAGAAGCAGTAAACTCTACCCAAGGCACCATCTTTGTAGTAGGTGCTACTATAATAATAATAATAAAAGCACTTGCCTCAACTTAACAATTGGCACAATGTTACATTCTTTCTTAAGAATAATTTTCTTCTTTTTATTCTTATCTTTGTAACACTCCGACTATAGCCCATAACCTCTAATATCATCCCAAAGCTTTTAATATGGCATGAGGATAGTCCAATAATGATAGAAGGCACTCAACATGTTAAGAAAGGATAATTAGTAGGTAAGCTAGAAACAAATAAAGGTGGCTTCATTGCCACTCAACCCCTTTATATATTTCCTTAGATAAAAGGGGTAAATTAAAGTTGATGTGACTCATTTTCTAAAAGATTCTAGGTTAAAGTGGTTAAAATTCCTAATAATAGTGATGTATTATAATTGACATAATAATATTTTTTTTACTTTTTTATTCTTTAGTAAGTTGCCTCTATAAGGATCAGGGAATTAGATACTTAAATGTACACCTAGATCCTAATGTACCCTTTGCTATAATGGAATAATAGAGCATGAAAATTCTTTAGTAGCAAGCCATAGAGCTCACACAAATGTCAAATGCTCATTCGCACTTACCAAACATTCATAAAAACTCAATATTTAACTAGACTACTTGAGCCTATGTGGAGGGGCATAGGCGACCTTTGAAAAAAAAAAGTCACCCTATATTGACAACTACTATTGTATCACCCATCTTACAAATGTGATTACTTCTGAAGGTCTTGCCACTCAACACCACATACTCGTCAAATCTATAGATACAATAGGAGTACAATACCCCATAGTGATTATGCTGAAAATATTTAAATATAGCTTGTACAAATGTCATATTTATTATAACTTCCATATTTATAATTGACCTATGATTTTCATATTTGTAACTACCCTTGAAGCCCTATAAAAAGAGGGGCGAAACCACTTTTGAAGAGACTAGATCTTTAAACTTTGGGTGTGTTAATCTCTGTATTAACATTCATAGTAAAGATACTTACTCAATGTTTTAATTGAACTTTCAATTTTGTTCTTCTTTTATACTTATTATATTATCTACCCTATCTCACCTAATCCTACTCTCAATGATTCTTTAATAAATTTTGATATCATATCTATGGAAAAATTGGGATTCAACATCAGTTGTTCATTTCTTTGGTTAAGAAAAATGTTCAGTTTCACTGTGATAAATCTTATCAAGTTGCCTTGAAAGATATCAAAAATGTTTATTACATTCATCCATTTTAACATATCCAATATTGTGGAAACCACATATATATTATATATAGTAGCTATTGATTAATTAATTACTATCTTAAAATAATGAACAAGGGAAGAAAAATACTTTGTCTTATCTTAATCATTGATTCGTCTCCACTGAAATAACATACCATTAAAGAAACACTATTTGATGTTAATTTTTGTAGTATAATAGTTAGGAATTATATGTTATCTTATAAAATAGCTTAATCTCTTGTGCCAATCCATTAAAATATTGGATGACTATACTATCCTTGTCAGGAAAAATAGCTCAATGGGCAATGATTCGATTGCAATTTGATGTTGCATATATCCCACAAAAAGCTATGAAAAGACAACACATCTTATCCCCATAAATTTTTCATTAAATGATAAATTTCTTGATGACCAAATTTTGTTGATAGGAAACAAAAAAAGGAAATTATTCTTTGATGGAGTTCCATCCATTAAAATGTACTTGAATAATATTTTCTAACTAAAGAAAAAAAATTAAATCAATTTTTGTGTATCTTGATGAAAGAATCATGAGGTAGACATATGCTTGGACTGATCTTTACACAAATAACGTAAAATAATATGAAGTTCTTATCATGGGATTCAAATTAACCATCTAAATATGTATTAAAGAGAATCAAAATTTATTGTGATTCCCAGCAAATCATAAGGCAAGTGTCTAACATATATAAGGTTTCAAAATAAAATTTATATGTTTATCAGTATAAGTTAATGTTTCTACTAGAGAATATTTTGTGTTTTACACTAATCAAAGTATCTCATTGTTAAAATAATAAGGTAGATGTTATGATAAGATGAAGATGTCATTCTTGTAATGGTTTAGCATAGACAGATTTTATCACCATCTACTTAGATAAAAAGCAATTGAATCAACAAATCTTATGTTAAATTTTGCCACTTTAGATGAAAATGACTAAATATAAGTGCTTATTGATTATCTTGAAAAGGTAATTCTCATTGGAGATCATTCATTAGCCTCCTAACTTTGAAAAGAGTGTTATTATACATAATTATAAAAGGTGATTTGTATTGACGTTCATTCAATCAGATGTGGCTTGATTGTCAAAGTAAGAAAGAAGTTCAAAAGATAATGATCAAAGTCTATGAAGAAATATGTGAATTCCATCAATTTGGATCTAGAAAGAAGCTTAAGATGAAAATGTTAGCTTATGATCAGCCTACCGTCACATATGATTTTATGAATTTTTTCTAAGAAATATCACCAACACTAAATGCATAGTCCAATTTATCATATTCCTCCCAAAGTTTTACACCAATCTTCACCTCCCAGTCATTTGAATGTTAGGGAGTAGATAGAATAGGATCCATATAGCCCATTTCTTTTAAAGGTCATAGATTTATACTAGTTGTCTTTGATTGCTTCTCTAAGAAGGTATAAGTAGTCCCCTCAATGTTATATCCAACAAAAGTATGGCCTTTAAAAGCACTAAATCAATAGGTTTGCTTAATATCATAACATCAATGGGTATTATTCAAATATTTAATATATTAGTGCCAATGGTTTTCTAGAGTCCTTTAATAAAACCAAAGTTAACTTATCAAAGTAAATTTTTTTCTAATAATGAACAGGCTTAATGATAAGAACTCATCTCTTAAAAATCATCATACACATTGGTAGGTTATATGAGAAAAGTAAGGACCCTAGGCTTTCAACAAAAAAGGTAGCAGTTACCTTAATTAAACTTTTGTAAAATTAAATTTTACTTTGTTAAAAATTATACTTTACAAAACAACATTGGTGAAACCAAATCCTAGACTGATTCATATTGAGATCACTTCTATGAATTATTGATCTAGCTATTTTTCTAATCTTATAGAAGAGATAGAACTATTTTTTTATCTTTTGTCTCAGCACCCCATTTACATCTTTTAAATAATAGTGAATCAACTTAATCTTAGTACCTAGTGCTCAATCATTGAAGGAATGATACTCTACTCTCACTTTGTTACTTGATGCGACTATGTACTTACACATATGGTTCAACCTACACCATATAAAGTTTTTAACGTAATTGCTAGGTATTGTAATACCCACAATGATACTAGATTGATTTTTATTACTTTCGACACTTTTAATTTTTTACCTTCTTTTCTTTATTTTTTTTATTTTATCTTCTCTATTTTGTAAATTGGACATTGTGTAAGCACAGGTCTAGTGGTGAGCCATTGCTTTAAGAGGATCCAAAAATTAAAAGAACTTAGCTAAGAAAACATAAAGAAAAAAGACATGCACACCAAACCAAAGTAGAACTAATGGTTGATCTTGGAAACAAAGAAGAAATAGTTTTGGGAGCTAAGGTACTGAGATACTATGCATTTATGATTGTGCATGGAATCCTTCAAGCAATTATTAAGCTAGGAGTGCAAGCCAACAACTTTGAGATCAAGCCTGTTACAATCCAGATGATCTAGAGCTCTTAATTCTGGGGGCCTTCAAATAGAAGATCCCAATGTGACATTATAAGCTTTTTTGTAGATATGAGAAACCTTTAAGTATAATAAAGTTTCTAATGATGTAATCATAATTAGGCTATTATCATTTTTAATGAGGGATAGAGCCAAGAGCTAGCTCAATCCACTACCCAATGTCTCCCTCACAAGTTAAGATGATCTTGCATAAAAGTTCTTGTCCAAATACTTCTCACTTACAAAGACTGTAAGAATGAAGATAAAAATATCTAACTTTGTGTAGATGGAGCACAATATGTTTTATGATGCATAGAGGAGATTCAAGGACCTCTTGAGGAAATTCCCACATTATGGCCTACCAAAGTAAATGCAACCTCAAACCTTTTATAATAGTATGGTGGGGTCGATGATGACACAAATCGATGCCACATATGATAGCACTTTCATGAACAACAATCAAGAGATTACATAAGATTTATTGAAGGAGATTCCATGAGTAGCTACAAATGGTCAATAGAATGCCTTATGCTAAAGAAACCCATAACTACAACATAATAAACATATTTTATAGAAGTTTTCACCGCCTAGGTTACTCCTCTGGCAAAGTAACTCAATTCTCTTATAGTGCTTATGCTATAAAGCCATGTTTTTATTGTGACCACTATAGAGAAGACCATAAAAATATTGACTATTAGACTTATAACCCCTTCCTGCAAACTTGCATGGAGCAGGTAAATTTTGTGACGAACCTACTACCCAAAAATCTTTATTCTAACACATAATCTTTAGTAGATGAGCCATCCAAATTTTTCTTGGAAGAACTCCTAAGGGGGGTACTAGGCTACCAACAACCATATAGCTTTCATTAGCAAGGAGGATACTAGCCAAAAATTTTCATTTCATAGCCAAGCTTGTATCAATAGAGAAAGAAGATCCATCAATTATGGAGGTTTTGATATAGTTAACTATCACTACCATTTCAAAAGAGTATATATTTATCTTAATATTAGACTTTACATTAATTTCTTCATAATTTAAAATTTTTATAATAAATAAAATAAGATAAAAAGAATAATCAAATTTTTTTATAAATCCACATGAAAAGAGAAGACTTGGTAAAATAAAATTAGCTTATTTTGAATATTAAAAGTTTTTTATAATTTGGATACTTAAATAAATCAAATAAATCTTAAAAAAATAGAATAAATCTCAAATTACATGAATTTTTTAAGGAGTGTTGGCACCTCATTTCCAACACCCTTATAAAGTTTAATTTAGACATTTTTCAAGACATAAGATAACATAAAATCAAAGAAAATCCAACTTAATTCAACATAATTCTAAATTTTTATGAGATGTTTTTCTTATGTTCCTCAAGTCTAGAGAATAATCTCATTTTTTTGGACATACATTGATGTTAATTTCAAAATTTACAACTTAATTAATTAATAAATAATGTTAAATTATTAATAATTTAAAAATTAATCAAAAATATGAAGTGTTCCTTAATATCCTTCTAACTTTAAGGCATATCTCATAAAATTCTCAAGTCATTAAAATTCAAATTGAAATTCAAACTCTCAATTTAGATGATAATTAAAATAATGCATCATTAATTAAATTAATAAAAATTTATAATGCTTTGATTATAGTGTTAAGGTGATCCCTCATCCTTTTATGTGGTCTTCATTCTATTAGGGCTAAGGTGTAAGGAAGGGTGGTTTCTACCCCAAGTGGGGCTCACTGCTCCTTTCACTCTTTAAAATATTTAATCTAATTAAATTGAAATTAGATTAAAAATTTTATTTTTATTTTAAATCACTAATAATTTAAATCAAAATCACACAATGTTAATAAATTTAACCTCATTCTTAAAGTAAAACTCAAACATTAATGCTTAGAATTAGCTCACCACACAAGCCTCAATCACACACTTGTTTGTTAGGTCATCAATTTTATTTTAATTTTTCTTATTTCATAGTGTAATATTTTAGATTACATGTAAGGATTTGTTTTCTCTTAAATTAGATGTTACAATATCATTTATTTAAACTGACTATATTTTCTATAGGGAGTCATGCTAAGAAGGGGCCTTGTAACTAAAACTAATAAATTTACTTGTAAGTGCTTCAATGCTTAAGCTCTTAAGCATGACTCATTAGGATAGGGAGGCTTGGTACCCACTAGTGTTAAGTCCAATGTATAAATTATAAATGCTTATATGCATGTTTGCTTTTTTTAACCTCAATTGTACAGTGCTTAATATTTTATTTTAATAACTTTAAAATATAATTTATATTAAAACTAGGTAAGAATCAAAAGAATTAGAATGAGTAGCGACTAGTAAGCATGGACTTGGGATACCATGTGATGATTAGAGCTTATACCATAAAGAAAAAAGAAGATATGAAGACCCTTAAAGGCTATATTTTTTTTCAATTCTAATTCAAGTTGTATAAGGGTAAGGCTTAGCTATCCATTTTTCTTTTCTTTCGAGGTGTATAAGGGAACCTGACTAAACTATTTTTTATATTAATTTAATTCATTGTTTAATATTATGTTTACATTATGATACACATTAAAATTAGAGACTTTTCTAACTTTCTTTCTCTGATGATGTCAATTGTATGTAAGCCTAGAGTTGCATTAAGATCTTAGAGAAAATCAATTTTCTACTCAATTAAATTTAATAAACTCATAAATTTAATTAAAAAACACAACTTATCACACTTAAAGCCTTAGGTCATAATCAATAAAAGAAACCTTATGATGGAGAACTATATACATATTTTTCTATCTCTTTATACAAGCTCATCACCCATTACACATAAGGAGACGTCTATTTAGTGAGAATGACTATCCTTCCTAGGGAAGCTGCCTTTTAAATAAGATTTGGCCTTCTAACTTCTTCAAATATCACATGCATGTAAGAATAATTGCATGCCAAGACTTTTCAAAATAAATTTAGCGTCTAAACATATATAAAATTTATAAATTATTAAATTAGATAGAAGCATTACATACAAAACATGATCATAAATTTAAGGAATGAGTTTAGATGTTTATATTTAATTTTTAATTAATGATAATGTAGCTATCTTGCACTTCATAAAATTAACAACATGGTATTGAAGTGTAGGATGTGTTAGCTAGTAGCCTATCTAGGTTAGTTATAAGTCCAAAAGATTCAAGATATGTTTATATTCCTTGGTGTCAGTGAACCAATTAATCTCAATTTCTCCTCATTAGATTAGGTGGTGTTTACAATTATGCTAGAAGTAGATTTAGTTCTAGGGTCTGAGGTATCTTATTTCTCATTTCTACATATGTAAAGTCTTTACCTCTTAGGCTTTTACAATCTGGTGCTATTGTGAGAGTATAAGTCTTAACATTCTAGAAAATATCAACTCATAATAAAAAGAAATATCATAATTAGGAAATATAAAGCCCAGTCATAAAATAAGTTGAAGTGCTTACTAGATTTCTTAATATCAAAGCACTTTCTACATTTGATTTTAAATTTGAAAGGAACTATTTTACTTTATCCATCCCATTTGACTTCTAAGTTTAGTAATCTTTAACATAAATTTTGAAATCTATAAGAATATTAATATATTACTATAATCAAGAGTTCTTTTTAAGAGATAACATCTTCAAAAATGTTATTAACTGTTGGGGCTAACCCTTTGGAGAACTTAGATTAAAATAAATCCTGTCTTTTTGACCCATGTAAGGCAAAGGAAATATCCTTGGTACTCATAAGTCTTAAAGTCAAATTGATTAAACCAATTAAAGGGTGATAAATCTACTTTTCAAGGTGGTATATTATTCATTGATGTCATGCTAGATCATATAAATAAGATCTCCCATGATCTACGTGGTATCCTCATATTTAATCACCATAATATCATGACAAGACAATCCTCCATGAACTTTCATTGGGATAAAGACCTCTCTAACTTGCTCACCAAAACCTTTTACCATCAAATAAAGGGAGGAAACTCCTCCACTTTCTCATCCTCTTGAGGAAAACTCATAAAACCCAAGAGTCATTTTTTAAGTAGAAGCAAGAGGCGTAGTAACAAGCTCAGCATTCTCTCTTATTACACTCATCCTAGCAACATTAGAGGTACACACCTCCACTTGAAAATCCTTATTACATCATCTATCCAATGTGACAACAACAACAACCATAGCCAACACTAATAGAACTGTAATACTTGCCTCAATAAGGTGCACTACAACACTGTCTCCTTCAAGCACTTTCTTAGACTTCTTCTTTATCTTCTTTTGAAAGCTTGACTACAGTTTGGCTACGTTAATATCACCTTGAGATATTTTGGATGCCGTAACTCAATTAATCAGAAATACTCATCAAGAAATTGAAAGGCACTTGATGAGATGCACTGAACAAATAATTATCCCTAAAGCTAAGCGATCCTTTTTTATATTGCAATGAAGAGAAAAAAAACACCAAAATGGGGGTAGATCACAAGTGATGTGGCATAAATATTTTTAAGAAAATTTGGTCAAACTTTTAATAATTATGCTAATGATTGACCTTTATTTTCATTTTTCTATTCCTTTTATGGGTTACCATTATAAGGACTAGAAGAATCAGAGAGCTAAATATACCCCTAATAGGTGCATAAGGACCTAATAAATGGATCAGTATGTATATCACTTAGTGGTGAATAGTGTAGCTTAAGCTAATAACTCGCTCATTGACTATCCAAGAGGAGAGTACATAAATGAACTTGACTCTAACTAGCATGAAAGATCACATCAGAGGAATTGCCAATCAATATGCATCACTTACTCAACCATTAGAGCATAGGTGAGACTCTAAGCAGTTACATATGGGTAGCTGCTACATTGTATTGTAATTTACTTATAACATCTTGAAACTAACATATAGTTTTCATTTTTTGGCCCATCACTTATACTTGATGGAAACCCACACTTTGGAGTGCTTCAATTAAACCTTCAATGTCCTTGTAATGAAACCTACACTTTGGAGGCTTTGGCACAAATTGATCCTCACTGATGATATTCTAAAACTTAAAGGATTAAAAGTCCCATCTATATGTCGTTTGTGTCATAATGAAGAAAAGAGCCTAACTCATGTGTTCATGACTTCTCACATTACTAAACAGGTTTGGGCTACAATGTTTTCTATGTTTCAAGTTGTTAAACCATTGGAGGAATCCATCTCTAGCTATTTGAAAGCCTGGCATCCTACCCCCTCTAAAAAAAAAGATAATTTTGTTTACATTATCTCTCTTATTATCTTTTGGTTTAAATGGATGATGAGAAACTCTCATAAGCATGATGAACAGGGAGTGTAAACTTTGGATATACTCCTCCAAATCAAAATCTATATTGGTAAATTAAGAGCACCTGACCTTTTCAGAGACTCCTCAACAACATCCAGATACACCAAGCAACTCATTGGATGGATCAAACCAAAAGATGACTGCATCAAAATTAGCATTGATGGTAGCTTCAAAAGTGATTCCATAAATGCAGGCCTTGTTGAGGTATTCAGAAAAAATAAAGGCCATTGCATCTTTCTATTCTTCATTCCATATTATGCAGCAAATGCACTTCATACTGAAGTAAAGGCTTGTCCTATAGCATAAGACTTGCAACTTCTTTTTCTTTCAGGAAAAAAAAGGATTGAAACTGACTCACTTTCACTTTGCAACTTAACATCAAATGGCGACAACTACCCTTAGTTCATCACTTATACTTTTAAGAGAATACAAATTATATTATAATAATTCCATTATAATGTCATCCACATCTACAGAGAAGTAAACCATCCAGCTAACCAATTGACAAGACTTGAGTCTTAATCTGACAGGCCACTTTTTTCCCACTAGCCCAAACTTTTCAAACTTCCACCTCTCAAAAGGGATTTGCTCGACTTACCTCACATTAGAATGAAGTAACAACCTTACCATTACCATTTTTACTCTTCTTCCTTTACTACCTTATTGCTTATTTATTTTTATTCTCTTTTGACCTGATGCCACTGATTGTAATTCATTTTTTTATCATCAACTAAATTAGTTTTTTACTTGAAAAAAAATCATAAATTATATTAAAAAACATATAGTTTTCATTTGTAATCAACACTCATATCTTACAAAAAAAGGGGATTTCAAGGGAAGAAAGACCTTTTTTGTAGCTATTTTACTATTCATGAGAAGGATATGGCTGATTCTTATACTCTATTATCATATTTTTACACGTAATTGAAATAATGAAATTTCTTACATTTTTTTTACATTCTTTTGTCTTATCTTATTTTATCATGCACTACTCTCTATGTGCTTAAATAAGGTTATACATCACTCCATAGATAAATTTGGATTTTACACAACACTTCTCTTATCTAGCTTTAATATAAATAGATAAGCTCAATATTATAATGATATGACATATTCAATTGTAGGTTGAGATATTTTTCTTAGGGTAATGGCTTTATAAAGTAACATGCCCTTCTTTGGCCTTCAAAATATCCTCTCCTATAACATCCAACATTAAGGTTATTTAAAAAAAATATCATTTTAAACTTTACATTATATTTATAAAAGCAATGCTACATTTATCATGGTTGAGAAGGATATCATCGACAAAGATGTATAGCTCAAGCTTTCACACATAATCTTTCTCAGTATATTTTAATATGGCTCTCTATAAGTTTGTGTTTTTCTTGTTATTGTCTCTATCCAACTAGTATCAAGCAATCTGATACTTTTACTCATTCTTTGTAACTCCTTGTTAGATAGGAAGTCCCCTCAAGTCACAACCTTGTGACTAAAGAAAACTTTATAATTCAAAATATTATGTACTTTTTTTAATGTTAAACATAATAAAGTTTCCTTATTCTTAGTATAAAAAATTATTATAATTAAGGAGCCAAAAAATGCATTTTAAAAGCTCTAGAAATTAACCAAAGGGAATCTCTAATCATTTATAATGAGGTCATTAGCTTCAAGCTATCTAGTCAATTTCTTTATTACACCACCAACTTTACATCTCATGCATTATAATGGCCCTTAAGAGGTATGATTAAATTAAATATATATATATATATATATATATATATATATATATATATATATATATATATATATATATATATATATAAAGATAACTCAAATAAGTCAATATAAAAAAGTTATGAGTAATCAAATCATGTTCGAGCCATATTTAAAGTATAACTAAACCATCTTTGTACCATCTTTGAACACTTTCGTACAATTTCTTAAATCCTTTTGAACACTATTTTTTGCATTTGTATAGGATGGGAGTAAGCCCACTTGTGCCACTCTTCCTATGAATTCTATAAGCTTGGAGCAAGCCCTCCATGGCACTATTCTTACTATTCATAGGATTGGATTAAGTCATTAAGACCTCTTTCCCATCAAATAGATTATTTAGATTAGAAATAAGTCACTAAAACCCCTTTCCTATAAGTTAGAATTTAAGGATAGGATTAAGTCATTAAGACCCATTTCCTAGTTATTTAAGTTGTAATTAACCCTATGAAGGACCCACCTTAATAGCTAACCAAATAGAAGTAAGTCCCTTAGTAGGCATTCTTTCTGAAAGACAAGCATATGATTAAGTCATGAGACCCATTCCTACCAAATAAATTACATGGTTAGGATTAACTCATCAAGACTCCTTTTCTACTAGTCAAAAAGTTAAGGTTTAGGATTAAGTCATTAAGGCCCCTTTCCTTGTTAAAGTTATTCAAGAAGAAATTAAGACAATGAACGCATCCTCTTAATAGCTAATTAGATAGGAGTAAGCCCTTCAGCAAGCATCCTTATAAAAAAAATTAGGATATGATTAAGTCATTATGACCCCTTTCCTTTTCAAGCTATTCAAGTTGGAATTAAGCCATTGAAGGCCCCTTCCTATTAAGTTGAATTTCAATAGATTAGTATTTAAGTCATTGAAGACCCATTTTCTAGCTTAAAATAAAAGAAATTAAGGAGGGGAAATAAATCATTGAAGGCCCCATTCTTATAGACTACTCAGGATAGGGATTGAGTCCATGTAACCCATACCTATTAGTCAAATTATTAAGTTTTATGAATTAACTCATTGAAGACCCCTTTTTTTCAAGATCAACTATTTAGGTTGGAATCAAGTCCTTAAAGACCCCTTCCTAATAGCTAACCAAGATAAGAGTAAATTCCTAGGTAATATCTTTCTCAGCTTAAAACTCATATAGTTTGGGTAGGAGTAAGTACTCATATTGGCATCCTCTCCAACTATTACCTCTAGATATGAGTAAGTATCCATAGTGGCATCCTTTATAGTAAAATAAAACTTAAGATCTACTTGTAGACCCTTTCTTTAAAATTGGTTAGTCATTTAGACTACCTTTTGGTTAGTTTCACTTAGAAAGAGATGAGTCTTAGTGCCTTTTTTCTTAGTTAGCAGTTGAAAATCTATTATAGCTAGATTGAAAACAAGCCCCCATGAAAGCCATTTTACCTGACTACCATGGTTGTGTTAGGATTAGATTATTCATTGCATCTTTTCCTAATGACATCTCTATTCTTCTTAGAAATTAGAGAATCTAAGTCTTGAAGAATGAATCACTTTAAAATTAAAATAATTTCAGGCATATTTAAGCCTATCTTTCATAATCAAATTCAAAATAAAAATTGAAATCAAAACAAAAATTAGATTTAAATTTCAAACTTCAAAACCAAATTAAAATTCCTTTATTCTTATGCTTGTAATCCTTATAGGATCTAGCGATTAGTTCAGTCATTGCAATATGTGCGATGTACTCTAGTTAGTCCACCACACATATTAGGAGTCCATTTATTGACTTCATTTTTAGATGAGGTTTAACAATAATTTCAATCCTATTGATTAGGATACTTAATCTTGAATTAAGGATATCCTATTCAAGCACTTAGAATACTATACTTAGTGACCTAATGAGTCCTTCTAGGGTTTAATTAACCTAATAGAATAAGGTGGACACAAACCAAACTCAAATCTAAACCAATGATTGAATCAAACACATTCTAATTAAAATCTAAATCCAACTGAGCTTAGACTAATGTATTTCAGGTGGTTAACCCAATTAACCTACCAAATCGCAATACTTTTGAGCCATTTTAGGCCAATTAGCCTTTGTTCCTTTTTTAATAAGCTCATCTCTAAGATTTTGGCTAAAAGATTAAGTATTCTTCTTCCTAAAATTATCTCCCTCAACCAAACTGGTTTTTTTAAAGGCTGATCTATTTATGATAATGTTTTGTTAACCCAAGAGATGATCCATGATTTAAACACTAAGGTTCGATGTGGTAACCTATTTTTTAAGCTGAACATTTCCAAAGCTTATGATAACATTGGTTGGGTTTTCCTATATAAAATTTTGACTCTATTTGGATTCCTAAGTCAATTTATTACTTTAAATAAGAATAGTATTAAGAACTCTTGGTTTTCTTTACTTATTAATGGCAAAGTTCATGGATTTTTCTCTTCATCTAATGAGTTAAGGCAAGGGGATCCCCTTTCTCTGGCTCTTTTTATTATTGCTATGGAATATCTCTCTAGAAGTCTTGAGCAAATGATTAATAAAATGCCTAACATGTACTATAAAATTATGGGTGGCTTTCCCATTTCCCATCTGAGCTTAGCTGATGATTTTATTATATTCTACAATGGTTCTACTCTCTACATTAAAAAGTTATGTAAATTTCTTACTCTGTTTAGTAGGAAAAGTGGTTTGAAGATTAACCCTAATAAAAGTTATTTTATTTCTAGCTCGTCGATTTCATCATCTAGGATTTATGCTATTAAAAATATTACAGGCTTTGCACATCAAACCATACCTATCAAGTATTTGGGTACTCCTTTATATCGAGGAATGAAAAGATCATTCTTATTTGATGAAGTTATTCAAAAAATTTATAAGAAAACTTCCTCTTGGGAGTTCCACTTACTTTCCTTTGGTGCTAGACTTATCCTGATCAAAAGTACTCTTTGTTCTTTACCTTTCTATCTTCTGTCCACTATTGTACCTACCAGTTCTATTATTAAAAGGATTAATAGACTTATTAACAATTTTTTAGGGTTCTACCTCTTCTTCTAGAAAGCTCATTAGGCTAGTCAGCATAACTATTATGGGCCTTTGAATGAAGGTGATTTAGGTTGTAAAACTTTAGAAGACTCCATTAAATGTTTTTCATACAAAATGTGGTGGAATCTTAGAAACAACCATAGCTATTGGTCGTAATTTATGCTTGCCAAATACTGTAAGGGGAAACACCCCCTCACTTCTCATTTCAAACCTGGGGACTCTTCGGTGTGGAGAAGACTTTGTAATATCAAATGGGCTGCTGAGAATCTGATCTCTTGGTGTGTGAATTCAGGATCCTCCTTTTTTTGGTAAGATAATTGGTTGAGACAAGGGTCTATTGATTCTTTACTTAATACTCATTCCACTAAGAGGCTTAAGGTTAATCAATTCATTATGCTAAATACTTGGGATGTAACTCAATTACTTTCCATTATCCCTAATGTGATAGTTAACACAATCCTTAATATTTATCCATTACCTAATAAATCTGACCAAATCCTCTTTAAAACTTCCTCCTTTGGAAATTTTGTTTTTACGGATGTTTGGCATTCTTTCAGACTTAAAAACTCAAGAGTCATTAGTTTTCACTAAAATCTAGAGTATTTTTATTCCTACCTTTTTCTCAATTTTAACTTGGCGTATTCTAAAGCACTACATTCCTTTTGATGCCACCCTCCTTAAAAAAGGCTTCCTACTCTCCTCTAAATGCCAATGTTATTTTCACATTGAAACTGTGGAGCATGTGTTCGTGAATGACACTATTGTTGTTAAGGTTTGGAACTGATATGATAATATGTTAAATACTCTCTACTATGATGGATCATTCTCTATCATGCAACTTCTTGAAACTTGTTTCTCTAATACCCATAAAGGCCATGTCAAAGTTGTTTTAGCCACTACTCTTTTGTGGTATATTTGGTTGGAAAGAAATGATGTTAAGAATCATGATATCCATATAAACTATCATTGTATTATTGCTAGAGATAAATGTAAAATTATGTCTCTTTATAAAGTTGACCTCCTTACTTCCTCTAGTTTTAAAGGGTATAAACATATGGCCCCTAACTTTGGGATTATTCTCCCTTCTTCTGGTTTTGAGCCTACACATAAAATTATATATTGGATGAAGCCGAATTTTCATGCCATTAAGGTTAACACTGATGGTTCTATTTTTAATGATTTTTTTTGGATGTGGGAGGATTTTAAGAGATTATAGTGGTCAGGTGATCTCTGCTTTTACTGCTCATCTACAACCCTGTTCTATATTATTTGCTGAGCTTAATGGCCTACACTATGGGATTTTCGTCTACCTTCAGAAAGAATTTCAGAAAATTTGGTTTGAAGTTGATGCTTTCATTCTTCTTGAATTATTAAATTCGGGAGCTCATGGTAATGCTGAAGTGTTTTATTTACTTAACCATATGAAGAGACTTCTTGCCAGCTTAGATTATCATATTTCTCATATCTATCAGGAAGGTAACTCCTGTGCTGATTTTCTTACTAATTGGAGAGCAAAGTCCACCTCTTTGAATATATTCTCCAATGATGATATCCCTTCCCTCTTACGGGGGCTTATGAATCTTGATAAAATTGAATTGCCTTATGTTAGAAGTTCTTAGCAATCTCTGCCTCCTTTTTTTTCAGGAGAAGATTTGGGAGCCATAATTTATTTCATTGCCCGGAAGCTTTCACCTTTTATGGATGGGATGGGGCTAGTCTTCCTTTTATGCTTGTTTGCTATTTTTGTACCTTTTCCTTTATGGTTGGGTTGGGTCTTGAATAGGCATGCTTTTGTTGTTTTTTTTTTTGCATCCCTTCTAGATGGTTTATCTGATAACCCAATTTTGGCTATTGCCTTTCTTTTAGCTGTTATTGTTATGTTGTTTGCAGTTTCTATGTTTGCTTGGGGCTTTGATCAGTTTTCTTTACCCTTTAGTTTGTTGTCTTCGATTGCTTATCAGTTATGCAAATTACACTCTTTTTTAGATGGCTGTATCATTATGATCTTATGATTCCCATTATAGATCTTATTCGTTGTATTGCTATTGCCTCCCTTCAGGCCTGCTTGTTTCATTCTCAGGTTTCCTTTATTTGTTGCCTTATTAATTGGCTGGATGGATTACTAGGTTATTTTGTTGTGTTGGCTGATCTATTGTGTTGTGGTTATAGTTGGCATACTAGTTTTCTCTCAAATCTATTTCTCACTATTAGGTTAGCTTTTTTGGGCTGTGCCTATGCTATTTGGTTTGGTCTGGTAACTAAGGTTTTCTTAGCCCTATTCTCCTTGTCTTTTTTCTATTTTGCCCAGGCTGAGAAAAATTGGTTTACCACTGATGTCATTATTTAGATGTTTACATTTGGTACTATTACTTGTAATAATCCTTTAACTCTTCTAGGTTGGATTCCTTTTCATGGTAGTCTTATTGTTTGGGGGATTACTTGGCAGCTTCTTCCCCATTTGCATTGGGGTAGTCTTGATGATGCTATTTTTTTTGGGGATCGGAGACATTTAGTTGATTAGGTGATTTTTGGTCTTGCTTTTTTTCTTGTTTGTTTCTCTATTGCTTGGTCTGCAGATAATGTATGGGGGATTCCTTTCATGGTGGTCTTACTATGTGGAGGATTTGTTGGTCGCTTCTCCATCTTTATTGGGGTAGTTTTGCTGGTGCTATTATCTTTTGGGATGCAGGTACTAAGATCATATGATCTATATTCTTTGGTGGCTACCTTCCCCCACGTATGTAGGCTATGATGGCTGGGATGCTTTCACTCATAAGTTTGGCTGATAGCAACAATTATGATGTAACCCTTCGTTTGAACTTTGGATGCTCATGTTTGTGGTTTCCCCTTTCTTGTGGTGATTGAGCTTGAGCCTCTTTTCTCAAACTATAGTTAATTTTCTATTGCTTAAGTTCTTATTCAGTTCATAGAGCCTTTCTTTATATAATTGTGCAAATTGTATTTTCTAGCTACTTGCAGTTTCCTGCTACTGGTTCTTTGCAGGTTACTATTCTGGTGGTGGCTTGGCTCTTCTCATCTTCTCAAGTTTTAAAGGTGTGCCCTTTGCCTTTTCTAATGTTGTCTTTGTATCCTTTTTTGCTTTCATCCTTTTTTTCTTTTCTTTTTCTTGGATGTACTTAGATAGGGGATTCACTCTCTAGGCTGATTATAGCTCTTTGAGCAGTATTTCTGAGTTTATCCCAACTTAAGGACCTTGTACCCCTTTCTTTGTGGCAATAAAATTCCCCTATATGGGGTTCCCCAAAAAGTGAAGTAGTCTTCAATGGTATGACCTAGCATCTGATGATATGAGCAATAATTTTGGTCATTCATTTTGCTGACTTTTTTTTTCTTTCAGATCAAGTAGCTTAAATCTAGCTTTTTCTTTAAATTTTTGAAAATCTTCCTCACTGCCTCTCTTTTGAAAGAATAAGTCTAGTTAATTCATTCATTAAAAAGGCTACTGAGAGCTTTCTAAGGTGGTGGTGATGATTGCTGTTGTGATGGCCTATAAGGTAGTGGATGCTCTGCTTGGACTTGAATTAGAGCTTTTCCTTTGTCCACTACAAAGACATTACCTACCCTCTTTTTTAGTAATTTCCTAGGTTGTTATTGTTTCCATAGTAGACTGATCTCTATGGAATGACAACCTAGGAGCTTCTTCTTGTAAGTTAATGGCTTTACTTAATAGGTTTTTAAAAGTTTTCATGATAAAACCTTTTAATTAGAAGGCAATAGGGCCATGGATATTTCAAAGGAGTTTTTCTAAAGTTTGATGTACTTGTAGTTAAGCCTTGCACTTGTGATTGAGAATCCTCCATCTCAGGATATAATCAACAACAGATTCACCTTGCTTTTGTTTTTCAACTACTAGGTCATCTACAGTGATGTGGTGCTATGTGCTAGTGAATAAAGTTACAAACATGTTGTCTAGTTTAATGAAAGTGCGTACTGAACCAATTGGTATCTCTACATACCAATCAAAGGCAACCCCAGTCAAACTACTGACGAACTACCTAAACAAGAGGGCATCACTCCCTCTGACATTATAGCAATTTTCCTAGAAATGTGCCAAATATTGTTCAGGATTGCCTGTCCCACCAAAAACTTTGAAAGAGAAAGGCACAAATCCTTTTGGATATGGTACATAATCATATTCCTCAGGGTAGGCTCTATCCTTTGGAATAAGAGTCGTACCATGAGATTGAGCCAAAGCTTTCTTCGCCTGCTATTCTAGTAGAGGCTTCAAGTTTATTTTGTGTCAAATGCTCTTTTAAACCAAGCTTTGTCTCATCTATAGGATGGGACTCTTTAGTATTTCTAAAGAATGTGGTTGGGAAGAGGTGGGAACTAGATTTTGAAGTGATTGCATAGTGGCATTCATCTCCTCCACCTTCTTTTCCATCCTCAAAATTAGATCATCCTTCTCTAGTAATTGAAGATCAACTACTAAGTAGGATCATGTATAGGATCCTCATGTTTTCCATCTTGTTCTTTTTTAGATGCCCTTGTAGCTACCATAAAAACATATGCTATGGGTAGCCTAGGGTCATCATCCAACAAGTCATCCTGATCTAAATCAAAGGAATCTTGAACTCTACTTATGTTTTCTTTTTCTTCATCCTCTCTAACAATATTCTCCACCTGCTCTTTTGTAGGATGAAGTGGAACATCGTTGCTATCAATGATAGCTTCAAATTGTTCCTCTACATCCATGGGTTTCACTTTAGATATCTCTCTTTCATGATTCTCCTAGATATTGGAAACTTCTTATATAGCTAGAGTGGCTCCCAAACCAAGGTGTTCCTCATATGTGATCTCTCTATTCTAAGGAGATATTTGAAGTGACTCGATCTCTCTACTCGAGGCATTAAATGAGGATAACCCTTTAGTTTAGGGTTTAAACATTGATGATGATGGCCTTTGTTTAATAGGTTGAGTAACAGATGGAACTTCTGATAGTGATAACAGGTGAGTTTTTGGCTTAGAGGCCAATGAAACTTTCCTAACATAAACTTTTTAGTTTCCTTTCTATGGATAAACCTACCTCTCCTCAAACTAGCTTATTCACCTCTATGCTAGGTTAATAACCTCCTCGAGTGGTGATACTAGTCTAGTATAATAAGTATAGGGTGATAGTATCTTCTTCTATCAGGGAAGACCATCTTTTTCTTATCTTTACTTTTGATGGTCATAGATCTCCCTAAGACTTTTCTCTCTAACTCTCTGAAAACTTATATCTTCATAATCTTAAGTAACTCTTCTTAAGTGTAAGAAGAGGACCCAAGAGTTATATGAAGGATCTGGTGTAATCTACTATAAGCTTCCCTATTTACCATTTTAAAGTGTTGTATATTTTCATATGAAAAGGGGCAAGATGGAGAACTCACAATTTTAGTTAAATCCTCCTCTCACTAGGCTGTAGAAAGAGGGTGAAATATGTTATATCTTAGGAGAGGGGAAGTATCCAGAAGGGTAAACCCCTCCCTCACCCTAGCTTATTCAATCTCTATCATTTCCTTTAGTTTCCTCTCCCTAAGGGTCTGCCTTCTAAGCCTTCTACCTCTATTTTTCTTTAGGCTTTTAGACTTCATTAAAGGGTCAAAAGTGGAACCTATTTCTAAAGTACTAGAAAAGAGGGAATTAGGTGTCTCTACAACATGCAATTTTACTTTCTTCAATGCAAGGCCAATTTGAATCTCCATAGAGGCCTCCATGGCCATCTCCCTGCCAATGGTAAGAGTACTATGGGGCACTCTAGAAAACTCTAAGATAGGCTTTTTATCTTTAATAATTAGATCACTAAAAGGAGCAAGAGTCACTCCATTAATGATAATGTTCAAATCTTCAAAACTAGCTCTGAACTTGATGACAGAGCCATCAGGCAATCTACTACTATCCACAGAAAAGCTATTCCTAAATGTAGCAGCAAAAAAAAGTTGTCCAACCATTTTTTATTTTTTTAAACAAGAAAATTGATCAAATTATACTAAGCTTTTAATTAACATAATGTAGTTAAAAGAAAACAACTTTTGGCTCATTAAGAAAATTTAGTCATTTTTGTTATATATTTAAAAATTTGATCTTATATATTTAAAAATTTGATCTTCCAAACCAAGGATTTGATCTTATATATTTAAAAATTTAAGAGTTATAGAACCCCTCTTATCTGATTTTAGTAAATAGGGAAGTTCGATACTCTATTTAGTGGATGTTGAATATACTCCACCAAGAATGAAATAGAGAGATACCTAATGGAATGAAAGGCAATTCTGACCTATGAAAAACACAAGTACATTGCTGATGTATAGAAATAAAAGTCTATTTCTAAAGATGGAGAGAGGAACTGGTCCCCAATGGAGTCGCCAAAAAAATATGTGGGAATTTTCTTTGGAAAAACACATAGATCTTGGGGGTAGTTATTTAAGTAATCAAATACATCATTAAGGGATAAATACATTATATCGAAAGATAAATAGCTTTAGGCAAATTTCTTTCGATATAATATATTTCTCCCTTAATGATGTATTCCCAACTAGTTATTAACCAAGTGAGCATAATCTATAAGGTTTTGCAACCAAAGCTTTTTAGTTATTACTAATATATAATGAAATTTCTTGAAAAGATTCTTTTTATGACTTTGTATAGAATATCATGCAAAGATAATCTATATCATATGATTTGGCTAAACTTGCCAAAGAAATTATATGTCTGGAAAAAGAATCTATATCTATAAAAGTTCAAAATCAACAAATTCTTTCTTCTATAGATTTAGATTATATGACTAAGAAAATAGAAATGCAAAGAATAGCCACCCATATCAAAGATCAATAAGAATGTAATTAGAGGCAGTCATTCATTGACTATTTAAGTGAGGGGAGGCTCTCTAATGACAAGTCATTAGCAAATCAAATTAAGAAATATGTCTTATCTTATGCATTAATCAATAACGTATTGTATCACTGGTCATTTTATCAAATGTGGCTATGATGTTTAGATAAATATGAAGCCCATAAGATTGTGACTAAGGCCCTATTTGGGGATGCATCATAGGTCTATCGCATCGCTAAACATGACGTGACAACATTTATTTAGGGTGGCAGCACTGCTTTTGGCTCCGCATCAGATTTGAAAACTTCATTTTATAACTGGGGGCCTTCGACCATGTTTTGCTTTTTTATCCCATGGATTGCCCTCTCCTCATTGCCTTCTTTTATGCCCTCTTTCAAAATGGGCCCTAAATCTCTCTTTCTCTCACCTTTCCATGCTCTCTTCTTTTTTTTGCTTTCCTCCAATGCGAAACTCTAACCCTAATCACAACCCAGTGGTTCTTCTTCTACTATTGTGGAAATGGGTGCGATCAGAGATAGGCATCATAATTGGGACCAAGGTGATCATGGGGAATGGGGAAAATTGAGGAGGAGCAATTGTTCGACGATGTGGCTGCATCACCCAAGCCAGCACTACAAAATGCTTCTTGGAGGGGTCCAATAGGCTAGTCAGTGGTAGAGTCGTGAGTTTCATTTTGGTGTATTCATGAGTATTATTGTGGGATTCTATTGGTGTTAGCTTTACCCATTGTGAACGTATTTTAAATTCATTTCACAATTTTTTTCTAATTCATTTCACTATATTTTGAACGTTTTCCTTGCCTTTTGAGGCTTTAATTCTTGGCCATGCATACATTTCGAAGAGTAAGTGGTTCCTTTCTGCTAGATTGATAGTGTACATGGTTTCTGATCAATAAGTGTTATTTGCTATGTTATTAGTGACCCAGTTTCAAATGGCTTTGAGCTCCGATTCTAGAAAAAATTTACTTTTGTCCTATGTGTGACATTTTGCCTATTTAAGGTTGACCATAGTCATAACTTACTGCAAAGATGAATGGGGATTTTAAGTAATTTCTACAATGTCCTATGCATTGTATTTGAGTTGAATCTATAGAATTCATGGAAATGTGCATCCTCGATTGATTTATGCTTTTGAATTATTATGGGGAATGACCTTTTCTATAAGTAATCTACCAGAAAGTGTTATATTTTAAGCAGTGTTATTTATTAAGTGATGTATAATCTATTAATGTAATTTAGTTTCCTTATGACTATATATGAGTATTAGTTATTTTATTTTTCTTTATTCTATTTAAAATTATTCAACTCATATGCTCATAGGGACATTTTAGTTTTTTCTTCATAAACAGTTGCAACACAGTAGATTCTGAAATGAGTTTTCCAAATAGAATCACAGCTTCAACAACAGCTGCTTCCTCCCACCAGCTTCTTCTGTAGTAGCTTCACAATTATTTCTGAAAAAGCTGCAACTATCCTAAACGGGCCCTAAGATACATTCTGGATTGTGTGGTGCTCATCAATCTTTGAAAATTAAACTGATTACTTTTCTAAGTGGGTTGCGATAATTCCACTAAGAGAAGCGAAAGCATATCATGTGTTTAAATTATTTCAAAAAAATATCATATATCATTTTGACATTCCTCATCGAATCATATCTAATAATGGTCTATCACTCAAGTTTACTAAAATAAAGCATTTCATGGTTAGACATAACATTAATTGGAGGTACTTGACCATCTATTACCCTAAGGCAAATGGATTAGTTGAAGCATTCAACAAAACTAAGGTATGAATTTTGAAAAAAGTATTTGATGAAAATAAACACTAATGACATGACATTTTTGTTGAAGCCTTATGGGCATATTAGACCATATATAAGACTCCAACTCAATCTACACCGTATGATTTGGTTTATATAACTAAAGCTATTCTTTTGTTGGAAGTTCAACTACCTTCTTTAAGCATATCAGTCAATAATAACATTACATCATATCATAATCATAAACTTCAACTGGAAGAACTTGAAAGTCTTGGAGGAAAATGTCTAAAAGCTCAACCTTGAACTATACTAATCGTGTATGGTTCAAGCTCATGATAAATTGATCTGTCCTAAAACTTTTCATGTAGGAGAATAGATCTTTGTTCTTAGAAGGCCAATTTTAGCTTACCGCAGGATAGGTAGCAAATTTGAGCCAACATGGGAAGGACCATTTGTTGTGTAGAAACCTTACGAAGGAGGTTCCTATCAGCTAAACTTGTAATGGTGAATGTCCAATGTCGCTTATTAATGGACGTTACTTAAAAAAATATTATGTATAAAATATACTTTAGTTTAAAGAAGATGATCAATAAAAGTATCTTTGACTTTGTAACCTATTTAGAACCAAATATTATTTTTTAAAATTTGCATTTTATCTCATGATATTATGCAATGTCTCTTAAACTTTTACAAAATTTCTTAAATCCTTTTGAACACTGTTTCTACATTCACATATGATGGGAACAAGACCATTTGTGGCACGCTTCCTATGAATTCTATAGGTTTGAAGCAAGCCCTTCTTGGCACAATTTCTATTCATAAGAAAGGATTAAATCATTACGAACCCTTTCGTGTAAATAGACTATTTAAGATAGGAATAAGTCACTAAGACCCCTTTCCTATTAGTCAGAATTTGATGATATGATTAAGTCATTAAAAGTCATTACCTCCCGTTTAGATATTTAAGTTGGAATTAATTTTATAAAGGCCTCATCTTTATAGCTAGCCAAATAGAAGTAAGTCCTTTAGTAGGTATTCTGTTTGAAAGATAAGGATAGGATTAAGTCATTGAAGACCCATTCTTGTCAAATAAACTACATGGTTAGGATTAAATCATCAAGACCCATTTTCTACTAGTCAAAAATTTGAGGTTTAAGATTAAGTCATTAAGGCTCCTTTTTCTCATTGTAGCTATTCAAGAAGGAATTAAGTCATTGAAGGCCCCTTCTTAATAGCTAATTAGATAGGAGTAAGCCCCTTAACTGGCATCCTTATAATTAAATTAAGATAAGATTAAGTCATTATGACCCATTTTCTTTTCAAGCTAACTAGGTTGGAAATAAGACATTAAAGGACCCTTTCTATTTAGCTAAATTCCACTATATTAGGATTTAAGTCCTTGAAGACCCATTTTTTAGCTTAAAATAAAAAAAAAATTAAAGAGTGAAAATAAATCATTGAAGGCCCCATTCTTATAGACTACTTAGTATAGGAATTAAGTCCATATGACCCCTACCTATTAATCAAATTCTTGAGGTTTAGAAATTAAGTTATTAAAGACCCATTTTCCTTAAGATCAGTTATTTATGTTGGAATCAAGTCCTTAAAGACCCCTTCCTAATAACTAACTATGGTAGGAGTAAACCCCCAAGTGGTATCTTTCTCTAGTTAAAATTCATATAATTTGGATAGGAGTAAGTACCCATATCGGCATCCTCTCCAACTATTGCCTTTAGATAGAAGTAAGTGTCCATAGTGGCATCCTTTCTAAGAAAAGAAAACCTTAGGATCTACTTATAGACCCTTTCTTTAAAATTTGCTAGTCATTTAGACTACTTTTTGGCTAGTTTCACTTAGAAAGAAATAAGCCTTAGTGCCTTCTTTCTTAGTTAGTAGTTGAAAATATATTATAGCCAAATTGAAAACAAGCCCTTTAAAGGCATTTTATCTGACTGCCATTATTTTGTTAGAATTAGATTATTCATTATATTTTTCTTAATGACATCTCTATTCCTCTTAGAAATTAGAGAATCTAAATCTCAAAGAATGAATTACTTTAAAATTAAAATAATTCCAGACATATTTATGCCTATCTTTCACAATCAAATTCAAAATGAAATTTGAAATCAAAATCAAAATGAAATTCAAATTCCAAACTTCAAATTCAAATTCAAATTTCTTTAGGCTTATGCTTGTAATCCTTATAAGATTTATCGATTAGTCCAGTCAATACCAATATGTGTGGTGTACTCTAGTTAGTCCACCACATGTATTGGGGGTCCATTTGTTGACCTCATTTTTGGAAGAGGATTAACATCATAAAATTTTTCTTTCAAATCAAACCAATGAACTTAAATATTCAAGAGAATAAATGAAAGAACTTTTCTTGTCAAGTCCTTTATGTGTATGAGATATATGACCTGAAAGTTTCTGGAAAGATGAATTTAAAAAGGATTATAAAAATTCTTTGACAATGTTAATCCTATTTAATTAACATAACATGAATGACAAATATTTTGAATATGAAACTTATAAAATACAAGAAATGTAGTAAGTCTTAGAGATGTTATTTCAAATCAATCAAACCAAAAAAGATATATTTTAAATCACTCAAATTAGGAATAAAATAGATTATATAAAAACTTTAATCATAAAGCACATAAATCTTTTAATCCAAATCAAGCTAATAATAATACAATTGATTCAAAAGATTAAATTAAAATAAATACTCTTACTCAAGGCTTTGTATGTAAGCGATGAAATTAATTGACTTGATGTAAAATTTCCAAGGCTTAAAAGAGGCTTGAGACTTATGAATATGCTCTCCTCATGAATGTAGATGATGTTGAAAAGGTAGGTGATGGAATTAATCACCAAACCTTCAAGGATTCTTCAAGCAATAGCCTCAGGCAAAGAAGAGGCAAATAAGAATGAAATCTATTTGGACTTTGCTTCAATCAAAACCTTAAACAAGGTTTCGACCAAGAGAGAAACAGAGGAATAGAAGATGGTTGAGAGCCTTAGCACTTAGAATCCAAAAGAGTCTCCAAAATAAAACTGTACAGGGTTGGCCTAGTGGAGAGAGTTAAGATGAATTAAGTCATTAGATCATCTCTTTAAATAGAGCTAAGATCAAGTGAAATTCGGCCATGCCAATGGAGAAGAGGAAGGAAATAATGAGAGGAAAAAATTAATAGGGAAAGTATTTGATTTTAAACAAATGAACACATGCAAAATAAATTCAAATAAGGATATTTGAATTTTGTCCAAGAGAGAGAGAGAGAGAGAGATGCGAGAAGAAAATTAATCAATTCAATTAAATAAAATCAAGAGAATAAATACATGGATTTTCAGCCAAGCGTGAATAGAAAAGAGGGAATTTTGGCAAGAAATTTGAGCCCAAATAATTAATCACATGACTATAATTTGAATCTAACTTAATTAAATTAAGGAGTGGTTGGCCAAAGCTAAAGAGAGGGAAAGGAAAATGTACTTAGCATAAATAACTCAAATAAAATTAGCCAAGTGATCAAATAAGGAATTAATTCAAAATAATTTTGAATTTGAATCCATCCATGTATGAACGACCAAGAAAGGATTCCAAATAAGGATTCAATCAATATAAATTAAATTAACTAAGATTTCTTGAAAGAATTAACTGAAATCATGCAAGGATCAACCAAATCATACCATAGATGGTTAAAATTAATTTTTCATTGATAGGGTAATGAATCCTCAAATTAAATTTAAAATAATTAAAATTCAAATTTTCAAATGAATAAATTTTTTAGTTTTAAATAATGAGGGAATTATTATAAAAATAATTTAAATAATTCTCACATAACTTATTAATAGAAATTTAATAAAATATTCAGCTGAAACATAATTTGGATGATATTGATGGTATGAGAGAGAAAATAAAAGAATAGGAGAGAGAAATGGATAATTAGAGTAATTCTAGAATCATTTTATCCTCATGCTAAAAATAAATGGATAAATAATGTAATTAAGTATGGAAATGATTTATTGAAGTGTGAAATAAATTCATCTTACTTGAGAGCATAATAAATGATACTTAAATTCATGCACTTAGTTCATGTTATCCAAAATAGATAAATCAAGGAATAATGTAATTTTGATATGTAGAAAAATATGAAGAAATTTAAATAAATTATTTTGAAATGATTAAATCATTAATTTATTTTATTTGAGCTTGTATTTGCCTTAGTATTGTAAGTCCTAGAAAATTCATAACTAGTTCAAGTCCAATAACTTTAGCATTCCAAATTTGACTGAGGAATCTAGCTTAGAAGAATTTCCTAAATCACTTGAATTAAATTAATTAGTAGCTTCAAAAATATAGTTATCATGAATATAAATCTAAATTAAGAATAGCATTTATAATGATTAATGTGGATAGCTTATCCTACAAAGAAATAATTAATTTATATTATATAAGATTTATTATCATCAAATCAATCGGTGAGATACATAAGGTGTATAACCAATAATACCTAATCTTTAATTAGGGATTTCCTATTGAAGCACTTAGGACACTATACTTAGTGACCTAGTGAGCCCTTCTATGGTTTAGCCTAATCTAATAGAATTAGGTGGACCCAAACCAAACTCAACTCTAAATAAATCATTGAATCAAACTCATTCTAATTAAATCTAAATCCAACTGAGCTTAGACAAAGGTAATTCATGTGGTTAACCCAATCAACCTACCTAAGCTCAATACATCTTAAACCCAAAAAAAATTTTTTAATAAAATCAAAATAAATTAAAATCAAATTAAATGAAAAGCATAAAGTCATTACATAAATATAAATAGATTTAAAACTAAATCTAAATGAAAGTCGAAGATAGTCAACCATTTGACAAAGAGTTGACTTATGTGGGTCCCATCAGATTAAAGGTCAACCCACCAAAATTTGACCAAATTAAATTATTCCAAAAACTCAAAATCATTAAATAAACTTGTTTAAACATGAATTTAAATAAATCTAAATCAAATAAGGCCTTAGTTAGGTTAATTAGATCACTTAATCTAAATAAGCCTAAATGGACCTTACGAAACTTAAATATAAATTCAATCAAAATCAACTCAAATTAAATATCCAAAATCATTTAAAAATTATAATTAAAAATAATTCAACCAATTATTTGATCAATTTGGTCATTTGACCTAATTGAACTTATTTTAACCCATTAAGCTCAATTTGGGTCAAAGTGGGTTTAAATTCAAAATTAACTCTAATTGAAATAAAATGTATTAATCTAAATCATCCCAAATACTTAAAAAACATAATTAAAGCCTGAACTTAGATTCAATCTATCAAATGAAATATATCAAACTAAACCTAAGGAAGAAATTCTTAAGTGAGCTACCTTAAATTATTTGTGCTAAACCCAATTGAAATGAGTTTGTTTGACTCGTGAATCATCTTAAATATGATTTGAATAATTAATTGCTAATTTAAGTGAATGAATAATAAATATTGTTCATGCTTAGCCTAATCGAAATCAAACTAAACTCAAATGAATCAAATGTGAGCATGTGAGCTTAAACCTACACTAATCATATTGCAATACACCTAGACTTATTCTAAGATGAGTCTAAAAAGATTGGTAGCCAAATTTAAGAAAACTTAAAGGTCTCAAGTCAATCTAAAATGAAAATAAATGCCATGGGAAAGTAATGTGGAACATGAATACAAATCCTCCCCAATCTAAACACTTCCTCCATTCCTCCTCCACTCCTCATCCTAGTTAATTTGGATTGACCTCAATCGATTAACCACCTATTGGAGCTAACCTCCATGGGAAGAGATCACCATGGTCAATCATTATTTGAACTCTCATAAGGAAGCTCTCGACCACATGTAGAAGAAGAGAAGAGAGACTCTCTCTTGGCATTCTGAGCATTCACACACCTACCTCATGTGAAACGAATAAGAAACCACCCTTTCTCTGATTCTCACACCCCCAACAAGTTAGATTTTGATGAAAACTGCCAAATAGGAGGAGCTTAGGCAATAGAGCAATCGGTGAGGAGGCAATTCAATTCCTTACACTCAGAGGCTTGCCACATCCCCATGAAGTTACTTGAAATGATTCCACTGCCGAGGATAAATGCTAGCGAGGTATGCCTCAAACACGACCTCCCATTGAATTTAGTTTGGTCCTTTGTGAAGTTTTATTTCAAGTGAGATCAAACCATATAAATGTGTTCAAAATAGAATTATGATCATTTTGCAATAAAAAAATATTGAAATCCTCCCCAGATCATTGGATTTTGGCCCTGAAAAATGTATGGTTTACAGTTTTCATCGGCGAGAGCAAGGACAAAATCTGCTTCATCCATTCCTTCTATTAGGAATGGACAACTCTGATCTAGTTGCACAATCTAATTTAAATCTCTTAAGGAACAACAAATTAAATCCTGACCGTTCGATCTTTGGTCGGACGACCATAAATAGACTCGTCGTTTCCATCACTTTTGAGCTAGTTCCACGTGGATCCAGCAGGTCCAATGGAACTACGCCACATGGAAAATAGCATCGCATCAGCGCCACATAGCGTTGATCATTTTAAAATGAAATTTTTTATTTTCCATATTTTAAAAATTTTCAAAAATCCTAAAAACTTTAAAAGAACATATTAAAACACTCAACCAAAAAAAAAATAATGGCTCTATAGATTCACCTCAGTTAGGAGAATCAATTAAACCTAAAATCTCCAATGTTTATTGGGTATTTTTAAGTTAATTTTAGTTTATTTGAAAAGAATCAAACCCAAATTAAACTCAAACCATTAATACAATCAATTTGAAACTTCAGACAATTAAAATTAAGGCTAAAACACACCTTAGAAAAATTTCTCAAGGTTTTTTTGGAAAATCCATATATATAAAATTTTCAAGCCATAACCCTTAATTTAATGAAATAAATTAATATTAAATCAAAAAATTATAAAAAATATATGAAACTAACCTACATCATCATAATGAAAACCACTGAATCTTAAAATATCATTAAAACTATCTGAAACCTCAAAATCCTCAAAATGATCTTAATTAGGAATTAAAAGAATTAATTAATTCAATTATATGATCTAAACTTTGAAAAATAATAATAAATCAACCAAAACTTTAAAAAGTCTAAATAAACCCTCTATGGATTCATCTTCCAGAGGAGAATTTGAGAAAATTAAAACCCCTAATTAGTTCTATCTTATTTAGGCTTAATTTAAGTTTTATTGAAATAATTAAAATTCTAATTAACCCTAAATTGCATATCCAATAAAGAAGAAAATTTAGGAAACTTAAACTAGCAAGGAACCCCACTTATCATAAAAATTTTAAGGCCAAATGACCTCTCGTTTAGAAGTTGTAGAAATTCTAATCCCTGGGTCAATTTCAATAAAATTATAAATAAAAAAGTACAAAAATTATAAAAATTTATAAAACCAACTAAAAATATTTTCATTAACATCATAAAATGTAAGAAAATATTTTAACCCTCTGAAGGTAAGGAATTTAATTAATTATGTATTCAAAGATTAATAAAATGATTAAGAACATAAAATTCAATGAAACTTTAAATAATCTAATTTGCTAAATTTATAATAAATCAATTGATCAATTAAAATAAAAATTAATGAACTTTTTAAATTTATACCCAAATCAAGAAAATCATTAATATTAAACTTACTTTAAGTATATTTTAATTTTAAGAAATGTTGATAATTTCAAATGAAAATAAAAGATGATTAATCAAATTATTTAATCTAAATAACCTAAAAGTTGAAATGGCATATGTTAGGTTTGGTGCCCAAAGTAGCCTAAGTTTCCTAGGTTATGATTAATAAACAAAATCTCACCCTAAGGGATTAAATTAAATAATGAAGTTTTAACGTATAATATTTCATTAAACTTAACCCAAATGATGAAGTTATAAGTATATAAGTTAATAAGTCATCTTAAGTTACAAAATTGAGGTATAATGAGTCACTAAAATGATGAAATCAAAACTTCTAAACTAAGTTTGAATTAAAAATTAATTTAAACTAACTAAGTTAACTCATTTAAATTAACAAACGATTAAAATTGATATAACTAATGAGTGAAATTAATTCAATCAAATAAACTAAACAATTCAAACACATAAGATTAAATGAACATTTAATCAAAAGAGATCAAAAGAAACATAAAATTAAATATAAAGCTAAGTAATAAGAAAATGTAAATAAATTAAATAACATAAAATGAATTAAAGCACTTGAAAGTTAACTAAACTAAACTAAAAATTAAATTAAACCTAATTACTCAATCATGATGACATCAACTTTTAATTAAGATTTAAAGAAAATTTTGAATTTTAATTAAAGGTAATATTAATCAAAATAAAAGAAATATAATAATAATGGAGTCTTCAAATCCTAATAACATTGCATTACATAAACTTTAACTTAAAAATAAAAATTAAAACATTAATCACATCAAACCCAATTTGAAAAAAATCATTTAAATCAATTCTAAAGAGGCTATTTAAGATACTTAGGATCTTAGTTTAACCCTTAGAATGGATGAAAATTTTATTCTATGAGAATTTATGATGATTGAATAGAATGAGTTCTGCCCAAAGTGGATTTTATTTTATTCTTCATTCTTTGAAACCTAAATTTCAAGTTTAACATAAAAGTAAATCAAAAAATGGAAAAAAAAACTCATAAATCAATTATATCACTTAAATTAAAACCACCCAATGAAAAATTGATTAAATTCTAAGAATAAAATAAAAGAAATCAAATGAAAATAAAACTTTTCATAACTAGCTATCACATGGTATATAGTCTAGACAGCCGAGGTCGTAGAGTTACTAGTTTGAACGAGGTCTTGATACCTTGATCTTCTAGTTTAATAATGACATGTACCTATGAAGCAAAATTATGACAAGTAAAAGATTTATTTTTAAACTAAACTAAAAGTTGAGCTTAAAAAGCATAGTAAAGTCATACCACACAAATCTCTTTCTGACATACTAGATTATTAGGTCACTGACTTTAGACTTAGGTTAGACCAATGATCTGTGATATTTTGTGATGTCAAATATATTTTTTATTATGTGCTATAATATTTTAGACTGGATGGCTAGGATTATTTCCCTATTAGTCTAGATGTTAGAGTGTTCTTTTTAGACTAATACTATTTTCAACATGGGGTTATGCTAAAGGGATATATATATATATATATATATATATATATATATATATATATATATATATATATATATATATATATATATATATATATATATATATATATATATATATATATATATATATATATATATATATATATATATATATATATATATATATATATATATATAATTTTTAGATATGCTTAAGTCTTTAAGTATGACTCAATAGGGCAGGTGGGCTTGGAAAACAACTAATGTTGATCCAGTTGTTTGAAATATAAACTGTTAGCATGCAGTGTGTTTTTCTTGACATTTATTTTGTAGAGATTAGGAATTTATTTTAAAATTTCAAAATCTAATTTAAGACTAGAATTAGATTAGGATTTATAAAGTCTAGGAATAGTATGAGCTGACTTTACTAGTTGATGGTCCCTTATGAAGCCCATGGAGGTCTCTAAAGAAGGTGACGATCTTGGAAGAAGACCCTCATAGATAAAACTTTTAATTAATTTAGCTTAATTTATTTTAGGGTGCATAATATAAACAATAAGCTTTTTCTAGGTTTCTTTCTGATGTGTGTTTTTGTGATGAAATACTTAGAATGTTATGCTTCTAGGAAAAATTAAATTTTCTACCCCACTAAATTTAAACTACTCAAACATGAAATAAAGAAATTCAAAATCTCACATTAATTAAAAGCCTTAGGAACAACTTAAAAGTAATTAGAAATAATTAGCTTTTGTGAAACATGATACATATTATTCATTCCTCTTGAATTGAGCACTTTACCCATTACACATAAAGGGGTATTTGACTTGTGAGGATGATCACCCTTCTTGAGAGATATGTGCCTTCTCTTTTTGATTTGACCCATGACCACTTCTGACTGCATATAAACTGCATACCCAAGGCCTTAAAATGAATTGTAAGTCAAAAAAAATAAAAGATGAAACTTGTTGCATTAGTTAGATGCATATCATACATAACATTATCTTAAAATTAGGGAGTGAGTTAGGCTCTTAACTTCCTTCCTAAGTGTAACCACCTAGCCATCTTGCATATATAAGACTAAACTCATGATTTTCAAAATCATTTTGATGGTGTTAGCTGACAACCCTTCCAAGCAAGTGATAAGTCTAGAAGAGTTGGGGATATGTTCATTTCATTAAGTGAGAGAAAGAATCAATAATTCCCAAAAAATTTACATTAGGTCGAGCCTCTAACTTATGTTAGAAGCATTTATAGACTTAGAGTCCAAAGCATCCTTCTGGGTATAAGTCTTCAAGCCTGGGTATTTCTATAGTCTTGTGCTATTAAAATCTATGTCCTAGATTTCTAATAAAATGTTAATTCAAAACATTATTCAGTCTGAAAATTATAAAGGCCAATGATAGGTTAGTTGTAATACCTACTGAGTATTCCAGTATTTATAAGCATTTTCTACTTAATCCTGATTAATTTTTAGAAGAACTATTTCCCTTTTGAAAGTGTTCTCTATGAATTTCTAAATTACCATTCTTTTAAGATAAGCTTTGAAATCCATAAAAATAAATAATTTTTTCTTTAATCAAGAGTATTCTGTTGGCTTAATTAGCCTAATGTTCAATTCGATTAATTTTGATGATAACAAACAAATGATTGGATGTTCTAATGAATATTTTTATGTGTTTCAGATATATCAATTGCTAATTATATATCTAATACATTAGAGGAAATTGCAAGAGTAGAAGAATGAAAAGGATAATGTGAAGCTCAAGATATAATATTTTGGGTTATATGACTATTCATATAAGTTCATTGGCATGAATCAATTTGTTCACAACTTAACATATTATTTTAATGAGGTTAATTAATATAAATCTTTATTTAATTAACATTCAATTATATGTTTCATACATAGCATTAAAATTGTCAAAGTAATAAATGATAAAACTATTAAGTATAATTATTTTATTTACTTAATATAATTAAGTATTTTAATTTAATTTGTTGGTTATAAGATAACTAACATATTTATGATTATATATAAATTATATCATAATTTTTAAATATCACATGTCAAAATTAACAAAATATATAAAATTTTGTATTTTAGCCAAAGTCATTTCTAATCAAAGAATTCATATCATTTCATCTCCAAGCAGTTCCTTAGATTTTTTTCTTTAATTTAAGAGGTTACATGACCCACTTTTGATTAAAATTGAATTTATTATGATTTTTTAAATATTAGCTGATTTTATAATGAATGCATGCTACATGCTTTGAATATATTAAGATCCATATTTGATTACTTTTGACTTACCCATGTGAATAGCCAAATTTTGGCTGCTAAATTTAATATTTACTTAATATAAATTATATTTTTATTGAATATTAAATTATTAGATGATAACATGAGGTTTGCATGATATATTTTTAAAATATGATCTTCTTGCCTATAAATAGCCCTTCATTCTCTTCATGAAAGCATTCCTCATTCAAAATTCAAAATCCCTCTAGCAAATCTAAGAGAAAATTTCTTAAATTTTCCTTCTAAGTATTCTCCAAATATTACAAGATCAAATCCTTGGTTTGGAAGCTTCAACATCTTCAACTAAGCAATCTTTCTCAAATTACTTGAGTTTATTTTCTTGATCTTAATCCTTTTTAGTTGTTCATGTTATTTTCATCATCTATTTATTCTTTCTAATTTATACTTTTTGGTGGATTAGTCTTTGGACGTTATTTTTTACATCAAAGTTTCTCAATCATTTTTGTGTGATAAACTCTTGTGATAGTTTGTAGGATCTATTTCAACTTATTGAAAATTTTAACTTCCAATAATTTATTTTGGTTTCTTGAAATATTTCTTCATCAGTCTTATTTTGAAAGATCATTTATTCTTAGATCTATTTTAGAAGTATATTTTTAAGCATTTAAAAATAAATTATTGTGCTAAAATTATTTTTATATTTGCTAGATCTCTCTTTTTAATTAAAAGCTTACCAACATACTTAGATATATCATATACTCATTTTATTTAAGTACTTTATGATCATTAGCATTAATTGAAAAAATCTTTTTGATAAAAATAAATAAATTATTCCTTGCTAAAATTTATTTTATTATGTAAAAGAATATTATAAAATTATTTTGAAATCATTTTTAAACATCTTAGTAAGATCACTTTAAGATATTTATTTCAATATTAAGTGAGCATATTATCTTGTCAAAATTATTAAGTTGTAAGTGATCATTTATAAGTTGTAAGATCATTTTTTTGAATTGGACGGCTTGGTATATTTATGAGGGATTTATTTTATCAAAATTTATTATTTTGTATTTTTCTTTTTATGCTATAAAATTTATTTTGGGGTTGTACTCACCCCTTTCTAGGAGAGTACATATTGTTGTAGGGGTTGTACTCGCCCCGTTATAGGAGAGTACTTTCTGTAAGCTATTTTTGCATTTAGTGGATTCCTAGCCAGGGGTGGCTAGGCATGGATGTAGGCCAATTTTGGGGTTTGGTCGAATCACATAAAAATTGTGTGTCTATTGTCTCTCTTTACTTTATTTTTGCTGCATTAAGAATTGTATCTTGTCATTATAAAATCAAAAATTAATTTTCTACTAAAAATTAAAATTTAAGATTTAAGTTTTAAAATTTTTAATATCACCCAATTCACACCCCCCCCCCCCCTTTCTTGGGTGCTATAGTGACTCACAATTGGTATCAGAGCCTAGGCTCTTTTATTGGCTTAACATCCAAGAGTAGATATTTAGGGACAATCCACTCATAGACCTCCACTTTTAAATAGTGTACCATTTGACTATTGGAAAAATAAAATTAGTACATTTTTAAGAGGTCAAGATGCACGGATGTGGTATATGTTGACACATCAATATCATACACTCATAGTAGAAGTAAATGGAATTAAAGTAGAAAAACCTTTTGAGGAATGGTGTATGAAGAGAACTTGATGAATTAAATGCTAGGGCTTATAATACTTTACATTGTGCTTTATTACCTGATGATTATATGAAAATTTCTATGTTAAGTACAACAAAAGAAATATGGGATAAACCCATTATAACTTATGAAGGAACTAATGAAGTTAAAGATGCTCACATAAATAGACTTATTCATGAATATGAGTTATTTCATATGTCTCCTTCGAATCTATTTCGATATGTATACGATTCATGAAAATAATTAACACATTGCATTCTCTTGGAAAACATATAGGAATCAAGACTTAGTCTATAAGATTCTTAGATGTCTTCCAAAAGAATGGGAAGCTAAAGTAATAATATTAGTGAAGCTAAGGATTTATCTACTTATCCACTTGATTAGCTTTGGTTCTTTGATAGCACATGAGCAGTTATTGCTCAAAGGGATAAGATGGATAACTCAACAAAAAGGGAGAAGGAGAAAGGAAAAGCCATTGCATTATAAGTTGATGACAGTAATGAGCATAACACCTCAAGCTCGGATGGTGATAGTGATGAGGTGGTCATGCTATCCAAAAGGCTTGAGAACTTGCTAAGGAAGAAGAATCAAAGATATAAAAATTCTAAAAACTATAAATTTCAAACTAAAAATTTCCTATGGGAGGGATCATTTTACCATTGTAAAAGCACGGACACATAAGAGGTGATTGTCCGAACTTGAATCAAAGAAGAAAGAGATTGATGTGAAAAGAAGAAAAAATATGAAGGAGAAAAAGTACCATAAGAAGAAGAAGACGCTTTATGGGCCAATTCAAATGAATCAAGTACTTTCTCATCAGATGAAGAGGTCAACATATGTCTTATGGCAAATGGAGAATCTGACTTAGATTCTCAAGAGGTATGTAATGATATATCTTATGATGAATTAGATGATGCTTTTAATGATTTAGTTATTGAATATAAAAAATTAAAAAGAAAATATAAAACCTTAGAAAAAGAACATAAAAATTTAGATATGCATTTTTGTGATTTAAAATGAATGTGATAATTTAAAAAGTAAAAATACTTCTTTATTAAATTATTCCTTACTTGTATGTAAACTTGAAAGAGAGAATATCTTCTTAAAAGCAAGATTAGAATTATGTTTGAAATCACAAGTCCATTATAATACTTCATCACAAAAAATATTTAATAGAAATTATTTGCATCATACACATCCCACTCATATGTCCTATAATTATCGTGCTAAGTCATATGAAAACACTAATGTTTGGTGCAACTATTGTGATAAAAAAGGGCATATTTTATTTGATTGCTATGCACATAAATTATAAAATACTAAGCAATCATCTTATGTATGAGTACCAAAAGGTACAAGCACTACACAAACCACACATGCTAGATATCTTGCTTCAAATGTAGAATGTGGATCCAAACATGTTTGGGTTCCAAAGTTAACATGTGAGTTTCTTTTGTAGGAATGCCTTCAAAGCAAAATCAAATAAGGCATGTGGTACTTGGACAATAGATGTTCAAGACATATGACGGGAGATAAAAATAAATTCACAACTTTAGAATCAAGTGATGGAGGATTTGTTACATATGGAGATAATGCAAAGGGAAAGATCATTGGCATTGGTTCTATTTGTAAGAATTCTATCATTTTAGATAAAGTTTTTCTAGTAGAAGGATTAAAACATAATTTAATTTCTATTAGTCAATTATGTGATAAAGGTTTGAATGTAGTATTCCATGCATCATATTGCATTATAAAAAATAATGAAAATATTTTGTTAGTAGGATAAAGATATAAAAATATTTATGTCATTGATTTAGATATCTTTCATGATGTGAATTTGAATTTACTTTGTTTTAAAAGCACTCATGATGATATATAGTTATGGCATAGGATGTCATATTAACATGCACACACTTAATAAAATTTCCAAACTTGATTTAGTAGTTGGATTGCCTAAATTAAATTTTCATTCAAACTATGTTTGTGATGCATGTATTCATGGTAAGCATTCTAGAAGCTTATTTAAAAGTAAAAATATTATTTCTACTTTTAGAGCTCTAGAATTATTGCACATGGATTTATTTGGTCCTATTAGCACCACTAGCTTAGGTGAAAAAATTATAGTTTTGTGATTGTTGATGATTTCTCTAGATATACTTGGGTTTTATTTGTAACTTACAAGGATGATGTTTTGGTGAGTTTAGAAAGTTTTCTAAATATATTCAAAGAGAACAAGGCCTTTTGATTAATAGGGTTCAAAGCGATCATGGTGGCGAATTTAAAATAAATTATTTGAGGATTATTGTGATGAACATGGGATTAGACATAATTTTTTACTAGAACTCCCAACAAAATGGAGTAGAGAAAATAGAATATTAATTAAATTAAGTAGATCTATGCTTGATGAGTATAAATTGCCAAAATATTTTGGTCATAAGCAATAAATATTGCATGTTATGTGATGAATAGGATCTATTTTAGACCAATTTTGAAGAAGACACCCTATGAATTATTTTTTGGAAAGAAGCCTAAGATTGAACACTTTCATGTATTTGGATGTAAATGCTTTATTTTGAATAATGGGAAAGATCATTTAGGTAAGTTTGATTGCAAATTAGATGATGGTATTTTCTTAAGATACTCTTTTTCTAGTAGAGCTTAAAGAGTTTTCAATAAAAGAAAAATGATTGTAGAAGAATCAATACATGTTATTTTTGATGACAATTTAATTGATCCTATTAGAAATGAAGTGATTGATGAAGAGATTGATAATTTTAAAAAAATATCTTTAGAAGATAATGTGGAAGATTCATTGCCTAAAGAATGGAAATGTAATAAAAATCATCCAAAGGAACTAATTATAGGAGATCCTTCAAAAGGAGTTATGACCGAAGACATAGTAGAGGTTGTAGATCATTCAGATTTTTTTATCGAGGTTGAATCTAAAATTTAGAAGAAGCATTAAATGATAATTTTTGGATTATTGCTATGGAAGAGGATTTAAATCAATTTGTAAGAAATGATATTTGGGAATTAGTCCCAATACCCCAAGATCAAAATGTCATTGGAACAAAATGGATCTTTAGGAATAAGCTAGATGATTTAGGTTGTATTGTTAGAAATAAAGCTAGGTTAGTTGCACAAGGGTACACACAAGTTGAAGGTATAGATTTTGAAGAATCTTTTGCAAGTAGCAAGGCTAGAAGCTATCGTTACTCCTTGCTTATGCATATTTTAGAAATTTTAAACTTTTCAAATGGATGTCAAAAGTGCATTTTTGAATGGATTTATCGACCAAAATGTATTTGTAGAGCAACCACCTAGATTTGAGAGCCTTGATAGTCCAAATCATGTGTATAAATTAAAGAAAGCCTTATATGGTTTAAAATAGGCTCCTCGCGGTATGATAGGTTAAGTAACTTTTGATAGATCATGGATTTAGAAAGGTAGAGTAGATACCACCTTATTCCTTAAGAGCATAGATGATGATTTGATTGTGGTACAAGTGTATGTAGATGATATATTATTTGGAAGTACAAATGAATCTTTATGCCATGAGTTCTCATCTTTTATGTCTAAAGAGTTTGAAATGAGTATGATGGGAGAACTTAATTTTTTCTTAGGTCTTCAAGTGAGGCAACAAGAAAATGGTACATTCATCTCAAAACCAAGTACACAAAATGAATTGCTTGAGAGGTTTGACATGAAAAGATTTAAATCTAGTAAAACTCCTATAAGCCCATCTACAAAATTAGATTTAGATGAATTAGGAAAATCTGTTGATAAAAAACTTTATAGGAGTATGATAGGTTCACTTTTATACCTTGCTTCTAGTAGGCCTGATATTTTATTTGTTGTTTGTGTGCTCATTTTCGTGCCAACCCAAAAGAATCTCATTTAATAGTCAAGCTTATCATTCGATATTTGATAAGCACTACTAGGTTAGGTTTATGGTATCCTACAAATTCTTTATCATGTGATTTGGTTGCTTATTCTGATGCTAATTTTGCAGGATGCAAAGTTTATAGAAAAAGCACATCTGATACATGTCATTTTTTAAGATCATCACTTGTGTCTTGGTCATCTAGGAAATAAAATTCTGTAGCATTATCCACTGAGTACATACTACGGTAGTTGTGTCGGGTCCTTTGGTTAAAGCAACAACTAGAAGATTTTAGTATTAAGCAAGATTCTAGTTCGGTGACAATACTAGTGCTATTAGTTTGACTAAAAATCCTATCCAAGACTCACAACCAAGCATATAGAAATTAGACATCATTTTATTAGGGATCATGTTTTGCAAGGTCATGTTAATATTAATTTCATTAGTACCGATATACAAATTGGAGATATTTTTACAAAACCCTTACAAGAAGAACATTTTTGTACTTTAAGACACATGCTTGGAATGTTAGATCCTAATATTTAAAATTGTATGTAGCTTGTTCTCACTTTTTGATGTTGTCAAAAGGGGGATAAGAGTAAAATGTTGGTTAGTATTAAGTCTATTTTATGCATACATTTAGGGGGAGCAATATTATTCATCTCTTATGCATAAAAAATTTTTTAAGAGAATTTTTTTCAAAAACTATGATGAAAGGTCAATTTGCACCTTCATCAAAATCAATACCCAACATTTCATCATCAAAAAAAGGGGAGAGATTGGCTTAATTAGCCTCATGTTCAATTCAATTAATTTTGATAATAACAAACAAATGCTTGGATGTTCTAATGAATATTTTTATGTATTTTAGATATATCAATTACTAATTACATATCTAATACATTAGAGGAAATTACAAGGGTAGAAGAATGAAAAGGATAATGTGAAGCTCAAGATACAATATTTTGGGTTATATGACTATTCATATGAGTTCATTGGAATGAATCAATTTGCTCATAACATATTATTTTAATGAGGTTAATTTATATAAATCTTTATTTAATTAATATTCAATTATATGTTTCATACATAGCATTAAAATTGTCAAAGTAATAAATAAAAAAACTATTAAGTATAATTATTTTATTTACTTAATATAATTAAGTATTTTAATTTAATTTATTGGTTATAAGATAACTAACATATTTATGATTATATATAAATTATATCATAATTTTTAAATTTCACATGTCAAAATTAACAAAAAAATATATAAAATTTTGTATTTTAGCCAAAGTCATTTTCTAATCAAAGAATTCATATCTGATTTCATCTCGAACGGATTCCTTGGATTTATTCCTTGGATTTTTTCCTTTAATTTAAGAGGTTACATGACCCACTTTTGATTAAAATTGTATTTATTATGATTTTCTAAACATTAACTGATTTTTATAATGAATGCATGCTACATGCTTTGAATATACTAAGAGTTATATTTGATTACTTTTGATTTACCCATGTGAATATCCAAATTTTGGCTGCTAAATTTAATATTTACTTAATATAAATTATATTTTTATTGAATGTTAAATTATTAGATGATAACATGAGGTTTGCATAATATATTTTTAAAATATGATCTTGCCTATAAATAGCCCTCATTCTCTTCATGAAAGCATTCCTCATTCAAAATTTAAAATCCCTCCAGCAAATCTAAGAGAAAATTTCTTAGATTTTCCTTCCAAGTATTCTCCAAATATTGCAAGATCAAATCCTTAGTTTGGAAGCTTCAACATCTTCAACTAAGCAAGTTTTCTCAAATTACTTGAGTTTGTTTTTTTAATCTTAATCCTTTTTAGTTGTTCATGCTATTTTCACCATCTATTTATTTTTTCTAATTTATACTTTTTAGTGGATTAGTCTTTGGACATTATTTTTTACATCAAAGTTTCTCAATCATTTTTTTGTGATAAACTCTTGTGATAGTTTGTAAGATCTATTTCAACTTGCTGAAAATTTTAACTTCCTACAAATTTATTTTGGTTTCTTGAAATATTTCATCATCAGTCTTATTTTGAAAGATCATTTATTCTTAGATATATTTTAGAAGTATATTTTTAAGCATTTAAAATAAATTATTGTGAAATTATTTTATATTTCTATATCTCTCTTTTTAATTAAAAGCTTACCAACATACTTAGATTTGTCATATACTCATTTTATTTAAGTACTTTGTGATCATTAGCATTAATTGAAAGAATCTTTTTGGTAAAAATAAAATAAATTATTCCTTGTTGAAATTTATTTTATTGTGTAAAAGAATATTGTGAAATTATTTTGAAATCCTTTTTAAACATCTTAGTAATATCACTTTAAGATATGTATTTAAATATTAAGTGAGCATATTATCTTGCCAAAATTATTAAGTTGTAAGTGATCATTTATAAATTGTGAGATCATTTTTTTTGAATTGGACAGCTTGGTATATTTGTGAGAGATTTATTTTATCAAAATTTATTATTTTATATTTTTCTTTTTGTGCTGTAAAATTTATTTTGGGGTTGTACTCACCCTTTCTGGAGAGTACATATTATTGTAGGGGTTGTACTCGCATGAGAGAGTACTTTGTATTTAGTGGATTCCTAGCCGGGTGGCTAGTGGATGTAGGCCGCTTTAGGGTAACCACATAAAAAATCCTATTGTCTCTCTTACTTTATTTTGCATTAAGAATTGTATCATTATAATAAAAATTAATTTTCTACTAAAAATTAAAGTTTAAGATTTAAGTTTTAAAATTTTAATATCACCTAATTACCTTGTTATAGTGACTCACATATTCTTAAGAAGATATTCTTCATTCCTAAGATATAATTAACTATAGGGGCTTGCCCTTATAAGGAATTGTGAACCCTACATTAAAATAAACTTTATTCTACCTCTCCATATAATTCATGAGAAAAATCACTAGTATATCGAAGACCCATAAGTCTTAGAAGTCTTTATTAAGTAATTGAATCCATTATTGAATAATATATTTATCTTTTCATATAATATATTTATTTCTTAATGATGTATTTGATTACTTAAATAAGTATTTCCCAAGATCTGCGTGGTATTTCAAATAAAATTCTCACACTTACTAATCTTTTTAATATTATATTTAAAACTAAAGAGATGCTAAATTAGTGAAGAAAGAGTTTATTAATTCTTATTTTTAAGAATAAAGTTGATGCATAAGAGTGTCCAAATTATAGAGGAATTAAGTAAATGTGCCATACATTAAAATTATGGGAGAGAGTAATTGAGCATAGGTTACAATGTGATACAAATATTTCTCAAAATTAATTTGGTTTCTTGCCAGGTAGGTCTACTATGGATGTTATACATTTATTGAGAGGTTGGATGGAGAAGTATAGAGAAAGAAAGAAGGATCTACATATGATATTTGTTGATTTATAGAAAGCATAAGATAAAGTTCTACAAGAAGTGCTTTAAAGAGTTTTAGGTAAAAAAAAGGAGTTAATATTGATTATATCCAAGTCATTAAGGATGTGTATGCTAGAGCTGTTACTTGTGTTCAAAAATAAGAAAGATTCATAAAATATTTTCCTATTTCAGTTGAATCATATCAAGGATCGACTTTAAGCCCTAATCTTTTGCTTTAGTTGTGGATGTTCTCATGGTGAATGCTTTTTATTGATGACATTCTTCTTGTTGATAAGACTTGATAAAGAGTTTAAGAGAAACTTGAATTATGGAGGTCAACCTTAGAGTCTAAAGGTTTAAGTAGATCTAAAACTGTATATATAAAGCATACTTTTAGTTGTAGAAGATTTAATAATGAAGTTGTGACTTTGGGTGGTCAAGTCATTAGAAAAGTGAACGTTTTAGATATCTTGGGTCTATTGTTCAAAATGATGGTGAAATAGATAAGGATGTTATTAGTAGAATTCAAGAGGGATGGTTGAGTGGAGGAATGCATTTGACCTATTGTGTGATAAATAAAGTACTGCTAAGATTTCAAAAATTTTTTTTATAAAGTGGTGGTAAGACATGCTATGATTTATGGTGTAGAATGTTAGTTAATAGAAGAGAAGCATAAAGTTAAGTGTTGCAGAGATGAGGATGCTCAGGTGGATGAATAGCTTTACTCTTAGAGATAAAATACAAAATGAATATATATGTGAAAAAATTGGTGTGGCACCAATGGCAAATAAGATTAGAGAGAGTCATCTTAGTTAGTTTGGTCATATAAAATATCAACTGTCCGATGACTCAATTAAGAGTGTAGATATTTTAGATTTGTCTTATATTAAGAAAGATAAAGATAGACTTAAAAAGATTTGATTAAGATGTATAAAAAATGATCTTAATTTATCATAATTAAATAAAAATTTGACATTTAATGGAACCCAATGGAGAAGAAGAATTCATGCAGTTGTGCCCACATACATAAAAAATTATTGTTATTGCTGTTATTTATTATTAGGAGCTTTTACATACACAGTCACTCTATTCTTCTATATTTACAAATTAACCACTTTCAATTTTAATTTTTTAAATTGATTTTAAAATATTAAAATTCATAATAAAAGCTCAACCTATATTTTTCATTTTTATAAAATTCTCAAAGATTTGAATGTGATACATGTAAATACATGAATATAATAGTTCAAAAAAATAATAATAAAGAAAGTGATTAAATTATAAATATATATATATATATATATATATATATATATATATATATATATATATTAAATCATTTATAAATTTTTTTTATTATTAAGAGGTATATGAAGTCCATTCTAGACTGGATCCAAGCGGCAGGACCCTCGGTTGGCTCGGGTGCCCGTCACTGGCCCCTGCACATTATCACGATTCACGGTCCTCCTACACCGGCTGAGTCGCGCACTCGTTCTTCCAGACTGCATCCACACTCAGAACACTCCCCAAAATGTTCAGATCTCCCTCTTTACCAAAATTTCTTCAGATCTCCCTCGTTGCTGTTGTCGCCTTCCCTATTTAATCCCCCTCAGCTGGCATTTTCCCGCCACCACAGACTTCTTGATCGGTGCCCCTAATTCCCGCCGATTGACTCTGATGGGCCTCAGCGCTCGTGAAAAGACCCTTCGTGCAGGCGCCGTTGGTCGTAAGCGCCACGTTTCCCGGCAGGCGTCGGTCCCGATGCTCTCTTCAGACTCCACAGTCCCCAAACTTCCCCCCGCGTCTTTTCCTACACCCGTCCCCTCTTCTGATCCCGCCCTCGTCGCCGCTTGCGCCCACCCTAACCTCAAACTCAATCTCGGCCCCTGCTCTAACCCTAGCACTAATCCTAATTGTAACGAATTTGATGAATCTGGCTGGGGCTACTGCACCGAGGAGCAGCTCGAGGAGATCGTTATCAATAATCTCGATTGTGTCTACAAGGAGGCTATCTCCCGTTTAGTCTCTCTAGGGTACGACGATAGCCTAGCGCTTCGGGCAATTCTTTGCAATGGCCATTGCTACGGCGCCATGGACGCTGTCTCAAATATCATGCAGAACGCACTAGTGTACCTTAACACGGAAGCTGCAGCCACTGCCGGCGACGGCGATCCTCCTGCTGGTGCCTTCTCTGACCTCCGCCACCTCGAGGAATATTCTCTAGCTGGTATGGTTTGCCTTCTTCAGCAGATTCGCGCAGACCTTTCGCGCGGTGAGGCCATGTGGTGCCTCCTCATGAGCGGCCTGCATGTTAGCCGTGCAAGCTCCATTGAGCTCCCTTCCCTCTCGGTTCCTGGTAATGCCCAAGCAGTCAACGCTGTGGGCAAAGCCTTAACGTCTGGCACCGCTCTCCCTTTTGTGACAGGTGGTGGAGATTCTGTTGGCACTGAACCAGCATCTGCCAATGGTGTTGCTGCCCATCCTTCTGAAAACATGAAACGTTTTGATCAAAACTCACCGATATTTCTGAAATCTATTCTGAAGCCGCACATTACTGAGTATTGCCATGATCTAAAGATGCAGGGAAGGCAAAGACAGCGGGAAGTGGAGGAAGTGGCGGAGGACCTGGAGCAGTTGGTGCTCAAAAGCTTGGAGGCTATGAGAATTGAGGATGAGAAGTATCAAGATATGGAGCTTCAGGACCAGAAGAAGGAGATGATCATGGACTTTATTCGCCAGATCCGTGAGCTGGAAGGCCAGGTCGAAGAGAGGAAGGAATGGGCTCAGCAGAAGGCCATGCAGGCTGCTCAGAAGCTGAGCAGCGATCTCCATGAGCTCAGGGTGCTGAGGATGGAACGGGAGGAGAACCAGAGGACTATAAAAGGGAAGCAGGTGCTGGAGGACTCGACCATGAAGAGACTTGCTGAGATGGAGAGCGCTCTAAAGAAGGCTAGCGGGCAGGTGGATCGTGCTAATGCAGTCGTTAAGAAGCTGGAGATTGAGAATGCAGAGATAAGGGCTGAAATGGAGGCATCAAAACTAAGTGCATCTGAGTCCATTACTGCATGTATGGAGGTTTCCAAGAGGGAAAAGAAGTGCTTGAAGAAGCTAGTGGCATGGGAAAAGCAGAAGGAAAAGATGCAAGAAGAGATTACTGAAAAGAGGAAGAAGATTGTGCTGGTGCAACAGCAGTTTGCTGAAGTGCAGGAAGCTACAAAACAAGTTGAGGTGAGTGTAACATTTGAGAACATAATGTTAATTTAAGTATTTTTTTCATATAATTTCTATGTTAAAATTTTGGGGGATTTACATACATACCACACAATTCTTATATATTTATGTATCTAACACCTAATCTTCAATTTTTACATGTATAACACCCTAATCTTCAATATCAAATCAAAAATACCACCATCACGCACTTTTAAAAGTGCATTGTACTTGTTTAAATATAGGAAAGTGTTAGATAAGTAAATATCTAACTTTAGGTATTAAATGTGTAAATATATAGAATTGTGTGGTATGTATGTAAATCTTCCTAAAATTTTTGAGATTAATAGTTTAGATATTACTTCATTATTTTATTACAAAGAAGAAAATGATTAATGAAGTATGACAATTTTATTGGATCTATATGTCAAACAAAATTATCAAAATTACATGAAAATGCTTTATCTTATGCTCTCACCAAATAAAATAGAAACATATCTTTGTTATGGGAGTCCTTATTCTGGTCAATTATTTTTTGTAGTTTGGGTGCCTGACCTAATCATTTGAACATTGAATATCTATATGGCTTTTCTCATTAGTTGGATGTTCCTGTCCATGATCTCCATGCTACACGATTGTACCCAGCTCTTCTCTTGCTATTTTCTTTCTTATGTCTCTTGTACTTTTGTTGGCCTTTCTTGTGCTTTCTATTTTTGGCATCTCCCATAGGTTCTTGCCTCTTGCCCTTGTTCTCTCTCTCTCTCACTCATTTATCCTTTCCCAACATTGCCACATGCTCTTGCTCACCCACTATATTTGATTCTCTCACTCCAACACCCAGTTTTGCGCTTGTCTTCCAACTCCCATCTCTTTGATACACCCTGTCTGTATTCCTTTGTAACACACCCATCTTTGACATATTGACCTCTCGCAGCCTCTCTTTTAACTCATCTCTCTAGCGCATTCGACTCGACAACTCTTATGCTCTTGTCTCTCTAACTGTCTCGCTTCTAAACTTAGTCACATCGAGCTTGACCTTTTTAGTTTGATGACTCAACACTTAACAACTTTGAGCTCAATGCTTTACCCATTAATATATGTATAATTTTTAACTTTTATCTCAATTCCCTGGCTTACAAATACACATGAATCATTAAAGAGTTGTTAGTTTTTGATTTGGTTAAAATTAAAGACCCTTTTCTATTGTTATTTGGTCCAACTTGAGGTCCCTCTTCCCTCAAATGATCTTTGGTTAGAATAAAGGGAATGATTACTTGTTTGCTAATAATATGCATTTGCAAAATAATGTAAATGAATAATTGGAGTCATTAATCTTTGGCCTATATAAATTGAAAACCTCACTCATTGATCTTTGATTTGATTGGATTTTGAAGATCCTATTGATTTTTGTAAACATGGTCTTCCTTCTTTCATTGATCTTGGCTTTTGTAAAGGGGTACATACATGTGTGTGTGCGCGCGCGCACACACACACAGTCTTTCCTTTCTTTGTTGATATTTGGTTTGAATATATCGAATGATTTCATCATCATGAGCAATTGCATCAGGTTGAAACTCATCTCTTGCTTTGGGGTATCATTAATAGGTGGATGATGCATTTCGGGTAACTTTGATGCTATCAACAGGTTTACCTGGTATTGTTATGGTTATTAAATACGAATTAATGTTGGTTACTTCGATAGAATTCCTTCACTTGAAAGGATATAAAGACAGGTTATAATGAACATCAACTTCAATTTTATAAATAACTCTTGATCTAATAAAAGCTCACCTGAGAAGGAATTGACGTCACCGACATCACAAGAGCTCGCTGGTGAGGATTAGCATGATCAGCAAAAACCTTGTAGGCGGAAGAAGACTCAGAAGAAAGCTGCTTGTGGAAGAAGAAATGGGAAGGGGGGATTTTTTTCTTTCGGGGAGGGGTGTGTGTTGGAAAGGTAAGTTTGCAGGTAAGTATTAAATAAAATATAAAATATTAATATTTATTACTACTATTAAATGCATTTTAAACCAGAAGTTAATTTATTGCATTTCAACAGAGAAATTTTTATCTTAATAAAAAAAATACTTGAATGCTAGTAGTTTTTATTTTTAATAAAAAAAGATTACAAATTGAGTCGAGCTAGCTCAAGCTCGAACATGAGATTGTATAATGTACGAGTAGTAATCTATCGTGCAAGCTCAAGCTCGTGGAGTGAGAAGCTTGACTCGCGAGCTCGTAAACGAGTCGAGTTCGAGTTGGCTCGCAAGTTAGCTCAGCTCACTTACACCCCTACTCCCAATAGGCTCATGATAGTGACAAAAATTATTAGCTTGCAAAGCTAAGAGTCAAGCTATTTTATTGATTCAATAAGTTCAAGAAGTTGAGTTAGCATACTAACTCAAGCTCAACAAGTCAAAGGACTATGCTTGAATATTAGGTTTTGATTTAAAAAGCTTAATCAGTGTTTTCAAAGCACAAAGTGTAATGCAATGTGCAGGTTCTTTTATTTGCTTTGAAGTCCAAAGTGCAATGCGAAGTAACGCTTCTGTTAATTGAAGCACTCTGCTTTATAGTATATTAGAAATAACAGTTAATTGTAATTTTTAGTAACTGCATCTAGACATTTGCAACAATGTGTTGAGACATTTGTAATGCTTATGTCACATAAACTATTTCATAAAAATTAAATCTTGATACAAAATTAAAAAACAAGTAATATGCATACCTTGTGAAGATAAATCTTGAATTATTTAGCAAAATGAAATTTGCAACAATGCTTGCAATTAAATAAATTAGAAATTTAGAGGTTTAAAATTTAAAACAGTTTCATAGAACATGTTTGATAAAAAAAATTCTATTTAGTGAATAGTTTGTATAACATTTAGGGTTTCCAAAAAATAAATTGAATGTAGCATTACCCATCATCTTCCATTTCATTCATGCACTCTTATTCTCCTTCAAGTAAAAGTTCATCATCTTCATAGTCTTTTTCTTCTTCTTTCTCCTCTTCTAATTCTTCAATTAGATAAATTTCTTCTTTTCTTTCTTGAAGATTCTTTTGTTTTTGATCTACTAAATCTTATAGATCATTTTCTATCAACTTTGTCTAATTCCTATTCAATCTATCTCTAAGTTAGATCTTCATCACCAAAACATTCCTTTCCAACATTCTCTATTTCTCTAATTAATTACTCACAGCTTTGTCAATACAATCTAAGATAATTGGATTTATCACATCCCTTAAATTAATTTTTTTTCAATGTTTGATTGTATTTAATGAAAATCAAATCATTTAATTGCTTTTGCTCCTACTGATTTCTTCTCTTTGTGTGAATCTATAAAGAATTCATGATTAACAAACAAAGTGTATGAATAAATCAATAAGTTAATGTACTTACTTTTTATAATTTCAAATAATATTTGCTTGTTCAAATACACTTCGATTCCTTTCACATTCAGTAATACTATAAGTTAATCCTAAAATTTTAATTACTAGTTTCTATAAATTGGGAGCATCTCCCACCACTTGGCTGCATTTAAAATTTAGTGTCAATGTATAAAATTTATCATAATATGAAATTTATAAACTTAAGATGGGTTATTATACTTAGAGATTTCTTATCTCTATTACATATGATAAATTCAATTGCAAATAGACCACTAGCATGATTGTAAATTGATAGTTCATCTATGACCATTCGCTCATTTAGGTCTCGTATTAGCCTTGTAATAACTGTATATAGGCTTTTCATCAATTGTCCATCTGATTGTATAACAAATTTATTTTTATAAAAAAATTCAGGATTGAGGTAATAATCAGCTTGATGCAATAGTTGTTGAAGTTGGCACATCCATCGATTATTTATGATATGAAAATTTTGCTCATACTTCTTCACATTCCTCCCAAATGCAGAACTAATTGTATCTTTTACCTTTATTCATTACATCATAAATGTAGCTTATAACTAGTCTTCTAACACCATTTATTAATTTTAACATTTTCACTAATGGGTTTGAAACTTTCAAAATGTAGGCAATGCCATTCTGAAAGGTAAACTTGAGAATTATCTTTTTAGCTTTTTTTCTTTGTATTCCATACTAAATTTAGACTTGCTCCAATCTTCAGAAACAAACATACGCTTTAAATCTTATATCAATAAGAGAGAGCGTTTCAGATATATCGGTTTTATTGTTCAAAATGATGGTAAAATAGATGGGGATGTTATTTGGTAGAATTCAAGTTGGATGGTTGAAGTGGAGAAATGCATCTGGCTTGTTGTGTGATAGAAAAGTACCGCTCAGATTTAAGGAAAAATTTTATAAGATGGTGGTAAGACCTACAATGATTTATGTTGCAAAATGTTGGCCAGTAAAAGAGAAGCATAAGACTAAGTTAAGTGTTATAGAGATGAGGATGCTCAGGTGGATGAGTGGCTTTACTCTTAGAGATAAAATGCGAAATGCATATGTTCGGGAAAAGGTTAGAGTAGTTCCAATGGCAAATAAGATTAGAGAGAGTCGCCTTAGATGGTTTGGCCACATAAAACGTTAGCCGTTCAATGACTCGGTTAGGAGAGTAGATGTATTAGATTTGCTTTATGTTAAGAAAGGTAGAGGTAGATTTAAAGGACTTGGTTAAGATGTATTAAAAAATGATCATAGTTTATTAGAATTAAATGAGAATTTGATACTTAATAGGACACAATGGAGAAGAATGATTCATATAGCTGACCCCACAGTGGGATAAAGGCTTGTTGTTGTTGTTATTGTTTTTGATTTTTATCATGGTAGTTGAGAGAATTTTAGCTTGTTGTTGCATCAAATATCTTTGGTTGCTTAGTGATGGTGAAGCTACCATCCTTTTATGCACTAATATGATTTATAAAGATAAATAAAATAAAGCACAAATAATAATAATAATAATCTTTTGAAATAGCTAAAAAAAGAATGCAGGTAAACTGTGAAAGAGTTATCGATCATTGGTTTGACTAAATTGAATTTCACGTGTGGTCGATCTTTAATTTGTTCTAATTTTGAAGTCTACCCATTTGCTATTGATCTTTGGTCTGAAATGAGATATCTCATTCCATTGATCATAGGTTCACATACAAAGAGAGATTTTGTTAGCTCATTAATTGCTTTTAGGTAAAATCATCAAGTGGTGGCTAGCACAATTGCTATGTGAGTTTGATGTGATATGTATGCTTAAGGTGTCACTTCTCATAGGTGAATTAAGCTTTTTTGAAGGTATACAAACTTGTCTCACTTATGTGACAGCTCGATAGGGATAATCATAATGATTTGAATAAAGATGGCAAAACAAGACTTGCATCTAACTTTGGAATAAAAGAAGATGTAAATTTAACTTGTGCAACATATGTCAAAGAATATGTTGGATGTAACAAATCTTTGTTTGAGTTTTACTATTAGCATAAATTGGCTATCTTGTATTTGTCTTGGAAAAAGCTATTTGAATTTGAATATATTTGCAATTTAAATAAATGAAGAAATAAATTCATGTAATTTGCTATAGCTAATTTTACTATATGAGTCGTCTTGTGATGTTATAAGACTTTTTAATATGTGATTCATAAGTTTGAAGCTATTATTGTAATCTCCAACCTTTGAGTTACTTAAAAATATACTAGTATGCCCCAAACTTAAAATCAAATTAATGCCAACTATCATATGGTAGTCTAGAGTCTTAACTAAAAAATTAGTAATAAGGACACATGGCTCGTCATTGGATTTCCCTTGCCCTTGAGGTTATGAGCCTCATTAATGGGCTTTCCAATTGATGGAAGTCAAATCCCAATAGCACAAAGCCAACAACCTCATTAATTTAAACCAAATGGATCACCTTACCTATTGGGAAAGATTATAAGATAAATTACAAGGTTTTCCTTTTATTGAAGTTGTAAGTCTTGCTTTTGGCCATTCCAATATATATTTCCCCCATCTAATTAAGTCGGGTCAACACATCCAATAACTTGCTAAATTAAAATTTGTTACTTCCATAGATGTATGACCTAACCCAATGTAACTTGACCTAGTTCCTTTGCTAATAGTCTAATCAAAATAAGTTCATCAATCAATAAAATCTAAATCAAAATCTCACATGTGCCTTAAAGATGCTTTTTCAAGCTAACTTAAACTAAACACCATAGCTTTACACTTTTGTTAATCATGTTCAACATTTTTGACCACAAGTGGGTGTGCTTTTACGCCTATGAATCATTTAAGGAAATTAGTATGAATAGCTCTTTGTTAATGGAGTTGATGTTAACCTCAAAAGCACATTCTTGACACATATTTATATCTTAGTTTGCTTCAGATAACTGAAAGGAGGCAGCCTATATTTGCTAATCAAACTTTTGAATGCCATGGTTTATAAATTGGTAGATTGAGTCCACTTATATTTCTCATATGATACTATGAAATCTTGATCAGATTTATATCTATCTCCTCAGGCATTAGTCATCAACTAACTTCAAACTTAGATAATGAACTCAAGTCTAATATGAGCCTAAACATCCTCTTTAATTGAGAGTTCTCTTCTATGAGCAATAGAAATAATTAATTATTAGGGCTTCTGCTTATAGGAAAGCTTAAGAAGAGCCACTCTGGAGTCCTCTCATCACATAAAGGAGGCTTAAAAGGGCATGGAGTTGACTTTTCTTGAGCGATTAATTATTTTTAATTTTCTTCGTTGGATCTGGTGAGGTTGTTGGTTATTTAATCTTGAATAATGGTAGATCAACTACTTAATCTTTGGATAATGATGATGATTTGTATCTCAAAAAGTCCTTCATAAATCCATTTAAGAGTTGCTTCTTATGGCTTTGAGTGCAATTTTTTGTGTGAGTTCATCAAAATCAGGTTGCCTTAAAAGTAGCTACCCAATGTGATTGGGTAAGCCTAAAGTGGCTGATTTAATGTGGCTAAATTAGCCCAAACTACTCTAACTAGAATTGAGTCAATATTGATTTGCCTTGCTTTTGATTGATCCATCAATGTTATTGAAACCTCTTAGATCATGGCTATCCCCCTAAGTCATTTTATCTTGCAAATTAATCTCATAATGCATTGTGAATTCTTAATCGTAGCCAATTTGTGTATGGTGTAGTGGATATGATATTGCAGTCATTTAAATATGTTGTGACAACCCAATTAATAACTAGTTTATTTAATTGTAACCAACCCAATTGGTGTTGGTGCAACTAATTTTGTTATCACATGTGTCAGAATAGACTCAATTTTAGATTATATATCCGAACAAATGGTTTTGTGTGATTTCCCTCAATGTGTCTTTGTGTTGTCACCCTTATAGAGTAGTAGTATTTGTAGATGTCTCTTAATCCACAATGAATTTGAGTTTCTCTAGCCTGATCCTCTTGGATAATAATCTTGTTCTTGAAGAAATTTTATATATGCAGCTTCATTTTGATCTTTGTTTCTGCCTTCTATTTTTCATGATATCTTTTTGATGTTATTGCTATTCCATGGCTGCTCCTCTATCTCGTTTGCTTTATTTCTCATGTATATGTACAATACTTTTGGGTAGGCGTTCTTACTGTCTTGGGCATTTGCATCATTGAGAACTTCAATATGGTGGAGAATTTTTTATATGGATTAGCTAGTTGTGCCTTTTGAGTTTGAATCTTTTTTCCTTTTTCAATGTCTTTGATTGTTTTTTTTTTCCAAACTTTTTCCTTATTCTTATTCTTATCTTTATTGTTCAATTCCCACGTTGAACAGAGTTATAACAATATTTTTGGAGGACTGTACACATCCACGTCTTGCAAGGAGTTGAGCTGTTTGGAAAGTTCAACAAGAGCTAGTAATATTCTTGTTAATGTCTCTGCTGCTTTTGATTTGGTATTTTGCGGTTTCTTGTAGAAATATTTTATTATATTTATATCTAGTCATAATTAGGGAAAATCTTTAGGCAAGGATTAATTCTCTGATGTCATAGGAACAAAATTGGGATTGAAGGATTTGGAGCTTTCTCTTAATCTAAATGTGTTGATCTAAATTTAAGATTGGAGAAGTCCCTCAGGTGTGGCTCAAGTGTGTTTTATGTTTGCTAGAAAATCTAATATTAGAGTGCTTTATTTTAAGTATTTAGACAATAGTGGTTTGCATTGCTATGAGTAAACATTTTGGGGTTGTTTGGTTTACTGTTTTCTTTGATGAAATACTATGTTAGTTATGATAAAGGAAGTTGGGCTCGATGTTGTCTCTCACGTTGTGGTATTCTAAATAATATTAATTTTTGGTGGTAAAATTGGATACTATCTAGATTACTTCAGTCTTAATTGTTTAAAAAAATAGAAGAAAAAAATTCAATTCCTATTAATTATTCTAAATAATATTTTTTTTATTAAGATAAGATGATATTAAATCATACAGAACTTTTAAAAATAAATTTTTTATTTAGGTAGTAATATTACTTAAATAACATTGAATCAATTAATATGCTGGAGTCCATTAAACTTCTCGAGTTATTTGGAACAAGGATAATTCAGTAAATGTAGGCTATGGTTTAAGTTAAGTGGAGAATGTGATAACCTTGAGATAATACTATGAAATCAAAAGGATGAGAATTGAAGAAACCCAAGAGAAGGATTGGAGAAATGACCTATATAAACTTTTGATCTGATATAGAAGAGGTCATCTTGTTTGTTATTTCAATACTTGCAATCCTTCAAGAACTTCTTTGTGTTGCTTAACCAAAGGATTCGTCGGGAGGAAGAGAGACATAATGTAAGTCAATCTCAATAGATAATTGGAATTGAATATTACTCTCCTATTTATAATAAAATGAATAAGAAAACTCTAAATCAAATGCCCTATAAAAGAAACTAAAATGGGACTAGGATTGTTTAAGGCTTAGTTTGGAAAATATTGCTGTTATTGTATTATGTTACATAAGATAAAATTATCATTTCTCATTTTATTGGATAAGATATTCCAATAGGGTTTCTTGTGCTTATGAAGTCATGAATGGGGTGGCAGTTGAAGATTTTCAATGCACATTTTTAAAAGAAAACAAAAATGCCTCTTTGAAAATCAAGGCATGATTAAAACTCTAGTATTTTTGGTAGGAGCTGAATTACGAAATTATTCAGGACGATCAAGCAATGACTCCAAAGCCCATCATAGATTTGTGCTTAGGTTGAATTTATAACAAGATTTTGTGGGTTATCCATTGGGGCTTGTTTAAGCCCATTTTTTTTTAAAAAAATCAATATATTTCTTAAATAAAAACTAAAATAGAAGTTCTTTTGATTTTAAAGTATTTCAAATCGACTTGAACCTTTGAGGTGAGTTTAAAGTGAGGGTGTTGGGATCTACATATGTGATTATTGATATGATAACTAATGTTTATTTGAATATCCATTCTTTTTTGATATTTATCATAATTATGGACAACATATATATTTCCAATACAATAAATTAGGAAGTAAAAACATAAAAATAAATCATTAAATGGAAGATGTTGTTCCATGTATTTAATAGTATGGCTACAATATAAATATAAGTATTAATGAGTGTAGCATTCTTGAAATTAACTCTAAACAAAAAATTAGTTAAATGATCGACATGAAAAAAAATCAAAGATTTACAACTATTGTTGTACTTAATATGATACTAGTAAGATAAATTAGTTTCCTCTCATGTGAGTGTGCATGAGAGTTAGTAGGCAAGTGATTTCAACTGTTGATGGTCCAATTGGACTCGTCAATAACAATAAAGGATAGATGTGGTATCACACAACATTAGTTTGAAATTGATCACACAAATATAAAAGTCGTCAAATGTTGATTTTTTTGAACAACAGACTTCGTTGATGTGTTAGGAGCGTCAAAATTACTAGGGAATGACCGTAGGATTGTTCGATCAAACACAATAAAAATGGTGAACAAGGGGCATGGCATTGTGCAAATCAAGTTTGAAGCCTTGATCACAATCAAAATTACATAATATTTAACCATTTTGTATTTGAAATGCTGAAATTATTCATAGATGACACCTATATTACTTGGGTTGTCACATGAGAATTTTATAAAAAAATATGTGTGTGAGGCAACATGTAACTTGAGAGCGAGAAATAAGAAATTTCACGTGTCAATACACTTATTAAATTTTCTTAAAATTTTATATAAAAAACGTAATTTTCTTTGTAACCTAGCTGCTTGCTCCATATTCTTAAATCCTGTGAATTCGATGTTGAAATCACATACATCTTGTTCTATCTCATTTGATTCTTTCAAAACAAAAGAAATTCTAAACATATATCCATCATATTTTTCTCTAGACACGGTCACATGACCCTTACATGGGCTCACACCCTGTCTCTCCCTCTAATGCCTTCAGTTCCACTCACCAAGCAACAAGTCTCTTTTCAACTCTCCTGGCCCATCACACCTCACACAAACAACTCCCTTGCTTTTTTTATTTTATCACAACCCAAAATTTGAAACCTTTGACAATAGAGAAACAAAGTTGTGAACGGGAGCTATTTCGAAGAAGTGCTGATAGAAGTCGCAATGTGCAAAGTTGGAGAGGGCTTCATGAAATGCACAAATGCATGAGAATTTAAAAAAAAATCTATGTGCTTAAGACAACGACATGAAATTTGTGACTAGTGAAAAATAAGAAATTTCATTTGTACACATCGAGTTTTTTTTTAATATTTTATATAAAAAGCCTAATTTTCTTTCTAATCCAACTGCTTGCCCCACTTTCTTTAATCCTGCAAATTTGATGTTGAAATCCCATAAATTTTGTCCCATCCCATTTATTTTTTCAAAACAAAGGAAATTCTAAACCTGCATTTGTTGTATTCTTGCTTTTCTGTAGACATACTCATATGACCCTTAAATGGGATCACACCTTGTCTCTCCCTCATACAGTTTCAATCCCGCTCACCAGGCAATAACTCCCTTTTCTACTCTCTCTTAGCCCATCGCACCTCACACAAACAACATCCTTGCTTTTTCTATTTTACTGCAATCCAACTTTTGAAACCTTCAACAAGGAAACGGAATTGTGAATGGGAGCTGTTTGGAAGAGATGTCAATAGAACTAGTGATGTGTGAAGGAGGAGAGGGTTTCATGAAATGCGCAGATTTAAGGGAAAATTAAGGGATAAAATATCCATAAATGACCCATATTACTGGGGTTGTCACATGAGAATTTTTTTAAGAAAACAATTATATGTGCTTGAGGCAACAACAAGGAATTCGAGATGTGCGTGAAATAAGAAATTTCACATATTAATATACATATTGATTTTTATAAAATTTTCTTATAAAAATCCTAATTTTCTTTCAAATCTAGTTGCCTCTCCATATTCTATAATCTTACGAATTTGAGGTTGAAATCACATAAATCTTGTCCCATCCCATTTGATTTTTTCAAAAGAAGGAAAGTCTAAACCTATATCCATCGCACTCTTTCATTTTTCTAGACATACTTACATGACCCTTACATGGGCTCACACATTGTCTCTCCCTCATACGCCTTTGGTTCCACTCACCAAGCAACAACTCTTTTAGCCCATTGCACCTCACACAAACAACATCCTTGCTTTTTCTATTTTAGTGCAACCCAGATTTTGAAACCTTTGACAACAGAGAAGTAGAGTTGTGGTTGGGAGCTTTTTGGAAGATGTGCCAATAGAAGAAGGAGAGAGGGTTTTGTGAAATGCATAGATTTAATAGAAAAACTAAGTTAAAAATGAGATTTTAAGATTTTGTAGGATTCAAGGTTGTCATTTTCATTGTTTGACATGATTTAAGTTAAATCCTGCTCAATTCCTGCTACGAAACAGCACACTGGCACTGCTGCTTCTCCATGTTAACTCTCCAGCATTGCAACATTAAGCTCCAGGCACTTTGACTCTAAGAACTCACCACCCTCTCAGGCTATCTGCAATTTGCACCTCCAAGCTGCCACACCACTACTTTCGACTTAGCTAACTCTTCCATTTTCACCTAGTGCACTTGTTGGTAGCCTGCATCAAACACCCAACTCTAGTGATCACTTCCAGTCATCATTCTTCTAAGCTGTTGATCTCCACTGAATTGACATGCACAAGCAATCCCTTACTAAACTAATGGTACCACTCAACCACCAACCCAATCTTCAATAATGCTACCGGTACCTCTTGCCCCGCTACATTTATCAATGAGTTCCGAACTTTCAAATATGCAGCAATGTGCAAATCCCTCATTGCTTAGCTTCTAAATCTTACAATCCTTACACCAACGGTTTATACCCCCCCCCCCCTCAACAATAAAGCAGCTCATCTTCTTCGCCCAATTGCACCAACCGTCAACTCCAACCAATCATCTTCAACAATCGCCAATGCCCACTTTTCCAACATCTCCAACCAACTCTCTCTCTCTCTCTCTCTCTCTCTCTCTATATATATATATATATATATATTATATAAAAAAAGATAATAAATCATGATATTCCAACATGTCATGGAAATTTGAAAAAAAATATGTACTTGCAGTGTTTGAATGTGGCAAGAAATCTTTTGATATATTTTCATGTATGTACTTGAAAGCCTATTTATGCTTTATGTATGTAGGCATAAGTACCCTTCTCCATGGTATTCTAGACATTGATCTTGCACTCCCTAAACATGCCCCTTATGCTTGTGAGATACCGATTTTTTACCAAAATTTTAGTGAAGGGGCTTGAAAATAATAGAACAAAGAAGACCTTTTTAGACCTAAAATGTAGCAAAATGAAAATATATGAGAATTAAATTGTTAAAATAATACAACAAATACTTGAAATTGTGCCACATGTTGGAAGAACTGAAAATAAGAAAAGGGAAATAGAAGGGGGACTTAAGAACTTGAGCATTATTAGCATGCAAGCAAGAATAAAACTCCTTGTGATCTTCAGAAATCTCTTGAATGTAGAACTTTCTTGAACACTTATAATTTCTACGAACATACTTAATGAATTGGCTTGGAATGTGGAATTGAATTATTGTGGCTTTATTATAGAAGAAAATTGATGCCTATACAAAACATACAACAACAACAACAACAAGCCTTAATCCTACTAGGTGGGGTCGGCTACATGAATCCTTCGTCTCCATTGTGTCCTATTATGTGTCAAATTCTCATTTAATTCAAGTATACTAAGATCATTTTTTATACATCTTAACCAAGTCTTTTTAGGTCTACCTCTACCTTTCTTAACATAAAGGCAAATCTAATGCATCTACTCTCCTAATTGGGTTTCGGACGACGCTTTATGTGGCCAAACCATCTAAAATCTCCCTAATCTTATCTACCACTGGAGCTACTCCAACTTTTTCCCGAACATACTCATTTTGCATTCTATCTCTAAGGGTAAAGCCACTCATCCACCTGAGCATCCAACCTATACAAAGCATATACGAACAAAAAAATTATGATGCTTTAAAATATGAAATGAATTCCAACTCATTATATTCACGACAAAATTTGCAACACTGACACAAACAAATAGAATGTGATTGTTAAAAGCGATAAATAATAAATTTGCACACATCCTAGTGACAATATTTTTACGCAAATAATTAAATTAAAAAATTAGGTCCTTATGTGTACTTCACGAGGAACTTTCAACTTAAATATAATACCTCGAAAATCATTTAAGTGCAATATATTTATCCAGGTGTTCTTTCGCTCCTACAAATGTGTTTGCTAAACCCTTATCCTTAAAACAGAGAATGCTACACGAGTTAAAAATTTGGTGAATTCAAATTTACTTTGCTTGCAAAATCATGCAACCTTTTGAAAAGCGAACAACCATTTTTTTAATTCATAAACTCATTCAAGTATAAATTTATATTTTTCATGTTGTATGATGTTCTTTAGCGGTCGATGTTACTTATATAGTCAGGTCGTGAGTCCCACATTTCAAGTTCACTCCTTAATATTCCAGAAACTAGAATAGACAACACTTGGACCCCTTGAAAGAATTTCAAATCATTCATGATTACAAATGATTTTAATCCTTCTTTCGATGCAATCAAGTAAACTCAGTTAAATACTTTGTGAATCTCATAAAAGATATTTTATTTTACATTAGTATAAGGCCTTCAAAGCCTTTAGTAAAGGAAACTCATTTTAAAATGCACACTCCCGGGATAATCTTGCTTATATGGCAAGATGTAAGTGGAAATTTTAGTTAGATCCAACAAAGTCTATAATGCAAGAAATATTTAAACAACTTTAAATAAATCAAATTATTGGCCCAATATTGTACAAGTAGAATCAGCAAGGTCCAAAGGGAAAAAAATAATGATTAAAAGAATAGGTTATTACTAGCCTTTGATGGTGAAAGATTGAATCGATCATGCCACAATATATCATGAATATCAAATTCATGGCGACATAATATATTTCATACAATGAAAATGTCTTGGACTTTTGAATGTTTCATAGAAATATAATTGGATCAATTGACTTGTCATCATGCACTAGACATTTCATATTGGCATTGATTGTCTACTTTTCTAAATGAGCTGAAGTTGTTTTGTTAAAAGGACATTACCATCGAACAAGTAATGGATTTCTTCACTCACAATATATCTAATGATTTTCCATGCCACATCATATCATTTCAAATGATGATATAGCTTTTAAAAGTAAAAAGATGTACATATTAATTAATTGATATAAAATCGATGATGATATTCTTTAATATACAATCCAAGGGTAATTAGCTTGGTAGATGCTTTTAATAAAATATGGATCAAGCTCCTCAAGATGGTCCTCACTAAAAACAAAAGCAAATGATATATTAAAATGATTTAAGCAATATATGCATGCTATGTTATTTGCAAGATGCCACTTAATGTTACTTCTTATGACTTAGTGTTCAGAGCAGAAGTAATCTTATTGTTGACAGTTGAATGGTCATCACTTCAAGTGATTGTTTGGTATAAGCTCATTGAAGAGCAAAATGCTTGTCTACAAATAAAAGTATGATGTATTTGAGAGGTTAGATAGAAAGGTTAATAGAACTTGAAAAATTTATCGAGGAAAGATGTTTAGGTCTTTTGATAGTATAATTTGTTCTTGTTTACTCTACGAAGGATAATTTATTTCGGCCCTGAGAAGGGCAATTATTTCTCTTCAATAATTGGGTGGCAAGGTTGAGCCCAATTGGGAAGGTTTTTTTGTTCTCAACGAAATATTAAAAAGGAGCTTATTAGCTTAATAAGTGGTCAACAACCAATGTCACTAATTTGTGTTTCGTATTTAAAGAAATATAAACATAGAGGGCTAATCAAGCTGCAATGCTTAAAATCTTTTCATAAGACCAAACATTTTGTATATATATCCAAGTTATGTGTTTAATTATTTATTTATTTACCTTTTTGAATTTCTTTTGTAACATAAGAATGCGCTTCTATATTATCATGGAAGCCTCCTACAAGACTAGGGTTTTGTTAAAGTTTTATTTTTAAAGATTATTAAATTTTCTTTTGTATGATAGGGCATTTATATTTGTTTTTTTGGATTGATATTATCCTTCATGTTGAGATTCATCAGTAAATACTTAAAATGATTGATACCAAGTTTTATTTATATGAGCAAAATGGAGTGATTCTCAAGCAAAATATACACCAAACAATTTTTAAAATTAGGAAGTTTCTCTTTGGCTCATTAAGATTTTGATGGTCTAAGTTAGAAGACTTTAAGTTTACAAGTTTCAATAAGTAAAGCTAAAAAAAGATGTCATTTATAGGTTAGATCTAAAACTCAAGCGGGTCCATAATATCAGTCTCAATACATCCAAATATGGTTGAGTCGTTGATAGCTTCATTTATTCAATATATTATAAGAACGACTATAGTAAGAAAGCCCCACTTCATTAGTCTAATGATAAGAGCTATCAAATTTTGAGATAATTTGAAGAGTTGAAGTGATCCACAAGCCTACTTATGCTCACATCCCATCTCTTCCTCATATGCTTTCAGCCTTGCTTATCAAGTCACTACTCCCTCTTCGACCTTCTCCCTTAGTTTGTCTTGTCTCACACAATAGCTCCCTTTCTCTTCTCTTTTGTCCTCACAAATTTTGGAACCTTCTGCCGTATAGAAGCCAAGAAATTGCAAGTGGGAGCTCTCTGGAAGAGGCATCAATTGAATCTTTGATATGTGATGGAGAAGAGAGTTTTGTGGGAATGTGAATTAAAGGGATAAATGAGAGACATGAGATTTTGAGATTTTGTAGGATTTAAGATTTCTATTCACTATTTGGTATGATTTATGTTAAATACTACTCAAATCTTACTACTAAATAGCTCATTGGCCATCATTGCTCCTTCCTGTTAACCCTTTAGCATCTTTGCGACATTAAGCTTTAACCTCCTTAACTCTTGTGCCTCATCACTAAATTTTTCGACTACATATGATTTGCAATTCTTTCACTTCCAAACTACTACTCCATCATTGCCAACTTAGCAAACTCCATTTTCACCGTCTGCTACTCGTTGGTAGCTTGCACAAACTCCCAATTGTAGCGGTCACTTTTGATATTCAATTTCCTCATTTGCTAATCTCGACTGAATCCAACATATACCCTAGCAACTCTTCGCTAAACCAACATCACCAATTAACCACCAACCCCATCTCTAGTAAAGTCAACTTAGCATCTCTTAGCGCCATTACATTCATCAGCCGATTGCCAATATTCAAATCTACAACAATGTGCAACTCATTGGCTCGCTTTACCTTACAATCCCCACATTAAGACTTGCTCAGGCCATTCTCTAACTTACACCTTTCTCTAAACTGCTTATCTTCTTCACCTAACCTCACTTCCAACCCTCTCCAACTAAGTATCTTTATCATATTAAACAATGGGATCTTGGTCGTTTTGTCATCATTCTCCCACCATTTGCTATAAGTTGAAGATGATAAATTTTCTCATTCTAAATTCAAAGTTGTTGCTATATGTTATACATTTAGCATCTATGGACTAGTCTTAATTGAAAGTTCTTTCTTGTGATCAAGAGGGATAATCAATCTTAGGGGCTTGTGCAAATGATATCTTGATCGTTTCGCCTTCGTTCTCTCACCTTTTTCTTTAAGCTACATACAATAAATTTTTTTATTCTAAACTCAAAGTTGTTGCTACTATATGCTATATACATTTAGCATCCATGTACTAGTTTTATTTGAAAGTTCTCTTTTGTGATCGACATGGATAATCAACCATAGGAGCTTGCACGCATGAGAAGTTTAGAATTAGATCAAATCATAAAATTCAACATAACGAGGGCAAAATCTCTGGGTAGTGTTGTATCTAAAATTCATGTCATTTTGTAACTTGACCTAGAGATACAGCTTTATTAGAAGAGTTGAGCACAATTTTAAGAGTACACCAACTACCATGATTTCATAATTGCATTACAAAAGAATATCTCATCAAATTGAAAACTAGAATGAGAAATAGGTTCATGAGTTGTTTTGAGCTCTTATGGTTCACCCATTTAATCCCATATGCATTTGTTCTGACTTATTAAGGCTTTTAGAAGATTTAACTTATTAGCTTTTACCCAACCCATTCGATAGCACTAAGATAAGGGCTTGGTCTTCTTTATGTAAGAGGGTACACATGGTTGACTTAATTTTTCTCCTTGTATAAGGGGATACCCAAGATATCAATTTCGGCTTGTTCTTTCTTCTTGGGTCAAAGGGAAATGACCTGTTCATCTTTAAACTAGGATCATCTGATAACTTTGTTTTCATACGAGGATTTTGATTTGTAGTCTCTTGTCTATTGATATGGAATCTATGTGGGAGTTTATATATTTTATTATTTATCCTATTTTATTTTATTTATTTTTTGCCCACCTCAAAGTTTGCGAGATGAGATTTATTATGGATTGGTGAGGATCAAATTCAAGATTTTAGCAACAATTTTCAAATCTTTATCAAATGGACTAGCTAGCAGCTAATGAATCTACTTAAGAAGAGTTGCTTCTTGTGCTTACGTATAGCTTTTTGTTTGGCTTTATCTAATGTGCCTTATTGAAGCCAAAGTAAATAACCAATGTAATTTCTTTATTCCTAAGTCGCTAGTCCATTGGTTGGTTAGCCCAAAGTAGTCAAACTAAGAATTTAATCATCCTAGAGTTATATTACCATTGATTGACTTGCTTAATGTTGTGGGTAACCTCCTTGATCAATTTTCTTCATTTAACACCTTCAAAACATGTTTAATGCATTGCATATGTGCTGTTTAGGCCTATTGCAGCTCCAACAAAGCAGCTGGCACAATTGTATTGTTTGGTATTATTCAATCTCTTGGTGCGTGAGAGTACATGGTGGTGCTTGATAATTTATTCATGTAGTCTAGTTTTTGCACAGTAAAGAATTGTAAGATGACCAACATGCAATGGAACCTTGACAGCCAAGAAACTTTTTTCTTTAACATTTCAATATTTGAAACGAGAGAGAGTGCATGTTATGAGATAAAATGACAAGTTTGTTTAACCTAGAGAAGGCTTTTACTTTGAGATTTGTTCATATTTTTTGGGTTTCTATCTCCGTGCCTGCTTGGGCACATCATTTGTTCTACTTATATTTGATGTGAATGACTACTTTTTGCCACTGTAGTTCCATTTGAGTCTTGTCGCACCTTATTAATTGCAATAAGTTTTAGTTTTTACTTGGGCTACAAGAAAATATACTTCAGTACTTCACAACACAATATAACAATGTCAAACAAAACTTTACTGTCTGTGTCTAATATAAGGATAATTACATAAATCAATTTCTCAAAGAATTTAATTAATATTTTGTATAATTTGAAGAGTTTATAAACATGTTTTAACTCTTTATTGTCTAAGTCTCACTTTAATTTGTGGTCTACTATTATAACGTTAAATTAACTTTATGTGAATTTCTCTTTGACAAATTGTTATTTTGATCGAATTGAGTTTTTTTTAGCTCGCCAGTAGTCTATCCTCCTAGCCTTATGCATGAATTTGCCATGAGAATAAATCATGTTATCTTTCATTCTCATTATTTATCTAATAATAGCATTTTAGTACGATTTGGATTCCACATCTTCATGGTTTTTATTCTTCTCCCATGAGATTCTCCTGATTCTTTTTGTGTGAATTTGGCATATATTGGCATATATCATCTATGGCAGTGATCTTTATTCTCGTTGAGAATTATTTTAGGCTTTCCTACAATTATCTTTTTTTTTTTGGACTTCTAAGATAGCATGGAAATTTGGATGTTAGGTTGTCATATGGGTACAAATGATCCTTTTTCTGTACATGATGCTATATCTGGTTCAGCCCCTTTGGATGTTAAAGGGCTTAAAATGTGACATTGGAATATCTATATTATTTGAAACTTTACAATGACTTGTTGGCACTGTTTTTTGTTCTTTTCAAGTGATATCATACATTGAGCTTAAAATTTTGACTTTCTCACGTGATTTAAAAATTTAAATCACATTGAGTTTAAAATTTTGAAGTAATATTGTCCCATAGCATAGTTTGCTCTTTTAATTATTTTAACTTGCAGATTAAATGGAGACAGGAAGTGATGGAGAGGGAAGAAGCCCTTTCAACCCTTGAAGAGGAACGCAGAGCAAAGGATGCTTCTGAAGCGAATTGCAAGAGAAGGCTGGAAGGTTTGCGCCAAAAGATTCAAATAGATTTCCAACGGTACAAGGATGACATTCATAGATTGGAGGAAGAACTTTCCAGGCGTAGGGAAGTGGCTTCAACTGCCCGACTGATTCAATCAGTTGATGCAGATGCACTGAAACCTCTCCCAGAATCCAATCCTAAGATTCTTCTTCTTGAGCAACGAGAGTCGCATCAGAAAGGTAACCACAGGATATGCTGGCTCTGCAGGGAAGATGAGGTCTCGGTGGTTTTCTTGCCTTGCGCTCATCAGATCTTATGTTACGGCTGCAATGAAGGCCATAGGGAGAAGGGCAGTCATGCCTGTCCAGCTTGCAAGAAACACATTGAGGAGAGGATCCATGTTTATGGTGCCAGCTCATAGCTTTTTTATTTTTTTTTATTTTTTTTGGGTTTCAACTGCAAGGCCTGTAGCAAAGGATTTAATTTATGTCAAATAAATGATGGGAAAAACCGTCTTGTTGCATACCACTTAAACTATAGGTCCTTTTTCCTTTTAGAAACTCCCTCGCCCATCATTTAATCTGCAGGGTTACCCCATTAGCAGTCACAGTACACCTTTACTTTTTGGCCATGCCTGTCAAGTAAAACAATGCGGATGCATCTGTGCGGCACATGAAACTACAAAAATACTATTGAATGGTGTGAAATTCCTCGAGTGCTTTTACTTCTGTGCTTGTTTCATTTTTACAGGATTCATTAGAATTGGTAGTATAGTTGGAGGAGTGTTAGATCACTGCATTTTCATCTCATATTGAGCCCTTCAGTATTTATGAAGTATGAAAAGATAAGTTTTGGATTATAGCAATGCAAATTGAACCAAAAGATCTTTAAGCATCATGATAAGGAGTAATGCTCTATTAGTAGCATAGATCATTAAGCTTTGAGATGTTTGTCTGATCATTAGAATTTCTTTACGTATCGAGTTGACCAAAAGATCAATAAAGTCAAGTCATACTCAATTTATGTTAGCATTAGATACAAATTCCAAGTAAAATGATATGGATTTTATAGGCTGTTCTAAATTTGCCAATAAATTAATTCATATGTTAAAATATTTTAGTGTGAATATTAGGTCTATTATTTAGGTTAAATGAATACAAGTTAGACTTAAGCTTTTTTGGCCAAATAAGATGTTTATATTAATTAAGACTAACTCTTTTTTAATAGTTGATTAAATTAAATTAATCATAATATCTAACCAAATCTTTGAGAGAAGTTATATCTAAAGATGTTAATAACAAATATTTAGTTTAACTCATAATGATTTAACTTTGCTAAGGTGATCAATTTATTCAAATGGGCCAACATGGTTCCTTTTGAGCTAAAATGAGAATATTCATGTTTATAACCATCACATGAATGAATCATTTTGAACCTTTGAAAGTGTTTCAAGACATGGATGTTGGAAACAAATTCCTTTGTTCAATCTAAGCACTTTAGCCATTCCAAATGGGTGTCAAATTGGTTATGTGGGAGAGCATAGAATAAGAGAGAAAATAAATTGGGTTAGGCTCAAATTATGTTGACCTATGCCTAGTTCATTTTCTTGGATCGAGCTTAATTGAAGGATGAAGATGATCTCGAGACCATTGGATCTATTTTAAATAGATTCAAATAATTCAAATCTCATAGGAACATAGCCTTTGTATATAGGAGTGTATATTCGATTAGTTCGATTGATTCGGTTTGTATTTTGATCAAGCTAAATAAATCGAACCAAATTTTAAAAAGAACTGAACCGAAAAATTAAATATTAAAAAATCGTAAAAATCGATCCAAAGAAACTGAATAATACTTCGATTTATTCAGTTCGATTTTAAATAAACCGAATAATATAACATATAGGGTTGCAAGAATAAATGAATAATTTAAATATCCTGTTCTCAGTCATCGAGATCCGACAATGCGAAAGAAACAAGAAAAAAAAAACATTTTCAGCTAAGTCATCAAGAAAAAAGCACTGTCAATGGATACCAATATACCGTGCATAAATATATGCAAGCAGCAGGCCATTCAATCACTAGAAACAACAACTTCAACTTCAAACCGTAGCTCCATCAAAATTGAATACCAACAAAAAAAATAGGAAGTTGAAGACAATAATATTGTGTATAACATTGACATAATCACACACAAAATTTACGGCCTTATGGGTCAACCATAGTTATCTCAAAGAAAAAAGCATAAAGGGCACGACACAGACACAGACGCTTAACATTAACAATGACAACAAAGAACGACCATCGATCATGGTGTTACAGAGAAGAGATGGGATTGAGTTCTTACCCCTGAAAGATTTAGAATCAGAGTAGAAGTCGAGATCACAGAGAAGAAGATATCTATACCAGTGATACCACTTCATTTCGTGAGGCGTGAGCGGCTAGGGCAAAAAGATATGAAGGTCGAATACGGAAAAGATAAAAGCCTTAAAGCGGCAAAGCACCAAAGCCTAATGAGTAATGCCCTAAGGAACGAAACGTTGGTCGAAACTCAAAAGAATGAAGAGTTGAAGACTCGAAGTAGTTAAGTATTAAACCTCAGTGGGTCACGAGTTGGTCAACGCGTCGAGCCGACATTTTTAATCAATTTTTTTGATTAAATTGAATTTTTTTAGTTAAAATTGAACCAAAAACCAAAAATCGAATAAATATGAAAAATCAACCGATAACCAAACAATGATCTTAAAAACCAAACCAAATTAACCAAATACGCCCGGTTCGGTTCAGTTTTTTTGGTTCAAACCAACTAATGCACAACCCCATTTTGTACGACCCTTCCAATTTTAGGTATTTTTGTGAGCTCTGAAAATTCACGTTTGATCTCTTGTTGAGAAGAGTTTGACTAATGTCGGTCAAATTTTTCATAAGATAGATGGAATAGTACATAAGACACTACTTAAAGATCTCGCCCTCATTTTATAAGGACTTTGGATCTGGTTTCTTATAAGCATAAGCACATATAGTTAATTACCCCTCCTAATGCTGAGAGAGAACTTTTGATTAAGGCTAGTTGTTATATTCTTAATTACTTTGCATATAGTAGTAGCAAATAAAATTTTAATTTAAGATTTATAAAATTCATCATCATTTGACTTAAAGTGGATTGTTGGGGGAATGATGATGTGCTCGATTAAGATCCCATGGTTCCATCATCTCATGCTATCGTGGTCTCTAATCTACTTAATCAGAGGAGGCAGTTGACTCAACTTGATTGAAGGATCCTTGCTAGTAGCCATTGGCTGCGTTGTCGGATGTGTCTAAAGAGACAACCTTAAGTTTAACTTAACTAACAAAGGATTTTTTTCTCTATCATGCACACCTTGTGTCTCATAACTCAAGGGATAGAGCTATTAGGGAACATATTGACTACAATTATGACTATAATATAACGGTGAACCACCCAGTTAGAGGACTCTAGTTGTAGCCACATTATATGCAGAACTTGCTAGCTAAATCACATGAATAGAAGATACGAGCCATGTTCTTACTTGCATGAGAACATATGAGAGTGAACATAGAAATACACTTGACTTGACATTGACTTCTTTGTGAGCTAGAATTTTCTTAATTTGTCATCTTCGATAATTGATGACATAAGGTTGATGAATGTTTTGCTTTAAATCTTTATATGATAAATTTCATTTGACCATTTTAAGATTAGTAACTTAATGAATTCTTGCATTCACATCAATTTGATTTAGAAGTTTTTTAAATATATTTTGATGGCAGTATTCTTCTTCGGTTGAAATCTCCATTTAGCATAACCATCACTAGGGTAGACCTTGTTAACTCTGCTTGCTAACTAATAAAGGATCGAGTCTATGGATAAATCCTATGATCGTATTTATTATCTTGAATTAGAGAGTTTATATATTTAAATATGAAATTTCTCTATTAAGACCTTTGATGGTAGTATGCAAATTTGAAATATAAATTTCTCTTTTAGGGGATGAGTATATAATTTCAATCAGTCTTATCAACTCCTATCCCTATAAGGAGGAGGATCGGATTAGTTAAGTGGGACTTAAGACTTCACCATACAAGTGAAGCAGTTAATTTCATTGAATTTCATACAATTTATGGAATTTGAACATTTTACTTGACAGTTGAGGTTAGGCCTAAAACATTCCTCATGAAATGTGTAAATCGCTTGAGAGTATTTTTTCATATTTTTTGAGGCACTATATTTGAATTTATTTCATCTAATGATATGCATGTATGAATCATCTCATTATGTGCATGAATCTCGAGGTAGCAATTAGAGGTCTGTGATTGTCTCATAGTGAATGCACAGAGATGATTTCATTTTGGAAGCAGTTGATTGTCTGTGCATATTTCAACTCAACAAATTTTTTACATAAATCTTACATTGAGATGTGTGCAAACTTCATTTTTTTAATCAATTGACACACATTTCGAGGCATTTGACTTTAGTGTATTGGCTTCATAATGCATGATTGTGCAATGTTAATTGACTTGAATCTTTTCACTATCAGCACACGTTTCAGTGTGCTAAATTGGAGTATAAAGTTGCTTAGAGATACATGCAAAGCCCTTTTTTAAATTATTGGCACAGACACTTCAATACATTGATCTTCATGCATGTAATTCACTTTATGGTTAGCACAAGCTTCGAGGCAAAATTTAGGTACATGCCTATTCAAATATGGGATGCCTCGTAATATGTGCAGTCCCTGCCTCTTTACACCATTTGCACACACTTCAAAGTGATGACTTGAGTATTGAACTGCCTCAAGATTCACACATAATGTGATCTCTTAAGCTAATTTTTTGCACTCTAATATGACGATATTAAATGCAATTTCATCTTATACTGTATGTAATTCAATCCATTATGTAACTTGTGCATGTTTCAATACAATAATCTGAATGTTAAGCTGTCTCGAGATGCATGCAGACTTTGATCTCCTAAGCCATTTTCATACACTTCGGTACGATGAACTTGAATGCATAATTATCTTATAAATTAATGTAGAGTTCAATCATTCTAATTATTTGTATATGCCCTATCATGATAAGCATAAACATGAGATGGCTTTGTTGCATATGTAAGGTTTAAGTTTTTCATGGTTCTCAACAACACATTATTGCTTGCATTGGTCTCTCAACTCATTGAATTCTAAATGTTTAATAATATCTTTTTATGCTCATTGATAAGCTTTTAAGTTCACAGGGTATGATCAAGTTTTCTTGCAAGTATTATTTGAATTCTGTTTTTGTTCAGAATCAAACTTTTGAGTCCATCACCAATCCCCTTCTAAGTCAATTCTATGTTTACTTGAGATTTTTTTTTGCTCTCTCTTATCATCAAATGCAATGGTTCAAGCCAATTATTTAGTTTAATTCACGCTCATCGATGGGCTATTTTATCTTGCTTTAGCCTACAATCGAGCTATGAAGTCTTCTAAGCTTTGTAATTAAATCAATTAATGTAATTTTTATTATAAATTTTAAGTTTTCATTTAACAATTAGAATTGCAATTTGTCCTTATCACCACATTAAGGTCCAAAATTACATTTTAATTGCGTCAATTCTAATTTCATTGTAGGATCAAATCATTGAAATTTTTGGCAATATTTTTTTTAAAAAAAAAATTTTGGTAGCACCTCTTCTGGGACAAGGGATATCTAACAAAAACTAGGTTTGTCCACCTGTTTAAAAAGAAGTGGATGGGTGGTGTTTTACAACACCGCAACCATAAATCCTTCAACCTATACTTTTAAAAAGATGTGCATAGGCCTTGAATCACCTGCATGAAATCAAAAATAATATTTTGGACATCCACATATATTTTTTAATACCTTTGCAAGTGAGTGATACATTAATGAAAACAATGAGAAAATCTATAAATATTTTTTTCTTTTTGTTTTCTGCTTTCTCATTTTTGTAACCTTTTTGTGCTTCTTTTTGCTTTCAATGTAATCACACACACACACACACACACGTACACACACACACACACACACAAGAGAGAGAGAGAGAGAGAGAGAGAGAGAGAGAGAGAGAGAGAGAGAGAGACTTTCAAGGTTGAAGTTGGAATAACCTGAAATGGGGTGTGGCTGTAGCTGAGATTTATGTGTGAAATTATAGATGGGTTGGGCTGTTTAGCGTGATTGGGGAATTGTTGGTGGGATGGGAGTTTGGGTGGAGCGATGTGAGATGATGGGAGAGAGGCTGTCAATTTTTTTTTGGCAAACATGCTTGTTGCTGCATAATTAAAGCCTCAACAAGGTGGCATGCATGTACTATCTTGTTGGGGGCCCCTAAACAAGTGTTGTACATGATGAAGAGGGTGTAAGATGAAGATGAGGTTGATGGAAAAGGTGGTTGGCGGTGAAGTTTATGGGTAGGGATGATGATCGACAACTAGAGCTCACAGCGGTAAGTTGGAGGAAGGATGGGAGATGCAAAGAAAGTGGCTGTAAGAAGACACGAAGAGAGATGAAAGGTTTTGGTTGTGAGGGAGAGGAAAATAATGCAGGCTTGAAGAAGAACTGCCAAAATAATAGAAGATGTAGTCATTTTTTTGAGAAATTATTACCTGCAGAGTCCAAAAGTAAAAGTTAAAAATATTTCTTCATTCCCAAAAATAATCACGAGAGTCCAAAAGTTGGAAATTTTAGGGTTCTAGAGATCGGCATGAGCTGTAGTGGCTAGAAATTGAATTTGAAAGCTTGAACGATTGAAATGGAGCTTGATGATATCAACTTTGAAGATAATGTGGAGATTGTAAACTTGAGTGATATGGATTTCAGGTCTTTTGTAGTTGATCTAGACCTGAACGAATTATTTGTTATGTTTGCAAAATTTTTTATCATTAATGCTTATGTACATAGCATGTGTATAGAACCATATACCCAGTACATTGTACATATATTCACTTGCTTATACATATGCATTGTAAATGTCATCAATGCTTTGTACACGACAATTGTACATGTATGTAGACTTGTACATATGCATGGTACACGTGTATAATAATTTGTACATATGTTATGTACATGGCTACCAATTCTATTATGCTTACAAAATTTTTGATCATTAATGCTTATGTACATAGACTATGTATAGAACCTTATACAAAGAAAGTACACATACATTATACATATATTCAATTTAAAATACATATGCGTTCTATGTCTTCAATGATTTGTACGCAAGAATCAAATGTCCCTGGGGTTGTACACATGCATTGTTCACGTGTATAATAGCTTGTAAATACATTGTGTACATGGATGTGTCCTAGGCTGTGTACACACTAATTGTATTAATAGTTAAAGATTGATTCTTCTTACTCTTTCAGAATGAGAATTGCTCTTATGAGAATGCTAGAGGATGAGAATGAGAATCACCCATTTTTCGTACTATCTAGGTTTAATCATTTATTATATATATTTTTAAATTTAATATTAATATATGATTAGTAACAACTGTATTAGAAATTAGATTTAAGATATATATCAATTAATAAAAAAAATGTTGCTGAGTTCCTTTTTAAAAAATAAACTATAGATTTATAAAAAGACACTAATGATAGATAATGATATTTTACAAAAATATAAAATTTAAAAATTAATTTTTTAATTTATCAATTACTTTTTAGTTAGTTATTATAATTAAGTTAATTATAAAATGTTAATTCACAACATAAAAGTTTTAGAAATAAAAAACAATAAGTATACATAAGATATTAACCCAAATGCATGTTGAATCAAATCATGGACTCATTGAAATAATATTGTTATATATGAATAATAACATCAGTATATAATTTAATATTATATAATATCACATGATTTTTATCTATTTATATATCTAACAACCAAATTTTGTATGGAATTTAGACATGCATTATAGATCATCCTTATATGGAAGCAACAATTAATAATCATGTTGTAGAGCTTCAAAACTTTTTAGATTGTCAAGTTAAGAGTGAGAAGGAAGCATATGACTTATACTGTAGCTATGCCCATAAAGTTAGATTTAGTGTTCGAAAAGGCCATCACAACTATTGGCCAAATTCTAGAAAAATAAAATTCAAGGACTTTGTTTGTTTAAAAGCTAGTTTCAAGAAAGGTCTTAATTTTACTTCCCAAGTAACATATTAGAAATTAAATATTGGAATTGGATGTGCTACAATGGTTAGATATTGTGTTGATGAGGATGGCAACTAGAAAGTACAAAAATTTGTGGAGAGACATAATCATGAGTTAGCATGCTAGATGACCAACATCTTCTTAGATCTTGTAGGTACATTATTGATGAAAAAGTATCAATTCTTAAGACAATATCAAATGATGGGATAAGGCTGATGGACACATTTCCTTTCCTTGTTGAGGAAGTCAGTGGTGTTGAAAATGTTGGCTTCTCTAGAAGAGAAGCATACAACTACATTCAGAAAGAGAAGAGATCAATGATCAAGAATGGAGACACTAGTTCATTGATCTAATTATTTAAAGAAAGACAAGTTGCATACAACATGTTCTCTTAAGATGTCCGATTTGATGAATTTGATAGGTTGTTGAATTTTTTGTGGGTGGATGGTATGAGGAGAATTGACTATGATTATTTCAGTGATGTAATTATTTTTGATATGAGGTATAAACTTAATAAATACAACTTAGTATGTGTGACAATTGTGAAAGTTAACAACTACTAACAAAATATAGTGTTTGGTGTAGCATTCTTGTCTGAGAAAACAATTGAATCATTTACATGGATTTTTAAAACATTTATATGAATAATGGATGGTAAGCATCCAACCGCAATATTCACTGACCAAGAATAAGCCATGGCCAAGGCAATTGAAGTTGCATTATTGTATACACATCATAGATTATGTCGATGGTATATCTCAAAGAAAGTTCCATTCAAATTTTCATGCTTCAACAACAATAACACTATTAGAGGTCTCTTCTATGAAAGTTTAAACAAGTGTGATTTAGAGGAGGAGTTCGAGGAAGTATGGTTTGAAATGATATCAAAAGGAAGCCTTAAAATTATGTATTGTTGGAAGAGCATTACATGATAAAAAATAAATGATCCACATCCTTCAACAAGCACTCATTCAACATAAGGATCTTGTCTACACAATGTAGTGCGTCAACAAACAAAGTTTGTAATGGAATTTCAAAGCCCATGAGCCCAATTATAGATTATTTCTTGGGTTTAGAGAATGTTATGTACTAGAGAAGAAATGAACAAGATGAGGATTTTAAGTGCAGCCAATCTAAAATTGTACATTTAGTTAGGAGCAGTCCAATTTTAAACCAAGCTACTACATTTTATACAAGAAACATTTATACTTATTCAAAGCATAATTTTTTAATAACATTGTTGGCATGTTATTAATTTGCTCTTCAAGTAATTATTTTGAGTATCTTGTTAGATGTTTAGATAACAAAGAACAGCCCAAAAGTTGGATTGTTCACTTTGATGAAGTTGATGGAAGCATACAATGCAGGTGTAGAAGCTTTGAAATAATGGGCATTCTTTGCTCTCATTGTATTAGAATATTAATTCAGCAAGACACCATAAAATACCAGTAAGTACCTATTAATGTGATGGTTGTCTAGAGATAGAAAGGATATACATGCTTAAATGTTGTATAGGCACTTCAAAAGCAATGAATTAACCTCCGAGAAAAGCATTGTTGTGCTATTTTAAAACCATGTTAGTAGATTTATTTTTTTAAATGAGCATAAGAGAGGAAATAAGGAAGCAGAACAATATATGCTTACTGTGTTGAAACATATATATGATGATATTGAATTAATAGCCAATGGCAAGCCGCTTCCAAGCACTGACAAAAAAAGCAAACAAAAACACAAAAAATGGTTAAAATTACACTAGTTAACCACTTAAAGGTGAAAGACCCAACAAAGGGATGACCAAAGGGTATTTTAATGCAAGGCTAAAGGGATACTAGGAGAAGAAGAGATGGGTAAAAGGTGAGTTTTTTTTTTAAAGAAATTGATCAAATATCATCAATGCTGAATCTTCTAAATTTTCAAAGAAGGTTGCAGATCATGCAGACATGATTAAAGAAGCAATGCATACAAAACCATCATAGTTCTATAATATGCTTGAATGCTTTATGGAAGATTTTTTTTAATGGCTCATCCACTAGCTAGCTAAATACAAAATACACAAAATTAATGTTAGATATTATTGCCTAAACCAAATGTTACTATTAACATAATTATTAGTTTTTAATTTCATCATTCCTCAATGTTCAAGTACATTGAAATCCTGTAATATGGTATTTTTATTTCAATGATCATTTTTGAGTACTATTGTGATCCTATAATAAAATTATAATTGGTTTGTTTCAAAATGTTTATTAGAACTTTTAATACATATAATATGTACACCCAGTTTTCATAATTTACATAACATGTGTACTAAATATATATTAGTATACATAGCTTCCATTGCCAGTATTTTCTAGGTACAGAACGTATGTACATACAACAATCACCTAAACATAGACTATGTACATCAAGAAAGGAATAGTTATTATACAAACATCCTATTTAACATGCAAATTATAAGTATAAAAGTATTCAAACAACATATTTAATGTATAATTGTAGCATGTAGAAGATAATAATATTTACAAATGTAAGAAACTTGAATATATAGACTAATGTGAAGTTAAAGTTTTATTTCATCATTGTGCATAGTAGTACATAAGCTAGTTCGACCCTAAAAATTGACATCTTATCTACCAGTCATAAAAATCAACCGAAGGAACATCCTTCAAAGAGATGATTGTCCAAATGTATTTGCAAACAAACATCCCACAATTAATGCTACTTTTTTTGGATTGGCAGACTAGCACCCACTTCTAGAGGTCATTTGGGTATGCCACTATGGTGTTTTAATTTGGAGTTGTAGGAACACAATGCAGATCTTAGGGGTTATTTATTGAAGTGATTAGGTGCAATATTGAGATAAAATGTACTATCTTAAAAGATAGAAACATCATCCTACAATGGACTTGAACACCTAATAAGGACTTGTAAAGGAGATGAGTTTACATATATACTAGAGATCTTTCCCCTACTTTACATGGATAAGTAAAGTAGAGTTTATTTTATGATGGGTTCTTTAGTTTCCTCTGGAAGCAAGCTTCCATAGTTAATTACATCTTAAGAAATGAGAATTTCTTAAGAATACTCTTGATTAAAGTAGTCAATAATCATCTCTTAAGATTTTAAGGCTAGACTATCAAAGCATTGGTTGTTATTAGAAATCAAATGAATTTGTTCAAATATGAAGACTTTTTCACAGGTTCCAAAGGAGAATAAGTAGGAAGCACCCATGATACTAGGAAGCCTAGTGAGTGCTTCAATTTACCCTATAATAAGGCTTTATATTTTGAAAGAGAGAATTTACTTTTATTTAAGTTAAAATCTTATTAGAATGCTAAGGCTTATAGTCCATCAAGACAAGATTGTGAAAATGTCATAGAGGTGAGGACTTATACTTGTAGAAAAAGAGAAGCAAGCTGCCTTGGAACCTAAATCTAGAGTGCTCTAGCGCAGGTTCAGAGCTCGACTTAACTCTACTGGGGTAAAATTGGATATAGTGATTCACCTCCATAAGAAAGGATGAACACATCATGACTCTCCTAGATTTATAATTGCTTGGAGTAGTTGTCAGCTAACACCTCCTATACTTTAAAATCATGTAGGCCAGCCCTTTGTAGATGCAAGATAGTTAGGTTGTTATTTAATTAGGAAGGAAGCTAGAGTCCAAAACTCACTCCTAAGAGACTAGATAATGTTTGGTATGCAAACAAGACTTAGGCTAATGTTGAAAATTTACAAGTTTTTAAAATCATTTGGCACATTTATTTTTATACCAAGGCTTGGGACAATTATGCCTACATGCATGATGAAATTAAGTTATGAGCTAAATCAACTAGAAGAGGTGTTCTCCACTACAAGGGATCGATCTCAAAGGTCAAGCATATCCCCTATCATGCAAGAGTGGAGAACTTATATATTCAAGAGTGACACTATATGATATGTATGTTATTGTAGTATACAATCATTCAGCTAAGGGGTTGCTAAATCTTATATTATCTTTATTAAAAGCCTAGGCTTTAAAATAAGATAGTGAGTTACATTGAGATTTATTTATGAGTTATTTAGCAAGGTATCAAATTTAATTTTATCCTAAAGAGCATATCGTATCTAGGCCACACATCAAATCATCAAACTTTAAGAAACCTAAGAAAAGCATGCCATTTTTATTGTACAATCTAAACATAGCAATCAAACACTTGAATTTTGTAAAAGAATAAGAGGTTGATGCAGCTGGATACCATTGTACACCAGGGAAAAGAAAAAATGTTGGGTAGCCGAGCTCTATCCTTATACAACCTGAATTATAATTTAAATAAATGGTATGAGGGTCTTCAATCTTTTGTTTTTCTTTCTTTTCTTTGGATCTATTTTTCTAGGCTTCACAGGGTCTCTTAAGTTTTTGCCTTCTAGCAACTGTTCATTCTAAACCCTGTAGAACTAATCTGAATTCTATTATAATAATTTCATATTTTTGAAAAATAAGATCTAACTATACGTGCAAAATATATGTTAGCTAAACAAACATACAAGCCAAGCAATTATATTTCACATATTTAGACTTAGCACTCTGCACTTGGGTAGCCAAGCCCACCTATTCTAATTGGATTATACTTAAAGGCTAAAGAAACACCTTTAAGCAAAAATATTTATATTCATTTATTATTATAGTAGCCCCTTTAGCACAATCCCCCACATAAGACATCATTAGGATACTAACGACCTAACATATAATCTATGCACAAACAATCCTAATATATAATCTACAACACTACATCATAAAACAAAACACATCACCGTAACATACACCAGCCTAACTTAATACTAGAATCGGTGCCTTAGTATTCTAATGTGTATGCTAAAGCTTAGTGTGGTATGTCTTGGGCTAAGCTTTGAAAGTATGGTTATCCAAAGTTTTAGAATTGTTTAAATTAATCGTTAAGGATGTTTTCACTTTAAGTCTTTATTGACCTCACTTTTGGAGTGAGTTCTCAATCTCTTCATCTTAGACTTAGGAGTTTTCTAGACACTAAGACTTACCTAGTCACAAGACACTTCTAGCAATTATGTAAACACTTAACCTAAGCCTAGAGACTTAGAAGGGTTAATCATAAGTTCAGATAATGCTTTAGGACTTAGGGAGATCCACCTACCCTATAGCCTAAACCCAATCCATATTCACCTTCTCAAACCAAACCTTAAATTCAATTCAAATACCAAATCCAAATCCAAATCCAAACTCCAAGTTAAATGATTGAAGCCCATGATTAAATCCAAACTCAAAATCAACCTAAGCCCTATGATTTTATCTTATAGACTTAGCCTTGGCCAAAGTTAGATTAATCCAAACTCAAGTGATTTTCTCAAATATGAATTAAACCCTTCAATCAAATTCTCAAACTTACAATCAAACTCAATTCCAAATCCAATTTGTCAAAATCTACAATCATACCAAATCCTACCTAAGCCATGTGATCTACATTCATGAACTTAGCCAAAATTCAATTCAAATCAATCCAAAAAACTAATTGATTTTCCCATAAAAAATTTATATCTTCAATTACATTCCCAAATATAAATCAAATCTATATTCAAATGATCAAAACTAAATCAAACTAAGTCAAATTAAATTAAAACCCTTCCTAAGCCACATGAATCAACCTTCATGAGCTTAGCCAAATCTTAACCGAAATCACTTCAAACTCAATTGATTTTCTCATGAATCAATCATATCTTCAATCGTCTTCTTAAATATAAATAAAATATGCATTTAAATCATCAAAACTAAATCAAACTAAATCAAAATCCAAACTTAAGCACATGATCCAACTCTTGGACTTGGCCAAATTCTATCATTCCAAAACCCAAATTTAATTGATTTTCTCATAAATCAATTATTCCTTAAAACATCTCTCCAAATATAAATGAAATCTATAATCATCAAGCCAAATCAAAATCAACCCAAGTTAAACCCAACTTAGCCCATTTTTCTTGAAATATTCATATGAACCAAAACCAATATGAACCCAAACTAATTGCAATTGAATTTATATATCAATCCCAAATCCATATATCAACTCAACTAAATCAAACTCAACCCAAAATAAAGTCAACTAAACTAAATTAGCTCATTTGACCCGAAGTGACCAATTTGACCTATTTGAACCAAAATCCAATTCAATCCAAATCAAACTAAGTTAAGCAAATTCAAACTTCATAACATGATATTGATCATCCTAGGCTGATCAATTATCATAAATTGGGTCAAACCAAGTCAACCTAGTCATTTGACCAAGTCAACCTTCTTAACCTATATGAACCCAAACTGGCCAAATTGCAACCTAAGAAAAATCCATTGAAACCAATGATTCATACCCATCCAAAACCAATACTTGAACATGACTTGACCTTCAATTGAGCCAAATAAAACCCAATTGGTCCTCTTGAACCAAGTTGACCCAAATTGACCTAAAAGATCCAATTGGGTCAAATCAAAATCTAAATCAAATTGATTTCAACCAATGACGCAAGTTCATTCCAAATTGATTGTTGAACTTGATCAAAGCCTCAATTGAGCCCAAATTGACCCACTAGACCCAAATCACATATTGACCCAACCTGACCTAAAGAGTCAAACCAACCTAAAACCCAATCAAATCCAAATTAAACTCGACCAAAGCCTACAACCCATTCCTAATGATCAACCAACCCCAAACCAAGTCATGACCCAAGCCAATTTGGTCAATTGGGTCAAATTGATCAACTTGACTCATTTGACCCAAATGAACTCAACCAAAACCAAATCTAAAATAAATTGAACCAAATCAATGATACCAATACACTCCAAATGGTCATATGAACTTGACTCAGCGCTTGGTTTGACCCAATTTGACCAATCGATAACCTAACCCGATTTGACTATGGAGATTCAAATTGGCCTTGCATTGAAGAAAGTAAAATTGCATGTTGTAGAGACACCTAATTCCCTCTTTTCTTGTACTTTAGAAATAGGTTCCACTTTTGACCCTTTAATGAAGTCTAAAAGCCTAAAGAAAAATAGAGGTAGAAGGCTTAGAAGGCAGACCCTTAGGGAGAGAAACTAAAGGAAATGATAGAGATTGAATAAGCTAGGGTGAGGGAGGGGTTTACCGTTCCAGATACTTCCCCTCTCCTAAGAGATAACATATTTCACTCTCTTTCTACAGCCCAGGGAGAGGAGGATTTAACTAAAATTGTGAGTTCTCCATCTTGCCCCTTTTCATATGAAAATATACAACACTTTAGAATGGTTAATAGGGAAGCTCATAGTAGATTACACCAGATCCTTCATATAACTCTTGGGACCTCTTCTTACACTAAAGAAGAGTTACTTAAGATTATGAAGATATAAGTTTTTAGAGAGTTAGAGAGAAAAGTCTTAGGGAGATCTATGACCAACCAAAGTAAAGATAAGAAAAAGATGGTCTTCCCTGATAGAAGAAGATACTATCACCCTATACTTATTATACTAGACTAATATCACCACTCAAGGAGGTTACTAACCTGGCATAGAGGTGAATAAGCTAGTTTGAGGAGAGATAGGGTTATCCATAGAAAGGAAACTAAAAAAGTTTATGTTAGGAAAGTTTCATTGGCCTCTATGCCAAAGACTCACCTGTTATCACTATCAGAAGTTTCATATATTACTCAACCTATTAAACAAAGACCATCATCATCAGTGTTTAAACCCTAAACTAAAGGGTTATCCTCATTTCAAACCTCGAGTAGAGAGATCGAGTCACTTCAAATATCTCCTTAGAATAGAGAGATCACATATGAGGAACACCTTGGTTTGGGAGCCACTCTAGCTATATAAGAAGTTTCCAATATCTAGGGAAATCATGAAAGAGAGATATCTAAAGTGAAACCCATGGATATAGAGGAACAATTTGAAGCTATCATTGATAGCAATGATGTTCCACTTCATCCTACAAAAGAACAAGTGGAGAATATGGTTAGAGAGGATGAAGAAAAAGAAAACATAAGTAGAGTCCAAGATTCCTTTGATTTAGATCAGGATGACTTGTTTGATGATGACCTTAGGCTACCGATAGCATATGTTTTTATGGTAGCTACAAGGGCATCTAAAAAAGAACAAGATGGAACACATGAGGATCCTATACATGATCCTACTTCGTAGTTAATCTTCAATTACTAGAGAAGGATGATCAAATTTTGAGGATGGAAAAGAAGGTGGAGGAGATGAATGCCACTATGCAATCACTTCAAAATCTAGTTCCCACCTCTTCTCAGCCACATTCTTTAGAGATACTAGAAGAGTCCCATCCTATAGATGAGACAAAGCTTGGTTTAAAAGAGCATTTGACACAAAATCAACTTGATTCCTCTACTGGAATAACAGGCGAAGAAAGCTTTGGCTCAATCTCATGGTACAGCTCTTATTCCAAAGGATAAAGCCTACCCTGAGGAATATGATTATGTACCATATCCAAAGGGATTTGTGCCTTTCTATTTCAAAGTTTTTGGTGGGACAGGCAATCCTGAACAATATTTGGCACTTTCTGGGAAAATTGCTATAATGCCGGAGGGAGTGATTCCCTCTTGTTTAGGTAGTTCGTTAGTATTTTGACTGGGGTTGCCTTTGATTGGTATGCAGAGATACCAATTGGTTCAGTACGCACTTTCATTAAACTAGAAAACATGTTTGTAACTTTATTCACTAGCACATAGCACCACATCACTGTAGATGACCTAATAGTTGAAAAACAAAAGCAAGGTGAATTTGTTGTTGATTATATCCTGAGATGGAGGATTCTCAGTCACAAGTGCAAGCCTTAACTACAAGTACAACAAGCTGTAGAAAAACTCCTTTGAAATATCCATGGCCCTATTACCTTCTAATTAAAAGGTTTTACTATAAAAACTTTTGAAACCTATTAAGTAAAGCCATTAACTTACAAGAAGAAGCTCCTAGGTTGTCATTCCATAGAGATTAGTCTACTATGGAAATAATAAAAACGTAGGAAAGTACTGAAAAAGAGGGTAGGTAATTTCTTTGCAGTGGACAAAGGAAAAGCTCTAATTCAAGTCCAAGCAAAGCATACATCACCTTATAGGCCATTACAATAGCAATTATCACCACCACCTTAGAAAGCTCTCAGTAGCCTTTTAATGAATGAATTAATTAGGCTTATTCTTTCAAAAGAGAGGCAGTGAGGAAGATTTTCAAAAATTTAAAGAAAAAGCTAGATTTAAGTACTTTATCTGAAAGACAAAAAAGTTAGCAAAATGAATGACCAAAATTATTGCTCATATCATCAGATGCTAGGTCATACCATTGAATACTGCTTCACTTTTTGGGAAACCCCATATAGAGGAATTTTATTGCCACGAAGAAAGGGGTACAAGGTCCTTAAGAGGGGATAAACTCAGAAATACTACTCAAAGAGCTACAATCAGCCTAGAGAGTGAATCTCCTATCTAAGTACATCCAAGAAAAAAGAAAAGAAAAAAAGGATGAAAGAAAAAAAGGATACAATGACAACATAAGAAAAGGCAAAGGGCACACAGTGACAGAAAACTTGAGAAGATGAGAAGAGCCAAGCCACCACCAGAATAGTAACCTTCAAAGAACCAGTAATAAGAAACTGCAAGTAGCTAAGAAATAAAATTTGCACAACTATATAAAGAAAGGCTCTATGAACTGAATAAGAACTTAAGCAATAGAAAATTAACTATAGTTTGAGAAAAGAGGCTCAAGCTCAATCACCACAAGAAAGGGGAAACCACAAACATGAGCATCCATACTTCAAATGAAGGGTTACATCACAATTGTTGCTACCAGCCAAAGTTATGAATGAAAGCATCCCAGCCATCATAGCCTACATACCTGGGGGAAGGCATCAACCAAGGAATAGAGATCATATGATCTTAGTACCTGCATCCTAAAAGATCATAGCACTAGCAAAACTACCCCAATAAATATGGAGAAGGAGCAGCCAACAAATCCTCCACATAGTAAGACCACCATGAAAGAAATCCCCCACACATTATCTGTAGACCAAGCAATAGAGAAACAAACAAGAAAAAAAGCAAGACTAAAAATCACCAAGTCAACTAAATGCCTCCGATCCCCAAAAAAAATGGCATCATCAAGACTACCCCAATACAAATGGGGAAGAAGCTGCCAAGTAATCCCCCAAACAATAAGACTACCATGAAAAGGAATCCAACTTAGTAGAGTTAAAGGAATATTACAAGTAATAGCACCAAATGTAAACATCCAACTAATGACATCAGTGGTAAACCAATTTTTATCAGCCTGGGCAAAATAGAAAAAAGACAAGGCGAATAGGGCCAAGAAAACCCCCGTTACCAAACCAAACCAAATAGCATAGGCACAACCCAGAAAAGCTAACCTAAATGAACTCCAAATGATATGAAATTTGGCCAGACTAACTTTTCACTCATTTCAAATCTGCCCAAATCAAATCCAATACTAAATGACCATGCTACCATTAGGCTAGGGGTATCACATGAGGCAAATCACCCTTATAAGTGGTCATTTCCATTTCTTGAACACTTGATACTCTCCCATTGGACCACCTAGGCTCCTAGGACACTACCCAAACTGACCCAAAGGTGGTTGGGGTCGGCCATGACCCATGGGGAGGTGAAATCACCTTACCTCCTCTATTAGAGCACTTGAATTACCAAGGACACCCACTAATCCCCTTGGCAACCACCTCCCATGCCTTGGCCACTCAAACCGAGCCACCTAAGGAGATTCTCTGCCTTTCCTAGCCACCACCAGTGGCCAAGCATCCGTAAGAAGCCAAATAAGGCTGAACCATCCAATCAAGAGGGAGGGAGGTATACACCCCCTTATTTCCACTCAATCCCACTGGAATTCATTCCCTAGAGCAAGAGAACCCTAAGATGAGCTGCCAAGAGCTTTCTAGAGAGATCCCAAGCTTCCCCAACTTCCACACTCTCAGTTTTCTCCAAGCTGAAATAGGACAACATCCCATTTGATCCCATTTGTTCCAAACTCAATCAAAGTGCAATTAACTTTGCACACACCTTCCTTGGAGCTAATCAAGCAAGAAAAAAACATCCCCCAAGCCCTCTGATCACTGGATGATACTTCGATCAACACCGACCACCTACGCCTCGAGTGTTGTCCTTCTGAGCAAACCGCCTCAAATTGGAGCTCATGCTGATTAGTAGAGCTTCGTCTCCATTAGATGAAGCTTCCTCAATCAGATTTGGCACCAGTCTTGAGCTCCTGTGAGGTATGCTATCAAAACTGATCCTTGTATGAAAATGAGTTAGAGCTTTTGAAGAAAACTTGCATCTTGTGCGATCTTGTCCATTGGATCCCTTTGGATCCTCCTTGCGATGGTGTGGGATCAATTTGAGATCAATCCAAGCTTGGGTGAGCTCAAATCGATTGAAGGAAGACAGACGATGTCCCTCTTTCATCAATCGATAGATGAGGGATCACGCACTATCCGTTCCATGTGATTGGAACGGACGATTGTGATTTAATCCATTAGAATTATCCTATTTTACACTTTAGCACCATGGATTTAATCCTGGTCATCCAATCTAAGATTGGATAGCACACGAGAAAGCACATTCGGCCACTACCACGCAAGTGCTGACTCAGATTATTTTTAAAAATTAATCTCGCATCAGGAAAGCGTGCAGCATCAGTGCACCACATGGCGCTGACGGGATTAAGATTTAATTAGGCTTAACTAATATGTTTTAATGGCTAAAATTTTTAAAAATCATAACTAATTATAAAAAAATCATAAAAATATAAATAAATGCTCATTTTAAAGGTATGTTAGAGGAGAATTTATAAAAAATATTCTTAATTAATTTTGAATAGTAATTATAGCTTAATTATGATTTAATTAAAAAATTAATTAGCTTAATTACTCTTTAATTACTTAAGTAATTAATCCCAAACTTTGTGGGTTAATTTAATGGGATGACCTCTGCTTCCCCTAATTTTTTTGGGATTTATTGATTAATTAATTATGAAAATTAGTTAATTAAGCTCGAATTACTCCCCTAATTTAATTAAGGGTTAATTAATCACTTGAAAAGTAATAATTTAATTAATTAAGTTGTTAATCACTATCCAATAGTGAATGGACTAATGGAATGGGATTGAGGCCTCCACCCTGATCTATTTTTCTAAGTTCATTTCATTAATCAAACTAATTAAGGCTTAATTAATTAATTAAATTACTTAATTTATTAAATTGAAATCATAATCATATCAAAGCTTAATTGATGAGATCTTGGGTAGACCCTTAGGTGTTCAACAACCTAAGAAAATTTTAAAGAAATTATAGTTAGCCCACATGTGTGGGAGAATTATAGAGTACTTAATTAAGTTTCTTTAGCTTAATTAACTATTAATTATGAGCCAATTGCATTAGGCCCTTTCATTTCTTAGGATCATTACTAATTTAATTTCTAATGCATGTGTATATCATGTTGTCTCATAATTGTTTGGGTAATTATGCTAAGGCAATATAGGAAAGGATAATTAATGGATTTAATGCATATTACAAACTAATTAACTCATAAAATCAACTTAGTTATTCTTCATTAAACCAAACTAATCAACAAACATGAGAATGGGTTAGGATCAACAAGCCTTTTCTCACATCCTTAAATCAAATCAAAATATGAAATTATAAATGACATTACGGAAGCTTTGGTTTATCTTTAATGATTTTATTTGATATGATTGTCTTTAGGAATTAATTTGATTGAATGAAATCATGTGTTTATGTTTATTTATTCCTTTCCAATCATGTTAAATATTGTATGCCATTTGAAATCACGCACTCATCTTTTCATAGTTAATTGAATCAAAAGGTTTTACTTTGTGTAAGCTTGAATCTATTGGATTAATTTACAATATGTGTGGATATTATCACTAGTAAATTCAAATTATTTTTACAAAGTTTATGAATCAATTACATTGATTAGAGTAATAGTAGCTATGAACATATACATAGGTTTGCATGTGCTTATAGCTTAGACATGTGAAGTAAAGCTTTCTTTTTCTTAATCCATATGTAGTTTTACATGTATTTGAATGTTAATAAGTATATAGTCCGGACATCCAGGAAATACGAGGCTTTAGTTAGCCCCAAGGAGGTCATTTGATTATCTCACTTCCCTGATTAAGAATGATATGTACTTATTTGATTTCATTTACATGTGTTCCTACATTAGAAGTTGGATAGAACTTTACTCCATATACATAAATGTTTTAATCAAATAAAAATACAACCTTTGTATGGTTTTCCTTCTTTTATTCATGTATACATCCATATGTATTTGAGAAAAGCAAGTGTTTAGTCTGGACATCCTGGGAATACGAGGCTTTAAGTAGCCCCAAGGAGGTCATTTGATTACCTCACTTCCCTGGTTAATAATGACATGTACTAGCTTATGTCTCTTATACATGTGTGTGTGTATTTAATTATGGAATTGAACCCCTTTTCTTTTATCAAAGATACATGCATTAATAATTGATTGAGTGATTGAATTAGTTGGTCATGTGATTTGGAGCTTTCTTTCCTACATTCATGCATACAAATTTGCATATGCTTGAATGCAAATGGGTATATAGTTTGGACATCCCGAGAATACGAGGCTTTAGTTAGCCCCAAGGAGGTCATTTGATTACCTCAGTTCCTTGGATAATAATGACACATTCCTATTCAATTTCATTCTTATGTATTTTTATATAAGAATTTAGATAGAGCTTTAAACTAATATGATTAAATAATTCAGTCACATAAAATACTATAAACTTCACATACACATACATTTATCATTTAAGTATGTTAAAATATGTTGCATGTATAGATACACTTAGGATTAAATCATATGCATGTTTCATGTGATGGAAAGGAATGATTTAATATATATCATGTGGTAGTAGTTCAATCAAGTTAATCTTAAGATGCCTTTCATATTGAATAAAAGTATTTAAAGTGAACCTAAACTTAGGATTAATTAAATCATTTAGTAAGCCATTCATTAAAGAGAACTAAATCAAATTAATATGCATTAGAAAGTGGCTTATGGTAAGGATGATAGAGGGAAATCCTTTTTCTTCTCTTTATAACACTTAGATGCTAAATCATGTGAAACAAAACAAAATATAAATAAAAAAAAATCAACTAAATAACTTGAAGTGAATCCAACCTTTTATGCTAAATTAAATCCTTCCAAACTTAGAAAATCATAACTCTAATGCCTAGTAAGACATACCACACTAAGCCTTAACACACACCTTATAACTAAGTCACCTTTGATAGTCCTACCTTATGGTTGGTAGACTACCCCTTTGGATTTATAAACATGAGATAGACTAAGGCTGATATAGCCCCTTCTTAGTGGGTCCATTACACACTGATAGGGTACAGGAATCAAATCCATCACATTTAATCAAGTTCACATCCCTAGCGGATTCCTTCTTTTATGCCCTCAGCATAAACCTCGAGCATGCCATGTCCAATGCATATGTGATCCCCTAGCGGATCTTCCTTCATGTCCTTGACATGAAATTCTCATCAAATCCTTCTAGCTCTCTTATGCCCTTGGCATAAGTTGAGTTGCATTGCACTAAGATCATGATTCTATCAACCTTTTGGGTTTAGGAATAGATCATTTCTATTAGCACTTGCAATCCTTTGGATGTTGTTGATCATCTCGATCAACTCCAATACGTGCGGTGTGCATTGTCAGTTACACCACACCTATTGGGGGTCCTTTTATTGACCTCACTTTTAGAGTGAGTTCTCAATCTCTTCATCTTAGACTTAGGAGTCTTCTAGACACTAAGACTTCCCTAGTCATAGGACACTTCTAGAAATTAGGTAAACAGTTAACCTAAGCCTAGAGACTTAGAAGGGTTAATCATAGGAACAAGCTATGCTTTAGGACTAAGGGAGATCCACCTACCCTAAGGCTTAAACCCAATCCATGCTCACCTTCTTAAACTAAACCTCAAATTCAATTCAAATACCAAATCCAAACTCCAAGTCAAATGAATGAAGCCCATGATCAAATCCAAACTCAAAATCAACCTAAGTCCTATAATTTTATCTTATAGACTTAGCCTTGGCCAAAGTCAGATCAATCCAAACTCAAGTGATTTCCTCAAATATCAATTCAACCCTTCAATCAATCTCTCAAACTTACAATCGAACCTAACTCCAAACTAAATTTTCTAAAATCTACAATCATACCAATTCTTACCTAAGCCATGTGACTTACTTTCATGAACTTAGCCAAAATTCAATTCAAATTAATCGATTTTCCCATAAACAATTTATATCTTTAATTACCTTCCCAAATATAAATCAAATATACATTCAAATGATCAAAACTAAATCAAACTAAATCAAATTAAATCAAAACCCTTCCTATGCCATAAGAATCAACCATCATTAGGTTAGCCAAATCTTAACCGAAATCACTTCAAACTCAATTAATTTTTTTAATGAATCAATCATATCTTCAATCATCTTTAGAAATATAAATAAAATATACATTTAAATCATCAAAACTAAATCAAAGTAAATCAAAATCCAAACCTAAGCACATGACCCAACTCCATGGACTTAGCCATATTCTCTCATTCCAAAAACAAAATTCAATTGATTTTCTCACAAATCAGTTATTCCTTAAAACATCTCTCCAAATATAAATGAAATCTACAATTATCAAGCCAAATCAAAATCAACCCAAGTCAAACCCACCTTAGCCCATTTGACTTATAATATTCAAATGAACCAAAACCCATTTGAACCCAAACCAATTGCAATTCAATTTATATGTAAATCCCAAATCCATATATAAACTCAACTAAATCAAACTCAATCCAAAATCAAGACAACTAAACATAATTGGCTCATTTGACCTATTTGAACCAAAATCCAATTCAATTCAAATCAAAGAGACTTAAGCCAATCCAAACTTCATAACATGATTGTTGATCATCCTAGGTTGATCAATTATCATAAATTGGGTCAAACCAAGTCAACCTAGCCCTTTGACCAAGTCAACCTTCTTATCCCATATGAACCCAAACTAGCCAAATTACAACCTAAGCCAATTCTATTGAAACCAATGATTCATACCCATCCAAAATCATTACTTGAACATGACTTGACCTTCAATTGAGCCAAACTAAACCCAATTGGCCCTCTTGACCCAAGTTGACCCAAATTTACCTAAAAGACCAAATTGGGTCAAATCAAAATCTAAATAAAATTGATTGGAAACAATGGCTCATGTTCATTCCAAATTGATTGTTGAACTTGACCAAAGCCTCAATTGAGCCCAAGACCCACTAGACCCAAATCACTTATTGACCCAACTTAACCTAGAGTGTCAAACCAACCTAAAAACCAATCAAATCTAAATTAACCTTAACCAAAGCCTACAACCCATTCCAAATGATCAACCAAACCCAAACCAAGTGATGACCCATGCCAATTTGGTCAATTGGGTCAAATTAGTCAACTTGACCCATTTGACCTAAATAAACTCAAATGAATCAAAACCAAATCTAAACCAAATTGGACCAAACCAATGACACCAATACACTCCAAATGATCATATGAATGTGACCCAACTCTTGATTTGACCCAATTTGACCTAAATGGGTCAAATTGAGCCAAATAAAATAAAATGAGCTCCAAATAATATGAAATTTGGCCCAACCCACTTTTGACTCATTTTAAATCTGTCCAAATCAAATCCAATGCCAAATGACCATCCTACCATTGGGCTAGGGGTATCATATGAGGCAAATCACCCTTGTAAGTGGTCATTTTCATTCCTTGACCACTTATCACTCTTCATTGGTCCACCTAGGCTCTTAGGACACTGCCTAGCCTAAGATAAAGGTGGTTGGGTCGGCCATGACCCATGGGGAGGTGAATCACCTCACCTCCCCCATCAGAGCACTTGAAAAACCAAGGACACCCACTAATCCCCCTTGGTAGCCACCTCTCATGCCTTGGCCACTCAAACTGAGCCACCTAAGGAGATTCTCTGCCATTCCTAGCCACCACCGGTGGCTAAGCATCCATAAGAAGACAAACAAGGCTGAACCATATGATCAAGGGGGAAGGGGGTATACACCGCCTCATTTCCACTCAATCCCATAGGAATTCATTCCCTAGAGCAAAAGAACCTAAGACGAGCCACCAAGAGCTTCCTAGAGAGTTCCCAAGCTTCCCCAACTTCCACAATCTCAGTTTTCTCCAAGATGAAATAGAACAACAACCCATTCGATCTTGCTCCAAACTCAACTAAAGTGTAATTAACTTTGCACACACCTTCCTTGGAGCTAGTCGAGCAAGAACAAAACATCCCCCAAGCCCTCCGACCACCTACACCTTGAGTGTTGGCCTTTCAAGCAAACCACCTCAAATTGGAGCTCGTGCTAATCAGCGGAGCTTCCTCTCCACTAGACGAAGCTTCTTCAATCAGATTTGGCACTGATCTTGAGCTCCGGTGAGGTATGCTATTAAAATCAATCCTTGTATGAAAATGAGTTAAAGATTTTTGAAGAAAACTTACATATCATGTGATCTTGGTCATTGGATCCCTTTGTATCCTCCCTGCGAAGGTGTGGGATTAATTTGAGATCGATCCAAGCTCAGGTGAGCTCGAATCGATTGAAGGAAGGCAGATAGTGTCCGTATTCCATCGATCAATATACGAGGGATCACACACCGCACGTTTCCCGTGATTGGGACAGATGGTCATGATTAAATATGTTGGAATTATCCTATTTTATCCTTTAGCACCATGAGTTTAGTCATGGCCGTTCGATCTTAGATCGTATGACGCATGAGAAAGCGCGTTCCACCGCCACCACACAAGCCCTGACTCAGATTATTTTTAATAACCAATCTTGCAGTGCCACATGGAAAGTGCATCATGTCAGTGTGCCATGTGGCACTGACAAGATAAGATTTAATTAGGCATAACTAATGTGTTTTAATGGCTGAAACTTCTAAAAATCATAACTAATTATAGAAAAATCATAAAAGTACAAATAAATGTTCATTTTAAAGGTATTTTAGAGGAGAATTTATTAAAAATATTCTTAATTAATTTTGAATAGTAATTAAATCTTAATTAAAATTTAATTAAAAATAATTAACTTAATTACTATTTAATTTCTTAAGTAATTAATCCCAAAGTTTGTGGGTTAATTCAAGGGATGACCTCTGTCTCTCCTAGTTTTCTTGGAATTTATTGGTTACTTAATTAGGAAAATAGTTAATTAAGCTCTAATTACTCCTTTTATTTAATTAAGGGTTAGTTAATCACATGAACAGTAATAAATTAATTAAGTTGTTAATTACTATCCAATAGTGAATGGACTAATGGAATGGGATTGAGGCCTCCTCCCTAATCTATTTCCCTAAGTTCATTTCATTAATGAAACTAATTAAGGCTTAATTAACTAATTAAATTACTTAGTTAATTAAATTAAAATCATAATCATATCAAAGCTTAATTGATGAGATCTTGGATAGACCCTTAGGTGTTCAACAACCTAAGGAAATCTTAAGGAAATTATAGTTAGCCCACATGTGTGACAGAATTATAAGAGTACTTAATTAAGTTTTCTTAGCTTAATTAACCATTAATTATGAGTGAGTGAGTGACTGTGAGTATGAGTGTGAGAGTGAGTGAGTGAGTTAGTGAGTGAGTGAGTGAGTGAGTTGTGAATAAAAAATAAAAAATAAAGTACCCTTAGGTGTTCAACAACCTAAGGAAATCTTAAAGAAATTATAGTTAGCCCACATGTATGGCAGAATTATAAGAGTACTTAATTAAGCTTCCTTAGCTTAATTAATCATTAATTGTGAGTGAGTGAGAGTGAGTGAGTGAGCGAGTGAGTGAGTGAGTGAGTGAGTGAGTGAGTTGTGAATAAAAAAAATAAAAAAATAAAAAAAATAATTAATTGTGAGCCAATTGCATTAGGCCCTTTCATTTCTTAGTGTCATTGCTAATTTAATTTCCAATGTATGTGTATATCATGTTGGCCATAATTATTTGGGTAATTATGCTAAGGCAACATAGAAAAGGGTAATTAATGGATTTAATGCATATTATAACCTAATTAACTCATAAAATTAACTTAATAATTCTTCATTAAACCAAACCAATCAACAAACATGAGAATGGGTTAGGATTAGCAAACCTTTTCTTGCATCCTTAAATCAAATTAAAACTTGAAATTAAAAATGACATTAAGGAAAATTTGGTTTACCTTAAATGATTTTATTTGATATGATTGTCCTTAGGAATTAATTTGATTGAATGAAACCATGTGTTTATGTTTTTTTATTCCTTTCTAATCATGTTAAATGTTGTTTTCCATTTGAAATCATCTATTCATCTTTTAAAAGTTAATTGAATCAAATGGTTATCCTTTATGCAAGCTTGAATGTTTTGGATTAATTTATAATATGTGTGGCTACTATCACTAGTAAATTTATATTATTTTTACAAAGTTTATGAATTAATTACATTGATTAGGGTGATAGTAGTTATGAACATATACATAGGTTTGCATGCGCTTTTAGCTTAGACATGTGAAGTAAAGCTTTCTTTTCTTTAATTCATATGTAGTTTTATATGTATTTGAATGTTAATAAGTATATAGTCCAGACATCCTGGGAATACGAGGCTTTAGTTAGCCCCAAGGAGGTCATTTGATTACCTCACTTCCATGGTTAACAGTGACATGAACTTATTTCATTTCATTTCCATCTTTCCGACATTAGAATTTGGATAAAACTTTACTCCATATGCATAAATGTTTCAATCAAATAAAAATACAACCTTTGCATGGTTTTCCTTTCTTTATTTATATATACATCCATATGTATTTGAGAAAAGCAAGTATTTAGTCTGGACATCTCGAGGAATATGAGGCTTTAAGTAGCCCCAAGGAGGTCATTTGATTACCTTAATTCCCTGATTAATAATAACATGTACTAGCTTATGTCTCTTATACATGTGTGTGTATTTAATTATGGAATTAGAACCCATTTTATTTTATCAAGAATACATGCATTCATAATTGACTAAGTGATTGAATTAATTGGTCATGTGATTTGGAGCTTTCTTTCTTACATTCATGCATACAAATTTACATATATTTGAATACAAATGGGTATATAGTTTGGACATCCCGGGAATATGAGGCTTTATTTAGCCCCAAGGAGGTCATTGATTACCTCACTTTCCTGGTTAGCAATGACACGTACCTAATCAATTTCATCCCTATGTATTTTTGTATAAGAATTTAGATAGAGCTTTAAACTAATATGATTAAATAATTCAATCACATAAAATGATATAAACTTCACATACCCATACATTCATCATTTAAGTATGTTAAAATATGTTGCATGCATATATAAACTTATGATTAAATCATATGTATGTTCCATGTGATGGAAAGGAATGATTTAAAATATATCATGTGATAGTAGTTCAATCAAGTTAATCTTAAGATGCCTTTCATATTGAATAGGAGTATTTAAAGTGAACCTAAACTTCGGATTAATTAAATATTAGTAAGCTATTCATTAAAGAGAACTGAATCAAATTAATATGCTTTAGAAACTGGCTTAAGATAAGGATGAAAGAGGAAAATCTTATCTTCTTTTTATAACACTTAGATGCTAAGTGTAAATCTTGTGAAACAAAACAAAATATAAATTAAAATTCTCAACTCAACTAAACAACTTGAAGTGAAACCAACCATTTATGCTAAATTAAATCCTTCCAAACTTAGAAAATCATAACTTTAATGCCTAGTAAGACATACCACACTAAGCCTTAACACACACCTTAGAATTAAGTCACCATTTTCGCCCTAACTTAGGATGGTGTATGTATGGTGTATGTTTCATTTTGTGATGTAATGTTTTTAGACTGGATGTTAGGGTGTATGCTTCGTAGATTAGATGGTAGGCTGATAGTAGCCTAATCATGTTTTCTGTTGGGGATTATGCTTAAGAGGATGCTTAAAAATAAATATAAATACTCTCTTTGTAGGTTGCTTAAACCCTTAATCATAATCTAAGTTAGGATAGGTGGGCTTGGTTACCCTTATGCAGGGTGCTAAGTCCAAATCATACATATAATTGCTTGGGATTGTATGTATGTTTAGATAATGATTATTTTGCAGGTGTAGTTAGATTTACTTTTCCTATTTTCAATGTAATTTTACATTAGGAATTAGGATTAATGCTATGGGGATTAGGATGAGCATTGGCTAGAAGGCCTTGTCTTGGGGTGCTATGTGATGCCTTAAGGTCCTACAAATCAAAGAAGCAGGAATGAAAGAAATGAAGACATGAAAGATGAAGAACGAAGACCCCCATAGCATTCACCTTTTTTTATAAATTCTAATTATTTTTTTGTAATTCTAGGTTGCATAAGGGTAGAGCTTGGCTACCCATGTTTTCTTCATTTTGGGTTGTACGGTGGCACCCAACTGCACCAGCCTATTATTCTTTTATGGTAGTTATAAAATTGGTTGATGTTATGTTTAGATTGTGCATTAGGATGACATGCTCTTCATAATTTCTTAAATGATTGATGCTTTAATGTGTGGCCTGGATACGATTAGGCTCTTAGAGAAAAATTAATTTTTCTATCCCAATTAATCACTCATAACTAAATTTTAAATAATTCATAACCTCAACATAAAGCTTAGGCATTAAAATAAGATAATTAAAAGATTTAGCAACCCCTTAGCTGAATGTTGTATGTCTTACATCATGCATGCATATTTCTTCTTCTTTGAAATTGGGGGATCTCCAACCTTATATGATCGGAGAATGCTTGGTTTGTGAGGGCATCTGTTGTGGTGGAGAACACCCTCTTCTCGCTGATTCAGCCAATAATCCATTTCATCATTATGGAGAAAAATTTCTATATGGTCACCTTCAAATCGATGGTGAAAGAGAAAGGAGGCATGGATATAGAAATTTGTCTTTTCAAGATGCCATGCAGATTCGTAGATGTGCTAATTCAAGTGATTGGATACATCATCAAGAAAATAGTGTTCTATCTCAAAAGACAAAAGTCACTACCCTTTAATAGATCTAATCACCTCAATAAGGACTCCTAAGGACGATGAGTCTGCATATGTACCAGATATTCTTTCGCTACTTTACATGAAAAAGTAAAAGCGGTTTATTTTTTAAGGTTCATTAAGTTCCTACAGGCAAGCCCCCCATAGTTAATTACATCTAAGGAATGGGATCCTTAGAAAACTCGATTAAGGTTAATGATCGTTGTCTTCAAAGATTTCAATAGGAAAGGACTATCAATTGATTAGTTCATTTTTGAAGATCAAATGGGATTGATCAAATTGAAGGAGTTATTATCGAAGCCAAAATAAAGATAAGTAGGAGATGACCATGATGCTAGGAAACCTAGCGGACAATCTCAAACTATCCTATAGTTGGGCTTTATATTTTTGAAATTGATTTAATATGTTTGAGTTAAAATTTTCATTAGAAATTTAGGACTTATGTTTCCTTAACACAAGATTAAGGAAATGCCTAAGAGGTGAGAAATTTTGCTTATGGCCCACAAAGAGGAGAAGCAACCTCAGAACCTAAATCTAGGGAACTTTAGCGAGGGCCGAAAGTACAACCTAAATCTATGGCAAAAAAGGGTATTTGGTTTGTCTCCACAAGAGAGGACAAACCACCCAACAACTTGGACTTACAACTGCCTGGAGGTGGCTGCCAACTAACTCCTATGATTTTAAATACATGTAGGCAAGTCTTTATGCTTATGCAAGATAGCTAGGCTATTATTTATTTGGAAAGAGACTAAGTCCTTAACTCACTCCCTAAAGAGACTAGATCATGTAAAGGGCATGCTTCAAATGACCTAAATCTAATGTAATTCAAATTTTATTTTATTCTCATTTTTAGACAATTATTTTTGACTTAGACTATTAGGATTCATATGCCTAATGCATGAGAAGTAAAGTATTGGCCAAAATTAACGAGAAGGGAGGAGGTGTGTTTCCACCATGGCTCTCGAAAGTCAAGCCAAGTTTCTCAGGCAAAGGTGGAATCCCTCCAATCAAGAGTAAAATAAGATGCTATTATGCATGATATTGCAAAATAAATACTCATCCAGCTAAGGGTTTGCTAATCTTTTATCTTGATTATAAACCTAAGCTTTAGGTGAGGTTATGAGTTTTTTATTTTAATTTTGAGCTGTTAAGTTTGGTAAAAGATTTATTTTCCCCTAAAGAGCCTAATCCACATCCAGGCCATACATAAAGCAAGAAAAAAATTAAGAAAAGATGTCACTTAATGCATAAGCTAAACAAATCATCAATCAATTTATAAAGCTAGTCTTAAAAAGAATAAAAGGCCATTGTGGTCGGGCACCACCGCACAAACACAAAAATATAAATTGGGTAGTTGAGCTCTACCCTTATACAACCCAGATTACAAATAAATTAAATTACAATTAAGCAAGGAATTCATTATTATGGGGGCCTTCATGCTTTATTTCTTCTTTCTTCTTTAGTTCCTTCTTTTGGATGGTTGGAAGGTAGATGCTCCAAGGCTTCACATGGTGCATATGGTAGGATCTTATGACCAATGCTCATCCTAATCCCCATAACAATCATTCCAAAATTCTAATTGCACAAATTTATATGAAAAGGAAAAGAATGGAAATCTAACTAACACCTGCAAAATAGAGGTCAGCTAAAACAAACCACACAAATCCCAAGCATTTATATTGGACCTATCACCCCACACATGGATGACTAAGTTCACCTGGCCTATTAGATTATGCTTAGGGATATAAAGCACCTGCAAGCAAAAACATTTATATTTTTATTTATGATAGTGCCCCTTAAGCACAATCCCTTATAGAAAATAATGATTAGACTAAGAGTGTCCTACCATTCATTCTACGAGTATGCACCCTAACATCCAGTATAAAATATATATCACAAAACAAAACAAAATATCAAACCATACACTACCCTAACCTAAAGCTAGAAGTGGTGACTTAGGTTAATGTGTGTGCTTTGAAAGTTTGTGTGGTATGCTTAGCTATGGCTTTAAGTTAAAATTTTCTAAGTGTGAAAACATGTTCAACTTAGAGGAGAGTTTTATTTAAGTTGTTTAATTATTTTAGGATTGATTTTATTTCATGTTTTGATTAAGTTCAAATAAATTCTACAATTAATTACTAAGTTGTAAAGAGAGGGAAAGAGAAGAGAACTTCTCTTTCCTTCTCTAACCTAAGTAATTTCTAAAGTAGGTTCACATTTTAGTTTTGTTTTAGTGAAAAATGTTTTTTTTAATGCCTTTAATATATCTAACAAACCTATTCAAAAGAAAGATATTTAACATTTTGACACACATATATCCCCATAAAGCATGAAAATGAAACATACATGATGCTTTCTTAAGAAATTTGGAAGATGAAAGCATGATTTTTCTTAAGTAGAAAAGGGTTTCACATATACATATGAAAGTAAGAAGCCATAAGTGAGTACGCCATTGTTAACTAGAGGTGTAAGGTACAAGACCTACTTAGGGCTACTTAAAGCCTCATCACCGGATCCGATTACCACTTTCCTTAAATACAAACATGTGTATAAAAGAAATAGATTGGAAAGAAATGAATGCAAATTCATTTATTTATTGTATTTAATTTATGTACAAACATAGGTGTAATAGCATAGGAATGAATAGGATAGTGTTAGCTTCTTTTCGAATGAACCATACATCTTACCAATTCCTATTCAAAACTATAATAACATAAAAGAGAAGGGAAACCTATACTAAGCACATCCTTATATCTTACTCACATGCAAGCTTATAATTAAAATGTAAGTAGCACACTTTCAAATTTGATAATTAATTTATATATTTTGAAAATAATTTGAATTTAGTAGTGGTAATAGCCACTCATATTTCTACTTTAGTCAACATATGCAAATTTAACATAAAGTAAACAATTTCATTTTTAAATTTGAATTTGCAAAATATGGATGCATAAAATCACATGACATACAAATATAACAAGTTGGCGAAAGAATCAAAGCAATGAAAGCATGCAAACACATTGAATTTAATTAAATCCTAAAGACATTCTCATGTAATAAGAAGGTTTAAAATAAATCAAAGTTAATTCAATGTGATTTTTGTTTGATTTTAAGTTTGATTTAATTTTGAAAGTGTGAGTTGAGTTTGTTGTTCCTAACCCATTACCACATGTGTTTTATATTTTTGTTTAGTTTTTAGATGATTAGATTCATTTTTAGATATTGATTAGGTTAAGTATGAATTAAGCAAGTTAATTAATCCTTACCTACACCACCTTAACATAATTAACCAAGTAATTATGAGCCAATGAGATGACATAAAAACTCATAAGGAATTTAAATTTGTAATGCACCTAGGAATAAAAGGTCCTAATGCAATTTGGCTCATGATTAATAGTTAATTAAACTAAGGGGTTTAACTTTAGTAATTTCAAAACCCCCTTTCACACATATGAATTGGGTTTTGATTTTCTTAATTGAACTTAGGCTCTTAAACACCCAAGCATCTACCCAAAGTAGATTAATTAAGTTCTGGAAGGTTTTAAAATTTTATAAATTAATTAAGGGGATAATTAATGAATTAACCCTTAATTAAGAGAAGATTAAGGAAAGAAAAAGGGGGTTTAGGGAATAGCTTAGGGGAAATACCCAAAAGTATTTTCTAAACCTCCTATTCACTGGATCTAACCTTAATCAACCTTAATAATAGATTAAAACACTAATCCAAACCCTAATTATCCTTAATTACATAAGGCGGGTAATTAACAAACACATTTGCAATTCCTCCAATTAAGCATTAAATAAATCTCAAGAAAATTAGGGGAGGTAGAGGTCATCCCTTAAAATATACCTAAGAAGTTTGGGATTAATCAGAGGATTAATTAAGAAGTAATTAACAAAATAAAATTTATAAACTCAAAATTAGAGAAAAGGATAACTCAAAATTCATTGATATTATTTTTAAAATATTCTAGGTTGAATTATGTTTCCATAGGATTTTACCTCATATTTTTCTAAATTTTATTGAGAGAGATATAAATTTTAGAATATCAGGAGATTAATTAGAATTAATTAAATCCCTAACTAATCCTCGCACTTGTGGTGGCGGTCGGCACTTTACATGCCATCACATCGGGTGGCGGCGTGGCGGAGGGATGCGCTTTGATCCTTATCGTTCGATCAAGGATTGAATAACTAGGGATCATCCTGTGGTTTATAAAAGGGTAAAGGATTTCTAAAACGTGGGAATAATTGTGGCCATCCGTCCAAAATGTGCGGATGGATGGCTATGATCACCCGAGTTCTTCCCTTAGGATCAACAAAGGTCATCCATGATCTTAGTAAAGATCTGAGCTTGATTGAGCTTCGATTGGAATAAGACTTTACCCACACCATCTAAAGCTAATAAGGAGCATGTCCAACAGTGGATTTTGCATGACTTGACAATTCCTTCCACAAAAGACCAACACCTCCTAAGCTAAGTGGTTGAAAAATTTTATACCTTGCCGGAGGTGATAACCGACACTCGAGCTCGATGGCGTAGCTTCGTCTAGTAGAGATGAAGCCCTGTCGAAAGTTTCAAGCCCTAGGGTTGAGTGGATCTTCTTATGGACCAACAACACTTCACTTCCTTTGCAACTTTAATCTAATTGAGGCTCTCCTTGCTTTGGGAACTCAAGTGAGAGCTTGAGTGCACTCAGATTGATCCTCCAAGGGAGTGTGCAAGAGCAATTGGGATGGGTTTGAGTGTAGAGGAAGTTGAAGGTTCAAGTGAGCTCCCTTATTTTTCAATGGAGAAAACCAAGAAGTAGTTATTTCAAATCCTTCTTAGAAGGCTTAGGATGGCTCTTTGATCTTTCATAACATTCTCTAGTCTTCAATTGAATGAGGGAATGATAATTTCAAATTGAATTAGGGGGGTGTGGGGGTGGTGGACGGTATATCTCCCCCTATGGCAATCAGACAGCCACACCTCCCTTACCATTTTGATCCAATTAACCACATTGAAGGGGTTGTTTGATCTATTAGCTCTTTGCACATGGACAATTTGAGGCCTTGAGTGGATTGCCAACCTCTCATGTGCATCAAATTGAGTGGAAGGAGGATTTGGAATGAGCCAATTTGGCCCATGGGGCCGGGTTTGACCTTGGGTCCATTTGGGCTGACCCAAACCCATTTGGGTTGGGTGCACCGCTCTTCATTAGGTCCACTTGAGCTATTAGGAAGGCATCAAGTTGATATAAAGAGGGTATGACCAAATTACCCATAGATTAGTCCATAATTTGTTCTATGGTCTAGGGGTAGGATGGCTATTTTGTTGATTTTTTAATTTAGATATGTTGGGTATGTGGAGAAACTAGGTTTGGCCAAGTTTCATGAGGTTTGGAATTCATTTGATATGGTTTGGCTCATGTTGATCCATTTAGGACAAAATGGGTCAACTTGGGTCAAGTTGACCAATTGATCAAATTGGGTCAAACCAAGGGTTGGGTCAAGTTCATATGACCATTTAAAATATTTTGGGTGCTTTGGTTTGGTTCAATTTGGATTAGTTTTGAATTTGGCTCATATGACTTCACTTAGGTCAAATGGGTCAAGTTGACCTATTTGACCCATTTGACCTATTTGAGGTAGGTCAAGGTAGGTTTAGGTTTGGTTATTCATATGGAGTAGATTGGTATCTTTGTTTCCAATCAATTTGAGTTAAGTTTGAATTTGGCTCAACATGACTCCTTTAGGTCAAGTTGGGTCTAAGGTCAATCAGGCTAGGTTAGGTCTAATTGGCCAATTCAGGCTTTGGTCAAGTTCAACAAGTGATTTAAAATGAACTTGACCTATTAGTTTCAATCAATTTGGCCTAAGTCAAGTTTTGACACATTTTGACTTTTAGGTCACGTTGGGTCAACTTGACCAAGCTCAAATAAATGTCATGTTCAAGTTCAAACATAGGTCATGAATGTGGAACTTAGATCAATGGTTTCAATTGGTCTATGATGAATTTTGCTATGTTGGCTAAGTGTTGACTTGGTCAACCCTTGACTTGGTTTGACCCAATTTGATTTATTGATCATCTCATGATGATTGTTGATCATCATGATGAGAGGCATAGGTGAGTTTAGTTCAATCCAAGGTTAGAATTTGGGTCAAATGGCTTGGGTCATAAAGTTTGATTTGAGATTGATTTATATGGACTTACTTTGATAATTTCATTCAAAGGAAGAATATGAAAGGATTTAGGGTTTGATTTTTGAATTGATTTTGATTTAGTGATTGAATTTTGTATTTATATTTGGATTCATGATTGTAGGGTTGATTGAATCATGAAGGAAAATCAAGAGTTTTGCTTGATTTGAAATTTATTTGGCTAAGTTCAAGGTTTTGATTTGAAAGGCTTAGGTTGGATTTGAGTTTGATTTTTGGATTTGGTTTTGATTGCTTGAATTTATATTTCATTTATATATGTGAATATAAATGAGAATATAAATGGATCATGAGAAAATTTCAAAGGTTTGAAGTGATTTGATCATGACTTAGGCTAAGTCCATTAAGAGGGATTTAAATGAGTTACGAAAATTTATAGTAGGGATTTGAATTTTTGAATTTGGTTTGATTGATTTATATTTATATTTCATTTATATATGTGCATATAAATGAGGATATAGATGAATTATGAGAAAATCCCATGAATTTGAATTGATTTGATCATGATTTAGATTAAGTCTTTAAGGGAAAATTAAGGACTTAAGAAAGATTTTATATTTGGAATTTAATTTGAGGATTTGATTTGATTGATTTGTATTTATATTTCATTTATATATGTGAATATAAATGATAATATAAATGAATTATAAGAAAATCTCGGATTTGATTTGGTTTAGATCATGATTTTGGCTAAGTCTTTAAAGGAAAGTTTAAAGACTTAGGAAATTTTTGGACTTAAGAATTTTCATTCATGGGTTTCAATCATAGATTTCAATCATCGACTTCAATAATATGGAGTTGATTTTAGTTTGGAGAAAATCAATTTAGATTGATTTGGAGTTTGACATGAAGGAAGGAAAGTGAGGAATGGTTTAAGCTAAGGGTAGGAAATTTTCTTAACACCTCTAAGGCATGACCTATTCCTATGACTAACTCTTCTAAGTCTCTAGCGATAGGTTGAGTGTTCACCTAATCACTAGATATATCTTAAGAATAGAGAACTCTTAAAGTCTAAGAGAAATCATATGTCTAAGATGAAGGGGTTGAGAGCTCATTCTAAAAATGAGGTCAACAATCATGCATTTAGGCGTATAAAAATTCTAAAGCCTTTATCAAAATGATGTGTCAAAATTTAAATAAAATTTGAAAGGATTTTATATTAGATTAAGTCATTAGTCATACTAGTCATGCTCTAACCTCTTAGGGAATGGGTTTAAGGATTTTAGTCTCTTTCTAAATAAATAATAACCCAACTATCTTATAATTTTATATGACTGGACTACATGGTTTTCAAAATCTTAGGAGTTAACTGGCAGCCACTCTAGGTAGTTGTAAGCCCAATAGTTGGGCGGTTTATTCTCTCTTACAGAGGTAAATCTTATGCCCATTGTTGGTTTGATTTAGGTCTTGCTTTAGCTCTTGCGAAAGCTCCTTAGATTTATGATTTGAGATTGCTATTTCCTTTAAGCTACAAGCATAAATCCACACCTCTTAGGCATTTCTACAACCTTATGTTGGGGGATTATATGCCCTAGCAATCTAATAAAATTCAACTCAAACAAAATAATTTTGTTCAATTTCAAATAAATAAAGCCCAATCATAGGATATATTGGAATGCTCACTAGGCTTCCTAATATCATGAGCATTTCCTACTTCCTCCCTTTGGATTCCAAAAATAAGTCTTCTCCTTGAACTTTCCCAATTGATTTTTTAAATACAGCCAATCCTTTGATAGTCTAAACTTGAAATCTTTGGAGACCCTAATTTTCTACTTTAATCGAGAGTATTCCTAAGGAATTCACCTTCCTGAGGATGTGATTTACTATGGAGGTCTGCCTCCATAGGAAACTTTAGAACCCAGTTTAATATAAACCATACTTTATTCATTCATGTAAAGCAGGGGAAAAATCTTTGGTATATTCGAAGACCCATCATGCCTTAAGTGTCTTTATTAGGTGATTAGGTCCATTGAAGGGTGATGCCTCTATCTTTCGAGATAGTACATCATACCTCAATTTCATACCCGATCACCTCAATAAGTGTTCCATACGATCTACGTGGTGTCCCCCCATACATCCAAAAATAAACGCCAGTCTTTTAGTAGCTTAATTGATTTTTTTATCTTACATGTTTTCCTTTCGTGTAGTACTTACTTAGTATCCAACTATTATAAAGAGAAGAAAGTAGTTTAGCCCCCTTCATCTCTATCATAAATTATTTTCTAAAGACAAATTATTATAGCTTTGGTTTTCTTAATGTGCTGCTTGTATAATTTTTATTATTGAGCCTAAGTTTAGATTAGTTCTAAGGAATCTTATTTAAACATGAAAGACATCTTAGGATTAATGAAATCAAGTCATGATCACATGAGTAATATTCCACTACTTCCCTTCATTATCAATAACATTCACATTCTTTCATTTTTAATCCTCTTAATATTTGATTTAATACATACATATACATGCAATATACTCATATTTTTGCACACTTAATAAATGTTAATACATGAATTCAATATAAAAGAGAGATCTCATCTCATTGATAAGTATATGCAAATATGTATTAGAAAATTGAGGAAGTACGGGTCATTGTTAAACCAGGGAAGTGATATTATCTTGGACCTCCTTGGGGCTACTTAAAGCCTCATGTTCCCTGGATGTCCAAACTATATACTTGTTAAATAAAATACATGTACACATATACATGAGAATAAAAACAAAACCATGCAAAGGTTATATTAAATCTTATATTTATAAAAAGTTTAATGGCACGAATAGAAAAGTTTTACCTTAAATTCTAGCACATGTATATATATAAATGAAATCAAGCTAGTACGTGTCGTTAAACAAGAGAAGTGAGATTTTATAAGACCTCCTTGGGGCTACTTAAAGCCTCATATTCCTGTGATATCTAGATTATATACTTGCTAAATCAAATACATGTAGACATGCATGTGGTGTTTTAATTTGAAGTCATAGGGACACCACACATATCAGGGTACTTATCGAAGTGATTGGATGCAGCATTAAGACATGATGTACTATATTGGAAGATAGAAACATCACCCTACAATGGACCCAATAACCCAATAAGAACTTCTAAGGTAGATGAGTCTATGTATATACTAGAGATCTTTTCCCTACTTTACATGGAGAAGTAAAGCATGGTTTATTTTATGCCGGATTCTTTAGTTTTCTATTGAAGCAATCTCTCATTGTTAATTACATCTTAAGAAATGGTAATTTCTTAAAAACATTCTCAATTAAAGTAGTCAACAAGTATATCCAAAGATTTCAAAATTAAACTATCAAAGGATTAGGTATTTTCAAAAATCAAGTGGGGAAAGTCTAAATAGGAAGATTTATTTATAGGGTTCTAAAGGAGAATAAGTAGGAAATGCCCATGATACTAAGAAGTCTAGTAAGTGCTTCAATTTACTCTATAATGAGGCTTTACATTTTTGAAAGTTAAAATTTACTTTTATTTAAATTGGAATCTCGTTAGAATGCTAGGGCTTGTAGTCCAACAACACAAGATTATGAAAATGCCTAAGAGATGAGGGCTTATACTCATTTCTTAAAGAAAATAAGTAGCCTCAAAACCTAAATCTAAAATGCTTTAGAACAAGCTAGAAGTATGACTTAAGTCTAATAGAGAAAATGAGATATAATGATTTTTTTCCACAAGAGAGAATAAACACATCCTGACTCTTCTAGACTTACAACAGCCTAGAGTGGCCGCTAGCTAACACCTCCTACATTTTAGAACAATGTAAGTCAATTTTATGTAGATTCAAGATAGCTAGACTATTATTTAATTAGGAAAGAAACTAGAATCTTAAACTCACTCCCTAAGAGATTAGAATATGATTGGCATGAAAGCATGACTTAGACCAATATCAAAATCTATAACTTTTTAAACCATTTTAACACATTCGTTTGAAGCAAGGCTTAGGAAAATTATGCCTATATGAATGATGAAATTAAGTCATTGGCTAAATTTATTGGAGAAGGTGTTCTTCACTACAAGGGATCACCCTCAAAGGTCAAGCATATCCCCTATCATGCAAGAATGGGGACCCTCCCTATTCAATAGTGGCATAATATGAAATGCATGGTGTGATAACATATAATATTCAGCTAAAGAATTTCTAAATTTTTTATTTATTTTGATTATAAACCTATGCTTTAAGATGATGTCAGGAAAATTTAGTTATGAATTTTTAGTGAGGATAGAAAATTTAATTTTATCCTAAAGGGCCTACTATATCTAGGCCACACTTCAAATCATCACACTTTAACAAACCTATAAAAAGTATGCCATTTCTATTGTGCAAACTAAACACAATAATTAAATATTTGAATTTCATAAAATAATAAGAAGCTGATGTGGCTAGGTACCGCCGTATGCTGTGAAAAAGAAAAAAGAAGTTGGGTAACCGAGCTCTACCCTTATACAACACAGATTGTAATTGAATTTTATAAATGAAAGAAATGTTATGGGGGTCTTCAATCTCTTATTCTTCTTTCTTCCTTTGGATTAGTTTGCTCTAGGATTCATTATGGCCTCCCAGGTCTTTGCCTTCTAGCCATTTCTCATCTTAAACCCCATAGCACCAATCTTAATCCTATTACAAAAATTACATGTTTATGAAAAATAAAGTCTAACTACACCTGCAAAATAGACATTAGCTAAATAAACATATAAGCCAAACAATTATATTTCACATAATTGGACTTAGCACCCTACACTTGTGTAACCAAACTCACATGTCCTAATTGGATTATGCTTAGGGGCATAAGCGACACTTACAAGCAAGGACAATTATATTTATTCATTATTATAACGGACCCTTTGGCACAATCCTTTGCATAAGGCATCATTTGGCTAATAATAACCTAACATCTAATCCACAAACAATCCTAACATCTAGTCTAGAACATTGCATCACCAAACAAAACATATCACCATAACATACATCGGCCAAACCTAATAATAGATTCAATGACATAGCATTCTAATGTGTGTGCTAAGGTTTAGAGTGGTGTGTCTTGATTAAGTTTTAAGAGTATGATTGTCTAAAATTTAGAATTATTTAAGTTAAACATTAGGGGAGGTTTTATATCAAATCTTTGAATGAATTGATTAATTTAATTTATGATTTCTTGTTTCATTTGACACATCTAATTATTATGAAGAGATGAAAGAGGTTTGACCCCCTTTATCCCTACCCTAAGTTATTTTCTAAAGGTATATTACTATGACTTTAGTTTCTTTAGTGAAAAATTAATAAATATTTTATGAAGCCTAAGTTTAGATTAATTTTAAGAAATATTATTTGAACATGAAAGGCATCTTAGAATTAATAAAAATGAGTCACCATTACATGAATAACATTCCACTACTTCTTTTCATCATCAATAGCATACACACTTCCTCATTTTTATTATTCGTGATATTTGATTTAATATACATATTTGTACATGCAATACATTTTTATAATTTTCACACTTGATGATCATTAATGTAGGAATTTAGTAGAAAAGAAAAATTTTATTTCATAGCCAAGCATATGCAGACATGTATTAGAGATTTAAGAAAGTATGTGTCATTGTTAAACTAGGAAAGTGAGATTATCTAAGACCTCATTGGCTGCTTAAACCTCGTGTTCTCAGAATGTCCAAACTATATACTTGCTAAGTTAAATACATGTAAATATATACACAAGCATAGAAATAAAAATCATGTAAAATTTATATGAAAGTAAATCTTTTGTTCATGTAAAGTAAAGTTTTATCCCAAATTTTAGCACACGCATACACATGAATGAAATTAAGAAAGTACATGTTATTGTTAAACTAGGGAAGTGAGATTATCTAAGACCTCCTTGGGGCTACTTAAATTCTTGTGTTCTCGGGATGCCCAAACTATATACTTGCCAACTCAAACATATGTAAACATGCACATGAACCATGAAGGTAAAACAATCTTTTATTATCTTTAAATTATAACTAAATGAAAACTTTATTAAACATTTCTACCCAACATTAACATAAATTTCACATTCTTATTCATCATTAGCTTATAGTTTTAAAAATAATTTGGGATTTATTAGTGATAATAGCCACACCATATAATAGTATTTATCCAATATGAGCAACCTAAATGCAGTCATTTCTTTTAATTCTCTTTTTTTTTTTTGAAAACATGAACATGTAAAATAAATGGCAAGCACATTTATAATGATTGAAAAGAAGTAATTAAATATTTCCACATAACATACTCAATTACATTAAGGCCTTAGGACAATCAAGCCAAATGAATAATCCTTAAGACCAACCAAAGTTTTTATAAGATTTGATTTTGATGTTTGAGTTTTTAAAACCTAAAGAGGAGATATGATACTTAGTATCTATCCCATCCCATGTTGGAGATTTGATATCTTTAAAGAAAGAAATTAAATGGATTTTATCAGTTGATTAGGTTCAAACCATTAAGCACATAAATTTAATTATCCTTTCCTAATCATCTTTAATTTCATTAAATACTTGATCATGAGCTATCAATGATATGCTTTTAGAAAAGTAAAATTTGCAATGCACCTAAAATAATGTAATGTAATTGAGCTCATGCTTAAGAGTTAATTAGATTAAATAAGGAGAGAATCTAAGTTAAATACTCTTATGATTTTTCCATACCAATGAGTTAATCGTAATTTCTTTAATGACTTTATGTTATTAAACACATAAAGGAAAATTAATTAATTATGTTTGAATTATTTGAACCAATTATTAAATTTTTTAATTTTAATTTTATCATTAATTTTCCTAATTATTTCCTAATTATTAAACATGATAATTAACCCTCTCAAGGAAATACAGTTAGAAAAATAATTAGGAAAGAGGATCTAATTATTTCTCCTCACTATTCTCAGTGTGCACAATGGTTAACTATCATTATTTTTAATTTTTACTATTCACCAATTTTAATAAATATTTAACTGATTAAAGAGGGTAATATAGATTTAAATTCCAAATTCTTTGAAATATATGGCAAATAATTTCAAGAAATTTATGGGAGGTAGAGAACATCTCATAGAATCATCCCACTAAATTTGGAATTAATTAGCCAAGTAATTTTGCCTTAATTAAGGTAGTTAACCTAAGCTTCAAACTTTAATTAAGCATTGTTCACTCGACATAAATTAGAGATTTTATTTTTCATAAATTCTCTTATGTCTAATCTTTCCAAAATGGTTATTTGCATTTTTTTGAATTTTTTTTATAATTAGTTATGATTTTTTGAAGTTCTAGTCATTTAATTAAAATTTTGAAGCCTAATTAACTCTTTAAACCATTAGCGCCACATGAATACTAACGTGACAGTGCTTTTCATTTGGCATTGTAGTATTGGCCACTTAAATTGTCTGACACGATAGCTAACTCAGCGATGACTGATGTAGTTTCATCTCGGCCGTCTGATATCGAATCGGATGATCGAGATTAATCTCATGATTTTAATGGGATTAAACCAAAATTTAAAACATGATTAATCATAGACGTTCATTCTAATCATACGAAACAGAGGATCAATGATCCATCATCTCATGAGCATCGAAAGATGGATACTGTCTGCCTTCCACTGCTCAATCCAAGCTTAATGAAGCTCATTTGATGGTGAAATCAACTCCAAAATGATCAGTGAGTGAATCTACAATGATCCTAAGATGGAGATTGCATGAAAACATGATTCACTTCAAAAAAAGACTAACACCTAGGAGCCAAAGCGACGATTGCCAGATTTTTATCTCATCAGAGCTACAGATCGATAGTCCACCAATAGAGGTAGCTTCATCTTGAAGAGGTAAGCTCTGTTAATAATGTCACAAGCTGCCTCCCTATCGATCACTTCGTGGACCAAACATCATCGTAAAGCTCATTGGAGTTGGTCTTGGGACCTCTTTTGATGGTCAAATATCTCAAGAAATGATTCATTTTGGCTTGCCGGAGAGGTGAAGCTATGGAAAGAGTTAATTTGAGTTTGATGGAGGTTTATGAAGCTTGGATGAATGAAACTCTTGATTTCAATCAGGAGTTGGTCTCACCAGCGGTGGAGTGCAAGAGGAGCTTGGGAGAAGGTATGGGATTATGTAGAATGCTCTAGGGAAGCTCTATGCTCGGTTTGAATCGATGGGGAGAAGTATACTCTCCTCCCCAATTGAACCAAGGGCTGGAATTGGTTCAGTCTTTAGTAGCCATTCAGATGGGTTAGGTGGTTGGATGTGACAGGGGACTACTAAGGTGACTGTGGGTGAGAGGCTGAGGGAGTGTAGTGGGCTAGCATGAGGTGTACACTCTCACTTAGATGGACCAATGGATATCCATGGGTGAACTCCCCCTCTCTTGGCCAAAGGCTGAGCCCAACAGCTTTGGGTTAGGTTGGGTCAATGGTCCTCTGGTCCAAGAAGAGCCAAAGGTGGCGGTCATGGGGTAAGGGGGTGGAGAACCCATCCAAATGGGGATTTTATCTCATTTTGGTAGCTTGGTTCAATGGGTTTGACCCAAATCGGGTTTACCATGGGCTGGGCCCACTTAGGAAGGCCCATAGTGGCCCAAGGATAAGTCATGCTAAGTTTTGTTTGGTTTGGCTCAATTCAACCCATATAAGTTAAATGGGTCAAGTTGGACAAAGTTGACCACTTTGACTAAAATGGGTCAAAGTGATGACTTGGGTGAGTTCAATTGGCCATTTGGAGTGAATGAGTGCAATTGGTTTAACTCAAGTTGGGTTAGATTTGGATTTGGCTCATATGGTTCAATTTAGGTCAAATGGGTGACTAATTTGACCAAATTGGTCAAATTGGCTTGCGCATTGGTTGGTTCTATGTTTAATTGATCATTGGTGATTGATTGGAATGGTTGATTTTCATTAATTTAGATTATGGAGTGATTTGGTTCAATTTGACCCTTTAGCTCAAATTAGGCTAAGTGGGCTAATTGGGTTAAGTTGACCAAACTGGGTTTAATTAAAGGTTAGATCAGATTTAATATTGAATTGGTGATTGGTTAGAGGCATTAGTTTCAACTAATTTGATCTAAGATGTGATTTGGTTCAATTTGACCCTTTAGACCAAATTGGGTTGGTCACTTTCCTTTGGTTTAATTGGCTTACTTAGGTTCAATTGATTGTAGTGGAGTGTTCAATAATGACATACAATCATCAATGAAGGGATTGGATGGTTTAATTTGATCCAATGAAAATTTAATTGGAGTTTGGTTCAATTATCCCTCTTAGGTCACTTTGGGTTAAGTGGCTTGGTCAACCCAACTTGGACCAATTAGGGTTATGGATGGTTGGGATATGTTCAATGATGAATTTGAGATTGATTGGTGGCTTTGATTGTAGTTGATTTGAGCTTAATTAGGTTTTGGCTCATTTAAAATTTTTAGGTCAGATGGGTTAACTTGGGTTGGTCACCTTCCTTTGGTTTAATTGGGGTGATTAAAAGTATTGGAGTGGCTTGAAATAATCTAATGAATAATTGAAGTATGTGAGAAAATCAAATTTGATTTAGTTCACTTGAATAGGTTTTAATTGAGTCATAAGATTATGGTGGAGTTAACTTGGGCTAAGTTGCAAGTTAATTTGGCTTGAAACTTGGATTAGAAAACAAAATTCAATTAAGATTAATTGAATAGATTTGAGGTTGGTTTAGGTTCATCTACATGAACTTAAATTTAGATGAGTGAATAGGTATGAATCTTGGTTTAGACCATAGGATAGGTGAAACCTATTTGCCCTAAGGTGTAGTCTAAGCTTAGGGTTACGCCCTCTAAGTCTCTAAACTTAAGTATAGTGTTTCCTTAATCACTAGAAGTGTCCTAGCACTAAGGAAATCTAAGTTTCTAGAAGGTTCCTAGATCTAAGATGAAGAAGTTTAATCCTCACTCCAAAAGTGAGGTTAACAAAAGGACCCCCAATATGTGTGGTGTAACTGACAAGGTACACCGCACATATTGGCGTTGACCGAGATGATCAAAAGCATCCGAGCAGGTCATAAACATTAGTAAGGACTGCCCATGCCTAAACAGAAGGGTAAAAAGAACTTGGATCTTAATGTAATTCATTTCATTTCATTTTATGCCAGGGGTAGGGGAGAAGAATTGTTTACAGTTGATTCGATTTATCTACAATTTGGTTTTGTGTCAAGGACACAAAGAATAATCCTATTAGGGATTGAGTCATGCCAAGGGCATGTATGCAAATTTGCTAAGAATGATTATTTGAAGTTTGTCTTCGCGTTAAATATGCAAAGATGGATTTGTTGGGAATTTAATCATGCCAAGGGCATAAATGCGGCCTTGTTGAAGACGAATGAGATTTGGATAAAACTTAGTTTAACTTTTATTTAATTTGGTTGATGAATTTTTGTTTAACTTTGGTAATTTGTGTTGATTTTGACTTATGTTTGATTATTGAATTGATATAGACCCTATTGGTTTGCAATGAGCCACACAAAAGAGGAGCTATAGAAGCATAGACCTGCTTTAGATTTACTAGCCCAAAAAAGTAGTCTGCTCATCCACAGGATGATATTGCTCAACTTAAAGGGGCAACTACTAGGAAAGGGGTCATAATAGCTTAATCCAATCCTAAAATAGTCACTAGGGAAAGGGGCCTTGAGGGCATGATTCTAACCAAAACATATAAACATGGGCCCAGCCAGTTTTTGATGAGTCACATTATGGAATGGATATAAAAGCCTAAACTTACCTTAGACTTACTGACTCAAAGGAACAGTCTATTGGCTGTATGGTAGAGGCTTTCCAACTTATGGGTTGCCTATCAGTTTGTGCTGGTTGAATTAGGAAGAAAGCTAGGGACTCACATTTTCAAAGCATAATCAACCATAGGGTGACATGTTAATCACACAGCAAGTCAGATCCATCCTAGGGTGACTACTAAGTGAGGGCCTTTAAGGTCTTATCTCAACTTACAGTAGTCAAGGTGATTCCTATAAGGAGTTTTGCTGACACTGCCCAAAAAAATAAAATGCTTACTTAGGAAGAGGTGCCTTTGGGGGTCTTATCCTAATCCACAAGAGATGTTATTTTATTTATTTATGGTGCAGAATGTTGGCCAATAAATAGAATGTTGGCCAATAAAAGAGAAACATAAGACTAAGTTAAGTGTTACAGAGATGAGGATGCTCAGGTGGATGAGTGGCTTTACCCTTAGAGATAGAATGCAAAATGAGTATGTTCGGGAAAAAGTTGGAGTAGCTCCAATTGTAGATAAGAATAGGGAGAGTCACCTTAGATGGTTTGGCCACATAAAGCGTCGTCCATGACCGATTAGAGAGTAGATGCATTAGATTTGCCTTATGTTAAGAAAGGTAGAGGTAGACCTAAAAAGACTTGGTTAAGATGTATAAAAAATGATCTTAGTATACTTGAATTAAATGAGAATTTGACACATAATAGGACACAATGGAGACGAAGGATTCATGTAGTCGACCCCACCTAGTGGGATTAAGGCTTGTTGTTGTTGTTGTAGCGTAGACCCTATTGGTTTATGATGGGACATACTAAGAAGGAGCCATAGGGGCTTTGGCTTATCTCAGATTTACTGGCCCAAGGGATAGTCCGTACACCCGCAATATGGAGCCTCCAACTAAAGGGGTGGCTACTAGGAAAGCAGAACTTTCTAATCCATTAGTAACCTGGATCATGTCTAGATGGGGTCATAAAGATGTAATCCAAATAGAATGCCCATAAGGAAGGTTCCTCTAGAGGTCTTATCTTAATCCCTAAAATATAAAGTCTATAGGTATACAGTGGCCGACACAGAGAGAAAGCGTGGGGGCTCACATCTACCTAAGTGGTGTCATCCACCAAGTGGGTTGCTATCAACAAAGGAAACACCAGCAACCTAAGGTGCCCATTGATTTACGACGATCAATCTAGAAAGAAAGCATCATAGACTCATATCTTCCTAAGTGGAACTGATCATCGGGATAGTTTATCATTGGCTAGATAGCTACTATCTAACATAGGGTGACTACCAAGTGTGGAGTCACAAAGGAGAACTAAACCAAAGCTTGAAGTAGTCAAGAGGAAGAGGAGGCATTGGAGCTCTTGCCTTAATCCTCAGATATATTTTTAGATGCGGTCAGCATATGATAGTTGCTTTAAGAAGAAAGCTCAAAGACTCACATCTTCAAGAGCATAATTAGCTATCAGGATGACTTACTAATAGTGTAGTAAAGTACATAGAGCTGACAAAAGGGGGCTCATCAGTTTGACATGATTAAGCCAGAGAGAAAGCATTGGGACTCACATATTTCTATGCAAGGACAACAGCTGAGGTGATTCACTGGTCAAGTGGTGAATCAAATCTGACCTAGAGCAGCTACTAAGTGAGGGTCGTTAGAGGTCTTATCTCAACTAAAAGTAGTTTGAGGTGATGGAGTTTTATGTTAGTTTGTGATTTTGTGTTTGTATTATGCAAGTAAGGGTTAGGATGTCGCTCAAGTTCTCTTACACATACCCTAAAACATCGAGAGTTTGGTAATTGAAAATACTTTAACTTAGAGGACAATTCAGTTAAAATGAAATTTTTATTGATGGAAAATTATTTGGGATATTGTTTATGCATAATATTTTTTTAGGTAAATCCCATTGATTATAAGCATTGGGTGTTAGCCCTTATGGTTGATAAGGTAATAAGAGCCAACTTGGCTTATGATGAAAGGGCCTTCCCAAGTAGATTTAAACTTGTCCCCCCATCTTGCAACGGGCCACAATTGGTTTCTTTAGAACTAAAATAAGCTCCAACTCCAAAATCTCTGGTGCATACTAATTTATTATGAGATTAATCCATTTTAGATTTATATAACTCAAGGTTTTGGCATGCTTGCAAGTGTCTCTACTCCAAACCTTTGAGTTCCTCTAACCGTAGTTTGGCATTTTGCTCAACTATGATTTGGCCATCCATAACTATCCTTAATGATGGGAGCTGAACCTCTAAGGTCAGAATCACTTTAGACTCATACACTAAAAAGAATGGGTAGATTGTGTTGTAGTTCTGTAGGTAGTGCAATAAGCCCATCAAACCTTAACTAATTGCTTGTGCCACTGTTGTTTGTTTTCATCGAGCATTTTCTTAAATTTTCAGATGAGAGTTTTATCGAAAGCTTCTGCTAAACCATTCACTCCTGGATAATAAATGGCAAAGTACCTCCAATCTATGTTTTATCATTGGGCAGAGTTATTGACCTTGGTGCTTTTAAAAGCAATATCATTATTAGATATGATTCAGTGGAGCACTCTAAATCTATACACGATATAGTTCCTATAAAATTGGAGCACATGCTGAGCTTTGACTTCCTGAGAGGAATCGCCTCCACCCACTGAGAGAAATAGTCTGTGAGTACTAGAATGAACCGGTGACCATGAGAAAGGATCAATCGGACCCACTATCTTGGTACCCTAACACTTGAATGGCCATGAGGTTAAAGTTGAATGTAGAATGTTGGCTGGTTGGTGTGGAACCACTCAATGTACTTGGCATTGGTGGCAGTGCTTTGCTACATCCATGTAATCTAGGATTATCATCGGCCAATAATACCCATGTTTCTTAATTTTAGCTTTCATCTTGGGATGAGATTGATAAGCTCTGCATGGCCTTACGGTCTTCATGCTTATCTCAATAGTGAAACCATATATGATCAAAAGACCATTGGTATAAGACACCATCCATAAGGGCGTAGGAGAGTGCCCTCTACTATACTTGATGGGCTTGAGATTTCTTTTCAAGTAGTTTGCCTCTACTTAGATAATTAATGAAGGGTTGCCTCTAATCTAGCTCTTCAACCTTTTCACTAATAGTAAACTTTCATTCAAGAGTGTATTTATTGATGAGTTCAACATCAATACAAGTTAGGACTTGTTTGTAGTGAACCTCTATTGATATAGACTCATCCTCTAGACATATCAATTTCTTGGCAAGTTTGGCTAAGGCATCTGCAATGGCATTTTCTCCTCAAGGGATCTTATAAATTGTGACCTCTGAGATCTGGGCTAGTAATTCCATGGTGTACTTATGGTAGTGATGGAGCTTGAGCTTCAGAACTTTATAGAACCTAGCGATCTGGTTGACAATTAGCTGTGAATCCCCAAAGATACTAATACTTTTGATGCTTAATAAGATGACTAACTCCAAACTGGCAATCAAAGCTTCATTTTTGGTTTCATTGTTGGTGCAAGGTTCAGATAGATGGTATGAGAATCTCATCATATCGTTTCTAGTGTAAAGATGACTATCCTTACCTGCCTTACTTGGGAGAGTGGATTGTAGTGCTTTTCCTCTTTGAGAAGAAGCTGCACCATCAAAGTACATCTCCCAATGGAGAATGCTCTCATCCCATAAGATTGTGATTTATTCATCAGGAAGATCATCACTGAGTGGGGAATTTGTAGGAAGTGAATGTGCCGCTAGAAAGTCCATGAGTGCTTGTCCTTTCACTGCACAAAGAGGTACAAATATGATGTCAAACTATGATAAAATCATGGACTATCATGCCAACCATCTGGATATCATTGGTCGTGTCATGAGATATTATAGTGGGTTGACATTAGAAATCAAGTTTACTTTATGGGAGAGCATATAATGTCATAGCTTCTAGGCTACGAAGATCAAAGCTAGGCACTACTTCTTAATGGGTTGATAGCTCACCTCTGTAGATATCAGACGATGGTTGAGATAGTAGAGTGTGTTCTCTTTCCCCTCATCATTGACTTGGGCCAACAAAGCGCTAAGAGAGTTATCTAGCATAGTAGTGTAGAGTATGAGGGGTTTGCCCTGGATAGGGGCAGCTAGGACTAGCGGCGTCATAAGATATTGCTTGATGCTTTCAAATGCATGTTGGTAGTTCTCATCCCACTTGAACTTGGTGTCTTTCTTGACTAGTGTGAGAATGATTGACATTTGCATTATAGGTTGGATATAAAGCATCTTAGATACTCCAACCTCCCTTGGAATGATCTGAGTTGGGTTAGACTTTTTGGGGGTGGCTTTTCCAATATTACTTTAATATTCTATGAGCTGATCTTAATCCCACAGTGTTAGACAATGAACCCCAAAAACTTTTTTGAAGTTACCCTATATGCACACTTCAGAGGATTTATTTTAAGGTTATATTGTCTTAACCATTCAAAAACTACTCTCAAGTCAAAGAGATGGTCTTCCTTTTCTTAGCTCTTGACCACAAGATCATCAACATAGCATTCAACTTGGTGGTGAGTGAGTTTATTATAAATTTAAGTCATGGCCCACTGGTATGTGGCACTAGTATTTTTGAGGCTAGAAGGCATGACCTTATAACAATACATTTTGATCAAGGTTCTAAAATCACTGTTTCTTTCATCTTTAGGTGTCATCTTTATTTGATTATATCCAGATGAGCCATCCATGAAAGAGAAGATTATGTGAGACGAGGAAATGTCCACCATCAGCTTTAGTATTGATAGTGGAAATTTATCTTTTGGACAAGCCTGGTTAAGATTCCTAAAGTCAACACATATATGAATTTGGCATTTTTTCATCATGATGGGATGACGCTGGCCAACCAGGTGGGATACTTCTTTTCCTGGATGAAACCAACATTGACCAATTTTTTATCTTTGGAAATGTTCTATTGTTGAATGTCCAATCGCATGTGTCTAGGAGCCTCTTGATAGGATTAACATCAAGTTGTATCTCTAGCTTATGAACTGCTAATTCAGGAGCCAATCCTAGCATTTCATCATAACTCCATGCAAAGCAATCCTTAAACTCAGCGAGTAGCCTAACTAAGTTATTGGTTTCAAATTCATTCAATAAGAAACTGATGTATGTCAGGAGTGGATTGTCTTCAATGCCAAGTTGATTTCTTTGAGCTCGTTGATGATTCATTTAATATCTTCTTTGAATTATGGGGGTGTATCTTTTACTTGAAGATCAACTGGATCATGTAAAGTTTCTAAACACACCTCTTTGTGTGAGTTATTGTAATTTAAGAAGAACCTATCATATTTCAAATATTTAGTTATGACCAAGCAGCAATCGTTATCGTCCCCTAGGCCTACAATGTTGAAGCCTAGTCCGGGTCTTGATTGAGAGTTCTTGCATTTGTCCAATAATTTCTCAAAGTACTCTGACATGTGCTTAGACCATGTATGTCAAATTAATCCTTTCTTTGCTAAATTAAGAACACAAGGTGAGTACCAATCAAATGACAATTATATTAATTCCTTAAATGATTCATCATCAAGCTCTACAATAACTTCCCAGCTTGAGGATGTTGCTCCTAGATATAACCTTTGAGACTTAGCATTTTCATGTGGCTTGGGAGTTTCTTTAACTACCAAACCCTCAACTTTCTATGATAAAAGTGGGGTTAGCGCTAAGGCACCCACATGTTGTATGATAGTTTCACATAAAGAAGATTTAGATACACTTATGCTTTGCTTGGGGACCTGGTATTCACCATTATTAGGATCTAGTGTCACCTCCAATGGAATTTCTTGAAGTAGAGAGGTAGCTAATGTGCTCACTACATAAGACCATCCTTTGAACTAGATTCTAAGTATGTGTAGATGTCAAGTGTACTCCTGGATGCTGGAATGAACCTCTTGGTATGTGGTAGGTATGATGGTCTACCACTTGGGACCCCCTCTAGATTTGCCTCTTCCTCATCCTGGTCAAGGTCAGGTCCTCCTCCCCACTTGTTTGAATGGAGTGACAAATTGTGGGTGGAATTTAGTATCAGGATTTATTTCCTCCCTAATATCTTATTCTCTTTCCCTTTTCTTTTTCTTATCATGTTTTTTTTCTTTCTTTTTCTTTCTTTTCTTTTTCTTTTTCTTTTTCATTTTGATTAAGTTTCAAGAGAAGATATTTTGATTCTTAGGAAGGTAATAGGCCGCATCCTCATAAATCTTGACCTCATGTATTGCAAGTGGTTTGAGATCTCTTTTAACATAATATTCGATCCCATCCCCGATGAACTTGATTCAATGATGTAAAAAGGATGGGACCATGTTGTTTTCATGAATCCAAGGTCAAAACATTGAAAGATGGATCATAATCTATTATGTGGAACTTGGCTTCAGTCTTCTAATCATCTATCTCCAAAGGCAGCACTATGGAGCTTAAGGCCCTCTCGCCTTGTTCATTGAATCCATTCAACATCATCTTCTCAGATTAAAGCTTAGAGATGTCAATCCTCAAGTAGGCAAGAGTTCTTAAACTCATAATATTCACTGATGTGCCCAGATCAACCAATACTCTAGATAATTTTAACTTTCCAACATTTATAGTGATATAGAGGTGTTGGTTGTGCTCTATTGTCCCAAGTAGTAGGTCTTCTGAGATTGTGACTCCTAGTACTTCTTTTGAAAAACATGCCTTCTCTCCTACTGGATTAGTAGCGGCCAACTTAGCTAAGCATATTTCAGGGTCAAACAATGCTTTGATTAGTGACTCCCTCATTTCTTTGGATAAAACAAGGGTGTCATATATGCTTAACTTAGCTTAAAACTTTCTAAGATATGTGAGGATGTTGAAGTCAACTTTAGGTTGGTCCTCCATAAGCATATCTAATGGTGCAGCATCTTATGGAAGAGCTATCTGCTCACTAGAACCAATGACCTATTTACTCTTATCTTGAAGTGCTACCCTAGGAGGTAGAAATTTTTCACTACAGAGATTAACTTCAATGACTTCTTGTGATGGGTAGCTTGTGGAAAGTTCTACCTGCTCATTGAGTATACCTACAGCTTCTCCTAAAGGATCATCAGAATCGGATGACTCCAAATGTACCTCAAGTGGCGAACCTTGATGAATTAGAAAAGGGCAATCTATTTCTGAATTAGAATGGAATTGATTAGAATTATTTAAATTATTATTATTATGACTTAGAGAGCTATCAATGGAAACAAAATAACTAAGATCTTTGAAAGTAGATAGGATGTAAGTAGAATTATTCTTTTTCATTAATTTTTTTAATTTTGGTGGCATATATTAAAAGTCAAGTAAAGCAAGTGGTATGAGTGTCTTGGTTCCCTCATTTGTAGATACAACACTCCTGCTGATGGAGATAGAGCTAGTATATGTGGTAGCTACAATAGTGGAAGGAAGCATGATGGACTCAAATGGTGGTGGTGCTATGGAACTATCCCAGGCACGTGGTGGCAGCTGCTACTTCTAGGCTTCCATCCTCCCTAAATTGTCCCTCACACTAGCAGTCCATCTTTAGTGTTGGAGGTTTAAGTTGAGTCAGGCACCTACAAAAAAAAATTTTTGGTTTTCAAAATAATATTTTTTAGAGGTACGGGATAAATAGATATCCCAATCTTCTTTTGTCTTAAGAGGATCAAGCGTTTCCCCAAAGACTACTTTAATGGAACTAAAAGGTTATTCCACTAAGTATTTTTTCAGGATCATTATGGTTCCTGCCTTGTAGCTACGTTCAAGCCAATTTTTGAATGCAAAGAAATCCTCTAAGACATGGCCTGCATGTGGTGGTAGGGTAGGATCATCACTCCTACTCACGTCCTCTAGATTTCTAGGCTCGGGTAACTAAAAATATGGCTTCTTAAGAAGGTTCTTGAAGATTTTCCTGACTACCTCCCTCTTGAATGAATATGACTTGTTGCGTTTATCGGTAAGAGTAGGTGGATAATAGCTACTTTATGGTGGATACTGGTTTCTCTACTATGTAGGCTGCTAGGGTGGCCTTTGTCGTGGCTGAGGTAGTAGAAGAGGATGTTGAGCTATGGGCCTCTCAAACTGTGCTTTCACTGGCTGCTTCTCCTTATCTACTACTATTATTGTCATTGGATTCTTCTCAAACACTTTCTAAAGCTTAGGCTTAGATGACTGGTCTAAGAAGGGTAATTATTTGGCTTCCTTTTGTAGATTAGTCTCCTTGTTGATTAACTTCATAAATGTCTAAATAATGAAGCTCTTGAGCATGAAGGATGTCGAGCCATGAATATTCTTAAGAAGAATTTCAATGGCTTGCTACTCCTACAGCTATGGTTCTCATTTTATACTCAGGTTTTACTGCCTAAGAATATAATCTACAAGGGACTCAGTGGAATTTTATTTATCTACAATGAGGTCCCCTGCAATCACTCTCAGTTGAGCTTCTACAAACCTTTTGATGAAAAGTTGTTCTAACTCTGCAGAAGACTTCACCAAACCGTTGGGTAGTTCGGTGTACCAGTTAAAGGCCACTCTAGAAATGCTACTGACAAACTTCCTAAAGAGCAGGGAATCACTACCACTGACATTGCAACAACTGGCTCTAAAGTGTGCTATATGCTGCGTATTGTTCCCACTACCATCGAATACCTTGAAGGATGGTGGCACAAATCTTTGGGGTATTGAACTGCATCAAACTCCTCCGTATAGGGTCTCCTCCTTCACTTGATGTTCTACCATATGTTGTTTTGTTTTTCATTCATGGAGGTACTATCATTTTTCTTCCTATTTAGGATATCAATATCCTCATCCAATAGAATAATGATCTTAGGATGATCTAGGATATGTACTAACTCAGACATGTTAGCCTCCATAGGAGTGGGTTGAGGGACAGGTGCTTGATTTTGTAATGCGAACACCATTTCCATCAGCTCCTCTACTCTCATCTCCATCCTATCAATATGATCATCCTTAAGCTTGATTTGTTGGAGAAGGCATTGAGTTGAGTCTGATGTCTCACCTTCCTCAACTACATTGCCCTGAGCTTCTTAGCTAGGTTGTTCTCTATGTAAGGATCCTCAAGTATTGACCATGTGGACTTCAATGGTATCATCCAAAAGGTCATCCTCATCAACATTGAAGTCTATCACACCCTTCTCTTGGTCAAACTGGTAATCTCTAACTATCTACCTCACTGTGGCATGATAGTCCTATAATATCTTCTCTAATGATTGGTCATCCACTCTACCCAGCACTACTAGGACATATGTTGGGTGAAGACTCGCTAGTGGACTATATCTTGAAGAGTTGATGCACTGTATGTTTTGTACAGGAGGAGTGCTATCTATGATAGGTTCGACAATCATAAGAGTTAACCCGACATGGATGCTGATGTGGATGCTGATAGGTGCTATCTATATCCTTAAAACCATCAGTGCCATGTAGATACTGATACGACAGTGCTTTCCATGTGGCATTATGGTATTGGTCACTTAAATACTCTGACGTGATAGTTGACTCAATGACGGTGGACATGATTTTATTTCAGCCATCTGATCTCGGATCCGACGGTCGAGATTAATTCTGTGATTTCAAAGGGATTAAATCAAAATTTCTAATGTGATTAATCACCACTGTCCAGTCTAACCATACAAAATGGATGGCCAGAGATTCATCATTCCACGAATGCTAAAAGACAGACACTATCTGCCTTTCGTTGCTTGATCCGAGCTCATTAGAGCTTGTTCAATTGTGAAATTGACTCCAAAATGATTAGGGAATGAATCTACAAAGATCCTACTATGTAAATCGTATGAAAACATGATTCACTTCAAAAATAACCAAAACCTAGGATCCAAAGTTAAATTTTCCAAAATTTTACCTCATTAGAGCTATAGATCAGTGGTCCACTAATAGAGGTAGCTTCATCTTGAAGCGATGAAGCCCTGCTGAGAAGATCACAAGATGCCTCCCTACCGATCACTTTATGGACCAAACATCCCTGGAAAGCTCATCGAAGTTGGTCTTGGGACATCTTCTAGTGGTCAAATTGCTCGGGAAATGATTTATTTTGGTTCACCAGAGTGAGGTGAGGTGTGGGAAGACTTAATTTGGAGTTGGTGGAGATTTTGGAAACTTAGACAGACGAAGCACTCAGGTTCGATCGGGGGCTAGTCTCACCAATGGTGGTACGCATGAAGAGTTTGAGAGAGGGTATGAGACTGTGCAAAATGCTCTGAGGAAGGTCTGTGTTTAGTTTGAATCCTTGAGGAGTATACTCTCTTCAATAGCTGAACCAATGGCTGAGATTTGTTCATCCTTTGGCAGCCGTCTGGCCGGGGTAGGTGGACAGAGGTGGCAAGGGATTGCTAAGGTGGTTGAGGGTGAGAGGCTGAGGGAGTCTAGTGGCTAGCATGGGGTGTGCATCCTTCTTTAGGTGGACCAATGGGTTTCCATGGGTGAACTCACCCTCTCATGGTCAAAGGCTGAGCCCAACAGCCTTGGGTTAGGTTGAGTCAGTGGTCCTCTTGTTCAAGAAGAGTTAAAAGTGGCTTCCATGGGATGGGGAGTTGGAGAACCCATCCAAATGGGAATTTTGTCCCATTTGGAGGGCTTGGTTCAAAGGGTTTGATCCAAACTAGGTTCACCATGGGTTGGGCCCACTTGGGATGAGTCATGCCAAATTTGGTTGGGTTTGGACATGGTTTGGTTGGATTTGGCTCAAATGGGTCAAGTTATACTAAGTCGACCACTTTGACCAAATTGGACCAAAGTGATGACTTGGGTGAGTTCAATTTGTCATTTGGAGTGAATGAGTGCAATTGGTTTGGTTCAATTTGGGTTAGTTTTAGATTTGGCTCAAATGGTTCAATTGGGTCAATTGGGTCATGTTGACCAATTTGACCAAATTAGCCAAATTTATTTGAGCATGGGTTAGGCCTATGTTTGATTTATCATCGATGAAGAATTGGAATGGTTGATTTACATCAATTTGGGTTATTGAGTGATTTGGTTCAATTTGACCCTTTAGGTCAAATTGGGCTAACTAGGCTGATTGGGTTAGGTTGACCAAATTGGATTCAATTGAAGGTTGGATCATGTTTAATATTGAATTGGTGATTGGTTAGAGGCATTAGTTTCAACCAATTTGGTCTAAGATGTGGTTTGGTTCAATTTGACCCTTTAGGCCAAATTAGGTTAACTTGGGTTGGTCGCGTTCTTTTGGTTTAATTGTCTTGACTAGGTTTAATTAATTATAGTGGAGTGTTCAATAATGACTTATAATCATCAATGAAGGGATTTAATGGTTTGATTTGATCCAATGGGATTTTAATTGGAGTTTGGTTCAATTTCTCCTCTTAGGTCACTTCGGGTAAGTGGCTTGGTCAAGCCAACTTGGACCAATTGGGGTTATGAATGGTTAGGATGTGTTCAATGATAAATTTTAGGTTAGTTGGTCACTTTGATTGCATGATTTGGGTTTACTTAGGTTTTGGCTCATTTAAATCTTTAGGTCAAATGGGTTAACTTGGGTTGGTCACCTTCCTTTAGTTCAATTAGCTAGATTGCAAGTGTTAGAGTGGCTTTAAATGATCTAATGAATAATTAAAGTGATTGAGAAAATCAAATTGGATTTAGTTCACTTGAATGGGTTTGAATTGATTCATAGGCTTATGGTGAAGTTAACTTGGGTTAAGATCCAAGTTAATTTAGCTTGGAGCTTGGAATAGAAAACCAAATTCAATTAAGATTTATTGAATAAATTTTAGTTTGGTTTAGCTACATCTACATGAGCTTAAGTTTGGATGAGTGAATAGGTATGAGTCTGGGTTTAGGCCACAGGATAGGTGAAACCTATTTGCCCTAAGGTGGAGTCTATGCTTAGGGTTACACCCTCTAATTCTCTAAGCTTAAGTTTAGTGTTCCTTTAATCACTAAAAGTGTCCTAACACTAAATAAATCTAAGTGTCTAGAAGGTTCTTAGATCTATGATGAGGAAGATTAATCCTCACTCCAAAAGTAAGGTCAACAATACATAAAACATAAAGATAAAATAATCAATTACCATCTTTAAATTACGAATAAATAAAAACTTCTTTAAGTTTTTACAACAAACATTAATTTAAATTTTACACAGTTTGATTTATTATTAACTTATAATTTTCAAAATAATTTGAGAGTGATAATAGCCACACCATATAATAACATTTATCCAACTCATGTAATTTGAATGCAATCATATCCTCTCTCTTTCTTTTAAACATGAACATATGAAGCAAATGACATGCATATTTATAATAATTAAAAGAAATTAATTAAATGTTATCACATAACATACTCAATTTCATTGAATCCTAATGACAATCAAGCTAAATAAACATTCCTTAACACTAACCAAAGATTTTATAAGATTTAATTTTGACGTTTAAGTTGTTAAAACCTAAAGAGAAGAAATGATACTTAGGATTCACTCCTTCCCATGTTGGTTATTTGACATGTTTAAGGAAAGAAATTAAACATGTTTTGTGAGTTGATTAGGTTCAAGCCATTAATCACATCAATTTGATTACCCGAGCTTTGTTTATTTAATTAACCACTCAATCATAAGCCTTCAATGATATTCTTTGGGAAAATAAAATAAGCAATGCACCTAAAGGAGTCTAATGTAATTAAGCTCATTCTTAAGAGTTAATTAAATTAAAGGAGAGAAATATTTAAGTTAAATACTTTTATAATTTCCCCATAGCAATGGGATAATCATAATTTTTTAATGACTTTATGCTATTAAACACTTAAAGGGATTAATGGGTTGCACTCGAGTTATTTAAATAAATTTTAATTTTAATTTTTATTTTATCATTAATTTTCTCTTAACTTTTTATTAATTATTAAATACATTAATTAAACCCTCTTAAGGGAACACACTTAGAAAAATAATTAAGAAAGGCGTACTAATTAATTCCTTGAACATCTCTGTTATTTACATTGATTATTTAACACTAATTACTTAATTTTTATTATTCATTAATTTTAATAATTATTTAATTAATTAAAAAGGGTAATTACGATTAAAAATCTAAAATCTCTAAACCACATGACAAATAATTCCAAGAAAATTATGAGAGGCATAGAGCATCCCATAGAATCATCCCACAAAATTTAAAATAGATTAACCAAGTAATTTGGCCTTAATTAAGATAATTAGACTAAGCTTCAAACTTTAATTAAGCACTATTCATTAAGTATTAATTAGAGATTTATTTTTTTTTTTTGAATTCTTCTTTGTCTGGGCTTTCCAAAATGGGTTTATTTGTATTTGTTTATGTTTCTATAATTAGTTATGATTTTTTGAAGTTCTAGCAATTTAATTACATTTTAAAACCTTAATTAATCCTTTTTAACCTGTAGTGCCACACGGATGCTAACGCAACAACGCTTTCTCGTGGTATCGCGATATTGGCTATTTAAATCATTCACACAACAATGACCGCATTAAATTGCCTCACCATCTAATCTTAGATCGGTTGGTCAATATTAATCCCGTGATTTCGATGGGATTAAATCAAGATTTCTAATGCATTAATCACGGTCGTCCATTCTAATCACACAGAACGGATAACCAGTGATCCATCGTCCAATGAGCGCCGAAAGATGAACACCGCTTACCTTCCATCGCTCGATTCGAGCTCGTCAGAGCTCGTTCGATGGTGAGAATAACTCCAAAATGATTAATGGAAAAATATAGGGAAATCCTATGGTGCTCGTTATATGATTAATGGAATTTATTTTACCAATTTAGAGGCCAAAACTATAGTTGCTCAATTTTTACCATGCTGAAGCTAAAGATCGGTGGTCCGCTGGTAAAGGTAGCTTCATCTTGAAGTGACAAAGCCCTATTGAGAAGATCTTGAGCTGTCTCCCCATCGATCAATCTTGGACCAAGTGTCACCACAAAGCTCATTGGGGTTAGTCTGGAGACGTCTCCTAGTGGTCAAACCACTCAGGATATAGTTCATTTTGATTCGTCAGAGTGAGGTGAAGGTGTGGGAAGAGTTAATTTGAGTTTGGTGTAGGTTTGGGAAGTTTGGACGAATGGAGCTCTTGGATATGATCGAGAGCTGGTCTCTTCGGTGATAGGGTGCATGGAAAGCTTGGGAGAGAGTGTGGGATTGTGCAAAATTCTCTGAGGAAGCTCTCTAGTGAGTTTGAATGAATGGGGAGGAGTATACTCTTGGATTATTAGCCTTTAGTGCCATCCCATGGGGTAGGTGGCCGAGGTGTCGTGGACCACTGAAATGGATGAGTATGAGAGGCTGAGGGAGTGTAATGAGCTACCATAGAGTGTACACTCCTCTTTAGTTGGACTAATGGTTGGTCATGGGTGAACTCACCCTCTCTTGGCTAAAGGCTGAACCCAAAAGTTTTGGGTTAGGTTGGGTTAATGGTCCTTTGTTCAAGAAAGACCAAGGGTGGCTGCCAAGGGGTGGAGAGTTGGAGAATCCTTCCAAATGGCAATTTTGTCCCATTTGGAAGGCTTGGTTCAATGGGTTTGATCCAAATTGGGTTCACCATGGGTTGGGCTCACTTGGGTAGGCCCATGGTGACCCAAGGATGAGTCATGCCAAGTTTGGTTGGGTGTGTGCTTGGTTTGGTTGGGTTTGACTCAATTTGACTCATGTAGGTCAAATGGGCTTACTTGGACTAAGTTGACCATTTTGACCAAATTGGATTAAAGTGATGACTTGGGTGAGTTCAATTGGTCATTTGGAGTGAGCGAGTGCAATTACTTTGATTTAATTTGGGTTAAATTTGGATTTGGTTCCTATGGTTCAATTTGGATCACATGGATCATGTTGAGCAATTTGACTAAGGTTGGAAATAAACATATTTATCTGATATGCAATTTGGTGCCTTAGAGGTGTGTCTATCATAGATGACTGCCTTGTAGGAAATAAGAGTGTAATCCCGATTAAGATCTCATGGTTATGTCATCCTGGGATTATATTATTCCAGCTTACCAAGATTAGAGGGACATAGCCATAATGTATAGGGAATCTAATTAGCAGCCATGTGTTACCTTGTTTCATGTATCCCGAGTAGACTTAGAACTTTAGTGTAAGTGGTGTAAGAGTGTTCACGTGGTTAACAGATTATAAGGTGTTCGCATGGTGAACAGCTAGATGTTCACATTATGAATGAATATAAGGTTGGGCTTACATCACTTTGGAATGCCAAAATTAGGGTTGTCCTACATAGTGGATGGATATGAATTTATTTGCATGATGAATGAATTATGGGGTGTTCGTATAGCGAACAGATAAATGTTCACATGGTGAACAAATAAGAGGATGGGCTTACATCTCTTTGGAATGCCAAAATCAGGGCTATCCACATGGTGGATATATATTAATCTATGCACATGGAGAACCAATTATAAGGTGTTTGTATAGTGAATGAATAGATGTTCACATGGTGAACAAATTGAAGGTTGGGCTTACATCCCTTTGGAATGCCAAAATCAGGATTGTTTATATGGTGGATGAATATGAATTTGTTCGTATGATGATCAAATTATAGAGAGTTCGCATAGTGAATGAATAGATGTTCACATGGTGAACGCACAAAAGGTTGGACCTACATCCTTTTAGAATACCAAAATTAGGGTATTTGCATGGCAAACGTATAGTAAAGTTGAACTTACATAATTTTAGATTTCCATATAGATGAATTATCCACATATTAGGTAGACATAATAGTGTTTGCATAGAAAACAAATAAAATTTTGAAAAGTACATAAAATTCTCATTTTAAAGACCCAGCACCACGATGCTTTGATAGTGAGCCCAATGCTTATGTGGCGTGACACGGGAAAAATGAGCTGGAGGCTTAGCGCCTCGACACTGTGTATATAGCGCTACGACACTGGCATTATTGGTCATTTGATTGTTTGAATAGCATTGCGGTGCTACCTTGTAGCACTGCAGTAGTCAAGATTCCTGATAAACATGTAGTGGGTTTTAAGGAGAAACGTTAGCCTCATATTAATGAGGACCATGGCGCCGAGTCAGAGCACTACCATTCTGAGAACTTTTTGTGTGCGTTAATTATGAAATTTTATTATAATTAAATCTATCTTTTTGACTGCATAGTAACTGATGGGACGGGTTAACTAACACCTTGACACTACATGTGGGCACCATAGTGGTGAAGCCGTGCTCTACAACCCGAGAGGGTGGTGCTAGGTGCCTTAACGTTGGGTCCTGATTTATAAATAAAGACACAGGTTGTTAAGAATTTTCATTCAACGATCTCTTCTCTTAAGGATTTCCTTTCTCTTCTACATTATGTTTTCTAGTTTCTACTATTAATTATACATCTCAGAAGAGTAGCGGGCAAAAAGAGGGCATTCAGCGATGCCAACTGCTTCATCTGTGATGATGCCGAGGAGTTGTACCAACACACTCTCTTTCATAAGCTCATGTAGAAAGAGGTTTCCAGAATCCCGATGATAATGTGGAGGGGATAATCATGGAGCAAAGGTGGCTCAAACTGACATATGATAATAACTCAGGCATTATCCTCGTGATGCATGAATTCTTCTCAAATGTACAGGACAGCCAGGAAAATAAAGCATATGTTTGGGGAAACCTGGTAAGTTATGACATGAGTGCTGTAAATGCTTTTTATGATCTTCCTAATATTGTGTATGATCAATAACTCTCCTACTACAATGATCATCCCAATTTTGATGAAATTATTTTTTTCTTTTGTGGTAGAAATGAAAATGTGCAATGAAATGATAAGAGGAAAGGATTGTCAACTTTCGTGCCGCTAGTATGATAGCCGCTTCTAAAGCTTAGCACTATTTCATTTTTTTCAGACTTAGGCCCTCTGGTAACATCGGTGAGGTTACCAAATATAAGGCTATTTTGAATTTTTCCTATTCAAAAGGGATTCTCGATCTATATCGGGAAGGTTATTTTCAATTCTATTTATAATATGATGAAGGGGAGTACTGATGTCGGGTATGACCACCCTTCTCTTATTTATGATTTGTGTATAGTGGTGGATGAGGTAGGGGGCCCAGATGAGAAGGCACTCCTTCAAAAGGCTCCTCTTATGAAGAGGGTGATTGAGGGTTTCAAGAATAGATTTTAAGTGGAAGAGAGTTCACATCCTGCCCGGTCAAAATCCTGAACTCCCAAGCCTTTGGCCAAGCAAGTTCAAGAGATTGGCTGCCAGGTCTCGGACTTGTGAAAGAGGGTGGATAAGAGTAGTCGTAGGTAGGAGATGCTGGAACACAAATTTGATCATCATATGGATCAATAGCAAATGCATATCTCATACATGACCTAGTTCAATGTTACACTGGTCAACATATTTCATAATTGCAATCTTTCAGATCCTAGCCAAGTCTCCTTCCCTACGATGCCTCAATATCAGCCCTGTGTGATTACCCCACCACTATCAAGCACAAAGAAGGAGGAAGAAAAGGAAGAGGAGGGTGGTGATGAGTATGACTACTAGCTTTCCTCCTGTTTATATTTTTTTCTTCTTTCTTCTTCTTCTTCTTTTTATTTTCTGATTATAATATTTAAATTTGGCAATAAAATTTTCTCTTTTTATAAATATTTTGTTATTATCGTCGATTGATGCTCCAGGATAAAAAGGATAAAAAATAAAAAAATTTAATACTTATATATAAAAAGTCAAATCAGGGTATAGGGTCGCGACACTGATATGCTAACGCCTCGGTGCTAATATGATAGGGCCTCAGAGCTGATATGCTAGTGCCTCAGCGCTGGAGATAGAATGAAGAACTTAATAGGTGGGTGCCATGGCACTATCCTACAGTGTCGTAGCACTATGAGACATTATTTTCTCCCACCAAAATAATTTTTAAGTCCTTTTTCACATACAATAAGGCAACACATCACCGTGGCATTGTTCTTACTATGCTGCAATTCTATTCCTACAGTGCCATGGTGTTGTGGGATTTCATTACTTTTCCATCAAAATGGTCTAAGTCATATTCAAAGTGGCATGTGGGAATGGCGCAGCGGTACTGATGTTATGGCGTTGTTGCACTATGATGTTATTTTACTTATTTTAGGACATTACGTCATGGTGTTGATGTTATGGCATTGTGGTGCTATGGGATTTCATTAAAGCATTGTGATGCTAATTCTTGGGTGTCGCGATGTCATTTTCGTAATATGAATACCCAAAAGAACGACACAGTGACATCGATATCCAACGCTTGGAGCTATAGGCCAAATTTTGAATTTAAATTGCGAATTTTTCAAATTATTTTAGAAAATTTGGCATCATTTTGCTTTAGCCGTGCTAGATTTCAAAATCATATAATGTGGAGAACTCTTCTCTCTTATTTCATATCTAAGATTAACAAAGAGGAGCAGGTTTTCATCTCGTGCTGAAATAAAATTCAACTGTGGAGGTCTTCAAATCTCCAAGTTGTTCACACTAGATCAAAGATCAACGGTGAGATTTTTGTTAATTAGTAAGAAAAAGCATAAATTCTTTACCTTAAGTGACAAATGGAGTGAAATGTGAGCACCAGTTTAAAGAGAGTGAAGTCAAGTGTGGAAAAAGATCTTTGGAGTAAGCTACTCACTCCTATTTATAGGAGTGTCCTGATAACTATTCCCTCTTAATAGCCGGTGCAGTGCCTCAATGCCAAGATTGCAATGCCGCGGCATTGTACCGTAATTTGATAGCTGTATTGGGCAATTTTTTCCTTCTAGAAGACAACGGTAACACCTTAGCACTATGAACATAGTACCACGACACTATATCTAGAATAAAAAATTTAAATTTTATTATTATTATTATTATTCTTTTTATTTTATTTTATTTTATTTTTTTATGTAAACACTATGCTTAAGCCAATAAAGTTCTTTAAGTGCGAATTTTGAGATTTGAGTTATTTAAACCCAATGAGAAGACAAAATATTTAAAATTCTCCCTTAACCCACTTATGATCATTAAGTGATTTAAAAGTAATTTAAATATTTTCATACGGATTAATTAAGGTTAAATAATTATTTTAACCAAGTAAGCCCAAAAGAGCCCAAAAATTAAATTATTCCATAAATATAATCCAAAAAATCATGACAACATTATTGAATAAACATGATATAAATAAGTCTTAAAAGTTCTAATACAATTGGACTTATACTTAAGGGTTAATTGAAAAAAATATAAACAAATCAAAATCATCAATTACACTCAAAATACCCTAAACTAATTAGAGATTTTGATTTCATTAGAAACTTCTTTATTAGCTGAGCATAAAGAGGGATTGGTCAAAATTTTTTGAAGTATTATGCTAATTGTTATGAATTTTTTAATTCCTAGGATAATTAATGATTTAATTAATTAATAAATGCCCCTCAATAGTGATTTTGAGAAATAATTAGGATCAGTGACCTTAATTTATTTCTCTAGTCACCAATATTGATCTAAAATGTATTTAAGCTTTCATAATTAATTTCATCACTTTTTTAATTATATAAATTTATTAAATGCTTAAAATGACTATTTAGGGTTTGAAAAATAGGATTTCCTAAATTACTGAATCAATTGACTTCAAATAATTATGGGAGGCAGAAGTCATCCCATGGAGTAATCACCCTAAGCTTTAAGTCAATTAGCCAAATAATTAGGGCTTAGTTTTACTAATTAAGAAAACTTTCAAACCATAATTAGTCATTATACTGTTAATAAAATTTTAGGATTTTATTTTTCATAAATTCTTCTACGTCTAAGCTTTCCATACACGGTTTATTTAAATTTTTGATATTTTCTATAATAATTTTTTTGAATTTTTGACCATTTTATTGAATTTTTGAATTTTTTACAAATTGCATAAGTGCAAACCACATCACCAAGCGTCATGTAGTTTTTAAAATATCCTATGTGGCACACTAACTCAATGGTGGTATATGCGATTTCTTCTTAGTCATTCAATCATGAATCGAATGGTTGAGATTAATCTCTTAAATTAAATAGATTGAATTAGAATTTCTATCATTATTAATCATTGACATCTGTTATAATCAAGTGGAACGGACAACAAATGATCTATCATTGACCTCCAGCAAAAGATGAACGGTATTGTTCATTTTTCATCATTCGATCTGAGCTCGTCATAGCTTGTTTGATGGGGGATTTGATTCTATAACAATCAAGGAGTGATACTATGGGGGATCTTATGGTTGGATTAATGCCAAACATGAAATCACTTCACAAAAGACCAAGATCCTTATGGATTTCTCGATTTTCCATAAGTTATCGTGCCAAAGCTAGAGACCAGTGGTTTGACATGTGGGGTAGCATTTCTTTGAAGAGTTGAAGCCCTGCTAAAGAAAACATGAGTTGCTTGTTACCGATCGCTCTGTGGACCAAATGTCACCTCGAAGCTCATCGGAGTTGATCTAAGAATGTCTTTCGGTGCTTGAATTGAGTGGTTTTTTTTTTGACTCGTTGGAACTAGAGGAAGGTGTGGAAAGAGTTAATTTATATTTGGTGGAGTTTTGGTGAAGTTGGACAAGGAGGGTGTTCAAGCAGAAGGAGAGCTCGATCTCACCGGCGATGGGGTGCTCGAGGAGCTCTGAGAACTTGGGGGACTGAGGCTCTTGCCATGAAAAGGTGGGTGCTTAGTTTGAATGAGGGAGGAGATGAATACCCTCCTCCCCAAGTGAACCAACCAAAAAATATTGATTTAGGTTGTGGTAATCGGTCGGGTAGTAGGGGTGGCTAGAAATGGCATGAGACTAATGAGGTGGATGTCCCCTAGAGACTAGAAGAGTTTGGTGGCCAGACATGAAGTGGGCAACTCATGGGGTTTGAATCAAGGTTTGACCAAAGTGAGGGTGACCTCTCCTTGGTCAATGGTTGAACCCAATAGTTTTGGGTTAGGTCTAGTCAACATAGGTAAGCTCAAGGCATGCTAAAGTGGCTGCCTAAGGAAATGGGAGGGGTTAGACCTTCCTAGTTTGAGTTTTTATCCCATATGGGTGGTTTGGTTTACTTAGTTTGGGCTGGACTAGGTTCACCTTGGGTTGGGTCTACTTGGGCTTAAGAGTATAAATGAGCCGAGCTTGAGCGAGCCAAACTTTTGTTCGTGTTCAGCTCATTTAAAAATTATTTTGTTTTTGTTCCGCTTATGTTCAAAATGGTTCAAGATTTATGTATTTGTGTTCAGCTTCAACTATTCAAAATGACTTGTATAAATTTAAAATTGCTAGAAAAAGTAATAATCCAAAAAAATATGGAGGGAGGATTTGTACCTAAGCCAATTTTTTGCATGAAAAAAAATCCACCCACTAAACCATGCTTACAACTATGAAATTATTTTGTGTGTGTGTGTGCGTGTATGTAGATACAATTTTTTTTTTATTTCAAGCTAAAATGAGTCAAACATGATTGAACGAAAGATTGATCATGTTCGGCTTATTTATAAATCGATCTTAAAAATTTATTTGTGTTCGGCTCACTTGTTTTATGAATGAGCTGAGCATGAATTGTTTATGAATACTAAGATTTTTTGATAGCCTTACTTGGGGTGGTTAAAATGAACCTAAGAATGAATCTTGCCAAGTTTGGCTCAAATAGATTAATAGAGGCCAATCTAGATTAAATTGGGTTTGGTTGACCAATTTATCAAATTTGGTCAAGAGGGCTATTGGGTTAAGTTCAAACAATGATTCAAAACTCATTAGTGCTATTAATTTGATATAATTTGGATTATATTAGAATTTAGCTCATATGAGTTCATATGGGTCAAATAGGCCAATTTAACTAATTTGGTCAAATTAGCCAAATTGGGTTGGATGGGAGGTTGAGTTATATTTGATTGATCATTTGAGAGTGATTGAAGCCTTTGATTTGAATTAATTTGGTTTAAATTTAGTTTTAGTTCAATTTGATAGTCTAGGTCAAATTGGGTTAAATGGGTTAATTGTGTTAGGTTGATAAAATTAGCTTCAATCAATAATTGAAATTTGTTCAATAATCAATTTATGAATGATTGTAATCATTGGTTCAATCCAATTTCGCTTAGATCAAGTTTTGGCTCAATTTAACCCTTTAGGTCAAATTAAGTCAAAGGTCCAAATTGGCTCAATTAGTTTCAATTGTTTGTAATTTGGTAATTGGTCATGATCAATAATCATTTTAGAAGTGATTGGATGGATTAATTTGTTCCAATTTAGATTGAATTAAGATTTGATTTAATTTGGGCTTTAAGGTCAAATTGGGTCAAGTGAATCAATTGACTTAATTGGGTCAATTTGGGCTTGGAATATGATCAGTAATAAATTTATAAGTGATTGATGGTTTTGATTGAATCAGATTTGGATTGAATTGGGTTTTAGTCTAAATTGAGTTTTTATGCCAAATTGGGTCAAGTTGGGTTAAGTGGATCAATTGATCAAAATGAGTTGATTAAAATCAGTTGTAATGTTCAATCAAGTGATTGGCATGGTCATTAGACTTAGACTGATTCAATTTTGCTTAAACCAAATTGGATTGGATTTTGGCCATATAGGATTAAATTGGGTCAACTTGAGTTAAGGGCCAAATTGTTTAAATTTGCTTCAATTGGATTACAATTAAGCTTCAATCAAGTTCCATTGAGTTTTAGGAGAGTTTAGGTGAGTTCAATTTCAAATGAATTTGATTAATTTTTGGTTTATCCCTTTTAAGCCCAAATGGGTCATATTGGATCAACTTAGCCAATTGGCCAAATTAAACCTTAATGGTTTAAATTAAGCTTGAAATCATTTGGCCTTGGTTCAAGTTTGATTTATAATCAATTTATTTTGGTTTGGAGGATTTGTTTAAGTATAGAAGTTGGTTTGGGTTTGCGGTAAGTAGGTCTTGCCTAACTTAAGTTGGGGTAACCTTAGGGTTGAACCCTATGAGTCTTCTAGGCTTAGGATTAGTGTTCACTTAGCAATTAGAAGTGTATTAGTTCTAGGAGATCCTTAGTGCCTAGATGAAATTTTTATGTTTTACGAGGCAATTAAGGCTAGGCCTAAGACACTCTTCATAAAATGCGTAAAACACTTGAGAGCATTTCCACTTTTTTTAGGCACTATATTTGAATTTATTTCATCTAATGATATGCTTGTATGAATCATCTCATTATTCAGATGAATCTAAGGCAGCAATTAGAGGTCTATGATTGCATCATAGTACATGCAAGTATATGATTTCATTTGGAAGCAGTTGACCGTTTATGCACATTTCAAGTCAACAAATTTTCTACATAAAGCTTGGATCGAGATACATGCAAACTTCATTTTATTAAGAAGTTTACATGCATTTTAAAGCATTTGACTTTAGTGTATTAGCTTCGTAATGTGTGCATGGCTCATTTTTATGACATTTGAATGTATTTGAATGCCACGAATTGGGATATGTGTTCATCTCGTGACTATAAAATGTTCATTCAATTAAATCATTTCATTATCAACATGCATCTCGGTGCACTAAATTCGAGGATAATGTTGCTGTGAGATACATGCAATGCTCTTTTTTAAATTTATTGATACACACTACAATACATTGATCTTCGTGCATGTAATTCACTTTATGATTAGCACATGCTTTGAAGCATCAAATTTAGGTACATGCCCATTCATATAGGGATGCCTAGTAGTACTTGTAGTCCCTGCCTCTTTACATCTTTTACACACACTTCGAAGTCATGATTTGAGTGTTGAACTCCTCGAGATGTACACATATCTCTTAAGCTAATTATATGAACTCTAATATGACGCTATTGAATGCAACTTCATCTCATAATGCATGTAATTCAATCCATTAACTAAATTGTGCACATTTCAATACAAGAATTTGAATTTTAAGCTACTTGGAGATGCATGCAAACTTCGATCTCCTGAGCCATTGACATATACTTCAATGGGATGAACTTGAACACATAATTATCTTAAAAATACATGTAGAGTTCAATCATTCAAATTATTTGTATATGTCCCATCATGGCAAGCATAAACATGAGATGGCTTTGTTGCATATGTAAGGTTCAAGTTTTTCATGGTTCTCAACGACACATTAATGCTTGCATTGGTTTCTTAATTTAATGAATTCTGAATGTTCAATAAGATCTTTTTATGCTCATTGATAAGAGTCAATTTTATGTTTACTTGAAGGTATTTTATTTATTATTATTATTATTATTATTATTATTATTATTATTTGCTTTCTTTTATCATTAGATGCAATGATTCAAGTCAATTATTTGGTTTAATTTAGGCTCATCAATGCTATTTTATCTTCCTTTAACCTACAATGAGTTATGAAGTCTTCTAAGCTTTGCAATTATATCATTTAATGTAATTTTTATTATAACTTTCAAGTATTCATTTTACGATTAGAATTGCTATTTGTCCTTATTTTGTACCATATTAAAGTCTGAAATTGCATCTTAATTGTGTTAATTCTAATTTCATTGCAGATCAAATCATTGAAATTTTTGACAATATTTTAGAAATATTTTGGTACCACCACTTCTAGGATCAAAATCAAGCCTGCCCACTTGTCTAAAATAATGAGCATTAGTAGTGTTTTGCAATATCACAATGATAAATCTTTCAACCTATTCATCTAAAAACATGCACATAAATCTTGAATCATATGCATGAAATCAAATACAATATTTTGGACATCCAAACATATTTTTTTATACCTTTACAACCGAGCGATGTGGCGACAAAAATAATGAGAAAATCTGTAAATATACTTTCGCTTCTTTTTCTTTTTTTTCTTTTTTTTTTTTCCTGCTTTCCCTGTAATCACACACACACAGACAGAAGGAAGTTAGATACTGGTTGGTGACTGTAAATTGGGGGAGGGGCAAGATGGCTCTGTTTTAAGGGAATGATTGTAAGTTAAGGAAGGTGCAAGATGGCTCAGTTTAAAGAGAATGAGCGTCGGGCTGAGGTTGAGGTTGGGAGAAAATATATCGAGTCCGCATAACTTTACGGCGGACTCCACCCATGGACCATCCCGTATTTTCCCCGCTTTACCGATTAACGAGCAGATAACGGACGCTTTCCCGCGAGCCCGTAAACGTCGATGGCGTATTAACGGACGGCGCTGTAAATACATTTCCCCTGGCCCGACCCGCCCCGTTAGCGTCGTTCAAAAACGCGGGAGGAATTTAAAAGAAATATATAGACGGATTTAGGGTTCAGGGTTAGTTTTTTCCAAGCGAAACGAGCTGAGAAGAGATACAGAAAATCTCATTTCCTTTTTACAAAAGAACCATGAAGATGGAGAACGTTGAGGAAAAAATAACCATTTTAGCTGAGGATGTATTAAATACAAATCCATCGGTAATGCTTCTCGTGCATTTTTTTCTACGGTTTATTAGTGATATTCTTGTTCTATCTGAAAAGAATATGTTCATTTCTTCCAATTAGAAGTAATTTGGATGTTTTTTTTGTCGAATATTTAATTTTGAGTGTTATTTTGCATCTGTACCCTGTGTACCTCTTTGGAGGGTACAGACCATTTTTGACCCTTTTTTGCCATTTTTTTTTTGCCACCTCCTTATGATTATGTTTAGAACATTGCATAGGAAGCATTTGATGGCATTTTGGGTGGTTTTAGTGCATCAGTATCTGTGTACCTCTTTGAGAGTACAGACCTCTTTGACCCTTTTTCCCATTTTTTGGCCAACTCCTTATGATTATGTTTAGAACATTGGAAGCATTTGATGGCGCTTTGGGTGGTTTCGGGTGGTTTAGTGACTGCACTGTACCTCTTTGGAGGGTGCACCTCTTTGACCCTTTTTCTAGGTTTTTTTGCCAACTCCTTATGATTATGTATAGAGCATTATAATGGAAGCATTTGATGTGGTTTGGGTGGGTATTTTGCATTTGTACATCTTTGAGGGTACTGGACCATTTTGACCCTTTTTCCCATTTTTTTGCCAACTACATATGATTATGTTTAGAACATTGCAAAGGAAGCATTTGATGGCTTGGGTGGTTTCTGGTTTTATCCAGACTGTACCTCTTTGAGGGTACGACCATTCGACCCTTTTCTCCTTTTTTTTGCCAACTCCATATGATTATGTTTAGAACATTGCATAGGAAGCATTTGATGGCATTTTGGGTGGTTTCTGGGTGGTTTCTGGGTGGTTTAGTTCATCTGTACCCTGTGTACCTCTTTGGAGGGTACAGACCATTTTTGACCCTTTTTTTTTTTTGCCAACTCCATATGATTATGTTTAGAACAATGCATAGGAAGCATTTGATGGCATTTTGGGTGGTTTAGTGCGTACCACTGTACCTCTTTGGAGGGTACGACATTTCGACCCTTTTTTTCCTAACTATATGATTATGTTTAGAACATTGCATGAAGCATTTGATGGCATTTTGGGTGTTTTCGGTGGTTTAGTGCCAGACTGTACCTCTTTGAGGGTACACCATTTTGATCTTCTTTCCGCTTTTTTTTTCCAACTCCTTATGATTATGTTTAGGGCAAAAGGAAGCATTTGATGGCGGTAGGGGTAGTGGTTTAGTGCATCTCACTGTGTACCTCTTGAGGGTACAGACCATTTTTGACCTTTTTTCCTTTTTTTTGGCCAACTCCTTATGATTAGGTTTAGGACATTGCAAAGGAAGCATTTGATGTCACTGGGTGATTGTTTAGTGCATCAGACTGTACCTCTTTAGAGTACCATTTTGACCCTTTTTTCCTTTTTTTTTTTGCCAACTCCATGATTATGTTTAGAACATTGCATGGAAGCATTTGATGGCATTTTGGGTGGTTTCTGGGTGGTTTCTGGGTGGTTTAGTTCATCTGTACCCTGTGTACCTCTTTGGAGGGTACAGACCATTTTTGACCATTTTTACCCTTTTTTTTTAGCCAACTCCTTATGATTAGGTTTAGGACATTGCATAGGAATCATTTGATGTCAGCTTGGGTGATTAGGGGGTGGTTTAGTGCATCATGTACCACTCTTTGAGGGTAATGCACCATTTTGACCATTTTTCCCATTTTTTTTGCCAACTACATATGATTATGTTTAGAACATTGCAAAGGAAGCATTTGATGGCAGTTTGGGTGGTTTCTGGGTGGTTTAGTGCATCTGTACCCTGTGTACCTCTTTGGAGGGTACATACCTCTTTTGATCTTTTTTACAGTTTTTCCTGGCCAACTCCTTATGATTATGTATAGAGCATTATAATGGAAGCATTTGATGGCAGTTTGGGTGGTTTCTGGGTGGTTTAGTTCATTCAGACTGTGGTACCTCTTTGAGGGTACAGACCATTTTGACCATTTTTCCCATTTTTTGCCAACTACATATGATTATGTTTAGAACATTGCAGAAGCATTTGATGGCATTTTGGGTGGTTTCTGGGTGGTTTAGCCAGATCTGTACCTCTTTGAGGGTCTGACCTCTTTGACCCTTTTTTCCCATTTTTTGGCCAACTCCTTATGATTATGTTTAGAACATTGCATAGGAAGCATTTGATGGCGCTTTGGGTTTCGGTGGTTTAGACCCTCAGACCTCTTTGAGGTACTGACCTCTTTGACCCTTTTTTCTAGGTTTTTTTTTGCCAACTCCTTATGATTATGTATAGAGCATTATAATGGAAGCATTTGATGGTTTGTGGTTTGGGTGGGTATTTTGCATTTGTAGTACCTCTTTGGAGGGTACAAATTTTGACCCTTTTTCCCATTTTTTTTGCCAACTACATATGATTATGTTTAGAACATTGAAAGGAAGCATTTGATGGCGCTTGGTGGTTTCGGTGGTTAGACTCAGACTGGTACGAGGGTAAAGACCATTTCTGACCCTTTTTCTCCATTTTTTTTTGCCAACTCCATATGATTATGTTTAGAACATTGCATTGGAAGCATTTGATGGCATTTTGGGTGGTTTCTGGTTTCTGGGTGGTTTAGTTCATCTGTATCCTGTGTACCTCTTTGGAGGGTACAGACCATTTTTGACCCTTTTTTCCTTTTTTTTTGCCAACTCCATATGATTATGTTTAGAACATTGCATGGCATGATGGCATTTTGGTTTTGGTGGTTTAGTGTGTATCCTCAGATCCCTGAGACCATTTCTGACCCTTTTTTTCCTTTTTTTTTTTTGCCAACTCCATATGATTATGTTTAGAACATTGCATAGAAAGCATTTGATGGCATTTTGGGTGGTTTCGGGTGGTTTAGTGCATGACCGGTACCTCTTTGAGGGTACTGACCATTTTGATCTTCTTTCTAGTTTTTTTTTGAACTCCTTATGATTATGTTTAGGGCATTGCAAAAGGAAACATTTGATGGCGCTTGGGTAGTCGGGTGGTTTAGTGCATCAGACTCTGTACCTCTTTGAGGGTGCACCATTTTACCCTTTTTCTAGGTTTTTTTGCCAACTCCTTAAGATTATGTTTAGAACATTATAATGGAAGCATTTGATGGTTTGGGTACAAAGGAAGCATTGATGGCGTTTTTGGGTGGTTTCGGTGGTTTAGTGCATCTGTGTACCTCTTTGGAGGTACGACTATTTTACCCTTTTCTAAGTTTTTTGCCAACTCCTTAGGATTATGTTTAGAACATTATAATGGAAGCATTTGATGACAGTTTGGGTAGTTTCTGGGTGGTTTAGTGCATCTGTACCCTGTGTACCTCTTTGGAGGGTACAGACCTCTTTTGATCTTCTTTTCCAGTTTTTTTTTGCCAACTCCTTATGATTATGTTTAGGGCATTGCAAAGGAAGCATTTGATGGCAGTTTCTGGGTGGTTTAGTGCATCTGTACCCTGTGTACCTCTTTGGAGGGTACAGACCTCTTTTGACCTTTTTTTACGCTTTTTTGCCAACTCCTTAGGGATTATGTTTAGACATTACAAAGGAAGCATTTGATGTCGACTTGGGTGATTTCGGTATTTTCCATCCATATTTTCTAACATATTTTGTATCTTTCGCTGTAAATGCAATGACCCATATTTGGAGAAACTCCTTGGCACCACTATTCAGAATGAAACGGAGGCATATGCAATGTACTGTGACTATGCACATCAAATTAGCTTCAGTGTTCTGAAGGACCATACTAGCTATTGGCCAAACTCAAAGAAATTAAAATCAAAAGATTTTTTATGTGCAAAATTGGTAAGAAGTCCCGCTCCTAAATAGCTTGACAAAATTCCAGGAAGGTTGATACAAGAACTGGATGTCCAGGCATGATTAGATTCTCTGTTGATTTGGAGGGGAATTGGACGATTAAAAACATACAGAAAATCATAATCATTCTTTGGCAGAGCCTAGTGACCTACATCTTCTCTCGTGATCACACGATGCATTAGATGAAAAGGCCGTGTTGAAGACAATGACGAGGTCGGTATTAGAGCAACCGATGCATTCAGCTATCTAACTGAGGAAGTTGGCGTAGAGAATATCGGGGTTCACCAAAAGAGATGCTTTCAATTTTATTGAAGAAAAAAAAGATCGAGGATTGCAAATGGTGATGGTAATGCGTTAAGATTGTTTAAGGAGAGGCAAGCATCGGATGGGATGTTTGCATGGGATGCAAGTTGATGAGTGGATTGCTTAGTAAGTTTTTTTTTGTAATGGCATGTCCAATAGAATATGATTGTTTTGGGGATGATAATTTTTGATACAAAGCTATCGACTCAATAAATATAATCTCTTTGTCTTGTTGGAGTGAATCATCACCGGCAAAATGTATTATTTGGAGTAGCCTTTTATCAGAAGAGACAATTGAGTCATTCTCATGGCTATTCCAAACTTTTCTTCGGTTGATGAATGACAGACATCCTATAACAATATTCACTGATCAAGATCAGGCTATGGCGAGAGCCATTGAAATTGTATTGTCGCATACTCATCATAGGTTGTGCCAATGGCATATTTCAAAGAAAGCTCCTTCCAAGGTTCATTGCTTCAATAGTAATAAGATAGTACAAGGCCTATTTTATAAATGCATGAGTAAGTGTGACTGGAGGAAGAGTTTAAAGAGGCTTGGTATGCCATGCTAGAAGAAGGCAATTTGCATGATCATGCTTGGTCCGAGCTTTATAAGATTAGATCCAAGTGGTCCACTGCATTCAGAAAGGACTCATTCTGCATGGGCATCTTGTCAACGCAGCGTAGTGAGTCCACGAACAATGTATGCCATGGAATATCTAAACCAACAAGTTCGCTCACAGATTGTTTCTTGGGGTTGGAAAAGTGGAGACATGGCTTGAATGAACATGAAAAGACTTCAAGTGTATCCATCGATTGTTCCTTGTTAAGACCAGGTCAATTCTAAAATAAGTCGCTATGTTTTATACAAGAAAGGTTTACACTATGTTTGAAGAGGAATTTTGCATGGGGTTGGGGTCTATCGCTTTAAAGTCGGATGACACCATGGAGTATTTGGTAAGAAACTTAGAGAATAAAATGCATCCAACATGGGTGTATTTCGATAGACTACCTAGAAGTGACTTGTAGTTGCAAAAAATTTGAGATGATGGGATTACTTTGTGCCCATTGTATCGAGTTCTTAGTCGTGAAGATGTTGTGCATTCACAAGTATCTTCGATGCGATGGTCTACTAGAGCAAAGAGGGATATTTACAATGATAGTGCATACAAAAAATTAAGAGATGTGGCAAGCACAGATGGAAATGCTTCTGGCATTATTTTCCGAAACCACATAAGTCGATATGCATATCAAATAAGCGTCAAGGCACAGGGCAATAAGAGAGCTGAGGACTATATGCTTGGATCCCTAGAAAAACTATATGATGATGTTGACTCTATAATAAGTAGAATCCAACCGACAAAGCGGTTAGGAAGAAGAAGTTAACCACGATGATAATGGAAAAGACATCTTAAAAGATCCGGTTAAGCAACGTCAAAGGGTGTTTCTAACTCAAGGCTTAAGGGATATTGGGAAAGATCCAAGAAAGCCAAGAGTAATTTTCTACTTGCGTATTATTTTTTGGTATTTTAAATATTGTTAATCTTCAAACCCTTCTACTTTTTTTTGCGAAACCAAACTACAGTCTGATAGCGTGGCTGAAGGTGCTTCCTCACAAGTTGCATCACCTTTCTGCTATGCCAAAGTGTTTTCGAGGTATGCACATAATATCATTTATCGTCGTAAGAATGTATCAACTAATGATTCTACATGCGTGAATTTAACTCGAGCTCCACAATGAAACAATCGAAGGGTATACTCACCGATGATGGATATTATCTCGTGAAAACATTTTGATACATGACATTATCCGCTTTTGGTTGGTTCGATAGCTAGATTTTGATCGGTGTTTGTAGCTCTTTAAGCAATAGTGAATGAGTTAATCCTGGAAATTGTAATCATTGACGATCAATAAATATGTACCAATAATAGATCAATTTTGCCTTTTGTTTACCAGTTTTTTATTGCCAACTCCTTATGATTATGTTTAGGGCATTATAATGGAAGCATTTGATGGCATTTTAGGGTGGTTTAGTGCATCCAGTACTGTACCTCTTTGGAGATATAAAACATTTTGACCCTTTTTCCCATTTTTTTGCCAACTCCATATGATTATGTTTAGAACATTGCATAGGAAGGAATTGATGGCATTTTGGGTGGTTGGTGGTTTAGTGCATCCAGACTGTGTACCTCTTTGGAGGTACATTTTTTGACATTTTTTTCCTTTTTTTTGGCCAACTCCTTATAATTAGATTTAGGACATTGCAAAAGGAAGCATTTGATGTCGACTTGGGTGATTAGGGGTGGTTTAGTGCATCATGTACCTCTTTGGAGGGTACAGACCATTTTTGACCCTTTTTTTCCTTTTTTTTTTTGCCAACTCCATATGATTATGTTTAGAACATTGCATAGGAAGCATTTGATGGCATTTTGGGTGGTTTCTGGGTGATTTCTGGGTGGTTTAGTTCATCTGTACCCTGTGTACCTCTTTGGAGGGTACAGACCATTTTTGACCATTTTTACCCTTTTTTTAGCCAACTCCTTATGATTAGGTTTAGGACATTGCATAGGAATCATTTGATGATGGTGGTTTAGTGCATCTGCACTCCTACCTCTTTGGAGGGTACAGACCATTTTTTACCCTTTTTTCCTTTTTTTTTTGCCAACTCCATATGATTATGTTTAGAACAATGCATAGGAAGCATTTGATGGCATTTTGGGTGGTTTCTGGGTGATTTAGTTCATCTCAGACTGTACCTCTTTGAGGGTAGAATTTTTTGACTCTTTTTCCCTTTTTTTGGCCAACTCCTTATGATTAGGTTTAGGACATTGCATAGGAATCATTTGATGTCAGCTTGGGTGATTAGGGGGTGCTTTAGTGCATCTGTACTCTGTGTACCTCTTTGGAGGGTACAGACCATTTTTGACCCCTTTTTACCATTTTTTTTTGGCCAACTCCATATGATTATGTTTAGAACATTGCATAGGAAGCATTTGATGTCATTTTGGGTGGTTTTGGTTTAGTTTAGTTCATGTACCGTTCTTTGGAGGGCACCATTTTGACCCTTTTTCTTTTTTTTGGCCAACTCCTTCTGATTAGGTTTAGAACATTGCATAGGAATCATTTGATGTCAGCTTGGGTGATTAGGGGGTGGTTTAGTGCATTTGTACCCTGTGTACCTCTTTGGAGGGTACAGACCATTTCTAACCCTTTTTTTCCTTTTTTTTTGCCAACTCCATATGATTATGTTTAGAACATTGAATAGGAAGCATTTGATGGCATTTTGGGTGGTTTCTGGGTGGTTTTGGGTGGTTTAGTTCATCTGTACCCTGTGTACCTCTTTGAGGAATGCAGACCCTTTTTGACCATTTTTACCCTTTTTTTGGCCAACTCCTTATGATTAGGTTTAGGACATTGCATAGGAATCATTTGATGTCAGCTTGGGTGATTGGGGGGTGGTTTAGTGCATCTGTACCCTGTGTACCTCTTTGGAGGGTACAGACCATTTTTTACCCTTTTTCCTTTTTTTTTTGCCAACTCCATATGATTATGTTTAGAACAATGCATAGGAAGCATTCGATGGTAGTTTGAGTGGTTTCTGGGTGGTTTAGTGTATCTGTACCCTCTGTACCTCTTCGGAGGGTACAGACCATTTTTGATCTTTTTTTACAGAGGATATATTATAATCTATTATAAACAATTCAGACTCTGTAATCGAATAAATTAAGCCTCTAAATTGACAAAGCATAAATTCAGTGCTCATAAGTATGTTCAAAGTGAGAAAAAAGTACGACATGTTAAGCACAACTAAGCAACAATCTATCCTAGTAAATAGAATTACTAATCAACATTTACCTCACAATCAGAAATATAAAAAATATATATAGCTGCAACAAACCACACTACTTGATTAAATCATCACAGATATAACTACACTGCAAATCAACTAAAGATATATAACAGTCATTAATCATAAAATAAACAACAGAGCCATTTCCAGTAGCGAAAAACCTAAACATTTATTATGAAAAGTTATTTTTTATAGATCCATCTCATAGGAACTGAACCTGGGAATTATCAATCATCACTATCAAATACAACTAGATCCGTATCATATGTGAAAATATACACTGCAGAATCACTATTCATGACATGGAAATGGTCCATAACGGGGGAAAATATACAATGCAGAATCACACTTTATGTCTGGGAAATCAATCTTTATTGGAATTAGCTTTGGGAGCTTCACTGATCAGATGCATACACTTCAACAGTTGAGTCTTCAAAGCAGAATAAAATATCATCCCAGGACCATGCACTTCAACTATATGAGATGAGAGAGGATAAGTTAAACAAAGCAGAGTAAAAAAAGATCAAAAGAGTTATGTACCCTCCAAAGAGGTACACAGGGTACAGATGCACTAAACCACCCAGAAACCACCCAAACTGCCATCAAATGCTTCCTTTGCAATGTTCTAAACATAATCATATGTAGTTGGCAAAAAAATGGAAAAAAGGGTCAAAATGGTCTGTACTCCAAAGAGGTACATGTGGTACAAATACAAAATACCCAAAACCACCCAAACCGCCATCAAATGCTTCCATTATAATGCTCTATACATAATCATAAGGAGTTACCAGAAAAACTGTAGGTCAAAGAGGTCCAGTACCTCCAAAGAGGTACACGGATACGATGCACTAAACCACCCAAAACCACCCAAAATGCCATCAAATGCTTCCTATGCAATGTTCTAAACATAATCATATGGAGTTTAAAAAAAAAAAAAGGAAAAAACGGTCAAATGGTCAGAATTCTCCAAAGATATACACGGGTACAAATGTAAAATACCCTCCCAAAATCACCCAAACTGCCATCAAATGCTTCCTATGCAATGTTCTAAACTTAATCATATGGAGTTGGCAAAAAAAAAAGGAAAAAAGGTCAAAATTCCATCTCCAAAGAGGTACGATAGTACGAATAAAATATATAAAAAAAGCCAATCTTTCATCAAGCATCGAAGAAGAGTAAACCCTAAATTCATTCAAGTTCGGAATGCATGTGTAAATATCTCATGTAGTCACCTAGAATACCTCAATTTATGATTTGCTATACCATCGGCGTCCGACGTCGATCGACAACGGAGCTAAGCCGAGAAAAATCCTCAGACGAGGAATGTCGAGGGGAATGTATTCTTCCCCGCTTACGCCGACGAAGCACGGGCCGGGTCGGGCCGGGGAAAGCCCGCTATCTCGCCGCCGTCCGCGACCGGTAAACGGGGGAAAATCGACGATGTCGTCCATAGATTCGAGTCCGCACGTAAAGCTACGTGCGGACTCCGGACGTAATATTTTCTCTGAGGTTGGAGCCTGGAGGTGTGGCTGTAGCTGAGATTTACGTGTGAAAATATAGACAGGTTGGGCTGCTCGGTGTGATTGGGGATTCGCTGGCGAGATGGGACTTTGGGTGGAGCGATGCGAGATGATGGGAGAGAGGCCTTCGATGTTTTCACTGGCATGCTTGTTGCCACATAATTGAAGCCTCGACAGGGAGATGGCCTGTAGGTACTGGCTTGCCGAGGGCCACTAGACGGGTGTTGTACGTGATGTGGAGGGTGTAATACGAAGATGAGGTTGACAGAGAAAGTGGTTGGCGGAGAAGTTGACGGGTAGGGAGGATGGCCGGCTGTTAGAGCTCAGTAGCGGCAGGTTGGAGGAGATGAGATGGATGGAGCAAGGATGGGAGATGTAAGGGAAACGTGGCTAGAAGAAGACATGAGAGACAGATGAGAGGTTTCGGTTGTGCGGGAGAGGAAAAAAAATGCAAGCTTGAGGAAGAACTGCCAGACTAATAAAGGATGCAGTCTTTTTTTTTAGACTTGTTCTATTTTTTTAATTTTTCTTTTGTTTTGTCTGAGGCAGATGGGATAGAACAAGTGGCTAACAATCCAAGGACCTCGATTTTTCGAGATTTTGAGTGATTCAAATGTATAAAATTTATTTTGATTTGATTAATATACATTAATTTTTTTAAGTCTTGTTTCATTTTAATTTCATGATAACTTAAAGATAACCAACTTATGTTATGACAAAAATGCCCATTTTAAATTACATGTTATATATCATAATTTAATATACAGCTAAGATCTGATAATATAATTAGCTATATTTAATTATTTATAAATTAACTAACTTAGTGTTTAAAGTACAAATAATTATAAGGTGATATAATAATAATTATTATTACATTAATTAAACTCTTAATTTAATTTCATTTAATCTTAACTTAATTATGTACTAATTAACTATTATTATTATTATATCATTATTTATTTTTATAAAAATATGCCCACTTATGGATTTTGACACATCTAGAATTATGTGCAACAAATTTTTTGTGGAGCGAACCATGTAATGTAGGTGTCTATTTTAGATAATTTAGATGTTTCAAACACAACAATGCAGCCTATTTTACAATTAGAGGTCATTTGGACAAATTTTGATTTGGACACAAACTTAGTTGAATTGATTACAGATAATCTCATTTGATAAGTTTTGATGTTTCGTCTATAATGCCGTAGTCGGAAATCGCTTGATCAATGTAGAGGCCTTTCGACTCTGATATACATGAAAGCATATTGGAGTTTCATCTTATCCATTAATCGACAGTCAAATTGTGCGAGATGTTTAATTTGATCAATGTTGATGCTCTAGACATAACAATGAAGTTCATTTGTCGATCCGAAGTTATTTCGATCAATTTCGGTGATGATTAGAATATTTCAGCTTCAATTTATGCAACATTGCATCTATCGTTTGTCAAATTCGTCATGCTTACTTGATTTAACATATGTAATTTATGTGAAGGTCAACATTTTTATTTAATTTTTTTTTCTCTAGATAAACTATTAGGCTAATTGAATAGAAACTTTAACCATAAATAGGACTTTGAATAAAGAATATAGGAAAATAATTTTATCAACTTTTAATGATTTTTTTTTTAATTTTTAAAAGATAATTTATGCACTATTTTAATTTTTCACCATCTTAAATGAATTGAAAAATTCTCATGTTTATTAGAGTGGTTTTAAATAGTCTCAAAAGTATTCCATAAAACATTAAGATCATTTTAATTCAAATATAAGGTTTACGGTTTTTTTTCAAGTAAATAATCTATTATTTAAAATGATAATATTTTAAATATAATTAAAATATCTTAAAAAATAAAAAATGTTCTAAAATGCCCTTATACCTCCATAAATTTAATTAGAAATTTTGAAAATATTTTACTTATAATCACATTTAAAAATAGAAAATTCTTTATTTTTAATTTTAATTTTTTTTATAAACTTTAATATATTTAAATAAATTATAAATGATTCATGAAAAGGCACCCCTTAGAATTTTTTCTAAAAGACTAAATTATACTTGTTATTTATAATTTTTTTGTGGAATATTTTATATTTGGAAAAAATTAGCTTTGACCTTGGGCTAAAGCCTATTTACAAACTTAAATTTTATGATATTTAATTTGATAATAAAATCTTTAATTTTTATCATAATCCAACCTCATATAATCATTTAATAAGTTAAATTGGGCTAAAGCCTATCACTATAAATGATAAAATGATAAGTCATAGGATAATCATACTCTTATAAATAACTTAGTTTGGTAAGTTGTCAATATCATATGAGTCAAGTATATGATACACTAACTTTCACACACTTATGTGTTGTAATAGTCCTTTAGTTTCTCAACATAAGAAGAATGTAGTTAGGTAATTTTAATACAGAAACCATTTGATGCTAAGGTGAGACTATTTTGAGTGTGGTTGGATTAAGAAATTGGTTGTTATGCTTACTTTATGATGTGTTGCTGCTCTATGCTATTATTTTGTTGTATTATGATAGAGATATTATTCTATAAATGCTTGACATATGAGCGTTGCTTTTACTTCTCTTTTGTAAGGGTCATCCATTAACATATAAATCTTATAGTGTTATATATTATTTTTATTTATGATGTTATATTTATAGTATGTTGTGATGGCTCCATTTAGCCTTAGGATGTTTTTTTGCTATATATATATATATATATATATATATATATATATATATATATATATATATATATATATGTATGTATGTATGTATAATAAAGCATAAGAAAAATTTCTTGACCCAATAGAAACCAACTCAATCTTTGATAAATAGGTACACAATTTTAACTATGAGAATAATCCAAGAGCAAATGAAACTAAAACTTTATTATTGTATGGACTAAAATAATCTCCTAGAGGATAGAATGAGAGGCTAAGCATATTTTACTTATGTTAAAATTCAAACAAAGTATAGTAATATCACATTGTTCATGCAAAAGTAGATGAAGATATAATAGCGATGTAGACTTATATGGATGATATTATATTTGGTGCCACAAAATATTCATTATTTCATTTCCTTGCCATTATTATGAGTAGGGAGCTTAAGATGAGCCTAATGGAAAAATAAAACTTCTTTCTTTGGTTACAAGTAAAATAAAGGGAAAGTTGTATCTATATATCTTTAATAGAGTATGTTTATAACTTACAAATTTTGATCTATTAAATTTTAAATCAAGTGCTCAATTTTGATCTATTAAATTTTAAATCAAGTACTCCAAGGAGCCCTCCAACTAGCTAGATAAAATTGTTAATGGATTCTAAACTATAAAATAATGTGATATGAGTCTGGTTCGGTGAGAATTGGATTTTGTTCAGTGAGTTGACTCACTCTGAGTGGAATGAACCCGGCCGAGTTAAGTGATAATCAGGGGAGATTATCGGGTGCTTTCTGAACCTTTGGATTGCGCCTTTTTCTCTTGGCCGTTGGATCTAGCACTTGGATTGTGTTTCTTTTGAGCTGAGCCTTGAATCGTCGGATTGGTTTTGTCTCTTTTCTGCCCTTGGATCTGTGCTTCGATTGAGCGGTTCTTGATTTCCTTTCGTCCGATAGTGGATTACACGCATTTCTCTCTGCGTGGTTTGATCTCTTGCCTTGATCTTAGTCCCGGGAAATTAATCTTGGCCCTTGATTCAAAACACTATTTTCGTGAGATGATACTTCTAGGGTAAGTTTGCCTTAACTCTGCTTTTGGTTTGTTTCTCTAGATAGTTCGAGCTGTCAACGCTCCAGAGAGGGGAAGAGGGACCGAGAGCGAGGAGGAACCCTAGGGTTCTTCGAGCGGAGGTGAGCGGAGGATTCCGGCAATGGAAACCAGAGAAGGGGTTCAAGAGAAGAGGGAGAAGAGAAGATACAGAAGAGAAGGAGTTTGCTTGCAGAATACTTGATTACTCATCTGTTGGGATTTCTTCCTTCTATTTATAGTTTTTCTTTTCTTCATCTATCCTAGATCTAGATCTTCTATATAGGCTAACGGTTTTCTCTGATATGAATTTTGCTACTGCTCGAGATTGAGGTAATGCGGCATTGTTACTACTTCTTGGTTTCTTGATTGTATGTCTTCTGTTCCTTTTGGTAGTTAATTCTGTTATGAGTTTATTTTACTTTCAGGGAGGCTCTGGAAATAGTATCTGTTGATTTCTTTTGTTCTGAGTTGTCTCCTGAGTCTTGTAATATTAAAGTTTAGATTTTTGATAGCTGCCGTTGTAGAGCTTCTTTATTCCTACTGGTCTCTGTTGTTGTAAAACTGCTATTCTGGCTTGGTTTTTATTCTGTAATTATTTATGGTCTGAATGTTAATTAGACTTTCTGTTGATGTTTATATTTTGGGAATATTGGTGAAATCTTTTAGCCAACTTGGTCTTATTTTGTCCCTTTTATTTCTGTTATTAATTTGGGGATATGAATTCATATCATAATGATTTGATACTTACTATATTAATATTTAGTAGGCAATATATTATATTTATTATAAGATTGTATATATTAAATTTTAAGTTGATCTAAATGAGTCACTGTTGACCTCATTTTTAGACTAAGGTCAAAAAGTTATATTAAGTTGTAGCTTTGAAGGCCATGTTAAACTTAATCAAATCTAAGTTATTTTAAATATTTTGTCACTCAAATTTAACAATTCAAAAATATCTTAACTCAATCATAACCTATTAGTCATCTTAAATTTAAAATAATCGACATATATTTATCAAATTTATAAATCTAAAAATGATAGTTGATCGATCAATTATTAAAATTAAAATATTTATTTTTCATAATCATCATTATAATATATATTATAATTAAATATACACATAGGTCAACAAACCGCTGAGATAATTAATTTATATCAAATTGATAATACTCTTGGATAAATTAAAATTAAAATTATTATATGATTAAAATGAAATTAAATCAAATTAAATCCTCAACTTCAACTTGGATTAATTGAAACATATAAATACTGGTTAAATTTAAAATTAAAATTATATTAAAATATATAAAAGTTAAATAAAGAAAATTTTGAATCTCATAGACTTTATCTTGTCATAAAAAATAAAGAAAAAGAAAAAACAAAGAAATGGTATTATCAAAACTAATCGTGTTGGCGCGCACATTTAAGAAGCAGGCAGCCTGCTCCACTGATCTCCTATTCTCGAGAAAAGTCACGTGAAAGCGAAAGTGGAAACCACCTCTTCATTTTTGTGGCTTTCTATCGGCTCGAGCCGAGCAGGGTGACTCCCCGTGCATGCGAATCTCGAGCAAGCAAGCAGCACATCGCCGAATCTAGACTGTTCGGTGAACGCAGTGGGAGTTTACGGTGGCAGTTGTCCGCCGCTTGAGTATGGAGGATGGGAGGAAATTGCAGGAGGATCACGTCTGGTTTGATGTAGTAGTTCCCCAGCAAGGTTCTTTTCCAATGTCTTGGTGGAATCCAGTCTTTCTCCAAAAGAAGCTGGGAACTACTCTCAAGTAGGTGTAAATGATACCAGCATGAAAAGGCAAAGATCATCAATTCAGTGAAGTTTCTCGCGTCAGGACTCACTATCACAAATTTTTTAGATCACAAATTTTTTAGATCAGCGTTATTGCTGATGGAAAAGAACGTTAGTCATGGGAGCACCCCAACTGAAGCATCTGTAAATTTCGGTGATTGATACATCTCAGGCGACATTCCATTCGGCTCTTAGGTTTGGAACTCAGACGACGAGACTCCTTGCTCTCCCTCTCCACTCCTGTAGGCATGAGTCGGCTGACCTCACGACATCACGGAAGAAATTTTTAAAATCGAAACTGTTTAAATTATTTTTAATAAAATCGACATTTAAGGAAACAAATTTTAAATCGATATAGTCGGTGGGCTGTCGTCGATATGACGCCAACGCGACACCATGTCTGCAGCAAGCATCGGCGCCATATCAGTGGGCAGCCCACGGATCCTAAAAGCATGTTTTTTAATCTCCCTCACGTCAAAAATGGCTAGCTGTTGGATACGGATTATGAGAGTTTTTGGGCTATTTAAACCCCCAAAATAAATAAAAATGAGTATAGAAATTTTCTAAGCTCTAAACCCTCTTTCTCTCACAATTTTTTCACATTTCTCCTCATTCCAAGGCCTTTTATTACGAGATTTGGCTATAATCAGTGATGAAAATTAATATTTTCTGAGTTTTGTTACATTCATTGGTGTCGATTCGTCAGGATATTCTCACAATAAAAGGCATATTACCATTTAAAAAATTTTCATTGTTTATTTTCATGAATCGTGTTAAATAAACTATAATTTCTCAAATAAATAAATAAATAAATAAATAAAGAGGCCTAATGTTGAGGTTATAACAATTAGATTGTATGTAGACTTTTTTTTTTAATAATATTTAGATCAATATAACATAAAGAACATTAGTAGTATTACTATTACTATTATTGTTTGGGCTAAAGAATATGTAGTGCAACTTTTCGATAAATTATATGTCTGCCTTAAATAAGTTTATTAAACCATCAAGATTGGAACTATTATTTGGTATTATTTGAAAAGTTTCTTTAGATTGTTTAATAAGTAGCTTTGCATATTTAAAAGTGAAGATATATTTTCTAGCCTAACTAATGAATAAAATAAAATATTTAGTCAAAATAAGATGGCGGCTTATTAAGGTAGTTCAAATGTCACCATTTTCATTAGGTTTGATCTTGTTTAGCCTTCAAATTGGACCGACAAGAGATATTGTAGAGATAGCATGGCTAATGACAAAAGCATAGGCTAGATTTTAGTTGCAAAGTTTGAAAAGAAAGAAAAAGTTGAGTTATTTTTTTGTTTGGTTGATGAGAACTTGAATTATTGTTATTTTTATAAATGAATAATATGTGAATCGCAATAATAATCACATATATTTTCTTGTTTTCTTTATTAAGTTTGGTAAAATAATTTTCAATAAAAATGTGTTTATGTATATTTGTAGATGAAATTATTTACTTATTAATTATAGTGTGATTGAAGATATAATATTAAATAATGTATTGGGATTCTCTTAGAAATATTTTCTCTTTTGTTGATCTATGAGAGATTTAATTAATTGCATTAGGTCCACAAATAATTAAATTGGTGAAAAAATTTTCTTGCATAATAAGATTGTGGATATTAATGAATGTATTTGATCTAATGGAATACCCTAGCTTAAGATTGTTTTACTCATGATACAACAACCAATTCGGTACTCCTATCACATCTAAATTAAGTAAATAATATTCTAACAATAAGTCAGACTCTTCTCCTATTTTTGCAGAAATATGCATCCTCTATCATCTAATCATTCTTCTTCAATAGTTTGCATGAATAACACCTATCGTTTAAAAAGCATATGAAGTAGGAGCTTTATTAATAATATCATCTTGATTTCTAAAATACTATAGTCCTTAATAATTCTAGTTCCAAAATTATTTTATGCCACAATATCTCTAGAATGCTTTTGATTTTATCAATAAAAACTCTTATAGAGATTGACAAAAACACTCCCTTCTAAATTTATAAGATGAATGAATAATTATATTTCAAATATTCATGTGGTGTTTCATTTCGGATGCCAAGTGGACACAACGCAGATCATATGGAGTACTTATTGAAGTGATCGGGTACGACATTGAGGTATGATGTACTACCTCGAAAGATAGAAACATCACTCTACAATGAATCTAATCACCTAATAAGGACTCCTAAGATAGATGAATCTTCATATATACTAGAGATTTTTCCCCTACTTTACATGAAAAAATAAAATAGAGTTTATTTTATGTCGGATTCTTTAGTTTCATATGGAGGCAAGCCTCGTAGTTAATTACATTCTAGAAAATGAGATTCCCTAAGAATACTCTCGATTAAAGTAGTCAATCATATCTCCAAAGATTTCAAGTTTAGACTATCAATGAGTTGGTTATTTTAAAAAATCAAGTGTGAAGACTCAATTTGAAAGACTTATTTTAGAATCCAAAGGAAAATAAGTAGGAAGTGCTCGTGATACGAGGAAGCCTAGTGAGCACTTCAACCTATCATATGATTAGACTTTATATGTTTGAATGAGAGAGTTTGTTTAATTTGAGTTGAAATTTTATTAGAATACTAGGGCTTATAATCCACCAACACAAGATTGTGAAAATATCTATGAGATGAGGATTTAGGCTCGTAGCCCAAAAGAAACAAGCAAACTCAGATCCTAAATCTAAGGACCTTTAACATAAGCTAAAAGCACGACCTAAATCTAAGCGGAAAAGAGACATTATGATTTATCTTCACAAGAGAGGATAAATCGTTCGACTCTTCTGGAGTTACAATCACCTGGAGTGGCCGCCAGCTAACACTTCCTATGTTTGAAATCCATGTAGGTCGTGCTTATGTAATTGCAAGATCGCTTAAGCTGTTATCTAATTTTGAAAGAGACTAGAGTCCTAATCTCACTCCATAAGAGACTAGATCATGTTTAGCATGAGCATATGACTTAATCTAAATGTAAAATCTTTTCAAATTTTATATTATTTTTGACATGAGATTTTGGACAAAGGCTTGGGTTATTTTATGACTAAATGCATGATGAACTTTGGTTATTAGCCAAATCAAAAGAGAAAGAGGGTGAATCTTCACCATAAGGGGTTGCTCTTATAGGTCAAGCAGTCCCTAAAGTGTAAGAATGGAGGCCCTCATTTTGCAAGAGTGGTATAATATGATATGGATGATGTTAGACATACAATATTCAGCTAAGGGGTTGCTAAATCTTTTAATTAACTTCATTATATCTTAGGCTTTAGAATGAGGTTGAAAGTTATTTTAAAATTTAATTATGAGTTGTTAATTAGGTAGAAAAATTAATTTTTCCTGAGAGCCTATCATATCTAGACCACACATTCAAACATCAAGTTTAAGAAACTATGAAGAAGATGCAATTCTATTACGCAATTTAAACATAATATCAATCAAACATGAATAGATTCCATAAAAAAATAAAAGGCCGGTGTGGCTGGGTACCGTCGTACACCCTAGAAAAGAGAAAAATTGGGTAACAAAGCTCTACCCTCATACAACTCGCATTACAAATGAATAATTACAATTGAAATTAAATTAGATGCTATGTGGGTCTTCACTCTTCATTATTTTCCTCTCCTTTCTTCCTTCTTTCTCCTTTTGATTTGATTTTCTCTAAGGCATCACAGGGCACCCCAAGACTAAGTCTTCTAGCCACTGCTAATCCTAAACCCCATAACACTATTCCTAAAATATATATATATATATATATATATATATATATATATATATATATATATATATATATATATTTGGAAAAAGTTAATCTAGCTACACCTACAAAATATATATTAGCTAAACATACATACATTCCCAAGCAGTTATGTTTCATAATTTGGACTTAGCACCCTACACATAGGTAACCAAGCTCACAGGGTCCTAATGTGGACTATGCTTAGGGGTATAAGTAACCTGCAAGAAAAGCATTTATATTTATTTTTTACAGCGACCCCATAATCATAATCTCTTGAAGAAGATAATATTAGGCTAACAACGGTCTAACATCCAGTCTACCATTCACATTCCTAACACCCATTACATCATAAAATAAAATACAACATCACTACATGCACCATCCTAACTTACAGCTAGAAGTGATGACTTAGTATTCTAAAGTGTGTGTGTTTAGGCTTAATGTGGTATGTCTTAGCTTGGCTTTTGAATTATAATTTTTTAGGTTTGAAATTATTTAAGTTAACATGATGGATGGTTTCATTTTAAGTTGTTTAGAAGATTAGTGAGTTTTAATTGGTTTTTTGTTTTGTTTCATTTGATAATTAGTTAGCCTCTAAATGTTGTATAGAGAAGAAAAAGAGACTTAATCTCCTTCATCTCTATCCTATGTAATTTTCTAAAATCACATTTTATGATTTAATTTCTTTTAGTTAATGATTTATTAAATATTTTATTAGTATTAAGTTTATGTTAACCTTGAAAAATCCTATTCAACATGAAAGGCATCTTAAGATTAATATGGTTGAATTACCATAACATAGAATATGTTGAACTATTCATTTTCATCACTTATAACATGCATATGATTTAACACTTAGCATACCTATACATGCAATATATTTTGGAATACTTAAATGATTATGAATGCATATATTTTTAATAGAAAAGGAGACTTTCATTTCTTAATCAAATAAATACACACATGTATAAAAGATGCAAGAAAGTACGTGCCATTATTTAAACCAGGGAAGTGACATAATCAAATAACCTCCTTGGGGCTACTTAAAGCCTCATATTCCCTAAATGTCCAGACTATACTTGACATCTAAAATACATATGAATGTATATACAACTATAAGAATGAGAATCGTGCAAATGATTATATTTTTTGTTGAATTGTTTATACATGTAAAGTAAGGTTTTATCCAAATTCTAATACAAATATACATATGAATGAAATTAAATAAGTACGAGCCATTGTTAACCATGAAGTGAGATAATCAAATGACCTCCTTGGGGCTACTTAAAGTATCGTATTCCATGGATATCTAGACTATATACTTATCATCATTCAAACATATGTAAATCCACACATGAATCTAAAAAAGAGAGCAAAAATTTGACGTGCTTAGGCTATAAACACATGCAAATCCTATACATATATTCATACCTAATATCATTCCAAAATTTCATTATCAATTTATAATTTTAAAAATAATTTTAAAATTTATTAGTGATAATAGCCACACATATAATAAGATTAAGCCATCACATGCAATTTTGTATAAGTAAATTTTATTTGATTTTGAAAATATGAATGCGTGATATCACATGACAAACAACATTTATGGTGATTGAAAAGGAATAGCCAAACATCTCCATAAAATTCATTCAATTGCACAAAACCCTAAGGGCAATCATATCAAATAAAATCACTTAAGCAAAACCAAAGCTTCTTGTTAAATTTGATTTTGGATTTTGATTAAACCTAAGAGGAGGAAACACTTGCTATTGTTTTATCCCATCCCATGTTGATGATTTAATATGTTTAAAGAGAAGTAATTAGATGAATTTTATGAATTAATTAAGTTGGAATTATTAAACAATTCATTTAATTATCCTTTCCTACACTTCTTTAATTTAATTAACCACTTATTCATGAGCACCAAATGACATGCAAAAGAGAAATTAAAGTTTCAATGCTCCTAAAGGATCTAATGCAAGAGGCTCATGCTTAAGCATGAATTAGATTAAGGAATCTAATTAAGTACTTTTATGATTTTTCCATATCCATGAGTTAATCATAATTTCCTTAAGAGCCTTTATGTTATTGAACACATAAAGAGGAACCCTTGAATTGAATATTAATTATCTAAAGTGATTAACAATTTAATTTTATTGGATTTCATTATTAATTTTTTAATTATTCTCTTAATTAAATTTTTAATTAATTAAACCTCTTTAATGAAATGAATTTGAAAAAATAATTAGGAAAGAGGTCATAATCACTCTCCTTCATCATCTCATTCTTAATCAGTGATTAATGAAGTTAAATTAATTATTTTTTACTATTTACACTTTTAAATAATCATTAAATTAATTAAGAGGGTAATTAAAATTTTAATTTCAAATTCCTCCAATCACATAACCAATAAATCTCAATAAAATCATGGGAGGCAGAGGTTATCCCATTAAATCAACATGCCAAATTTGGGATTAATTGCTCAAGTAATCAAAGCTTAGTTAAGCTAATTAAAGAAACATTCAAACCCTAGTTAAGCCATATTCACTCTTCAAAATATAATAAATTTAATTTTATTAAATTCTCCTCTTTTTAACTTTTCCAAAATAGGTTTATTTGTATTTTTTAAAATTTTCTACAATTAGTTATGATTTTAGGGAGTTTCAAAGCATTTAATGATATTTTAAAGCTTAATTAATCCCTAATCCCATCGGCACCATGCGGGAGCTAACATGACGATGCTATCCACGTGACATCGTGGGATTGGCCACTTAAATGATCCAATGCGGCAAGCTGACTTTAAGGCGGCAAACATGCTTTCATCCCCGCCGTCTGATCTCAGATCAGACGGTGGAGATTACTCTCGTGTATCTAATAAGATAAAATTGAATAATCTAACTGGATTAATCACCGTCGTCCATTCCAATCTCACAGAATGGATGGTGAATGATTCGTTGCCCCTCGAATGACGGAAGATGGACACCGTCAGCCATCCTCTACTCAATCCGAGCTGGAGCTCGTGAGGCATTGGGATTAACTCCAAAATATTCAAGAGGGAGATCTAAAGGGATCCTATGGTGGGATTCACATGAAATCATAAAATCCCCAACACCTAGGGGATTTTCTACGGTTTGCCAGAGTTTACCTCATCGGAGCTTAGGATCGATGGTTTATCGACCGAGGTAGGTTCATCTTGAAGAGATGAAGTCTTATTGAGAAGATCGCCCCTTGACTCCTTGTCGGTGGCTCTGTTGACCAAGCTTCTTTAGAATCCTCATCAAAGTTGGTCTTATAAGGTTCTTTGGTGCTCGAATCGATCAAGAATTGATTCGTTCTTGATCATTGGAGCTAGGAGAAGGTGTGGTGATGTTAATTAGGAAATGGTGGAGGTTAAGTGAGGTTGGATGAAGATAGGCTTCATTTTGGCTTGAGTTCAGCATCACCAGTAATGAGGAGGCCAAGGGAACTTGGGGAATTGCTCAGGAAGCTCATCTCGACTCACTCTTGCTCTGAGAATACTTGGGTGTGTGTGAGAATGAGATGGAGAGGAATGCATACTCCTTACCCTCAAATCCAATGACTTGGATTAGCTCTACAATTGGCAGATGTCCAACTAGCGCGGGCGGCCGGGGACATCAGAGAGGTGCTGAGGTGGCTCAATTTGACTAGGTGAGTGAAGGGAGGTGGGCTGCCATTGCTGAAGTGGAGTATCCTTGCTTCCCTAAGTGAGCCAATGAGATGAGGTGGGTTAGGTTACCTCCTTTGACCATGGTTTACCCAACCAACTTTGGGTCAGGTTAGCCAAAGCTCTAAGGGTTCAATTTGAGTTAAGGGAGGCTGCCAAATGCAAAGGGGTAGGTAAGACCACCCAAAAAGGGTTTCGTCCCGTTCGGAGTGCTTTAAATAATGGGTATTGGGTTAATTCAGGATTAATTTAGGTTGGGTTGGATTTGGACTGACCCAAGGTGACCCAAGGATGGGTCATGCCAAGTTTGAATGGGTTTGGAGTTAGTTTTGCCGTGTTTGGCTCAATTTGATCTGTGTAGGTCAATTTGGGCTAGGTTGGGTTAATTTGACCAATTGGTCAAATTGGGTCAAGCCATTGGTTGAGACAAGTTCAAATGGATATTTAGGATGTTTAGGTAATTGGTTTGATTTGATTTTGATTGGATCTAGATTTGTCTCATATGGGTTCATATGGGTTAAATGGGCTAAGTTGATCAATTTGGTCAAATTGACCAAGTTGGCTTGGGTTAGGTGTTAGTTTAGGTTCAATTGATGATTTGAAGATGATTGTAGGTGTTCATTTCAATCAATTTAGATTTAGGAATGATTTAGAACAATTTGACCCTTTAGGTCAATTTAGGCTAAATAGGTCAATTGGGTTAACTTCATCAAATTAGGTTCAACCAAGGGTTTGATCATGTTCAATATACAATTTGGGATGGATTTGAATCATTGGTTTCAATCAGTTTGATGTAGGATTTGATTTGGTCCTATTTAGCCTTTTAGGTCAAATTAGGTTAACTTGGGTCAAAGGGCCAATTGGATTTGATTTGGCTCAATTGATGATAAAGTGATGTTCAAGGACTAATTTAGAGTTGGTAGGAATAATTGGTTTCAATTAATTGAGTTTGGAATAAAATTTGGTTCAATTTGGTTCATGTAGGCTAATTGGGTCAACTTGGGTCAAGTGATTAAATTAGCTTGGTTTAATCTAATTGATTGCAATTGATCAATCAAGGATGATCAACAATCATTTTTGGAGGTTTTGAATAGGTTAGTTCAATCCAATTTGGGTTGGATTGGAGTTTGGTTCAAATGAGTTCTTTAGGTCATTTTGGGTCAAGTGAACCTAATGGGCAAAGTAAGTTGGTTTTGATTTAACTAGGTTGAATTGAGTTTGATGATTGATTTAGGATTGATTGATGGCTTTGATTGCAATTGATTTGGGCTTAATTAGATTTTGGCTCATTTGGACATTTTGGGTTCAAATGGTTCAAATGGGCTAACTTGGGTTAATTGAATGAATTTGATCACATGTCTTGATTGTAGGTTTTGGAAGAGTTTGAAATGATGATTTGAGTGGTTGAAGTGCTTTAGGGAAAATCAATTGGGTTTGGTTTGATTGAAGGAATCTGGTTAAGTCCATAGGATTGGATTAGGATGAGCTTAGGTTTGGAGTTAGATCATTTGGCTTGGAGCTCAGACATAAATATGATTTAATTGGGTTTTGGTTGGATTGATTTGAGGTTTGGTTTTGGCTAAGGGGATAGGCATAGGTTTGGTTTAGTCCATAGGGTAGGTAGGTCTCCTTAATCCTAAGGCATATCATAAACCCATGGTATACCATCCTAAGTCTATAAACTTAAGTTTAGTGTTCACCTAATCACTAGAAGTGTTCTATGAATAGGGAGGTTCTAGTGACTAGAAGACTCCTAAGTCTAAGATAGGATGAGTCAATCCTTACTTCAAAAGTGAGGTCAACAATTCATTCTCTATTTTTCAAGAGAAAACTAAAGAGTAATTTTTATTCCAACATTTGATTAAGTTAGAGTTTCCTTTAATCTTCTTTTTTGTTTTTATTTTTTATTGATTCTCTTTCTTATTTTATGAAAAATAGTTACAAAAAAGATATTTTCTTAGTCAATAGTTAACAAAAATGTTATTGTAAATTTTTACATGGAAGGGAAATAGTCTCCTAGAGCACTTTCTTTTATTATTATGAGTAGTATTAATTTTATCTTGTGGTGTTATTAGCAACTTCTTATTTAATAAATTTTCAACTAAGCAACTTTACAACACATTATTAATACATTTAATAATTAATTTCAAATAATATAATAATAATGAGTCAACAAATATCGCGTATCATGTTATTCTATGATGGTGAACTAGATTAGTTGATGAATTTGCACCTACCTATGTCGGCTGCAGTCATAGGCCAATTCGTGTCACAACACAATTGAATTATGACTAACTATATCGTAAAGTTATGCATGCTCTGAAAATTGATCCAAGAAGGAGTAATATCTCTCTAATATGCAGATTTCTGATCGATGAAGATTTTATTGCAATGCTTATTGAGGATGATGAAGTCACATAATATGTTCTCTTAGAGGCTTCAAATCAAACCATAATTCCTTATGTCCAACTAGCTACCACTATTGATATCAGACACAATCGTATGAACACAATGCCGAAGATAATAGCTGAACCCTCATCACGGTATGCTACACCTGAATTCATTAAGTTTTCTGGATAGGATCTCATGAACTTTCAGGCCTACAGATAAGTCTGAAATTAATTATAAAAATTTCTTAAATTTAATTATACTTTTTTCATTCATTTCTAATTAATATTATCATTACAGTCTATGCAACATTCATGTGTGGAGCATGCACAATGCCACAATTTAATTGACTCCACTCGTACAAGGGATGACAAGCGAATTATGTTGCATAGGGATGGGCATGAGACAATGGATAGTGGAACATGCACTAGTTTTAGTGATGATAATAATGATGATAGGATAGATGCACTACAAAATATGGATCCAACTGAAATAATGACTCATGACTTGCTTCGAGCACACTCTAGGGTTAATGTAAAATATATAGAAGTTATGATCATTACCAACAAATATATACAAACTAGTCATACAATTGAGGAATGGGATGAGGATGTTAATGTTGATAGTGTAGTGAGAGATTTAAACATATCATCCGAAGGACTTACTTCTATGAAATTGGTGGAGAATATGATATTCTAAATCAAATCTAATTTATAGTGTGCAATGAATGGGTGGTGTATAGTAAATAATGTTGAATATTGTTGTATTAATTCAAATGAAATTCATTTTTCTATTGAGTATGTTCACCACAGTCACTCATGTACACCTTGTCAGTGACGTTTACATGTTGGTAGATGTAAGAGGTTAGCAAGAGCATGAAAAAAATTCAATGATTACTGGACCAAACACATGTGCACATATATTTTTGGTAGAAGGTCATCAACATTGCACATCCAAATTCATATGTTATAACATCCTACCGATCATACATCATCAAATAAACCTGAAGCCTAGGGAGATAATAGGGCAAACAAAGGTTTAATTTAACATACACATTTCATATATGAGATCTTGGGATGCAAAGAGGAAGGCTATATGAACTATTTTTGGTAGTTAGGAGGAATCATATCATTCAATACATAAGCTAATGAATATTATTTGATGCCCTATAAGGGTTTAATATATCAAATACAATCTAAAAGCACAAATCATTTTCAATGTTTATTTTGGTCCTTCGGTCCATCCATAGAGGGTTGAAGTTATTGTAGACCAGTGCTTACTCTAGATGGGACATTCCTATTAGGACAATATCACGGGACATTGCTTAGTGCTATCAGAGTTGATGCAAACAACGATTTGTTCCAATCAACTTATGCAGTAGTAGAGTCTGAATGTAACGAGTCTTGGAGCTAGTTTTTGAGAACTCAGAATAAGTTTTTACCCATTGTTGCATCATGCCTAGATCTATGTATAATATTTGACCACTATGCCAAGATTGTTCGTGGTTCTAAGGATATATTTCTTTGGGCAACACATAGGTTCTGTTTGAGGCATCCTAGAGAGAACTTTAAAAAAGCAATAAGGCAAATTATAGTAAGTGATGTGGAAACCATGTTTCAAAAGTTGGGTTGAAAACACCGATGATATATGTGTTTTCAACCAACATATGCATGACATCAGGAATATGAAACAAAAAGCATATAATTGGTTAATTGTCTGAGATGTCACAAGATGAACTTTATCATAGGATAGTGGATTTAGATACTAGTTAATGAGAACCAACACAGTATAATGCTTTAATGGAGTCCTCCGTCGTGTTAGAGGTCTACCAGTTCAAGCTCCAGTTTGTTCGATTTACTATAACATTTTATCACTATTTCTTAGATGGTACACTATTGCAGAAGAGCAGATTGTGTCAAATGATACACCCTTGGCTACGTGAATTAGACATATCTTATAGAGATTTGAAAGCGAGGCAATGAGGTTTCTTGTTCTAACTTGTATTAACTTCCATGAGTATGAAGTATTTGACTTTAGCTGTCGATCATTTCATGAAGACCTACTACCTGATTAGAGTTATGCATGTGCTTGTGTCAAACCACTAGTATACCATATGTCATGTGCACACGTCATAGCTGCCTTAAGTCTACGACATGTCGATCACCTCCCACATGTTACACAGTATTACTCTATAGAGGCCTTTAGGAATACCTGCGCAGCTGAGTTTCACGTCATCCATGAATGAGCAACATAGCCTGAATTTGATACCAGTTATGGAATCATTGAGCTATCACCATCAAATTTCAAACATAGGATCGGAAGGCCATGAATTAAATGGTTCACAGATACATGGATGAAGGTGTAACACAAAGTAATCAAATATGCAGCTTATGTCAAAATCAAGACATAATAGATCCACTTGTCCACTTAATCATAAAAGTATAACAAGGCAAATTAAATACTTAATTTCTTTATTTAATTTAATATAATATTTTTTCAAAAGCAAAGTGATTTTCAAGTGACGTCATCGTGTACCACAAACATCTGAGGAAGTTGGTTTGGGCCATGCACCACCAAAGGTACACCCTAGCATAGCTTTGCTATAAGGTCGCATAGAGCGACACATCTAGATGAGGTCCATAATTTATTTTAAATTTATGCTTATGTAACTTTCTATGTACTAATGTAATTCATTCTTAAATCTGTACAGGATACTATACTTGAGCCGAGTGCTTCTTTACTTATAGTTAGGGATTGGCCTTGCACTTGTCCATGGTTGATATAAGGTCTTCGAGTGGTAGGTTTAGATTGTATTAAATACTTACAGTATATCAGATTAGATCACCACTTGTTGACTGCACTAGCTGAGCGTTGGTCACTATAGACCAACACATTCCCTCTACCTATAAGTGAGATGACTATCATGTTACAAGATGTAACCATGCTTCTAGGGATTAAAGTAGTTGACCTAAAACTTGTAGGACCCATAGTGGTAGGTGTAGGTAGGAGGTGGGAGTCTTGACCAGACTATTGTGATGATTTATTAGGCACCCATCCCATTCCAGATAGAGTGTATTACTATTTTGATGACCCCACATACAACACCATATTTTGCATGGGACAGTCGAAGGCACAGACTTGCGTACCACTTAGATGACTTAGGGGGGCCTTTAGGCATGAGTCATATGTAGATTTAGATGATATTACTTTTTGGAGGCATGCCCAAGCATATATATTATTTCTTCTAGGTTCTTTCTTGATTCCAAACACTTCGGGAATCTTTCTTTCTTGATTTTGTACACTTCAGGATCAAAGATTCAGATACAGTATTTACCCATCATGAAGGACCTGACAATTTTCTCCCAGTCCTATATTAGAGCAGCTATATTGGAAAATGTGTATAGAGACTTGAAGGAGGTGACAATGCCTAGGAGAGTGAATATGTCAGGTTGTCTACATTTGCTATAGGTGTGGTGTTGGGAGAAACTTCACATCGGTAGACCCACTCTTTGAGTCCCATATCCCACTGACATCGATGGGAGGAGTGTTGGAATCAAGTATATTCTTGTTCTAGTAATTTAAATTTTTATTATTGCCTTTCGCTCCTAATATGCTAATGATTACTTCAATTGCAGGTGGAATGAGCATCATATATGCGAGCAGCCAGCCAGCCACGTACATGTCTACAGAGATGAGTTTGATAGCTTACAATAGAGTCATGTATGTTTTATATTCTTTCATATAGTTTCTTCATTATACTTCGATGACTTTCTTCTATTGGTTTGAATGCTCTTTATTTTTTGTAGGTGACTTGGCAATCATACGGTCATCAAATTTTCTTACGTGTTGCATATTTATGCACTTCTGGTTATGGCATTTAGGAAGCTAGAGTGCCATTAATATGTTGGCATTGAGTTGTGTGGTACTTACTGGAGCAAGTAGCCAGACAGTTTAGTCAGTTCCCAGAGTAGACATAGAGCCGATGAAGGTAAGTTTCCAGTGCATCGATGGTTGTGGGAGGGTGGTGTTGATTGGGCCGACTACCATGGAACTGGTTCTCTGTAACCAATAGGGAAACCATCCTAGGCAACTTTTTCTACAACAGATTGAGTAGCTGCCTCCAACTCACTAGCAATGCGAGTGTGATACCACTTGATCATTCGGTTCTTATTTCTTCACTGAGTCTAGGTAGGTCAAGCAAAATAGGAAATATACCCAACCTTAAAGGAAGTGGAGACAATCCCTGGGATCAGGGGAGCCTTCACCTTGGAGGGTGCCAAGGAGTGGGTCCTAGCCCTAAGTGGGGTAGCACGAGGAACAACTAGGTGCACTGATACTGACACTGACACTGCTGCTATGGGAACCGCCACAGCCTTTCTCTTCAGTGAGGGCATTTTTGAATATGATGGTAACTCAACCCGAATGACCGACTCCTGCTCAGCCACTATGCTCCTAATGATAGTAGTAAGGGTGGTCGCCTCACATGTAATCCTGGCCCCCTCAAAGCCTCGACCAAAGTGGATGAGGTTGGCATAGTGAGAGCGTGGGAGGTTGGCCGATCCATCCGGGAAAGGTGAACACATACTGAACCAATCCAGCTAACTGACTGAACCGATGACTTAAAGTTTGCAATGTTGAAAATAAACTTAAATCAGATTTCTATTTTTGTTGATTTTTGAATTTTTTATTTTAGAATTTTAACCCACACTCAACAACTTGAAAGTGTAAAGTGGGGCTCAAACAAATTTGGAAGAGAGATTTTGAGATGGATTGAAGAGGGGATTTTTGAATGTAGAATCCATTTCCAACAAATTTGGGTATGTTGAAAATGGGTTCAAGTATTTTTGGAGATATTGATGCTTCAATACGTTCATATTTGATTTTAAATTTTGATTTGATGGAATTCATTTAGCAAATTTGGGTATTCTAAGTAAAGGTGTCAACTTGATTTTGTTTGCTTTGATTTTGAGAATTTTGGAATCTTCACTTAGCAAATTTGGGTATGCTAAATGTGTTTGATTTGTTTCTTTTTTTTTTTTGAAAGAGGATTACTTATCAAATTTAGGTAAAATGGAGATCCAAATTCATGAAATTTGTATTTAAAAGAATAAAATGTGTTTGATTTTGTTCTTCAAATTGTTTTTTTTTTTTGAAAAGAGGATTCCTACTTAGAAAATTTAGGTATGCTAAATAGGAAATCCAAATGTGTTTCATTTTTGTTTTTGAAAAGAAGATTCCTACTTAGCAAATTTAGGTATGCTAAATAGGAAATCTAAATGTGTTTCATTTTGATTTGATTTTAAAAGAGGATTCTTAGCAAATTTAGGTATGCTAAAGAAATCCAAATGTGTTTCAATTTTTTTTTTTTTTTGAAAAGAGGATTCCTACTTAGAAAATTTAGGTAAATTAAAATAGAAAATCCAAATGTGTTTCAATTTGATTTTGATTTTAAAAGAGGATTCTTAGAAAATTTAGGTATGCTAAGGAAATCCAAATGTGTTTCATTTTGATTTATGAAAAGAGGAATCCTACTTAGCAAATTTAGGTATGCTAAATAGGAAATCCAAATGTGTTTCATTTTGATTTTTGAAAAGAGGATTCCTACTTAGCAAATTTAGGTATGCTAAATAGGAAATCCAAATGAGATTGATTTTGATTTTGTTCTTTTATTTGAAAAAGAGGATTCTTAGAAAATTTAGGTATGCTAAGGAAATCCAAATGTGCTTTATGTTTTGATTTTTGGAAAGGAGGATTTTCTCTTTAGCAATTTGGGGATGCTAAATGAAAGATCCAAATGTATTTTGATTTTGAAAATAAAGATTTTCATTTAGCAAATTTGGGTATGATAAATGAAAGATCCAAATGTTGTTTTAATTTTGGAAAGATGATTATTGATTTCATTTTGAAAGAGGATCTTCACTTAGAAAATTTGGGTATGCTACATGAAAGATCCAAATGTTATTTTATTTTTGGAAAGATGATTATTGATTTCATTTTGAAAAGAGGATCTTCACTTAGCAAATTTGGGTATGCTAAATGAAAGATCCAAATGTTATTTTATTTTTGAAAAGATGTTTATTAATTTTGATTTTTGAAAAGGTGTTTGTTGATTTTTGTTTTGAAAAGATGATTGGTGTTTCTTATTTTGAATTGAAAACTTCATTCAATAAATTTGAGTATATTGAATGGAAATGTTCATTTCTACTTTGGAAAATATGATTGTTGATTTTGACTGAAATTGAAAACTTTCATTCAATAAATTTAAATATATTTAATAAAAGTGTTCATTTATGCTTTTAGAAAATATGATTGTTGTTTTTGATTTAAAATGAAAACCTTCATTCAATCAATTTGAGTATATTAAATGAAAGTGTTCATTTGTGCTTTTGAAAAATATGATTATTGATTTTGATTGAAAATGAAAACTTTCATTCAATAAATTTGAGTATATTGAATGAAAGTGTTCATTTGTGCTTTTTGAAAATTTGATTATTGATTTTGATTTTTGGAAAGTGAAGTCCTCATTCAATAAATTGAATAAGAAAGTTCACTTGTGATTTTTGAAAACATGATTGTTGATTTTGATTTTTGGAAAGTGAAGTCCTCATTCAATAAATTGAATAAGGAAGTTCACTTGTGCATTTTGAAAACATGATTGTTGATTTTGATTTTTTTTGGAAAGTGAAGTCCTCATTTAATAAATTGAATAAGGGAGTTCACTTCTGCTTTTTGAAAACATGATTGTTGATTTTGATTTTTTTTGGAAAGTGAAGTCCTCATTTAATAAATTGAATAAGAAAGTTCACTTATGCTTTTTGAAAAGAATAATTTTGGATTTTATTTTTAAAAAGAACCTACATATAACAATCATGAGGATTGTTAGATGAGGTTGGTTTATGAAAATTTTTTGTGAAAACATTTTATTATGTGCATTTCGAAAAAGTGCTTTTCAAAATTGTTGTTTTTATGAAAGATTTATTTTTCTTTATTTTTGGAATGAACCTCTCCTTACCATAGAAATGGTAAGGAGGAAGTCTTTAGTTATTTCCTTTTTTATTAATTTTTTATTTTCACCTATTGGGAAACCCAATAGGGATTTTAAGACATGGAATGAGGTCATAAAATCTAAAGATGTTGGCTAGCTTAGCTTAAGGATGAAATAAGCTAAGTGCCAACGAGAAAGAAAGATAGTCTTGGATTCATATAAAATACAAACCCACTATCGATACTTGAAGACAATGATCATTTACCAAAGATGGAGAGAGGAACTATCCCCAGCGGAGTTGCGAGAAGAATACTATGGGTGAAAAAAAAAATTATGCAAATCATCATCTTATCACCTCCTCCCTTCTCCTTTTCTTGTTATCTTCATCCACCTTGGAAAGATATGTGAAAATAGAAAGAAAGACAGAGAGGAAGAAGTGTAATATGATGATGATTGCTTCTTTCTTTAGATGGATACCACATAGATTCATAGGTGTACTTATTAGGGTGATCAGATACGACATTGAGGAGAGGTGTACTACCTCAAAAGAGAGAAGTCACCACCCTACAATGGACCTAATCACCTAAATAAAGACTCCTAAGGACTTATAGGTCTTCAAGATGTACCAAAGATTCTTCCCTTACTTTAATTAGAAAATTAAAGCAGGATTTATTTTTTATCGGGTACGTTAAGTTCCCTATGGAGGCAAGTCTCCATAGTTAATTACATCCTAAGGAATGAGATTCCTTAGGAATACTCTCGATTAAGGTAAATGATCATTACCTTGAAAGATTTTAATAGATAGGACTATCAATCGATTTGGTTTATTTTTAGAAGAACAAATGGGTCAATCAAGAGGAGGGAGTTCTTATTGAAACCAAAAGGAAGATAAATAGGGGATGCTTTTGATACTAGGAAGCCTAATAAGCATCCCAAACTATCTTATGGTTAGGCTTTATATTTTTGAAATTGATGTGATTTATTCATTTGAGTTGAATTTTCATTAGAAATCTAGGGCTTACAATTCCACAATACAAGGTTGTGGAAATGCTTAAGAGGTGAGAATTTATTCTTATGGCCTGCAACGAGGAGAAGCAACCTCAAAACCTCAATCTAGGGAGCTATGGCGAGGGCCAAAAGCACGAACTAAATATAAGGCAGAAATGGGTATATGGTTTACCTCTACAAGAGAGGATAAACCACCCGACTGTTGGACTTATAACTTTCTGGGGGTGGCTGCTAACTAACTCCTACAATTTTATATTCATGTAGGCAAGTCATATGTTTATGTAAGATAGCAAGATTATTATTTATTTAGAAAGAGACTAAGTCCTTAAACACACTCCCTAAGAGACTAGATCATGTAGGGCATAATTTAATGACTTAAATCTAATGCAAATTTTTTATATAATTTATTTTCATTTTTGGACAATCAATTTGACACAAGCTATAGGATTTATATGCTTAATGCATGAGAAATTAGATTATGGGCCAAAATCAGGATGATGGGAGGTGTGTTTCCACCATGGCTCTCAAAGGTTAAGTTAAGTTCACTGGCAAAGGTGGAAGCCCTCCAAATCAAGAATGAATCAATATGCTTTTTATGCATGATGTAAGAAAGGAAAGACAACATCCAGCTAAGGGGTTGTTAATTCTTTTATCTTGATTTATAACCTAAGCTTTAGATGAGGTTATGAGTTATTTTTATTTTTAATTTGAATTTATTAATTGGTTTATTTTCCTAAGAGCCTAATCGTCATCGAGGCCATACATCAATGCAAGGAAGAAACTAGGAAAACATGTCATCTTAATGCACAAGCTAAACAAACATCAAACATTTTATAAAGCTAATGAAAAAGAATAAAAAGGCTATTTGTGGTTGGGCTCCACTGCACAAACCTAAAAACAAATTGGGTAGCCAAGCTCTGCCCTTATGCAACCTGGATTACAAATGAATTAATTATAATTAAGCAAGGAATTCATGTTATGCGGGTCTTCATTCTTCTTTCTTCTTCGGTTCTTTCTTTTTGATGGTTAGAATAAGGATGCTCCAAAGGCTTTACATGATACATAAGATGAGATCTTATAACCAATGTTCATTCAAATCCCCCATATTAATCATTCTAAATTCCTAGTTGCAAAATTACATGAAAAGGGAAAATTAAATCTAACTAAAACTTGTAAAACATAGATTAGCTAAAAAAATCTCACAAATCCCAAGCATGTGTATTGGACTTAGCACCCCACACATGGGTCACCAAGTCTACCTGGCCTATTTTAGATTTTGCTTAGGGGTAGAAGCACCTGCATAAAAAAATAACTATAATTTTATTACAGCACCCCTTAAGCACAATCCCCAGCAAAAGATAATGATTAGACTAAGTCATCCTACCATTCATTCTACGCACATTTACCCTAACATCCAGACTAAAATATTACATCACAAAATAAAAGCAAAGCATCAAGCCATGCACTGCCCTAACCTAAAGCTAGAAATTATGACTTTGTCTAATGTGTGTGCAATTTAAGGTTTATGTGGTATGCTTAGCTATGGCTTTAAGGTTTAGATCCTCTAAGTATGAAAATGCTCAACTTATATGGGTGGTTTTATTTAAGTGTTTAGTTGATTTGGGTTGATTTTAGTTGATAATTTGTTTAGGTTTGAATGAACCTACAATTAATTACTAAGTTTTATAAAGAGAGGAAAAGAAAAGAGAACTTCTCTTTCCTCCCTACCTTAAGTAATTTCTAAGGTGGGTTCATATTGATTTTTGTTTAATGAATATTTTATTATGTGTTTTAATTAATCATAAATTTAGAAGAACTCTAAACAAACATATTCAAAGAGAAAGGCATTTTAAGATTAAGTAAAGTGAATTACTATTCATAAATACACAATACTTTATTTCTTTCCCAGCATGTGTAACATACATATGGATGGATCCTAAGCATTTTTATACATGCAAATGGAAGTGTTTTAGCACACCTTAATGATGAATGCTAAGAGAGTTTGTTTAAAAAAATTTGGAATGTTTCATGTATGCATGATTTTGTTAAGTAGAAAAGAGTGATTCTTTTATCCATTTTTTATATGCACATTTATATGTATGAAAGGCATAAGTAAGTATGGTGCCATTGTTAGCACCAAGGGTGTAAGGTACAAGACCTACTTAGGGCTACTTAAAGCCTCGTAACCCCAAGGTTGTCCAGACTAATATATCACTTTCCTTAAATACATATGCATGTACAAAAGAAATGAATGGAAAAAAGAAAGATGCAAAAGTTTGTTTATATGATTTGTTTATGCAATTTACATGTGTACGTGTGAATACCCTTCTTAATTAATAACATAGAAGTGAATAGTAATGGATTTAAGCAAGTGTTATGCTCTTTTAAATGAACTATACACTTTGCAAATCCTATTCAAAACTATGCTAAAAGAGAAGAGAAGGAAAGTCACACAATGCACATCTTTATGTCTATACTCACACGCAAGCTTATAAATAGTTATAAGTAGCATACCTTTCAATTTTTGATTTTTTATTTATGAGTTTTGAAAATAATTTTGGATTTAATAGTGATAATAGCCATTCATATTCTTACTTTAGCCAAAACATGCAATTTGACATAAAGGAAACATTTTATTTTCAATTTTAATTTTATTTTTAAAAGACATGAATGCATGAATTTCATATGACATACACACTTAGCATGCTAAGAAAAAAATAAAGTGATGAAAGTATGTAAATTCAATCACCCTAATTAATTCCTAAAGACAATCCTATGGAATAAGATTATTTAAAGTAAATCAAATTTGGTTTAAAGAGATTTTTATTTTGTTTGAGTTTAATTTCAATTTGAGAAATGTGAGATGAGTTTGCTAGTCCTAACCCATTCCCACATCTGTATGATGTTTTAGTTTAATTTTTAGGCGATTAGATCAATTTTATGCTTTGGTTAGGTTAAGGTGTAGATTAAGTTTATTAATTACCCCTTACATGCACCACTTTAGCATATTTAATCAAATAATTATGAGCCAATGTATGACATAAAACCACACAAGAAATTTAAATAAGCGATGCACCTAGGAAAGATAGGGCTTAATGTAATTGGCTCACAATTTGTGATTAATTAAGCTAAAGGGTTTAGTTTAAGTACTTTCATAACCCTTCCCATACATGTGGGTTAGATTTTGATTTTCTTAAGCTACTTAGGTTTTTGAACAACTAAGCACCTACCCAAGATGAATTGGTTAAGTTCTGGAATGTTTTGATTTTAAAATTTTGATTAATTAAGCCATTTAATTAAGTGATTAAATTATTTAATTAATTTTGCACATTAATTAGATTTTAATCCAAATGAAATAAACTTAGGGAAAAAGATATCGAAAAGAGCTCCTAATCTCATTCCCTAAGTCCACTCACTGTTCTAAGGTAATTAGCAAAATTAATTAGTAGATTTATCATTATTTAAATGGTTAATTAATCATTTAATTGATTAAGAGAGTAATTAGAAATGAACTAAGAAATTACCCTAATTAAACCATTAATAAATTCTAAGAAAATCATGGGAGGTAGAGGTCATCCCATTAATCCTCCCTAGAAAGTTTAGAATTAATCAGTGGAATAATTAGGGAGTAATTAATATAATTACATTCCTAATAAAACCTTATTTTAAAAAACATCACTAATCAAAATCAATTGAAATTAATTTTAGAATATTCCTCTTTAAATTGTCTTCACAATGTTTTTTATTTTATATTTTTTAATTTTTCTACATTTAGTTATATTATTTTGAGGTTTCCATGATTATCCATTAATTAAATCCTTAATTATATGACTAATCGCGTCGACGCCACATGGACTGTTGACACGGCGTGCCCTTTCCACATGGCACTGTGGGATTCATCACTTAAGTTGTCACATCATAGTGTCGCATCAATGGCAGTGCTATGCTCTTTCTCCTCACCCATCCGATCAAAGATTGGACGGTTGAGATCGAGCCTGTGGTTTTAATAGGATAAATCAGAGGATCCTACGCATCTTGATCATGGTTGTCCATCCAAAATGCATAGATGGATGGCCCATGATCTGTCATTGAGCTCACCAGCAGGAAAGGGGAACTGTCCATTCTCTAGGGTAAGATCCGAGCTCAATTGAGCTCAGATTGAGCTCAATTGAGCTCAGATTGAGCTCAAACTCAACCCACAACATCTATGAGTAAGGGGATGAAGATATAACAGTCAAATTCTCATGAGGTGAAACTTTCTTTCAAAAAGGACCAAGAAAAATCAACCTTATGCTCAATTTTGAATAGTACCTCACCGGAGGTTATCACTAGTGCTTGAATCTGTCGAGGTAGCTTCTTCTAGTGAAGACAAAGCCCTATTGAAGATTTGAGAGGTTGAGGTTGAGTAGATCCTTCTATTGACCAAGGTGCGCTTCAATCGAGTTCCGCCTTGGTCTAGCACCCCTCTCCCGTGCTTGGAGAACTTGGATGAAGTTTTGGATCAACTCGATTGAGTCCCCAAAGGGTGTTTGCAAGAGCAATTGGCTTAAAATGGTGAGTTGGATGAGATTGAATTCCTATGGAGCTCCTCTATTTTTAGCTTGAGAAAATCGAGAGATGGAGAATTACAAATGGCTCTAGGAGGCTTGGAGAAGCTTGAGGATGCTTGCTCTGAGTTCCCTAGCTTCAATCGAGTGTGAGTCTTTGGATTCAAGTGGAATTAGGGGAAGTATATCCTAGGTGGATCAGACGATTGAGCAAGGTTTTGCTATTTTGATCAAATTCACCTCAAGCAATGGGTTTGTTAGGCCATTTAGGGTTGCCTGTGATTCAATTTTGGCCAGAGGAGGTAGTGGGGAAGTTACCATGTGCTTTAAGTGAGTGGAGGAGGGATTCCCACGTGCTCATGTCCATTAGGTTGGTCAATTTTAGCCTTAGGTTGGGTTGGGTTGACCCAAACCCATAGGGTCAAGTGCACCATCCCCATTAGTGACCATTTGGTCCACTAAGAGGATGCCAAGTGTCCATGAAAAGGAATTGGCCAAATTCCAAGTGGTTTTGATTTTGGGTTAACCTATGGCATAGGGGTAAAATGGTCATTTGGCTTGGATTTTAGTTTGAATATATTGTGTATGATTTAAAAATAGGTTGGGCCAAGTTTCAATGAATTTGGAATTGATTTGATATGATTTGGCTCATATTGAACCATTTAGATCAAAATTGGTCAACTTGGGTCAAGTTGACCAATTGGTCAAATTTGGTCAAACCAAGGGTTGGGTTAAGTTCATATGACCATTTGAAATGTTTTGGTAACTTTGGTTTGGTTCAATTTGGTTTACATTTGGTTTTTATTCATTTGATTTCATTTAGGTCAAATGGGTCAAGTTGGCCAATTTGATCCATTTGACCTATTTGGGTTAGGTCATGGGTTGGTTTAGGTCTAGTTAGTCATTTGAAATATATGTATCTTTGTTTCCAATCAATTTTGATTTAATTTGATTTTGGCTCAATTTGACCTTTTAGGTCAAGTTGGGTTCATGGTCAATTGGGCTAGGATGGGTCTAGTTGGCCAATTGAGGCTTTGGTCAAGTTCAACAATCATTTTAGAATAAATTTAACCCATTGGTTTCAATTTATTTGGCTTAGATCAAGTTTTGACACGTTTTGACTTTTTAGGTCAAGTTGGGTCAAGTGGCCAATTGGGCTAGGTTAGGCTCAAATGATGGCTTGGTCATGTTCGAACATTGATCATGAATTAGTTTTGATCAATGCTTTCAATCAGTTTGGCCTATGATAGATTTTGGCTAGTTTAGGTTTTATTTTGGCTAAGTGTTGACATGGTCAACCCTTAGGTTTGACTTGGTTTGACTCAATTTGAATGATTGATCATCTCATGATGATTATTGCTCAGAATGTGAGACTTACATGGGTATAGTTCAATCCAATTTGGTTAAGATTAGAATTTGGCTCATAAGGGGTACTTTAGGTCACTTTGGGTCAGGTGAGCCTTACTAGGTCAAATGGCTTGGTCAAAGCTTGATTTGATTTTGATTGAACTCACATATGAACTTATAATTGAAATATAAATCCATTTGCAAGAAATTTGAAGTCAAATGGGTTTTGATTCATTTTATAATTTCAAGTTCAAAGGGTGAACATGAGTTTGACTTGGGTTTTATTTTTGAATTTAGTTTTGGTTTAGTGATTGAAGTTTATGTTTATATTTGGATTCATGATTGAAGGATTGATTGAATCATAAAAGAAAAATCAAGGGTTTGGCTTGATTTGAGTTTGAATTGGGTAAGCTCAAGAATTTGACTTGAAAGGCTTAGGTTGAATTTTGGGTAGATTTGGGTTTGAGTTATGGATTTGGTTTTGAATATTTGATTGAAGTTTATGTTTATTGGATTCATGATTGAAGGATTGATTGAATCATGAAGAAAAATCAAGGTTTTGGGTTGATTTAAGTTTGATTTGGCTAAGTTCACGAATTTGACTTGAAAGGCTTAGGTAGAATTTTGGGTAGATTTGGGTTTGAGTTTTGGATTTGATTTTGGATATTTGATTGAAGTTTATGTTTATATTTGGATTCATGATTGAAGGATTGATTGAATCAAAAGAAAAATCAAGAGTTTGGCTTGATTTGAGTTTGGTTTGGCTGAGTTCAAGAGTTTGACTTGAAAGAATTTGGTTGAATATTGAGTAGATTTAGGTTTGAGTTTTGGATTTGGTTTTGTATTTTTAATTGAAGTTTATGTTTATATTTGGATTCATGATTGAAGGATTGATTGAATCATGAAGAAAAATTAAGAGTTTTTCTTGATTTGAGTTTGGTTTGGCTAAGTTCAAGAATTTGAGTTGAAAGGCTTAGGTAGAATTTTGAATAAATTTGGGTTTGGGTTTTGGATTTGGTTTTGGATATTTGATTGAAGTTTATGTTTATATTTGGTATCATGATTGAAGGGTTGATTGAATCATGAAAAAATGTTAAGAGTTTGACCTAATTTGAGTTTGGTTTGGCTAAGTTCAAGAATTTGACTTGAAAGGCTTAGGTTGAATTTTGAGTAGATTTGAGTTTTATTTTTGGAGTTAGTTTTGATTGTTTTAATTTATATTTCATTTATATTTGTGAATATAAATGAGAAAATGTCTTGAATTTGAATTGATTTGGTTTTGATTTGAGCTAAGTCCATCATGAGAAATCAAAGGGCGTAAGAAAGATGTTTGGATTTTGATTTGGATTTTTGAATTTAGTTTGATTGTTTGAATTTATATTTCATTTATATTTGTGAATATAATTGAGAATATAAATGGGTTATGAGAAAATTTCTTGAACTTGAATTGATTTGGCTAAGTCCATAAGATGTAATCAAAGTGACTTAGGAAATATTTTAGATTTGATCATGGATTTCAATCATGGGTTTCAATCATGGGAATTGATTCAAAGTTTGATTTGGAGTTGAAGTTCATATGAGTTTGGAGTTTGACTTGGAAGAAGGAAGTGAGGATTTGGTTCAAGCTATAGAGTAGGCAAATTTCATAACACCCTTAAGGCATAACCTATTCCTATGGCTAACTCTTCTAAGTCTTTAGGGTTAGGTTGAGTGTCCACCTAATCACTAGAAGTGTGTTAAGACTAAGGAACTCTTAATATCTAAGAGGAGTCCTATGTCTAAGATGGAGGGGTTGAGAGCTCATTCTAAAAATAAGGTCAACAATGTCAATTTTGTTAAAAAATTTTAACTTTGTCAATTTAAAATTTTTTTTTTGACATCACGCAATAGCTCTTATGCCTCGCGACCCATGACATATTAGCCACCCATGTCCTCATCCCATCTTTACAGCACAAACATCTCAAGCTTCTTGTCCAGTCCGTGCATTATAATGGTAGTGGCTCAGTCTTCATGGGGTTTAGTAGGGAGGAGATTAAGGATTTGTTTATTAGAGAATCAAGTCAATCTAAGGAAGGTCTCCAAATTAATCGATTCACCAAGGGATAAAATTTTCAAACATTTGAAAATCTCAGTAATCTCATATTTTATGAAATGAAAATAATCATCATTAGGATCTAACCTTTAGACCCTCCTAATTTATTTTTTTGACCATTTTTAGTGGCATATGTCATCAATTTTATACTTCATTCACTTAGATTAAGAAATTTTTGGTGAACCATCCATGTTCATATCGAGTAGAGAGAGACAGAATCACAGCCGTTTATTCCGTCTGTTCAAAATAAATGGCCCTATATAAGTTGAGTAGTATAATAATCTAATTTCACCAATTAGGTTGTGATTAAGGCTTGAATGAAAGCTCAAGAGTAATCTTATATTGCTCCTTTAATTAAATTAAGTTAAATAGAAAAATAATAATCACCTTTTATTTATATGTGAAAAAAAATTTAATCAAACAATATTCTAAAAAATTATGCAAACTAAATTATTATAAATCCTATATAAAATTTAAGATAAATAATAATAACCAAAACTAAATAATTAATATATAGTAATCAAATATAACAAAATATTTTAATATAATTTATTAATTCAATTATAAATCTATTAAACTTTTAATTTTAATGACATATAGATAACAAATTAATTATATTTCATATGCTTAATTAAAATTAATCAAATTGTTAACTACAAATTAATTAATTAATTAATTACATAAGATCTTGAGAAAGTATAACCAATCAAATTACATCCTAAAAATATAAAGAAATTAATTCTCTTAAGGACCAAAATGACACATTTGACTAGTTAAAATTAAATAATTAATAGTTTAGCTATTATAATTAATAATCAAATTAATTAATCAAGATATATAAATTCCTAACCAAGTTTAAATAAACCCGCAAAATTTTATGAATAATTCTAAAGCTTAGTATGGACATAGTCAAATTCAAACTTAATTTCAAACTTTGTAGAAAACTGAGTTGTAAAAGTATGTTAAATATATTATAAAAAGTAACTAAGCAAGTAAAGTGCAAAAAAATAAAGACAAGAGGCATACAAATTTTTAGGTGATTTGACCAAACTCAAAATCGGCCTACGTCAATGCCTAGTCACTTTGACTAGGAATTGAGTAATCAAAATGAGATTACACCAAATTTCCCATACTTTCTTATACAGGTTAAGTACAACTCCAACTCCATATTTTTCCTATAACACATAAGTACAACCACATCACTTTATAATAAAAATAAGAAAAAAAATCCAATTTGAATATTTAACTTTCAATTTTAAAATAATTTTTACACTCAACCCAATCTACATAATGATAAGACAAATAAAAAGAAAAGAGCTCAATGCTTATGTTATATATTTATTGATTTTATGAAATCTTGCATAAGATGAAAGAGCAAAGATTTTGAAAATAACTTTTTAAACCACTTGCGCAAAGGAGAAAGCAAAGATTTTGTGATATGAAAATTATGAAACACACCATATGTAAAAACTTTAAGAAGATAACTTGAATTCAATCAATCTGAAAAGGAACTTTTCAATTTACTTAGAAGTGAATGAAAAGAGACTTAAAGAAAAACATTAACCATAAAGCACATGTAAATTTTCATCAAAATAAAATTAGTTATTCAAAATGATTGAAAAGAAATAAAAGCTCTTACTCAAGTCCTTAATGTATGATCAATGTAAGAAATGATTTGATATGAACATTCCAAGGCTTGAAAGGGACTTGAAAGATGTTGAAGAGAATCTCCACTTAAAAGTTGTCGAAGATGAAAGGAGAGGACATGATCTCAAACACCTAACCTTTAAGAAATCTTCAAGCAAGGTGTCAGCCAAGGAGGAAGCAAACAAAGATCAAGAGCTTTTGCACTTTTCCACAAGCAAAACCTCAAGCAAGGTTTCAACCAAGGTGAGAACAATAAAGAGAAGATGGCTTTAGCACATTGAACTCAAGAAGCACTCTAAAAAGAGAAGAGGAAAAAATTGAGAGGGAAACTATTTAGAAATGAATTTCATTTTTAAATTCAAATCAAATTTGATTTAAGTTAAACCCAAGTTCAAATGTGAATTTTGGTGGATGGTCAAGTATGGGAGAAGAAGAGATAGATAGATTAGATAGCATGTCACAATAATCAACCCACACAAGTAAGTTTCAGCCAAGCCAAGCAAGGAGGGAAATTATTATGGTAAGTATTTAAAATTTAAATAATTGATCACAAGATAATAATATTTGAATTAATTTAAGTCCAATTGGTGTGTCCATCCAAGCTAGGAGGAAAAATCATGTACTTAACATAAGTGACATTGAGCTAAGAAGGAATAACCCTCAAGATGAAGGGATTGTCCATGACAAGGTTAAGGAGAGGGAAATTAAGTTAGGCAAGAATTTGACTTCAATTTATTTAGCACATGCTTAGAATTTGAATTTCATCAAGTTAGGCTTCTTGTGGCCGGCCAAGGCAAGAGTGAAATAATTAACTTAATTGATCACATGCTAAATAAAGAAGGAGTTCAAAATGAGTTTAATTAAAATATATCTAAGAATTTTGAATAAGGAGGAATGGCCAAATATTTACATATGAGGACTCACTCATGAGTTAAAGAAATATATAAAAGATTTATTAATTAATTTAATTGGATTAAGAAAGGAAAGCGAAGCAAATAAACCAAAATAAAATAGATCAAGATGAAAACATGAAGAGAATGTTAGCCAAGGCTTTCCAAGATGGGATAAACTCTAATTAATAAAATAAATCAGCCATAAATCACAAGGATCCAATTTAAGAATGATTTTCAACTTAATTACATAATTTAAATCAATATAAAAATAAATTAAAGGGACTAGCTACATTAATTCAAAAAGGGAATTTAAAAAAGATAAATATAATTAATTAAAAGTGAATTTGATTTTGAATTTTAATCAACTAAAATTAATTCAAATAAATATAAATATAATGAATTTAAAATGCATGGGGGTCTGCCACAACATGATATAATAAAATAAAACAATCATAGCAAATTATAATTTTAAACTCAAAATATATCAATTTCAAAATACAAGAAAATAGAAATTTAAAAATTCATTGAATAATATGAAATTAAATATAATAATTTCATAAATTTATCATGCCCGAGAAATGGAAAATTTGGCCAAGCAATAGATGTGAGAATGATTTTTGATGGGAGAGAGAAATAATGGATAGGTGAAAGAAACTAGATAAATTGGATAATGAAGAAATAATTTAATTCTCATGCTAAATTATTTGGATAAACAATTGATCTAAGCATGGAAATAGCTTAATAAAGTGTGAACTAAGTTTAACTCATTTTAAAAGCAATACATAAGGCTTAATCTCATGCAGGTACTCAAATTTTCCAAAAAAGATAATTCTAAGATTAATTTAAAAAATAATGTAATTAAAATATAAAAAATATGCAAAAATTCAAATAAATGATATGAAGATGTTTAAGCCATTATTTTTATATGCTTGAGCACTTATTTGTTTTATTATTGTAAAACATAAGATGATTCTCAAATTATCATAATCGAGACGATCTTAACTTTTTAAATCTGACTAGGCACACTGAGTTTGTTTAGCTTCCTGAAACACATATAATAAATTATTTGTTGAATCTAATAATACGCTTTTTATCATAAAAATCAATTGAATAAGTAATAGAACTCATGGAGTTAACAAGAAGAGCTTCCATAAAATTTTGATTGATTTACTATGTATTTTGAAGTCAATACCTATATGAATGATAATTTAAATTGTAAAACTATTAAATAATATCAAAATAATATTGAAATTTACCTAAAATACTTTGTTGATATCAAAGAAAATGTTCTTGATATTAATAGTATTTTTTTAGGGACCAACTAGCAAAATAAATAATAAATGATTAAAAATTTACGAATTAACTAAACTATTATGAAGCATTGTTAAAGATGTTTATAACCTTGAGAAATAATTTTGTAAAATCTTTAAGGTCATTTGACCTTAATTTGAAGTTAGAACATGTAACTTGAATGATAATTAAAATACAACATCATTAATCAAATCAATTGAAATCAATAAAAAACATTTAGCTTAAATCCATGAAGTGAACCTTCATCTTTTAATGGAGTTTTCACTCTATAAGGATCAAGGTGTAAGGAAGAGTGGACCCTACCCTAAGTGGGGCCCATAGTTCCTCATACTCTTCAAAATATTAAATCCAACTCTAACTTGAAAAATACATTTCGGTCTTAAATTTATTTTTAAGTCATTAATCACCTAAACATAAATCATCCTATGGTAATAATTGAATCTCGCTTTCAGTTATAATTCAAATATTAAAGCCTAACTTTGACTCACCATATTAGCCTTTGCACACATATTAGACTGAAAGGTCACTAAGTTTAGACATAGGTTAAGTTAAAGCTTTATTGTGGTGTATTGATTTTTTATTTCATGATGTACTATTCTAGATTAAATGTTAGAGTGATGTTTATTAGGATATTGCTATTTCTTGCAATGGGTTGTTCTAAATAAAATGGGTTACTACAATAAAATTAAGTCTAATAAGTTTTTTATAGATGTTATTTTCTTAAGCCGTAGAGTATAGTCGATTAACACAAGAAGCCTTGGCACTAGTTGGTCTCAAGTCCTATTATAAGAATTATAATTTCTTGTGTGTATGTGTGTCTAACATTTATTTTGCATATTTAGTTAGGATTTTATTTTAAATTCTAAATTATAATTCATGCTAAAACTAGGTTAGAGCCATAAGGTTTAGGATAAGTAGTGGCTAGGAAGTGTAGACTTGGGAGGACCTGTGATACCTAGAGCACTCACACCAATAGAGATAAAGACATGAAGACCCCTATTAGCCTTTGTTTACCTAGTTCTAAGTTAGGTTGTATATGGTCAAAGCTCAACTACATAATTCATTTTTTTTTCTTCTGGGGTATATAGTGAAACACGATTGCATTGACCTTTTTATTATATTATTTTGATTGATTGGTGTGTTTACATTATATTATACATTGAAAATGACATCCTTTCATATGTTTCTTCTTATAATGTTGTGTTGTTGAATATTAGCCTAGATTTCCATAGGCTCTTAAGAATTAAATTTTTTACCTTAACTAAATTAATCAACTCAAATTAGAAAAATAAATAGAACTCATAACCTCATTTATTTAAAGCCTTTGAAATTAATATTAAAAGTAATTAGAAGGTTTAGGTCTTATAATCATACTTCATATTCTTCTTTTCTTTGAATTGGGCCTTTTACCCATTACACATACGAGGCGTATATCTAATGAAGATAGCCACCTTCTTGGAGAAATCTATCTTCTAATTTTGATTTATCCCATAACTATCTTTCAATTATCTACATGGAGACATAACTGCATACCCAAGCTTTATCAAAGATTCTTGTATCTAAAAATATTAGAAAGCTGAAAGTTAAAAATTTAGTTTCTTAAATTTCTTTTCTAATAGATAATAGCCTATTAATTTTGTATTATATAAGACTGGTCACATGATTTTGAAGTGTAAGAAATGTTAGTTGGAAACCCATTTAAGCAGTTTGTTAGTCTAGAAAAGTCATAATAGGTTCATACTCCTTGGCAAGAGTGAGCCATTACATCCTAATCATCCATCGTTAGATTAAGCTGAGCTTCTAGCTTATGCTAAAACACCTTTAGTTTTAGAGTCTCAGGCTATCTATTTCTCTTCTTAGGAACTTCTATAGTCATATGTTGTTAGGATATAAGTCCTAGCATTCTTATAAATTTTTAACTCAAAATAAATATATATCTTAATTTAAAAAATATAAAGCCCAATCATAGGAGATGTTGAACATTTTTTTAGATTTCTCAAAATAAAGCACTTTTATTTATCTCCTAAATGATTTCTATTTGATTTCATATTTGATTTCAAAGTCATAAAACTACTTTAATTAAGAGTTTTCTTAGAGAATGACATCTTCTAGGATATAATTAACTATGACGGCTTGCCCTTGTGGGGAACTTGTAATCAGATAAAATAAATCATGTTGTACTTCACACATGTAGAGCAAGGGAAAATACTTTAGTACATGTATGCTCATCATCTTTAGGAGTCCTTTTTAAATGATTCAATCCATCATAAGATGATATTTCTACCTCTTAGGATAGTATATTATTCCCTGATGTCATATTTGGTCACCTAAATAAGTACATCGAAGATATGTATGGAGTCCCACTCATTTTAATCACCACAATCACATTTAACAACTATAAAAGATTCTTTAAATACCTTATAGAAGCACCGAATTAGGTTTTTGGTTCCCATAAAATAGATAATTATTTAAACTTGTCAGATATTGTAATGCTGATCATGAAATTTATAAGGTCAATTTGGAAGACCACGTTAGGTAGTTGTTAGGTTTTAAGATTTTTAATTATTATGTGATCCAATAGAAAAAAAAAAATTCACATGTTTTTTCTACTACAGAGGTTGAATGTCATTATAGCTAATTATGTTGCTCAACATATTAGGGTGATTATGTAGTTACTCAATAATAATGAACTTAAATTACATTCCAATGATGTATGATAACATAATAAAGCCAACTAAAATCACATCCTTTACTTTAGAATAATGTAAATAAAAATCATTGTCATTTCATTTAGGACCATGTTATATATGATGATGTTGTGGAGCTTTTCATCATTGACCAACAAGTTGTCATCATATTCATAAATCCCATGGCTAAAGATTAGTTATATTATATTAGGCAAAGATTAAACCTATTAATATATATAATTCATCTTTAAATTACACATTAAATTAAAACATTTTATAAATAAAAAATCCATTTTTTTCAAACTCTTTAACTAACACCAGCTAAATAGGTCTATGCTAAGTGGCGACTACTTATAAACTTTCATTAGTACATGTTAAGGTAAATTTATTTTTAATTTTTAGAAGCAAAGTATCATTCAAGTTGCCATATCATCTTTAAAAATAAAGAAAATAAGAAATATAGGTTTGAATGGTAGCTTTGGACACCTTAATCATTAAAAGCATTCAAAAGCATCTTTGATGGGAAAAAAAGGGGATGAAGATATGATGGATTTCATCCAAAGTAAGAAATTCCATAGGAGAAAATAAGAAAGAAATTAATCAAGTAGCACCAAATAATCTAATAAAAAATTCATAAAAAATGCTCATGGAAGCCATTTATTTAGTTCAAGTCTACTCAAAATAAACATAAGATCTAGATTGATTATTTTACCAAAGGGACTAAGTTCCCTAAAGCCAATTATTTTTATTAAAATCTCTAAGAGATACTCTTGATAATTGGAACATGTTGATATGCTAATATGCTTAGATTAATATTAGGAATATTATGACTTAATGATCAATATCTTCATAAGATACTGTATGTTTTAAACCTTGCTACTCTATAAGGCACAAGATGATCATCACATAACAAAGTGAAATGAGTATTTCTCCACACAAAAAAATTATACGCTAAGAATTCTTAAATCACATAATAAATTTTATATGATATTAACATAAATCAAGAAAATAAAATTAAAAATCTTTGAAATTTATGGGTATTACAATGAAAGGATGTAGGACTTGCAATTCTTAGTGGTAATAGAATTTGCTTACATAAAGGTGAAAATAACAAAGCCTAATTCTAAATATCTAAACATACTTAATTGGACTAATAATTATGTTCATGTCAAGATAGCCATTATTTAGTACATTATGATTCTAATACATATTAAAATTTGTGCCCACATAAGAAGATCTATCTTAAGGAATGATATATGATGTAGATTATGTATCTTTAAATGAAACTTCTTTTTTATACATATATACTTGGTTATCATAAATGTGCACCAATGTTTGGGGTTTTAATATCTACTTAATTTTTTTATATACCTAATCCAAGAGATATAAAGAAAGTATTTTTAATTTCAAAAGTGAATGGAGAGAGCTTTAATGGTTTTCAAGAAAAAAAATTCTTTCTCTAAATTAATTAAAATTTTATAATTAGTTAGTTAAAATTAAAGAAAATATTTTATTCTAAAACTAACTACAAAGATAAATTGTATACTAAACAAAAATAAAGAATTAAACAAAGTAAGAAGACAACACTTTAAATTATTATAAGAAAATATAGAACTATGATAATATGCTATGATTGCTATAACGAAATAAAAATTAAGCTAGTGCAGTTAGACAATATACTTATATATGCTTTAGAAAAAAAGGTGAGCTCTACATATACATGCTAATAAGCCTTATATTTATAAAATAAAATAAAATAAAAAATAATGTGTAAGGATTAGATTATCTCTGCTCTTAGTTCTTATTGTCTACTTCAACAAATAAATGAATGTTTACCCGATTTTGAGCAAGTACTTCCAGATTTGAGACTACAGTTAATTAGGAATCCATTACTTGAATCTTATTATGTACAAAATTTTTCTTAAACTAAATAAATCATAGTAAATAAAGCCATCATAACATAATAAATGAAAAATAAATAATGTTGAATAAGAGATAATTTTTTAATTGCAATGTTTAAGTTGTCGTTTTAGTATTTTGATGTATTAACCTTATTTAAAAGGATTTAAATGCAACATAAATCATTAGCCATATGTTGGGCACTTCTAAAGAAAATATTTTTATTCTAAAGTAAAAAATATAGCCAAAATAATATGCATTGATCAACTATCATAAGCTAGCACACAAAGCTATAAGTTATGCACCAAATGGATGCTCTGGCAAGAAATTAACATAGCCTTATGCTAAATGACTAAGGGCATGTAACCTATTATAACACTTAAGTGTGTGTGAAGTCTTAGTGTAATATGGATATGACAACTAACAAATTAGCTCATCGTACATGATATAAATAAATTAAAGACTATTATATTATTTGAATACTTTTTGAAAAAGGTGATATGCTTTAAATTATTTAAAAATTGGCTTAATTTTTAAATTAGCCCTAAATAATAACGTAATTAGCGAATTAAACCATTAAAAAAATTTAAAAATAGCCCCAGTCGCCCGCTGCCTGGGCGACTGGCCCAAAAATATTTTTTTTTTGAAAAATAAAATTAACTGCTTTTATTTTTTGGCCATATCAGGATCATCAGTTGTTAGATTTCTACGTGGTTGGTATCGTTGGAAAGGGAATAAAAAATTCTACAACTTTTATGTTTACATGTTTTAATGAATCTTGGCCGGATAGCCGCAGTTTTTGCGTATATATAAATTTTGAAGTTGCAAAAGTGAAAGTTAATACGGCAGCCCCCATTTTTTATCATAATAAGGATTGTTAAATACATATAATTTCTTGGTAATATCAAACATTTTCAATATATTCTATATATAAATTGAGCTTTAATGGGTTTACTTATTCTTGAAAAATAATCAGCTCTTTTCTTATATTTGAAGATGTTATTTTACACTTGTAACATTTACTTTCCCAAAACACATTAAAACTTGTAATGTGAATTTTGACTCTAGATGTATTTTCATTTGACTCTTTACCATAATAAATATATATATGACAAATAATTTTTAAATTAGATTTAAACTATATGTAATTCCACATTAAATCTTCCATCCTCTCACGTGAGTTAACCAAATTAAATAAATAGTAAACATCACTAGGATAACACAATGAGAAGTAGGTGAATGAGTAAACATAAAAAAAACATATAAACTGTCAGAAATACATGCCATTAAACGTACAAAAAAATATAATACATCTACCATCATCGATGCCTGCATGGTGGAATCGCATCATTGCCAGGAGTGTAGTGAGATGGTGGTCGCCGCAGTCGATCACGCAGATGATGCTGTCGATGGTCCTCCTCCTCTTCCATCTGCTCCATGGGGTGTTGCGATCCTAACTCTGTAACATGAGGTATGTCAACCGAAGCTTGCATAGGAAATGAATACCCGTGGTAAACTCCATATGACAGTGTCATATGAAATGATGGTGGACCATATGCCGGCAGGACTGCTATGTTCCATGGGTGCATTTGTGACCACATTGCTTCCAGATATGAATCGGGGTGGCGTGTAAATGTGTACTGTCCCTGCGGGACGAGGATGGCCCCATCCATCGATGGAACATCGACTATCGCGCGAAGTGCACGGAATGTTAGTATCCAGATCGAGTGTGAGATATGCATATCTCACCAATGCCACCAATTCCTCATATTCATCGAAAGATGTCGATATTCCATATCGTCACCTCTGCCAAAATAATGCCGGAATATGTCCTCAGTATTCAAAATATGGTCACGCTGCATATACAAAAATTTATATGAGTGTATCGTTATTTCAAGAAAAGCAAATTTTCATACTATACATTTAAACTAACCATCAATCATTCTGCAGGCACGCGGGGGTAGTATGTGTCAGGAGGAAGTGTCGGCGCCTTCAACATGTATAGTGAAGCCCATGAACGATACCATCTCATGTATCGGTTTATCGCTGGCTCCCTATCATGCTGTGATGAATCCACAACGATAACCGACTCACGTCTTCGCTCCCATAGTGCAATGTAAGAGTTGTGGTAATGGACCCAATCAACATCAGCTTTTCCTCGGCCATCAACCTGTACGAACGATGGATCTATCGGGGCAACATCAATGGTAGGAAACATGCTGAACTGTCTGAGCACACAATTAGGCAGGTAACACTCTACCCTCTTCCAACATATGATCGGTACTCTAGCTAGCCATATTTCCTGTCCCTGTAAACATATATCCGCGACACACAAGCAGATCTAATGTCCATATGGCTCCCAGATGACCTGCGTACATAACATAAGTTATTATTCTAATAAACATCCAATAATGAGTAAGGAAATAAACATTACATCAAATCAGCATACCTGACCTTGCAGAAGTCCGTCCAACTCATCCCTATAAGCTCTGATATTGGATGCTGGCATTTCCCTAACATAACCTTCATTCCATTGGAATCCTACGCTAAGTCTGTCAATGTCTGTAGGATATGGAACATGTAATGTAGGTCTTCCCACATGAATGTGCTCCCACGCCCATATCTGCAGTAAATGAACACATCCAACCATGTTGGTGCACATTGGTTTTGTTGCTTCATATAATTCTTTGCATAGATGAGCGAGCACAGTTGAACCCAACGACAGCTCCGTGAACGTGTCAATATCCTGAAGTAATGGTAGATACTGTTCCCTGTATGGATGAATGTTCTCTTGCTTCAGACCCATAACATTCCACTGGAGTACTTAGCAGAGAAGCTGGTGCGATGTACTCAGTGCTCGTTCGAGCTCTCTCACATTCCTCTATATTGTTAACCTCCCTGTCTCTACCCATCAATTCCATAACTTCGACATAAACCACAATAGGTTGTGCACATGCTGCAGTGAGTATAGCTTCATTGACTTCTTCATCATCAATGGGAGTTGCAATAAATCCAGCACCAATAGGAAAACGACCCACCAGATTTACAAAGAACTTTGTTGGATCTATCTTCAACGACTTCATGATTCGTTTCTGTAATTCCTCGAATCTAATCCGATGTGGGATTTGGACTGGATGATTTTTCCCACCAATATATGTTGGAATGAAATCGTCGTTTACTCTCAGTTCACCACCATAATAAAGAACTATACAGACAGTAGCTGAACTCATCACTAAGTACTAATAACAGAACAACAATAATCTTTCGCCACACCTGATAAATGCAAATAATTTAATTAAGGAGAAATACAATGAGGGGACGAAATGAAATTTTATTTAGTACGCACAAAACTGATTGGATTCATATATGATATAGAAGACTACAAAAGAATATTAATATTTTTTATCATAAATGTTAGACTCTCATTTATCATATATCAATATAATAAGTGCTAAATCGCATAGCTCATTCATCGATACATCAAGTATCCACTACGTAACAACTTACAGAAATCCTTTTAAACCAAAAAGATTGAATGTGACACAACCTCACTTCGGAAACTAACAAGTCACAACTTAGAACAACAAACAGTGACAATTATACAACCTCATTTTCTTGTATTTACATTACTTTACTCTAAAATTAAACAGAAGAAACAGCCCCTAAATACATTTTTCTAAACAAAACAATACAAACAACCTCATTTTTAAGTCATGTTTATAATTTAAGTCAAATTATTAAAAATATTACTCCAAAATCTATAAATAGTCTATCTTTCTAAAATGAGAGGGACTTAGAAGTATAGAGATCACATATTTAAAAAAATTCTCAAAACTTTATCAGTTTTGCTCATCTAATATCATCTAATTACCATTATTAAATAATCATCATTTGACTGATATTGTCAAACTTTCATCTCTAAATCACTCATTTACTTACTATATTTCAAACAAGGATGCTCTCTAATATCAATAAGATTGAAGCATTCCATCGACACTAATATCATTACACACCATAGTCAATAAAATTGATAAAGGTCATCACTATTAATATTAATTGTCATTGTCAATAAGACTAATGCATATCTCATATATTGCTTTAAATTCATGATTCACACAAAGTTTTGAAAAAAAAAATTGAGTGATCATACATGCATCCGTTATATTTTTTATGTGACAAATTTAGTCATAAATTTCGTATACATTTATATAAATATATTAAGTCTTGAATTGAAGATCTTGTAATTGACAATTTAAATATTTATCATAAATGAACAATATTTAAATAATTGCTTATCTCATCAAAAATATTTTTTTCAATTATACATTTCTAAAAATAGAGTTTAAATTGTCATAGATTTAATTTTAATATTGCATCAATAATCATGTTCTAATAAAAGATACATATCTTATAAAATAAATTAAAATGAAAAAAAATATGATTGTGTTTCTTAAATAAAGATTGAAATTCTATATTGATATAACATCAAATATGGACACCCAAATAATATCTGAAAGCATGCCAATTACAATAATAAAACATGCCAATTACAATAATATGATACATATTATCCTCAAGAATTTTACAACCTCAATTGGCTTCAATAACAATTGAAGATTGTTCAATCATTATTCAATCTTCGTTCTATGAAGTTCCTAAACACCACATACAACCTCATAGAATACAAAAACCGCATAAAAATTAATCTTCCCTACAAAAATGAGATCTACCACAAATTAACCGCATAAAAAATGAGATCTACCACAAATTAACCGCATAAAAAATGAGATCTATCACAAATTATCATGAAAATCAAACTAAATAGCTTAAACATACCTATTATACCCATAAAAATATAAATCTAACAAGTTTTTTTCATTTGGGGTAAAAAATACCTAAATCGGCGAAAAAATCCAACGAAAAAATTTCTTGGCCGGCGGCGAGAAGATCCCTGGCCGGCGACGGGGACAATGTCCGGAGCTTGATCGGGGAGAGAATAAGCAACGCGGCAGCAAAAAAATGAGAAAAACCTGAGCTCTCGGGTTGAAAGGCCTTAAATTTAAGTTACTGCGGTCTTGATCGGTGGCGGCTACTGCCATCGGCGCCTCATTGGCCCAGGCTTATTTTAAATTTTTTTTTAAAGTGGGTTAATTAGCTAATTACATTTAATTAGGGCTAATTTAAAAATTAACCCTTAAAAATTTTGAGCATCAGTATGAATATATTTGATAGAATAATTTTCTTTCTTCGGATAGAAAGTTACCCAATAGTGGAAATTATCTTATCACAAATAGATCAAGTCCTAAACATCAAGGGGATCCTTTTCACCTAATTTATATGCATAAGCAAATATAGTATTATGATAGGAGATAGTTGGACTTTTAATATCAAATTTGTAATCTGGGTGCCTAAACATGGCACAAACATTTGAGAGATAGAAAAGTTTAGGATGTTTTGGAAAGAGCTATAAACATCCAAAGTGCAAGGTAGGTCTTTATAGATAGAGTTTACTCGAAGAGAAAATGAAGGATCAAGGTATAGGTGTATACTCAAAACTAAAGTGTTCAAGTATAAGGTATGGTCAAATAATAGAATGAATAGCTCGAGACAAATTTAGTTAAATGTAGTATGGTTGAAGCCAAAAGGTTCCTAAAAGGAAGGCCACTAAATGTGTGGTAAGATCAAAAGAGATCATGTCCTTATTGGGGAATGACTTAGCAAAAAAGAGCATAGCTGAATCCAAGGATGAATTCAATGTGGTTCATTCTAGGAATGTTCTTCCCCAATTATTTGGCACGTCCATAAAAATTGGCTAAGTAGTGTAATTAAAAAGTGCTTAAAAATTATAGTCCAAAAATTAACTCACATTAGTCGAACTTAATCATGAGTTATCATATTGAGATTAAATTAATCAAATTAAGAGGCTAAAGTGAAGTACAATGGACTTTGCAACTTCTATTGAATGTCTATATGCAGCTAAATATTGCAAGGCACATAGGAACTTAAGATTTTCATTGTTCGGAAGATCAACTTAGCTTATGGTCAAGCCTGATTTGATCAATACAAAATGTGTGTCGTGTTCTACAAGGACTTTTACTATGAATAATCCTTATTAAGTTAAACAAAAAATTAATTTAAGCATTTCAAATTTGGAAGTCTAATTTCAATCATATTTTGTTGAATTATTAATTGTTATTATTAAGAATTTTTTAATGATACAACATTTTTTTATAGGATACATATACTTAATGATCTCAAAATTTTAAATATGTATTCATACATATGGAATTAGTATATCCAAATAATTTTAATTTTTTAAAATTATGTATTATTTTTAAAATTATTATAAAATGATAATAGTTATAAAAATAAAAAATAAATTAAAGAAATCTTAAAATTTTTAAAATGCTTATCTATCTTCAATATATAATTTTAATATAAAATCAAGGATTAATTAAGACTAAACATATATATATATATATATATATATATATATATATAATTTTCTTTTACTTATTTTTAAAATGTTAAAATAAAAAGCTTTTATTTTAAAATTATGTTTTTTTATCAAATAAACTTGACAAAGTATATGAATGCATTAAAAGGGTTGAAATTTTATTCTTAACAAACCTAAATATCTTAGAAATATTGAAGATATTTTTTAATTAAATAATTAAAATATATAACATTATAATTATAAATATTAGAAAATTACTTCCAATAGCTTCTTAGAAATCAAGATATGCTTAAGAAATAACTTAGATCAAGTTAAATTTGCAAAAGTCATCGGTACACCAAAGAGTATAATGGTAATTTAAATATATAATGGATGTTTCCTGTGGAAATTTGAGCCACATACAAATTGGTTAAACTAGACCACGTAAATTTCAAGAATGTATATTCTAAATTGAAAGGAATCTCTAAATATTATTTAAAATTTTAAAATAATTAAAAAATTAAATAATGGAAAAATAATAAACTAAACTATTTTTAAACTATTGTTCACACCAAATGATATCCAAAATTTTCAAAAAAAATTCAAATATATGTCTTAGAATGTAGGGGCTATCCTTTAATTTTTCTATAATTTTTGGATTAAAAGCCTTATTATTTAGATTTTAAAACAGTGAATTTAAACATTAAAAAATCATACCATGTAATGCATGATAAATTAAATTATGAAATTTTATACAAAGGTTCATTAGAATAATAATAGCCATTAAATAAAGTTAAGATATTTTTAAATCCAAGTAATTTATTAAATAATTCAAATAAAATATTAATAATTTATTAAAATAGAAAATGAGAGAATAAAAGGGGCATTGTTGTTTAATTTTTAAAAATTTCACATACTATACTTCGTGGGTAAAGTTTTATTTAATTTGATTTGCATGATTATTCCTTGAAAAAATTAAAAAAAATGCCCAAAAAATTTAAAATATCCTTGTTAGCCAAAATAGTGTGTAGCTAGCTTGATCAAAGCCATTCACCTACTTAAAATAAGATGCATGGCTCTAATTTCATCTTCTTCACCACATGTGGGTTAAAGACATAGGATTGAGCTAGGTTCAAGTCGCATGACTAAAAAAGAAAAACTCATTAGAAATTCTCCCTCATTAGACATTACTAAGAATTGAAATTATTAATTTAAAAAACTTTAATAAGAATCAAGGAATCTAATGCTAAGGTCTGCCTAACTTGTTGTGACCTAAATTACTATAATGACCAAACCATCATATGATTTCTAGTCTTTAAGAGAGTTTTTGTATTCCATATTATATAAGAAATTGAGCAAAAGAACATCGTCAAACAAGTAAAAAAAAGTTAGTTAGTAATGTTTTAAATGTGGGTTAGTTCATTATTATTTGAATGGTCAAAATGTGATTATTAATTAAAAATACAATTAAGTCAAAATATATCAAATAATAAAATAAACTAATTAATACAGGCTAGAGTCTTGCAAGAAAATTAATATGCTTAATATCAAGAGATTAAATTTCACGTCTATTACGTTCATTAATTAATTTTTAAATTATAAAGGCGTTTATAGAATTTTAATGAAAATTGATCAAAGTTATCATTACCTTTCTCTTGAAAGCTCGTAGTCTTTATTTAATACACACAATCTCCTTATCTCTTAGTGACAAAATTAATATAAAGAAAAATTATCAAAACTCTATGGATCTTATAAGGATTACATAAGTTCAATTTGGTTATATTTAACTCTCATTCCATGATAGTTTTTTGTTCAAGATAAGTTCATTCACAACCTTTAGATTTCAAACAAATCACTTAACTATAAATCAATGGCCAAATAATTAATATGTATAACCATGAAAGCCCCACGAGTCAAGCAACCAAATGATTACATTGATTGAGACACCACAATCACTAAGACTCATCTCATACAAGAAGACTTGCCCCATAACGAGTGAGTACATGAGTGACAGAATTGCACTTGGTAGACAAATGTTCAGTATTAAGATTGAAAGCTCGCCCACACACTAGCTACTTTATAGCCAATGGCATGACGGGTGAGCCACCACAATAAGATCTAGAACTCCAGCATATGAAACTCACTTATCACATGTGAGCTACTTTTTAACATTTAACTTGACAGTTGTTTAACTACATATAAAGCACCCATCCCTAGGAATAAAGTAAATTGGGGGCTTCTTATCTTTTTGGGGGTTTTCTTTTTTCAAGGAAAAATTTATTTGGTTAATGTTCCCTCTTTCCTCTTCCTTACATCTATTATCATGTTTGGTATCCCATCATAAGATTGATAGCTCGTTCGCACACCAACTACCTCACTGCCAATGACACGACAAGCAAGCAACCACAATAAGGTCTAGAACTCCAACATAAGAATCTCATAGATCACATGCGAGCTAGTTTTTTTTTAACATTTGACTCAGTAGTTGATGTAACTAGGTATAAAGCACCCATCATTGAGAATAAAGTAAATTGGAGGATTCTTCTCTTTTTGGGAGTTTTCATTTTTTTGAGGAAAAAGATTATTTCTTTTATATTCCCTCTTACCTCTTCCTTACATCTATTATACTATAGAGAACCCCAAAGCATATGGAGGGCCCTTTATATTCAGTTCCTTTAACATGTTGAAATTTTCTTACACATTCCTTCTCTCTACCATCCCATGAGCTTAAATCCTACTCTTCAAGTGTTAGGGTTCTCCCACAACCATGGACAAAATCATATTCAACTTCACTCTAGGCACAGTGAACATGTATTGAGGATGAGAACTAAAATTCAAGCATACAATGAAACAGTTCGCTCACTGTGATAATAAAACTTGTTATGCCACCTGACATAAAAGACATGGAAAATTAAATCGCAAACCTAGTGTAGACTGCTATGGAGAAAGCAAGAATAGATGAACAACTGATCAGTCAATGCCGAGATGAGAGCGGTGGAGTTCAGCAAAAGGATAATTTGCGACTGAATTACATTGTACATAACCATGCTAGAACCAATGCATTGGAACTCATAAGAACTTTGTAATTAAGCATTCTTGGGCGAGAGTAACTATGAAGGGTGACCTCCTAAGAAGTTCTCATGTTGCACCCCTTTCGGATGTCGTCAACTATTTTTTTTTTTTGCTTCTATCACTGACATTGGAGAACTACATGATTGCCTACCCACTAAAAATAGAGTCAAATACCCACTAAAAGTTGAATCAACTACAACTCCAGGAGAAAAATATGAGTTGCTAGCCCCACAGGGCCGGTCCAAGCAATGTTTGGAGGTGTCGCACGAAAATCACCATAACTTTGCACATGAGCATCCAATTTTCCATTATGATCCCAATCAAGAAAGCTCTTCGTGAGACATACAATGCACGGATGTGCTACAGGCACATCTGTTTGGTCCCACACTACCAAATTTGTTTATTTTGAGGCCCTACCATGCGTCGATGCTGAGATGAGCACGGTGGAGTTCAGCATAAGGATAATTTATTGCCCAACCCCATCGGGTGAGAGCATACTAGCACTAGTGCACTAGATCCCATCAAAACTCCACATTTAAGCATGCTTGGGTGAGAGTAGTATTAGGATGGGTGACCTCCTAGGAAGTCTTTGTGTTGCACCCCTTTTGGATGTCATCCTCAATTTTGTTTTTTTTTTGTTTGGTTTTTTTTTGCATCTACCACCAATACTGGAGAACTGTGTGATCACCTGCCCACTGAAAATAGGATTGATGGAGATCCCCAATGAAAAATATGAGTTGTGAGACCCATGGAGTTGTTATGCATGATTCTTGGAGGTGTTTCTTGGAAATCATCATAACATTCTGCACCTGTATCAAATTTGCCTTTTTGACACTAATCCAGAAAGCTTTTCGGGAGACGAACGATGCACAGATGTGCCAACACCACCAAATTCAACTGTTTTGAGGCCCTTCCATGCATCGATGCTGAGATGAGGGCAGAGAAGTTTAGCTTAAAAATAATATGCGGCCCAACTCTATCAGGTTTGACCATACCAAAATTAGTGCCATCAAAACTCCATAATTAAGTGTGCGTGGGCGAGAATAGTATTATGATGGGTGATCTCTTGGAAGGTCCTCATATTGCACCCTTTTGGATGACATCCACACTTTTTTTGCTTCTATCGTTGATGCTAGAGAACTGCATGATCGCTTGCCCACTAAAAATAGGATTCATGTGACCATCGATGGGCTGTGGGACCATGGGGTTAGTTCGCGCAAGGCTTGGAGGTGTTGCATGAAAATCACCATAACTTCACGCACGCTTCCAATTTGTTATTATGAATCTAAACAAGAAATCTCTTCATAAGACTAACGACATGCAAATGTACCCACTCCACTAAATTTGGATGTTTTGAGGCCCTACCATGCGTCAATGCTAAGATGAGCATGAAGGAGTTCAACATAAGGATAATTTGTATCCCAACTTCATTGGTTGTTACCATACTAGCATCAGTGCACCAAATCTCACTAGAACTCCATAGTTAAGTGTGTTTGTGCAAGAGTAATACTAAGATGGGTGACCTCCTCGGAAGTCCTCAAGTTGCACCCCTTTTGGATTCTGTCCATGCTTTTTTCTTTTTCTTTTTTTATTTCTATCACTAATGTTATGTGATCACCTGCCCACCAAAAATAGGATCAACAATGACCCTAGCAAAAAATATGAGTTATGGGCCCCACAGGCCTGGTCAATGCGACACTTTGAGGTACCTCATGGAAATCGCCATAACCTCATGCATGTATGTCTGATTTATCATTATGACACCAAACCAAACAACTCTTCGAGAGATGGATGACACACAGGTGCGCCAAAACTATCAAATTCAACTATTTTGAGGCCCTAGCATGTGTCGATTGTTGACCTACAATTATGTGCCACTTGAAATTAAATAAATAAAGTAGAGGTTAAAAACCCCTAATCGCGATCGAAATCGATTAAATTCGCTTCAAATCGAAAATTCGACTTCGTAATGCATCGAAAAAGCATCAAAATTAATTAAATAGCAAATATTGAATCAATTAATGATCGATCAAATAATTAAAATTAATTTTTAATGAAATTATACACATATCGAAGTCGGGAAGCTCCAACAACATTCGAACAATCTCCATTCGCAAAATTAATTGCATCGTTATCACCGAAACATCATTTTCTATCAAACGATGCCTTTCGCAATCAATTCGGCAAAGTATACGTGAATGTCGATCAATCCAAGCACGACGTCGCATAATTTAGACCTAATTTCACTTCGACCATCGCCGACTTTGCTTAAACGACCTCCGATTGAGAAATCAATCGCACTGTTGCGCTTGACACAACAGAAACAACTAAAATTAACACCCATATTACTAGGGTTTATTATTAGGATGATTCGTCAAAATTTTACAATTAGGGTTAATTATATTAATCCTTAAGCTAATAATCTCTTAATCCCTATTAATCCTTATCTTAACTCAACCGTCCAAGTTACCAATTAAAAGCTGCCTATCTCATCTATTGGGCCGTTCTTTAGCCAATAGATTAAACGGTCTAACCTAAAGGCGAAAGGAATACGCTATCCTTAATCTGGCACGGCTCCTTCATTGACTCTCATTCACGCTCCGCTCTGCTCTTCTCCTCAGCGATCCTCCCTCTCTTGTTCCTCCTGCTCTTGGCGAAGTCTCCTCTCTTCCTCTCTGCTCGTGTGACTCTTGTCTGCTCCGAAGCGTAGCAACGACATCCTCTATCGTCCGTCTCCCTCTTGCTGCACTTGGCCGAACTCCCCTGCAGCAGTTCCTTTCTCCTCTCTTGGTTAGAAGCACCGAACCCTAGTCGAGCAAAATAGAGGATCCTTCCTAATCACCCTTCCAACCGAAACCCCCACGTTGTTTTGTTTCAATCCTAAGTTATATTTTTCAATGTGGTTTTTCTTGAAGGAAATGATTTCGGTTTATCCTTATATGTTCTATGGTTGGATTACATTTTTTTATGCACTTGTAATGAGATGAAGATATAATGTTGGAGTTATGGTGTAATGCGAGTTACTTCACTTTGAGCAAATCGGCGTAGGTCCTTCTCGTGCCTATTTGGCTATCCTACTTTCTAGCTTGCTTATTCTCTTTAGCAAAGCTGTATGCTTTTCTCCTTCCTCCTTCCAACCAGATTTTCAGTTATCCCGTGGACACAAATTTTCAATAATATTCAGTTATTGATAGTGGTTCTTTAAAATCAGATTTAAATCTTCTGGAAATTTCTACTCTTGTTGTCTTTATTATTGAACTCCTGGTGACTAGCTTCTTCAAGAGGAAGCTGTATACTTGGTGTTTTCTATTTGTTGGAGTAGTTTCTCCAATTTTAATGATTATATTTACTCCATGGTGGCTTCTTATGGTAGTATATATTTTGGCAAGCTTTATTAATATACCATTTATATGTTGTTCACGTGATGAGCATCGATGCCATGGAGGAAATTGCCAAAGCTAGAAAGTCAGCTTGCTGTTTTGTTTATTATCCTATTTCTTCTTCATTTTGCCTTAAATCCTGGATTTGGTAAATCCCATTGGTAGGCAAATTTGTGGGATTTAAATAAACTGAAGTATTGAAAGGGAGTGAGAGGAAAGATGAGGGTTACCTTCGTGATATCTTGCTTTTCTTTCTTTTTTCTTTCTAGCAACTGAAATCTTCAGGTTGTTTCCAATCAACCCTAAGCTTTACACTACTATTTCGGTTCTTATTCTTGGATGAAATGGGTTTGGTAAATTTTTATTGTGCATATCTTCTGAAATTGGGTTGTTCTTTATCTATGAAATTGAAATGAGGAAAAGATGTGATACTTGATGTGAGGAATGATTTGAATCTTTGCTTTGTTATCAAGTGTCTACACATGTTTTATCATTGCATACTACCTTTTTTTTTAAAGCTGATAAGCAAAGAAGAAAAGGGAAATTGATTTGTGGTGATGATTTATGACATGATTGCTCGCCTTGCCTTGTCCTCATTCCTTTCTATCATTCGGTTACTTATGATTATGCAAATGAATGTTTAGCTAAATACAAATGAATGTTTGGCTAAAGTAAAATTTTAGATTTTTGCATTTGGCAAAACCTAATATGGTTGCTTGTCCTATGAGGGTTGAAAGTTGCTTGAATATTTTACAAGCGATTGTTTTAGTTCAATCTGAAATTTCAGGTTTATATATATATATATGAGCTTAGCAAGTTACTTCCTTGCATTAGTTGCTAATGAAGGAGAGGCTAAAGGGAATGATTGGCTTTTGAACTTAGTCCCTACCTGCATACTTGCCTATTTCTATCACTTGATATCTTATTAGCAGACAAATGAAATATGAATCTAAAATATGAAATTTTAAATTTAGAAAGGTCCTTACATGTAATTAAAAGCTTACTTTATAGCTTGCAATTACATATGTTAAATGCAAAATTCAGGTGAAATGGCGATGAAAATGATGTTATGGCAATGGGGTATCAATTATACTTTAATTTCATATACATGTGAATGCAAATTTATTGTTCTATGCTATAAGTACCCGTTCACATTGTTCCAATGCGGCGGAAAACTTGTGATAAGTACCTGTTCACGTTGTTCCAATGTGGCAGGAAAATATGCTTTTGTGATAAGTACCCGTTCACATTGTTCCAATGCGGCAAGGAAATTTTTTGATAAGTACCTGTTCACGTTGTTCCAACATGGCAGGAAAATATGCTTTTGTGATAAGTACCTGTTCACATTGTTCCAATGCGGCGGGGAAACTTTTGATAAGTACCTCTTCACATTGTTCCAACGTGGCAGAGAAATATGCTTGCAATAAGTACTCGTTCACATTATTCCAATGCGGCGGGGAAACCTGTGATAAGTACATGTTCACATTATTTCAACGTGGTAGGGAAACTTATTATTTTATAAGTACTTGCTCATGTTGTTCCAACGTGGCAAGGAAATGATGTGCTGTGCAACCCATGCACACCTTTCTTGGCGTGGTGGGCAAATAAATCTTTGGCTGAGGTGTCTCACGACACCTACCATGCACGCTTTTCTTGGCGTGGTGGGAAGGCCTAGTCTCTCGAAGCAGCCCCCATATGCGGGGATGATGCCGGGAGGCTACCGAAAATTTTGATAAATAAAAATGTGAAATTTCTAAGTGTTTGAAAAAGGAAGGTACATGCATATGATTATTCATGCTTAGCTCATTCATCATACTATATGATAATTACAGTATGCTTACCTATGCTTAGCTTAGTTATTACATGAATCTTCATAGGATATGATAATTACTTATTTAAAGTTCAAATTCATTTTGCTTAAGTGGTGATTATGCCATATGAATGGGTGAGAAATGAAAATGTGACACTCAATGCATGGAAAGATACAAGTGCATGTCATATGTCATTTAGGAAATAAATGGCAAGGGCTTCATGCTAAAATGCTTAAATGAAATGATTCAGTGTGCATATTCAAAGTGTTATCTCATTCTATTCGATTTGAATGTCTTTAATATGCAAGTTAAATGAAATCTATGACTTTATGAAGCAATGTTCTTTTTGCTTAACCATTTGATTCATGCAAATACTTGAAAGAATCAAATTCATACTCTATAAAATGCATTCTTGATTTGTTAAAGAACATATACATGCTTGATCTAGGATTAGTGATTGAAAGAACTAAGCATATATCATCTAGAATAGACAATCACTTAGTATGCAATGTGCATTCACATTTTTATAGAACAAACTCTCACTTGATACATGCAACTACATGAAAGAGTCGATGCATATCTTATAGATAAATCTATACTTGACTCATGACAAATAGTTGAAAGAGTCAACTCATATCTTATAGTCTTATAGAATAGACTTCTACTTGATCTATGATAAACATTTGAAATGGTCAAATTCATATTTGACATAACGGGTCTATTTTCCTAGTTTGGTCTTAGGACCGGGTCCGGGTTAACAAAACCTAAAAATCTAATGATGTTATTGTAAATCTTAGAAGCTAATTCTATTATAGAATGACAAAAGATAAATTTATCGACATCATTGTTAATGTATTCTCTCAAGTTCAAGATCTCACAAAAAAAAGTCCAAAGCCCGATCCTCTATGTTCAATCTAGAGTTGACAAGGTTTGGAGAATGATAGATCTTGAAATAATTAATCTATATCTGATCCTCTGTAAGAAGATAGTTAGAGTTGACAAGATCTACATATCCCGGTTTGGTCTTCAGACTGAGTCCGGGTTAACAAAACCTAAAAATGTTATATCAAAACCTAAATTTGCAAATTGAACTTACATTTCAACTTGACATCTTAATGTCCATACAACATTTAAAAAAAGAACAGATACTCGTATGTATATTGAAATGTCTAAACATTAGGGACATGTGCAAGTTAGATATGAAACAAACATATGCTATACTTCCCGGTTTGGTCTTCGGACCGAGTCCGGGTTAACGAAACCTAAAAATTTGATATTATAAGAATTTCAAATTAATAATATCTGAGAAGCTAATTCTGTCATGTAATACAAAATATGAATAAACTGACAGAGCTTCTGAAATTCAAACCCTCAAGAAGAAAAGTCCCAAGCCTGATTCTCCATGTTCAATCTAGAGTTGACAAGGTTTGGAGGACAATAGATCTTGAAATAATTAATTTAGATCTGATCCTCTGTAAGAAGATAGTCAGAGTCGACAGGTCTATTTTCTCGGATTGGTCTTCGGACCGGGTCCAAGTTAACAAAACCTAAAAATCCCATATCAAAACTCATGCTTGCATTACATCATGTCAAATTACTTCGATCTTGACATCCATATGTCCATACAATTTTAGAAGAATAGATATTTGTATGTATGTTAAAGTATCCAATAGATCAAGTATCTAGAAAGACATGTAATCCAAATGCAAGATAAATATATAAGAACATATGCTACATCTTCCTGGTTTGGTCTTCGGACCGGGTCCGGGTTAACAAAACCTAAAAATTTAATATTATAAGAATTTCAAACTAATAATATCTGAGAAGCTAATTCTGTCATGTAATACAAGATATGAATCAACTGACATAGCTTCTAAAAATTCAAACCCTCAAGAAGAAAAGTCCCAAACCCGATCCTCTATGATCAAGCTAGAGTGGACAAGGTTTTGAAGGATTATACTTCTTGAGAACATGAATCTAGATCTGATCTTTTGTATAAAACCAGACAGAGTAGACAAGGTCTATCAATTGATATTAGCCCTATGATCGAGAAGGGTAATTAAAATTAAAATTTTAATAATAAAATAACAAAATATTAAAAAAGAAATTAATTATTTAAATTAAAACTTAAAAATCAATCCACCCCTCCACAACTGTTTGTCTTCGGGTGAAAAATTAAGAAAACTTTTGCTCACAAAGAGCCAATGTTAAATCAAATGCATAACTATCTTCACACTCAAACATTTCTAAAGCCCGTAAGGATGTGGCTCTTGTCCTCTTTTCGCATGGTTTTGTCGCAATATGGCACCACATAAATGGCGGTTACGACCAGAGCCCTTTGACCGGGTGGTTTTTCGCGATATGGAACCACTAAATTACGATCACGGTCGTAGCCCGTATATTCCCTAACAGCTTTGCTCTTTGAGCTGTGAAATGTAAAATGTATTTGGTTGGGCCAATTAGCTAAGGTTGACTTATATTTGTCCCCTTAGACAAACTTTACCCCAGGTCTACAAGGACACCTTGGACGACGTAACCCATGTGTTACTGACAAGTATCCTTGGTCGTTGGGCGACTACCTCCTCGACTAAGCGGACCGGGGACCACGACGCCCGTGATGACGTAACCATGGGATCTAGATCGCCTCATCGTTCCACCCATAAAAAGTTTTAAATTGAAATAATAAATTTCATAAGTTCTAAACTCCACTCACCCAATTATATACTCGTTCTTTAATGATTCATTGACTAGCCTTAATCAAAGTGCTCTCTGTGGGAGGGTAATTAACTATAGGGGCTTGCTTTAGGAAACCTAGAAAGATATAAAAGTTCTCACCAAATGAGAACGAAATCTCTGGTTAGTGTCTTATCTACTATTCATCTGCCTTCTGAAATTATCACCAACATCTTAAACAACTCTTTTTTATTCCAAAAGAGGTCGGTGGCGAATTTTCGGATCCCACATCGATGTTAAGACGAACATGGAGGAGTTTGGCTTAAGGATAATTTATGGTCTAATTTCATTGGGTACAACCATACTAGCACCAGTGCACTGGATCCCATCAAAACTCTGTAATTAAGCATTCCTGGGAGAGAGTAGTTTTAAGATTGGTAACCTCTTTGGAAGTCCTCGTATTGCACAGTTTTTTTCCCGTCCAAGTTTTTTCACTTGTATCGTTGGTGCTGGAGAACTGAATGATCACTTTCCCATCAAACATATGATGGATGGCAGCCCCCTATGAAAAACATGAGCTATTGTCTCCACAGGGCTAGTTTGAGCAATGCTTGGAGATGCCTTACAGAAATTGCCATAATTTCACGCAAGTGCATTCAATTTACCATTATGACCCCAAACTGGAAAGAATTTTGAGATACGGATGACACATCGATGCTCCCACACTGCCAAATTCTGCTATTTCGAGGCCCTGCCATGCATTGATGCCAAGATAAGTGTGGAGGAGTTTAGCTTAAAGATAATTTGTAGTCCAATTTCATTGCCATCACTACTGCACTAAATCTCATCAAAACTCTATACATAAGCGTGCTTGGGTGAGAGTAGTATTAAGATAGGTAACCTCCTTGGAAGTCCTCATATTGCAATCTTTTTGGATGCCATCCAATTTTCTTTTTTTACTTTTATTGTCGATGCTGGAGAACCGCGTGATCAGCTGCCCACCAAAAATATGATGGATGGAGACCTCTAGTGAAAAGCACGAGTTGTTGGCCCCATGGGGCTAGTCTGCATGATGCTTAGAGGTGCCTTACAAAAATCACAATAATTTCACTCACGCATGTTTGATTTGCCATTATATGACTCCAAGCCAAAAAGCACTTTCTGAGATGGACAATGCACCCACATCATCGAATTTAGCTATTTTGAAGCCTTGCATGTGTTGATACTGAGATGAGCATGGAAGACTTTAGCTTAAAAATAATTTGCGGCCCAACTCTATCAGGTGGGACCATACCAGCACCAGTGCAATGGATCCTATCAAAACCTCAAAGTTAAACATGCATAGGCAAGAATAGTACTAGGATGGGTGACTTCTTAGAAAGTTCTCGTGTTGCACCCTTTTGGGAAGTTGTCCACTCTAATTAAATTTTTTTTTGCTTCTATCACCGATGCTAGATAACTACATGATCATCTGCCCACCAAAAATAGAATCGACGGTGACCCCCAGCTAAAAAAATGAGCTACTGGCCTTATGGGGTGAGTCTGCATGATGCTTTGAGGTGCCACACAAAGTTTACCATAACTGAATTCACACACGTCTGATGTGCAGATGTGTCACAAGTGCATCTGGCGAGTTCCACATCATCAAATTCAGCTATTTGGAGGCCCTACCACACGTCAATGCACAGACGAGCACTGAGGAGTTCAATAAAAGGATAATTTGTGCCCAACTCCATTGGGTGTGACTATATCAGCACCATTAAACAAGATCCCATCAGAACTCCATTGTTAAGCATTCTTGGGCGAGAGAAATACTATGATGGGTGACCTCATAAGAAGTCTTTGGGTTGCAACCCTTTTTGATGTCATCCACTCTCTTCCTTTTTTTAGCTTCTATCACTAATGATTAAGAATTGTGTAATCACCTACCCAACAAAAATAGGATCGACGGTGACCCCTGTGAAAAACCAATCTGTGGGTCCCATAGCACGAGTCCACGTAACACTTGGACATGCCACAAAAAATTATCATAACTTTGTGCATGTACATCTAATTTTCCATTATGACCCTAATTCAGAAGCTCTTCGTGAGCCGTATGACATGCATATATGCCGCACGTGCATCTAGTGAGTCCCACATCACCAAATTTGGTTGATTCTAAGTCCTACTATTCATTGATGTCAAGACCAGAGCATAGGAGTCATACTTAAGAATAATTTATAGCCTAACTCAATTAGATATGATCTCACTAGCACCAGAGCACCGGATCTCATCAGAACTCTACTGTTAAGTGTGCTTGGGCTATAGTAGATTTAGGATGGGTGACCTCTTTGGAAGTCCTCAGGTTGCATTATTTTTAGATCTCATCCATTCTCTTTTATTTTTTATTTATCTTCGATGCTAAAGAACTACATGATTGCTTGCTCGTGAAAATAGGATTGACGACAACCCCTGGCAAAAACATGGGCTACGGACCCCACGAGGCTCGTCCTCATGACGCATGGATGCATCGCATGAAAATCACCATAACTTCACATATGCGTGCCCAATTTTCCATTTATGACCTCAATCTGAAAAGCTCTTCATGAGTCGGATGATGTGCAGATGCCCCACAGGCGCATCTAGTAGGAGCCACACCACCAAATTCTATTATTTTGAGGCCCAACAATGCGTTGAAGCTGAGATGAGCACGGAGGAGTTCTGCTTAAGGATAATTTGTAGCCCAACTCCTTTGGATGAGGCTATACCAGCACTAGTGCATCGAATCCCATCAGAACTCTACAATTAAGCATGCTTGAGTGAGGGTAGTACCAGGATGGGAGACCTTTTAGGGATTTCTTGTGTTGCACTCTTTTTGGATGTCATCCTCTCTCTCTTTCTCTCTCTCTCTCTCTCTCTCTCTTTTTCTTTTATCACTCATACTCAAAAATTGTGTGATCTACTACTCACTAAAAATAAGATTGATAGTGACCCCTGGCAAAAAACATGAGTTACAAGCCCCACTAGGCTATTCCATGCAACTCTTGCAGGTACCACACAGAAATCACTAGGTGTCACGGTCGGGCCGGGTTGGTCCGACCCGACGGACGTTGACTGAACCCGACCGGTTTGAACGGGTCAAAAACTTCAACCCGGACCCGACCCGATTTCAACCCGATTGACCCGAAATGACCCGAACCCGATTTCGGGTCAATTTCAGGCCGATTTTGGGTCAATTTTGGGTCAATTTCGGGTCGATTTCGGGTCGATTCGGGTCAAGTTCGGGTCAATCGGGTCATTTCGGGTCAATTTCGGGTCAAAACTGGGTCAATTTCGGGTTGGAGTCAACCACGACCAATTTTCGTCAATTTCTTCAACCAACCCGACCGAAAATTTTTGGTCAACCCAAACCCAATTTTTTTGAGTCGGGTTCGTCGAAGTTATCGAAGTCTCAATTTTGACACCCCTAGAAATCACCATAACTTCACACACACATATCCAATTTGCCATAATGACCCCTATCTAGAAAGTTCTTCAGGAGCTAGATGATGCACAGATGTGCTTCAAGCGCATATGACATGTCCCACATTGCCAAATTTGCTTATTTCAAGGCCCTTCCATATGTCAATGCAAAGATGAGTGTAGAGGAGTTATACTTAAGGTTAATTTGTGGCCCAACTCCATTAGGTGCAACCATACCAGTACCAGTGCACTGAATCCCATGAAAACTCCACAGTTAAGCATGCTTGGCGAGAGTAGTACTAAGATGAGTGACCTCCTAAGAAGTCATCATGTTTCACCCCTTTTAGATGTTGTTTACTCTCTTTTTTTAGCTTAAATTATCAACGATCGAGAACTGCATAATTGCCTACCCACCAAAAATTGGATCGATGGTGACCCCCGACGAAAAACATGATCTGCAAACCCTATGGGGTGGATCCGCATGACGCTTGAATGTGCCACATGAAAATCATCATAATTTCACGCGTGTGGATCTTATTTACCATTATGACCCTAATCTAAAAGGCTCTTCACAAGCCAGACGATGAACAGATGAGCCACAAACGCATCTAGCAGGTCCCGCTCAGTCAAATTTGGAAATTTTGATGCTCTACCATGCATCCATGCCGAGACGAGCGCATAGGAGTCCTGCTTAAGGATAATTTACAACCCAACTCCATCGAGAGCAACCATACTAGCACCAGTGCATAGGATCCCATCAAAACTTCATACTTAAGCATGCTTGGGTGAGAGTAGTACTAGGATGGGTGACCTCTTAAGAAGTCCTCAAGTTGCAACCCTTTTGGATGCTATCCACTCCCTTTCTTTTTTAACTTCTATCACCTACACTTGAGAACAGTGTAATCACCTGCCCACCCAAAATAGGATTGATAGAGAGACCCTTAGCAAAAAAAATGTTATTTGAATGTCCCATGGGTGAGTCCGGACAACGCTTGGACGTGCCACACAAAAATTTTCATAACTTCATGCACGCACATCCGATTTGCCATTATGACCCTAATACAGAAAGTTCTTCGCAAGTCAGATGACGTGCAGATGCATTGTAAGTAGAAGACTTGCCACCAAGTTTGGCTATTTTGAGGCCCTACTATGTGTCGATGTCTAGATGAGCACAGAGGAGTTATACTTAAGGATAATTTGCAGACCAACACCATCAAGTGCAACTATAACAACACCAGTGCATCGGATCCCATCAAAACTTTGGAGTTAAGTGTACTTCAGTAAGAGTAGTATGAGGATGGGTAGCCTCCTAGGAAGTCCTCATGTTGCACCACTTTTAGATACCATTCAGTCTTTTTTTATTTCTATAATCGATGCTTGAGAATTGCTTGAACACCTGCCCACCATAAATAGTCTCGACGATGACCTCTAGCGAGAAACATGAGTTGAGAGCCCCACGGGGAGCATCTGTGTGATGCTTGGAGGTTCTAAATAGAAATCACCATAACTTCATACATGTTCCAATTGACCCTAATCCAAAAAGCTCTTCATGAGCCAGACAATGAGCAGATGTGCCGCAGGCACATCTAGCGGGTTTCATGCCACCAAATTTGGCTATTTCAAGGCCTTGCCATTCATTGATGCTGAAACGAGCATGAAGGAGTTCTACTTAAGAATAATTTTTAGCCCAACTCCATCAATTATGATAATATCAACACCAATGCACTCAATCCCATCAGAACTCTGCAGTTAAGCATGTTTGCATAAGAGTAATAATAGGATGTGCGACCTCCTAGGAAGTCCTCGTATTGCGCCACTTTTGGATGTCGTAAACACTCTTTTTTGCTTCTATTGTTGAAGCTCGAGAACTATGTGATTGGTTACCTGCTAAAATAAGATCGAAGGAGACCTTTGGTGAAAAACATGAGCTGTGGGGCCCACGGTAAGTGTCAACGTGACACTTGGAGGTGTCACATAGAAATCACCATAATTTTATGCACGCACATCTGATTTGCCATTATGACCATAATCCGGAAAGCTCTTCGTGTGTCGGACGACATGTAGATGTGTTTTAAATGTATATGTTTGGTTCTATGCCACCAAATTTGACTGTTTTGAGGAATTTCCTTTCATCGATGCTGAGATGAACGTGGAGGAGTTCTTCTTAAACATCATTTGGGGCCCAACTCCATCAGGTGTGATGATACTAGCACCATGTTTACCTCATTTTTTAATGAGGTTGACATTATCCCTAAACTAATTATTAGGATATATAATTTATTAGGAGCTTTCTAATTAAACATTTAGGACACTACTCTTAGTGATCTAGTGCATCCTTCTAGGGTGTGACCTAATCTAATAGGATTGGGAAGACCCAAACTAAAACTAAATTAAACATATTCAAATTGTAATCTAGATCCAATTGAGCTTAAAGAATGGTAATTTACATGATTAACATGTTCATTCTATTTAAGCTCAATAGGACCTAAAATTCAAAGAAATTTGAATAACTTAAAATGAATTCAAACCAAATCAAATAAAAGCATGAAACCATGACATGAACATAAATGAAATTAAAATCAAATAAAGTCAAATGAAGACCAACCATTGGACATAGGGTTGACCTATGTGGGTCCCGCCAAGTAAAAGATCAACCCACTATGATTTGGTCAATTTAAATCATTCTAAAAGTTTCAAATGATAAAATAAACATCTTTAAACATAAAATAAAATAAATTTATACAAACAAGACCTTAATTAGGCTAAAATTAGACTATTTGATCAAAATGGATCTAAGTAAACCTTATTAAACACAAACCTAAATTGAATTGGTGTTAACCCAAATTAATTGTCTAAAATCATTAGAAAATCATAATGGAACACAAATCAATCAATTATTAGAATTAATTTAACCCATTTATTCATTTAATTAAAATAAACCAAAGTAAATCCATTAACCCCAATTTGGATTAAAATGAGTTGAATTTCAAAATTAATCTTAAATATAATGAAACCAATTAATTAAATCACCTCGTATACTTAACCAAATATTATTGAAATCTAATTATACTTAAAAAGTATCAAATGAACCAATTTAAATAAATTAAACCCAAGTTAATCAAAATTGGCTTCATCTTTGAAGAAAATAATTTTAATTTCAAATTCAATATAATAAATCAATGGGGAATACCTTAAAAATGTTAAACAAACACAATTGAAACTTAAATATAAATTCAATCCATCAAATAAAATAAGCTAGATCAAGATAAAAGAAAGAGATGCTTAACTGATATTATTCAATCCATTGGAGCTCCAACATGGATTAATCATCTTGGAACATATCTAGACTCATCCTAAGATACGTTTAGGATGATTGGAAGCCAAGCCCGAGCAAAGTAAATGATCTCAAGTCCATCCAAAGAAAGGAATATACCATGGAGAAAGAGAAGGAAGCTTGGAGACAAACTCCTTATGCAATCCAATCCCTCACCTCCATTCTTTATCCTATATGTCTTAAACTATCCCTAATCAACTCACCAACTCTTGGAGCTAGCCTCCAAGGGTGGAAATCACCTTGGCTGACAATACTTAATATCCTCCCCATATAGCCCTTAGCCAAGAATGGAAAATGAGTAGAGAGCCTTTCTCAAGTAAGTTTAAAATTTCTAACACATTCCTCAAGTGAAACAAAGGAGAGCACACCATTCCCTCGATATCCACACTATTGGCAAGCCGAAGTTCGACCAAAGCTACCAAAAAATGAGTGAAGTGTAGTCCATAGGCTGTTCCATGGGGAGGCAATCCAATTCCTCTTTCCCAGAGCTTTGTCAGATCCCCACGAAGCTTTTTGGATCATCCCCACCATCAAAGATTGTCGCTGGCAAGGTATGGAATCAAACTGACCCTTTAAGCATTTGATTTTGGTCCTTTTCAAAATGAACTTGATCTCAAGTGAGATCAATCCATATAGATGCATTCCATTTGAGTCCTTGATGGATTTACAATTAAAATTGAGTGATTTCATTGGCTAGATCATCAAAAATCACTTCAATTTGATGAACGGTGTTCTTTTTCACCGTCGTTAAAGGAGATATAATCTCTGCTATGCGTTCCTTCTATTAGGAACAGACAGTTCATATTTAGTTGCATGTTACAATTTAAATCCTATAGGAATTATGGCCATAGCTTTTTTAGCTAGATCTGTATGGATTTAGCTAGCCCAATGGCACCGTGTCACATGGCAAAATAGCATCATTTCTGCGCGCCCTGATTGTTTAAAATGATAAATTCCAATTTTTTTATTTTAAAAATTACCAAAAAATACCAAAACTTTAAAAATTATAGAAAATAAAATACCCAATAAAAATGCAAATAAGGGCTCTATGGATTCATCTCAGTGAGGAGAATCCATTAAACCTAAAATCTCTATAAAAAATTTGCATACTTTTGGGTTAATTTGAGTTTAAATAAAAATAATTAAACTCAAATTAATCCTAAACCATCATTCCAATTGACTTTAAACATTGGGAAAATAAAATTGAGGTTAAAACCCACCTTACATAATTTTTTCATGATTTCTTGCATTTAAATCTATAATAATGCAAACTTCAATCATAAATCATTAATTTATTGAAGTCAATTAATAATAAATTAAGTAAATCATAAACAAAATCATAAAATTAACTTATAACATCATAATAAACCCTAATGAATTTAAATTAATCATTAAAACTCATTGAAATTTCATATTTCTCAAAATGACTTAATTAAATGATTAATTTAATTAATTAATTTAATTAATTGATGTAAATTTTAAAAAATTATAATAAATCAACTAAAACTCTAAACATTATAAGTAAATCATTAATGGATGCATCTTCTAGAGAGGAATTCCCTTTAATTTAGGCTTAATTTAGGTTTTACTGAAATAATTAAAATCTTAATTAACCCTAAATTATATATCTCATTATAGTAAAATTTTGGGAAACTTAAATTGGAAAGGAACCCCACTTGCGAGAAATATTTCAAGGACAAATGACATTTGGATTGGGAGTTATTAATCCTTAGGCTAGCCTAAGGGAAAGTTTTATTCAATAAATTAAAAAAATGTATTAAAACATTTAAATATTTTTTCATTAACATCAAAACACTTAAGAAAAATTTCCAAATCCTCTGAAGTTAAAGAAATTGATTAATAATGTACTTAGGGTTTAAGATAAAATTATAAAATATAGAATTTAATTATAAACCTTAAATCATTAAATGCATAATATTAAATTAATATATTGAAATTTAAATATTATTTAGCCTCTGAACTTTACTATCAAACATGAAATCCATTAATATGGGAGTCTCTTAAACCCATTTAGGTTAATGAATAACATAATTTCAAATGCAAATAAAAGTAATAAATCAAATCAATTAAACTTAAACAACCCAAAAGTTGAAATGGCTTAGGATAGGCTTGATGCCCAAAATAATTAATTCCTTAAGCTTCTTGGATCTTGATTGACAACAAAACTCCATCATAATAAGTTAAATTAAGAGATAAAAACTTTAACATGTTACATTAAGACTAACGAGTTAGATAAAGAATTCCTTAAATAATAAAATTAAGACTTCCTCAAAATTGGTTGGAAACAATTGAATTAATTTACTTAAATTCATATATGTAAATGCTAATGAAGTGAATGAAAGATGTCATAACTTGAAATTAAGTACATTAATCCAAATTCATTAGCATACATGGAAATATTAATGAAATGAATAAATGAAAATAGCTAAAATCAAATAAATCAAAATTATAAATTGAAAATATATAAATAAATAAATCATGATATTGAAATATAATGGATCATTTAAATGATGAAATCAAAACCAAGCTTGAATTAAGATATTAACTTAAGTTAATTAAGTTCATTCAAACAAATAAGCACTAATAAATAAAAATAAAACATAAACATTAATGTAATGAATAAATAAGATCAATCTAAATTAAATAAACGAATAAAATCAAATGAATAATGAATCAAATCAAAATATTAAATATGAAAGTAAGCTATAAAACATGAACTAAACAACATCAAATATACATGAATTAAAATCAAACTTAAAATGAAAACTAAATCAAACTAAATCATAATAACATGAACATTAAATTCTTAATTAAGATATAAAGAAATATATTAAATCTTAATCAAAGATTATAAATAAAAAATCATAAATTAAATCAAGAAATGTTTAATTAAATTAAGAGAAATAAAAAGAAGAATGAGTCTTAATCAAATTTTTAAATAAAATTAAAACATTAATCAAATCAAATCAAATTCAAATGAATTTAAAGATACTTAAGGTTTTAGCTTGAACCTTAGAATGTATCTTTATCTTAGGGTGGAAACTTTATTTTATTAAGATTTAGGATGTTGAATAGAATGTTTTTTGCACAAACTGAAATTTATTTTATTCTTCAATCTTTAAAACTTAAACATCATTCTAATATAAATGAACTTAAAAATAAAAACAAAAAAATAACAAACTTATTAAATCCTTTGAATTGAAACCATCCAATGGTAAAATAAATAAAATTTGAAATCTAAACTAAAACTTGAACTTTAAAGGCTTAGAACAGTCATATCACACAAGCCCATTTTTCTTCACACACTAGATTATTAGGTCACCAACCCTAGACTTAGGTTAGTTCAATGTTCTGTGATATTTTTTTATGTCATGTGGTGTAAAATTTTTTTTTTAATTTATGGTGTATTATTTTATATTAGATGGCTAGGATTATTTGCTCGCTTGTCTGAATGGTAAGACATTCTTTCTAGTCTAATGTTATTTTATGTAGGGGCTATATTAAAATGACCATTGTGATAAAAGAAAAAACTGTAAACATAATTGATGTTTGCTTGCATGTACTATAAGTCCCTATGCATAGCCCAATAGGATAGGTAGGCTTGGCAAGAAACTAATGCTAAGCCCATATATTTTGAATATAACTTCTAGTGTGATGTGTGTAAAAGCTGAATTGTATAAGGGTAGAGCTCAGCTGCTTATTTTTCTTTTTCTTTAGGGGTGTATAGTGGTACCTAGCCACATTGGTTTGTTCTTATTAATTAAATTGGTGTGAATAGAATCAACTTACTTTTCTTTATGCTATGTTTTCTATGATGAATGCCTGAAACATTAAGCTCTGAGGAAAAACTAAATTTTTTACTCAACTTAAGTCTAAATAACTTAAACATTTAATAAGAAAATTTATATCTTCATATAAATTAAAGCCCTTGATAAAACTTAAAAGCAACTAAAAATAATTAAATTTCATGAAACATGATAGCATATTATTTGTAGTCCTTAAATTTGGCACTTCACTCATTGCACATAAGGGGTCATCTGATCTTTGAGGATGACCACATTCCTGGGGAAGTGTGCCTTCTCTTTATGATTTGGTCCATAACCACTTCTAACTACATATCATTGTAGGCATAAAATGCATACCCCAAAGCCTAAATTGTATCATGAGTCAAAACATTTAAAAGTTGAAAATTGTTGCACTAGTTAGAAACATATCATACATGACATGATCTTAGGGATTAGGGAGTGAGTGTATGCTCTTAGTCTCTTCCCTAAAAAATAACAACCAAATCATCTTGCATAGCATAAAGACTGGATTATGGATTTAAAATTTGCTTACGTGGGTGATAAGTCTAGAAGAGTCTGGGATATGTTCATTTCCTCAAGTGAGGGAAAGAACCAATAATTCTTAGAAGTTGAACTAGTTCAAGCCTCTAACTTATGTCAAAATCACTTATAAACTTAGGTTTTGAAGCATCCTTCTTGAAATAAGTCTTCAACCTTAGACATTTTTGCAGTCTTGTGCTGCTTGAATCTAAGTTTTAGATTTTTAATAAAATGTCAATTCAAACTTTATTAAATTCAATCTCAAAATTGTAAAGCCCATTGGTAGGTTAGTTGAAATTCTTACTAGGCATCCCAATATCTATAAACATTTCTTACTTAATGCTAATTGGTCTCTAAAAAAACTCTTTCCCTTTTGAGACGTTCCCTATTGAATTTCTAAATTAATCATCTTTTTAATGTAAGCTTTGAAATTCATAAAAATAAAAATCTAATTCTTTAATCAAGAGTATTCTTTTGAAGAGATTCTTCATTCTTAAGATGTAAATAACTGTAGGGGCTTGCCCTTATAGGGAACTATGAACCTTATAATAAAATAAATCATATTCTACTTCTCCATGTATTCAGGAAAAAAATCTCTGGTACATCGAAGACCTTAGCCTTAAGAGTCTTTATTAGGTAATCGAATCCATTATTGGGTAATGTATTTCTCTTTTGAGATAATATATTTATCCTTTAATAATATATTTTATTACCTAAATAAGTACCCTAAGATCTACGTGATATCCAAACAATAAAAATTCCAACACACCAATGCACCTGATCTTATTAAAACTTCACAGTTAAGCATGATTAGAAAAGAATAATACTAGGATGGCTAACCTCCTAGGAAGTCTTCATGTTTCACCTCTTTGAATATTGTCCACTCTCTCTCTCTCTCTCTCTCTCTCTCTCTCTCTCTCTCTCTCTCTCTCTCTTTTGCTTCTATCATTGACTCTCCAAAATAGTGTGATCACACACCCATCAAAAATAGGATCGATGAGTACCGCTGGTGAAAAACATGAGCCATAGGCCCCACGGGAAGTGTCTGAGCGATGCTTGGAGGTGCACAAAAATTACAATAACTTTGTGCACAGGCGTCTGATTTTCCATTATGACCTCAATCTGAAAAGCTCTTTGCTAGTTGGATGACTCACAAATGTGCTACAAGTGCATCTGTTAGGTCCCACACTACCAAATTTAGTTATTTTAAGACCCTTCCATTTGAGAATATCGAGATGAGCACGGAGGAGCTCCATTTAAGGAGAATTTATAGCATCAATCCATCAGGTGTGACCATTACAACATTAGTGCATTAGATCCCATTAGAACTTTGCAGTAAGCATGCTTGGGCGACAGTAGTATTAGGATTGATGACCTCTTGGGAAATCCACATGTTGCACCACTTTTAGCTATTGTCCATTCTCTTTTTCTTATTTTTATTGCTAACACTTTAGAACTACATGATCCCCTACCAAAAAAAAGTAGAATCGATGGTGACCCCAACAACAGGCCCTAAAGAGCACGCCCATGCGATGCTTGGAGGTGCTATATCAAAATTGCTATAGCTTTGTGCATGTGTGTGCATTTTTTTCATAATGACCCTAATCTAGAAAGCTCTTTGTGAGCCAAGTGATGCACAAATGTACCTCAAGAATATTTAACGGGTCTTATGCTGCCAACTCTAGCTGTTTCGAGGCCTTGCCATGCATCGATGCTAATGTGAGATTGGAGGAATTTTGCTTAAGAATAATTTGTGGCCCAAATAGATTGAGTTCGACCATACTAGCTCCAATGCAGTAGATCCAATCAGTACTGCCATAATTAAGCGTGTTTGGGTGAGAGTAATACTAGGATGGATGACCACTTAAGAAGTTCTCGTGTTACAATTCTTTGGAATGTTGTCCACTCTCTTTTTTTTTTCTTCTATCACTGACGCTCGTGAACTCTGTATTCACCTGCCCACCAAAAATAGGATCGATGGTGACCCTCGGTGAAAAACATGAGCATTGGGCCGCACGAAGAGCGTCCAAGCAATGCTTGGAGGCATATCATGGAAATCACCATAACTTTCTACACTCACATCTGATTTTCCATCATGACTATAATCCAAAAATCTCTTCATGAGTCAGACGTCATGTAGATGGGCCGCAAATGCATTTAGTGGATCTCACATCGCAAAATTCGATTATTTTGAGGTCCTGCCATTCGTCGATGCTGAGTTGAATGCAGAGGAGTTCTACTAAAGGATAATTTGCAGCCCAACTCCATCGAGTAAAAATATACTAGAACTTGTGCATAAAACACTATCAGAACTCTGTAGTTAAGCATGCATGGGTGAGAGTAGCACTAGGATGAGCAACCTCTTGGGAAGTTATATGTTGCACCACTTTTGGATGTCATTCACTCTCATTTTTTGCTTATATTATCAACCCTAGAGATGAACTAAACACTTTGCAAATCCTATACAAGTCCATGTTAAGAGAAGAGAAGGAAAACAACCAAATACACATCTTATACTTATAATCACATGCAAGCTTATAAGTATTTATAGGTTGCATCGCCTCATTTATAATCTTTGATTTATGAGTTTTAAAATAGTTTTTGATTTAATAATGATAATAGGCACTCATATTCTTACTTTGGCCAAAACATGCAATTTGACATAAAGGAAACATGTTGATTTAATTGATTTTTCAAAAGACATAAATACATGATTTCATATGGCAAGCAACATTTAACATGATTGGAAAGAAATAAAGTGATGTAAGCATATAACTTCATTCACCCAAATTAATTCCTATCGACAATCCTATAAGATAAGATTTGTCAAAGTGAATCAAAATTCTTTAAAGAGATTTTTATTTTTGAATTTTTTTATTTTTTATTATTTATTATTTTTATTATTATTATATTTTTATTTTTATTTTTATTATTTTTATTTATTTTAATTTTTTAATTTTAATTTTTATTATTTTTACTTTTTATTTTTTATTTTTTTTATTTTTTTGTTTATTTATTTTTTTTTTTTGTTTTTTATTTTAATTTTATTTTTGAATTTGATTTAACTTAAGAGATGTGAGAAGAGTTTGTCGGTCCTAACCCCTTTCCCCCATGTGTAAATTAGTTTAGCTTAATTTTAGAATGATTAGATTGATTTAATATTTTATTTATGTTAAGGTGTGAATTAAATACAATAATTACTCCTTACCTATACCACTTTAACATAATTAACCAAAAAATTATGAGCCAACATATGATATGCAACCACATGGAATTTAAATTAGCAATGCACCTTAAGAAAGAAAGGGGCCTAATACAATTGGCCCATAATTATTGATTAATTAAACTTAAGTATTTTAATTAAGTACTTTCATAACCATCCTACACATGTGAGATGGATTATAATTTCCTTAAACTTATCTTACTCTTTTGAACACCTAAGGATCTACCCAGAAAGTGATTGATTAATTTTAGATTGGTTTTGAAAATTTGATTAGATTAATTAAGTAGATCATTAGTGGATTATTCCTTAATTAGGTTTGGATTAAGGAAGAAAGGGGGTTTAGGCAATAGCTTAGGGAAAATATCCCAAACCCATTCCATAAACCTCCTCTTCACTTAAATAATATTTAATTATCTTAATTAAGGGATTAAATCACTGTTCACATGCTTAATTACTCTTAATTATAAAGGGTGATTAGGGTTCATTAATTAATTCTCTAATTAACTCATTCCAAGACATGAGTCATCCCACTAAACATGTTTGAGAAACTTGGAATTAATTAATGAAGTAATTAGAGAGTAATTAGAGTTATTAAGTTTTCAATTAAACCCTAATTAAGAAAAATTCACTCTTCAAAATTAATTAGAAATAATTTTATTGGATTCTCCTCTGAATTATCTTTAAAATAAACTTGAGGTCGTATTTTTTGGATTTTTCTATATTTAGTTATGAATTTATTAAGTTTTTTAATTAAGTGTAAATAGGTAATTATATAACTATATATATGTAATCTCCATGCACACTTTCCACATGGCATGATGGGATTGGTAATTTAAGTTTTCACATTGCGTGTTATGTCAGATGGAGGCGCGATGCGCTTTCCCATGGGCCGTTAAACCTATAATTATAAAGGGATTAAATTAGAGATCTAACATGTTTTAATCAGGGTCGTCCATCCAAAACACGCGGGATGGACGGACCATGATTCATCCCAACCTACGGAGGAGGCATTCTCCATTATATGGCTTGAGCTCCGAGCTTGATTAGTGAGATTCAAACCACATCATCTATAAGCATAAAGAAGAACATCCAACGGTTGAATTATAGTGGGATTACAATTCCCTTCATAATAGACCAAGCATTTTTCAAATTAAGGTCAATTTCGAGTCATACCTCGCTAGAGGCTATCACCGGCATTTCCAACGGAAGAAGTAGCTTCGTCTAGTGGAGATGAAGCTCTGTTGAGAGTTTCAAGCTTCAATTTGAAGTAGATCTCCCAATTGACCAAAGCTCCCACCAATGGCTTACGACTTTGGTCTAGGTCTCCCTTCCTGTGGCTTGGATGCTTGGAAAATGATTTGGGTGAGCTCAACTTGCCTCCTTGATTGTGCTTGCCAAGTGAATTGGGATTTGATTGAGGATTGAATGGAGTGCATTTTCTTTAGGCCTCCCCTATTTTTGGCTTAAGCAAAATCAAGAAGGAGAAGTTTGGAAAGCTTGGAAATGACCTTGGGAAGCTTGTGGATGCTTTCCTTTGATCACTCTGGCTTAATTGGCTTTAGTGCGTGTGCATTGAGTTGGAATGAGGGGGAGTATATCTCCTCCTACTTGGATCTGACGGCCATAGTTTAGTCTTTCATTTTTGATCAATTGCTCTGATTGAATGGATTGTTTAGGCTGTTAGGGATCCCATGTGCTTCAATTTTTGCAGAGGAGTGGAATGGAGGAGGTGCATATGTGCTAGGTGAGTGTGGGAGGTTATCCATGTGGAGAATTTTTGTTGGAGGGGTTAGTTTGTCCTTGGGTTGGGTCATGGCAGACCGAAACCCATTGGGTCATGTGCACCACCCTCCTTGGTGTCCAAATGGTCCACTAAGAGGATGTCAAGTGGCTATGAAAAGGAATTGGCCAAATTCCAAGTGAATTTGGCCATAGGTTACCCTTTGACCTAGGGGTAAAATGGTCATTTGGCCTTTATTTTGATTAGGGAAGATTTGATATGATTGAAAAATGAGTTGTGCCAATTTTCATTAAATTTGGAGTTTATTTGATATGATTTGGCTCAAGTTGACCCATTTAGGTTAAAATGGGTCAACTTGGGTCAAGTTGACCAATTGGTCAAATTAGGTCAAACCATTGGTTAGGTCAAGTTCAAATGATCATATGGAGCCTATGGGTATCATTGGTTTGGTTCAATTTGATTTATATTTAATTTTGGTTCATTTGAGTTTGCTTAGGTCAAATGAGTCAAGTTGACCAGTTTGACCTGTTTGACTCAATTGGGTTAGGTCATGGGTTGGTTTAGGCTTGGTTGATCATTTGAAATGTATTGCAAGCTTTAGTTTCAATCAATTTTGGTTTGGTTTGATTTCAAGTTGATTTGACCTTTTAGGTCAAGTTGAGTTCATGTCCAATTGGGCTAGGTTGGGTCTAGTTAGCCAATTGAGGCTTTGGTCAAGTTCAAGAAGTGATTTAGAATGAATTTGACCCATTGAATCAATTTATCAATCAAGCTTAGGTCAAGATTTGACATATTTTAACTTTTAGGTCAACTTGGGTCAAGTGGCCAGTGGTTTGGCTCAAATGATGACTTGGTCATGTTCAATCATTGATTTTGGATTAGTCTAGATCAATGGTTTCAATCAATTTGGCCTATGGTGAATTTTGGCTAGTTTAGGTTTTATTTGGGTTGAGTGTTGACTTGGTCAAGGTTACTTGGTTTGACTTGAGTGATTGATCATCTTAGGATGATTGTTGCTCATAATGTGAGGCTTAGATGGGCTTAGTTCAATCCAATTTGGGTTGGATTAGAATTTGGCTCAAAAGGTGCTTGGGTCAGTGAGCCTAAGTGGGTCAATTGGCTTGATTCAAGTTTGGTTTACCTCACATTTGGACTTATGATTGAAATATAAATCCAATTGCAAGTGATTTGGAGTCAAATGGGTTTTGATTCATTTAACAATTTCTAGTCAAAAGGGTGAACATGGGTTTGACTTGGGTTAGTTTGATTTTAGTTTGATGATTGAAGTTTATGCTTATATTTGGGCTTATGATTGAAGGATTGATTGTTTGAAGAGAAAATCCAAGGGTTTGGAATGATTTGAGAATGATTTGGCTAAGTTCAAGAATTTGACTCGAAAGGGTATAGATTGGATTTAGGTTAGATTTGGACTTGATTTTTGAATTTAGTTTTGATTATTTGAATTTATATTTCATTTATATTTATGAATACAAATGAAAATATAAGTGAGCTATTAGAAAATATTTTGAATTTGGAGTGATTTGAATTTGGGTTGGTTAAGTTCAAGGACTTTACTTAAAATGGTTTAAGGTTGGATTTTGGTTAGATTTAGACTTGAGTTTTGAATTTAGTTTTGGTCATTTGAATTTATATTTCATTTATATTTATGAATATAAATGAGAACATAAATGGTTTATGAGAAAATCTTTTGAGTTTGAAGTGATTTGGATTTGATTTGAGCTAAGTCCATAAGATGAAATCAAAATGACTTAGAAAAGATTTTTGGATTTAGGATTGATCATGGATTTCAATCATTTGGAATTGATTTGATGATTTGAGAAAATTAATTGGGTTGGAATTGATTTAAGGTTTGATTTGGAGTTGATTTGAATTTGAGAAAATCAATTAAGTTGAAATTGATTTGAGATTGAAGTTGATTTGAATTTGAAGTTGATTTGGATTTGAAGTTGATTTGGATTTGGAGTTTGACTTGAAAGAAGAAAGTAAGGATTTGGTTCAAGCTAAAGGGTAGACAAGTTTTTCTAATACCCCTAAGGCATAACCTTGTCTCTAGTTAGGTTAAGTATTCACCTAATCACTAGAAGTGTCTTAAGACTAAGGAACTCTTAATGTCAAGAGGAGTCATAAGTCTAAGATGGAGAAGTTGAGAGCTCACTCCAAAAATGAGGTCAACATTAGTGCTAGTATGATCGCAACCACTAGAGTTGGGCCACAAATTATCCTTAAGTTGAAATCATCTAGACTTCCTAAAAAGTAACCTATCCTAGTTCTGCTCTCACTCAAGTATGCTTAACAACGGAGTTTTGATGAGATTCTGTGCACTACTGGTAGTATGATTGCACCTACTGGAGTTGGCCCACAAATTATCATAACGTTGAACTCCTCCATGCTGATCTTTGTATATATGCATGACAAGGCCTTGAAACAACCAAATTTGATCATGAGACACCCATTAAATGTGCTTATGACACAACTATGCACCATCCATCTCACAAAGACCTTTCTAGATTGAGGTCATAATGGCAAATCAAACATGTGTGTGTGAGGTTCTGGTGATTTTCATGTGGCAAGCGTCTCTCAATATCAATGCATGGTAGGACCTCGAAATAATCTAATCTAGTGATATATGACCCACTAGATGTGACTATGACACATCTGATCATCGTCTGTCTGACAAAGACCTATCCATATTGATGACATTATGAAAAATTTGATGCCTCTCCTTCAATTATAGCGATTTTCATGCAAATTCTTCAAACATAGTGAAGACAATCCCCATTGGGCCCGCAACTCATGTTTTCCCTTAGGTATCCTATTAAATCTCTTTTTTGTAGGGCAGGTGATCACGGAGTTCTTCAGCATCGGTGATATAACTTAAAAAAGAGTGAATGACATCAAAAAGGGGTGCAACACAAGGACTTCCAAGAAGGTCACCCATCTTAGTACTACTCTCACTCAAGTATGCTTAACTATAGAGTTCTAATGAGATTCGGTGCATTATTATTGGTATGGTCATACACAATGGATTTGGGCCGCATATTATCAGGTGCGACTATCCTTGGAAGTCCTCATGTTGCACCCCTTTTGGAGGTCACCCACTGTCTTTTTTTTTGCTTCTATCGTCGATGCTCAAGAACTGCGTATTCACCACCAAAAGGATAAAAGTGACCCATGAGTTGCAATCCACGGGGCAGCGTCAATGCTTTGATGTGTTGCACAAAAAGCATCATAACTTCACGCACCCATGTTGATTTGCCACTATGACCCCAATCTAAAAAGTTCATCGTGAGCCGGAAGATGTGTAGATGGGCCACAGGCGCATCTCTAGGGTCCCACACTACCAAATTCGGCTATTTTGAGGCCACCCGTTCTAGTACTACTCCTGGCTAAGCATGCTAAACTACGGAGTTCTAATGCGATTCGATGCACTATTGCTGGCATGGTTGTACCTGATGGAGTTAGGCCACAAATTATCTTTAAGAAAACTATTATGCCCTTTCCTAAGCATCGATGAATGGTAGGCCTTGTTGACCTCACTTTTGGAATGAGGATTCATCCTTCTTATCCTAGACTTAGGGATTTCATACACACTAGAACCTCCTTAGTCATAGGACACTTCTAGTGATTAGGTGAGTACTAAACCTAAGTCTAGAGACATAAGAAGGTGTAGCATAGGCTTAGGCTATGCCTTAGGATAAATAGGGAACTTACTTATCCTAGAGCCTAACCCATGACCTATACCTATCCACTCATGCAAAACCAACCTCAAATCAATACAATCAAACCCAATTGGATTTCATTTCATATCCAAGCTCCAAGCCAAAAATGATTTGAACCTAAACCCATTTCAATCCCATGATCCAATCCTATGGACTCAACCCAAAGCTCCTTCAATTAAAGAAAATCCAATTGATTTTCACAAAATCATTCTAACCATTCAATACATCATCCCAAACTCTTCCAAAACCTACAATCAAATCATACCAATTCAATTAACCTAACTTAGTCCATTTGACCTAAAGGGTCAACATGAGCCAAAATCCAATTAAATCCAAATCAATTGTAATCAAAGCCATCAACCAATCATAAATAAATTATTAAACTCAATTCAACCCAATTCAACCTAATCCAACTCAAATTGATCCATTTGGTTCACTTGACCCAAAGTGACCTAAAGGACTCATTTTATCCAAACTCCAATCCAACCCAAATTGGATTGAACCAACCCATTCAAGACCTTCTACAATGATTGTTGATTACCCTTGATTGTTCGATTGTAATCAATTAGGTCAAACCAAGCTAATTTGATCACTTGACCCAAGTTGACCCATTTTAGCCTATATGAATCAAATTGAACCAAACTTCATTTTAAACCTAATTGATTAAAACCAATGCCTTAACCTAATCATAAATTGATCCTTGAATATGATTCAACCATCAATCAAGCCAAACTAAGCCAACTTGGACCTTTGATCCAAGTTGACCCATTTTAGCCTATATGAGCCAAATTGAACTAAACTACATTATAAACCTAGTTGATTGAAACCAATGCTTCCAAATAGTCATGAATTGATTATTGAACATGATCAAATCCTTGATAACCCATTTTGACCAAGTTAACCCAATTGACCCATTTAGCTCAAATTGACCTAAAGTGTCAAATTTATCTAACTCATTCCCAAATCCAAATTAATTGAAATAAACACTTACAATCATTATTAAATCATCAATTGATCCTCAACCAATCTTTAATCCAAGCCAATTAGGTCAATTTGACCAAATTGGTCAACTTAGCCCATTTGAACCATATGAACCCATATGAGTCAAATCCAAATCCACTTCAAATTAAATCAAACCAATTGAACCCAAACATGCCAAATCATCATTTGAACATGACCCAACCCTTGGTTTGACCCAATTTGACCTATAGGTCAACCTATGAGTCAAATCCAAATTCATTTCAAATTAAATCAAACCAATTGAACCTAAACATCCCAAATCATCATTTGAACATGACTCAACCCTTGGTTTGACCCAATTTGACCTATGGGTCAACCTAGCCCAAGTGAACCCAATTTGACATACATGCATCACATTGAGCCAAACCCAACCAAACTAACTCCAAACCCAAGCAAACTTATCATGATCCATCCTTGGGTCACCATGGGTTATCCCAAATCAAACCCAACCCACCTTGAACCTGAATTAGGCAAAAATCCATTGAGTAAACCCCTCCAAATGAGACAAAATTTCCATTTTGATGGTCTCACCTACCCCTTTGCCCTTGGTAGTCACCCAAAGCTTGATTTGGACCTCTGACCCATTGGCTAACCTGACTGAAAGCTGATTGAGTCAGCCATGGGTCAAAGGAGGTGAGCAAACCTAAGCCATTCCATTAGCTCACCTTGGGGAGGAAGGACATTCCACCTCAGCCCATCCTAGACCCTCATCCACTCAAGGAGCTCCACCTAAGCCATTCCCTGACATCCCCGGCTGCCTGCGTTGGCTATACGTCTGCCAAAAGTCAAACTAATCCTCACCATTTGATCCCATGGGGAGGAGAGTATACTCCTCCCCATCTCATTCCATTCCAAAGACACACATACATAGAGCTTGAGTGAGTTGAGATGAGTTCCCCTAGTGCCTTCTCAACCTCCCTTGAGCTCCCCATCATCAATGACACCAAACCCAAGTGAAATAAAGCCTATTCTCCATACCTACACCTTCCCAAGCTTCATAATCCAAAATGAATCAATTTCCAATAGATTTGAGCAATAGAGACCACTTCTAGACCAACTTTAATGACTTTTCTGATGACGCTTAATCCATAGAGCCACTGGCAGGGAGGCAAGTCATGAGCTTCTCAATATGGATTCATCTCTTCAAGGAGAAGCTACCTTAGTTGTTGGATCGCCGGTCTTGAGCTCCGGTGAGATATTTTTCTGGAAAACCATAGAAAATTCATTAGGAGTTAGTGTTTTGTAAAAGATTTTGTCATTTCATTTGATTTCCACTGTATGATCTCCTTAGATCTATTCTTTAAATCTTTTAGAGTTGATTCTGATGCCTCACGATCTATTGAGCTCAGATCAAGCAGAGGAGGGTGGACAATGTCCGTCTTCCATCAGTTGGGGAATGAAGGATCATCTACTATCCATTCCACATGATTGGAATGGATGGTCAGAATTAATCTAATTATAAAAATCTAATTTTATCACTTAAGAACCATGGGATTAATCCCCCACCGTCCAGTATGAGATCGGACAATGGGAACGAAAGCACGTCTGCTGTCGCTGACTTAGCATGCAGTGTCAGACGGTTTAAGTGGCCAATCCCGTGGCACCATGTGGAAAGCATCTCCATGTCAGCTCCCACATGGTGCTAATAGGATTAGGGATTAATTAGACTTTAAAATGTGTTTAATTACTTAGAACTTCAAAAAATCATAACTAACTATAGAAAATTTTTGAAAATATGAGTAAACTCATTTTGGAAAGGGTAAATAGAGATATTTATAATAAAAATGATTTCCTTTTGGTTTGAATAGTGAACATAGCTTAATTATGGTTTGAATATTTCTTTAATTAGCTTAATTAAGTCATAATTACTTGGCCAATTAATCTCAAACTTGAAATGTTGATTTAATGGGATTTTCTCTGCCTCCCATAATTTTCTTGGGATTTATTGGCTAGATAATTGAGGGAATTTGAAAGTCAAACATTAAGTACACTGATTAAGCTATTTAACAATTATTAAAAATACCAAATAATGAAAATTAAATAATTAATGATTATTAATCGTTGATTAACAGTGAAATGATGAGGGAAAATAATTAGGACCTCTTTCATAATTATTTTTCCAAACCTATTTCATTAAGGAAGGTAATTAACTCAAAATTTAACTAAGGGTTAATCAAGTAATTAATGATGAAATTAAATCAAATTAAAATGGTAATTAGATCAGATAATTTAATTTGAATTTGTGGGTTTCTCTTTATGTGTTTAATAACATAAAGACCCTTGAGGAAATTTTGATTAACCCATGCGTGTGGGAAAATCATATAAGTACTTAGTTAATTTTTTATTTTATTTTATTAATACTTAATTATAAGACTCATTACATTAGATCTCTAAGTGCATTGCAATTTTTAATTTCTCATTTACCCATCATTGGAGGCTTATGGTTAAATGATTAATCAAATTAAAGAAGCATAGGAAAGAGAAAATAAATCATTTACTTAATGATTCAAATTTAATTAATCCATAAAAATCACTTAATCATGTTTTCTTTAAACACATTAAATCACTCACATGGGATGGGACAAAAATAGCAAAAGTTTATCCTCTTTAAGATTAATAACTCAAAACCAAAAAATAAAATTCTATAAGAAGCTAAGGTTAATCTTAAAGGAATTAATGTAGTTGAATGAATTATGTGGAATTGTTCAATCATTCCTTTTCAATCATTATAAATGTTGTATGTCATTTGATATCATGCATTCATGCTTTCAAATAAAAATAATCAATTGAATTTAATTATTTGAAAATTTCATATGTTTAATTAATTTTATTATATGTGTGGCTATTATCACTAATAAATTTCAAAAATTATTTTCATAGTTATGAATTGGTAATGAAGATTTGTATTGATGCTAGCTATGAATACTGCATGTGATTTGCATGTACTTATAATCTAAACATGTTAAAATATTTTTCTATCTTTATAATTCATGTATGGGTTTACATAGGTTTGAATGATAATAAGTATATAGTCTGGACATCCTGGGAATACGAGGCTTTAAGTTACCCCATGGAGGTCTTATATTATCTCACTTCCCTGGTTAACAAAGGCACACACTTATTTTAATTTCATTCTTATGTGTACTTGTACTAGAATTTGGATAGAACTTTATTTTACATGTGTAAATAATTCAACCAAAATACAATCTTTTCAAGATTTCTATTATCATAGTTGTGTGTACACTCATACATATTTAAGATAGCAAGTACATAGTCTGGTCATTCTAGGAATACGAGACTTTAAGTAACCCCAAGGAGGTCTTATATTATCTCACTTCCCTAGTTTAAATAATGTCACATACTTGCTTACATCTTTAATACATGTGTGTGTATTTAACTAAAGAATGAGGATCCCTCTTTTCTACCAAAATATATGCATTCATAATCATTTAAGTGTGACAAAAATACATTACATGTGTAGGTATACTAAGCTTAAACTCATATGCATGTTATTAATTTATTAATGATGAGAAGGAATGGTGCCACATACTCTATGTGATGGCAATTCAATTACATTAATCTTAAGATGCTTATGTTATTAATAATGAGAAGGAATGGTGAAATATACTCTATGTGATGGGAATTCAATTACATTAATCTTAAGATGCCTTTCATTTTGAATAGAATTCCTTAAGATTAACCCAAACTTAGGAATAATAAAAATATTTAATAAAACACTCACTAAATAAAATTAAGTCATAGCATGCCTTTAGAAAGTAACTTAAGGTAGGGATGAAGGAGGTTAAGCCTCTTTTTTCTCTTTACAATACTTAGTTGTTAAATAAATACCAAATCAAACAAAAGAATATACAAATTAAAATCCACCAACCTCTTAAATATCTTAAAATGAAACCACCCTCAAGTTTAACTTAAACAATTCCAAACCATAGCCAATTGAAATTCTAAAGTCTAGCTAAGACATACCACACTAAGCCTAAGCACACAAATTAAAATGCTAAGTCAGCACTTCTAGCTTTAGGTTAGGATGGTGTATATAATGATGTGTTTTTTTTATGATGTATTATTTTAGACGGGATGTTAGGATTATTATTTGTAGACTAGTTGTTAGGCCATTGTTATCCTGATATTATTTTCTGCAGAGGATTATGCTGATGGGGTCGCTAAAATAAATATAAGTGCTTCTACTTGCAGGTTGTTTATGCCCCTAAGCATAATCCATGATTAGGACAACTGGGCTTGGTTACCCATGCATAGGGTGCTAAGTCCAAATTACATAATATAACTGCTTCAGTTTGGATGTACATTTAGCTAACATCTATTTTGCATATGTAGTTAGATTTTACTTTTCCATAAAAATATAATTTTGCAATAGGAATTAGGATTAGTGCTATGGCGTTTAGAAGGCATTGTCTTGGGAGGCCCTGTGAAACCTTGGAGCATAATCAAACCAAGAGAAAGGAAAAAAAATAAAAAAGGAAAGCAATGAATGAAGACCCCCATATCATCTAATTTAATTATAATTATAATTATTATTTTTGTAATCCGGGTTATATAAAGGTAGAGCTCGGCTACCCAATTTTTTTCTTTTTCGGGGTCTATGGTGGTACTCGACCACATTGGCCTTTTATTCCATTATAGAATCTATGCCTGTTTGATTGTTATGTTTAGATTATGTAATAAAAATTGCATCTTCTTCATAGTTTCTTAAACTTGATGTTTGAATGTATGGCCTGGATGCAGTAGGATCTTAAGATAAAAATTAAATTATATACCCTAATTAATAACTCATAATTAAAAATTCAAAGCAACTCACAACTTCATTCTAAAGCCTAGGATATGATCAAGATAATTAGAAGATTTAGCAAAAGCTTAGCTAAATGTTGAATGTCTAACATCATGAATACCATCTTGTTTCACTCTTGAATAAGGAGGGTCTCCATTCTTGCACTTTAGAGAATGGTTGACCTATGAGTGCACCCTCTCATGGTGGAGATGTCCTTCTCTCTCTTCGATTTGGCCAATAACTCAATTTCATCATGCATTTATGCATAATTTTCTTAAGTCTTGTCTAAATTATAGTGTCAAAATGATATAAGAATTTATAAAAAAATTTCATTAGACTAAGTCATATACTCATGCCAATCATGCTTTAGTCTCTTAGGGAGTGAGTTTAGGACTATAGTCTCTTTCCAAGTAACTAAAACCCTAAATATCTTGCAATTACATAAAGATCGGACTACATGGTTTTGAATCGTAGGAGGTGTTAGCTTGTGGCCACTCCAGGCGATTGTAAGTCTAGAAGAGTTGGACGAGTTTATCCTCTTTTATGGATGTGAACTCTTATGTCCCCACTTTCCATTTAAATTTAGGTTGTGCTTCTAGATTGCACTAAAGCTCCCTAGATTTAGGAATCGAGGTTGCTTGTTTCCTTTAGGCTACAAACATAAATCCTCACCTCTTAGACATTTCCATAATCTTGTGTTGATGGACTATAAGCCCTAGCATTCTAATAAAATTTCAACTCGAATTAAACAAACTCTCTCTTTCAAACCTATAAAGCCTCACCATAGAATAGTTTAGAGTGATCACTAGGCTTCCTAGTATCATGAGTGCTCCCTACTTTTCTTCCTTTGGAATCCAAAAATAAGTCTTTCCAAATTGAACATTTTGACTTGATCTTTTGAAAATAATCAATTCATTGATAGTCTAACCTTGAAATCTTTGGAGATGATTGACTACTTTAATCGAGAGTATTCTTAGGAAATCCAATTTCTTATGATGTAATTAACTATGAAAACTTTCTTCCATAGGGAAGTAAAGAACCTAACATAAAATAGACCCTTCTTTACTTTTTCATGTAAAGTAAGAAAAAGATCTCTAGTATATACGAAGACCCATCATATCTTAGGAGTTATTATTAGGAGATTAGGTCCATTATAGGGTGATGTTACTATTTTTGAGATAGTACATCATACCTCAATATCGTACCTGATCACTTTAATAAGTACCCCCTAAGATCTGCGTGATGTCCACCCAACATCCAAAATAAAACACCACAGGCCTCAAAACAGCTGAATTTGGTGGTGTGGGACCCTCTAGATGTGCTTGCGGCCCATCTACTCATCATTTGGCTCATGAAAAGTTTTCCAAATTATGGTCATAGTGAAAATTCAGACACACGTGCATGAAGTAATGGTGATTTTTGTGCAACACCTCCAAGCATTGTGCTGATGTGCCTAGTGGAATAGAGCTCGTGCTTTTAGCAAATGGTCACCGTCGATCCAATTTTTGGTGGGCAAGCAAATATGCAATTCTCGAGCATCGATGATAGAAGCAATAAAGAAAAAAGAGATTGGATGGCATTCGAAAGAGATACAACACGAGGACAACCCAAGAAGTCACCCATCCTAATACTACTCTTGCCCAAGCACGTTTAATTACAGAATTCTGATGGGATCTAATGCACTATAGCTGATATGGTCATACCCGATGGAGTTGGACCAGAAATTATTCTTAAGAAGAACTCCTTGTTCATCTTAGCATCGATGAATGGTAGAGCCTTGAAATATTTGAATTTGGTTGCATGGCCAAATGTGTCTGTGGCTTATTTTCTTGTCGTCTGGTTCACGAAGAGCTTTACAAATTGTGGTCATAATGACAAATTAGATGCATGTGTCTGAAGTTATGGAAATTTCTATGAGGCATCTCCTACAGCTCATGTTTTTGTTGGGGGTAGCCATCGATCTTACTTTTGGTGGGCAAGCAAATATGGTGTTCTCAAGAATCAAAGATAAAAGCTAAAAAAAAAGGTTGGACTGCATCCGAAAAAGGTGCAACATGAGGACTTCCTAGGAGGTCACCTATCCTAATACTACTCTCGCCCAAGCATACTTAACTGCTATGTTTTGTTAGGGTCTAATGGACTTATGTTGAAATGGTCACACAGATAGAGTTGGGCCTCAAATTATCCTTAAGAAGAACTCCACCATGCTTATCTTGGCTTCGACGAATCATAAGGCCTCAAAATAGCTAAATTTGGCAGAATGAGACCCACTAGATGTGACTGTAACCCATCTACGTGTTGTCCAGCTCATAAAAGTTTTTTGAATTGGGGTCATAATGGAAAATTAGACTCACATGCTCAAAGTTATGGTGATTTTTGTGTGGCACCTTCAAGCATCACACGAATGTTTCCCGTGGGTTTCGCAGCTTGTGTTTTTTGCTGGGCATCATCGTTGATCCTTTTTTGGAAGGCAGGTGATCACATAGCCCTCGATAATTGATGATAGAATAAAAAAGAGAGTGGACAACATCCAAAAGTGGTGCAACACATGGACTTCCAATGAGATCACCCATCCTACTACTACTCTCACCTAAGCACGTTAAATTGAGCAATTTTGATGGGATCCATTGCACTGGTGCTAGTTTTGTCACACTTGATAGAGTTAGACTACAAATTATCGTTAAGGAAAACTATTCTACACTTATCTCGACAACAACGAATGGCAGGGCCTTGAAATAGTCAAATTTGGCACCATGGAACCCATTGGATGCATCTATGACCCATCCACACATTATCTAGCATGCAATGGGTTTTCTAGATTTGGTTCATAATGGAAAATCAAATGCATGTGTGTGAAGTTATTGTGATTTTCGTGTGACACCTCCAAGTGTCACACAGGTGCACCACGTGAAGCCTACAACTTGTGATTTTTTGTAGAGGGTCATCGTTGATCTTATTTTTGATGGGGAAGCAATCACGCAATTCTCAAGCATCGACAGTAGAAGCAAAATAAAAGAGAGTGGATGGCATCCAAAAGTGGTGCAATACAAGGACATCCTAGGAGATTGTCCATCATATTACTACTCTTGCCCAAGAATTCTTAACTGCAGAGTTCTAATGGGGTCTAATGAACAGGTGCTAATATAGTCACACCAATGGAGTTGGGTTGCAAGTTACCTTTAAGTAAAACTATTTTGCACTAGTCTATGCATCGATGAATGGCAAGGCTTTAAAATAGTCAAATTTAGTGATGTGGGACCTACTAGATGTGCTCGCGACACTTCTGCAGGCATCTATCTTGCAAAGAGTTTTTCGGATTAAGGTCATACAAGAAAATCGGATGCACCTGTGTGAAAGTATGGAAATTTCTATTAAACACCTCCAAGCATCACACGGACATGCTCGTGGGGCTTACAATTTGTGTTTTTCACCGAGATCCTATTTTTGGTGGGAAAATGAATACAGTGTTCATGAGCATCAGGGATAGAAACAAAAAGAAAGAGAGTGGATGCCATCCAAAAAGGGTACAATATGAGGACTTCTTAGGAGGTCACCCATTCTAATTCTACTCTCACCTAAGCACATTTAACTATGGAGTTCTCATGGTATCTGGTGAATTGGTGCTAGAGTGGTCGCACTCGATGGAGCTGGTCCATTAATATTTTTTAAGTAGAACTCCTCCAAGCTTGTCTCGGCATCAATGAATGGCAGGACCTTGAAACAATTGAATTTGGTGACATGGGACATGTTAGATGTGCCTGTGGCACATATGCATGCTATCTAGCTCAAAAAGATTGGTATCATAATGGCAAATTGTATGCACCTGTGTGAAGTTATAGCAATTTCTGTGTGATAACTCCAAGCACCATGTGAAACCACCTTGTGGGGCCTACAGCTTGTGCTTTTCACTGGGGGTAGCCATCGATACTATTTTGGTGGGTAGGCAATCACATGGTTCTCGAGTGTCTACGATAGAAGCAAGGAAAAGAGATTGTGGCAATCAAAAATGGTGAAACATGAGAACTTCCCAAGAGGTCACCCATCCTAATACTACTCTCACTCAAGCAAGTTTAACTATAGAGTTCTAATAGGATATGATGCACTAGTGTTGTTATGGTCACACTCAAAGGGGTTGTGCTACAAATTATCCTTAAACATAGTTCCTCCATGCTCGTCTCGACATTGTCAGATGGTGGGGCCTCAAAATAATAAAATTTGGCAGCACAGGACCTGCCAGATGTGCTTGCGGCACATTTGCAAGTCATCCGGCTCACAAAGAGCTTTCCAGATTGAGGTTGTAATGGAAAATTAGGAGTGCGTGCATGAAGTTGGTAAGTCATCGATGAATGAAAAGGCCTTGAAACAGTCAAATTTGGTGGCATGGGACTAGCTAGATGCACTTGTGGCCCATTTATGCGTCGTTTAGCTTCCCGAAGAATTTTTTAGATTGGGATCATAATGGAAAATCAAATGTATGTGCTCAAAGTTATGGATATTTTCATGCAGTGCCTTAAGCATTGCATAAATGCTCCCTATGGGGCCCACAGCTTGTGTTGTTCACCATGAGTCACCGTTGATCCTATTTTTGATGGATAGACAATCACACGGTTTTGAAAGGAACACAACACTTCAAATCTATTCTTATGCTTTTCCATATTATGACTTAGGAAAGATCTTCACATTTATACATGTAAATTGCATATGCAAATCAAAAAAAAATCCTTTGCATGATTCTTCATCCATTTGTTTTCTTTTTGTACATGCACATGTATTTAAGAAAAGTGGTATGTTAGTCTAGACATCCTGGGGTTGCGAGGCTTTAAGTAGCCCCAAGTAGGTCTTGTACCATACATCCCTGGTGTAGAAAATAATGGCGTCGTACTCACTTATATCTTTTATACATGTGTATGTGCATTTGATTAATGGATAAAAGAGTCCCTCTTTTCAACTTAATAAAATCATGCATTCATGAAACATTCAATTTTTCTTAAACAACATCTCTTTGCATCCATCATGAAGGTGTGCTAAGATTTTTCATTACATGTATAGATATACTTAGGATCATTCATATGCATGGTATATATGTTGGAAAGAAATAAATGGTTGTGTGTTATGTGATAGTAATTCACCTTAATTAGTCCTAATATGCCTTTCTTATTGAATAGGTTTATTTAGAGTCTAAACTTAAGGTTAATTAAAACACATAATAAAACATTCATTAAATGAAAAAATCATTAATGAATCTATCTTAGGAATCACTTAAGGTGGGGTGAAAGAGAATTTATCTTCTCTTTTCTCCTCTTTAATTAAGTGTAGGTTCATTCAAACCAAATCAAATAATCAAATAAAATTGACTAAATCAACTAAATCACTTAAAATGAAACCACCCTCTAAGTTGAATCCTTTCACAGTTAGAAAATTTCAACCTTAAAACCTAGTTAAGACATGCCACACAAGCCTTAAATGGCACACACATTAGGCTAAGTCACCATTTCTAGCTCTATGTTAAGGCGATGCATGGTTTGATGTCAGATTTTATTTTGTGATATAATATTTTTAGACTAGATGTTAGGGTGTATGTGCATATACTGAATGGTAGGGTGATCTTAGGCTAATCATGTCTTCTGTAGAAAATTGTGCTTAAGGGGCGCTGTAATAAAAATATAAATTCTTTTGTGGTGCAGGTTGTTTATACCCCTAAGCATGATCCAAAATAGGCCAGGTGGACTTGGTTACCCATGTGTGGGGTGCTAAGTCTAATTTATTCATATAACTGCTTAGGATGTGTGGTGTGTTTAGCTAATTTTTGTTTTGTAGGTTTTAGTTAGATTTACTTTTCCCACTTTCATGTAATTTTTGCAATTATGATTTGGAATGAATGTTATGGGGAAGTGGAGGTGAATATTGGTCATAAGACTATGTCTTATGTACCGTGTGAAGCCTTTGGAGCAACCACATTCCAACCAAGCCTAAAGGAAGAAAGGAAAGAAGCCAATCAAAACATGAAGAAATGAAGAATGAAGACTCCCATAACATAAATTCCTTCTAAATTGTAATTATTCATTTGTAATACGAGTTGTATAAGGGTAGAGCTCAGCTACCCATTTCTTTTCAGGTTTGTGCAGTGGAGCCCGATCACAAAGCTCTTTTTATACTTTTGCGCTAGCTTTATAAAATTGATTGATGTTTGTTTACCTTGTGCATTAAGATGACATGATTTTCCTAGTTTCTTTATTGTTTGATGAATGGCCTGGATGCGATTAGGCTCTTAGGAAAAAAAATTTTCTATCTAATTATTCAACTCAAAATTAGAATTAAATAACTCATAACCTCATATAAAGCTTTGCACATAAATCAAGATAATAAAAGATTTAGCAACCCCTTAGCTGGATGTTATATGTTTCACATCATGCATAAAATCATCTTGCTTCACTCTTATTTTGGGAGGGCTTCCACCTTTGCCAGAGAAAATGGCTTGACCTTTGAGAGCCATGGTGAAAACACACCTCCATCTTGCTGATTATAGCCCATAACTAATTTCTCAGGCATTAAGCATATGAATCCTATAGCCTGTATCAAATCAAAATGTCCAAAAAATTAAAATTTAACAAAATTTGCATTATATTAAGTAATGAGTTCATACCCTACATGATTTAGTCTCTTAGGGAGTGAGTTTAAGGACCTAGTCTTCTTTCTAAATAAACAACAGCCTAGCTATCTTATAAAAGCATAAGACATGCCTACATCTATTTAAAATTGTAGGAGGAGTTAGTTGGAGGCCACCCCCAGGCGGTTGCAAGTTCAATAATCTGGTGGTTTATCCTCTCTTATGGAGGTAAACCATATGCCCATTTTTGCCTTAGATTTAGGTCATGCTTTGGCCCTCGCCAAAGCTCCCTAGATTTATGATCCGAGGTTGTTATTTCCATTTGCGGGCTACAAGCATAAATTCTCACATCTTAGGCATTTACATAATCTTGTATCATGGAATTGTAAGTCCTAGATTTCTAATAAAAATTTCTCTCAAATATAAATCCCATTCATAAGATAGTTTGGGATGCTCACTAGATTTCCTAGCATCGTGAGCATCCCCTACTTATCTCCCTTTAGTTTTGATAATTACTCCCTCCTTTTAATCAATCTCATTTGATCTTCCAAAAATAATCGATTGATTGATAATCCTATCTTTGAAATATTTTGGAGACAATGATCACTTATCTTAATCGAGAGTATTCTTAAGGAATCTCATTCCTTAAGATGTAATTAATTATGGGGGCTTGCCTCCATAGGGAACTTAATGAACTCAGTTTAAAATAAACCCTATTTTACTTTTTAATGTAAAGTAGGGGAAGAATCTCTAGTACATTCAAAGACCCATTGTCCTTAGGAGTCCTTATTAGGTAATTAGATCTATTGTAGGATGGTGACTTCTGTCTCTTAAGATAGTACATCATTCCTCAATGTCACACCCGATCACCCTAATAAGAACATCTAAGGATCCTACGTGGTGTCCAACTAGTGTTATTTTGTTTTCATTTACTCATTAGATGAAAATAAAAACACCACAACTAGTGCCATGGATTCCATTAGAACTCCGCAATTAAGTATGCTTGAGCAAGAGTTGTGCTAGGAAGGGTTACCTCTTGGGAAGTCATCCTGTTACACAACTTTTGGATGCCACCCACTTTTTCTTGCTTTAATAGCTGATGAGGGAGAACTCTGTGTTTGCTTGGCCTATGAAAATAGGATCAACTAGGATCCCTAAGGGATGATCATGAGTTGCGGATCCCATGAGGCTAGTCTAAGCGATGCTTGAAGAAGCCACATGAAAATCAACATAACTTCGCACACATGCATCTGATTTACCATTATGACTTTAAACTAGATAGGTCTTCGTGAGACAAATGATGACAGATGTGAGACAGGTGCATTTTGTGGGTCCCACATTGCCAAATTCGGTTATTTTGAGGCCTTGCCATGCGTCGATAGTGAGATTAGCAAGAATGAGTCAACATAGGGATAATTTGTGGCCCAACTTCAGCGGGCTCAACCATACCAATATTAGTGCATCGGATCCCATCAGAACTCTACAATTAAGCATGCTTGGGTGAGAGTAGTATTAGGATGGGTTAACTCTTAGGAAGTCCTTGTGTTACACCCCTTTTGGATACCGCCCACTTTATTTTGGCTTCTATAGCCAACAATAAAGAACTTTGTGATTGCCTACCCTCTAAAAACTAGATCGACTAAGACCCTCATGGGATAAGCATGAGTTATAGGCCCCACATGGTTAGTCTGCAGATGTTGAAGAATCGGCATGAAAATCACTGTAACCATGTACGCACGTGTTCAATTTTCCATTATGACCTCAATCTAGATAAGTATTTGTGAGATTGATGATGTTCATATGTGAGGCATGCACATCTAGTGGGTCCCACATAGCTAAACTCGACTATTTTGAGGCCCTATCACGTGTCGATACTGAGATCAACACAAAAGAGTTCAACATAAGGATAATTTGTAGCACAACTCTAGTGCTAGCATACTAGTATAGCATTGGATCCCATCAAAACTCTACAGTTTAGCATGCTTAGATGAGAGTAGTGCTATGATAGGTGACCTCCTTGGAAGTCTTCGTGTTGCATCCCGTTTGGATAACATCCACTTCTTTTTGTTTTGCTTATATTACTGACACTAGAGAACTCTATGATCACTTGCACTCTAAAGGAAGGATTGAAAGGGACCCTAAGGCTAAAACACGAGTGATGTACCCCATAGGGTTGATTTGCACACACTTGACGAAGCTGCACTAAAATCGTCATAACTTTGTGCACACACATCCAATTTTTCATTTTGACTCAAATTCAGTAAGCTATTTGTGAGATAGATGACATATAGCTATGCCGCATGAGCATCTTGTGGGTCCCACATCACCAAATTCCATTATTTTGAGGTGTTTCCATGCATCGAGGCTGAGATCAACGTGAAAGAGTTCAACATAAGGAAATTTTCAACGTAACTCTAGCAAGTGCAATCATACAAACACTAGTGCACCAGATCCCATTAGAACTTTGCAGTTAAGTTTGCTTGGGCAAGAATAGTATAATGATGGGTCACCTCCTAGGAAGTCAGAATTTTTTTCCCCTTTTAAATGTTGTCCACCTTTTTTTTCTTCCATCACATATGCTGAAGAACTTCATGATCTCCTATCCTCTAAAAATGGGATTGACTACGCTCAGTGCTGGTCCGTGGGACGCTTGAAGAGGCTACACAAAAATTCCCATAACTTCACACACATGTATATTTTTTACCATTATAATCATAATCTGGAAAGCTATTTACGAGAGAGACGACACCAAGATGAGATGTAGGCCCATCTAGTAGGTCCTTCATCACCAAATTTGGATGTTTTGAGGCCCTACCATGCATCGATTCTAAGATCAACACAGAGGAGTTTAGCATAAAGATAATTTATAGCCCAACTCAAGCGAGTACAACCATACCAGAACTAGTGCACCGAATTCTATTAGAAATCTATAGTTAAGCGTGCTTGAATGAAAGTAGTACTTGAATGGGTGACCTACTAGGAAGTCCTCATGTTGCACCCCTTTTGGATGCCATTCACTTTTCTTCGACTCTATCATTGACATTGGAGAACTCTATGATCATCTACCCTCCAAAAATTGGATTAACTAGGACCCTTAAGAGAAAAGTATGAGTTATAGGCCCCACGGGGATGGTCTTCACAACACTTGAAGAGGTTGAATGAAAATCACTATAACTTCACTCACACACATCTAATTTTGCATTATGAACTCAATCTAGATAAGTCTTTGTGAGATGGTGCATCTGACTAGTCCCACATTGCCAAACTTGGTTGTATTGAGGCCCTGTCATAGGTTGATACTGAGATCAGCATGGATGAGTTCAACATAAAGATAATTTATGGCCCAAAACCCAGTGTGACCATACTAGCACTAGTGCACTAGATCCCATTAGAACTCCATAGTTAAGCGTGCTTGGGCGAGAGTAGTGCTAGGATGGGTTATCTCTTGGAAAGTCCTCATGTTGCACCCCTTTGGATGCCACCCACTTTTTTTTTTTGCTTCTATATCCAATGGTGGAGACCTTCATGATTGCCTACCCTATGAAAATGAGATAGAATGGGACCCCTGTGGGATAAGCATGAGCTGCAGGCCCCATGGGGCTAGTCTACAGAATGTTTGAAGAAGCCATATGAAATCATTATAGCTTCTCATGAATGTGTCTGATTTGCCATTATGACCTCAATCTAAATAGATCTTCGTGTGATGAATGACTTGTAGATGTCAAGTAGGTTCATCTGGTGAGTCCCACATAGCCAAATTCAATTATTTTGAGGCCCTACCATGTGTCAATACCAAAATTAGCATGATGGAGTTCAGCATAAGGATAATTTGTAGCTAAACTCTAGCTGGTGCAATCATACTAGCCTCAGTGCACTAGATCCCATCAGAAATCTGTAGCTAAGCATGCTTAGGCAAGAGTAGTGTTATGATTGATGACCTCTTGGGAAGTCCTCGTGTTGCACCCCATTTAGATGATGTCTAATTTTTATGCTTATATTGCTTACACTGGAGAACTCTGTGATTGCCTACCCTCTAAAGGGAGGATCGACAGGGACCCCAAGGCTAAAACATGAGCGACATACCCCATAGGGCAAGTCTGTGGTTCAACTCTAGCGTGTGCTACCATACCAGCACTAGTGTACCAGAACCCATTAAAACTCCACAGTTAAACATGCTTGGGTGAGAGTCGTACTAAGATGTGTGACCTCCTTTGAAGTCCTCATGTTGCACCCATTTTAGACTCCATCCATAGTTTTTTCACTTCTATTCTCGATGCTTTAGAACCCCATAGTTACTTACCTTCCAAAAAAGAGATTGACCAAGACCCTTGGGGGTAAAACATGAGCTATAGCTTCCATAGAGATAGTTTGCATGACGCTCGAAGAGGCCACATGAAAATCAATATATCTTCACATACAGATGTCCAATTTTCCATTATGACCCCAATCTAGAAAACTCTTCATGAGAAGGATGACTCATAGTTGTGATGTAAGCATATCTTGTAGGCCCAACATCTCCAAATTCAGCTATTCGAGGCCCTACCATGCGACGACGCTGAGATCAACACGAAAGAGTTTAACATAAGGATAATTTACAGCCCAACTTTAATGGGTGTGACCATACCTGTATTTGTGCATCGCATCCCATCAAAACTAAGAACTTATATCTCATAGCTTCTCATTCTCTTGACTTATTCTCTTACTAGACGACAGCATATCAAAGCTTCTCTCTATGGTAGGAGCTGACCGGCAGTCACCTCCTCCTTATGATAGGTACACGAGTAGAGGAGACATCAATGGCAATAAGGAGGGATCCTTGGATGGTGCTGGACAAAGTGGAGACAACAAAGCCTCGTGTCGAAGCTTGGGTTCTTATAGCATTAAGCATGGCAGGCATGCTTCAGCCACTAGAACCAATGGCAACAACCAAAAGTCAACTTTCATGTCTATAGAAGTCGAAGGAAGCAGTAAGGGGCCTACCCAAAATGAGTTGAACTGCACTGTGGAAGCTATGGAGGAGGACAGTGGCAATGGAACACTTAATGAAGAGTAGGAGGAGTCTAATTCCATGAAAATGGAGGAGTCCAAGAGGACACTACATCAAACCAATGGCATAAAAATAAAAAACCCAAACCGAATTGGTGCCCAAGGTGACGGGAATGGCATAATTGGTTGCACCACCTTTAAGTACTCAAGGTCTCTAATCAAAGGAATTGCCAAATTAGAGCCAAGGATCATTAAAAGAACTGAAGAAGCATACCTCACTTGCATCCCTATTGGAAGCAGCTAGGAAGCAGAGACTCATGGCCAATAGCTCCAGCCACAAAATTGGCGACACGACCTTTGGGTTGATCAACAAACTAATGATTGGAGACAGAGTTCTTATGCTCAAGTATGCATCAAAATGGATTTATCTAAAAAGCTTCCAATAGGAATTTGGATAAATGGAATACATGGAAAGTTCTTCCAACATGTAGAGTGTGAGGGGATCAATCAATTACGTTTCAACTGTGGCTTGGTTGGCCATAAACCTGAACTTTGCCCAATCAAATTGAGAACCAACAGCCCACAACCTGGGAAGATTGTAGCTGAACTAATCAGAGCTACCATACAGAACACTAAGAGCACACCACCTTCAAAAGGCAGCAAACACCAAGTCATAGAAGATCAAGGAGGGAGCAGCACAATAAACTGGGATATGCAGCATGATAGCTCCAATACTTCAGCAGCTGCAACTAAAATTTTAGCAAAGGAAAAAAGGTAATGAATATAGAGCTTGGGTGCCTGTCACAAGGAAGAAAAACCATGCTAATGCCAAACACAATCCCAAAGCTCCTAAGGGCAGTAAAGGAGGGCTTAAAAATCAGAAACTCACTGAAAATATAGCTGAAATGATGCAACAGAACATAAAAAAGCAAGCAATTTTTTGAAAATAGATAGGTATACAAGCCTATAACATGGTTGAAAGGAATGCTTCTAGCATTAATGCTGCAAGGGATAGCAGGACTACTTATATTGAAGATGCTTATAATGCAGATAAACAGTAACATTTTCAACTAGCAAAAATAGCCTAGCCAATCACATCATCACTAAACAGTTAGCCTTTAGCAAGACCAGGTAAAGCCCAAAATTTCAAATGCTTTCCTTGAAAAAGAGCTAAAGAAACTTGGTGTTGACCTCATTTTTGGACGAGGTTAATATCATTTATAAACTAGTAATTATGACACCTAGTCCTAGATTAGGAACCTCCTAATTAGACACTTAGGACACTACACCTAGTGACCTAGTGTATCCTTCTTCAATTTGATCTAACATAATTGGATTAGGTGGACTCAACCAAAAACTCAAACATAAATAAATAATTGAATCAAACACACCCTATTCGGAATTTAAATCTATTTGGGTTTAAAGTAAGATAATTGGAATGATTAACCAATTATCCTACTCTAGGTTAAAGTCACAAAAATTTAAAGAAATTTAAATGAAATCAAAATTAAAATAAAATCAAATAAAATTCATTAGAGTCAATGCAAGAATCAAAATGAATCTAAAACTAAAGCCAAATGAAAGTAAAAGATGGCCAACCCTTTAACATGGAGTTGACTTATATGGACCTCACCAGGTCAAATGTCAACCCACCAAAATTTGACCAAATGAAATTATTCTAAAGACTCCAAATGATAAAATAAACATGTTTAAATAAAATTAAATGAATATAAATCTAATAAGGCCTTCATTAGGTTAATTAGACAATTTGATCTAAATAGGCCTAAATGGACCTTATTGAATTCAAATTCAAATTAAATTGAAATCAATTCAAATTGATTGTCCAAAATTATTTGAACATCATTATTAAACAGAATCCAACCAATCATTAGGTCAAATTTGACCAATTTGATCATTTGACCCAAATGAATACAATTGAAGCCATTAAGCCCAATTTGGGTCAAATGGGTTAAAAATAAAATCAATTTAAAATTAAATGAAATTAATCACTCCAAATCATCTCGCACATGTGATTAAACATGATTGGAGTCTAAAAGTAATTTAATTAGGTCAAATTGGTCTTTTGACTTAAATGAATCCAACTTAACCCATTTAAGTTTAAATGGGTCAAGTTGAAATAAAATCAAAATCAATTTCAAATCTAAGGAAATTAATCAATCTGAAATATCATAAATCATCAATTATACATAATTAAAGTTTAGTTTAAATCCCAAAATGACCAATTGAGCTTGAAGATCCAATTTAATTTATTATTAATTAGATGGATCAAACTAGCTTAAGACAAAATTAAAATACAATCCCATGGGTCAATTAGCTTCTAAGCTTTCTCATAAGCAAATAAGCACAATTATAACTTAAATATAAATCCATTTATCAAATGAAGTAACCAAAATTAATCTAAAAGCAAAATAAAATGCAATGGATCAATCCAAAGAATTTAAATCCAAATTCAATTCAAACAAGCTTGAGTCTTACTCATGGCTCACCTTGGGTTTGGTTTGGGAAGCCAACCATTAAACTAAAAGAAACATATGATGTGGAGAAGCCATGTAAGATGCCATGGAAAAATTGAGGTGAAATATCAAGACAAACTCTCCCCAACCCAAAAGCATTCCCTCCATTATCCCTCCACTCCTCATCCTCAATGATTTGGAGTGTTCTTAATCGACTAACCACCCCTTGGAGCATAGCTCCAAGGGTGGTCATCACCATAAAAAAGAGGAACTTTGCTACCTCCGCAGGATGAAATCCATGGATTCCATGATGGAAGCTCACAACCAAGACAAGAAAAGAGAGGAGGAGGCTTCCTCCCCTTAAGGAATTCATCCCAATACACTCCCAAGGACAGTAGAGACCTAATCGACCCCTTGGCTAACCCTCTCATTATTGGTGGCCAGAATTCGGCCACCCCAAATCCCCTTTCATGGCTTTCACCCATAGATGGAAAGAGAGGAAGAGAGCTTCCTCTAGCCATCTTAACATCCTCACACACTTCTAAGGTGAAGGGAAGGAGAATCGAAGTATTCCCCTGACCTCTCACTGTCGACAAGCTTGAAATCAGCCAAAGCCGGCATCCAAGCTCTTGGCCAAAGGTCAAAATAGAGGAACACTATTCCTCCCCCCAAATTGGATGCCCCTACATGTTATATAGATAGAGGTGAACTCGAACGAACCTTTCATGAGGTCCGTCATAGCCGAAAATCCAGGAAACCATTTAACTCAATGGCAAGGTGGTGAGCATTGGTCTCCACAGTGATTCACGAGGAGGCAACACTTGAAACTTCTCGTAGAGACTTGCCACATCCCCACGAAGGTGTACAAACCATCCCCACCATTGAGGATCAAAGCCAGCAAGGTATGCTTCAAAAATGACCATCCTTGCATTTTGGTTTGCTCCTTTGTAAAAAAACGTCGATCTCCATTGAGATCAAGCCGTGTGGATCGATTACAAATTAATCCCTAATCATTTTGCAATTGAAAATTGGCTAAAAGTCCCATTGGATCCTCAAAATTTGGCCATCAAATGCAGATGGTCTGTGCTTTTTTCCAGCGAAGACAAGGGAGAAATTTCAACTGTCCATTCCTTCTAATAGGAATGGACATCTTAGATCTAGTCGAATGATTGATTAAATTTCCTATAGGAATTGCGGGTGAAATCATGACCATCCGATCTTCGATCATCCTATAGTCCCCGTTACTTTTGACTTTAGAATCCACATGAATCCCATGTGGTCCAATGACACCATGCCACATGGCAATCAGAGCCACGTTTGTGTGTTGATAGTTTAAAATGAGAAATCCCAATTTTCTGAATTAAATAAATGTTAAAAATACCAAAAATTTCAAAAAATCATAGAAAATAAAATACACATAAAAAATAAATACAAATAATGGCTCTATGGATTCATCTCATTGAGAGGAATCCATTAAACTCAAATCCCTAATTAATTTTGAGTAATTTTAAATTAATTTAGATTTAAATGAAAATAATTAAACTCAAATTAAACTCAAACTACTCATCTAATTGATTTCAAACTTTCGGGAAATGAAATTAGGGTTAAAACACATCTTAAGAAAATTTTGCATGATTTATTATAAAGAAAATCTAAAAATATGGAATTTCTAAACTTAAACCTTAATTTTAATGAAATAAATTAATTTTAAATTACAAAAAAAATGTAAAATTATGAAAATAATTTAAATCATCATTATAGACCCTAATGAAACTAAACACTTCATTAAAACTCCATGAAATCTAATAAACCATAAAATGACTTAATTTGATAATTAATTGAATTAACTAATTCAATTAGAATGGTTTAAAATTAGAAAAATCATAATAATTCAACTGAAAATTTAAAAAATCTAAATAAACTCTTTATGAATGCAACTTCTAGACAGAAATTTAAGAAAAATAAAATTTCTAATTAATTATATTTAATTTAGGCTTAATTTAAAATTTATTAAAATAATTAAAACCTTAATTAATTCTAAATTACACATCTCATTAAGATGAAACTTTAGGGAACTTAAAATTAGTAAGGAATCCCACTTTCCATAAGTAATTTAAGTCCAATTGACCTTTAGATTTGAAGTTATTGAATTACTAATCTTTAGGTCAATTTAAATGAAATAATAAATCAAAAAATTATGAAAATTTATAAAGTCAATTTAAAACATTTTCATTAACATCTAAACACTTAAAGAAAATTTGTCAACCCTTTGAAGTTAAAGAATTTGATTAATCATATACTTAGGATTTAATGAAATGAAATAAAATAAAAAAAACTAAACCTTAAGTTAATAGCTTATTAAATTCATGATAAATCAATAAATCAATTGGAAATGTGAAACTCATTGATCTCTTAATTTCATATTCAGGAATTAATTAACATAATAAAAATTTCTTCAATCTATTAGGTGAATGAATAATATAATTCCAAATGCAAATGAAAGTGATTAACCAAAACAATTAAATCTAAAACAACTTAGAAATTTGAAAAGGCCTAGGTTATTAAACTTGGTGCTCAAAATATCATAAGTCTATCTTAACACATAAAAATGAACCTTTATAAGGTTAATGTTATACTAGAGATGCCTTCACCGAAGATACTAAAGGAGGTACAATAACTCATTAGGTGAGTCGCAAGCATAAACAAATTATATTTCTAAGGCAATAGAATGTTGTTCACCATTATTCAAAGTGTTGAGAGGTGCAAAGGGGTTTAATTGGATGCCTGAATGCAAGACAATTTTTGGTGAATTAAAAAGTCCACTTTCTTCACACCCCTTATTATAAGTCTGAAAATAGGATGAGATATTGCTAATATATTTTAGAGTTGGAGAAGTTTCAATCAACTTAATCTTAATTAAAGAAGAGGGTCAAAAATATTAGCCAATTTATGATGTGAGCAAATCTCTTAGGGGTGTTGAGTTACACAACCCCATCATAGAAAAACTCACATTCACATTAATTACATTGGTGTGATGACCTAGACCATACTTTTAAGCTCATTCAATGCAAGCCATCATGGATAATCCATTGAAGTCTATACATGCATACATAATTACTCAGAGAGAAAATTAAAATGGTCAGTATAGTTGAGTGAGTTTAACATATCATACTTGCCTAAGACAATGATTAAAGCTCAACCACTCATAGATTTTCTTGTAAAATTTAATAACTTGAATAATGTACCAATCTACAAAGAACTAGTATGACATTTTTATATAGATGGCACTTCAAGAAAATAAGGAATGGGAGCAGGTATTGTGTGAAAAAGCCCAATTAGAATCAGTATAGCTCGGTCGGTAGGACTTATATGGCTTTTATATATAGATGGTTTTTTGAATGAACAAGGAATGGGAGCATGTATTGTGCTAAAAATCCCAATATGATTCATTATAATTTAGTCGCTAAAGCATAATTTTAAGGTAATAAATAACTAATCTGAGTATAAGGCTCTACTTGTTGAACTAAGATTCACCCAAGGACTTGGTGCTCAACACATCATGACTCATTTAGATTCGCAGCTAATGGTCAATCAAATCAATAGGGATTATGAATTGCGAAAAGAGTCATTTTAAAATATTTAATCAAAGTGAAGGTGGATATAGGGAAGTTGGAATATTTTAAAGTTGAACAAGTTCTGAGAAGCCAGAACCAACTCATCGATCTACTATCTAGAGCGAGTGGACTCGGGGAGCAACCTACACTCTAAGTCACCCAACTTAGTATAGAGGAAGGCAAGTCCATGCAGATAGACCATGACGACTTGCCAAGTTAGATTGACCCAAAAAATGACTTGTGGACTAAGGAAGAGGAAGAAAAGATTAAAGATCTAAGAAGATTCAAAATCAAGGTCACCCAATATCTCTTAAGTGGCAACGAGTTATTTTGAAGACCAACAACTTTATTAAATATGAGATATGTAAATGAAAGAAAACAAACTAAAGTACTCATTGAAGTACATTATGGGAGTGTGGGTCACTTATAAGGAAGAACACTCGCACATAAAATTTTACAACATATATTTTTGGCCTACATTAAGAAAAGATGCTAAAAAGTTCACTAAGAGATGCAAGCAGTGTCAAATATTTCCTTTTTTACAATAACAGTCACTATAACCTTAACAACATATCAGAAGTCGCTGACCCTTAACCATCTGGGGAATGAACTTGATAGGCCCCTTATTGATTGCTAGTGTACAAAGAATATTGATACTTACCATGATAAAAATCATTACTAAATGGATCAAAGTCAAGCTACTCACCAAGATAACTGCTCAGGTAGTTCAAAATTCTATTTTAATATACATTATTTATAGGTATGAGTGATCACCATGGATAATGACCCATAACTTGCCAACAAGTAATTGAGAGAATTCTTGCAAACCAAAAGAAATTCAGTGCAAGTTTGCTTCAGTATAGCACCCCCAAAGTACTGGTCAAGTAAAGGGGGCGAACAAGAAGATCCTTAACTTGTTGAAGAATATTGTGGGAGGTGGAAAGGCCAAGTAGGTAGATTCCTTACCTGCCATATTATGGGTAACTCCAATAATAGTGATAGCAGCAAACTCTATTCAACTTATCACATGGAATAGAAGCCATGCTGACTATCGAGTATGAACTCTAAATGAAATTTTAGAATGGGAAATATCAAATGTAGAGGCCATGAACGACACAGTCAAATTATTTAAAGAGTTTTATATTAAAACATCGATAAGGCAAGAAAAAACTAAAAGGCAAACAGTGAAATACAATAATTTCCATATTAAAGAAAAGTACTTTAGGGCAGGTGACTTGGTGTTAAAGAAGGTAGATCAACTATTTGCTAGAATGTATTGGGATAGGGCTTATATTGTTAAAGCAAAAGTTAGCTTAAGAGCTTATTAATTGTAAAGACATTTAGGGGAGGATGTACCCTATACTTAGAATGCAAGAGAGCTAAATTTTTTAGTTCATAAGATAATGTGGTGTTTTAATTTGGAGTTGTTAGGACACCACATAGATCTTAGGGAGTACTTATTAAGGAATGATGTACAATCTCGAAAGATGGACTCATCACCCTTCAATAGACCTAATCACCTAATAAGGACTCTTAAGATAGATGAGTCTTCGTATATACCAGAGATCTTTCCCTTACTTTACTTGAAAAAGTAAAATAGAGTTTATTTTATACCGGGTTCTTTAATTCCCTATGGAAGCAAGCCTCCATAGTTAATTATATCCTAGAAAATAGGAATTTACTAAGAATACTCTCGATTAAAGTAGTCAATCAACAACTCCAAAGATTTCAAAGTTAGACTATCAAAGGATTAGGTATTTTTGGAAAATCAAGTGGAAAAGTTCAATTTGGAAAGACTTATTTTTGGATTCTAATGGAAGATAAGTAGGGAGCACTCATGATACTAAGAAGCCTAGTCAGCATTCCAATCTACTCTATGGTGAGACTTTATATGTTTGAAAGAGATAGTTTATTCTTATTTGAATTATAATTTTATTAGAATACTAAGGCTTATAATCCATCAACACAAGATTGTGACAATGCCTAAGAAGTGAGGACTAGTACTTGTAGCCCAAAGGAAATAAGCAACCTCGGATCCAAAATCTATGATGCTTTAGCACAACCTAGAAAGATGACCTAAATCTAAATGAAAAATGGAACATTATGGTTTAGCTCAATAAGAGAGGGAAAACTCATCATGACTCTTCTGGGCTTACAACCTCCTGGAGTGGCCGCCAGCTAACATCTCCTATGATTTAAAACCACATAGGCCGGTCTTATGTATGTGCAAGATAGCTAGGCTATTATTTAATTTGGAAAGGATACTAGAGTCCTAAACTCACTCCCTAAGAAACTAAATCATGACTGGCATGAAGCTATGACTTAGACTAAATTCAAAATTTACAATTTTTATATCATTTTGGATATATTCATTTGGATAAAAGCTTGGGACAATTATGCCTAAATGTAAGATAAAATATGGTTATTGGCTAAATCAGTGGGGAGAGGTGTTCTCCACTACAAGGGATTCCCTCACAGATCTAGCATTCCTCAATCGTGCAAGAGTAGAGACCCTCCTTATTCAAGAATTGGATAATATGTTATGCATGATGTTAGAACAATCAATCTTTAAGTTAAGGGGTTGTTATATCTTTTGATTATCTTGATTATAGCCTAAGCTTTAAGTGAGGTTATGAGTTATTTTTAAAATTTAATTATGAGATGTTAGTGAGGGTAGAAGTGTCTACCACATCCAGGCCACATAATAATCATCAAGCTTAAGAAACCTATGAAAATCATGCCATTTTTATTACACAATTTAAACACAACAATCAAACATTCATAGATTCCATTAAATAATAAAATGTCGATGCGGCCAAGTACTGCGTACACCCTAGAAAAGAGAAGAAATTGGGTAGCCGAGCTCTACCCTTAAACAAACTAGATTATAAAAGAATAATATAATTATAATTGAGATTAGATGTTATGGGGGTCTTCATTCTTCTTTTCTTTTCTTTCTTTTGTTTGGTTGTGTTTCAAGCTTCATAGGGCCTCCCAGGACTTTGCCTTCTAGCCATTGCTCACCCTAAGTCCCATAACACAAATCTTAATTCCTATTGCAAAATTGTATGTTTGGAAAGTAAAATCTAACTACACCTGAAAGACAAATGTTAGTTAAACCAATCATTCAAACCTAAGTAGTTATATTCCATAATTTGGACTTAACACCCTGCATATAGGTAACCAAGCCCACATGTTCTAATGTGGATTATGTAAAGGGGGTATAAACAACTTGCAAGCAAAAGCATGTATATTTATTTTATTTTAGCAACCCCTATAGGATAATCCCCTGCAGAAAATAATATTAGGCTAACAATAACCTAACATCCAATCTATGCACAATAGTCCTAACATCCAATCTAAAACATTACATCACAAAACAAAGCATAACATCATAGCATAAACCATCCTAACTTAGAGCTAGAAGTGATGACTTAGTATTCTAATGTGTGTGTTTAGGCTTAGTGTGGTATGTTTTAACTAAGATTTAGAATTATAATTGTCTAAGGTTTAGAATTTTTTAATTTAAACATTTAGGGAGGTTTCACTTTAAGTTATTAAAAGGATTAATGGATTTTAGTTTGTATTTTATTTTATTTCAATTGATATTTACTTAACATCTAATTATTGTAAAGAGAGGAAAGAGGTTTGATCCTCCTCATCCCTATCCTAAGTTATTTTCAAAAGGCATATTATTATGAACTTTTGGTTTTATTTAGTGAATGGCTTATTAAATCTTTTTATTAATGCTTAATTTGGGTAAATCCTAAAGAATCTTATTCAAACATAAAAGATATCGTAAGATTAATGAGATTGAATTACTATCATTAATAGCATGCATATGATTTTGTACTTAACATACCTATACATGCAATGTATTTTTGGCACACTTAAATGATTTTGAATGCATATATTTTTGGTAGAAAATAGGAATCTCATTCCTTAGCTAAATACACATACACATGTATTTAAGGAATTAAGCAAGTACATGCCGTTATTTAAACCAAGGAAGTGAGCTAATCTAAGCCCTCCTTGGGGATACTTAAAGCCTCGTATTCCTAAGATGATCAGACTATATACCTGCTATCTTAAATATACATGAATGTATACACAACCATGAGAATGAAAATGATGCAAAAGGTTGTGTGTAACAAATTTATTTATTCATGTAAAGTAAAGCTCTTTCCAAATTCTAATTTATGTAAACATATCAATGAAATTAAGTAAGTATGTGGCATTGTTAACCAGGGAAGCAAGGTAATCTAAGACCTCCTTGGGGCTACTTAAAGCCCCATATTCTCAAGATGTCCAGACTATATACTTACTAACATTCAAATACATGTAAACATACACATGAATTATGGGAATGAAACAATACTTTAACATGTTTAAGATATAAATAAATGTAAACCATATAGAATAATCATAGCCAATACCAATTTAAATTTTCATTAATAATTTATAACTTTGAAAATAATTTAGAAATTTATTAGTGATAATAGCCACACATATAATAGGATTAATCCAACACATGCAACTAACACATAGATAATTATATTCATTTTATTCCTTTATTTGAAAGCATGAATACATGATATCAAATGGCATGCAAGCTTATAATGATTGAAAAGAAATAATTAATCATTGCCACATAATACATTCAATCACATTACTTCCTAAGGACAATTAAGTCAAATAAAATCATTTAGGATTAACCAAAGATTCTTATAAAATTTGATTTTGTGTTTGAATTGTTACACTTAAAGAGAAGAGATAAACTATTTGTTGTTTTAACCCATCCCACATTAGTGACTTAATATATTTTAGGAAAAGTAATTAAGTGAATTTTATATATTAATTAAGTTCAGGACATTAAGCAATTCATTCAATTTCTATTTCCTATGCTTCCCTAATTTAATTAATCATTTAATCATGAGCCTCTAATGATATGCTAATGAGAAATTAAAAATTGCAATGCTCCTGACAATATGTAATGCAATTATGCTCATGATTAAATATTAATTAGAGTGAAGAGGAATCTAATTAAGTACTTATATGGTTTTTCCACACCCATGGGTCAACCATATGCTCCTTAAGGGTCCTTATGTTATTAAACACATAAAGAAGAATCCACAAATTCAATTTAAATTTTATGGAGCAATTATAATTTTAATTTGAATTAATTTCACTATTAATCCTTTAATTAATCCTTAATTAAACCATAAGTTGATTGGCCTTCTTAAATGAAATGGATTTAGGGAAATAATTAGGAGAGAGGTCCTACTCAATCCCCTTCATCAATTCACTGTTAATAGTGAGTAATCAAGTTTAATTATTTTTTTTATTATTTGGTATTTTTAATAATTATTAAATTACTTAAAGAGGGTAATTAAGATTTGAATTTTAAATTCTCCTAATTTCTAAGCTAATAAATCTCAAGAAAATTATGGGAGGTAGAGGATATCTCAAGGAATCAACACATCCAATTCGAGATTAATTGGTCAAGTAATTAAGGCTTAATTAAAGTAATTAGGATAATTTTAAATCTTAATTAAACATTGTTCTCTATTCAAACATTAGGGATTTTATTTTTATTAAATTCTTCTCTGTTTACCCTTTCCAAAATGGGTTTACTCATTTTTTATGATTTTTCTACAATTAGTTATTACTTTTTAAAGTTCTTAGTGGTTAATCACATTTTAAACACTTAATTAATCCCCTAACTCGTCGACCCACGTGGGAGCTGACGTTGCATCACTTTCCAAGTGACATCATGAGATAGGTTATTTAAATCATCCCTCATGACAGCTGAGTCAGTGGTGGCACAAGCATGATTTCATCCTCACCGTATGATCTTGAATTGAACAGTTGAGATTAATCCTGTGATATCTAAAGAATTAAATCAAATTTTATAATAGATTAAATCACAGTCATCCATTCTAATTAGGTTGAATGGATGGCAGATGATCCTTCGTCGCCTGAGCATCGAAAGACAGACACTGTCCACCTTCTGCCGCTCAATCTGAGTTGTCAGAGCTCATGGGACATCTAGATCGACTCTGAAATATTCAGGGAGGCAATCTAAGAGGATCCTACACTAGAAATCGAGTGAAATCACAAAATATTTCACAAAACACCAACTCCTAATGGATTTTCTATGATTTGCCAGAATTTACCTCGACGCAGCTCAAGACTGGTGGTCCAATGATTGAGGTAGCTTCATCTTGAAGAGAAAAAGCTCTTTTGAGAATCTTTTTAGTTTCCTCCCTGCTGATGCATCTATGGACCAAACGCCGCCGTAATGGTCACCAAAGTTGGTCTAGGAGTGGCCTCTAATGCTTGAATTGATTGGGAATCAATTTGTTTCAACTTGTTGGAGCTTGGGGAAGGTGTGGGAGAAGTTAATTGAAGTTTTGTGAGGTTGGATGGATAGAGGGCTCGGGTTCGAATGGAGCTTGGTGTCACCGGTGATGGGGTGTACTAGGGGATCGAGAAAGGCTCTAGGACCTGCTCGGAATTACCTAGGGAAGCACTGTGTGAAGTTTGAATTAATGGAGAGGAGTATACCCTCCTCCCCAAGTGAACCAAGGGCTAAGATTGGCTCATCCTTTGGCAGTCATCTAGCTAGGGTATGTGGCTGGAGATGGCAGTGGACTACTGAGGTGGAGGGTCTTGAAAGGCCGAGGGAGCTGCAAGAGCTGGCAAGCTGTTACCTCCTCCCCCCAAGTGAACCAATGGTGAGCTAAGGGTAAGCTCACCCTCTCATGACCCAAGGCTGAACCCAACAACCTTGGGTCAGGTTGGGCTAGTGGTCCAAGTGTCCAAAATGAGCTAAAGGTGGATGTCAAGGGTTTATGAGTAGGTGAGACCATCCAAATGGGGATATTTTCCTATTTAGGTGGGTTGGTTCATAAGTTTTGATCCAAACCACATTCACCATTGGTTGGGCCCATTTGAGCTGACCCATGGTGACCCAAGGATGAGTCATGCCATATTTGGTTGGGTTTGAACTTAGTTTGGATGGGTTCAAATGGGTTAAGTTGACCAATTTGTCAATTTGGATGAAATTGATTATTTCGGTTAGTTCATTTGATCATTTGGAATGTATTGGTTCAATTGGTTTGGTTTAATTTGAAGTGGATTTGGTTTTGACTCATATGAGTTCATATGGGTCAAATAGGCTAAGTTGACCAATTTGGTCAAAAATGGTCAAATTGTCTTGGGTGGAAGGTTGGTTTAAGTTCAAATGATGATTTGAGAATGATTGTAAGTGTTGATTTGAATTGATTTAGATTTTAGAATGATTTAGTTTAATTTAACCCTTTAGGCCAAATTGGGCTAAATGAGTCAATTGGGTTAGATTGATCAAATTCGGTTCAATTGAAGGTTAGAACATGCTCAATAATCAATTTGTGATTGATTGGAGACATTGGTTTGAATCAATTGGGTATAGGATTTGATTTGGCCCAATTTATCTCTTTAGGTCAAATTCGGTCAGTTTGGGTCAAAGCCCAAGTTGATTTTGTTTGGCTCAATTGGTGGTTGAGTCATTTTCAATTCTGAATTTATGATTAAGTGGAGTCATTGATCTCAATCAATTGAAGTTAGAATGAGATTTGGTCACTTTGGTCCATGGGTTAATTGGGTCGACTTGATCAAATAATCAAATTGACTTGGTTTGACCCAATTGATTGCAAATGGTTAATCAAGGATGATCAACAATCATTGTAGAAGAGGTTGGATGGGTTGATTCAATCCAATATGGGGTGGATTGAATTTTGGATCAAATGGGTTCTTTAGGTCACTTTGGGTCAAGTAGACCAAATGGGTTAATTAAGTTGGATTAGCTTGAATTGGGTTGAATTGAGTTTAATGATTGATTTAGGATTGATTGATAGCTTTGATTGCAATTGATTTGAATTTAATTATATTTTAGCTCATGTAGACCCTTTGAGTCAAGTGGTTAATTTGGGTTGATTGGATTGGCTTAGTTCAATTGGCTTGATTGTAGGTCTTGAAATGGGTTGAAATAGAATTTTGGATGATTGGGATGCTTTTATGAAAGTTAATTAGATTTGATTCAATTGAATAGACATGCGTTATAGGATTATGGTGGAATTGATTTAGGTTGAAGGTTAACTTAATTTGGCTTGGAACTTGGATATAAATCAAAACCCAATCAAGGTTGATTACATTAGTTTAGGGTTGGTTTTGGATAAGTGGATAAGCATGGGTTTTGATTTAGGCCATATGATAGGTAGGACTTATTTACCTTTGGGTGTAACCTAAGCTAAGGGTATACCTTCTTAAGTCTCTAGGCTTGGGTTTGGTGTTTCCTTAATCACTAGAAGTTTATTAAGACTAGGTAAATCTTAGTGTCTAGAAGAATCCTAAATCTAAGATAGGGAGGATGAGTCCTCACTGCAAAAGTGAGGTCAATAAAAGGACCCCTAATAGGTGTGGTGTAACTAACAAGGTACACCACACGTATTAACATTGACTGAGGTGACCAATAGCATTCTGGAATATCACAAGCACTAAAAATGGTCATCTATACCCAAGTGAAGAGATAGATGGAACCTTGAATCCTAACGTGTTGCAATTCGCTTCATGTCATGGGCGTGGAAAATATGAGTAGATTTGGTTTGCTTTGTTGAGAATTGATTTCATGTCAAGGACAAGAAGGGAAATCCCCTGGGGATTCACATAGGAGTTTGGTTGGATAAAGATTGATTTATGCTAATGTCATAAAAGGTGATCCATTGGGGATTGAGATTTGATTGAGTTTGTTTAATTTTATTTTATTTTATTTATGCCCGGGGTATAAAGGAAATCCCGTAAGGATTGGGATTGAATTGAATTTATTTGATTTAATTTAATTATGATGATTAATTTCATTTAAATTTGAGTTTTGGTTTGATTTGAGTTTGGTTTTGTTGATTGATGTGGTTTGGGTTTGATGATGCATGTTGATTTTAGTTTGATTTAATTAGTTTGATATTGATCTTTAAGTTTTAATTTTAAATTTTGGTTTAATTTGATTTGATTTGTTTGATTTTGATTGTGATTGATTTTGATTTAGACTCTGTTAATTTGTGATGGACTACAATAAGGAGGGGTTATATGAACCTAGACCTACCTCAAATTTACCAGTCCAAAAAGGTAGTTTAACAACTACACAGTATAGACTATCCAACATAAGGGTTGCCCATTGATTTGCAATAACTGTACTAGGAAGAAAGTTTGGGGACTCACATCTTCCAAAGTAGAAGCAGCCATTGGGGTGACTTGCTGATGGCATAACAAGTCAAGCCCAACTTAGGGACAACTATCAATTGAGTGCCTCTGTGGGTCTTACCTCAACTTAGAGTAGTCAAGGTAATTTCTATGGAGAGTTTTGATGACACTACCCAAAAGATAGGATACATACTTAGGAAGAGGTGCCTCTAGGAGTCTCATCCTGATACTCAAGAGATTTCATTTCATTTATTTTTTTATTTATTTATTTGTTTAGTGTGGACCCTATTGGTTTGCAAGGATCCACACTAAGAAGGAGCTACAAGGGTTTTGGCCTATCTCAAGTTTGCTAGCCCAAGGGATAGTCCATACATCTGCAATACAGAGCTTCCAACCACAGTGGTGGCTAGTAGGGAAGGGAACTATCTAATCTGGTAGTAACCTGGGTCAAGTCTAGATGAGGTCATAAAGATGTAATTCGAATAAAATGCCTATAAGGAAGGTGCCTCTGAGGGTCTTATCCTAATCCTTGAAATATAAGGCTTGTAGATATGTAGTGGCCAACTCAGGGAAAAAGCACAGGGACTCATATCTACCTGAGTGATGTTATCCACTGGGTGGGTTGCTATATGCAAGGCCAATACTAGCCAACCTAAGGTGCCCGTCAATTTGCGACGATCAATCTAGGAAGAAAGAATTAGGGACTCACATTTTCCTAAGCAGAACTGATCATCGAGATAGTCTATCATTGGCTAGACAACTACTATCCGACTTACAGTGACTACCAAGTGGGGAGTCATAAAGAAGGACTGAAACTAATCTTGAAGTAGTCAGAAGGAAGAGGAGCCAATGGAGGGTCATACCTAATCCTCAAGGTAAACTCAGACCCAGTCAATGCATGGCGGCTAGTTCAAGAGGAAAGCTCAGGGACTCGCATCTTTTTAAGCAAAGTCATCCTCAAAGTAGTTTGCTGGTCATGCAATAAGACATACCACACTACCAAGGTGCCCATAAGTTTTCAATGGTCAAGCTAGGAAGAAAGCTCGGGGTCTTACATCTTTCAGAAAAAAATTGACCACTGGGGAGACACACTAGCTAGGTAATGAATCAAGCATGACCTAGGGCAGCTACTGAGTGAGGGCCATTGGAGGAGTTATCCCAACTCAATGTAGCCTAAAGCAATGAATTTATGTTTGATTTGTTTGTGTGAAATTTTATGTCTGTGATGTGCTAGTGAGGGATAGGATGCCACTCGGGTTCTCTTATGCCTACCCTAAACACACCACAAAAATTGGTATTGAAAATTTTTCAATTTGAAGAGATGTTTGATAAAAAGAGGAATTTTATTAATGAAAAATTATTTTCAACATTATTTATGAATAGTATTTCTTTAGATAAAGCCCGTTGATAGGAAACATCGGGCGTTCTCCATTGTGATTGATGAGTTGGTAGGATCCACCTTGGTAGGCCTTTTCTATGGAGAAAGGGCTTTCCCAATTGGGTTCAAACTTTTCTCCCATCTTGTGGTAGGCAACAATTGGTCTCCTTAAAACAAAAATAAGCTCTCCTACTAGAAAAGCTCTAGGACGGACCAACTTGTTATGAGTTTGAACTATTTTTTCTTTGTATAACTCGAGGTTCTGACATGCCCATAAGCCTCTCTCTTATAAACCTTCGAGCTCTTCTAACCATAGCTTGGTGTTCTGTTCAATTGTGATTTTGTAACCCACAACTATCTGTAGTGATGGTAGTTGAATTTCTAATGGTAGAACGGCTTCAGACGCATAAACTAAGATGAATGTGATAAATTGAGTTAAAGTCCTGTAAGTAGTATGATAAGCCACAAAGCTTCATCTAACTACTATTTATAGAATTAAGGGGAGGTTACATAAGAAAGGTACACACAACTAACTCAGTCATAGGAGGAGGGACAAGCCAATAAGAGGAGAGTGATCTTTGTTGAGTGATGAGTGCTTTATATGTGGTCGGTCGTGTTAATGAGGTGAGTTGCTTGATGTGTTTGTAGATGTGCAATTGCTCACATGTAGAAGAGTCTTCGCATATGAGGCAAGTCAGTGGATATTGATTGTCTTGTTGACCTTAATTTTGGATGTGGTTGACATCATACCAATCTTAGTAATTAAGTTCTCTAATCTTAGATTAGGAGCTCCCAAATTAGACATTTACAGAATTACACTTAGTGACTAGGTGCATGGCCAAATCAAAACCAATTAATAAATTAAATCAAACATAAATCTAAAATCAAAATTAAACTTAAAGCCAAACATTATAGGGTGACAGCCTAAATTAGGCCCAACCTAACCCAAATGATTTAGATGAGCCCAATCACTTCTGAACTCAACCAAACTGAACCCAACACTAATTGAAAACATTTAAACTAAAATATGAATTAAATTGGTCCTTAAATGAGTTAATTAGGTCGATTAACTTAATTAACTCATTTAAGCCCAATTTGACCTAAGTCCAAATAAAGTCAAATAGAATCAAAATTAAATCAAATTAAACCAAACTAAAAGCACAAGATTAATGCATAGGCATAAATAAATTCAAAAATAAATCTAAATGAAATTCAAAGTGGTCAACCATGCCATTTGACCAAGAGTGACTAACGTGGACACCACCAAGTCAAAAGTCAACCAATCAAAATTTTGTCAAATTGAGCCATCCTAAAGGCTCAAACACAAATCTAAGAAAATCTAAATCTAATAAGGGTTCAAATGAGTTGATTGGGATACTTTAACCCAAATAGACTCTATTGTGCTCAAATCAAATTAAACTTTTCAAATCAATTTAAATACACAATAATGCTTAATATAACTTTTCTTATAAGTCCATTCTAACCAATTTGGCGAATAGACTCAAGTGAACCCAATTAGGCCAAAATTGGCCTAATTGAACCAACTTAGGCTAAACTTGAAATTAACACAAAATGATTGAAACCAAATGGCCTCAAACATTCCAAAAAAACACTTTGGACACCACTAGGGCTTAGGAAATAACCAAAAAATTGACTCATCTGAGTTAAGTTGGGTCAACTTGAGTCCAAACCCACTTGGCCCAAACTATAACACTTCTAAACCTTTTAAGTGGGGGTGGGGGCAGGTAGTTTTGATTAACTCTTTGAGTTCGTGGCTATCAGACTTTTCAAGTGGCAACATTATTCAATGTCATGGCCATGATCGCATTGACAGGAACAATATCTTGAGTGGTAACAAATTCCAAATTCCTTTAATGCTTATGGTCACTTGAAGTAATCTTTGTTTTGGATGGCCTCCACTAACTCGACCATTAATACTCTCACGGGTATAGTTAAAATAGGTTGCATATACTCATCATGTTTGTGACAAGTTTGTTGGTATCTAAAATTGTGCCTACTCTCATATTGAATTAGCTTCTTCCTCTATCCTATCTTTGACTCAAAATCTATCCTTCAAGAGTTGCAATAGAGAAAAAAAATTTATCCTATCCTTTTTGTGAGTCATCATTATTAGTTGGGCGACTTCATTATATTCCTCAACATTCACATGCCTATTCACCAATTCAAATAACTCTGCTATCATTTTGCACTACTAAAGCTTAAGGATGAACCTAACAAGACCCTCTTTAAGCCCTGAGCGGGTGTAACTTATGCAACCATAGGCTCTAGATCTTTCACTCCAACAATTTTCTTTGAAAGTGAATAATAGTTTTTTTTAGGGATTCGCCATGATCTTATCCAATTTGTATAAGAGCTTGGGAGCTCTTCAAAGACTTATGTGCATTGATGAACTCAGAGAGAAACATTCTCTTAAACTCTATAAATGAGGTGATGACTCTTGCTAGTAGGTGTGAGAACCATCTAAGTGTCAACTCTTTGAAGTAGTGAAGAATAGAAGACACTTCATTATTTCACCCAAATCTAATAGTAATGTGGTGGATTCTAAATATGCAATGTGGTCAACGGTGTCCTTATAATATTCTAAATATGAAATCTTAAACTATGAAAAGGTTGAGCTTCCATAAACTTCTTAGAAAAGACATAAGTGGGAGTATTATTCACCATCTCTTCTCTAGTGTTCTCCTCCTCACTTGCTTGATCAGACTCATCACCAATGTTGAGTGATCTTGATAGCTCCCTATTCTATTGCTAAGCTTGATGAGATGTTGATCTAAAGGAACCTTCATTTTCTTGACCCTTAGACTTTCATTCTTAATTGTCTAGATAGCTATTTAGATAAGTCAAGCAATCATATCTTTTGTATTCTTTAGGTCTTGATGTGTGAGGAATAATTGAGTTTTTGGCCTTATGCTTGCCAAGTTATTTTTTATTCATTGGTCTGCTTTGTTAGGACCCTGGCTCTTAGTTCTTGGCTTCATCCATACTAACCACAGCTAAAAAGATTAAATCCAAATTTATCCATAAAATAAAGTAGAATCAGTTAGACACCTGAGAGGGAAGAAGCCAGGTCGAGTGGAACAATAGGAAAACATTAAAAGCTACAAAAAGAGAAAGGCAAGTGTAAGAAATTCCACTATGAAAATAATTCTGAATATGAGGGTTTCTCCTTCTTCTCTACTGTGTGTGTGTGTGTGTGTGTGTGTGTGTGTGTGTGTGTGTGTGTGTGTGTGTGTGTGAATGTACAAAGAGCCAAAAGTCCATAAAATTTAAAAAAGATACTTCCCTCTTTAAAAATCTTACTATTTATAGAATTAAGGGGAGGTTACATAAGAAAGGTACACGCCAACTAACTCAGTCACAGGAGGAAGGACAAGCCAATAAAAAAAGAGTGATCTTTGTTGAGTGATGAGTGCTCTACATGTGGTCGCTCGTGTTAATGAGGTGAGTTGCTTGATGTGTCTCTAGATGTGCAATTGCTCACATGTAGATGAGTCTTTGCATATGAGGCAAGTCGGTGGATATTGGCTATTTGTTGACCTTAATTTTAGATGAGGTTGACATCATACCAATCTTAGTAATTAAGTTCTCTAATCTTAGATTAGGAGCTCCCTAATTAGACATTTAGGGCATTATACTTAGTGATTAGGTGCATGATCAAATCAAAACCAATTAATAAATTAAATCAAACATAAATCTAAAATCAAAATTAAACTTAAAGACAAACACCATAGGGTGACAGCCTAAATTAGGCCCAACCTAGCCCAAATGATTTAGATGAGCCCAATCACTTCTGAACTCAACCAAACTAAACCAACACTAAATGAAAACATTTAAACTAAAATATTAATTCAATTGGTCCTTAAATGAGTTAATTGGGTTGATTAACTCAATTAACTCATTTAAGCCTAATTTGACCTAAGTCCAAATACAGTCAAATAGAATCAAAATTAAATCAAACTAAACCAAACTAAAAGCACAAAATTAATGCATAGGCATAAATAAACTCGAAAATAAATCTAAATGAGATTCAAAGTGGTCAACCAAGCCATTTGACTTAGAGTGACTAATGTAGACACCACCAAGTCAAAAGTCAATCAATCAAAATTTTGTCAAATTGAGCCATCCCAAAGGCTCAAACACAAATCTAAAAAAATCTAAATCTAATAAGGGTTCAAATGAGTTGATTAGGCCACTTTAACCCAAATAGACTCTATTGAGCTAAAATCAAATTAAACTTTCCAAATCAATTTAAATACAAAATTAAACTTAATATAACTTTTCTTTAAGTCCAATTTAACCAATTTGGCCAATAGACTCAAGTGAACCCAAATATGCCAAAATTGGCCTAATTAGACCAACTTGGGATAAACTTGAAATTAACTCAAAATGATTGAAACCAAATAGCCTCAAACATTCCAAAAAACACTTTGGACACCACTAGGGATTAGGAAATAACCAAAAATTGATTAACCTAGTAGACTCAATGTAACTCATCTAAGTTAAGTTGGGTCAACATAAGTCCAAACCCACTTGACCCAAACTATAACACTTCTAAACCTTACCAAATTTTAGTGAAATTTGGGCTGATATACCAGCCTACTTGCATTGAATTAAAGTAAAAAAAGGAAGAAGAAGAAAAAAGAATCAATAAAAAAATTAAAGAAGAAGCTAAAACCCAAGACCTCCCTCATCTCTCCACCATGCCACCTCAAACTTGGATCTATTAAATTGCCCAATCAAATAACCACCTCCTAAGTCAAAGATAGTAGGAAGATCTTATCCAAATCGAGTAACCAAGGAGAGAGGAGAAAGGGGAGAAGCATGGAAGTAAAAAAGAAAAAAAGAGAAAAGAAAATCCATAGTCACTAAAGAAGCCTTTTGTGCACACCAAATCCTCATCCTTGATTTTGGTATTAATGCAAGCATGTTTATAGCCACTTACAATCCCATTGCAATTAAATGACAACCTTAAAGCCATCATTAATGGTGAATTTTGTCCACCATTAAAAAGAGAAGAAGAAAAGCTACAACCTCTTTCTTTTAGCATTAGCTATCTTCAAAAAGCTCCTCTGAACTAAGCCAACACCTTCCCTACTCTTTTCCCACATTAAATCACTAAATTTGACAAAATTTTGGCATTCTCTCGTGGCCATTGGAGGATAGGGCAATTTAGAAGGGGGGAAAGGAGGAGAATCGCACGAAAGCTTCATCTCGGCTTATGGAAGGGATTCAAATTAAAAAATCCACTCAACGAAGGCTTGAGAGAGGAAATCAAACTAAACCTTAGGAAATCCTTAAGAATTTATGCTATGATGGAGAGTGGCTTGATCTTAGAAAAATCAATTAGTTTTCCCATGCATTTTCATTTTTGTACTTCCCTGGGGTGAAAGATAGTATTTTTCAATGAATATCATCAAAAAATTCCATCTATCGGCAAGCTCGAGGAGGAAATGGGGCAAAAATCCCATTTGCCCCTCCCTTTCATTCATCGACATGTAAGCAGATGGTCGATCAGCCATCCATCCCGTTTGATGGGGATGGACAGCCAAGATTAGGTCATGCATTATTGATTTGAATCCTATATAAACCCCAAAATTAATCTGGATCATCTAATCTCTAAATCAGATGATCTAAATTAATCTTTTTCTATGCTCAATCCACATTAGCATCGACATGGACCAATAGCTGGTTTACACATGTAAATAGAGCCCAATCAGGTAAATAGAACAATAGAAAATTTTTTAATTAAATAAATACTGAAAATAACTTAGAACTTCAAAAAATTATAAAAAATAAAATACTCAATCAAAAAATACAAATAAGGGCTTATTGGATTCATCTTTTCAATAAGAATCTTATGAATCTAAAATCATAAATTTTTATTAGATATTTTGGGATTAATAAAAGTTTAAATGATAATCAAAATTTTTTTATTAATCAATTGACCTAAAATTTTTAGGGTTTAAAATTGATACTAAGTCACCTACCATAACAATTTTAAGCATAGATGATGATTGGATTAAAAGTTACTAAAATTTAAAGTTTAAATATATAATTTTATGAAATAATTAAGTAACAAATCTAGAAAATTATGAAATTTTATCAAAATGGCTCAAACCATTATAAATAACTCCAATTAATCTTAGAAAACTACTAAAGTCCTCTGAAACTCATTAAACCCTAAAACCACCTAATTAGGGGATTAAATGGGTTAAATAATTCATTTAAATAAATTGAACTTAAAAATATAATAAAATAAATAAAATTTCTAAATTTCTAAATAAATCGTCCATAGATTCTCCTTTTAGAGAAGAATCTAATAAAATTAAAAGCCTTAATTAATTCTTAATATTTTTGCCTTAATTTGAGTTTAATTGGAAATATTAAACCTCAATAACACCTAAAATACAATCTAAAAGATGAAACTTTATGAAAATGAAATTAGCAAGGAATCCTACTTGCCATAAACATTTCAAAGTAAAATGACTTTTAGATTAGAAGTTATTAAATTTTCAAGTTATAGCTTAATTTAAATTAAATAGTAAATTAAAAATTAGAAAAATTATGGAAATTAATAAAATAAATTCAAAACACTTCCATTAACATTAGAGAATCTTAATAAAATATTATAATCATTTGAAACTATATAAGTCTAAAACTCTCGTAATTACGATTTCAATGATCATTAAAATCACTATTGATTGAATTTATTAAAGCTAAATTTTAATAAATTAAATATTAAGCTAAAATCATAAATAAAATAATACTTAAATCCTCATTAACCAAATCCTAAATTAAATTAAGCTAATATCACATAATCTTCAATTTAAACCAAATTAAATCAAAATCTAATCAAACATAAACTTAAACTTAATTAAATTAACTATATAAAACCTAATTTAAGTATTAATTAAATCTAAAATTAAACTTAACTAAGAGAACCTAAATCATCAAATCATTAATTATACCATTAATCTAATCATATAAAACTAAATTAAAAGCTTCAACAACTAATTAACTTAAATTAATTCAAATATTAATTAACCTGATAAAAAGATCATAATCTATCCATAATTAAACTTTGACTAAGTTAATCATGAATGAATTAATTAATCTATTAATCAAACCACTCAAGTAATCTTCAATTAAGCTTAATATTCACTGTCAAACTAAATCTAATCATTTAAATAAGTTAATCATTTAATTAAAAATCTAACTTAATTGATTATTAAACCATTGACTTAGAAAGGAGACAAAGCCTTAGGCTTCATTAAATTGTTATTAGAAATAGGCAATTTGAAAACTGAAGCTAAGTTTTATATCATAGATTCAGAAACATCCTTTAGTGCTCTTCTGGGTAGGCCCTAGATCCATGCGTGTAGAATGGTACCTTCTAGCCTCCATCAATGCATTAAATACACACAAGATGGAGTTTAACATATTATAAAAGGGGACATACAACCATTTTCTATCCATGAGATTCAGATCTATGAGAAGGCTACTTATTATTTACCTAAAAAAGCAAACTATCTTTTCAAAGGGTACAAGCCTTGGCCAGAAAAAGAAAAAGAAAGAAGAAAAAAATAAAGAAAAAGAGAAAGAAAAGAATGAAGAAAAGGATTAAAAAGAAAATAAAAAAGAAGAACTATTTGAAATAAAACACCATTAATACACAATGACTTAGAGTAAAGTTTCAATGAAGATTCAAGTGTACAAACGAAAGTCTCAAAATAAATAAAAAGAATAATCCCTGACCAAAGTTTGAAATCTCTTTAAAATCTGATAGTGATGTGGACCAGGTCCAACAGCTGAAGGATGAGTCTGAAATTTCTATGTATGAAAGGCTAAATAAACATGCCGGCACTTTAACTTTAACTCCTCTAATCCAAAATAAAATAATAGGGTTAGAAGTTAAAGTAGCCCCTAATCTTACTAAAAAAGTTGAAAAAAATTTAAAATTTTATTATGTACCTCCATCTTCAAGCATAGAAGAGGGTGTAAGTTTTAAAATGATAATTTTAATGAAATAATAAAACTACCTCTTAATTGGTATTTTGTGTATGTCAAAAACTCAATTAAATGTTGTTTAATCTCTTACAAGTGGACTAATGGTACAACTCAATGCCAAAAAAAGCTATGAGATACTAAATTCAAGAAACTAAAATCTAAAGCTGGTGTAGGGTTTGGTACCATAAGACCACTACAGGATGATGAATATTCTTAATGATAACTAACAATCATAAATCTGACCTTCTTTTCATGAGTCAATCTAATCCATTAGATGAGTATTATTTAGAGATGTCAAAAGGCCAAGATAACCTTCAAATTTGAGATGCATCACTAAAATTTGAAGAAATTAAATCCATAATTAATGAGTTAAGAGAAATAAATTTAGGAACAAAAATTGACAACGCCCCACATTTATAAGCTCACTTTTAAGAAAATCAAATGCCAATGATCTAATCAAGCTCTCTTAGAATTTAAGGATTGTTTTTCCAAAGTTACGATGAAATGTCTGGTCTATGTCCAAATGTGGTGGTCCATAAGCTCAAGCTTAAGCTCAGTTCCATTCCAATAAAGCAAGCCTCTCGAAGCATGCAATTGAATATTGAACAGCAAGTCATTATTTAAGTCAAGAAATTGATTAATGGTAGCTTTATTTGAGAAGAAATATATTCTTTTTGTTTGTCTAGCATTATTCCAATGAAAAAAAAATGATCAGATTTGCATATGTGTCGATCTCAGAGGCTTGAATAAGGCCTATCCCGAAGATGAGTTCTCGTTACCCATACCATTAACTCATGGTAGACATAGACTCTTTGAATGAAATCTTCTCCTTCATGGATGGCCCATCTAGTTATAACCAAATTATGATGTCCCCAGAGGATGATAACCACACAATGTTCAAAACCCTGATGGGGATCTTTTATTACACAGTTATGTCATTCGGTCTCAAGAATGCTACAACAACTTACCAAAGGGCTACGACCAAGTTTTTTGATGACCTCATTCACAATTAAGCGGAGTGTTACATTGATGATCTTGTCATCAAAACAAAAGAAAAAGAAAACCATCTTTATGACTTGAGAATTATTTTTTAAAGACTTTGCCACTATATTCTAGAATTGAATCCCTTGAAATACGCCTTTAGAGTGACGTTGGGGAAATTCTTGTTGCCTTATTGGCTCAAGTCAATGAGGAAGGCAAAGAGAATACCTTGTACTATCTAAGACGTAGGCTTATACTGGTGGAAATGTACTACATGCCAATCGAAAAGCATTGTTTGGCTTTTTTTTTTGTTGTCTAGAAACTAAAGCATTACATGCTTTCTCATAAAATAAACTTAATCTTACAAGTCAATCCACTGTGATATCTTTTGACCTGTCTAACAATATATGGATGTCTGGCACAATGGTCTATGATTTTACTATAATATAAAATAACATTCATTCCACTATCTGTCTTATAAAGGCAAGTTGTTGCTGACTTATTAGCAACACATCCACTTTTTGAAAGCTCTCCCTTGAATGATGATCTTCCTGATGAAAAAATAATGCCACTTTGGAACTTTATTTTGATTGAAAAATATCTTCAAAGAATGGCAAGGAGATGAACTCCACTATCTTAGGGAAAGCTAGAATTTGTCTAGTATTTATTACTCTAGATAAAGGGATGATGTAATATTCTTAATGTTTATTTGAGACTTGTATGAACAATGAAATTGAGTATGAAGCTCTAATAACTAGTTTGGAGTTAGCAATTCTAATGGAAAGAAAGGAAATAAAAATATTCAGAGATTTCCAACTAATAATCCATCAAGTGGGAAGAATTTAGAAAGTTTTGAATCTGAAACTTCATAACTACTATAAATATGCTATGAAACTACTTGGGTAGATCCCTATTATAACTTTATACAGAGTCAAATATGGGGACAATTGCACTGTGAATGCTCTCACAAAGCTTGTGATAGAGATTGCTTATCCAGTAAAAGAATTTATCCTTATAGAGGTCTAGAACTATCAGGTTCTATCTTCTATAGATTTATATTATATTAATATAACCAAAATTAAGGGACAATCGTCCACGCTGAAAGACATGAAAAGACTGATTGGAACTAGCCATTCATGTATTATCTACATGAAGGAAGGCTCCAATCAAACAAATCTTTAGCAAATCAAATAAAGAAGAGATCATTGTCAAATGCATTACTCAACAATATATTGTATTGATGGTCATTTGATCAGATATGGCTACATTACTTAGATAAAGATGAAGCTCAAAAGATCGTGACTAAGATGCATGCTGGATTGTGTGGTGCCCATTAGTCTAGCCCTAAAATAAAAAAAAATTGAAATACTTGGATATTATTGGTCGATGATGATCAATGATTCTATGATTATTGCACGTCATTATCATCAATGTCAAGTACATGGTGTCACCCTACATCAATTACCTAATGTGTTATATCCAATGGATGCCTCTTAGCCCTTTGAGTGTTAGGGCATAGACATCATAGGACCCATTGATCCTCTATCTACTAAAGGATGCCATTTCATATTAGCTATGGTCGACTACTGCTCAAAGTGGGTTGAAGTAGTTCCACTACAAAAAGTGATGGCACACAATGTACTGCACTTCTTCAAGGAACATGTTGTATATAAATTTAGTGTACCTCACCAAATCATATCTAATAATGATCTAGCATTTTGGACAACTAAAATAAATAATTTCACTAAAAAACATGATACTTATTGGAAGTATTCTACCATATATTACTCTTGGGCAAATGTATTGGTTGAAGCCTTCAAAAAAATACTTGTTTAAATTTTAATGAAAATTTTTTATGAAAATAAATGTTAGTGGCATGAAAAGTTGGTTGAAGTCTTGTGGGCTTGTCGGACAACTTATAGGACACCAACTCAATCGATGCCTTTTGCTTTAGTTTATGGGGTTGAGGTTGTTCTTCCCCTAGAAGTGTAGTTTCCCTCTTTGAGAATCAACATTAATAATTAAATCATGCTAGAACAAAATGCCCAACTTTGATTATAAGAGCTTGAATGTCTTGAAAAGAAAAGCTTGTAGGCCCAACCAAATCTCAAGCTCTACCAGTCAAAAATGATTCAAGCCCATAATAGATTAGTCCATCCTAGAACTTTCCAAGTAAACAGCATGGTCTTGGTTCTTCAATGGCCTATCTTAGCCCATCAAAGGATGGGCAGCAAATTTGAGCCAACATGGGAAGGGATGTTTGTTGTAGAAAAGGTTTATGAAGGGGGTTCATACTAATTAATTGATTGTAAGGGTGAACGTTCAATGCTTCCCATTAATAGACATTATTTAAAAAAAAGTATTACACATGACTATGTTTGAAAACAAGTTTTGAGCAATAAAATTTTATTTTATGCTGCACTTGTGTTGCTCTTTGACTTGAATTAAACTAAAAATGTTGGGAATGGAACACCATTCTAAGATGTCTTCCTCTTTAAGAGACTTGAATTTCCTATAAAAAAATTAATCAAAATCAAGAATTCCCAATATATTATTCTTTCTTGCTAGATTAGGATTATGTCCCCCAGTGGCATCCTTCTCAAGTTAAAATTAGTGTAATTTGGTTAGGAGTAAGTATCCATAGTGGCATCCTCTCCAACTAGCATCCTAGATAGGAGTAAGTACCCATAGCGACATCCTTTCTAGGAATCAAAAAATAAAACCTTTAGTACTATGTGCTTTGGAGTAAGTATCCATAGTGGCATTCTATCTCTCTAGTACGGCTAGATTAAGACTAAGTCCCCCTGGTGGCATCATTTTTTAGTTGAAATCAGTGTAGTTTGGTTAGAAGTATCCATAATGGCATCCTCTCTAACTACCACCCCTAGACATAAGTTAACATCTATAGTGGCATCCTTTATAAGAATCAAAAATAAAATCTTTAGTACGATGAGGTTAGGAGTAAGTATCTATAGTGGCATCTTATCTCTCTTGTACTGTTAAATTAGGTGTAAGTATCTCAAGAGGCAAATTTCACTAGTTCAAATTAGTATAGTTTGATAGGGTAATTATACATAGTGGCATCCTCTCCAACTACCACCCCTAAATAAGATTAAGTACATAATGGCATTCTTTCTAAGAGTCAAAAAAATAAAACCTTTAGCACTATGAGATTAGGAGTAAGTATCCATAGTGGCATTCTATCTCTCTAGTATGGCTTGATTAGGAATAAGTTCCCTAGTGGCATCCTTCTTTGGTTGAAATCAATGTAGTTTGGATAGGAGTAAGTATCCATAGTAGCATCCTCTCTAACTACCACCCCTAAATAAGAGTACGAATCCATAGTGACATCCTTTCTTAGAATCAAAAATAAAATCTTTAGTACGATGAGGTTAGGAGTAAGTATTCATAGTGGCATCCTTTTTAACCACCACCCCTAGATAGGAGTAGGTATCCATAGTGACATCCTTTCCAAGAATTAAAAACAAAATCTTTAGTATGATGAGGTTAGAGTAAGTATCCATGGTGGCATCCTACCTCTCTAGTATGGATAAATTAGGTGTAAGTATCTCAAGAGGCACCCTTCTCTAATAGAAATAAGTGTAGTTTGGTTAGGAGTAAGTATCCATAATAGCATCCTCTCCAACTACCACCCTTAGACAAAAGTATCCATTGTGGCATGCTTTCTAGAAATAAAAAAAACAAAATCTTTAGTACGATAAGGCTAGGAGTAATTATCCATAGTGGCATCTTATCTCTCTAATACGGCTAAATTAGGTGTAAGTATCCCAAAAGGCATCCTTCTCTAGTTGAAATCAGTGTAGTTTGGTTAGGAGTATGTATTAATTGTGGCATCCTCTCCAACTATCACTTTTAGATAGGAGTAAGTATCCATAGTGGTATTCTTTCTAGGAAAGAAAGTCTTCAAATATAGTATATCCTAGTAAAGACCCCTATGGATCCTCCCCTTAGGTTGTTTAGTCTTTAGGGCAATCCCCTTAGCTTGTTCCTCCAAGGAAGATATGAGTCCCTATTATTTATTTTTTATTTAGCCATGAAGGACAATAAAATTAAAATCTATTGTATTCATAATAAGAATAAATCCCATAGTGGCATATTTTTTTTGTTATCACAATTATATTAAAATTTTATTCCCTAGTGAGTCTCCTCCTTACAACATTTCCATTTCTTTTGGAGACTAGTAAATCTAGATTCTTTTGAGAATGAAATTTTCTTTAAATCAAAACAAGTCAAGGTGGCTCATGCTTATATTTCACAATCAAATTCAGAGTCAAAGCTATCAACCAAAATCAAAGCTAAACTAAAAACTCAAATTTCAAACAAAATTCAAACCTCTACAAGCTTTGTTGCTTGTAACCTCCATGGGATCTGTTGATTAGTCTGGTAAATGCTAATATATGAAGTGTACTCTAACTAGTCCACTACATATATTGGGGGTCTATTTGTTGACCTCATTTTTGGATGAGGTTGACATCATCATAATCATAGTAATTAAGATATATAATCTTATATTATAAGCTCCCTAATTAAATACTTAGGACATTACACTTAGTGACTAAGTGCATGACCAAATTAAAACTAATTAATAAATTAAGTCAAACATAAATCTAAAATTAAATCAAACTTAAAGTCAAACGCCCTAGGGTGACAACCTAGATTAGGCCCAGCCTAGCCTAAATGGATTCAATGAGCCCAATCACTTTTGAATTAAACCAAACCAAACTCAACAATAAATGAAACACATTTAAACTAAAATATAAATTCAATTGACCCTTAAATGAGTTAACAGATTTAATCACATTTAAACTAAAATATAAATTTGGGTTGAATAACCCACTTAACTTGTTTAAGCCCAATTTGGCCTAAGTCCAGATAAAGTTAAATAAAATCAAAATTAAATTAAATTAAATCAAACTAAAAGCACAAAATTAATGCGTAAGCATAAATAGACTAAAAAATAAATCTATGTAAAGTTCAAAGCAGTCAATAAAAATATTAAAAAATTCCACTTAGATTCTTCTTGAAATATCCACTCAACGAAGGCTTGAATGAGGTAATCAATCTAAACCTTAAGCAAACCTTAGGAATGGATGTTTTGGAGAAGAGTATCTTGATCTTAGGAAAATCTCTTAGTTTCCTCTTGGAATTTCATTTTTGATCATCCCTAGTGTGAAAGACATGTTTACAGGCAAATATTGCTAGAAAATCCCACCTTGAGCTTAAGGTGGACCCCTTATTCGGCAGGATGAGGGATTGGGCATCCATCCCATTTGATGAGGATGGACAGCCAAGATTAGTTCTTGCTTAATTGATTTGAATCCTATATAAATCTCAAAAGTAATTTGGACCATCCGATCTATAAATCAGATGATCTGAGATAACCTTTTTTTCTCGCTCAATCCACATCATCATCGACATGGACCAATAGCTGGTCGACATGTGTAAATAGAGCCCAATCAACACTAATTGATTTAAATAGAAAATTAGAGAATTTTTTAATTAAATAAATGCTAAAAAATCACTCATGATTTTAAAAATGATAAGAAAATAAAATAGTTGACAAAAAATTGCAAATAAGGGCTTCTAGGGTTCATATTTTCGAGAAGAATCTAGTGAATCCAAAATTCATAATTTTTATTAGATATTTTGAGATTAATATAAATTTAAATGATAATTAAATTTTTTTAATTAATCATACAATATTAATCAAATTGATCTGACATTTTTAGGTTATCAATTAACACTATGGCACACCTACCATAAATATTTCAAGCCTAAATGATGACTCGAATAAAAGTTATTAAAATTTAAAGTTCAAATATCTAATTTTATAAAATAATTAATTAAAAATCAATAAATTTGTGAAAAATTATCAAAATAGCTCAAACCAATATAAATAACTCCAATTAATCTTAGAGAAATATTAAAATCCCTTGAAACTCATTAAACCCCAAAATCACCCAATTAGAGGATTAAATAAAGAAAACTTAAAAAATCATAATAAATCAAAAAAAATTCACCTCTTTCAGAGAAGAATATAATTAAATTAAAAGTCACAATTATTTCTTAATATTTTAAGCTTAATTTATATTTAATTAAAAATATTTAAACCTTAATTACACCTTAAAAATACCTCTGATTAAGATGAATCCTTAGAGAAATGAAACTAGTAAGGAACCGCACTAGTCATAAAAATTTCAAAGTAAACTCACTTCTAGATAAGAAGTTATTAAATTTTTAAGTTCTAAGTCAATTTAAATCAAATAAGAAATTAAAAATTACAAAAATTATAGAAATTAGAAAAAAAAATTCATAACACTTCCATTAAGAATCTTAATAAAATATTATGATCCTTTGAAACATAAGTCTAAAAATAACTTAATATTAGGATTTAATAAATTATTAAAATTAGGATTTAATAAATTATTAGGATTTAATATTAGGATCTTAATAAAATATTAGGATTTAATAAATTATTAAAATTAATATTGTTTAAATTTATTAAAGCTAAATTTCAATAAATTAAATATTAAACTAAAATCATAAATAAAATAATATTTAAACCCTCATCAACCAAATCCAAAATTAAGTCAAGCAAATATCAAATAATCTTCGATTTAAACCTAATCAAACATAAACTAAAACCTAATTAAATTAACTATTTGAAACCCAATTAAGTATTGATTAAATCTCAAATTAAACTTAACCAATGAACCAAAATCATTAAATCAATAATTATACCATTAATCTAATCATATAAAACCAAATTAAAAGCTTCAACAACTAATTAACTAAAATTAAATTGAATCTTAATTAACTTGATGAAAAGACCATAATCAATCTGCTCAAATATTCTTCAATCAACCCACTCAAATAATCTTCAATTAAGATTAAAATTCATTGTCCAACTAAATCTAATCATCTAAATAAGTTAATTATTTAATTAAAAATCAAACTTAATTGATTATTAACCCATACTTATTTAAATGAATAACTTAAAGTATTAATTAATCAAATCAATTGAACAACAACTAACCTATAATTAAATCAAATAATTAGCCAAGATGATCATTTTAGGCTAATAATAATGAAACTAAGCAGTCACTTATATAGCTTTGAATCAATTTATCATTAAGTAAATTAAGTTTCTTAATTAAATTTTGAATCAAATTAATCATTTATTAAAGTAAAGGCTCAAATAATCATTAATCTAATAATAATTAAAATTAATTAAACACAAATCAATTCATCAAACTTCTAATTAGGATTAAACATTAATCAAGTTAATAATGAAACTCCAAATTAACTTAGCTCATCATTTGATTGAACTAGATTAAATTTAATAAGTGTTTCAAAACTAATCCTTAAATCAAGCTTAACTTAATTCAAACACTTAATTAAATTCATTATCAAGTTTTAATCAAAATAATCATGGTTAATTAAATCAATGATTAATCTATAATTAATTTAATCAAATCCTGTAGTCAAGTTAATCACACAATTAAGTTAATCATATTGAACCTAAATAATCCTTAATTTAATTAAATCAACCAACCATCTAAGTTAAACCTAATACGAACAAATTAATTTAGATAAGATAAGCCAAGATAATTATTAATTAAACTCCAACTACATCTAGTAAATCAAATTAATTATGAATATCCAATTAATCATTAGTCGAATTTTAATCAAGTTAATCATGATGAAATTAAAAAATCTAATTAAATCAATCATTTAAACCTAACTTTAAATAAATAAATAAAGTAACCCAATCAATTATGAAAATCCAACTAATTTAGTTAACTATATAAATAAAACTAACCAAATTAAACCTTCATTAAGCATTGAATCTCAACCATATGATCCACTTAAATTCAATGAGCAACAATTTAAATTAAACTTTAAATTCAAATAATTATAAATCAACTCATCTTGACCCAATAATTGAATATTAATCAAATTAATCACTTAATCAAATCAAACAAAAGTAAGGTAAACTTTACTCAATTTAATATATAACCAAATTAGATCTAATTTAATCTATTTGAATAAGATGAATTAATTAACCATTAAATATCTAAGTTTAATAATCAAATTAAACATGAACTACTAATTAAAGACATTAACCAAATCTAATTAACATGACAAATGAATCAAATTAAATGAAACTCTAATTATAAATAATCAAATTTAATTGAAACCAAAGCAAATATTTAATTTACTTAATCTAAGAAAACTAATAAATAAATAAACCTTAATCAAATCAAATAAGTATAAAGTTAAACATAAACTCCAAAAAAATTAAATCATATTAAATTGATATAAACTCCCAACAACATCAAAATAAATTAATCAACATAAATTTAAATACACAATAAAATCTAATAAATTTAACAAATCATAATATTATTAATTGAGGTTTAAAAATAAATTCCAATATTAATCAAATTATAAGTTAATTAAATTAAAAAAACATTAAACAATTTAAATTTGATCAAATTAAATGAAAATATAAAACCATTGAAATGATAATGAAACTAATTCAATCAAAATAATTTACATTGATGAAACCTAATGAGTTTAACAAAACTTTAAAACCCAAAGAAAAGGATTAAACATTAATTGAATTTTCAAAATTAAATTAGACTAAATTAAAACTCAATAAATCCAAAATTGAATACCAATAATCAAAACATATAAAATCAAATAACCTCAACAAACAAAATCTTTGAAGTCTAAACTAAATCAAACGAACATTAATCAAATTAAATACAATTCAATCAAATCCATCAAATAAATTCAAAAGAGTTAATTAAGATGCATAGGTTCTTAGTTTGACCCTTATAATGGATTTTCCTCTTAGAGTGGAGATTCCATTATAATACGATTAAGATGTTAAGTAGAATGGGCTCTGCCCAAAGCAAAATTTATTTTATTCATTATTCCTTAAAACTTAAATTCAACTTAAACACAAACGAATAAACCTAAAATTGAAATAAAAATCAAAACCAATTAAATCATTTAAATTAAAACCACCAATTATAAAATTGAACAAACTTTGAACTCAAATAAAAACTTGAATCTAAGAAGGCCTAGTGCAACCATACCACACAAGCCCTTCTTTTCATAAACTAGATTATTAGTTCATTGACCTTAGATTTAGATTAGGCTGAAGATTTTTGATAATTTATGATGTGGTATGATATTTTTTTTTTATTTTATGGTCTAATATTTTAGACTAGATGGCTAGGGTTGCTTGCTCGTAGTCTAGATGTTAGGGCGTTATTTTTAAGCTTATATTATTTTCTTCAAGGGGTTATGCTTAAAGGGACTGCTATCATAATATAGATTAAATATTGTTTACTTACAGGTGCAACTTAAGTCCTTAAGCATAGCCTAATAGGTTAGGTGGGTTTCATAGTCATTGGTGCTAAGTCGTATGTTTACATTCTAATTGTTGGTGAGCTATTTACTTTTTATAACCTTTATTTTAAATTCCTTAAGAATTATTTTATAATTTAAAATATAATTTAATCCTTAAATTAGAATATACGTGTTTAGGATTAGCATGAGCTAACAATACCTATTTGATGGTCCCCTATGGAGCATAAAGAGGTCCTTGAAAAAGGTAAAGATCCTGAAGTCAAATGAAGACTCGATAGTTTAAATTTATAGTTCAAGGCCGGGCTATATAAAGGTAGAGCTCAGCTACCCACTTTTTTTTTCTATGGTGACTCGGCCACACCGACCTATTTAATTTAATTTATTTGACTTAATTTATTTTAGGGTGTGCAACAGAACTGCATACTTTTCATAGGTTTCTTTTATGATTTTTATGTGTTGTGATGAAGCCTAGATGCATTAGGCTTCTAAAAAAAATTAAATTCTCCACCTCATTAAATTAATTTAACTCAAATATAAATAAATAATTCATAACTTCAATATAAATGAAGCCCTAGACATTAAAAACTAAAAGCAGCCATAAATAATTAGATTTTGTGAACCATGTCAGCATATTCTTCATACTTCTTGAATTGGACACTTCACCCATTGCACATAATGGGGCATCTGACTTATGAGGATGACCACCCTTCTTAAGAAAGTATTCCTTCTCTTATTAATTTCGACCATACTATTTTTCTAATTGTATTTTATGTTAGTCATGATTTGCATGATTAAAGCCTTTAAATAAAATTATGAGTCAAAATACATAAAAATTAAAAATTATTATATTACTTAGATGCATAATATACCAATCATTATCTTGGGGTTAGAGAGTGAGTTTAGACTCTTAGCTTTCTTTTCTAAGTATAATATCCCAATCATCTTGTATAACATAAGATTAGACTCATGATTTTAAATCACTTGGGTGGTGTTAGTTAGCAACCCTTCTAGGCAGGAAGCAAATCCAGAAGAGTCAAGATAAAATTATTTTCTCAAGTGAGAAAGAGAATAGATAATTCCTAAATTCACATGACTAGAGTAGGTCGAGCCTCTAACTTATGTCAGAAGCTCTTTTAGACTTACGTGTTGAAGCATCTCATTTGATATGAGAGTAGTCTTATACTCTTCAGCATTTTTGTAGTTTTGTGTTTTCAAAACACAAGTCCTAGATTTCTAATAAAATGTCAACTCAGAATCTCAAAAATTTTGACTTCAAAAATGTAAAGTTCAATTATAAGATAGTTGAATTGCTTACTATACTTCTCAGCATCTAAAAGAATTTCTTACTTATTTCTTATTAGCGTCTAAAAAGAGCTCTTCCTCCTTGAAGCGTTCTCTTTTGAATTTCCAAATTAACCATCATTTTAAGACAAACTTTGAAATCCATATAGAGAGATAAAAGTCAACTTTTTTTAATCAAGAGTATTTTTAAGAGAATTTTCTTCTCTTCTAAGATGTAATTAACTATAGGGCTTGCCCTTATAGGGAACTATGAACCTAGCATAAAAATAACATTATTCTACTTCTCTACGTAGTTCGTGAGAAAGATCTCTGGTACAGTCATTAGCCTTAAGAGTTCTTATTAAAAAATCAAACCTATTATAGAGTAATATGTTTGTCTTTCAAAATAACATATTTGTCCCTTAATGAAGCATTTGATTGCCTAAATAAGAACCCCCAAGATCTGTGCGGTGTTCCAAATAAAATTTTCACATGCCTTTCTTTAAGCAACTTATTATGTTCACTCTATTTTGAAGGAGTCTTCTTCATACTAGGTAGGTCACTAGACTCTAACCATCTAACTAGGGTGATCTTTCCTTGTATTTTCTTTGTTTAGAGCGAGTCTTCATAAGCAAGCGGACCACTTGTATATTAGAGATTTTTTTGTTTTTATTTTTTTTTTTTTTTTTTCAATCCATCTTAAGATTAAATCTAACATATAATTTAATCGAGGTTTAAAAAATCTATACTTGATAGTGATTTTATTAATGACTCAACTATCAATATACATTCTTTTGTCTGTCTTCTTTCTTGGGGGTTAATAAGGTCAGAATTGTAGTGGGACTAGAACTTTCTAGTTCAAAACATTTCTTTAATAGCTTCCCACCTTATCTTTTGAGTTATACATGCTTAGTGAAATTCATTTTATAATGGGGAAGGTTGGGAACTTATGAACCTAGGTTTAAGTTAATGGCATGTTGAATGGTCCTATGAAGGGGTAATCTACCAGGTAACACTTTAGATGCAACATCATTAAACTCAAAAAGTAGATTAGAGACCATAGTAAATTTGTAGGACTCACCAGAACAAGATGTTAATTCTTTCACATGTAATAGATTGATTCCAAATCTAATAGTTTTTATTATTGAATTTATGGAAGTGAGTAGAATGGAGGTGCTAGAATTAGGATCCAAATTAATAAAACTAACCTTAGTAATAGGATTCCCTATGATAGTCAATTGAAATTTATCACATTTCTTCAAAGTTGGTTTGGGTTATAATTCTAAGCTAGTTTTATGAGGTTTTTATATCATAATGAATCATATTTATCTCAGATAACTAAGATCTACTTAATAAAACATGAGAAATATTCATAGAAAGGGAATCACAATAAATTTGATCTTCATAACAACCAATCTCTATAGAAAGGTGACATTAAGATAGGTAGAAATATTTGGTTAGCCACCCAACTATATGAAAAGGTTCTAGATGTAGTTCAACTTTTAGGTTGGTTCTAGTGATGGTGTAGGTTGAGATGACATTCATTGCACTTCCTTCATCTATAACTAATTTATACTTTTTTCTCATTATATATAACATACAAATTAAAAAAATTCTTTCTTCTCCAATATTTTATTTAAATTTTAGTTATAATCAAACATCACATTACATTTATTTGAGGGTCATTTAGAAACTCTAACTCTTCATCACAAAGGGTGTATTTTCATTAACTTCTTCCATGCCATTATCTATAAAATTCTTAATTTTTTTCTTAAAAAAATGAATTTAATCATATGATCATTTTTATGACGTTTGAAATAAATATTTTCTTGGTGCTTTTAGAACTCCCATTAATAAGAGTCATACGTAAATGGACTGGGACAACATGTGAGGTAGGTCTAGCAGTAGTCCTACGAGATCAAGTGGAGAGGGGTTATCCTTTTGTTATAGAAATGAACATGTATTTCTTTTAGTTTTCTATTAATAAAGTATAATGAAAAGCCTATTTTAGAGTTTAAGGGTCAAATAATTCAACTTTATTCCAAATGTTCACCTTAAGTCTAAAAATAAGTTTATTGGCTAATTAATAATCATTATGAGCACAATCAATTTAATCAACTAAATCTTCAAAAGTGTTTAAATATTTAGCTATAAAGAGACTATTTTGCTTTAAAGTTGGTAATTTCCATATAATTTTTTATCATGGTGCATAGGATAGTATCTGGATTTTAACTTCATTATTTCAGTCCAAAAGGTGGCACATCTTATCCTTTATTATTTATCTAAAATATTAGCCTAATAAATTTTAGGATGTCCAATTAATTTTATTTTTTGCAAATGCAACCATCTGATAATCATCCATCTTATATCAATAAAAAAAAGTCATTTAACTATATTAACTAATCTAAGAACCTATTGGGGTGATGGGTGCCATCATATGTCGGGCTTCAACTTTGAACCTTATAGAGGGATCATCAAATTCATTAGTATTCTTATGATAATGGTTTTTCTTACCTAACTTTCTATAATTGGATTGTCTCTTACATGTTCAAGCTTATTCTTGCTCTAAAAATAATTATCATATTTTAAGGATGCACCATCATTTTTGATAGGTCTAATTGGATTTCTATTATTTTATAGATGATTAATATAACTTGCATTTGGACTTTCAATTCTTGCATTTAAGTTATAACTTTCTCAAATAGTTCTCTAGTTATTATCATTTTCATAAATATTAAGATCCACTAAATCAACCATTCTAGTTAAATTTTTAAATTTTCTTTTGACAATTTCATTTAAGTGTTATGATATGATTTTTTAAATTAAGATAGAAATGAGAGAGAAATGGATATAGATGAGATAGAGTTGAAGACTAGTTTAGATTGGGATAATATAGGATTATGAGAAAGATCACTTTGGAGAATGGGTTTAAAGTGAGAGAAACGGTAGGAAAAAAATTAAAGGTGATTAGCTTAAAATATATCCTTATGATATGGAGTAGATGGTTAGGTTAGGTGGCATTTGTGAGAGTGTCAAAGAGTAGAGAACAAGATTAGTTCTTAGCTTTGTCTAGTTTGGAAGAGAACTTTAGGTGAGATTTTAGAATGGATGTGAGATTTGCATTGGGTGTTGGATGGTCTTAGAAGATGTTAATGTTGTGGCGAGAAGTATGAAATATTTTTATAGTAGAAAATAAATTAAAATAACTGCTTATCATATTAAAGAGAGGTCAAACTTAAGCCAGCAAGTACCAAACTAAGAAAAGTGCTATACTTCACTCAAAATATATCACTAAACAAATAAAATTATAAAGTATTTTAGTCTATATTTATAGGCATTGCAAGACTTTAAGACTAAAACTTTTGAAGGAAAAATGGATGGGAAAAATGGAGGGAAATGAGGGATTTGTAGCCATTTATGAACGAAAAGCTCATATCACTTATTGTTAATGTCTTCTTCATGCCATTACTAGCTATATAAGCTTCTAGATAATGAATAAAAATATTGGAATATAAATTACATTCAAAATATTCTAAATTATGCGCTCTTAGTTGGGCTTTTACTTTGGTGTCGGGCCTACTATTTTATCTCTTCCTAAGGTTACAATCTTAGTTCTTTTGGTTGGCTTTTAATTTGACTTTTTTTATCCACATGACTTTTTTTATCTACATGATGTGAGACATCATATAAGGCCTTACTTAATCTTAAAGAAATGTCATTCAAAACCTTATTCTCACTCTAAAGGTCTCAACTTATCCCTTGTACCTTCTCATTGGTTTCAAAATATACTTCCATCCAATTTGACACATCAATCTAGAACTTCTCTTTCACACTCCGATTGACCTCAAAAAGCCATTGTTGAATGTGTTTCCTATATACTTATCTTATGCACGTGAAAAAATATTGCATGATAATTAAGGACAAGAGATTCTGAATTAGTCCTCATGGATGACCCTCATCATTAACCTTATTACCCAAATGCTTTATCATGACACTCCATAATCCCACATACTTAAGGTATGTTGTGGTGAGTGAATTTTGTTGCAATATCCTTATTTCTCTTAGCATAGTCAATATCTTAAACTCGGTAAGGATAAGTGGACCTCCCTACATCCCTTAGAGATCTCTTCCTCTTACGAGCACCTAATAAATGTTCCTCCATGATTGCAGCCTTAGCAATAATTTATTGAGCCACAATCTACTCCACATTATGGGTGACTTGTATTCTTTCCTCCACTATCATCATTGCCTTTGATGTTGCATCATCTACTACCTCCCTCTCCATGGCCTCCCTTTTCATTTACAAGGTTAGCTCAAATTTCATCATTTCCTGAGAACCATAAGTCTAATATGCTTTGGAATATAAATAGAAAGGGAGGTGATCAAGTGCTCAATGTAGATAGTATTTCACTCAATTTCAGTTATTTAAATAGATTATATAAAGTGAAAGGGAGAAGTGTGATGCCTCATTTATCATATCCAATTAAGATCACCTATTTATCACTAATACTTCTATTATACCTAGCTAGACATAAAAAATGGCCAACATTAATTGTTCTTTACCTCATGCTAATTCTTCTGTTTTTTCTCCGAGAAGCCTAAACTAGGCAATCAATGATTGACATGCTTCATGGCCATGAACTAAGGCATTATCAAATGGTCACCATCAATTATCTCCATTCTTTCCATGGCTCAAAAATAATGATTGGATGCATTAACTATAAACCTCAAAAGTTGAGGATGTTGTAAAGAATCTTATAAATAAAGAGAGAGAGATGATTGTTATGGATGAAAGGGATTTTCACTTTTATTGGATAGTAAATTTTGAATAATGGAAGTAAGCACATTCCATTAAACAACTTATTTTACACCTCTTTTGCATGAATTTTCATTATTATTATTATTGTTATTTACATGAGCATTGTCAAAGAACAAGTATGAGTTTTCATTATTATTTTACACCTCTTTTGCATGAGTTTAATTTTTGGTTACACACTAGGTGCACATGCATTTCTTAACGACCATGTCGATCTCATTGAGTGATCTAACAAGTATAATAACATGAATTTTAGTAAAACTAAATGGTAAATATGATTTGTTTTAGTCACTGCATAATGAATTATATCAACTAAAGGTAAGGGATAAGCTCTTTTGCTCTAAATCAAATGAAATAAATTTTTAAATATTTCTATGAATTAAGAGACAAAAAAAATATTAAACAAAATTTTTATTACTTATAAGACAAACAGTGTCTTCATATATTTGACTTTATAGCAATTTAATAGAATGGGAATGTACCATCTCGAAGGCAAAAAAAATAATTCCGTGTGAGTGATGAATGTGACGCTAAACTCCCATGAAATTAATCACAACATCTCCACTCACAAGATGAATAAGGTGTTAGGTGAATACCCATTGCAAAAAAAAAAAATAATAATAATTCCGTCTAACCAACAAATAAATGAATCAAACAGCACCGAAAGACATTTCAAATGATTAAAAATACCTTTCAAATCAAGTCAAACATCCAATTTAAGCTTAATTTTGAGAAAGAATCAAACCAACTTATAATCCGGCTCAGCTCAAAAAGAGATTTAAACAAACATGTTTGAGCTGGTCTTCATTAAAAAACAGACCAACTCGTCATTAATAGCATGAAAACCTTAAATGTATTCGATTCAGTCCAAACTCTACACAGTTATTATAGAAATTAAAAAGAAGAGCCATATGAGAGGGCTGAAATTTTTTCATTAAGAGATTATGCTGCTAATATTAACATAAATACAAGAAATACTACACGAAAATATTAGGCATATCTATATAACATGAACGGTAACAGATCTCCATAAAAAAACCAATAGTAAAGCAAAGATGACCAGTAAAGCCAATCTCCTCATATAAGCAATCATAGCACCAGCCTTCCAAATATTTGATGGCGAGAAAGAGCTTGTAATTTTTTCATGAGAACTATAACTCAATTTTGGCTGCGTCAGCCTCAGCTTAGCCTTGCCTGCATACAGTAAAAATGTAAGGTAACTCATCAGAAGAGTCGCAAGAAAAAGAATAACTCTAGGTAGATGCTTTATGACAATTACCGTGAATCAATATATCCTTGAGCTTCTCAGCATTTTCTTCCCCAATAGCCATTTGTGATTCCTTCGTTATCTACAAACCAAAATCATGATTTTTTAATACAATCAAATTTAGTTTTAACTATATTTTTCTTTAAAACATGTGCATTTCTTACCTCTTTAATTTCCTTCTTCATACCGTGATCACCATTACCATTAGATGATTCTGTTCCTTGGCATTGTAGTACTCTAACAACCATTTTTTTCTGCAATCTTAACCTTCTCTTTGCCACACCCTGCATTGCTGGCGTGATATGATTCTGCCTTTGCTTGTCCGATCCAATTCTATTACTCTTTCCAGTACGGTAGAGACCATCAAAATTGCCAGTAAAGGTCTCCTGTCTGATTCTGTCACCAGGAATGGTAAAATCACTCTGAAGAGATCTTGCACCGGAAGTCAATGGGAAAATATCAGCCCCACCTGAGTTATATTGCTGAAACATAGTTTGATCCCAGAGCACACCATACTGGAGTCCTGTTGCTGAACTTTCATGATGCGGAACAGAAGCCTGTAAGCTCTGCTTCTCACTAAGCCCGGTATAAGTGCCTCCCTGTGAATCAAACGAATGTTTGTTATAGATCTTTACTTTAGCATAAAAAATTTAGATTAGAGGGCATACTAACCACCTGCTGTGATACCAACTCGCTGTTATAAACTTCACTGCTTGACACAGACTCCCTCGCTAAACCTCGAGAATCTTCTTTCCCGCGGACTGCTTTAAACTCCGCTGTATAGTTATGTTGAGCATCATCTTCAATATATTTATCCTGGCGTGCAAGCATTGTGTTCAAGACCTCATCAATATGGTCCGGCTCATAGCCAATGTTGTACACCGACCAATCTGTGTAGGGAATTGGAGAAGCTACATTTGGGTAACTTTGATCTACAGTTTGCTCGTCGTAAGGGTCACAGAACTGTTCTAAAACATTGATTAAGGGATCAACCTGACTTCCGCAAAATTGAAAGACAAGTTAGAAACATTTAACATAAGAAATAAATCAAATGATTAAATGATGAGAATTTCAGTCCACAACTCCGACGGCTAAAGCTTAAATTACCCTCACCGTTGCTACAGTTGCTTCAGTATTATTATTAGCAACATCAAAAGTTGTGAAAGCATTAAAATGACCATCTTCTGGCTCCCTTATTGGATCCCTCGAGCAATCAACTTTCTCAGCAAGCCACTTCAATTTCGCTGCTGATTTCTGCTTAATAGTTTCATTCAAAGATTGTGACGATGGTTCACCACACAAACCAAGCTCAGTGGATGCCTGTTCTAAAGTTGCTGAACCATCCTCTATTTCTTCTGAAATAAGCTGCACATCAGCTGGAGAAGACTTTAAGTTGGTCTGAGAATAACCGCCATTCACCATTCCATCATCATTACAATTTAAGCTTTTGTCTTCTGGTTTCTTGAATAACCGATAAAGCATATAGCCACCCTATAAATATTAGAAGATTAGACTAGACAACAACGCAATCAACGGAGTTTTACAATAGATTTAACTTCGAAGCAACCAAAGGAATCCATGAGAAACTCTATAGTACACATACTATGGAATGGAGATTAATACATACAAATCTATCCATCAATGTTGCTTAAAGGTCAACATTTTTCATTATATTTACAAAGAATAACCTCCACCAAATTCTCTATAAAAACATTGAAGGTGCCAAATAGTCACTCCATTAGTAAAATGAAAAACCTTTGAAAGGGGGGTATGTACCTTTGTAAGGGGGGTATGTACCTTAGTGCTCTATTCTAAAGAATAATTTATGACTACCTAAATAAACCTTTCATTCCAGCTCTTCAAATGAAAATTAACTAAAATTGTTCAAACTTCTTTTTGGAGAAAGATTAAGTGTCAAAACACAAATTTAATGTAGACAGCTTTCAATCCCAAAATATTGATACAATTTTCAAATTTTTCACCAACAAAACACGTTACCACAACACCTTTTAAAATATAAATAAGATAGCATTTAGCTGAAATATATCATCACTGCTACAAGAACAACAACAACAACAAGCCTTTATCCCACTAATCATTTTTCTCCATTGTGTCCTATTAAGTGTCAAATTTTCATTTAATTCTAATAAACTAAAGTCATTTTATATACATACTAACCAAGCCTTTTTTGGTCTATTTCTACCTTTCTTAACATAAAGCGCATACAATACATCTACTCTCCTAACTGGGTCATTAGATGACCGACGTCTTATGTGGCCAAACCATCTAAGGTGCCTCCCTCAATGTATCAAAAAAAGAAGAAAAAAAACTAGTGTAGAGAAACCTAATACCAGGTAAACCATGGCATCTACATTGGAAAAAAAGGTAAGAATCCTTTGGGAAAGTATCATTTATCTTCTTGAAATCCACATAAATGTATTTCTTTCTAATTGAATTCTTTACTATAACTATAATTGAAATCCATTCGGAATAAAGGACTTATTAAATGAAACCAGCTTTCACAAGTTTTACCAGGCTACTTTAATTTCTTTAATTTATTCAATTTCTTCTAAGAGCTTGCTTTTTTTTTTTTTGCTTTGTCTTTATTGTCAAGATTAATGTGTACCTAAAGAAAAAATGTTTATATTTATTCACAAGATCTTGAATGGCTCCCAAGTAAAAAACATCCATACAATTATGCAAATAAGATATAGATTTAGTTTTGAAATTATCTTCATAAAGCAAGTTGAAATGAAATATCTTCTTTGATAGCTCTGCTCCATTAACAGGTTCTGCAATCATGCCTTCATCTTCTTTTGTATAGCAATGTTATCCTTTTCAATGAAAAAATTAAGAGAGCATTTCAGGAGTAGATCAAATCTCCTCATATTAAGATAAGCTTGAGGAAGGGAATTTGACTATGAGATGCCTGGTGGACACCACAACTTTAAATGAATCAAGTAGTGATCATCCAAAGATGAAATTGTAGGTGTTCTTAGTGATCATCCAAAGATGAAACTGTAGATTTTATTAGTGATCATCCAAAGATGAAATTGTAGGTGTTCTTATTATCATGACATCTACCATAAGACATCTAAAATATTGTTCCTTTTAGAATACACCTCTCCTGAATATAACCAATCGCCTATCAGATGGTTAGAAGTTTCTAAAACTAGATCCCATCCTTTCAACCAAATCAAGGAATAAAATGTTGATAGAACTTCCAAAATCAACGCGGATCAGCAATGCCTAAAAATAATGAATGATTATTGAGGAAATGATTGCATCATCAAACATGTTTCTATATAATGGCAAGTCAGTACATAAGAAAGATATAAGTGGGGTTGAGGAAGAATAAATGAAATGACCCTCATATTGAGTGGGCATCTTCAAATTAAAATAAAGTTGTCTCGACTCTAGTTCTCCTAGTGATGGCATGCATTATGCCAATACTTTTTTATCCCAATAGAAGTCCTCTTTAGCTGGCTATTTAGAATGTAACAATCGACAAGGAACTCCTTACAATGACACCCTTTAAGTAATTTTTCCAACACATATTTAAAAACTCTCGACTCTATGCCATAGACTTAATCATTGCGACATTGATTTGTCTCAACTTTTAGTCGATTTACTCATAAGTGTCAAACATTTAGTATTCCATATTTTAAATAGTCATTATGACGATGGATAATGGCTGACTAAGTAGAAGAAGACAAACATTGGTATACCTTGTAGGAGGAAAGGATAATCGATTCCTCCTAATATCAATGAGTGAGTGTCTTCTATAATTTTTCACAAGATCTACAAAATCAATCTTTTGAACTTCTTCTCAAATATAAAAAAACAAATTGTGTACTTTTTTGAGGAAGATGATTCTCTCATGGGACATTCAGTTTCCTAGGTGAACTCTTCTACGCGAGTATGTTGCTTTTCTCAATAGCTATTTCACACCCTTCAATGGATTTTTGGCTACTAATAACTTAAAAGTTCATAGCAGTAATCCAAGGATTAATGCAATCTTCTCCTAGAATGTCATTGTTAATGATTTCATAAGATGCCCCATGTAATCTCCGAGGCTCTCCCATTCTTTATGCTTGATCTAAAAGGGCAACTATGAAGTTTGCAATGGCCCTTTTTATGCTGAAAATTGGGTGGAGTATGAGTATGAAAACCCCTCAAGTATGTTAATAAGCTAAACTATTGAACCACCTTCATGTGAAGTAAAGGCGCTTGTGAATATTCTTCCCTCTGTAGCATTTAAGATGTGTTAAATAAAGAAAAAATGTTCTTGAAATTATCTAAATGTTTCACTAGATCCACAATTCCCTTAAACATTTCCCATTGAGGAGCTTTGAATTTTAGAATGACAAACTCCTCTAAGACTTCAGGAGTTAAAAAAAGGTTTATACAGATAATTTATAAGATTAGCTAGACAAATCAAAGCACCTTTGATGATAACTATTTTAATTGTATTGCAAGATTAAGGTTATTGAGTCACAAGGACTAAAGAATATTTTAACATAATATTAATTTCCCTTGTGATAGTAAATAAATGCTGATGTATATCATCAAATCATGCATCAATTTATTATTGAACGATGAAAGCATTGTCATTCGATGACTTGCCAACATGATGTTCAAAATGAACAATACCAACATGAACATAAGATTATATTTGGCTATTGTTGTTCTTGCCATCAACCATATCTCATTTTCCCCACTATATGGTAGAGTGATTCCCAGAGACAATGCCAAAGACATGAACAATGAAAATTCATTCTCTATTAAGATGAGAGAAATCTTACCACTACAAGGGCTAATATTAGAGAAATAGGTGTACCTAATACTCACCAAGGAGATTGGTTACAATGCAAAAGAATAAGCACAAAAAGAATAAAATAATGTTTAAGCGGCTCAAACTTGAGACCTATGTCCATTATACTAGGAGCTAAAAAAATTCTTTAAAAATCCAGAAAAAAATATAATATAAGAACATAAATATCTTAGAAAACTTTTAATGTAATGATAATTCAAAGTGGACCTATAATTGATAAGCATGTTGTATGCCCGTCAACTATCCAAGGGCTAAAATTTGAGAAATGGGTGAACCTAATACTCTCCAAGGAGATGGTTACAATGCAAAAAAATAAGCACAATAATAATAAAATAATGTTTAAGTGGCTCAAACTTGAGACCTATGTCCATTATACTAGGAGCTAAAAAAATTCTCTACAAACAACCCAGAAGAAAAAAAAATAATATAAGTACATAAATATCTTAGAAAACTTTTTAATGCAATGATAATTCAAAGTGGATCTATAATTGATAAGTATGTCGTATGCCCATCAACCGCCCCCTTTTCCTTCCAAATCCTATAACATTATTTTTTATTAACTTATCTAATAATCTAATGGTGCATTTTATACAAATTAGTTAATACACCCAAAATATCTAACTCAACGATCAACCACTTAATCTACCACTTAATCTTCAATAAATGTCACTCTTGCCATTTCTTTAGTATAATCATTCATTATATCCATTCAGATTATTTCACAACCATCCATGAATTCTCATTTCAGCTAGAATTAACTTAGCTATTAATGTTTTTTTTTACTAGACAATAGTCGAATTCATACAACCTAGTTAGTTAATTTTATAAATTTATCTTTCAAGCTGTCATGATATAATTTTATCGCATAACACTCCTCAGTAATTGTTTCATTTTAAACATCTAAGCATAACTCAAAAAATCATATCATCATCATTTTATATAATACATCCAAGAAACTTAAAACTATCACACAAAGGAGGTACTTTTTTTTTTCTTTTCTTATAGTCAAGTTTAGTAACAATGTAAAGATACAACATAGCATAAATAAATCGTCTGCAAGTACGAGTTTAGCCATGGGGAACAAATAAAATGCACAAACAAACCTAAAGTTCTCTCTATTTTAAGTAAACTGTAAGGTTTAACTAATAATTTCTACCATAAACATAGATGCAGACGCACACAAACAAATGGTGTACCTGTTCCCCGCACTCAAATTCTGGTTCGGTAGTACGATACTCATGCATAATCCAGCAAGTGCGCAATCCTTTAGGGGCCCGGCCGCGATGAAAGACTAAGGTTTTCTTCATCCCGATGACTCCAGGAAGCGGTGCCGTACGCGACCGGATGACCCGGTCCTTACCAGTAGCCTTCCAGTAACCAGCCCCTGTCGCCCGGTTGGACCGATGGCCATTAGGGTACTTGCGATCAATAGGCGCAAAGAAGAACCACTCATGGTCATCGGATCGGATCAAAGATTTATCTGCAAAAATACCTAAAATCCATCAAGTTCAAATATTTTTGAACCCGAGAAGAAAAAGAAGAACGGGTAGAAGACGAATGAGGAGTTTGGAACAGATGATACCAGGGAGGTCCCAAGGTTCACATTTGCAGACATCGATCTCAGGAATGACTTCCATCTCAGAATGGAGTCGGCCGGTGATTCTTCCTTTAAGGTAGTGGTTAACGAGCTCTTCGTCGGTGGGGTGAAAGCGGAAGCCTAAAGGCAGAGATTTAAGGGGAACGACCGTCATGGCTTCCCTAGCTCCTTCTCCAGGAGTTCTAATGAAAGAAGTGCCGCAGAAAACCCTAGAGATATTGCTAAAAAGGCTCGAACTTCGCCCACTTTCGCCCACTTTCGAAGCCTAACGCACAGTATTGTGAGCTGGATGGACGACGGGAATTGCTCGGCGGCATAAATGAGAATACATTTTTATTGTTAAAAAAAAAAACGATTTACATATTTACAATATAATACGGCATAGAATTTAAATATTATTTATTTAAATATTAAAATATAGATGTTATAATATATATATATATATATATATATATATATTTATATATTTAAAAAAAAGTAAAATTACCTCTTATTTTATAATATGATATTTAAATTAAAAATTAGGAGATTTATATATATTGTACATAATTTTTATATATTTATATATCTAACATCTAAACTTTAACTTACATATAAATATCTAATTAAAAATAGGATAATTTACATACATAAAGCTCTAGTATATGGTTTCAATATTTTTCCTATCTTAAAATTTAAAAAATGATTTAAAACTTTATAATTATTATAATTTAAATCAAAACAATTTTGAAATTTTATGGAAACACCTCTTTCATATCATTCAATTATAGAAAAATTATCATATTTTTTGAAGCTCTTTTGATAAATTCTTAATTTTTTAAGAAAATAGATCAAAGAATAATAAAAAATTAATTAGATAATAACAAAATCCCTAAAATACACTTATGATAGCTTCACAGTGTTATGAGTATATTTTCACCCTTCTAATATAAGATATACTTTATAATATCTAGAATATCTTAATTATGAAGCTCACTATCCTATAGACTTTATTCACCTTCATGTATTCTTGAAAATGTTCAAAATACATAAAATTTAGAAAATTAAAAGTCAAATATAAATCTCAAAATCATTCATTACTTGAAATTGAACACATAATTAAGGTTATTTGTGGATATGGCATTGACTTATATCTATGATAAAAATATATATATTCTAACTAAAATAAAACACATAATTAAGGTTAAATTGAAGTACAAACCATTAGGGTATGTCACCATGTGCATTTGTATTGAACCTATTCCTTATTTTCGTATACTACCCAAACATTGGTACATGTAAAAGCCTCTTAACCAATTAGAGTGTACGCCACTTCTCAAGGATAGGTGTGTATTAGATTTATGTAAAAATCATTTTGAAATTTCAAATATGTTTATTGTTTATTAGATTTATTTTTAAAAATAAATAATAAAAATATAAAGTATTTGTTAGAAACATTGAGTATGAGTCATGCCATAGCTCTTATCATGCATTACATCAAAATTGACATCATTATTTTAAACCACTTAGCTAGGTTAGATAGTTGTCATTTTTTAGTTGGAATTTAAGTGTACAATAGACAATGCTATTTTGATTTTAAGTGAAGTTATAAACTATAAGTTCTTTATATATCATTAGACTTAGATCTGTGTAATTATTTGATAGTGGTGCTTACCTTAGTTTAGGATTTAAAGTTAATTATTTATTTTTAACACATCATAAGTCATTACATTGTTGTCACATTTCATAAAAAAAATGTGTTGTCCCAAAGAATTTCATATAAATGAATTAATAAAAAAAATTATCAAAACTTAAAACCCAATCTTATAATAATTAGAGTACTTATAAGCTTCTCCAATATAGCACAAACACAAGGAGATCCAATCACAACAACTAAAGCAAGGAATTTAGATGGATAATTGGATATTCCCATTACCAGGAGTAAGAAGATCATCAAGAGAAATTAGTGCTTGCAGCATAAAAAATTTAATATTTATTTTGTCATGTTTATGTTGTATGGTGAATATAGTCCATATATGTCATGTAATTTTACATTATTTCATGTAATCAACATTTAATTGTGTAGTTTAGTGTAATATTAAGTGTGAGAGTATTTAATTGTAATCATGTATCATTATTTATAACTAATTAAACATAATTCAATTTATCCAATAAAGTAGTTGGCCCCCCATGAGGAGTAGTTAATAAGAGAAATGAGGGTGAGAAATTAAGGAAAGTTGTGGCCACCCCTCAACCTTCATATATCTCTAATGTTTGAGTTTAAATTAATGTAAACTATATTAAAATACTTATTTTATTGCAAAAAAGAAGTTAATGATGTTTTTTATGACAATTGAAGGGGTTCTTCTATTAGTGAAGGCTTGGTGGCTGGCCAAACATAAGGAATGTTTTGTGATTCAGTTACTTGGCGAGTAAACCTAAATTTATCCTTGTGTTTTTTTAGTGTCATTTCTTTCGTCAGTTATTATTGAGATCTTCAACTATGTGAAAAAAGTATTTCCATAATTTTTGTTTAGATAAATATGTGTTTTGTGCAAGTTTGAAGTGGCAGTCCAACTATAAGATTGGAATGACTAGTGGCTGTTGTTTATGTTTGGTGCTCTTAAACTCTATTGAAATTCATGAAACTTTTAAGAATTAATGTCAACATATTTTTTTTCAATTTCCATATATTTTTTATTATTTTTCTTTAGTAAATGAATTTTGAAATTCCATCAACCTTAAGTGTAAAATCAGAGAGTTTATATGCTTTTTTGTGTGATCAATCATGGAAGAAATTCTTACAAAAATACGTAGAACACTCCAAAATTCATGGAACTTTTGATCTAACAAGTAGACTTCTCATTATACAATTTTCTTTGTTCCAAGTGATTTTGATTTCTAGAGTAAAAGTTTTAATTGCTAGAGTTTTTATAATTAGGACTATTTGCTATCTTATGTTGTTCAACCCTAATTCCTTATATATCTCCAAAATCGCATTAAATTAAACACTACCAGAGTCATTCTTACTCTCCTAGCCATCATAGAAGAGCCCCTACCTACCAATTAGGTCACCATAAGTAGCCTCACCATAGCCCATATCATTCTCATTTTCTAGAGTCCCCTATTTTGCTCCATTTGTCTCCAAAAATATTATTCTAAATTTGAACAAATTCTTTTTAAAATTGTAAATTATCAAATCCTTGAATTAAATTTAAGAAAATATAAGCTTATTTACCACTATCTTAGTCAAGAGTTTTCTTAGGATTTTTACTCTTAAGATGTAATTAACTATGTGAATTTATTTTAAAAAGAAACTTTTAACCCAAAATAAAAATAAAAATTTTAAGCAACAAAAACCAAAAAAAAAATTTAAAAATTTTAAATTATTATGTTGAATCCATAGTAGGATGGTATTTTTATCTCTTAAGATAGTATGTCATTTTAATGTAGTATTTAGATACATTAATCTAAAAAATAATCTTTTATTAATATTTGAATTTATTATAGAATAATATTTTTATTTGTAAAGATAATATAAAATTAAATTTAAATTTTCAAAGTGTTTGGCTTCCAATTAAATTTTCTTTAGTTTGCCTTAACAATCTCTTCTTTAAAGCTTAAAATTTTAATATTTGATCAACTTCAAGATGAGTATCAAATTTTCCATAATTTTCATTTGATTTATATAAAGTACTTCAATAAACCTCTAAACATATAAGAAACATTTTTGTGTGATATATATATATATATATATATATATATATATATATATATATATATATATATATATATATATAAGGGAAGCAATCATATATTCTTAAAGCTTTAGTTAGAAAATTTTTCATCTTTCAACAACATTTTGGAGAGATAGTTTTATATTTTAGAATTGTTAAATAATCTAAGTAATAGAAATTCAATTTTATTGGCTTTCACATAAGTGAGATGTTTAAATTTTATGGGTCGATGCTTAACTTGTAAATAAACCAAAGCAAACAAACAAAAGTCTAGTCAATATATTGTATTACCTATCCTATATTGGCCTTTGAAAGATCTCTCAATGTATTTTATCTTACGAATGCCCTATACAACTCGATGATATGATAACATTTTTATGATGGCTAATTAATTCTCAAATATGATCCATTGTATACTTTGTTCAAACGTAAATGATGCTTCTCATATAACTAGATTATTCTTTAATAGAAGTGTGTGTTTACATGGCTCAATATCAACTATTATTTTTAACCATGATTCTCGATTATTTTATGTTTTTGAAAGAATTTTTGGAAATTATTAGGCACTAAAGTTTAATTTTTATTTGCCTTTCATCCTTTAATTGACGACAAAAGTGATATAGTTAATCGATCTTTAAAGAATTTATTGAGATGTTTTATAGGAAAAATTCTAATAAATTGAGACATACATTTACTTACATTTGAATTTTCTTATAAAAATATTATTTTTAGAATGACAAATACATCTCCTTTTTGACGTAGTCAACCTCTCATCTCATGCATTCTTTAATTTTGTATTTTCATTTGCTAAAGATTTCCAAAGCCTCTATGATACTATAGGAAAGTAAATTGAGCTAAGTAATGACAAATACATTCCTAAGATAAACCATAATAAATCAGTAAGGAAATTTGAAGAAGGAGACTATATTTTGATTTACATCCATCTTGAATGATATTATACCACTAGGTTTATGAAATTACATGTTAGGGTTTGTTGTCCTGCCTATCCATTCAACATTCTTATAAAGATTGGATATAATGCCTCTCACCTTGATTTTTCTATTAATATGCTACTTTTTTTTGTTAATATTGAAGATATTATATTTTATATGAGAGTTAATAAACATCCACTCATTCACTCTTAAATTTTGGTAGGAGATATAAATCCATACTTACAAAATCCCTCATTTTTGAAATTTGATTAGATCATCACTCAAGAGGCACCCATTAATTTGGTTCTTGGGCCTTAATTTTAATTTTGCTAGAATAATAACTATATGTAATGATACTTGGGTTATTTTGCATTGACTTGGAGACCTTGGTCACACAAATAGTAGATAGGTTCTTATATTTCAACTTTATGGATTGGAGTTCACGTAATATTTTGTAGATAATGTATATATACATTAATCTACACAATCAAGAACAATATTTATACATCCTATTGATCTTTTTGTATACTTTGGATAAATTATCTAAAAAATAAATTTAAGATTAATTACATAGTCATTACTAATTATAAATTCTATAACATAATTTATGCCAACTCTTTTTTTAAATGAAACTCATGTGGCATGTTATATAAGGACATGTTTATTTCTTACATTTCATGTATTTGTTGCTGCCCTCTTTTATAATAAGTTATTTAGTAAACTATAATACTTTTGTTGAAGCAACATAAGTAAATTTAGTGTGGTATTAACTCGATCTTCTAGTTGTGACTACTATAAAATGTGACTACGGTACCCAAGAGGGTAAGTGAATTAAGTATTTTGAAATCTTAATTACTTATAATAATAGATGTGAAATAGATGTTAGGAATTTTAGTTAGGGCTTGACCATGCACAACATTAATAATAATAATAACAAAAAAAAATGAAAACAAATTAATCTTAATAACTATCACAGTAATAAACCAACAAGTGAAAGAAATATTTAAAAATGTTGTTTGGCCAACTCCAAAGCTTTTGTCAACATCTAGTTAACTTTAGGGTTAAAATTGCATAATCCATCAACATAACTTATGCCAATAAACATAACTCCTACATAACTTATGCACATTTTTATATGAGTCAGTACAACTCTAAATGAGGTTATAATAAAAATAACCACTCTACGCCAATAACATATGAAAAATTTAAAAATAATTAATGTAGGCAATTTTGATATCTCATTATTTTACAAAAGAAATAAAGTTAAGACTTTATCCCAAATAGTGATCTTATAAGTAATTTAATTTGATTACCTTAAAAAGCTATTATACTTGTAATATATTGAGTAGAATAAGCTCACAATATATATTTGCTTCAGTTTATTAATCTAAAAAAATCCGAGTATACTATATATAATACTTTCTGTGAAGTGAAAATGACACCCAAAAGAGGGGTGAATTGGGTGATTTTTATAATTATTATTAACTTAAAAAAATGTAAGTTTGAAATTGGTAGAAAATAATTTTAATTTAATATATTAATCATTTGAAAGCAAACATAATTTTATGCACCCAAAATTGCCTACATCCATGCCCAACCACCCAAACTAAAATTCTAGTAAACCAATGTATCTCAATTACAACACTATACTCTTCAACAATGAAGTGCACATAATCCCAATAATAATAATTTGATCTTCTACAATGGGAAAAGTACAACCTAACAAAAAATTACTAGACAAAAAGTAAACTAAAATTAACTTTTAATTTTGAATAAAAATAATATAAAGTTGTAGTATTCTCACACCCCAAATGGTGATCTTATAACTTTTAAATGATCACCATACAACTTAAATAAACTTACAATAATATGACAAATATCAAGCTCTTAATTTTGTATAAAATATAAAAAATAGTTTTTAAAATTAATGCATATGATGAATATAACTTTATATGATTAAGTAATCAATATATAAATGATTTTTGTATTGTACATCTTAGTTTATTTAATGCCAAAAATTCAATTTCAGCAAACACTAAAATTAAATTTGAACTGATTACGATGTATACTAATGATAAACATGGCTCATTATGATTTATTCGCTCAAAATTATATGTTAGCTTTTATTCAAATAATTAATTTTAAATAACAAACAATTTTCAATAAAAATATATTTTAAGTAAATGTAAAGTTTTAAATGCTATGAATAATAATGCAATGACGAAGTACAATAAATTGGAATTGAATTTCAACAACCATTGTTTTGCAATCAATTTAAAAATTAAAATTTTGCAAATAATGATTTAATTATAGTACATTAAAAAAAATTTAACATAAAAATAAAAGTATATGCAAATAAAGATTCAACAGAAAATAATTATGCATATGTGTATCAATTATATTTTTTTTACTTATGAATTTGTTTAATGTTTGAGAAGTGTTGGATCTAGATAAAAAAAAACTACACAAATAAGAATTATAATAAAAATGATTCTAGATCCAACTTGAGGTATGCTCAAAAATGAATTTGATTTAATAAAGTGTAATTTCAAAATGAGAGATAGAAAGAATTAATCCCTATACATTAACAAAAAAGGAAGACATAATTTTAATGGCTAAGTGCAGTGAAGCATAGCAAATGATAATTTTTAAGTCACTTAGAGAAAGATGGCTTTAATTTTTTTACCAAATGTATTTGTCTATAAGGTAAGTTCATCTATTAATCAACTCTAGTATGATGTATGTTGACATCAAAGATGTTAGCAAAACTTATAGAGAATGATTGTAGATCATTTAATATAGAAAATTCTTCTACCTCACGGATATATTTTATGCATTGGTGTAAGGTTAACAGTATCATTTCATATTTGTGAAGCCAAGGACATCCTAAGAATGCTTGGAAAGATGTCTTGGCATCTATCATATTAAATTTTACTTTAGTCTTGAAATCACCAAATTATAGTGATAATGTAATAAATCTTAAGGGTATTTTTCCCTTCATGAATCTATGTAACATCAATTTATATGAGCATAATTTCCCTCATATGTAATGATAAAAGCTCTATGGTTTGCATTGTAACTACATTGACTAAAGATCTAGGGTCTATTAAGATCTAATTAAAGGTATTTTCATAGACCATCATAGTAACATATAATGGTAGGTGATGATCAATAGTTTTTAACAATAAATCTTCATTTGTAAAAGTAATGGCAAGGTCATCTAAAGAGAGAGTTTCTTCCATTTTTTTCTAGCAAAGCTTTATCATATTTTAATGTATCTATAGTGATAACATAAGAGCATTGTATATGATTAGAATTGGAGGAAGATTCTTCAAATGGGATAAAACATTGTAATCCGCCTTGAGTTCATTTTAGGGTTTAACTGTGTAGGGTTCTCATAATTTTTCTCAGTTAAATACTCATCAAGATTTTTAATGATTATGTCATTATCTCGCCTTTAGCTACATTTTTAAAGGTTAGGAGAACTTTTACACTTCTCAACTTGAATACATGGATTTCTTCATAAAAAAAATTTAGTGTTGAATCTTTTTCTGAAGAGTAATTCTTATGTTTTAGAATCAAAATGGGTTCTCCCTTAATTTCATCATTAGAGTTATTAATTATATATTGGTGGTTGGAATTTATACTAAGAAGTGAAGTACTAAGAAGTTGATTGAGATAAAGTGAAGTACTAAGAAGTTGATTATTTTATTTTATCATTATCATGTTCAAAGATACACTTAGTGGTTGGAATTTTTCTAGATAATTTTTAGGGATTTCAATCTTTTTTTATTTATACTGGTGCTACAACGAATCTTTAAAGGATGCAATTTTTGACAGTATGATTGAGTCATTAATGATAAAAATAGTATGATGAATTATTAGTTTTTCTTACTTCTTCTAGTTTCCTGGGTTTGGGAAGCCTCATTCTACATTACAACAACATCCTGAATAATTTTTCATAGTAGTTTTCTTGAAAGAGTATATTTTATCAAGCTTTCTTGGAAAGTTGTTGGAATTGTTATGGTTGATGAAGCCATGTTTGGTGTAATGAAATCAATTGCTATTATTTCTCTTTTATATATATTCCTTAGGAAGACACTATTTCCATTTCTCCATAAGTTTTTTTCTCAGCTTCTCAAAGAAATTATCTTCTTTTAGAATCAAAGATGATATCTCACCTTGGAAGCTAGAGGTTCTAGCAAGTAAATTCTCAAATATATGGATCGACAAAAGTTTTCAAGAGTAGAGCTATTGGCCCAATAATAAGGATAAGAGACTAATAACATGCTTTTTTTTATTTTTCACTCACTTCATCACTACATTTCACCACTTAAGGATGCTAAAGTCTCTAAGGTTTTTGTTGAGAAATCATTAGGTCAAGCATATTTATCTGTTTATGCTTCTAGAAATACAAATTTCATTATGAAGATTTTTTCTAATTCATCAAAGTTTTTAAATAATCCATTGGACAGATTAACATACCACACAAATGTGAAATTAAACAACAAAGTAACAAAAAAGATGTAGCAGGAGAGCATTATTTTTACCAATATTACAACACAAAGCTCTATATTGGGCAACATGTTTTCACTAGTTACCTATCCAATTGAATTGTGTAAAATTAGGAGGGACAAATTCTTTAGGGAATGGGACCAACTCAAATTCTTCTAAGTATGGTCTTCCCTTTTAATTGAGATATCATTGTGACCTTTAGTTGTATTTCTACCATAGATTTAATATTAGCATAAAATGCTAATGTTGTAACAACACAATATCAAGAATAAAAATAATAAGATCTTTAGGAGGATTAGATGTAGATTGATTTTGATGTGCTATAATAGGCTAAGTCATGAAACTAGTACCATTTTGTAATACTTCTAAAGATGGCAGAAGTGGAGATGATTAATTCTCAACTTGTGAGCTAAGATTAGCCATGACAGTAGTCATATGTCTGATTTGTCCTTATAACTTATGGATTAAGACATCCTTTTCTTTGTCATGTTCAAGGGGCTTGAGGTTTTGTTCTACTTTAGAATTAAACAACCCTTCTTCTTCTTCTTCTTTCTCTTCCCGAATGTTTTTTAAAAGAGATATGTGAGAAGTTTTTCATCTATAAAGCGGTGGTCTACCTTACTGACAGTTACCATGACATGAGCTATAAGGAGCTTGTAATTATCTTTTAGGGTTATCTCCTCACAAAGATCATCCTACTCATCTAGGTTTTTTATAATTGTATCAAGGGAAAGCAAAGAAAATTGGCCTTTCAAACACAATATAATATAAGATTTTTTGTTCTTAAGTTAGCTTCCCAACCCATTTATTGAAAGGTGCTTCCCATATGAATTGTCCTTGAGTATCATCTAAGCAATGTGTTGAAAAATTATAGGCTCTTTCTTCTTATAAGATACCTTCATCATTTACTAGGATAACATCAAAAAAAAAAAGTTAAAGTTGAATCCAAATTTATTTGTGGAGAGATGTAGGACTTTACTTTAGGCACTTGAGAAACATGGCTAAATCAGGTGGGATAAATCGAAAGAAAAGTGGAATAGAAAAGTGCAAAAACATAAGAGAAATTTCATAATCTATATGAATATAAGTACAAATAGTTGGGTTTGAGTACAAGAATCTCTCCTTCCCAAAGTAAAAGTGGCCAAAAATATCCTCAGCCCCTCAAGAACTTCTCTTTTTATAATAAAGGAGTGATTAAATATATAAAATACATATAAAAAAAATACACATCAGCTATATTGGTTACAGAAGAGACTCACTAATGTCATGGAAAGCAGGTGAGTGATGTGTTCCAAGTGGCAAGCTCCTGAGTGCAGTCACGTTATTGATAGGGTGAGTTGTTTGATAAGAAGGCTTGATAACATGGTCTCCCATATATAGGTGAGTCTTTGTGTGTGGGGTAGGTCTTCATGTGCTAGGAAAGTCATTTGATGCTAGTTGCTTGATAGTGGTGATTTGTTCTCGTATTCAGCCATTTTGGGATAGTCATCTTAGGCAAATGAATTACTTTACTCTTCTTATTTAAATGCTCTTTTGTCTACCTTTTACTATTATGAGCATTTGTCGGGTCCATGCATATTCTATGGGTATACATTTTGCTTCTTAATTCTTTTGCTCCATATAGATGTGGCTTATGAAAAGGATAGAAGAATAAAAGCATATACTAATTATTAATATTTAATTCAAATTTGTTGACCAAAAATGTTTTGACACATCACCTTTAACTTACCTATTTTTTAAGAGTTTTCTCTATGCTTTAGAAAATAAAAGAAATCCCGGCCTTAGAGCTTGTTTTCTTTGTTATGATCTTTCTAAGATTCATCTCACCTTTTCTTGTCAAGTTCTTTTTGTTGATAGAGCAAACAATTATGATGGACTCCAAAAAGCCTCATGATAATATAGATCCTACTTAGCTTTGGTTTGGCCTACATAAGAAGAAAAAAGGTCAAGAAGGTGGTTGGAGAGACTAGTGTATTTTCTTCTGATAAGCTTAGTTCTCTTGCACCAATTGTGAGTGAAACTACTCGCTTGAACAATGATTTTCTAGTAGAGGAGAATGTTGAGGGGTTTGCTGTTGCATAATTGGTAGACCCTTCTCTTTAGAAGAGCGTAGAGACAATGTCGAGGGTTTAGAAGGAAAGAGAGGATTTTCTTCCTATTTGAAGGTGGAAAGTAATAATAAGTAGGTTGTTGAGAACCCTCTCTTAGTAAATAGTGATTGAAGACTATCTCATAGCAGTATGAATTTCTACTCTGGAAAAGTTCATTATTTCTTATCTAATCTTATATGATATTATTTTCATCTCAACTAAGTGTGTCAAGTGTTCAAGAATCTGTGGATGGAGATGATGTACAATCATAAGCTTCCATGGTCGCCCCTTTGGAACTTCTAGGTAGTTTGGAGGCAGCTATTCATCTTATAGTAGGTGAGTTGTTTGGGCATAATCTAAATTATAAGAAAGTTCATTTAATACATTAATGAGTTACTTTAGAGGATGATATCTTTGAACAAATGCCTTATAGCAATTCCTTTATTTATATTTGATGATATAACTTCCCATTGTGTGGAAGCGACTTTAGTGGAAGAGGTCCCTATTATTGTTGATCTCTTGGTAGCTCTACCAAGTGGTGACTCAATAGTCTCGAGTTTTACCTTGAGAGTGGACCTTTCTTTGTTGGAGAAGGAATCGACAGCCCTAACTCTCTTGGCCACTACAATGACTATCTTCACCTTAGTGAATATTCAAGAAATGATGGAGAGCTTCCCTTTATCAATTTATCATGAAAGTACTGAGTCCAAGAAGAACAAGTTCTCATTCCCGTGGGAAGATGTTATGGAGAAGACTTAGCCACCTACTTTCTTCTAGTGAGTTAATTTCTTTATAGGGGAGAGTAACTCCCCATCAAGAGAGTACAGACTCAGCAAGATAAATAGTGGTTGGTCTACAGAGAAAGATATTAGCTATGGGAAAAAGGATGGTCGTTGTGAAGCTGGGTTGACTTCAATTCACCATTGTAATGATTGAAGCCACCAACTTCATGTTTGAATAATGTCCAATAAAGGAGCACTCACCATTGAGTGTCACTCAGAACCAATAGTTAGGTATTTCAAAAAATGATGTAAGAAAGATAAAGGCAAGTGTATGTAGAAAGAATGCAATAAAAAACATTTATACTTTTATTTACCTTTTATTTGTGTTGAGTTTGTTTAATCAATTTTGAATTCGAGTGAACTTATTAAATATTTTTGTTATGATATGCATTCTTTGAGATTTTTCCAGGATTTGATAATATATTCTTTATTAAATGCTTGATACGACCCTTGTATTTATAAGATCTTTTGTTGTATCTATAAATTCTCTTGATTGCATTTAAGTAAATCTTTATTACTTTCCTTCTTTGGTTTATAGTGGTTAATCTTCTTTTTGTGTGAGTTCTTTTTCTCTTTCTTCCTAGCTCTTTTGTTTCTTAGTGAGTTCTCCTAGGACTATAGTTATGATAGCTTTGAATAAGGCATTCATTAACTTTGTGGTTAATGTGGTGACTGAGTCTTCAACTCTTGATCAGGTGAATGAACTCTTCATCTTCCATGGACATTACTATAGCAATTCTAACTTCTTAGTGAGATTCCCTCATGAGGATGAGTGAGTAAATACTTTGAAGGTGGATGAGTTGTGTGCCTTTTTGACCATTTTAAATACAATATCATATCAATTCTTCGTACCAAGTGGGTGATATTATAAAGTTTAATGGTGTCGTGCCCACTCAAGTGCTGTCAAACTTTGAGTGAGTGTCACAACCTTTATTTTGTATTCAAGATAGGAAAGACTCGCATGGAGCTTGATTATTTTTTTTTGTCTTCTCGGTTAAGGAACATAAAGATGGGACTATACAGTTCGCTTAAAGATAGTTGGTTTGCCAAATAAGGTGAGAAATTGACGTTTTAAGCTTTGCTTTGTCAAGTCCTCAATCAAATTGGCAATTAGGTGATGGTTCTTGAGCTGATTTTTGAATAGGTCAAAGCTTTAAAGAAACTAGAGGGTAGAATGCTCAACATTAGGAATTATCTCTAATTCAGAAAAATTCATCATCAAATCTATAAGAAGCACTTTTCATTATAAAGATTTATTATTTTTTTTCTTTCTCATGTATTAATTTCTACACTCACCTATTTTAGAAGATGATATTTCTACTTCTTTCTTGAGTAATTTTAAAGTAGCCAAGTTTCTTAACATTTTTGAGAAAGGGAAAGAAGAGGAGGAAGAGCTTGAACTTACTAAGGTCGCCCTTTAGAAGTCAGCTAAGGAGACTGGGCTGAGTTATACTCCTAAGAAGTCCAAGAAGTTGACGAGGATGACTACTTAAGCTTTGTTGATAAAGAAAAGGAACAAAGGAAAGGAGCTGACAAAAGAAATAATTATACTCTCAACGTGACTAATCCAATGAGTGAAACCTTTAAGTTAGGACATCTCAATTTTTTTTACAAGTTAGACACACTTCTTCAAGAGGTTCATGTGGGCTAACTCCCTTATGCTACTATCATCACTTAAGTGATGGTGTGATCATCGACCTAGAAGCTCGACAGGGAGTTTATCCTTACTAAAAAAGCTCTTACAGCTACCAAGTCATAATGAGACTAAACAGCTGGTCGGCAACAAAATGCTGAGTTTGAGTTGACCATTTTGTAAGAAGAGAAAAATCTACAAGAGGAGGAGAAGGATCAAGTAGTCATGGAATTGACTTGCCTCTCTGAGATAAATAAAGAGCTGGAGGCATAACTTCCTAGTGCCTGAGAAGTTTCAAAAGACGAAGGCTTAATTATCTGGCTTTCTCGACTTTGATGAGTATAAGGGCTTATTATAGTAGAAGTTCAAGGATGTTCATCATCACCAAGTTGTTGAAACACGACCAACTAGATTCCTTGTTCTTGGACCTTAATAATGTGGCCACTTTAACAAAATTGGACTCCGAGGAGAGTGATGAGGAAATAAGCACTAGCTAGTATTTTTTTTCCATTGTAATTTTTTCTTTTGTTCCTAAAGACCAATTATATATTAAATTTTTGTAAGCTTATTCCTCACCTTTGTACAAGCATTTTTATTAATGAAAGAAGCTTTGTTCATGTTATATTTGTCTTTAATATGCTTGTAAATATACTTGGTTTATGAATGCATTCATTAAATGCACTTGATGAATGAATATACTCATTAAATATATTCATTGAATTTATTTTTTTAAGTAATGTACTTGAATTTACTTGCTAATTAATTATTTAAAGTAATAACTTCACATTATTACAGGAATATTAAGTCACCAACCGTATGGAGTGTTGATTTTAAAATTCATAATTGCCAACCACACAGAGTGGTTGTCTTACAATTTAGTCACCAACTGTATGAGTGTTGATTTTTTGTTCCATAGTCACCATCCTCATGTAGTAATGGTCTTACACTTTAGTTACCAACTCTATAGAGTATTGATCTTTTATTTTATAGTTACCAACTATGGAGAGTATTGGTCTTTTTATTTCATAGTCACCAACCACACAGAGTGTTGGTCTTTTATTTTGAAGTCACCAACCACACATAGTTTTGGTCTTACACTTTAGTCACCAACTACTCGGAATATTGGTCTTTTATTTTGTAATCTTTTTGATATTTATAAAGAATTTTTGGTGAGAGAGTTTGAGTAGATAAGATATAGTTTTGACAATTTGTCGAGTTGACCCTTTATACACTTGGGCCAAAAGTAGCTTGCCAAGCAACCTGAGTTGACATGTATCTCCCTAAGTCTTAACTTGACTTAATATTGCTCATATAGCTCCCCAAGTCTTACCTTGAATCACTATAGTTTGCTGAGTATCTTGAATCAACATGCAGCTCTCTAAGTCATTTTGAAATCTGGTTGAAGGTAACTCTTCGAATAACTTAGGCCAATGTAGCTCACAGAGTAGTTTGGGCAAATATGTAGCTCACCAAGTCACTCAGACCAATGTAGCTCACCAAAATATTCAAATCATGGTAGCTCACTAAGTTGATCAGGTGAGTGTACTTCATACTTTAGGGATATCATGTCTCATTTAGCAACTTACCAAGATAGCTTGCCTAGTAAGTTAGCCTAAATGTAGCTTACAAAGTTACTCACACCAATATACCTCACCAAGTTTAAATGAACATGATTTTCCAAGTAAATACCATGTTTAAACTCTTTAGTTGTCATTTCTAAATTTTGAATAATATATTTTAATGAATATAGAAAACTATTTAGAGAATGAGATTAAAGTGATTTATTTACTATAGTTGAATCATCAAATTATTTTTTCCTACATAAATAAATTAAGAAAATAATAACTTATTTATAAAAGAAATAAATACAAAGATAAGGCTTCCCTTAAGATAATATTCCAACGATGTGGGTCACACAAGCTAGTGTTGGTTCATGATTTTTTTTTTCTAGAATTATCACATTGACATACCTTCTCATGAACTCGCCGAACTTTCTAGCTTCGATGAGTTCCTCGACTAAGCTTCTGAGGCATCGACATTCCTTAGTGTTGTTCTTGTGGTCGTGATGATAAGTATAATACTTAGATCAATCACAAACTTCATTAGCCTTCAAATGTGGTGGTCGGTTGAAGTATTCTATATTTTGAGTGGCCAACACTGACTCGACTATTAATGCTCTCAAAGGTGTGATTGTAGTCAGCTATGGATACTCCGAGCATCCATAACAAGTTAGTGAATTCCTGAATTTACAACTATGCATAAATGCTTCTTCTTATTAAGCATGCTGTCTTTTTTCTTCAACCTATCTTTAGACTCAATGCTTATCCTTGGAGAGTCACTCTAGACATGCCTCTCTACTTAGTCCCTTCTATAAGTCACCATTTTTGACTGGTGACATTATTATACTCTACAACTTTCATATGACTATTAACTAACTCCAATAATTTTATGAGTATTTTATGTTGTTGATGTCCAAGAGCATACCTAAATTGACCTTCTTGAGGCCCTAAGTAAGTGCAACTTATGCATTTGTAGGTGTTGATCTCATTTTTGGATGAGGTTAACATCATTTATAAAACTGTGAATTAGGACACCTAATCTTATATTAGGAGCCTCTTGATTTAAGCACTTAAATCACTATGCTTAGTGACCAAGTGGATTCTCCTAAGGTTTGACCCAACCTAGTGGGATTAGGTGGGTCCAACCCAAATCTAAACATACTCCAATTGAAAATTAAATCTAATTGAACTTAGGCTAAGGTAATTGAGATGGCTAACCTAACTACCCTACTTAAGTTCAAAATCACTTGAACCTAAAACAATTCACATAAAATAAAAATAAATTCAATTCATATTAAACTAAAAGAAAAAAATTCATTTCATGAATATGAATGGAGTCAAATGAAAGTCTACCATTGAACATAGAGTTGACTTATGTGGGTCCCACCAAGTCAAAGGTCAACCCACCACAATTTGACCAAATTCATTCATTCTAAAAGCTTAAAATCATTAAATAAACATGTTTAAATATGATTTAAAGAATTTTAAACCCAATAAGACCTTAATCAGGCTAATTAGACCATTTGATCTAAATGGTTCTAAATAGAACTTATTGAATTCAAACCTAAATTGAATTGAAGTTAACCCAAATTAATTGTCTTAAATCATTAGAAAATCATAATGATACATAAATAAGTCAATTATAAGAATTAATTTATCACATTTGGTCATTTTATTAAAATAAATCAAAGTAAATCAATTAACCTTAATTTTTATTAAAATGAGTTTTTTTTAAATTTTTTTTAAATTTTTTTTTATTTTTTTATTTTATTTTTATTTTTTAATTTTTTTTGTTTTTTTTCTTAATTTTTATTAAAATGAGTTGAACTTCAAAATTAACCTTAAATATAATGAAACTAATTAAATTAAATCACCTCACATGCTTAACCAAGTATAATTGAAATCTAATTGTACTTTAAAAGTATCAAATAAACCAATTGAAATCAATTAAACCCAACTTAATAAAAAATAGCTTCATCATTGAAGAAATAAATTTTAATTTCAAATTCAATATAATTATTCAATGGGGAATACCGTAAATGGTTAAACAAACATAATTGAAAATTGAATCTAATCTCAATCCATCAAATGGAATAAGCTAGATCAAGCCAAAAGAAATAGATGCTTAAGTGATGTAATTCAAGCCATTTGAACTCTATCATGGATTAATCATCCTGGAACACATCTAGACTCATCCTAAGATGAGTTTAAGATGATTGGCAGCCAAGACTAAGCAAAGTAAATGAGCTAAAGTCCATCCAAATATAGGAATATGCCATAGAGAAAGAGAAGGAAGCTTGGACATAAAACTCCTTACCCAATCCATTCTCTCACCTCCACTCCTCATCTAATCTATCCTGGACTATCCCCAATCAATAGACAAGCCCTTAGAGTTAACCCAAAGGGTGGCAATCACCTTGGTCAGCCATAGTTAATCTCCACCCCAGATAGCTCTCAGTCAATATTACAAAATGAGTAGAGAGCTTGTAAAATTTGAACCTTCCAATATATTCCTTAAGTGAAACAAAGGAGAGCACACCCTTTCCCTGTTCCCCACATTGTCGGCAAGCAGGAGTTCAACCAAAGCCACTAAAAAATGGATGATGTATGATCCATAGGGAAATCGACAGGAGGCTATACAATTCCTTATCCCAGAGGTTCACCACACTCTCACGAAGCTTTTCAAATCATCACCACTTGAGATCGCTGCTAACAAGGTTGTAGTGTTTTATTTTGGATGCCGGGTGGACACCATGCAAATCTTAAGGGATACTTTTTGAAGTGATTGGGTATGATATTAAGGTATGATGTACCATCTCAAAAGATGAAAGTATCACCCTACAATGGAACTAATCACCTAATAAGGACTCCTAAGGCAAATGAGTCTTCGTATATACCGTAGAACTTTCCCTTATTTTACATGAAAATATAAAGCATGGTTTATTTTATGCCGAGTTCTTTAGTTCTATATAGAAGTAAGCTTCTATAGTTAATTACATCCTAGGAAATAGGGATTTTCTAAGAATACTCTCGATTAAAATAATTAATCATATCTCCAAAGAATTCAAGGTTAGACTATCAAAGGATTGGATATTTTGGAAAATAAAGTAGGAATGTTCAATTGGTGGGACTTATTTTTTGATTCCAAAGGAAGATAAGCAGGGAGTACTTGTAATACTAGGAATCCTAATAAGTATTCCAATCTATCATATGGTGAGGCTTTATATGTTTGAAAGAGAGATTTATTTTTATTTGAGTTGATTTTTTATTAGAATTCTAGGGCTTACAATCCATCAACACAAGATTGTGGAAATACCTAAGTGGTAAGGATTTATGCTCATAGCCCAAAGAAAATAAGCAACCTTAGATCTTAAATCTAGGATGCTTTAGCACAAGCTAAAAGCACGACATAAATATAAATGGAAAGGGGACATTATGGTTTAATTTCACAAGAGATGATAAACTCATCCAACACTTTTGGACTTACAACCACCTGAAGTCGCCACCAGTTAACACCTCCTACACTTTAAATTCATATAGGTCGGTCTTATGTAATTGCAACATAGCTAAGCTGTTATTTAATTTGAAAGACATTAGAGTCCTAAACTCACTCCCTAAGAGACTAGATCATGTTTGACATAAGCATATGACTTAGTTTAAAATGCAAAATCTTACAAATTTTATATTATTTTTGACACATTCATTTGGACAAAGGCTTTGGGACAATTATGCCTAAATACATGATAAAATTGAATTATTGGTGAAATCAGAGAGAGGAGGAGTTCTCCATATGAGGGGATGCTCTCTTAAGTCAAGCATTCCCTAAAATGTAAGAATGGAAACCCTCTCTATTCAAGAGTGAAACAAGATGATATGCATGATGTTAGACATTCAACATTCAGCTAAGGGGTTGCTAAATCTTTTAATTATCTTGATTATTACTTGGGCTTTAAATAAGGTTGAAAGTTGTTTTAAAATTTCAATTATGAGTTATTAATTGGGAAGAAAATTAGCTTTGTCCTAAGAGCCAACCACATCCAGGCCACTTATTCAAACATCAAGTTAAAAAACTATAAAGAAGAAGTAGTTTCTATTACACAGTCTAAACATAACATTCAAACATCTAGATTATCGTAAAAGAATAAGAAGGCTGGTGTGGCTGAGTACCGCCATACATCCCAGAAAAGAGAAAATTGGGTAACCGAGCTCTACCCTTATACAACCCAGATTACAAAAGAATATTATAATTGAAATTGAATAGATGTTATGGGGGTCTTCATTCTTCTTCTTTTCTTCTTTCTTCTTTCCTTTCTTCCTGATTTGATTGAGCTCCAAAGCTTCACAGGGCTTCTCAAGGCAATGCCTTCTAGCCACTGCTCATCCTAAATCCCATAACAACAATCCTAATTTCTATTATAAAATTACATTTTTTATGGGAAAAGTAAATCTAACTACACTTGTAAAATAAATGTTAGCTAAATATACATACATTCCCAAGCAATTATATTTCATAATTTGGACTTAGCACATTGCACATGGGTAACCTAGCCCACTTGTCCTATTCATGGATTATGCTAAGAGGCTAAGCAACCTGCAAGTAGAAGCATTTATATTTACTTTTAGCAGAACTATTAACATAATCCTCTGTAGAAAATACTATTAGGCTAACAAATAGTCTATATACTACAATCCTAGCATCCAGTCTATGTACCACAATCCTAACATCCAGTCTAAAATATTACATCATAAAATAAAATACAATATCATTACATACACCGTTCTAACCTAGAGTTAGCAGTGGTGACTTAGCATTCTAATGTGTGTGTTTAGGCTTAGTGCGATATGTCTTAGCTAGGCTTTTCAATTGTGATTGTCTAAAATTTGGAATTATTTAAGTTAAACATTAAGGGTGATTTCATTTCAAGTAATTTAGAGAATTGGTAGATTTTAATTTTTTTTATACTTGATATTTACTTAGCATCTAAGTATTGTAACGAGAAGAAAGAGGTTTAGCCTCTTCCATCCATACCTTAAATTATTTTCTAAACTGATATTGATATGACTTGATTTCTTTTAATGAATGATTTATTAAATGTTTTATTATTCATACGTTTGGGTTAATCTTAAAGAATCCTATTCAACATGAAAGGCATCTTAATATTAATATAATTGAATTGCTATCACATAGAATATGTTGCACCATTACTTTTCATCATCTATAATAAACGTATGATTTAAGACTTAACATACCTATACATGCAAGGTATTTTCTTGACACACTTAAATGATTATGAATGCATGTATTTTTGGTAGAAAAGAGAGATCTTCATTCTTTAATTAAATACACACACACACATGTATTAATGATGTAAGCAAGTATGTGTCGTTGTTTAAACTAGGGAAGTGAGATAATCTAAGACCTCTTTAGGGCTACTTAAAGCCTCATATTCCCAGGATGTCCATACTATATACTTGTTATCTTAAATATAGATGAATGTACACAACTATGAGAATGAAAATCATGAAAAGATAATATTTTTGCTGAATTATTTGCACATGTAAAGTAATGTTTGATCTAAATTCTAGTACAAGTACATATAAGAATGAAATTAAATAAGTATGTGCCTTTATTAACTAGGGAAGTAAAGTAATCTAAGACCTCCTTGGAGCTACTTAAAGTCTCGTATTCCCAGGATGTCCAGACTATATACTTATTAACATTCAAACATTTGTAAACCCATACATGAATCATAAAGATAAGGCAATACTTTGACATATTTAAATTATAAGCACATGCAAATCAAATGTAAAATTCATAGCTGATATCAATCCAAATTTTTATTACCAATTTATAACTTTAAAAATAATTTTAAATTTATTAGTGATAATAGACACATAAATAATATAATTAATCCAACACATGCAACTTTACATAAGTAAATTCAATTGATTATTTTCATTTGAAAAGCATGAATGTATGATATCAAATGACATACAACATCTATGGTGATGGAAAAGGAATAACTGAACACATCCACATAATTTATTCAACTACATTAATGCCTAAGACAATCACATTAAATAAAATCATTTAAGATTAACCTTAAGCTTCTTATGATATTTGATTTTGGATTAAAGTTATTAAACTTAAAGAGGAGAAACATTTTCTTTTTTTTTGTCCTATCCCATGTGAGAGATTTAATGTGTTTAAAGAAAACATGATTAAGTATTTTTTATGGATTAATCAAGTTTGAATCATTAAGCAAATGATGTATTATCCATTTATTATGCTTATTTAATTTGATTTATCATTTAACCATAAGCCTTCAATGATATGCAAATGAGAAATTAAAATTGCAATTCACTTAGGGACCTAATGGAGTGAGGCTTATAATTAAATATTAATTAAATTAAAGAATCTAATTAAGTACTTATATGATTTTCCCACACCCATGGGTTAATCATAATTTCTTTAAGGGTTTTTATGTTATTAAACACATCAAGAGGAACCCACAAATTCAAATTAGATTATCTAATCTAATTACTATTTTAATTTGATTTAATTTTATCATTAGTTGCTTAATCAAATATTATATAAGTTATGGATTAATTACCCTCCCAAATGAAATGAACTTAGGAAAACAATTAGGAAGGAGGTCCTAATCATTTCACTTCATCATTCCACTATTAATCAATGATTAATCAAATTTAATTAGTTAATTTTTACTATTTGAAATTTTAAATAACTATTAAATCACTTAATAAGGGTGATTAGGGTTTGAATTTCAAATTCTCCTAATTACCTAACCAACAAATCCCAAGAAAATTTTGGGAGGCAGAGGACATCCCAATAGATCAACATTTCAAAATTGAGATCAATTGGCTTAACTAAGCTAATTAAGGAAAAATTCAAACCCTAATTAAGCTCTATTCATTGCTCAAACTATAGAGAAATTATTTTTATGAAAATCTCTTATGTTTTCCCTTTACAAAATGAGTTTACTCATATCTTAGGCTTTTTTCTACAATTAGTTATCATTTTTTGAAGTTTAAGATGATTAAAACACATTTTAAATCTTAATTAATCCCTAATCCCATCGGCGCCACCCGAGAGCCGCTGTGGTGGGACTTTCCACATGGCGTCTCAGGATTGACCACTTAAACCGTCTGATATGACATGCTGAGTTAGCGATGGCAGGCACATTTTGTCCACACCATCTGATCTTGGATCAGATGGTGTGGATTAATCTCGTGATTCTTAATAGATTAAATCAAGATTTGCTATTGGATTAATCATAGCCGTCTGTTCCAATCACATGGAATAGATGCGGATGATCCTTCATCCCCTGAACGATGGAAGATGGACACCACCACACCACCCTCCTCCACTTGATATGAGCTCGCTAGAGCTTGTGAGGCATCAAGATCAACTCCAAAATGTGCACAGAATAGATCTAAGGAGATCCTATGGTAGAAATCACACAAAAAGAAGAATTCTTTCATAAAAGACTATCACTTTAAGTGATTTTTATGATTTGCTAAAAAAATACCTCGCTAAAGCTCAAGGCTGATGGTCCAATAATTGAGTTAACTTCATCTTGAAGAGTTGAAGCCCTGTTGAGAAGCTCATGACCTGCCTCCCCGTCAGTGGCTCTGTGGACCAAGCACTGCTAGAAAAGTCATCAGAGTTGGTCTAGGAGTGGTATCCAGTGCTCGAATCAATCGAGAATTAATTCATTTTGCCTCGCCATAGCTTGAGGAAGGTGTGTGTGAAGTTAATTTAGATTTGGTGGAGTTAGATGGAGAAGGGGCTAGGTTTCGGTCATTTTGATCTCACCACGATGGGAAGCTCAAAGGAACTCCAGAAGACTCAAGGAAGCTCATCTCGACTCACTGAAGCTCTGTGTGTGATTGGAATGAGATGGGGAGGAGTTTTCTCTTCTCCCTGATCGATCAGACAGTGGGAATTGCCTTAGATTTTTGCAATCGTCCGGCTGGCGCAAGTGGTTGGGGATGGCTATGGTAGGCTGAGGTGGTCCGCCTTGATTGGATGAAGGTAGGGAGTGGGCTAGCAAGGGCTGAGGTGGAGTATACCACCTCCTCCAAGTGTTTTAATGGGGTGGCTTGGGTTAGCTCACCTCCACTTTGCTCATGGATGACCCAATCATCTTTAGGTCAGGTGAGCCAATGGTCCTCATGTTCAATTTGAGCTCAGGGTGGTTACTAAGGGTTGGAGAGTGGGTTTGACCATCCAAATGGGGATTTTATTTCATTTGGAGTGGTTAACTCAATGGGTTTTGGGCTAATTATAGTTTGAAATGGTTTGAGTTTGATTTGGGCTGACCCATGGTGACCCAAGGATGGGTCATGTCAAGTTTGGTTGGGTTTGGAGTTGGTTTGGTTTGGTTTGGCTCAAATTGACCTATCTAGGTCAAATTGGATTCAATTGGGCTAGGTTGACCCATGAGTCAAATTGGGTCAAACCAAGGGCTGGGTTATGTTTAAATGATGATTTGGGATGTTTATGTTCAATTGGTTTGATTTGATTTGGAGTGGATTTGAATTTAGCTCATATGGGTTCATATGGGTCAAATGGGCTAAGTTGATTAATTTGGTCAAATTGGACAAATTGGCTTGGGTGAAAGATTTGTTTAGGTTCAATTGATGATTTGAAGATGATTGTAGGTGTTGATTTCAATTAATTTAGATTAGGGAATGATTTATATCAAATTGACCTGTTAGGTCAATTTGGGCTAAATGGATCAATTAGGTTCATTTGATCAAATTGGGTTCAATTAAGGCTTGGATCATGTCCAATGATCAATTTGTGATTGATTTGAGTCAATGGTTTGAATCAATTTGGATTGGATTGATATTTGGCCCAATTTGGCCCTTTAGGTCAAATTGGGTCAACTTGGGTTAAGAGCCCAAGTTAGCTTGATTTGGCTTGATTGGTGGTTGAGTCATATTCAATACTCAACTTATATTGATTGGAGGTATTGGTTTCAATCAATTGAGTTTGGAATGAAGTTTGGTTCAATTTGGTTCATATAGGCTAATTAGGTCAACTTGGATCAAGTGGCCAAATTAGCTTGGTTAGACCCAATTGATTGTAATTGAACAATGAAGGATGATCAATAATCACTGTAGAAGGTATTGGATGGGTTGGTTCAATCTAATTTTGGTTGGATCGAGATTTGGATTAAATGGATCCTTTAGGACACTTTGGGTCAAGTGAACCAAATGGGTCAATTGAGTTGAATTGGGTTGAATTAGGTTGGTTGAGTTTGATAATTGATTTGGGATTGATTGATGATTTTGAATGAAATTGATTTGGGTTTTGGCTTATTTGGACATTTTGGGTTCAAATAGGCTAACATAGGTTGATTGAAAGGATTTGATCAAATTGGTTTGACGATGAGCCTTGGAAGGGTTTGAAGTGGGGATTTGAATGGTTAGAGTGCTTTTGTGAAAGTTCAATTAGATTTTGTTTCAATTGAATTAGTTTAAGTTGGATCTATAGGATGATGGTGGGATTGAATTTACTTAAGGGTTAATTTAATTTGGCTTGGAGCTTGGATGTGATATAAGATTCAATTGAGGTTTGATTATATTGATTTGAGGTTTAGTTTTGCTTTAATGGATATGCATAGGCTTAGTTTAGGCCATAGGATAGGTTGAACCTATTTACCCTAGCGTATGACCTAAGCTCAGGGTATGCCTTCTTAAGTCTCTAGGCTTAGGTTTAGTGTTCACCTAATAACTAGAAGTGTCCTACAACTAGAGAAGTTCTAGTGTCTAGAAGATTCCTAAGTCTAGGATAGGGAAGACGAGCCCTCACTCTAAAAGTGAGGTCAACAAAGGTATGCTTCGAAACCAGCCTTTCTTACATTCAATTTTTTTCCTTTTCAAAACTAACTTGATCTTAAGTGAGATCAAGTTGTATAGATGCATTCCATTTGAGTCCTTCATGGATTTCAATTAAAATCAAGTGATTCATCAGCTAGATTATCGAAAATCACTTTGATTCGATGGATGGTGTTAAAAGAGATATAATCTTCACCATATATTCCTTCTATTAGGAATGGATGGTTCTGATTTAGTCACATGATCTGATTGAAATCCTACAAAAATTTCAAGGTAATTCATGATCAGCGATCTTTGATCATATGGTTGTAACCAATCTCGTGTAACTGTAACTTTTTGACTTGGATCTGTGTGGATCCAGCTGGCCCAATGGCGTCCCGCCATGAGGAAAACATCACCACATGATGTCAACCGTTTAAAATAGTAAAATTTGATTTTTTTTTAATAAAATAATAATAATAAAAATCATAAAAACTTTAAAAAATCATAGAAAATAAAATACTTAACCAAATAAATGCTCTACGGATTCCTCTCAGTGAGAGGAATCTATCAAACCCAAGATCCAAGAATTTTTATTTAATAATTTTTGGTTAATTTGGGTTTAAATAAAAATAATTAAACTTACATTAAACCTAAACCATCAATCCAATTGACTTTAAACTTTGGGGAAATAAAATTGAGGTTAAAACCCACCTTAAATAAAATTTTCATTATTTATTGGATACTAAATCAATAATTATGCAAATTTCAATCATAAATCATTAATTTATTGAGATAATAAATTAAGCGAATCATGAAAAATCATGAAATCAACTTATAGTCATAATAAACCCTAATGAATTTAAATCTATTATTAAATCTCACTGAAATTTTATATTTCCCAAAATGACTTAATTAAGTGATTAATTGAATTAATTAATTCAATTAATTAACTTAAACATTAAAAATTATAATAAATCAACTAAAACTCCAAAAATTATAAATAAACCCTCAATGGATGCATCTTCCAAAGAAGAATTGAAGAAAATTAAAATCCTAATTAGTTTACTTTAATTTAAGCTTAATTTATGTTTTATTAAAATAATTAAAACTTTAATTAACCCTAAATTTTACATATGATTAGTGTGAAATTTTAGAAAACTTAAATTGACAAGGAACCCCACTTGCCATAAACATTTTAGGGACAAATGACCTTTGGATTAGAAGTTGTGAAATTTCTAATCCATAGGTTAGTTTATGGTAAATTTTTAATTCATAAAATTATAAAAATTATAAAAAAATATAAAAAATTTTAATTTATTTTCATTAACATCAGAACGCTTAAGAAAAATTTCCAAAACCTCTGAAGTTAAAGAATTTGATCAATAATATACTTACGGTTTAAGATAAAATTATGAAATATAGAATTTAATCTTAAACCTTAAATCATTCAATATATAATATTTCAATGAATAAATTGAAATTTAAACATTATTTTACCTCTGAACATTACAATCAAACATGAAATCCATTAATATGAGAATCTCTTAAACCACTTAGGTTAATGAATAACATAATTTCAAATGAAATTAAAAGTAATAAATCAAATCAATTAAATTTAAACAACCCGAAATTTTGAAATGGCATAGGATAGGTTTGATGCCCAAAATAGTTAATTCCTTAAGCTTCTTGGATCATGATTAGCAAACAAAACTCCATCATAATAAGTTAAAGTATGTGATAAAAATTCTAACTTGTAATGTTATATTAAGACTAATGAGTTAGATAAAGAATTTCCTAAATAATAAAATTAAGACTTCCTCCAAATTGATTGGAAACAATTGAATTAATTTATTTAAATTCTTACATGTAAATGTTAATGAAGTGAATGAAAGAAGTCATGACTTGAAATCAATAACATTAATCCAAGCTCATTAGCATACATCGAAATATTAATGAAATGAATAAATGAAATTAATTAAAATCAAATAAACCTAAATAATAAATTAAAAATATATAAATAAATAAATCATGAAATTGAAATATAATGGATCATTTAAATGATGAAATCAAAACCAAGCTTGAATTAAGATATTAACTTAAGTTAATTAAGTTCATTCAAACTAATAAACATTCATAAAATAAACATAAACATAAACATTAATGTAATGAATAAACAAGATCAATCTAAATTAAATGAACAAATAAATAAAATCAAATTAATAATGAAACAAATCAAAAAGATTAAATATGAAGTTAAGCTATAAAACTTAAACTAAACAACAACAAATATAAATGAACTAAAATCAAACTTAAAATGAAAACTAAATCAAACTAAATCATAATAACATGAACATTAAATTCCTAATTAAGATTTAAAGAAACAAATTAAATCTTAATCAAAGATTATAAATAGAAATCATAAACCAAATCAAGAAATGTTTAATTAAATAAAGAGATATAAAAAAGAATGAATCTTTATCAAATTTCTAAATAAAATGAAAACATTAATCAAATTAAGTCAAATCAAACTCAAATGAATTTAAAGATACTTAAAGGTTTAGCTTGACCCTTAGAATGAATCTTTACCTTAGGGTGAAGACTTCATTCTATTAGGATTTAGGATGTTGAATAGAATGGGTTCGCCCAAAGTAGAATTTAGTTTATTCTTCATTCCTTACAACTTAGACTTCATTCTAATATAAAATGAACAAAAATAGAAACAAAAATTACAAACTTTTTAAATCATTTGAATTGAAACCATCTAATGGTAATATAAATAAATTTTGAAATCCAAACTAAAACTTGAACTTAAAAGGTCTAGTATAGTCTTACCAAACAAACCTATTTCCTCAATACACTAGATTATCTGGTCATTGACCCTAGACTTAGGTTAGGTTGATATTCTGTGATGTGAAATATTTTTATTTTTTTGTGGTGTATTATTTAAGACTGGATGGCTATGATTGTTTGCTCACTAATCTTGATGGTAGGACATTCTTTCTAGTTTAATGTTGTTTCTGTAGGGGGATATGTTAAAAGGAACCACTATGATAGAAAAATATAAAAAAAATTGTTGTTTTCTTGCAGGTGTTATAAGTCTCTAAGCATAGCACAATAAGACAGGTGGACTTGGCAAGCAACTAATGCTAAGCACGTATATTAGGATTATAATTGCTGGTGTGTTTAGTGTATTTTCTATTATCTATTTTATAGGGTCTAGAAATTTATTTTTGGAATTTAAAATATAATTTGAGCTTAGAATTTGGTTAGGATATATGGGATTTAGGAATAACAAAAGTTGATCCTACCAATAGATGAGTGCAGAAGTCCCCTATGAATCCTTAGAGATCTCTAAAGAAGGAGACGATCATAAAAGAAGAGCCCGCATAGATTAAATTTTTAGTTCTAGGTAGGGTTGTATAAGGGTAGAGCTCGGCTATCCATTTTTCTCTTTCTTCTAGGGTGTATAGAGATATTCGGCCGCATTAGCCTATTTTAATTAAATTAGTTTGATTTATTTTAGGCGTGCATTAGAAACAACCCACTTTTCTAGATTTTTTATGTTGTGTTTCTATGATGAAATATCTGGAACATTGGGCTACTAAAAAAAATTAAATTTTCTACACAACCTAAATCTAAACAACAAAAATAAAAAAATAAATAAATTCATAACTTCATATTAATTAAAGCCCTAAGCACAACTTAAAAGCAACTAAAAAGAATTAGTTTTTGCAAAATATGATAGCATATTATTTGTACTCCTTGAATTGAATGTTTAACCCATTGCACATAAGAGGGCATCTAACCTGTGAGGATAACCATCCTTCTTGGGGAAATGTGCCTTCTCTTCTGATTTGTCCCATTATCACCTTTAACTGTATATCATTATATTCATAAAATTGCATACCTATGACCTTAAATGAATGGTGAGTCAAAACATAAAATATTGGAATTTATTGCATTAGTTAAGTGTATATCATTATGGGGAAAATTTGTGACACCACATAGAATTTAGAAATTTTTTATTTAGGAAATCAAATTCGTCATTGAGGAATAAACATATTATCTTGAAAGATAAACATGCTATCATATAATGGATTTAATACCTTAAATAAGGACTCCTAAGGCTAATGAATTTTATTAATATTCCAGAGATTTTTTTCTTGAACTACATGGAAATGTAGAATAAGTTTTATTTTATAATGGGATCCTGGTTCTCTATAAGGGAAAGCCCTTATAGTTAATTACATCTTAGGAATAAGGATATCTTTCTAAGAATAATCTCAATTGAAGAAATAGGCATTTATCTGTATAGATTTCTAAGCTGGTTCCAAAGAAAAATCATTATTTAAAATTTCAACAGGGAAGACTTCAAAGTGGAAGTAGTTCTTTTGGAAACCAAATGGGATAAAGTAGGAAATGTTTATAGATATTGGGATACCTAATGGACATTTCAACTATCCTACCATTGGTTTTAAATTTTGGAATTTAAATTAAATTTTAAATTAAAATTTTATTAGAGATCTACAACTTATATTATGGTAGCACAAGAATATATAAATGCTTAGGGTTGAAGACTTACTTTAGTAGGATGCTTCAAATCCTAAGTCTATAATTACTTCTGTCAGAGGATCAACCTAGTTTCACTTTTGGGAATTATTGGCTCTTTCTCTCATGAATGTAAGATGGCTAAGCCATTATATTTTAAAAAGGAATCTAAGAACTTAGACTCACTTCATAATCCCTAAAATCATGCTGATTATGATATGTACCTAACTAATGTAACAAATTTTAACTTTTATATTTTGACTCATAATTCATTTAAGGCTTTTGGGGTATGCAATTTATGCTTATAATGAGATGCAAATAGAAGTGGTCATGAGCCAAATAAAGAAGGGAATGCAAACTTCCATAAGAAGGTGGCCATCCTTAAAGGTCAGATACCCCTTATGTGCAATGGGTGAAGCACCCAATTCAAGAGTTTAGAATAATATGCTAGCATGATTCACAAAAGCTAGTTATTTTTAGTTGATTTAATGTTATTTCTAAGGCTTTAATTTATGTGAGAAGCTTTGAATTTTTTTTATTTTTGTTTAAGTGGTTTAGATTTAGGTTGGATAGAAAATTTAGTTTTCCTAAGGGCCTAATGTCCAAGCATTCATCAAGAAAAATACATTAAAAAACTTTAAAAAGTAGGTTGATTCTATTATGCATCCAAAGTAAAATAAGACAAATTTAAATTAAAAGAATAAGCCAATGTAGTTGAGTACTATTGTGCACCTTGAAAGAAAAAGAAAACTGGACAACTGAGCTCTGCTCTTATACAACCTGGCCTAGAACTAAAAGTCTAGATCTATGAGTCTTCCTTAAGGATTGTCTCCTTCTTCAGGGACCCCCTTCAGGATTCACAGGGGACTACCAATAAGAATGGTCAGCTCTTGCTATTCCTAGACCCCATAGATCCTAACTTAATTATATTCTCTAATTATATTTAAAATTAAAAAAGAAAATTCCTACACCTTACAAAAAAAATGTCAGGAAATGTAAATAGCACACTAGCAGTTATATTTTAATTGCTTGCCAAGCCCACCTATTTTATTGGGCTATGCTTAGGGACTTAAGCATACCTGGAAGAAAACATCATGATGGATGCCTACATAAGGTGAGTAATTATGTCTTCCCTGTCTTACACATCTTGACATGTTAAAAATTATTAGACATTATGTTCCTTGTTCTCTGAGATATCTCATGTTGAGGGACTTGCTTTGCTTTATTTTTGGCTTCTGGTTCTTAGCCTCATCCACGCTCACCGCACTTAAGAGAATTTTAAATTCAAAATTGTCTTTGGATAAAGGAGGAACCTTTTGAGATACTGTGAAAATAAGGTTAGCCATAAATATTGTAAATAGAAGATAGAAAAGTAATAAAGTGCAAGAGAAACAACAATATTTATTCCTCAAAATCAAAGTATAAAAACTAAGGGAGAGAGAGAAAAAAAGTCCTCACACAGGAGTGGTGTTCTTCTTTTATAATACAAAGGGGTGAATATACATAGAAGTACATATAAGGCAAATGGAGTTCAAGTGGATGCCCGCTTAGGCTAGTGTCAGGTATAGATCTAGTGGATATTAGGGGAGAGTATACCATTATTGTGCGAGTATGGAATTAAGAAGAGTAGCCACTTTATTCCTTTGAGTATTTATCTGATGCCAGTGAATTGATTCATCCATTATTCTCTAGGTCATCATTCTCTAAGCCCTTAACTTCGCTAGATCAAATTGATCTTCCCTTGTCGAACACATCTTCTAGAAAGTATGCTTATTTTGGTAGCCTTCATTATTGAGTATTCTTTTTGGTGAGTATGCTTATCTTGGTACATAGACTCATCAGATCGCTTGAGTGTGCTCATTGCTTTGGGTATACAATAACTACATATTAACCTCACTTTTAGTAACGTTAACATCCATCTTCTTAGTCCTAAGATTCAATCTAGGCACTAGGATTTGCCTCACATAGAATTATGACACTTCTAGTGATTAGAAGAGTAATAAAATAAACCTAGAAAGCTCATAAAGTTTGCCCTTAAGGTTAAACTGGACTTGGACTAGGTGAGACTCACTTACCTCAATTTCAAACCAGACTCCTATACACAAGACCAACTAATTATAAGCCAATCCAAAACCCCAAATCTATCCAAACCATACCCAATTAGTGTTTAAGTTGGTCAATTGATCCAAGTTGACCTAAGTTGACTCATTTAGGCCTTAAAGAGCAAAACCAAAATTAAACCAAAGTAATTGAACTTAAACCACTCTGAACTTCAATTGAACTTGATTGAAGCCTGATCATGACTCAGTTTGGCCAATTTGTTCACCTAGCACAAGTTGATTGATTTGAACTTTACAGAGCCAAAATCAAATCCAACTTGATCCAAATTAAATTAGACTATTCCAAAACATTACTCCAATGACATAATTGAACATTTCTCATAATCAATTGCAACCAAATTTGGTCAATTGGAATTCACCTAAGCTAACCTAGTCTAATTTGACATAAAGGTCAAATTAAACTAAATGCCAATTTAACCTAAATCAAATCAAACCAATCTCTTCACCTCCAAATTAATGATTGATCATGATCTAATATCTAATTGAATTCAATTGACTCAATTTGGCTAACTGGCCAACTTAACTCCATTTGATCTAATTTGACCTAAAGGGCCAAATTGAGCCAAATCTTAATCCAATTCAAATTGAACAAAACCAATCATTCCAATTAATTTGAAAATGATTTTTGACCATGATTTAACATCTTTTTGAACTCAATTAACCCAATTGATTTACTTAACCCCATTTGACCCAATTTAATCTAAAACATCAAATTGGGCCAAATTATAATCTATCCTAAATTAAATCCAATCAAAGCATGTAGTCTTCTCTAAATCCAACATTAAACATGAATCAACCTCTAATTAGACCCAATTTGGCCAAATTGACCAAATTAGTTTGCTCGACCAATTTGGCTTATATGAATCATTTGAGCCAAATGCAAACCCACTTTAAATTAGATCAAAATAATTACACTAACACCTATCTAAAAATCATTTGAATGACCCAATTTAGTCAATTGATCAACCTTTCCCAATGAAATCAAAAACAACCTAAATAGGTAACCATGAGCCAAATCAAACCAAACTAAAGTCAATCCCAGCCAAACTTGACATGACTCATTCTCACACACACCTTGACCTGCCCAAGTGGACCCAACCCTTGGTGAACTCAATTCAGCCCAAATTAAGTGAACCATTCCATCCACATAGGATAATTACCAAACAAGGAGGTCTAACCCCTTTGATGAATAGAGAAACACTCGATTCAAGCACATAGATCGGAGTTCATTCAAACTCTAATGAGCAACGATAGAGCTTGGTCTCAAGAGCAATTGGTGAGGAGACAAAAGGGTACTTCAACAATGATGCTTTGCCTCTTTAAGCAAAAGCTACCTCATGTGTTGGGCCACATGTCTTAGCTTTGGTGAGGTAATTTCTCTTCAACTCTTAGATAGCCCCTTAGGCTCTAATCTTTTGAGAAGTGAAATTGTATTTTATCTCGATCAAGCCATAAAAACATTAGGAAATCCCTCTCTGATGCTTTTGGGTCCTTCTCACTTGTAAATTTGAGCTTTGATAGCTTAGATCAAGTGATGAACGATAGACAATCACCATTTCTCAATAGAAGAAGGAGATGAATCATGTGTCGTCCATCCCACATCATTAGAATGGACAGTTATGATTAATACATGTAGATATTTTTGATTTAATCCCTTTACACCATAGGAATAATCAGAGCCATTCTATATTTGATTGAATGCCTCTAGTGAAAGTGTGTCTACCATTATTGAGTGACAAACCACAAGGGACTATTTAAATAACCAATCCCATAGTGCCTTGCGTAAAGTGTAATTGACTCGGCATTGACTATGTAAATCTGATTAATTAAGAGTTAGAAGTTAATTTAATTAGGTAGAACATTGAAAAATCATAACTAATTATAATAAATCTAAATACAAATGAGAGTTTATTAAAAAGATTAAATGAAGGAGAATTTAATAAAAATAAAAGCCCTACTTTGTACCAAGTAATCTAGGAGTAATTAAGGTTTTAATGAAAAAAGTTATTTTTGAAATTAACACTTTTTCTCTAATTAACTTAAAATTTTTTAAGAATCATTCTTAATGATTTTCACCATCACCCATATTTATTCCAAATTACTTTGGTTAGTGTATTAAGAGTTAAAATTTTTCAAAGCTTAGGTCATTAATTACCCGAATTAGTTAAGTGAGTATTTGATGCTTAAGCCCTCTTGTTTGACATCACAACACCCTTAGATTAATTTTCAAACCTCTAGTCTCAATTAATTTAAAATACCACACTTTAGGTTAATTACTTAATTGACCTAGAATAAACAAAATTCATAATCAATTAGCCATGATAAAAAAATGTGAGTAAACCTTGTATGGGTTAATTCAAGTGATAATTGATGAATAAAATTAAAATCTTCAATTAGTTTGGGATATTTTGAAAGTAATTAATTAATTATCAAAATCTCAATTAGTATATTTAATCATATTTTATAAAATCAAATGAATTAGGATTTTTGTCTTATTTCTACTATTACTATGAATGCTTAATAATTTGTTTCATGATTTTTTGGCCTTTTATTTAGCGGTTATTTAGATTTTAAAAGTTAATTGGCTTATTTAGAAAGTTTAATCATTACTAAATCATAAAATTTATTAAAAAAAATTAATTTAACATATTTAATCAATAGAGAAATACATTAAAAAGATTATAAACAAATCTTAACCTAACTAAATTAACTCATCCTAATCCCCTTTTATCAAGCCTTTAAATAACATATGTTTTAAGCTTAAATTAAGCTTTGAGTATGTGTGTTTCCTTTGAATATAAGGGACATATGAAATAGAATTTATGATGCATGATTATACCCACTTAAGTTAGAATCAAATTTATGATTCATGCATATAGATTTAGTAATCAAATATTTTCAAAACTTACTCTTTTATTACAAGAATAAATGTACATATGCATGGCATATAACTTAGAATGCATATTCGCATGACATATTTGAGCCATGTGCATGATATAAACACAAGGTATATATGCTAAACACTCGAGGACACATGGCTACTGCTCTAAAAGAGGTCTTGATTATTTGACCCACTAATTTAAAAATACTACATGCTTATGTGTTGCAGGGCATTAAGTAACAAGAATCTCATGCATGCATAACAACTACTAAAGATTAAATATAAATTTAAGTATACTTATGAAAAAATACAAGTTCACCTAACTCATAAGCATGCATGCCATTAACATGCATTAAATAAATTAAGTAGTGCAGGGTTGAATCACTTGTTATGAGGCCATCTTATCTTGTTCCATCAATATTAAAGGCGATTATGCATAATTAAGGTGAGATTTAGCTTAAGTACTTTGTTCCCTTAAGTTAGGGCATGGTGTTGGATAACACTTATAAAGATTACCAAGATCCATATGCTTTAGAACATTAGTTTAACTTAATTGGTAAATCTTAAAACATGGTTAAAAGTCATTCCCAAATCACTATCATTAAATCAAAATTTTTAATGGAAATAAATTAAACTTTGGGTTCAAATCATAACCTAAACACTAAATCCTAGCCTTTCCCCACCACATTGGCCATTTCACACACATTAGATTAGTAGGCCACCAACCTTAGACTTATGTTAGGTTGGTGCATGATATGATGTACTGCTTTTCTTATTTTGTGATGTGTTATTGAGAGTTGTTTATTAGACTAATGCTATATTCTTTAGGGGTTGTGCTTGATAAAGAAAAGGGTGCTACATTTCTCTTAAGCATAACCCATTAGGACAGGTAAGCTTGACACTTATTATTGCCAGTTCTAATTATGTGAATCATAACTTCTTGGGTTGTATGTGTATTATAGCTAACCTCTATTTCGTAGCTTTAGTTATGATTTTATTTTTTGAAACTTTCAAATGCTATTTTTTGCATTAATATTAGGATTAAAGCTATGGGGTTTGAGATAGATAGAGGCTAGAAGGCATAAACCTGGGAGGCCTTGTGATGCTTAGAGGATCCAATATCATGAAGACAAATGAAGATGAAGACCCCCATGCTTTACTCTTTATTTTATATGATTGCAATATAGGCTGTATAAGGGTTGAGCTCAGCAACCCATTTTTTTTGGTGTACAATAGTACTCAGGCATACCAACGTATTCTCTGTTATTTCAAGTTGAATTGGTTGTTGTGTTTACTTAGTGTGGACATTAGAACTGCATTCTTTTTCTAGGTTTCTTTAAATGTGATGATTATTATATGGCTTAGATTTTAGTAAGTTCTTTACCCCAACTTAAAATTAAGTTGAATTATAAATTCATAAGTCATAACCTTACCATAAAGCTTAAGAGTTAATGCACTAAAATATTTAGAAACCATGGGTCTATGATGAATGTATAACATCATGCATGCATTTTGCTTTTCTTTCTTGAATATTGAGGATCTTCAATCATTGCACGATAATGGGGAATGCAGGTCTGTTATCAACAACCCCCTTAAGTGAAGAACACCCTTCTTGTAAGCTGGGCCATAACCTTATTTCATCATGCATATAGACATACTTGTCTACCCAACAAGAGTCAAATTTAAGAGTCCAAATTTTTCTGAAAGATAAAATTGTATTGCTTTAGTTAGGACATTGCTCATACCTGTCATGATCCATAGTCTTAAGCTAATATTAAGCTCTTAGGTTTTTATTTTGAATAAATAATAACCTAGCCATCTTACATTCATGAGTCTCGCCCACAAGTGGTTGTAAGTCTAGAAAAGTCAAGATATGTTCACTCTCTCTAGTAGAGGTTAATGTCTAAATTTCTTAATAGCTAGATTTGGTGGAGCTTTTTGCTTGTGTCAGAGCACCTAAGATTTTGGATCTAAAGTAGCCTATTTCTCTTTTACTACATGTGTAAATCCTCACCTTTTAGGTATTTTTGTAATATTGATTTTTTGAGATATGAGTCTTAGCATTATAATAAAATATCAATTTAAACAATGATAATTTTCCATTACAAAAACATGAAGCCTCTCCATAGGATAAATTGAGGTACTCAATGGGCTTTTTAGTATCGTGAGTTCTTCCTACTCATCTACTTTTTAGACTCTGTTAAGAACTCTTATTTGAGCTCTCCTAATCACGTTTTAAAATTTACCAATTCTTTACTCTAAACTTTGAAATCTATAGGGATGTTAGCTGACCATTTTAATCGAGAATTTTCTTAAAAATTTATATTCCCTTAGATGTAATTAACTATATGAGAAAGCCCCTATAGGAAACTTAAAAATTTAGCTTAAATATAATTTAGGGGAAAATCTCTAGTACATGTAAACTCATCAGCCTTAGGAATCTTTATTAGATGATTGAGCCCTTTATAGGGTGATATTTCTATCTTTTTGAGGTAGTATATTATTTTTTAATGTCATACTCAATTGTTCTAATAAGTATCTCCTAGGATCTACATGGTGTCTCTATAATAATTCTAAACACTGCATTACCAAGATAGGGTAACACTTAAAATAGCCAACTAGAGCTATGACTACTAAGTTAAAACTCTAGAGGTTAAAAGACTGGGTATGAAAAGAAGTAAAATGCAAATGTGCCATTAAATATGGAGAGAAAGATTGGATCCTTGTAATTTATATTACCAAGAAAATATATTTAGCAAATGATATACTTTACAAGAGGAGATGAGAAAGGGATCCAAGTTGGTTTACACTCTTCATCTAAACTTATGATGAATATTTATTCATAGGCATATCATCAGTTTAAAAAAAAATGAAGAATTATGGGTTACCTATTCTCTTAGAGTGACCTGTTTACTCTAGTTTATTACACTTGCAGATAGTTTTATGAAAAAAATATCAATAAGTGAAAACATGCCTTATTTATGATTTTGCTTTACCAGGCTTTCTAAGTAAGAGTTTACGGTTAAGAAATTATTATCATAGTAAGACAATCTATATATTAAGGGTTGGCCTATAAGTAGAGGGTTAATTAAGATAACCAAGTGAGATGATAACTCAATTTATGGAATTTCTACAAGATAATGACTACTAAACCACTAAGAACTCAACAAAAAATAAATATGATGAGCTCAAATGATAAATGGGTAGGGAAAGATCAAGAAAAAATTATTAATAGCTTTATTCTAAATATTATGGATCCATCATTTAAACTTGTCAAGCTTGTAGCCATTTAGCATGGAAAGGTGGTCAAACTAACCTAGCCTAAGAAACTCTATCAACAAAATGATTGGATCATCAAAAGTTCATCTCATGTCCTTAGACTAAGGAAGAAAAATAATAGAGCTTCATAAGGAGGTAGATTGATATATTTTAGGGAAAATGCTTGAAAGATTAAGGACTTGCAATCTCCATATTAGCGGAGATGTGCCCATGGAAAGAACAAAAAGGTCATAACTTAGTCATACTTAGCTAGGGATATCGATTTTGGACTTAAGAACCTATCTAGGTTAGGTTGCCACTACATAGAGCAATAAGACTCTCTAAGCATAATTAAATCCATATCTACTTAAGCTCTACCCTAAAGATATGTGATATGTGATGCAAGTAATTTATTTTTGAGTGAGATTTCTCATGCATGCTAGACTCGGCCATGTTATAAATGTGCACAAGCACTTAAGTATTTTGATCAATGGTAGGATCTACCTTATACCTTCTCCAAGAGATAAAAAGGAGTAAGAGTAAATTAAAAGTTGGCTAGATAGCTTTAATTTTTAATTTTAAAATATTTTCTAATCAACTTTTAAGTTGTTTAACATTTCACTAAAGTTGGTAGAAAATCATTTTATCTTATGAACTTAACAAAACTGTGCATTCTCAAACAATCATAGTATAATGAAAAAAGTGAATATCATATTATACACATAAAGTATGATAAATAAGTCACTATACTTTGATGGCTATAAAAGAATAGGTCACATGAAAGTATGATTTGGAAGCCCGCCTATACATACTAAAATAAAATAAAAAAAGGATTGCAAAATTCTACCTGATAAGCTTGGACAAATTTAAAATAATAAAGTATAATAATTTGAGTTTCCCTCTACTTTTGATCATTCTTTGAGTTTAGGTTGTGAGTTCATTCTTTAAAGTTAAATCACCTTATATCAGGTTGGGTAACTTAGTATATAATTTATTTATACATATATAAAACACAAAAAGAAATGTAATAAAAGAAATATCTTAAGCTAAATAGAGTCATCACAACACAACAAGATTGTAAAATAATCATAAATTTACAATGACATCCATATTTGATGTATGACCTCTAGTAAAAGTAAAATAAAGTATGAGCCATACATTAAGCACTTGCAAAAATATTCTAATACTATTCACATCATAACAAACAAAGAAACATGATACAAATAATTTAAACAAATAATCACATAGAAGTATAATCGGACTAAAGCAGCCTTGTTCCGAGTAATCAAAGAAATGTGTGTCAAAGTGGTCTAACTACATTTTTTTCTATACTGAGTAGCTATAAGGATGTGAACTATCACAACACCTAAGTGTGTGTAAGTTAGTCTATCTTAAGCTTATCTCATATGACTAATGACTTATGCATTTAAGTTAATTATATGGACATTTTGATTATCCTAAAGCTTATCACTTTAATAGTGACTTATAATAAAATAATAAGCTTTAGACAAATTAAATATATTAATTGGTCATAAAAGATGTGATTATCCTTAAAAGGTTCTTATTATCAAAGGAACACTCATCTAATGATAATAATTAGTTAATCATAATCACAATTAAGTATTGGTTCTAATGGGATGTAATCTAACATGAAGCATCGACATCATGTTATATATTTGCATATGCATCAATATGCTAGAGGGTAGTTGGAGCCATTAACTACCAAATAAAACTTTGGTATTCAAGCAAGGCATGAACACCAAATAATAGAAGATTTTGAATAAATGATGCATGAGTCAAGATGTCCAAAGTGTAAGGTAGTATTTAATGAAAACTATCCATTCAAGAGAAAAGAAATGGGATTCAGTACAGGTGTATACCCTAGTCTAAATAAAGCTCAATCTTTGTGGACAATTGAGTTATAGAATAACTTCATCATATTTGTATGACTCAATCAGATGAGAACTAACCAATAGTGGTATTGGTCAATTTAAATTGAACTTGGTCTAGGGGATAATAATATTCATCATGTAAATCTATTAGAGTTGCATGGAGAAAATTATACTAAAAATCTACTAGATCACAAAGTGTGTGATCAACCTATGAAAGCTCATCAATTAAACTAGCATGACTTTGAGGATATTAAAGGGTGATAGTTCAAAAGTATAATTTTATCTAGGAAGGCTAGAGATAACTAAAGTAACTGGCTAAGTGTAGAAGAACTTAGCAAATTATGAATTGTTAAGTTAGTATGAAGTTTGGAAAGAAGGTGACTATGCCATGATACTAGTGTAATTAACTATTAGGTTGGTTCAAAAACAATCATGTCCTAATATATATATTTTAGGGTGATCCTAAGTCATGTGTTCCCCAATAGGTTGACTTACTCAGTCAAAGTGGTCAATCTATGTACACAAATAATAGTGTAAATGGAATTATAAATAAATTTAATTATATAAAAAGGTAAGGTTGAGATTAAATAAATCATGATAAAGAAACTATAGTTCAAGTGTGTGTAAGAAATGCTTAATCCATAATATATGAGAATATAAATGCATGCAAAATAAGACTTTATCACACAAATGTTTAACTATTTTGTCTTGACTAACTCATGACATTTAACTTAAAATCATAGGGATTGAAGTTATAAGAGTTATTTTAAACTTGATTACTTTAAGGCAAAGTTTAATTAAGGTCCCCACTTGGGTGGGCCACACTAGTTGATCACCCATTAAGATAATTTTCTTTTTAATATAATAATGCAAAAAAATTAACTTCTTTAAGTGAATTATTATTTAACTATATAAGATTCTAAATTATTTAACTTTTTGGAATTATTTTATTATAAAAATTCATTTGGATTCCAATTAATTATCGAAATTGATGGGAATTTTTCATAATGTTTAGGTGATCATTTTAAATGTTTGGAGAATTTTTTTATAATTATTAATTATTAGATCATGAATTTTCATGTAAATTTTAGTTTTAAAATTCAAATTAGTTCAAACTTTTTGAAAAATTTTTTGTAAGCATAAATTAATATTCTAAATATATCTTGAATTTTTAAAATTTTTCTAAATATATTTCAATTTTCTTATTTTTGAATTATAATTTATTACTTTGAAAAATTCATATCTTTTTCATCATTATTCAATTTTATCTTAAATTTTTATGATATATTTTTAATATTCATTACAATATTCCATAAAATATGGTGATTTTAGGAAGTTATTAAGGGGGTTCATTAAGTTAAATAGAGGATTATTAAATTTTTAAAGTTATAAAAAACTAGTTTTCTTAAAGTTTAATATTTTCTCTAAATTTTACATGGCTAATTACTTATATGCCAGAAATTTCAGGTCATGACATGCAATAGATTATGCAAAGAAAAAAATACAAAGAAAAACCCTAAATTTAAATCATGGATGGACATGATTGTGGTCTAGCTCAATTAGAGCTATTGATTTTTATTTAAATCTAATCAGATAATCGAGACATTGCCTCTTAACTTTTGATAGGCCATCAGGATGTTTTAGGTTGGGTTTAGTTTTATATGACCCAAGCTTAACCCATAAAACTTTCTCACTCTCTAGGCTTTCCTAAGCAACATAGTTTTTATTATGTTATATTTGATGTAATGCATCAATATTTTCTTATTTGAGAATGTTTAAAATTCAAATTATTTTGGATTTTGAATTTTTAATCATGACATAAATTATTTCCAATTTTATCTTCTCCATATATATATATATATATATATATATATATATATATATATATATATATATATATTATTTTAGCAAGCACCTTGTTTATTTTAATATATTTTATTTGAACTTATTTAAATTAATTCATATTTAAAATTAAATGAGTTTGAATTTAATGTACTTTTTGGTAATATCTTGGCTAGCTCCCATATTTCCCTTTTAATTAAATTTAAAATTATTTTAAAATTCACATCATTTCTTTAGTTAATTCCTCATGCTCTGATTTAATTGATTTGCATTTATTGGAGATTAATCCTTGCATGGTAAGCCTTAGGCACCCCTTTCTATTTAGATTATTCAAATTATATATTTTTATTTTATTTCAAGATCATTCCTACTTCACTTTCTTTATTGAATAATTAATTCAATTCCTTTGCTATCTTACATTAACTCATTGTTTATTCATTCTTAATATGTTTCAGTCTCCCCTCTCATCATGAATTATTAATTTCATTTATTTAATCTTATTTAAAACTTCTTCCTTAAATGATTACTTAATTAATTATTCTTATTTAATTATATTTATTCCATTCATTAATTATGTTTTGGTCACTCCTCTCATCCCTTTTTGTTTGAAATTGAGTTAATTTCAATTTAAATTTAGTTAAATGTGCTTTGAATTTGAAAATCAAATCTTTGGCTTAATTTTTTTTCTCTCAATTATTTCCTTTTATTTTGTTCATGCTTCGGCCAACCCTTACACATGGTTATTTTCTATTTAATGGGTTGCATTTGTAACTTTATTCTCTCTCACATAAATTTTTTCTTGGTTGACCCTTTGTAAAACAAAAGTTATTGATGCTCTTATGGAGAAAATTTATGACACCATGCAAATCTCGAGGGTACTTATTAAGGTAATCAAATATATCATTAAGGGATAATATATTATCTTAAAAGATAAACATATTATCTTATAATAGATTTAATTACTTAAAAAGGACTCTTAAGGTTGATGGGTCTTCAATTTACCAGAGATTTTTCTCCTAAATTATATGGAGAACTAAAATAAGATTTATTTTAGTGCAGGGTTCATAGTTCCCTATAAGGGGAACCCCCTATAGTTAATTCCATCTTAGAAAGAAAAAATTCCTTCTAAGAATAATCTCAATTAAAGAAATTGAACTTTATCTCTATGAATTTCATTGCTTGTCTTAAAAAAAATTTTAATTCATAAATTCAAAAGTGAATGCTTTAAGGAGAAAGAGTTCTTTTTGGAAGCAAATTGGGAATAAGTAAGAGATGCTTTTAGATACCGAGAAACCTAGTAAGCATTTTAAACTATCCTAATGTTAGGCTTTATATTTTTGAAATTGAAATTATTGAGATTCTGAGTTGACATTTCGTTAGAAATCTAGAACTTAGGTTCTAATAGTGCAAGACTACAAAATGCCTAAGAGTTGAAGACTTATTCCAATAGGATGCTTTAGAACCTAAATCTAAAAGTGCTTCTAATATAAGTTAGAGGCTCAATTTAGTTTAATTTTTGAGAATTATTGGTTCTCTTTTCTCACTTGAGAAAATAAACCCGTCCTTGACTCTTATAGACTTATTACCTGCCTAGAAAGGTTGCCAGCTAAGACCACCTAATCAATTTTAAAATCATGGTTCTAGTCTTATGTATGCAATATAGCTGGGCTATTATATTTAGGAAAAAAATGTTAAGAGCCTAGACTCACTCCCTAATCCAAAGATAATGACTCGTGGTATGTTATGCACCCAACTAATGCAATAATTTTTATTTTTTAATGTATTTTTACTCATAATTTTATTTAAAGCTTTAGGTATAAAATTTCATGCCTACAATGAGATGCAGTTAGAAAAGATTAGGCCAAATCAATATGAGAAGGCACACTTCCCCAAAAAGTGTGGTCATCCTCACAAGTTAGATGCCCTCTTATGCGTAATGGGTGAAACATCCAATTCAAGAATCATGAAGAATATGCTCACATGATTTACAAAGTCTAATTATTTCTAGTTACTTTTAGTTGTTTAAACCTAAGGCTTTATTTATGTTGGGGTTATTAATTTTAATTTTATGTGGTAATGAATTTTTATTTTATATTTGAGTTTTATTAGTTTAATGAGATAGAAAGTTTAATTTTCTTAAGAGCCTAACACATTCAGGCCTTTTCATTATAAAATAAAGTAATCACTGAAAGAAACCTATGAAAATAAATAAATCCTAAGCCCTGTAAAGTAGATATCAGGAAAATACAAATAGCACACAATAGTTATATTTTACAAATATACAGACTTAACATTAGTTACTTGCTAAGTCCACCTGTCCTATGGGTTATGTTAAGGGACTACTCAGCTCCTGCAAGAATGCAATAATTTTATAATTTTTATTTATGATAATAGTCCTTTTAACAGAACCCCTTACAAAAGATAATGTTAATCCTAGAATAACGTCCTACCATCCAAACTAACATCAATCAATCCTACCATCTAGTCTAAAATAGTACACCACAAAATTAAAAAAATAATTTTCATCACAACATCATAAAAAATTATAGAAAATCACAAAATGGCCCAACCTAAGTCTAGGGTCCGTGACCTATAACTCTAGTGTGTGAAAAAAGAGGGTTTGTGTGGCAAGACATTACTAGGCTTTAGGTTACAATTTCTTGGTTTTGAGTACTTGTTTATTTAACTTTGGATAATTTTAATTCAAATAATTAATAATTTATTGATTCTTGTTTTGACTTTAGATATATTTTATCATGTTAAAGTTCGATTAGGTTTTTAAGAATGAAGAATACAATAGGTTCCATTTTAGGTGGAGCCCATTCCATTCAATATCCTAGATTTGAATAGGATGATATTTTTATTCTAAGGTAAAGATTCATCCTGATGATCTAACTAAAATACTAAGTATTTTAATTGACTTAAATTTAGAGTGTTTGATTTATTTTGTTTTAAATTTCTTTGTTCTTTTCCACTTGAAGTTTAATTAATTTACTAGTATGATTTATTTATGAGGTAGTTTGGTTTTATCTTTAAGTTTAATTATTTTATTATTATGGTTTTAATTTCATTTAATTCCTTTAGCTTAATATTTTGTTATTGACATTATCATTTATTACTTTAATTTGATTTATTTTATTTTATGTTTAATTTATTTATTATGATGACTTATATCTTTTAAGTTTCTTAAATTTATTTATTTGTATTTTAGATTTATTCTTACATTGATTAAGTTTTAATATTTATGTTATTTGAATTCATCTTGGATTTCATATTTATATTTATTCATTGGTTTTACTATATTTGATTTAGGGTAAAACTTTATGTGTAATATCATTTTATTTTAATTTCATATAACATACTCATTACACATAGGTATAAGTATTTTATTTGTTCAATTTCAGTTAAATTCATTTACTCATTTTCATTACTGTTCATTAACCTAAGTAAATTCATATTCAATTTATTATGTTTAAGATTATTCAATTTATTATGTTTCAATTCTATAATTCTTTTGCATTAATGATTATTTCTTATTTTAATTAATTCATTTCATGAAGTTCTTTTAAGATTTATTAATGAATTTAGACTTAGATGGTTAATTCCAAGTTGTATATTTTATGCATTATGGAATGATTCTATTTATTTTAATTAATTTGAAAAAAATGATCATTATGTTCTTTAAAAAGATCATTTATCCTAATGTAATTTTTCCTTTACATGACTTAAGGAATTTATAGATAGGTTCTTTCTTTGTTTATTAAATTTACTTTATGTTAATTTGTTATTTCAAGATTGTAATTATGCTTAACCTTTTATGTTTACATTTATACCATTTTAATCTTTAATCCAAATGGTTTTAGTGTGTTTATATAATAATAACTTATGAATTTTAGAGATCAATTATCTTTATATTTCAGTTTATATAATAGAATTATTATGATTTAAAGAATTATCATTATTAAATGTGATTAATCTTTGTATTTTCCTTTAATCTTGATCTTTAACTTAGCATTATTTAAGTTATATTATTTTTAGTTGGCTTAGATATTTTATTTAAATGTTCTGATATTTATAATGTTTTAAATTTATATTATGGACTTTATAATTTATGCAATTTTTCTAATTTAATATTTCCCTTAAGTTGACCTAGAGACTTGGAAATTCAAATACTCCCAATTCAATGGTCAAATGAATTTGAATTTTTTATGGCAAGTGTGGTTCCTTACCTATTTGATTTTCCAAAAAATTTTACTTTGATTAGATATGTAATTAAAGTGTATTTAAAGTTTTAATCTTTTCATTAAAACTTAAATTAGGCTTAATTTAGTGAAAATTAGTTAGGGGTTTTATTTTTTCTTGATTCCCCACTGGAATATGTAGCCAAAGAGAGTTCATTCATAATTTTTGGGATTCTAGTTAATTTATTATATTTTATTTAAGTTCAAGTTAATTAATTGAATTTCTTAATTTATTTAATGGCCTAATTAATCCATTTTGTGATTTATTATATTCTCATGAGTTTTAGTGGCTTATTTATGATTAGTAAAGTATATTATGATGTTTTGAATTGGTCTGAATGTGAAAAGTGGAGGGTTGTGATAGGCAGTTGACAGCTAGTATAAAATTTATCAAAATAATCATGACATAAATCCTTTAAAACATTGTGTTAATGCTAGGGTTTCCCCTAAAAGTGATGCGTTGTATGGCTTGAATATAATGAAAAGTGTGCAAGGGATGCTACTTTGGTGATTGGGTGCAGTGTTAAATAAACAAGGGTTCCCACATTATGGATGGATGCGGGCAAAGAAGTTAGTCCATAAAAATAGAATTATGTTAGGAACTTGAAATATAAGTACTCTTACAGGTAAATTAATGGAATTAATAGATATTATGGTTTATAGAAAGATAAATATTTTATGTGTCTAAGAAACTAAATGGGTTGGGGAGAAAGCCAAAAATATTGATAGTTTAGTTTTTAAACTTTGATATTCATGAAGAAGTCAAATTATAAATGGTGTAGGTGTGATTATAGATAAAAGTTTGAAGGATAATATTATAAATATTAATAGATGTGGAGATAGAATTATAGCTTCAAATATTATTGTTGATACTGAGATTATCAATATTATAAGTATTTATGCTCCTCAAGTAGGTTTGGATGTAGGCTCAATAGAAAATTTTAGAATGAATTAGAGGGATTAATACAAAAGATACCTCTTGAAGAAAAAATATTTATTGGAGGAGATTTAAACAGACATGTTGGTAGAGTGGTAGAAGATTTTAAAAGTATTCATGGTGGCTATGGATTGGAATGACTAATGAAGAAGGTAGGACTATATTAGATTTTGCTTTAGCCTATAATTTTGTAATTGCTAATACTTTATTTAAGAAAAGAGATGAGCATATTATTACATATAAAAATGGATATAGTAAGACACAAATTGATTATTTTTTGATAAGAAAATAGATAGTTTATATTGTAAAGATTGAAAAGTCATTCTAAGTGAAAGTTTAAGTACCCAACATCGAATGTTAGTTTTAGATTCTAAGATGAAAGATTGGAAGATAAAAAATAGATCAAATTATTATCTTAAGATTAGATAGGGGAACATAAAGAACATTAATAAAATTATTTTTAAGAGCAAGCTACAAGAGTTTAGAATTTAGGATGTTCATAAGGAAGCCAATGTTATGTGGGAAAAAGTAGCAAGTGAAAGTAAGCAAGTTGTAAAAAATGTGCTTGGAGAATCAAAAGAAAAAAGCTTCTTTCAATAAAAATAGTTGGGGGTGGAGTCATAATGTGCAAGGAAAGAAAAGAAATAAGAAACATTGTTATAAAACTAAATTTAAATGTAAAAACTTGAAGAATTGGGAAAGATATAAAGTGGCCCATAAAGATTCTAAGAAAGTAATATATGATGCAAAAAAAGTAACTTTTAGTGATTTATATAATAGATTGAATGCCAAAGAAGGTGAAAGATGTATGTATTAGTTAGCTAACCAAAGAGATAGGAGAAGTAAAGATCTAGTTCAAGTGGGGTATATTAAATATGAAAATCATAAAGTGCTTTTCTTAGAAAAGGATATTGAAAAATAGGTGGATGAGGTATTTTGATATACATTTTAATGAAGAATCTAAAAATCTGATTTATTTTAGCAACCTTAATACCTTAAACAAAAATAGAGAATTTTGTTTTTATCATCGTATTAGTAAATTTGAAGTTAGAGAAGCCTTAAAGAAAAATGAAATGTAGAAAATTAGTAGGACCTAATGATATTCCAATAGAAGAGTGGAATTGTTTAGGAGATCAAGGAATTTATTGGCTTACAAATCTTTTTAATGTTATTTTAATGACTACAAGATGCCAGATAAGTGGAGATAGAGTTTGTTGATTCATATATTTAAGAATAAAGGGGATGCACAAGAGTGTGAAAATTATAGAGGAATTAACTTAAAGTGTCATACATTAAAATTATGGGAGAGAGTAATTGAGCATAGGTTACGATGTGATATAAATGTTTCCCACAATTAGTATGGTTTCATGCTATGTAGGACTATTATGGATGCTATACATTTGTTAAGAGGTTTGATGGAGAAGCATAGAGAAAGTAAAGAGAATCTACATATGATATTTATTTATTTAGAGAAAGCTTATGATAAGGTTTCAAGAGATGTTCTTTGGTGAGTTCTATAAAAGAAAGAAGTTAATATTTGTTATATTCCAGTCATTAAGGATATAGATACTAGAGCTATTACTTGTGTCCAAACACAAGGAGGATTGACAAAATATTTTCTTATTTCAATTGGATTACATTAGGGATCTGCTAGGGGGTGTGCGTTTGGTTGATTTAGATGGATTGGATGATAAATTTTTAAAACAAATTGGTTTTGGATTCCTAAAAATATTGAACCAAACTGACCAAATAAAATGTAAAACCAAACAAATCGAATAACAATTTGGTTCAGTTATTTTGGTTTGGTTTTGGATAAACTGAAGTTCGTTACATATAAAAATTATTTGCATAATATTTTATTGTATAATGAACAAGAAATAGTAGTTTACATTTATAATTCTTACTATAAGCCTATCATATATAAATTAAAATACCATATATCATATAATTATTTGGTTTATTTGGTTCCATCCAAAATTTTATTTAACAAACCGATCCAAAAACCAAAAACCAAAGTTTTCATTAATTAAAACCAAAATTCAAATTACTAAGTTCAAATCCGAACCAAATTACTCAAAACTTTGGTTCGGTTTGGTTTTTTGGTTAAAACCAAATAATGCACACCCCTACGATCAGCTTTAAGCTTATATCTTTTTTGCTTTAGTTACGGATGTTCTTACTAGGCATTTAAAGGAAGATGTACATTGGTGTATGCTTTTTGATGGCATTCTTCTTGTTGATAAGACTAGAGAGAGAGTCCAAGAGAAACTTGAATTATGGAGGTCAACCTTAGAGTCTAAAGGTTTTCATTTAAGTAGATCTAAAACTAAATATATGGAGTGTAATTTTAATTGTAGAAGTTCTAGTGGTAGTGTTGTGACATTAGGTGAACAAGTCATTAAAAAGAGTGAGTGATTCAGATATTTAGGCTCTATTGTTCAAAATGATGGTGAAATAGATGGAGATGTTATTAGTAGACTTCAAGTTGGATAGTTGAAGTGGAGGAATGCATCTAGCCTATTGTGTGATAGAAAAGTACTACTTTAACTTAAGGGAAAACTTACAATGATTTATGGTGCAAAATGTTGGCCAATAAAAGAGAAGCATAAAACTAATTTAAGTGTTGCAGAGATGAGGATGCTTAGGTGGATGAGTGGTTTTAATCTTAGAGATAAAATGTAAAATGAATATGTTCAAGAAAAACTTGGAGTAGTTCCAGTGGTAGATAAGATTATAGAGAGTCACCTTAGATGGTTTTGCCACATAAAGCATTGGTCGTCCAATGACCCGGTTAAGAGAGTAGATGCAATAGATTTGCTTATGTTAAGAAAGGTAGAGGTAGACCTAAAAAGACTTGGTTAAGATGTATAAAAAATTACCTTAGTATGATTGAATTAAATGAGAATTTGACACATAATAGGGCACAATGGAGATAAAGGATTCATGTAGTTGACTCCACTTAGTGGGATAAAGGCTTGTTGTTATATTTATTTGATTTATTATTAATTTATTTCATAAAAATGAAGGTTTAGGGTTTGAAATTTCCAAAAATTAAGATTTAGTGCTCAATAAAAGTTTACATAATGTGTCTTAACATCAATTTTAATCCCCCAAAGTTTCATTTCAATCTGATCATTGGTTTGGGAGTAAGGTTTGAAAATTTTCATTCAAATCTAAATTAAGGTCAAATTACCCAAAATAGTTGAGGGATTTTAATTTTAATGGATTCCTCTCATCAAGATGAACCCATAGAGCACAAGTTTATATTTTTGGATTTATATTTAATTTCTTATGATTTTTTAAAGTTTTATGTATTTTTATTTAATTTTTAATTAAGAAAAAACTGAATTTTCCATTTTGCCACACGAGATCCACATGGATTTGATGTGGCACTGCTTTTCATGCATTGTCGCGCCATTATACCATGTGGGATCCATATGGATCTGTATATTAAAGGTGGTGCATGGGGTTAATTATAAACTATCTGATCGAAGATCAGATGGCCATAATCCAACATGTGGTTCCCCTTATCAGATTTAATCAGAGATCTGGCTATATCTCGGCCATCCATTCCTTTTAAAGGAATGAATAGTGGAGATTACATCTCCTATGCTGACGGTGGAGGCCGAGAGCCATTCATCATTTTTGCATGAGTTCTAGCCATCCAACCATCAAAATCATGTAATTTTACTTGCAAATTCATCATTGAATAAAAATAATGATATATAAATGGTTTGATCTCAGTTGAGATCAAATTCACTTTGAAAAGTACCCATTCGGGGTCGTTAATGGCATACCTTGGTCCTGGTGATCTTCGGTGGTGGGGTTGACTCTAATAGCTACAGAATAATGTGGGAAGCTTGTGTGCTAAAGGAATTGAATTACCTCCCTCTGGATTGCTCTCTAGGCTAACCTCAGCTTGGATTTCAATGGCTTTGGTCATTCTCTGGCCTCCCAGCAGTGAGGGAAGTGGGGGAAGATGGGTTTCAACTTTGTGTGAGGGAATGAAGGTGATGGAAAGGTCTATTTCACTTAAGAAATGCTCTATGTAAAATCCCATGGATGCCATGAACTTTATAGCCTTTTTCTCTACTTCCCTTAATTGGCTAAGGTGATTGTAGATTTTGGGAGTTAGTTATCGTGCTTACTTTCCATCTAACACCTATCTTAGATGAAGAGGTGGAGTGGGAATGAGATTATTCAAATTGCATTTAATACCTTTGACTTGCCATGTCATCTTTTTCTTTGGATTTATGTGAAGTTGCTTAAGTAATTTAATTTAGGCTTAGAACAATCATTAATTAAGTTTGGAAATGTTTTAGTTACATCCTAAGAAAATTAGTTGGAGATTGGATTGAAATTTTTTTGAATTAAGCCACTTAATAATTTCTTTCATTAATTTGATTTAAGTCACCTCATTTGATGGATTGGTCTTGGATTAATGCTTAGGATGTGCCCATTTAATCATTAATGAACCTTTTAATAAAAAGATTTCAAAGATTTTATGATTAATATAGGAGTTACTTTAGGTTTAGTCCTTTTGATGTAATTAAATTTATGTTGATTGTAATTAAGTCAAATAATTTAATTATCTTAATTATAATGTTTTTAATTCTTTTATTTGGTTAATCCAAGCAACTTGAAATGCATTGGATCAAACAATTTCAATTTTATTTCATTTTGAACCCATTTGACCCAAGTTGGGCTTAATGGGTTAAGTTTGGGTTCATTTGGGTCAAATGACCAAATTGGCCAAATTAGACCCAACGATGGATTGGTTTATGTTCAATTATCATATTCAAAAGATTTTGAACAATTGATTTGAGTTTGCTTGAGCTTGATTTGGTTTTAAACCAAATAAGACCCATTTAGTCCTATATAGGTTAAATGACCTAATTAATCTAATTAAGGCCACATTGGACTTATATTCCTTCAAATTAATGTTTATATATGTTCATCACATCATCCTAACCATTTGGGATGATTTTATTTGATCAAATTTTGGTGTGCTATCCTTTGAGTTGGTGGCACCCACATAAGTCAAACCATGTAAAAGGGTTGACTAACCTTTGACCTTTGGTTTGGATTTGGATTCATTTAATTTAATGTCATGATTTTATGTTTCTAATTTTATTTGATTGGGTTTGTCTTGGATTTAATTTAAATTACTTAGGTTTATATGGTAATAAGCTTAATTAAGGTAATTAGGTTTAGTTCCCTAATTAAACCTTAATCTAAGCTTATTAATTTTAAATTTAGAGTGGTGTATATTTAGGATGAAGATTTGGAATGAATCTAACTAAACATATTAAGTTAGATTAATCCAAGGAAAGTGCACTAGATCATTAAGTGTGATAACATAGGTGCTTAGTTAGAAGGCTTCTAATTTAGGATTAAGAGTCCTAATGAATGCCTTTGGAAGAAATGTTGATCTCATCCAAAAATAAGGTCAACAAGCTTCTTCAAAGACCTCCTTAGGGTCCATAGTGGACCAGCAATAGGTAAAGTTAGCTTCTGCTATTCTTAGACCCCACAGATCTTAACTTAATTATATTTTAAAAGTTCAAAAATAAAATCCTAAACATTGTAAAATAGATATCAGGAAAAACAAACAACACACTAATAATTTATATTTCAAACATACGGCTTAGCACCAATGGTTGCCAAGCCCACTTGTCATATTAAGCTATGCTTAGGGACGTAAGTAGAATTTGCAAGCAAATGATATCTACATTTATTGCAACAGTCCCTTTTAATCATAACCCCCTATAAAAATAGTGTTAGCCTAAAAAGAATTCCCTAACATCCAGATTAATGAGCAAATAATGTTTATCCATCCAATCTAAAACATTACATAATAGAATTAGAAATATCATTTCACAACACAAAACATCTCAAATCATCGACCTAACCTAAGTCTAGGGTCAGTGACTTAGCAATCTAGTGAGTGAAAGAGGAGTTTGTGTGGTATGACCACCCTCTACCCTTTTAAGTTCAAGTTTTAATTTGAGTTCAAGGTTAGTTTAATTTATCGTAGGATAGTTTCAATTTAAATGATTTAATTGATTTCAAATTCTTATTTCAATTTGAAGTTTATTTTGTGTTAAAGTTGAATTTAGGTTATAAGGAATGAAGAATAAAATAAGTTTACTTTGGGCAACATCCATTATATTCAACATCTTGATCCTAGTATAGTGGAATTTCCACCTTAAGGTGAAAATCTGTTCTGTGGGTCAAGCTAAGAACTTATGTAATTTTAGATTTACATGAGATATTTAATTAACTTGGATTTAACTTGATCAATGTTTAGTGCTTTTGTTTGAATTCTTGTTGCTTACCTTCTTCGATTTTACTTCAAAGATTTTATTAAATTTTATATGATTTATATTGATTGATCAATGTTGTTTAAATTTAATAATTCTATCTTCTCATTTGATTTAATTAGAAATTAATTAATGTATCTTTATTTAACCAAGTTATAATTTTTATTACAATTTAAAAATGAACTTTACATTTTAATTAAGAGTTTAATCATTTGGTTCATTGAATTTAGTTGTTTGACTAATTTTTGTTTAATGATTGGTTAGTTTAATTTGATCTTTTAATTTAATTTGTTTAAATTTTATGTAGATTGACATATTTTAATGTTGTTTAAAATGAATAATTATTGAATATGATTTCATAATTTAAATTTATATGCTACTTTATACTTATTTGATTTGATTACGATTTAAGATAAAATGATTATTCAATTTAACATATTTTAGATTGGTTTCTAAATTTTAATTTACTTAATCTCATTTATGTATTTGAAATTAAATTTATATTAAATGTGAATGTTTGTTAAACTTAAGTGCTTTAAGTTGATTAATTTAGTTAATTTAAATTAAGGTTCAAAATTTTATTTTTATATAAGCCTAATTTAAAGATCTTTTGATTTCATTATTCAAATAGTATATCTTATTTAGATTTCATGATTTTTGGTCTTTATTTATTTAGTGTTCAATTTATTATTTAAGTTAATTTAAGGGGACATTTTATGATTAAGGGTTTATTATTATTAGTATTATTATTATTATTATTATGATCATCATCATCATCATTATTATTATTATTATTATTATTATTATTATTATTGATATGACCCTAAAAATTCTACTAGTCGAAGCACGAATCTTGATGTTGAGAGCAATCTAATTCTGAATCAAGATTAAATGAGATCAAGCGCTTATTATCAATCAACTCTTAAACATAGAGTGTTTATAGTCAAATCGAGCATCTTGACGAGCCAAATCTAACAAGCCCAAGATCTCATAATTCCAACTTCATTTGAGCATTCAAATGCTTAAAAAACATCAAATGATCAAAGGAATCATTTTGAGCCGTCCGATGGAGTGGAGTGGTTCAAATTTTGCATGTATTTATAGAGACGCCACTCCTCCCTCATTCTTCATATGAGGAGAGGCCAAAGCAAGAGAGAGGAGAGAGCTCTAAAGCTTGAAGATCCTCCAAGCATAATCGTGCCACCACTTGACGGTGGCTGACCACCCCCGTTGGTGGTCAATCACCACCACCGGTCGCCACCATCAGCCGCCATCGCTGAACCTTGCCGTCGTTGATCCCCGCTGTTCTCCATCATCTACTACCACTGCCAATTGTTACAACCTGAATGTGACTATATGGCTGTTGTTGTCTGATTCTGGGATTCCCATTGTTAGCCCTTCTCATATACAATCCTGTAATCCCGTATCGAGAAAACTTTATACTCCAAAATAAATACATAGAGGATGATTTTTACTGGGCTAGGCCCTGTGGTTTTTTACCCTATTCCTGGGGTTTTTTAACGTAAAAATTTCTAGTTTTCTTGTTTACTCTTTAAATACTTGTGTGTGTGTGCTGAATTTCACAACAAGGCTAAGGCGTAAACTTTCACTCTACCATAACTAGTTTTCTAGCATGCAATAATTTGGCACCGTCTTTGGGAACAAAACCCCTCAATCACAAGTTTTTTGAACAACCGCATCATGGCCAATAGGCGCAATACTCGTAACAATGGAGCCTCCCACTCCAACTCCCATCACTCTCGAAACCAATCCTTGAACAAAGGACGTCAAGCTTTCACTCCGATCGGCGGACTCAGGCAACTGAATCTCTTTAGAAGATCATGTGCGTCGAATGGAAGAGTCTCAAAATGAGATGATCTGACTTTTACAAGGAACATGACAGCCACTACAATGATAAACACATCTCCCCAAAGATCGATCATTAGCCATGGGAGGGCAAAATGCTAATCTCCTTGACACTGAAGTTCCTCCGATTCCAGACCGTGATCCTGGTCTCCTTGACACTGCTAGTTCTACTCATCCATCACATGCAGCTCAACCGACCGCTAATCTACCAATTATTACTGGTAGCTTGGCACGTTCTCGTCCTGTTGACTCCACCCATCATGTTATACATGTAGAATTAAAATGCTTAATGCAAGATGAATTTCACATTAAAGATTTTCCCCCTTACCGCGGCTACAAGGAGTCTTCACCTTTAGCTGAAGCTATTCTTCAACATCCCATTCACGTAGGGTTCAAGCTTCTGAGCATTGACTCTTATGATGGGGCAACTGACCCATATGAACAAATCGACCATTATAGGACCATCATGTATATCCAACGAGCTCATAACATGCTACTTTGTTAGGTCTTTCTCGTTACTCTTAAAGGGCAAGCTCGCACTTGGTTCTACTCCCTTCCAAGGAGATCCATCCATACCTTTGATGAACTCACCAAGATTTTTATAGAATAGTTCATTGCAAACTGGAAGATTATTAAAGATTCCTCCCATCTCTCCGGCATTTGTCAAAATGAGGGTGAATCACTTAAAGAATACTTCCAGAGATTCTCCTCAGAAGCTCGCCAAATACCTGGGGTAGACCCTGAATTATTGAGAGGAGTTTTTCTTGGAGGGCTCCGTCCTGGGCCTTTCTACTCGTCACTAATGCGAGATATGATCCGCTCATATGCTAATTTAGTTTACTGTGTGGAAGCACAAATTTTTGCTGATGAGGCTATTAATGCCCATCAAAAATAATTTAAATAATCCACAGGAAAATGTAAGAGTGCTCTAAGAAACACAGATCAACAATCCCATCAGAAGAGGCAACAAGGCAGTCATGATCTCCCTCCACGGCCCCCAAATCAATGACGCGAACCATGACTGGAATACACGCCACTGAACACATCTCATGTTAATGTCTTGTTGGCCATTCGAGATGAAGAGACCATCAAGTGGCCACATCCGCTGAAACCAAATTCGGGAAATCAGAAGCAATATTGTCACTTCCATCAAAGTCATGGACATACTACAAAGCCATGTAAACAACTTAAAGAAGAGATTGAGAGGCTCATTCAACAAGAATATCTACATCAATTTGTGCAAAACCAACCAACTTAAGTAAACATAGCTTGAACTGGGGGCAACTGAGACAATCATCACAGAAATAACACAATAGCCACCAAATAGTTGGAGAAATTAAATGATTGCAAGTGGGTCACTACTATCTAATCAAGTCTTCATTACCCCCTTTGAAGAGTTGGAGTTAAAAAAATCTTGTATTAATCATCACATCACTTTTAATGACTCAGACTTGGAAGGAGTCCAAGTTTCACATCAAGATCCTCTTATCATCAGTGTGGGGATTGGTGACCCATGTTATGTTGTTAAGAGAATTTTGATTGATAATGGGAGTTCCGTTGATGTTTTATTTTACTCCACCTTTCTTAGCATGGGTCTGGTTAAGAAAAAACTTCAACCCGCTGTAGGACCATTATATGGGTTTGATAATCGCCCTGTATGAGTGGAGGGGATAATCACCCTTACCATTATTCTCGGAGAACTTCCTCAACAAGTCACTCACTCAGTTCAATTCAAGTGGTCAAGTCAAATTCAGCATACAACGCTGTCTTTGGAAGAACCCTCCAATCAATCTTCAGTGCTATCACCTTGGTACCTCATCTTAAGATGAAATTTCAAACTCCCATTGGGGTTGGAGTGGTCTGTGAAAACCAACAAATAGCACAATCATGTTACCTCAGACAAGCTCAACCACGCCCTTCGGTGACCTTCAACATCGAGAATTTTAATCTGTAAGATAAAGAAGTACCTCAGAGGGTTTTGCCTATAAAATACTTGCTCCCCACTTTGTTATCAGATGACCAACCATCAAGCTGACCAAAGATCCAGAGGAAAAAAATCTTCCCTATAACTTGGAACATGGAGGGTCTCTGAAAAGTGTTATATGTAATCCTTAGTGCATAAATATTGTAACCTTTAATTTACTCTGTTTATCTTTTCCTCTCCACCTCTTGTCTTTTGTTAACTCCCTCTAAAAATGTATCTCATCCCTTTTGTTAAGTTATCTTATGATAATATTGTATCACCAACATTATAAAAGTAATGAGTTTATGACTTTTTCTTACAAGCTTATTTCTTCTTCATTTAATCATCCCATTGAGAAATACACAACTCACGTTGTATCTCAATCAAGGCATGATCAATCCCAAGGAGATTTGATCGGACCTCTTCCATACAGGTAAAAAGTTAAGTAATACTTTGGCTGATACCTAGGATAAGTCAAAAGGTCCTTGGTGGACATCCAGCTACCTCTTCCATACAGGTTAACGTCATCGAGTTACACTCTGACAAACAACCTCAGATATGTCAAAAATTCTCAGTGGATTTAATTCAACCTCTTCCATATAGGTTAACGTCTTCGAGTCATACTCTGACAAACAACCTAGGATAGGTCAAAAGGTCCTTGGTGGACTTCCCACGACCTCTTCCATACAGGTTAACATCATCGGGTAACACCCTGACAAACAACCTCGGATAAGTCAAAAATCTTCAGCGGATTCAATTCGACCTCATCCATACAGGTTAACTTCATCGGGTAACACCCTGACAAATAACCTCAGATAGGTCAAAAATCCTTAGGGGATTCAATTGGACCTCTTCCATACAGGTTAACGTCATCGAGTAACACCCTGACAAACAACCTTGGATAGGTTAAAAATCCTCAGTGGATTCAATTCGATCTCTTCCATACAGGTTAACGTCATCGGGTAACACCCTGACAAACAACCTCGGATAGGTCAAAAATTCTCAGCAGATTCAATTCAACCTCTTCCACACAGGTTAACGTCATCGAACAAGGACTCTGACAAACAACCTAAGATAGGTCAAAAGGTCCTTGGTGGACTTCCCACTGCCTCTTTCACACAAGTTAATGTCATCGGGTAAATAACCTATGATAAAAATCCTCGCCTAATTCAACCTCTTCCATATAGGTTAACATCATCGGGTAACACTATGATAAATAACCTCGGATGGGTCAAAATCTCCAGCGGATTCAATTCAACCTCTTTCATACAGGTTAATGTCATTGAGTCACACTCTGACAAACAACCTCAGATAGGTCAAAAATCATCACCGTCGCGGTCACCGTCTTTCGTTCCGGCACCGGCGCTACCACGCTGACCATCCCGCCATCTCGGCCATTATCATCGGTCACCACCATCATCATCTACCACCATCATCGCCGTCTCGATATCAGACTATCGTTGATCATTCGCTAGCCGCTGACCATCTCGGCGGTTATCATCCATGCCATCGCTCATCTCGGTAACCCATTATCATCGCTTCCATCGATCTGCGAGCGATTTACTGACGCTGCCGTTATTTCGCCGCCATCACTGCTGAATCACCATCACCGGTTTACCGCCACCACTCATCTCAACCATTTCAGAATCCATATCGCTATCTCGCATTAACGCTCATCGAACTACGCCATGCGTTGGCATTTGCTGACCACTCGCTTTCAATTTGTCCGCCGCCAACTACGCATTATCGATCACCACCGCCGACCATCACCGGCCATCTCCGTCGGTCACTGCCATTATCGTCGATCATCCCCATCGACTACCGAAGCCAGTCGCCGCCGTCGACTACCATCGCCAGTACCAAGTCGGTCCGATGAGGCCAGTTGAAGCCTCTTTCGAGGGAAAACTGGAGCCTCGCCTTATGAATTACGGGCCTTGAATGCCTCCAAACCCGATCGGTCCAACCAGGGTAATTGATGCCTCTTTCGAGGGAAAACTGGAGCCTCACAGTATAAACTACGGGCCTTGATCTCCTCCAAACCTGGTCAGTCTGACAAGGGCAGTTAACACCTCTTTCAAGTGAAAATAAGAGCCTCGTAGTATGAACTATGGGCCTTGATCACCTCCGAACCCGGTCAATCCAACAAGGGAAGTTGACGCCTCTTTCGAGGGAAATCGGAGCCTCGTCGTATGAACTATGGGATTTGATCACCTCCGAATGACCTCCTCTTAAGAAGAAGAGGAACACTTAAGCATATGAGGAGTGTGCCTTCTCCCTTGGCCCTAGGGGTTTTATAGACCCCCTATAGGGACAAAAAGGTAAAAAATCAAAGAAAAATTGCCCAAAACTGCTCAAAACCATTCAAAATGGGCCAAAATGGGTGAAAACGGGCCAAAATAGGCAAAAATGGATGTTTACGCCCATGGGCATGCGCAATCCACACCGCCGCATGCGCGACACTACGATGTCTCCGCGTGACGCCGCTCACAGCTACCACCGTGGCCACACCGCCAAGCTGTCACACTCAGCCGTTCAGCCCGACCAACCCACTGCGACCAAAGAATGAGACGCCATGGCGATGCGAATATGCACCATGCACCAGCTTCCACCCGCCACGATCCGCTTCAGGCTCCATCGATGCCCGCGACCACGCTCGCCAAACTTCGACCCGATGATCCTTGCTGACCATGACCCGCCAACCCCGCCTGCTTGCACCTTCCTTGGCCCTTCCAACCTTCAAACTGACCCAAAATCACTGCAAGCACTGTAAATGTCTGGATGAGTCCATAACCCTGAAACTTTGCGTCTGTGCATTCCCATACACATCTGCGGCCCTACACCTACTTTCGGGATCATATTCTTCTGCTAATATGAAGATCTGTTCTCTCAAAATGTATGGTTAATGGACCCACAAATTTCATTGAAGAATTTGCTATTTTTAAGTATTTGGCATATATATATTTTGGATGAGTGAGATAATATCATCCAAAAATAGGGTGGCAACTGATATGACCCTGAAAATTCTATGTTGAGAGCAATCTGATTCTGAATCAAGATTAAATGAGATCAAGCGCTTATTATCAATTGACTCTTAAACATGGAGTGTTTATAGTCAAATCGAGCATCTTGACGGAAGATCATTCAAATGCTTAAAATACATCAAATGATCAAAGGAATCATTTTGAGCCGTCCGATGGAGTGGAGTGGTTCAGATTTTGCATGTATTTACAAAGAAGCCACTCCTCCCTCATTCTTCATATGAGGAGAGGCCCAAGCAAGAGAGAGGAGGGAGCTCTAAAGCTTGAAGATCCTCCAAGCATAATCGTGCCACCACTCGACGGTCGCCGACCACCCCCGTTGGTGGTCAACCACAATCGTCCGTCACTACCGTCAGCCTCCACCGCTGATCCTTTCCGTCGTTGATCCTCGTTGTTCTCCATCATCTGCTACCATTGGCAACTGTTACAACCTAAATATGACTATATGGCTATTGTTGTCTGATTTTGGGATTCCCATTGTCAGCCCTTCTCATATACAAATCTGTAATCCCGTATCGGAAAAATTTTGTACTCCAAAATAAATACATAGTGGATGATTTTTACTGAGCTAGGTCCCCTGGTTTTTTACCCTATTCTTGGGGTTTTTTCATGTAAAAATTTCTGGAGTTTTCTTGTTCACTCTTTAAATACATGTGTGTGTGCTGGATTTCACAACAAGGCTAAGGAGTAAACTTTCACTCTATCACAACTGATTTTTTAGCACGCAATAATTATTATTATTACTACTACTTTTGAATTTCTTATCAAAAAATTTTATTTATTAATACTTAACTATTGATCTTAGCCTAAGAGAACCTAAAGGAATAAATATTTAGGTCCTAAATCTAATCTAGGCCATCCTAAGGTTCTATCTTATTTAAATTTGATTATTTAATTAATTATTTATCTTTAATTATGATTATCATCTTTCACTTAATATTAAATGAATTTAAGATGATTTCAATGTTAATGAAACTTTATTTGGACATGGAATTTAGAGGTTGATTAATTCTAGTTTTCAATTAATTATTTGATTTATCATGGATTTACTAATTTAACAACTTAAAATTCAATTAATTTCACATATTTTAAATTATTTATTAAACCCTAAATACGCAATTTTTAAGATTTCTTAACTTTACCTCTCATGTTTTTAAATATGTTTTGAATCATTAATTTCTTTATTCTTTTGATTTATTATTTGATTTAGATTGATCTTGAACTTTAAAATTTAGTAACTTTTGATCAATAAGTCATTTTACTTTGAAATTGCTATGGCGAGTGGGGTTCCTTGCCAAATTCATTTATCCAAGAATTTTATCTTAATCAGAGGTGTATTTTAAGACTAATTAAACTTGGAATGATTTCAATAAAATCTAAATTAAGCTTAAAATATTAGGAACTAATTAGGGCTTTTAATTATCTATAATTCTTCTCTGAAAGATGAATCTAGAAAGGGTTTGTTTAGAATTTTTAGATTTTTAGTTGATTTATTATAATTTTTCAAAGATCACGTTAATTAAATGAATTCATTAATTCATTAAATTAACTAATTATGTCATTTTCAGAATTAATGGGTTTCAGTGAGCTTTAATATTTTTCTTAGGTTCATTGATCTTTATTATGATGTTTTACGTTAACTCCATTTTTTTAATTTTCATAAATTATTATTAATTAATTTCCTTAAATTAAAGTTTAGAGATTGAAAAGTTTATATCATTTAAAAATTTATCTAAGGTGTATTTTAACTTTAATTTCAATTCCACAAAATTTCAAATTGATTAGGATAATATTTTGGGTTTAATTTAGATTTAATTATTTTAAATTAAACTCAAATTAACATAAAATTATCCAATTAAAATTGGGGATTTAGGTTTAATGGATTTCTCTCATTAAGATGAATCGATTGAGCCATTATTTAATTTTCTTGTTGGGTTTTTTATTTTTTATGAATTTTTAAAGTTTTTAGTATTTTTTGCATTTTTTTAAATCCAAAAATCTAACCTTTCCACTTAAACTAGTCTGTGCTAACTAGGCACTGACGTAGCCCCACTTAATGCGTGGCACCACATGATTGGACTATGCAGGATCCACATGGATCCCACGTTAAATGACATGGAATGATTCTTTGAATCATGGCCATCCCATCAAAGATTGGATAGCCTAGAATCATCCTATGGTGCCTATAGGGATACAAATCATATCGTGCGACTAAATCATAGACGTCCATTTCAAATAGAAGGAACAAATAATGGTGATTATATCCTTGACCTTCACTAGAGGTCAAGAATCTTCAGAATTTAGGCACTAAAATCCATTGATCATAAAGTTGAAAATATAAATTTTTGATTGCAAAATGATCATGGATCAATTTGTGATCAATCTATATGATTTGATCTCACTAGAGATCAAAATCATTTCATAAATGACTAAACTCAATTAAAATAGGAGTTGGGCTTGATCATACCACATCGGTGTTGGGTCTTGGCATTTCCTTGGGTTTCAAAATCACTCAAGAGGATGGGACGAGGCTTTAGGAGAAGAACTGTGGCTTGCCTCCCTCTAGATTGATGTGGAGATCAACACTCGCCACCAGTCACTAGAGTTTGGTGTGGAGGATGGTCGGAGAAGATTAGTAGGGGAAAAGGTTTGTTTGTGTCTGGTTTCACTTGGGGAAGGTGATGGAATCAACAATTGCCCCCAATTAGGCTTCCTTTCTTCTTTTTGTAGGTGATCGAGTGATATTCTATTGGTTTCAAAGGGAGGTTTCCAGCCATGGGAATTGGAATCCTATCTTGATAAGGGAAGTGGTGGGATGGTCAAAGATGAGGTTTTAATCAAGTGAGGAAAGCAAGAAAGCAAACATGGGTAAAGTTTAGAGGGGATGGAGTGGATTGGCCATGCTTGCTCTTCATGAGCTCCACCTTATCCCCCTTTTGCCACCTCAATCATCACATGGTCTTTTAATTTCTAACTCTTGCTTAAGATAAGTCTTAAGTGAGCTATAAGTTTCACTTAAGTGAAATATATCTGGGGATGAGGAGGGGATGAAATTATGTGGCTTCATGTATACATTCTTTAGACTTTTCCTCCATTACATCTCTTTATCCTTTGGCTCTACCTCATCAACTTATTTTAGGCTCATGGTTGGCCGTCCAAGTCAAACTAAAAGTAGGCTATAGATTGGATTTGAACTTATTTATGTTTGGTTTAAGGTTAACTACTTTATGTTGTACCATTTATATTTGGATTACTTTAGGTTGTTTTGATTACATCCAATTCAATTATTTGGATTTTGTTTTATGTTTCAATCATTTTTAACTTTCTGTCATATGATTTATAGATCAATGGATTCATGTTTTATATGAATTGGTCATGATTAAGCTTAGTTTGACTCATTTGATTTAAATGGGTCAAATTAAGTGGTCATTTTAGGATTGGATATTGATTCCATTATGTGTAATTGATCATCCATGATATTAAAGAGTGATTAACTTTAACCATTCTTAATTATTTGAAGTTCAATTTTGGTTAAAATTCACTTTAACATATTTTTTTAATTCAAATCGGTTAAGGTGGATTAAATTGAATCAAGCAACCAATTTGAATTAAATTGAAATGACTTAGATTTCAATTGTATTCAATTAAGTGTTTAGAGTGATTTGGATCAATTAATTTTAATTAATTTGAAGTTAATTTTGATTTAGACCTATTTTGACCAAAATTGGCCTTAACAGGTTAATATGGGTTCATTTGGTTAAATGAGCGAATTGATCTTATTAATCCCAATGATTGGTTGAATTATGTTTGATTATGATTTTCAAATGATTTTGGATATTTGATTTAAATTATTTTTAATTTAATTTGAATTTAGGCCCAATAAGGTGCATTTGGGTTTATTTGGATTAAGTGGCCAAATCAACCCGATTAAATCCTTATTAAATTTAGATTTCCTTAGATTTATGTTTAAACATGTTCATTTGATGGTTTTGAGCTTTTAGGATTACACACTTTGGTTAAACTTAAGGAGTTGACTTTTTAACCTAGTGGCACCCTCATAGGTCAATTTTAGGTCAAATGACATGTTTGACCATTCTGAACCCCTACTTGAATTTATTTATCAGTTAATTTATATTTTTACATTAATTCTATGCTTTTTGTTTAATTTATTTTGATTTATTTAAGTTTTCTTGGACTTAGGTGATTTTGAGCTTAAATGGATCAATTTGATCAATAATCCTAACTATGTTAATTTAAACTCAATTCAATTGAAAATTCAATTCAAATGTGTTTAGTTTGGGAATTTTTATTGAATTTTGGGGTTTGATTAGGTTTACCTAATTCAATTGGATCAAGTCAAGTCCTAGAAGGATTCACTATGATTTGGTAGGTTTCTATCTTAAAACATTGAGTTTGGTTTGCATTTTAGTTTTGATTTCAAATTCGATTTTTTTTTGGGTTTTAGACCTCTATTTGATTTATTTATATAATTGGTCACTAAGTGTAATGTCCATAGTGTCAAATTAGGAATCTCCTAATATAAGATTAAGAATCATAATTACTAAGATTAGGGATTATGTTAACTTCATGCAAAATTGAGGTCAATAGCTTTCCTTGATTTAAGTGTTTATGATCACTCCTCTCTTATTATCATCCTCAAGTATTCTTAAAGGAGAGACTTCTTCTTCTTCTTCAAACAATCTTCTAGTTTTGGAGGAGACTCATTCAAGTCTTGTGTTTAGACTATTAATCATTCAAGAGACTTGAGTAATATTATTTTAATTTTCTGTAACTGAATGTGCTTTGCGATTTTGATGATTCATATTGTTCAAAAAAGGATTGTGTTTTAATTTTCTTAGCTCTTCTAAGCCCTCTTTCATTCTTCTTTTAAGTTTTTAAATATCACATATCATTATGGTTTTGTGTTTTGATTTTTAAGTTTACATCTTCAATGTTTTCTTACTTGTTACTTTTCAAAGTTTTCATCATCAAGGTTTTTGTATTTCACTTTATGGAAGTATATTCAAAGAAAAATTTTGATTAAGTTCTTTACATTAAAATTTTTCTTTAATTCATATCATTACACACTTTAAGTTTAAAAAGAACAAAAATAATATGCAAGCTCTCTTTATTTTGTCTTGCTATTACTTAATTGGGATTATGAGCAAAATTATTTTAAAATTTGAGAGTTAGATTTTCATTCTTATAATTTTATTTTTATTTTACTTTGAAGTTGTCAGGGGTTGTACTTGCGCATGCAGGAGAGTACTTGCTTCATTTAGGATTTTACTTGTTCGATGTAAGAGAGTACGTGTTTTATTTGGGGTTTTACTTGCCTAATGTAAGAGAGCATGTGATTTGAGATTGTACTTGCCTGATGTAGGAGCATATGGGTTATTTTTGTAATCTTTATGATTTACTAAATTCTTAATGTGGGTTTCTAGGCATGGATGTAAGCCAATTTTTGGGTTCGGTGGAACCACGTAAAATCTTATGCTAGTTGTCTCTTTCCTCATTTACACTTGTTCTTTATTTCATTGCATTTGTTGTTGAATTATTTTTATGCTCTATTTTAGAATCAAACCATTATATTAACTATTCTACAAAGTTTTAAAACTAAGTTTTAACTTAAACATTTTTAAATTACTCAATTTACCCTACTTTTAGGCACCATAGCTTCTTAACAATTGGTATTAGAGCATTAGCTTAGTTTGTGGCTTAACATCCTTGAGTTGATCACTATAGCATAAGATTTTCTTAAGGATACACTATATGGAGGATAATCTACTTATAGATCACCTTCACTTAAAAATGTTTTGTTTGATTATTATAAAACTCATATTAGTACTTTTCTTCATGATCAAGATTCTCACTGTGGCATATATTAACACATCAGTACCACACACCCATAGTTAAAATTAATGATATGAATGTTAATAAGCTTTTTGATGAACATACTTCACATTAAAAAGAATTAGATGAATTAAATGCAAAAGCTTATAATATCTTTTAATATGCTTTACTTCTTTATGATTACATCAAATTTTCTGTGTTTAGTACTCCTACAGAAATTTGATGTAAATTGATTGTTACTTATAAAGGAAACAATGAGGTTAAATATGCTCACATAAATAGATTAGTGTATGAATTTGACTTAAATCTATCATACTCTTATAAAGTTTCTAGTCAATAAGTTTGGTGGATTCAGCTAAATGTAATTTGGTGGAGGGGCTCATGGGGGTTTTACAACCTTTCAATCAATTCATTGGTGTACTTGGTTTGACAAATGAAGGTGTAATTTTTATATTGTTGAACTTAAATACCCAAGAAAAGTTAATATCTCCTTTCATACCCATTTCAAATTCTTTAAACATCAAAGATGAGAACTCGTGACATAAAGATTCATTTCTACTTCCAAACAAACTATCATCCACTTAAATTTACATAATGATAAAATCATCACCTAAGTTTTTCGATAAATTAAGTGGCATTTAGTCTACTTTTTTTAAATTCATAGTCTATCAAAAAATTGCTCAACCTATCATACCAAGCCCAAGGAATTTGCTTCCAATCATATAAAGCTTTCTTCAAATTGAATACATTAGCAAGATTGATCTAGCCTCTAAAAACTTGTGGGTTCCTTTACAAAGACATTTTGCCAATAAACTCGTTCAAGAATGCACTTTTCACTTCCATTTGAAAGTGTTTAAAGTTTTTTAAACAAACATAAGTAAGGAGCAACACAATGGCCTCTCCTCTTGCCACAACTTTAAAGGACTCCTCAAAATCTATCTCATTAACATATGTATACCCCTATGCAACTAACCTTGCCCAATTTCTAACAATACAACTTGAGTCTTCTAACTTATTTTTAAAGATCCATTTAGTTTTAATGACATTATGATCTTGGGGTCTAAGGACTAATTCCCAAACATCATTTCTTACAAACTAATTTGATTCTCTTCAACAGCAAAAATCCAATAATGATCATTTAAAGCTTCATCAATAGATTTAGGTTCAATCTCAGATAAAAAAATTTGAATGATTAAACACATCCTTAAAATATCTTCTATTTGCGACAACTTGGGATGGATCTTTTATAATCAAGTCTTCAGGATGATTCTTATTAAATTTTTATTCTCTAGAAAAATAATCATCAACTTTTTCTTCAAAATTCATTTTCTTAAAATCATCAATTTCATCATGGAAGATATCATCTTTAATAGAATCAACAGAGTTTTCTTCAAAAATGACATGCATAAATTTTTCTATAATTAATTTTCTTTTATTAAAAACTCTAAATGCTCTTCCAAATATATAATTATTTCTTCAAATAATTTATTTTCAAATTCACCTCAATGATTAGTTGCAATCTTACCAATAAATGACCTTGATTTTTTGAATACAATTTTTACAATTTTAAGAGACCTCAAACACAATATTCCTATTTTCTGAAGACATAACCCACCTAAATCATTAGTAATTAATAACAATCACAAAATCATAAAATTTATCACTTAAGCTAGCAGTGCTAATATGACCAAATAATTCCATATAAAAGAGTTTTGTAGGTCTCAATTTTAAAATAATATTTTTAGTTTTTAAAAAATATTTTAAATACTTATCATGATTGCATGCATCACGAATATAATCAAAATAAAATTTCATCTAAGACAAGTCATTAACTAAATAAAGTTTTTCAATTTTATTTAATGAATGCATATAAACGTGACACAACCTTCTATGCCATAACCAAATATCAACAAAAGTGAATTTAAAATAAAATAATTTTAAATTGGCACCATGTGAATGCTCTAAATCAATAAATTAAATTTTGATATATATATATTGTCAATCAACAAAATATTTTCTTTATCTTTAATAACACAATAATATGTATGAAATTCAACATTTAAACTTTTTCCACAAAGTTAGCTAATTGAAATCAAATTTTTCTTAAACATTCAATAAGAAATACTTTGTCTAAAATAATAGAATTCTTATTAATTGAGCAGATACAAATTATTTTACCTTAAACATTACTCCACAAATCACAAATCCTTCTTCACAAGCCTCTAAGTGTGTAAATTTATTGTTATGACTCATCATATGCCTTAAATAGCCACTGTCCAAGTACTACATGCCTTCTTTGATTTTACTTTGAAGGCATTCCTATAAAAGAAAATCGAGGTTTAACTTTTGGAACCCAAATATGTTTGGGTCCACATTCTACAAAAGAACTATATTCTATATGCTATGTAGTGTGTGGTTTGTTTGGAACTTTGGTAACAAAATAAAGATAGAATTTAAAATGCTTGTGATCTATGTACATAGCAATCAACTGACCTTTTTTGTTACAAAAAGTACATCAAATATTAGTATCAACATAAGGTCTATATCTAGATAATTGATATGTATAAAATGATCTACCTATACTGGATCAAGCAAATATTTGCAAACATTTATGTAAGAAATTTAATAACCAAGGTTAACCTTAATGGCTAACTTGCATTAACTTGTTTTATGTTGTTAGTCAATTACATTTACGACATGCATTTACTTTTATACGTCATCATAATGACATATGTTGCATTCATTAAACTTAACTTTTTTTTATTGAGCATTCGACTCGATAGAATAGGGTTATAGTTGATTAATAAGAGTTAAAATTGTATGTATGTATTTGACCACAAAATTAATCAATTTATTGATGTTAATAAATTAATTATTATATGTGGTGCATAATTTAAGTTACATTCATAAAATTTTAAGATATTTTCTTCTTAGATAAGTCTAGGACCTTCTCATAAGACATTGATTATCATATATATCAAGCAATACTAATGTTCACATTGATGAACTTTGCCAACACCATACATTCTTATCATGCATTGATATTTTAATTGAATGCATTTTGTCTTCATTTCTGATTTGAATTAGTCTAAGTGGATCATCGACTAAACCTATCTCTTTTATTTAGGCAAATTTTTGCTCATCCATTTTGACTTTTGTTTATATGGACCATATCCACTTTGATATTATTTTATTTAGTCATTCCCACATTTTCTAAGGTGATCATTTTGACTTATGCATACTGAGCTATATCAACTTAGAAATTCCTTTACTTAGGAATATCATATTTTAAATTTAGTCATGCTTTTTTACAAGTTTATCTATTAGTCTAGTCATACACATTTGATCAAACCTTATTTATTTAATCATGCTCTTTTAACCAAATTTTTTTCTATTTTAGTCACATTCTTTTTTTAATGAACTTTACTTTAATTTAGTTCTCTTTTTTTTTTTACTAGAATTGGTCTTTTTTCTTATTTCTTAGGCATAACATGTTCGCTTGAGTATAGATCTATCCTTATTATCTAGCTTATTTTTAGTAGAACATATATAGTAAGAAATTTGTTATATGAGTGTTCCATTCCCATTTAAACATCATTGACTTTACACTCTAAGTAGTTACAATCCTTCTTAAATACTTTGAGTGTTTGAATTATATTCAAATAATTTAACTCTTTGAGTTATAAGATTGATACTTCATGCATTTGCCTCTTGTGCTATTAAAATAGCATTTGACAGAGTAAATCTAGACCATTAAGTTAAGATTAGCTTGATACTATGATAGATTAGCTGTAATTATTATATGATGTCTCCTCTAAAATAGAAATCATCTTATCATATTCAAATATCATATAGTTGTTAAAATATATAATTAACATAAAATAGGCCTCCATAAATGCTTTCTAAAATTAAATTAACTATTTATACCATATATATATATATATATATATATATATATATATATATATATATATATATATATATATATATATATATATATATATATATATATATATATATATATATATATATATATATATATATATATATATATATATATATATATATATATAACTTTTAATCACTTTTAATTCTTTGCTTTAAATTATTAATATCTATATGTTTATTTTTAAATCTCTTTCAAATTTATCAAAACATATATTTAAAATTAACTTAAAAATTTTAATTAATTAAGATAATATGCCATAGTTAAATTAGAACTTCGAGATGAGGTAGTTCAGTAGTTTATTATAGCAATAGGGGTTTACTCTCAACCATACTTTTAACTCTTAAATATTCTAGGATTATGATGGAAATAAGCATAAATTCATTTTTAACTTAAGATTTGGTGTAATGAAGGTTGTCATCATTATGATTATGCTTCTTGTGTGATTATTGGTGTGAAAATAATATATTAATATGTTGATGTAATCTTCAAATAAAGCATTTCACAAGTGGAGATAAGAAGAGGATTCTGGCTCTATCCTTCATCTATAATTGTGGAAACAATTTATTTAGAAACAAATTATCAATTTAATAATAAAACTAAGGGAATGTGGATTACCTAATTTCAAAAGAGAGTAGGTACTCATTAGTTAATGTACTTTAGTTTTATTGGGTTAACCAAGGATGGCTTATGATAAATAATTATTACCTCTAATAGGGCAATCCATATACTGAGTGTTGATCTACAATGCAAAGGGTGAATCATCAGAAGCAAGCAAGATGATAACAATACAAATAGGAAGGTAATATAATAATAAATACTAAATCACCTAAAATTTAATAAGGAGTATGATGGGCTCAAGGTGTTAAGAGAATAAAGTGAAGGAACCAGTAGAAATAGCCTTTAGTCTAGGATTCATGCTTCTACCATCCTAAGCATTCAGGCTCGAGGTCATTTATCTTGAGAAGTTTGACAATCCAACATAATCATAAGATGCTTTGTCAACAATGATGAATTACAACTTGTAGTGTTATTCATGATAATATAAGCAAGAAGTGAAAGTGGAATCAATGAATATTCATTAGCAATAGAGGACTAACACAAGAAGACCCACCAATTAAGAGCAAAATTCATACAAATAGATCACTCACATATAATAACTCGACTTAGGTAGGGATAATATGAGGAGACACCATTTTATTGAAGCAGTCAATACCTAGTGACTTTCTTAATAAATGAGGACTTGCTCAAAGCAAAGCAATCATGAGGAGAGATTATTCAAGCTAAGTAATCAATGTTTGACAACCTGGCTCATATACGAAGGGTGGCACACATGCAGATGATTGCATCAAATAGATTAGGTAACTCATCACACCAATACTAGTGACTATATCTGGATAGCTCATCACTGAACATTTAGCACTCACCACTATGTGTGATTTTATTCTTATGTAATTAACTAGCTGATATGTACATTTCTTATGTAGCCTCCCCTCAATCCTATAAAAAGTGAGATTTTTGTAGAAGAGGGGACTTTTTGGCTCCTTAAAGATTTCTATAATTCTTTTATTTTAACTATTCTTTATATTATTTTCTAGAGATAGAGAGAGAGAGAGAGAGAGAGATTGTTATACTACAATCTTTTGCCATTGTGAAATTTCTTTTATTTATTGTACTTTGTTATTTATTCTTTTATTATCCCACTTATCTTAGCTCTACTTCTCAAGTGCCTAAGAGGTTCTACTTTACTCCATAGATAAATTTATATTTAACATCCTTTTAGAAGTGGCAAGGATAGATGAGCCTGAGAATGAGAAGTTAGGGACTTGGAAAACTATGCCACTCAGCACAAAACAACTTAACATCATGGGGCAGTGTACTCAAAAGTTTGTCACACAACAACACTTACAAAATATGAAGGTCATGATCACTCGCCTAGTACAAGTAGCTATGAAGATGGTGAAGAATGAAAGTCTGAGAATTAGGAAGAATAAAAAGAATTTTTTTAGTTTGGCAACTTGTCGAACTCAATGATAATGAAGGGAGGTATCTAGGCCACTCAGAATTGATGATGAGTCATACTAGGTATAATAAAAAGAGAACAATATAGAGGAACAGGTGAATGCTAACCCTACCAATGCCTTTTCCAAGAAGATTACAGAACTTTTCCCATGTAGAAATTTAATATTCAACATCTGGAGTTTTATAATGGTATCATTAACCCCACCAATCACATAGAATAATTTGAATATACTACATCACTGTTGGACATGGATGACATAATGAAGTGTCAACTTTTCTTTACTACTTCCAAAGAGTCGACCCTTAGATGGTTCACATGCATACTAGTGGGAGCCATCACTTTCCTCTCAGATTTTAGAGTTTCTAGTGCCTAGAAGCTACAAAGGAGCCCATAGGCTCTACCACAAATGAGATAAGAGCATGGTGAGTCTCTTAAGAAGTTCACTTTCAAAGGGAGATGTTAGAGGTTAAAGATCTGGAATCTATAATTACATATATTGCACTAACAAGGATGGTCTTTTCAAATATTCCCTTGGGCTTCAGTAGCCCAAAACATTAGCATAGCTACTAGAATTATCATATATCCAAGTAAATGTAAAATAATACAATAAGTTAATCTAGCCATCAATGGTGATTCATGAAAGGAATCAATAAAGAAGTTGCCACTTGAGCAACTCTTGAAATATAGGTTTTGAGTCAGAGGGCAAGATAGACGAAGTGGACAACACACTCGACGAAAGTAGCACAAATGCATAGGTGCAAATTCAAGAATCTACTAACTCACCATAAACATTATGAGCATTTTCAACCTATTGCAGTCACACTGCTATGAGTGTTAATGGTTGTGTTAGTAGTGGCCATTAAAATATGACTACTTTAAGTGACTACCACCAATGAAGGTGTATAGAGTTCACAATCTCTCAACATATTTGTGACTGCTATCATAATCATGGGCATGGCATTGGGGAGTGTCAATATTTAAGGTGCTTAGTTGAGGAGCTCATCAAGTTTAGAAAGCTAAAAGAGTTCACAAGGAGGTAAGGAAAATACTCATTGATCTAGGTAATGAACCTACCCTAGCTCATGCAATTCATATCGCTAGGGTTATACTTGCCATATTCAGAGGAGATGATGAGTCATCTAGGAGAACAAGCCATGAGTAACTATAGTCAAGAGATGTAAACTCAATAAATATGACACAATAATTGAGTGCTTAGGTTGTTTTAATAGGTTTTTTAGAGAAAGACTGACCAACAGTTAATAATCCTTACAATAACATGGTAGTAGTCACAACGTTAATCACCAACTATCAGATAGAAAGTATCATAATTAACATGGGAACTCTATCAACATTATTTTTAAGTTTGTGTTTGACAACATTAACTAGTGAGTTTGAAAGTTGCCCCAAATAGAGGTCTCATCCATGATTTCTCTAAGGAATGGAGAGAGACAAAAGGAATTATTAGTCTCACAATAACTTGGGGAGATGAAGAGAAAAAACTCACTACTATGGCCACTTCATAGCTATGGATGCACCTGCCACATATAACACAAATTTTGGTTGACCACTAAATACATTCAAGGTAATAGTGTTGACTTACCACATGGTAGTTAAGTTACCATCCAGTGAACAAGAGATTATTATTAAAGAAAACTTAAGTCAATCTTGAGCTTATTGTTTGTGAGCAATTGGCAACTCATATAGAACTAAGAAGGTGCTATAGTTGGAAGTTGCTCACCTTGGGTATAAATCACTAAAAAAATTGAGGAAGTGCTAAATATGTAAAACCCAAAGTGTTTCTTGAGGATTAGCTCATCATTTAGTGCTAAGTGCAAAGAAGCTCTTATCCAAGCTCTATAAGTAGATATAAATGTATTTGCCTAGATAGGATGTATTTGCCTAAACAACGGTTGAGCTGATGGGCATTTGACATCAATATTGCTTGTCACAAACATAACGTTAGGAAGAATGCCCAACAAATTAAACAAAAGATTAGGAAGATGATTGCTCTGCTCACCAAACCAACCAAACAAGAAGTCACCAGCCTACTAATGGCTAATTTCATTAGAGAGTTCCACTATCCAAAATGGAAATCAATTGTAGTGATAGTGTCAAAGTTAAATGACAAATAGAGGATGTGCGTGGACTTTATACATTTGAACTTAGCTTGTTTAAAGATGGTTACCCGCATCCCAGAATAAGCACACTCATTAACTTGGTGGTGGGTTATTCTATAATGAATTTATTGGATGCATTTTCAAGATACCACCAAATCCAAATGCACTCTTTCAACTCTAAGAAGATAATATTTATCACTATAGAAGGGATATATTATTATAGAGTAATGTCCTATGCTAGTGCACTCTAAGGGCTATATTATTATAGAGTAATGTCAATAAAAATTACTAGGCTCCCAAAAGTTGTGTCCCTTAGAATAACTTTCAAGTAGTTTTGATCACTTATTTTAAAAATTGAACTAGGTGATTCATGGCACTTACAAGGCCACAAGCTAGTGTCTCGACGCTGTCCTCCCTATCTCTGAACAAAAAATATAGTGGCTATGGCACTATGGTGCCAAATGATGAGTGCTTAGGTATCAGAATGACTATTACATACTAATACCTAATTTCAATAACAACACATACAACACTCAAACATGATAAACATATATTCTAATATAATCTAAAACACATGATAACTCACAGGCCATGCCTTTTGGTATGAAACCTTATGAGAATCCCTCTTCTTTCCTTTCTTCCTTAATGTGCTTCATCAACTCCTCCAGATCCTGAAGAATTCTTCTCTGAAGAGTTGGAATCTTGGAGGTCCTTTAGAAGTTCAAGGGCAAAGCTCTAGAACATATCTAAAGTCAACCAAGTACCTCACTTGGCGATTTAACTTTCAATTATGATAATGTACTCCATGCCAAAATATGTTAACTAGATAAGTACCTACAAATGATTATTATCTCCTCCTATAGAGGTGTCATCTTGCAAAATTTGGAGGTTAGGTAACCCCTTTAAAAGATATTAGATCTTTCATATTAAAAATAAGGCTAATAAACATGCAAAGAGGGAATTCAAGAATATAAGTATTAGTACCAAGTTTTCTAATAATTTTAAATGGCCCACATGCTCTCACTTATAATTATTAATATTTGGTGAAAACAATTTCACATGATGGATGCATATTGAGATATAATCACCTGCATATTCCTTAAAAATTTTAATTATGTTCTCTTATTCTGCATACTTAGCATTTTGTTTCTCCACTTATTTTTTATGTCTTCATGAAGGCTATAAAAATCACATGCAAATGTGTATGCTGAATCTCAGAATGCATGAGTAAGTGTGCTAGTGAGATTAGTATGCATCTTAAGATAGATCTATAAACTATCTCAAAAGGTGACTTATGAGTTGTCCTGAAGATGATATTATTATTAAAAATTTAGATGTAGAAAAGGTCAAATCCCATTTTCCTATGTTCTTCCCAACTAGACATCTTAATAAGTTTCCCAAGGTCTTATTGACTATGTTTATTTGTCCAACAATCTATGGGTGAAATGTGGAGAAGAATTTTAGTTATATTCTCATTAATTTTTATAGAGTCTTTCAAAATTAAGATATAAATTTAACATCTCTATCAAAAACTATTGTAGATGGGACTTTGTGTAACCTACCAATCTCTCTAAAGAATAGTCTAGCTATGTGGGATGTATCATTTGATTTTGAATAGGATAAGAAATGTGTTGTCTTAGAAATTATGTTCTCTTATTCTGCATACTTAGCATTTTGTTTCTCCACTTATTTTTTTATGTCTTCATGAAGGCTATAAAAATCATATGCAAATGTGTATGCTGAATCTCAGAATGCATGAGTAAGTGTGCTAGTGAGATTAGTATGCATCTTAAGATAGATCTATAAACTATCTCAAAAGGTGACTTATGAGTTGTCCTGAAGATGATATTATTATTAAAAATTTAGATGTAGAAAAGGTCAAATCCCATTTTTCTATGTTCTTCCCAACTAGACATCTTAATAAGTTTCCCAAGGTCTTATTGACTATGTTTATTTGTCCAACAATCTATGGGTGAAATGTGGAGAAGAATTTTAGTTATATTCTCATTAATTTTTATAGAGTCTTTCAAAATTAAGATATAAATTTAACATCTCTATCAAAAACTATTGTAGATGGGACTTTGTGTAACCTACCAATCTCTCTAAAGAATAGTCTAGCTATGTGGGATGTATCATTTGATTTTGAATAGGATAAGAAATGTGTTGTCTTAGAAAAGTTTTCCACAGCCACAAACATACTATCATGCCCTCAGAGTGTTCTTAGTAACTAACATGAAATCTATAGATAGATCTTCCCATTGTCAAGAAAGAATAGGAAATGTGTAGCATCCTTCATTTTGCTTTTAGTCTTAGCTTGATGATAGGAATAGCACTGGGCTACAAGACATCCAACATCCCTTCATAAAGTATGGCCAATAAGGAATGTTTGATTTACCAAAATGTTTTGTTGTACCCTAGAATGAAGTTTAGAGATAAGGAAGTCTCTCATTGATGTTCTAGGCATACATAATATCTTGCCTTTATAAATACAAGCATTAATTATGATAAAGGAGCTATTAAAAGTAAAAGGTTTGGATTCATGCTCCAAATAAATTATATAAAAATCAAAATAAATCTTACAATCTTTCCTTAAAGATTCAAATCCATGGATTTGAAATTCAAAGATGAAATTATTAGAGATACCCTAGATAAAGCATCTATTAGATTACTTTTAATCCAGAATTATGTTTAAGTATGAAGGAAAATTCTTGAAGGTATTCAATCCACTTAACATGCCTATAGTTCAACTTCTTCTAAGAATTAATAATTTGAGAGAATGATAACCTGTATTCAAGATAAATTCTTTATGAAAAATATAACGTCTCTAGTACTTAAGAGTGAATGATCATAGAAAACTCTGGATCATATATATAATATTTTTATTTAGTGTCATTTAATTTCTCATTGAAGAATTTAATAGATAGTTTTTTTAACTTAATACTTCACTAATTCCAATACCTAAAGTATCACAAGTTACTTCAAATGTTTTATAGAAATTAGAAAGTTTTAAAACTGATGAAGATGTCATAAGGAATTTGATTTGTTCCATGGCCCTCTTAGCATCTGTAGTCTAAGTGAACTTATCATTCCTTAATATGTTAGTAATATGGGCTATAATGTTGTAGAAATTCATAATGAACCTCTTATAAAAAGTGGCTAGTCCATGGAAGCTTCTAACATTCATAAAATATTTTGGTGTATGCCATTCAATAAAAAATTTAATCGATGATGCATCTACTTTTAACCCTTCAGTAAACATAGTAAAACTTAAGAAGATAACATCAGGTTGATAGAAGAAATACTTCTTAATGTTTACATAAAATTTTGCCTCTCTTAACTTCACTAAAACCATTCTTAGGTGATGTAAATATGACTCTTCATCAAGACTATATATAAAAATATCATTAAAATAGACAATAAAAAAATGACAAATAAAAGGTTTCAAAATAGTGTTTATCAATCTCATGAATGTTCTAGGTGCATTTGAAAGGCCAAATGGAATAAGCGGCCATTCATATAAACCATTAAGTCTTGAAGGCTGACTTTCATTCATCTCTTAGTTTGATCCTTATCTGGTGATACCCACTCTTTAAATCAATCTTGAAGAATAAATATGAATTAGAAATAAGATCTAACATATCATTCAACCTAGGTATTGGAACCTATATTTTATTATGATCTAATTTACTACTCTACTATCAACACACAACCTCAAAGTTTCATCTTTCTTAGGGGTCAAACGGCTGGCACTGCACAAGGGATTCGTCTCTCATGGATTAAACCCTTTTTTTAATAATTCATTTACTTGTCATTTTAATTATGCATGCTTAGTTGGATTCATTATATAATGGGATAAATTAGGTGTCTATGAACCAAAAACTAGATCTATGGCTTGCTATATATCCCTAAAAGGTGATAACTCATTGAGTAAGTCATTAGAAGTGAAATCAATAAATTTAGATAATATATCTGAGACCATAGCAACTATATGATATTCTTTAATATTTTTGGAGACTTCCTTAAGGTGTATGATAAATAAAGAAGTAGGGTCAATAAATTTTTTTACTAAGCTTCTAAACCCTAAGGTTTTAATGTGAATTCTAAGAGGCTCATGTCCATCAACGTATATATTAGAAATATCTTTCTTATCACTAAGAGGGGACTTTATAATCAACAAGAGTTTTGTAATTTTTTTAGTCTTTATCTGAGTTATCAAATCTGGACTTATGTTGAGTGTAGGGAAAACATTATGTTGGTAGTGTGATCGACCTCTTTTCAGTGGGTCATACTAGAAATAGCTTTATGGTCCTATCATTATACTTTACTACCTAAGTATTTTCTTAGTCATAATAAATCACATTTAAATTATAAAGTCAAGGCCTTCCTAATAGTATATTTTTTATCTTCATAGGGAGGACCTCACACTAAATTTAGTCAACATAGCTACTTATATTAACATGTGTAAGTAGAGATGTATGACTCACCCAACTAACATGGAAGGGTTAAAGATGAGGTTCACTCTTGAGGTTTTCTCTAGCCATAACATGGGCTAATATGTCTTTCATAGCACTACCTATATCTATGACTAGTTTACACCTCTTTTTCTTTGCATAAGATATACATTGAAAAGAATTTCACCTTCTCCAGATATCTTTTTTCCTAGATGTTGTCATACACCTTATTATTGACACTGAGTTATCCATAATGAGATCCACTTCTTTGTTTGATAAGGATGTGTCTTCATATATCTTTTTCATGTCCTCCCCTCCTTCTAATTCTTTTGGCTCATCTAAGAACATGATTTTGGTCTTACAGTGATTGTGCATATGACCCTTCTTATGACACTTAAACTAGACTATCTCTCTTACATTTTTAGAATTAGTTTTAGAAGTGGTCGTATGGGTTTGATTGTTAGATGTGGAAGAGTTAGATCTACCAGTAGACCTTTGAGGTTGAGATATGGATGGGTATTTAAATGACATTTGGGCCTTCAACTTAAATGTGGATGCTACTTTCTTATGCTTTTCAAAGAAAAAATATAGTGAAAGGCATCCTCTATAGTCTAAGGATCATGAGGCTCTACCTCATTCCTAATATCTCCTCTAAAGCTAATGATAAACTTATTGGCTAGCTGCCATTCCTGATCAGTGTAGTGTGTCCTAGCTATTAAATGCTAAAATGTATTCATAAACTCTACTACTTACATACTTTCTTATTTAAGAGTTATTAATTACTCATGGAGCTTCTTATCATAATTTCTAAAATAGTATATAGCCTTTAATATATCCTCGCTTTTACCCATGTTGTAAGATTTATAACAAACCTTTTCTCAGCTAAAGTATTATTTTAATAAATTTTTATATGGCTTATCAATTTCATTTTAGCAAATATAGTTCTTTCATACCCATCCATATGATACCAGTCAAAGAACTCATCCATCTGGGTAAGCCAATCCAAAAACTTATTGGGGTCATGAACACCCTCATATGTTGGGGCTTCTATCTTAACTTCTTTTGTAGGTTCATATATAGTTCCTTGAAGCTTAAGATGATCATGACTATGAATATTTCTCAAGTTTTATCTTCTAGGAGGATAACCTTCTCTAGGTAGTTTGATATTTTCTTCTCTTACGAGTTATGGGTCCTTCGGACATGGGATAGTTTATTAGATTTGAATCCTAGCACTCAAGATTTGAACTTAGGTAGCTAAGTTCATGATAAGGTCCTCTACCCTAGTAAGCTTTTCTTCACTTCGCATAGTGATTTCATCTATCCTACTAACTAAGTTTTCTAATTGATACTGACTAACATACGTGAGTGACATAATTGAAACAAAGAAAATGCAAGTATAAATATGTCATTTCCAAATGATAGTTTAAAAGATGTTTTATGCTTACTAGTTTTAAAATGCAATGAGATGTATGAATTTAAAATAATTTAGCCTTCAATAAATGCAAATTAACTTTGAATAGTTCAAAATATTAAGTAAACACTTACAAATAGATTATCACAAAATTCTTAAGGATATGAATTAGTTTTTATGCAAGGGTTGCATCCTAGGTTTGGTAATTTAGTGAACACTCCCTTACTAAATCGGACACTCAAATGTCATAGGTTATGGGTAAAGGCTAGGCTTATAAATGGAGACAACTAATTGGTAGTAATAATAAATTCTCATAGAATTCCCTATCACGTGAGTTCTAGCATGAGTTTATTAAGTGAAATCACTAAAATTAGTAAAGAAATTTACCTTAAATCTTACATACAATGACTAGCCTTGTTTGGATTCAGTATAAATCACTTACAAATACCTTTTACATATCTCCAAACCTCAGGCTTTTATACCAAATTTGGGTGTAATCATTGAAAGAGGAAGTGCAAAGGGATTCCACTCACCAAAGTGGAACGGTAGCGATAGATCACCAAATCTCTCAGTAAGGTAGGAAACCAAGCTCCAACCAAAAAGTTTCACTCAAATTTCACAAAATAACATATCAACTACTTTCACTCCACTGATATAAACGTTTTATACAAATCACTAAGCTCTTAAAGGATTTGTCCTTTTGAAATTACTCTCAATTAGTTTTAAAAATCATTCTAAAAAATGAACCAGGTGACTCACTGTGCTTAAGCACCCAAAAGCCAGCACCTCGGTATTGTCCTCCATGTTTCAAAACATAAAATATAATGGTTGTAGCACTGCATTGCTATATGATCAGTGCCTAAGCACCAGGATAACTATTACATACTAATACTTGATTTCTACTACATCACACATAGTCCACTTAAACATGTTAAACATCTTCTAAAATAAATTATGACATATAAAACACATATGACAACTCATATGCCATGTATTTTAGCTTGGGACCTTATGACAAGCCCTCTTCTTTTCTTTCTATCTTGATGTGGTACATCACCTTAAGCTCATTAAGGAACTTGATGACCTTGAGATCTGAGGGACAAGATATGGAGAAATCATCCCTTATAAAAGAGTAAGTGTAGAAATTAGCATGTACAAATTAGGAATAATAATGAAATTATATAACAATGAGTACTTATTATAAAGGAACTCTTAGATTTGGCCAAATTAAAGATAATTTTGAATGTTTAAAGTCCTACCCATTAGCTTTTTCAAGACATTCTTCTCTTGAGAAATTGCCTCAAGAACTATCACCATATTTGTTGTGAACGAAATAGGTTAAGTTGGCATTGCCCACCAAATTGACACTTGATGAAGAAAAGTTTGGAATGCCAATTCCTCATCTTATTTGGAAAACTAGTAATCTTTAATAGGACCATTGAGAATTAGATAGTGTCATCTTTATAGCCGTTAATGGAGAATACATAATAGAAAAGAGTTAAACTCCATGCCAGTTGCACTTGTCCCAAGTGTAAGAGAAAGGTTGTGACATTCACAATATAGTTTGGTAGCATGTTGGAGAGTACCACTCCATAATTTCCACCCACTCAATACAAAGGTGAAAACATTGGCTAAACCAAAAATGATCCAAGGAGACACATAACTCATCCACCTTCAAATTATTTATTCACTCATCATCACAAGCCACTCACACCAAATAATTCAAGTTGGCATAGAAGTATCTATGAACCTCTATCATCGACAAAAGATTAGATAGTTCATTTGTCAAAGTCACTACAAATGAGACAAAAGCTTTCTTCAAAGTTGTCATGACCATTCTCATAAAGCGAACTTGCTAGAAAAAGTGAAAGAATAGGCGAGAAGATAAGAAATTAACTCACACAAGCAGAAAGCTCCTTGCCTTTAGATCAATGAAGGAACATAAAAAAAGCTCAGCAAATTGTGCTAAGAAGAATCTATGGGCATGGTAAAAAAAACTCGATAATATGGGTATCTCATCATATATATAATAAAAATCATTATAATAACATGTACAAATCTCAGGCAATGTAAGTCATGACAAAAGCTATTAAAGAACTCAGTCATAGTCACAAAAAGTTGAGAGAACTTGACATAAAATTTAAAGGTGAATAAGAAATATGAACATTTCTTTTACTTAGACGAATATCCTTTTATTATAATAATAAAAAATTATTTACTCTCACCACTACTCTATTACATCATTTTTTAAATTATTTAATAACTGAGTCAGAGTGTCATTCATCAGTGAGTCCCCTTTTATTATACAAGTTATCAAACAAGAAGTTGGCTCTCATTATGAAGAGAGAAATCCCACTTGACTTGATGCAATGGTAAAGTGAAGTCAACTCGACTTGCATGGTCACCAACTTTTGTTAGGATTTAACCTCAGCTCTAACCTTCACTGTAGCTCAACTTGTATCCCCTTATATAACTCAACCATCTCTTGCATTATCAAGTTCACACCTTCTTCAAGAAGAGCTACTATCTTTTGCAAAGCAACAAACTCAATTGACAAGAAAGATAATTGAGGCTCTCTTCAAAATCGCTTCACCTTGGGTGGGAAAATAATTTTTTTTTAGACTCATCACTATCATAGTGATTTGATGGAAAAAAGATCACCATTAATTCTTAAATATTTATCAAAATGAAGCTAGTTGCTTTGATGATTGAAAGATATAGAGCTATAACATCCATCACCGGAGGAGGAAAGTTTGCCCCTCAAGGAAAACTCAAAGTTGCCTAGTAAATTCTCAGTAAAATTATAGTCACCCCTGCACGAGAAGAATTAATGTCATCAAGTATAAACAAAGGAATTCTGATGAGTAAGTAAAGAAATTACATTATAATTTGAGAAGAAAGCCACTATCAAATCAAATAAAATGTTTCCTCATTAGATGTTGCCCAAACAACTCGACTACTATGAGGTAAATAATCGTATCCAACCTACCTTATTCTAAAGGAATAGCTGTGGGAGTGGGAAACTTTTCATTATCTCCCTCTATGGACTTTTGAACAATCAACAAGATAATCTACAAAATAATGGATCACAAGAAATCATATAAAGGACAACAAGTTTGGAGATAGTGTCGAGCCAAAAAGAGGGTGCAAGATAATGCTCTGCTACCTTTTGTACGATTTTTCACCAACCTACTCACTATAACTTTTCTCCACAGAATAAGAGGAGCTTCTTTTTCTTTTTCTTCCACTCAAAGATAAAACACTTTCTATGTACTTTGAATAAAAGAAACTTCCACTATTATCAAAATAGGATTCTTCTCAGTTACAATAAGGGTACTCACCTCCACCCCTAAGCCCCTTCCAATACTTTTGGCCATAACAGTAAGTAGGCGTCACCAAGGAACTCACCTTAACCTAAGGTGTAAAAGTGAATTACATTATTTTCTTAATTTTATTCTTCTACTATTGAAGGCCTGACCAGAGTTTAGTAAGATTGACATCACCATATGGTCTTTTAAAATACATGGCAAGTGTTCTCTTTATTGATAAAATGAATTTGACAAGAGATTGTGACGTCAATTCCATGATAAGGAATAACAAGAAAATTTGGATCCTAGGGGGTTTAGACTACTTTTATAGTCTAGAACATGATGAAGATTCCAAAAGAAAATGTCAAAGTCAAAGATGATGTGACATAAATGTCAAAAAGGCTTTCTTTTACATTTCTAAAATACTCATAGTTAGGCTCTATTTTTATTCTTCTAAAATTTTTCAAGTCTTCTCTACAAGGAGTAAAAGAATCAAAGAGCTAAATATATTCCCAAGAAGTATGAGTTGAATCAGTAAATATTCATTAAGAATAGAGGAATAACATTAGAAGACCCACTAGTGAAGAGCAAAATTCATACAAGTAGATCACTTGCTTATAGTAACTCAACTTAGGAATGGAAAATATGAGGGGACACTATTTCAATCAAGCGGTCAATACTCAGTGACCTACCTCAAAAAAGAAGACTTGTTCTAAGTAGAGTGAATATAAGAAGAGACTATTCAAGTCAGGAAATTAATGCCAATGATCTGCCTCATATACGAAGACTTGCCCACATGTGGATGACTACATCAGATACACATCAGACAACTCTTCTCACCAACACAGGTGTCTTTATTTGAAGATCTCATCATTTGACATGTAGCACTCTCCCCATATGTGTAAATTCCTTTTTCTTATATAACCAACTTAGCTGATTTGTGCATTTCCTGAGCTTCCACTTGATCCTATAAAATAGATATTATCAAGGAGGGGACTTTTTCACTCTTTAAAGATTTCTAGCATTTTAATACTTTCATCATTCTCTATATTATTTTCCAAAGAGAGAGAGGAAGAGATTCTTGTACTTCATTCATTTATCATAATGAAACTTCTCTTATTTCATGTACTTATTTAGTTTACTTTCTTTTTATTGTCCTACTTGGCCCGATTTTACTTATCAGGTGCCTAATAGGTTCTACTTCACTCCATGAAATACTTTAGATTCAATAATGGCCTCAAACTTAAACAAGAAAATTTAAGATTTCCTAGATAGATAACTTCTATAGAAAGATGTTTGACTTGCAATCTCTACTTAAGTAAAGCAATGCCTACAAAAGAAAAGAAATGAGATAGCCTAATTATACATAACTATAGCTAATCAACTTAACTTGGCATATTAATTTTAAATAGAAGACACTCCTTCCTAGTTCTTGTCTTAAGGTTATTATTCAATTAAACTCCATTCATGGTTAGATGTAATTTAGAATAAGCACTCATGTGCAACTGCATTAAAAGGTGAAGGTCCCTCCCATTTGAAACCCAATGATGACTCACTTATTACTCTCCCAACATACTATTTTGAAGGCTTTTAGGCATTGAATGATGACCAAAAGCTATCTTTCAATAATAAACATGCCAAAAAATTGGAAAGCCTACATCTTCTTTAATGAGGATGAAATTGGTTAGCTTGCTGACCCTTTCAAGTTCTCCCTTATTGGCAAATTTGTTGCCAAATGAATCTCTTCGTCTACTGTTTGAAGTTTCTTTAATGACCTTAAATTGATTGACAAATGGTTTGTGGTTTTGTTGATCGAAGGCACTCTTTATTAGGCTTGATAATGAGGATGGTTATGCTTGCATGTTTTTGCTAAGAAAGCTTATTATATTAAAGAATTACCTAAGTATTCCAAAATGGACTACTGACTTCTCTTTTGATATTGAATCCATAATCATTCCAATTTAGATTCAGTTTCCTAGCCTCAAAATCCATTATTTTAACTAGCACCTATTATTTTTCATCGTTGTTGTCAACAGACCTTCCATTATAAGGGCTCCTCATTGAGTTTGATGTCACATATAATTTTAATGAAGAGGTTTGGATAGGAATCAAAAGAAATGGTTATTGGTAGAAAGGGTACTTGAGAATCTACCACAATACTACCTACATTATAAGAGATTCAATCAAACTATATCTAAATGCATAGCCAAACAACCACTTAATGATATTGTAATTTTGTTACATTATAGAAAACTGATAATGCTTCATTACACCAAACTGAAAATGCTCCACAACAACTAAAATATTTCATTTAAAATAAATTATTGCACAAGATATGGGTCCTGCTAGGTTGACAGTTGAACAACCTAGCAATAATTTTTATAATGCTTGCCACATAGCCCAAGCAAATGATACTTCACTTGCAGAGTTAGCATTAAATAAGATCCATCAAATAACTAAACAACTACACCCAAAGAACTGAGAATCTAGAAAATATCTATTTTTGGGGAGCTACACCCTCAAATTAATGAGATTGAGAATTAAATTACTAACCTTAGAATTAAAATTAGTTGTTGCATATAATGAATTAATCAACCTTAAATTGAAAGAGGTAATGGCTAAGCTAAGAATGGATGACCTTTTGGGGCTAAAAAAACTACTAGCTTGAGCTTCATGGAGGGAGATAGAAATACCAAATTTTTCAAAGCTTTGATTAAGAAAAGAAAAAATTAGATTTCCATTGTCAAGATGGAGAAACAACAAGATCTATGGAGTACCAATCATAAGTAGATTAAGGAATATGTAGTGTCCTATTTTAGCAACTTAAAGGCAACCAAAAATGTAAATACATATCTACAAGTGAATCATAATTCTTTTCGTAATAATCAACCTCAACTCACTAACATATGTAGCATTCTTGGTGATGAGAAGATCAGTAGTACCCTCATTCTATAAGCAAAAGAAGGCTATCTGACTTGATAGTTTTTCAACAAGTTTTTACCAAGCAGCATGAGATATTATATGTAAGGATGTATCTAAGGCTATCCAAGATTATTTTTGAGGAAACCACATGGTAACTTATTTTTTCTCTTCAATAATCATCATACTTTTAAAGCAAACATTTTGTCATAAATGGGGCTTGTTTAGACCAAATAGTCTTTCTTTAACCATCAACAAGCTTATAAGTAAGTTCATGAACAACTAAATCAAGAGTTTCTATTTGATCTTGTATCCCTTAACCAAATTGCTTTCATCAAAATAAGGGACATTATGAAAAATTCTACTTATTGAAGAAGTGTTAAGAGACTTGGATACTAAGTGCAAGGGTGACAATGCTACAATCCAATTTGGGTTGCATAGAACTTTTGATGCCATAAATTAGTTTTTCATCCATCAAGTGTTAAATGCCAAAGGATTCAATCTCAAATCTTATGCTCTCATCTTGAAGATTATCGCCAATAATCACTATTCAATTTTTATTAATGGACAAAACTTAGATTCTTCAAATCTAAGAGGCAACTCCTCTCCCCAACCATCTCATTATTGTAACAAACTACTTCTAAACCTTACTTAATCAAGAATTCTAGGGAATCCCTTCCACCCTATTTTATACAAAAGGTGGCATACCTATCTCTCATCTTATGTTTGTAAATGACATTCCAATCTTTTGTAATGGATCAAGAAAATCTTTGTAAAAATGTATATGAAGTCAATAAAAATTTTGAGGATAGTACTGGTATGTACTTTAACAAGGATGAATTAAATATCATTTTTATCATTATAATCTATAATGTAAACTCAAGATGGATCTAAATACAATGTATTTTGAGCTACTTGTTGACAACATTCTTGGGCAACTCCATAGACATTGGAAGGTTTAAGAAGACATTTTTTTCCTGATATAATTTCCAAAATATAGAATATTATTTTATCTTGGGACATTTAACTTTTATCCTTTGGAGGCAGATTAACACCAATCTAAAGTATACTAAACTCAATCTTTTTCACATGTATGGTAGGTCATCAACATGCCTCTAGGCATACAAATAAGATTTAAATTTTTATTCAACACCTTTCTTTGGAATGAAAATAAAAGAAGGTATCATTGAACTAGTTGGAGAAAGTTGTGTAAACTAAAAGAGGATGGTTGACTTGACTTTAAATATCTTCAAGATAATATTTTCTACAATACCATGAAACTATGGATCAAATTTAGGCATCAAAGCACTTTATGGACTAAATTCATGATCAAAAAATATTGATCCCAAACACAGCAAATGATAGTGAACCAAACAAGAAAGATTCACCTTATTGGAAGAGTATGCTGAAATATAAAAATAGTATGGAGTTTTTTATCAGATGGTAGATTGGAGAAGGATAAGTAAGCTTTTGGAATGATATTTAGTTGAATGATAAAGGCCTTTTAAGCCTTCAGCTAGAACACACAAATAATCTGATGGTTAGAGATACCTTCCAATAGTAAGAAGACCTAATAGTTTGGAATGATAGGGAGCTTCTCAATCTACTTTCTATTGAAACTATAGCTAACATAAAACAAATTTTGATTGAACAAAACAACAAAGACAAAGTTATAATCAATTTACACAGTCACCAGCAACCCATTTTAAAGCTCTATAAAAGATATTTCAAACTCACATACCATGTAGTTGGGGAACCTATTATGGCACCAAAGTTTTAAACTATCTATATATTTTTCCTACTATAGTCGATTTAAATAAGGCCCTACTAACTGATGAAATGTTGATGGAGAAAGGAATCACTTTAGTTTCCAAATGCTGGCATTGTCTCAATGCGGAATCTATAAACTATTTATTCATGCAATGTGATAAAATTGTAGCTATTTGTAGAATAATGGAAGGACACTTTGGTGTCCAAATATAGAAACAAACATGAATAAATACTTCATAGCTATTATTTAAGTGGAAGATCTCAAAAGAACATAATTCAATGAGGAACATAAGAGTCCTAATTCCCCTCCTAGTTTTTTGGTTCACCAGGATTGATAAAAATAACATAAATACAATAATATAAAAAGAGACCCAAGACATACTATTTAATATGTATGCACTTACCATCAGAAAGCTCAGCTTAATAGAATTCTCAAGAACTCATGCCTGATGGGTGAAGCATGCCTGTAGGCTTTGGGACTCGAAAGCATAAAGCAAGAAGTCAAATACACTTTGTTTCATTGGATTAAACCCCAAGCTTCATGATTGAAATTTAACTTTGACAGCTCATTCAGGAATAATAAGTAATATGCTAATTTAAAAGGAATCCTAAGAGATTGGAAAGGAAATATTATTTGTGTTTTTTACAAATGATGTAAGGTTATGAATTCACTCTATGCTAAAGCAGATGAATTTTTGAATGCAATATAAATCTTACAAGCCTTCCATAATAATCCTGTTTAGTTTGAAACTAACTCTCATAGCTTAACAATATTCTTTCATAGAAAGAACCCACCCCCATGGATTATGACTTGCATCATTAGAGATATTTAGAGAATTAGCTCACAAGTGCAAAAGATAATTCTAAAATTTAAGTGTATAATATTATGAAATTCATCCATATCCAATAGGGAGAGATTAAATAGGTTATCCATAATTTTTTCATAAATGATGTTGTAAATTAACTTATTATTGGTGATAATCTGAGTTTGCCTTATGTTAAAGGCAAAATTTTATAATCATTATCTATTTATCAATGAAATTCTAGATTTTTATGAAAAAAACTAGAGCTAAGCAATTTTGGACTTTTATCCATAAATAAAACCATGCCTATCTAAGGTTCAATTCTAAGGAATATGGTGTGCAATGTAAGTTATCCATTTATAAGAAGACCTCTAATGCATGCCTGACTTGCCCATATTATGAACATACACCAATGCTTGGAGGTTTTGATTATCGGTTAGCTTTTTTTCATAGCACTTTCAAGAGATATAAGAGAGCCAAAGTAATTTAAATTATATACCTAGATAGGGGGCCTTATTTTTAATTTTAACATATTATATTAACCAATTATAAGATTATTTATCATTTTATTAAAATTAATAAAATATTATTTAATCATATCAGCTTTGTATAAATTTTGTGACGTTGAATAGATTTTAGAATTTCTCATTTAGATAATCAAGTATGTCATTAAGGAATAAACATATTATCTCAAAAGATAAACATGTCACCCTATAATGAATTGATTATTGAATAAAAACTCTTAAGGTTAATGGGTCTTTTAATATTCTAGAGATTTTTCCCTTGAAATATATGGAAAAGTAAAACAAGTTTTATTTTATGTTGGGGTTTATAGTTCCCTATAAGGGCAAGCCCCTATAGTTAATTACCTCTTAGGATTGAAGGATCTCTTTTTAAGAATAATCTTGAATAAAAAAATAAACTTTATTTTTATGGATTTCAAAGCTTATTTTAAAAGGATGGTGATTTAGAAATTCAGTAAGGAATGCTTCAAAGGAAAAGAGTTTTTTTAGAGGCTAATTGAGATTAAGTAGGAAATGATTATAAATATTGGGATACGTAGTAAGCATTTCAACTAACCTACCACTGGGCTTTATAATTTTGAGTTCAAATTTATTAAGATTTAAATTGACATTTTACTAGAAATCTAAGGCTTAGATTCTAGCAGCTCAAGACTATAGAAATGCTTAGTAGTTGAAGACTTACTCCAAAAGAATGCTTCAAACTTAAGTCAAAGGCTTGACCTAGTTTAATTCTTAGGAATTATTAGTTCCTTCTCTTACCTGAGAAAATGAATCTATCCTTGACTTTTTTGGACTTATCACCCTCCTGGAATGGTTGCTTGTTAACACCACTTAAGTGATTTTAAAAACTATGAATATGGTTTTATGTATGCAAGATGGCTAGGATATTACATTTTGGAAGGAAGCTAAGAGCCTAACTCACTCTGTAACCCTAAGATAATGTTTAGCATGCTATGCACCTAATTAATGCAACAAATTTCTTCTTTTATGTCTTTTGACTCATGATTCATTTTAAGGCTTGGGGTATATAGTTTAGACCTACAATGATAAGTAATTAGTAGCGGTCGTGAGCTAAATCAAAAGAGTGGGCACACTTCACCCAAGAAGAGTGGTCATCCTCACAGGTTAGATGCCCTCTTATATGCAATAAGTGAAGTGCCTAATTCAAAAGGAATGAACAATACACTATCACGTTTCACAAAAGCTAATTATTTCTAGTTACCTTTAAGTTGTACATATGGATTTTAATTTATGTGAGGTTTTGAGTTTTTTTATTCTATGTTTGACTTATTTTAAGTTCAATGGGATAGAAAATTTATTTACTTTCTTAGGAGCCTAACATTCCAGACATTTCGTCACATAAAGCATATCACAAAAAAAACCCTAGAAGAACCATGTTGTTTTATTACACACCCTGACATAAATCAAGCCAAGTCAAATTAATAGCCTAGCCTAGAACTAAAAGTTTGATCTATGGAGGTCTTCTTCCAGGATAGTCACCTTCTTCAAGGACCTCCACACAATAGGTAAAGTCAGCTCTTTTTATTCCTAGACCCCATAGATCCTAACATAATTATAGGCTTAATTTACATTTTGAGATATCAAAATAAATTCATAATCCCTACAAAATAAATGTTAAGTAATACACAAAGCAAACCAGTAGTTTATAGTTCAAATATATGGGCTTAGCATTAGTTTTTTATCAAGTGCTCAAGTTCTATTGGGCTATGCTTAAGGACTTAAGCATACATGAAAGCAAATAACAACTATTATATTTTTTTTATTACAACAATCCCTTTAAGCATAGCCCCCTATAGAAAATAATGTTAGCCTAAAAAGAACACCCTATCATCCAGACTAACAAATAAACAATCATAGCCATCTAGTTTAAAACATTACACCATAAAATAAGAAAAACATTTTACATCATAGAACATTATAGGTCATCAGCCTAACCTAAGTCTAAGGCCGGTGACCTAACAATCTTGTATGTGAGAAAGGGGTTTGTGTGGCATGACGTTACTAGGCCTTTTAAGTTCAATTTGGTTTAATTTAATCTTTCATTTTTTATAATTTGCTTCATAGTTATGTGTGATTGTTAAACAAGATGTTCAAGGTATCAAGACCTCCTTTAAATTAGTAGCCCTATGACCTCAGGTGACTAGACTATACACCATATGATTGCTAATTATGAAAAGTTTAGTTTTTCATTTATTTGAATTTTTGTTTTATTCTTAAAATTTTTTCAATTTTTCATTAGGTGATTTTAATTTAAGTGATTTATAAATTTATTTCCATTTTTTGGTTTACTTTTGTGTTAAGGTTGGAATTTAGGTTTTAAAGAATGAAAAATAAAACAAATTCTATTTCGGATAGAAGCCATTTTATTCAACATCTTAAATCCTAGTTGAATAATATTTTCATCCATTCTAAAGGTCAAACTAAGATCCTAAATATCTTAATTAACCTCTTTTGATTTCATTTAAATAATTTATTTTAAGTTAGGCTTATTTAAATTTGAATTAATGTTGATGTAATTTGATGAGGATTTAAAATGTTTAATTTTTATGTTTATGAAAAGTTGATTAAAGATTCTTCATTCTTTTTCTTTAAGTTTTATTGATTAATGTATCTTGACTTAACTAATTATGAATTTATTATTTGACTAATTGATTGTCTTAGTTTTCCTTTTAAGGTTTAGCGTATGTAATCTTATTAAGATTTGGAGAGTTCTTAATTATTCTATTTCTTTTTCTTTGATTAATATTTCTTTAGTTTGATTTATTGAAATTTAGAATGTTTCTTTAAATGTTAATTGAAAATTTGTGTTATCACGGCTAAGTTTAAAGTAATTTTTATTTTAGTTTCATTTCCTTTCAAATGATTTGATTCATTTGTATTTTATATTATCTAATGTTTTATATACTTTCATAACTTAGCTTTATATTTAGTTTCATGTTTCTTTTGATTTGATTAAATGTTCATTTTATCTTATTTAATTTAATTACTTAGTTTATTTGATTTAAATTGATCTCATTTATTCATTCATAAATGGTTATGTTTATTGATATTTATGTTTATGAATTTGGGTTGAGTTGACTTAATTAATCTTTAAGATGTTTTGATTTCATTGAATGATTCATCATATTTCAATTTCATAATTTTAAGAGAATTTATTAACTTATGCATTTCTAATTCATCATTTAGGTTAATGACAATGGAATTTTAAATTATCATTATTTAATTAAAGTCTTAAAATAAAGTTTTATTTATCAATTTCAACCTAATGAACTTAGGAAATGAACTAATTTAGGAACCAAACCTAGCTTAGGTCATTCCAAACTTTTAGGTTATTTAGATTTAATTTATTTGATTAATCATTATTTCCTTTATTTTTTATTTAGAATTATATTATTCATTAAATTAAATGGGTTTAAGAAATTTCCATATTTAATTATGAAATATAGAGGTTGATTAGTTTTGAATTTCAATTGATTAATTATTTAATTATGAATTTATCAAATTAATAATTGAATATTTGATTACATTTTATATTTTTAATCATTTTATTAAACCCTAAGTGTCTAATTAATTAAATTTTTTATCTTTATAGGGTTAGGAAATTTTTCTTAGGTGTTATGATGTTAATGAAAATATTTTAGATTGATTTTATAAATTTTTATAATTTCTAAAAATTTTTATTTATTACTTTATTTGAATTGACCTAAGGGATTAGAAATTCAACAACTTGTGATGTACATGACATTAACTTTGAAATGTTTATGGCAAGTGGGGTTCCTTGCCAATTTAAGTATCCTAAATTTTTATCTTAATCAGATGTGTAATTTATGACTAATTAAGATTTTAAATATTCCAATAAAACCTAAATTAGATAAAATTAATTAAAAGTTTTAATTTTGTAAAATTTCTTTCTTGAAGATGAACCCATTGAGCTTTTATTTAGATTTTTTTTGGAGTTTTGGTAAATTTATTATGTTTTTTAAAGTTCAAATCAATTAATTGAATTAATTAATTAATTAATTACATAATTAGCTCATTTTAAGGTTTATTAAGTTCTAGAGAGTTCTAGTGGTATTTTTATATTCATTAAAGTTAATTATAATTATTTAAGTTGATTTTATATTTTTTCATAATTTTCTTAATTCATTATTAATTTATTTCATTCTTTATGATTAGAAATTTTATATTTATAGATTTAATTTCCAATAAATCCTGAGAAATCTGTTTAAGGTGTATTTTAACCTTAATTTTAATTCCCCAAAGTTTGAAATTGATTGGAGTAATGGTTTCAATTTAATATGGGTTTGATTATTTTCAATTAAACTCAAATTATTCTAAAAATAAAAAATAAAAATTTGGGATTTTAGATTTAATAGATTCTTCTCAATGAGATGAATCCAAAGAACCTTTATTTGCAAATTTTGGTTAAATATTTTATATTCTATAATTTTTTTTAATTTTTAAAATTTGGAAAATTGGAGTTACGATTTCCAAATTGCCAATGGCTCATGGTGCTGATGCGGAGCTGTTTACCATGTAGTGTTGTGCTATTGAACCAGTTAGATCCACGTGGATCTAGCTCAAAAGTGGAGGAGATTGTGAGTTTATTTATGACCGTCTAATTAGAGAGAAAAATTATGATTTAATCGATCATTCTTTAATAGACTTAAATCAAATCCTGGACTAGATCAAAGTTGTTCACTCCAAATAGAAGGAATAGATTACGTAGATTTTGTCCTTGTTCTTGCCTGTGAGAACCGCTGAGCATCTGCATTTCAGCGCCAAAATCTAGGAATCCATGGAGGATTTCAATATATTTTCAATTGCAAAATGATCAAGACTCTATTTTGAACACATCTATACGATTTGATCTCACTTGAGATCAAACTTCCTTCACAAAGGAGAAAACTAAAGTCAATAAGAGGTCGAGTTTGATGTGTACCTTGCTAGAAATGATCTTCGATGGTGAGGATGCTTCAAACTCCTTCATTGGGATGTAGAAAATATATGGGAGAGATAAATTGAGTTGCCTCCTCTCCAAGCACTACAAAGCCAGAGCTTTACTAGTTCGCCAGCGAGTCTGGTTGAATTCTGGCTTGTCAGCGGCAGGAGGTCTGGGTAAAGGTTCATTTCTTCTTCTCTTCACTTCAAGAATGTGTTAGGATGCTCAAATTAACCCATGCTCCTTTCTTTGCTCTCTTTCCCAATATAGTTGAAAGTCTCTTATGGGGAATTCAAATTGGATTTTCCTATGGTGATTGCCACCCTTGGAGGCTAGCTCCAAGAGGTGGTCAACTGATTGGGATGAAGAAGTGGCTAAGGCATGGTGGAGGAAAATTGGATTTTGCATTTTATGCTTTGATTTTTATTTTTTTCTTCCATTATTCCACATCACCTATCATCCTATGGTTTTGGGTTATCTTCACCTCACTTGAACTAAGGTATGATCAATCTTAATAAATTTGAAAGTAGCCTTTGGTTAGGATAACTCAATGTTGATTTGGGTTTAATAGTTGTAGTCATTTTGATGCTAAACTGGTTTAAATTGATTAAGGTAATTTGATTAAGTTTCTTTTAGTTAATTGACCTTTGATTTGAATTTCAATCATTGTTAACTATTCAATATACAATTTGGAATTTAATTGATCCATTTTATATGAGGGTGTGATATGGTTTAAGCTAGGTTTAGCTCAAATGTTAACACTTGGTCCATTTGGATTTAGCTTGATTTAGATTAAGCTAAGTGTAATCAATATTTATTATTCATTCATTTGGATTAATAATTAGATATCTAAATCAATTTTAAGATGATTCAATTTTAAATAAACCCATTTAAATTGGATTTAGACATAAATACTTTATGTTAGTTCACTTAAGTATTTGTTCCCTTTGGTTTATCTTGGTTTGTTCCATTTGATGGATTGGATCTTGGTTTAGGCTTTAAGTTTGTTTAGCTAAGTATTTGAGATGATTTGGATTAATTAATTTATTTTATTTAAGTTTAAATTTGAATTCAAGCTTACTTTGACCTAAATTGGGTTTAATGTGTTAACATGGGTTCAATTTGGGTTAAATGATCAAATTGGTAACTATAATTGATTAAATTATGTTTAAAGATGATTTCCAAATGATTTTGGACATTTAATTTAGGTTGAATTTAATTGAATATGAGTTTAGACCTAATAGGGTCCATTTATGCCTATTTATATCAAGTGATCTAATTAACCCAATTAAGGCCTTATTGGACTTAATTTTTTAAAATTCATGTTAAAATATATTTATTCATGTTTATTTGATGATTTTGAGCCTTTGGAATGATTTAGTCTTGTCAAATTTTAGTAGGTGACCTTTCACCTTGTGGGACCCGCATAGGTAAAGTTTATGTCCTATGGTTAACCATCTTTGACCTTCATTTGGCTTTCATGTTTCTTTTATTTGATTTGATTTTAATTTATTTTGATTTTATTTGATGTTATTTGAATTTCTTTGTATTTAGTTTATTTTGGACTTAAGTAGGATTATTGGGTTAGCCACCCTAATTACATTAGCCTAAGCTCGATTGGATTTAGATTTCAATTGGAGTGTATTTAATTCAACCATTGTTTAGATTTGAGTTTGATTTGGGTCTACCTAATCCAATTAGGTTAGGCTAAACCATAGAAGAATTCATTAAGTCACTAAGTATTATCCTAAGTGTCTAATCAAGAGGCTCCTAATCTAAGATTAAGTGTCATAATTACTAATTTAGAGTTCATATTAACCTCATCCAAAAATGAGGTCAACAAGCCTAGCATAATATTGTTTATAGCCTATACACTCATATTACATAAACTAGCAAAAATATTAGACAAACAAAGCATATATAAATAATCATTATGATATCATAGTTATAAAGAATAGGTAACAGGCCAATGTTTCTAGCCAATCTACTTATACATACTCATAATAAACTAAAATGATTAACTAAATTCTACCCAATAAGCTTAAATAATTTAAATAATAAGGTAAATTTTTTTGTTTCCCACTACTCGTGGTTCAGATTGTACACAGGTTCATTAGGCACTACATTGGCTTGTATTAGTTTCAAAAAATTTATGCATACTTTATTTTACATATAAAATTTTAAAAATAAATGCAAAAAATATCCTGACTAAATGGAGTCATCTCAGCTCAACAAAAATATAACAACATAAATCAAAAATATAATATTACAAATTAATGACATAACAATATTGATATCTTAATGGATGGCCCCTATATAAATAAAAATAAAAGCAATGGTCATGCATTAGGTACTTTTAGTTGAATTTCTCTAACCTAATGTAGTAGAATAGTCAAAGCAATGCAACACATCATAAAATTAATATAGCAAATAAATGTGAGTCCAAATTGCACTTAAAGCAATATAGTCATGAGCATTAAAGGGTTTATGCATCAAAATGACCTAACTATATTTTCCATATAGAAAGCTGTTAATAGGTTATGAAGTATCATAACACCTAGGTGTGTGTAAGGGAAAATATATGTATAATTAACTCAAATGATCATAATCAATTACCAAGCTAAGTCAGGTTTTAATTATGAATAAAAGATTCTTATTATCAAATGAATAATCATCTAATAATAGCAACCAACTGGTCATAATTAGGGTTAAGTTTTGACTCTAATGGGGAACATTCTAACTTATCAATATGTATGCTCACCAACGCACCAATATGATACAAAATTTTGAAACGATCAACTACCAAGTATAGGATTCACATGTTCAAGTGAGATATGAACGCTTGAGGAAAAATAGTTCTCGACAATTATGAAACTATTCTAAATATCTAGAGTGTAGGATAGTACTGAATATAAATCATATATTAAAACAGAAAGGCATGAAAATAAGTAGAGGTGTATACTTGAAACTCATAATGTTCAATCACATGGTTTGATTGAATTACAAAATGACTTTATAAGCTAGTATGACTTAGTCGAGTAAGAGCTTGACCAAACAAGGTCATGGTCAAACCTAAATTAAATATAATTTAAATGATAACCAACTTTATAAAAGAGAATAACATAGTCATAGAAGTGTGACTTAATTATGAATAGACTGAATCACTATATGCATGATTAGGGTATGAGATTTTTCTCATTCAAGTAGGCATAATTAAAATAATAAAAGAAGTACAAGCCAAGAGAAATAGAGTAGTATAAGTAAAGATGCTTTGCTAAAAAAATTGACTCAATATTGGGATCCTAGTAAAGAATGTAATACCAAGTTATAAAATTAATTCAAAAGAGAAAATCAACATTCATGATGATTATGATGCAAGTTACCAAAATAGTTCAAAAAGTAATAAAAATTGTAAGATGTTGTGTAGGTTTATCCTAGAATGTGTGTTTTTAATTATGTTGATACACCTCCTAGGAAACTAATTTATGTGCACAAATAATAGTGTGTATGGGACCAATTGATATAATAAACTCCATAGGTAAGACTTAAGTTGAAATCAAACAAATTAGATTAAGATCTTTTGCAATAGTGTAATGAAGTATATGTTCCTACTTTAATGCATGAGTGCTACCAAGAATATAAACAGACTAGTGTTATGTTTTCTAACAAGACTTTTACACTGGATAAATTTTGTGAAACACAAAAATCTAAATTCAAAATAATTAAATTAAAAAAAATAATGGCATATGATTACTACTTATGAAATCTATAATATAAATTTTTCAAAAATAATTCTATAATTATTTAATTACTTTTTAATCAAGCATACATTTCATATAATAATAGATTTTTTAAAATATTTTCAAATTGATTTAATAAATTTTAATAATTAGAAAATAGATATTTTTATTATTAAATTAGTAAAACATATCAAATAAATTTCAAAAATTAGTATTATATTGCAAACATCAAATTCCACCTCTAGGAGGCCACCATTGCCAAAGACCCTTCCAAGAACAAAATGATAATTTTTCAAACATAAGATTTTATCATGAAAAAATTTTAAATACCATGTATTTATCTTCTCAATATTACAAAAAAATTTTAATAAAAATGTTGAGTTTCAAGAACTCACTATAACTTACCTAGAAATTTTATAAATTATTTAAGTAATTTATGAAAATTAAAATAGCTAAAAGTTATGTTTTAAATTAATTTAATGAGCTAAAATATGCTAAAAAATCATAATAAATTTTATAATAATGTAGATTTACATAAAAAATATTTTCTTTAATTTTCAAACTTTTAGAAATTATATTATAATTATTAGAAAGTTTAAACTATAAGGATTAAAATTAAAAATCATAACTTGGACATCTAAATTCAAATTATTATGGGTTATTACTAAAGCTCTTTAAGATATGTCCAATAAATATAGGACTTTTCTGAATTTTTTAGAGGGTTTAAATTACTTTAATAGAGAAATTTATTTTTTTTAATATAAAATAGATGAATATTCCAGTACTAGTATTTTTTTCTAACTCCCCATGAAAGATGTCTTTTATGATGAAATTCTTAGCTTAATTAGATCATAAATGTATGCAAAACAAAAATAAATAGAAAATTAATAAAAATATACATAATTTAATATGCATAAGGTTTGGCTCAATCTCAATCTTTAGATTCTATTTAAATTAGATTTAGTGGCTTAAGGGTCATCTTTAAACTCTCATTGGGCTCACACAGAGGACATGGGTTGAGCTATGGTCGATACAACCTTAGTTGAATCCAGTCAGCTCTCTCTCTCTCTCTCTCTCTCTCTCTCTTTCTCTCTCCCTCTCTCCCCCTCTCTCTCCCCCTCTCTTTCTATGTGCTATTCTAGGGAAAATCCTTCACTAAAATGCTTGAGGGAGCCAAGATGAATTGAATGAATGGCTCAATAACCATGTAATGAACTAAATTAGTGAGAAGACTAAACCTAAAGAGTAGAAGAGGAGGTCTTTGAAACCATTACCTTACCAATGATGAACCTTAGACTTTTTTATTTAAGAAGCTTCAATAATTGGAATGTTGAAGAACCCACTCAAAAATTTATGGGAAACATTTGTGACACCACATAGACTTTAGAATTTCAACGGATTTCAAAGTTGGTTCCAAAGGATGATTAAATTAGAATTTCAAAATGGAACACTTTAATAGGGAAGAGTTTATTTCAAGGCTAATTGGGATAAAGTAGTAAATGTCTATATACACTAAGATACTCAATAGGCATTTCAAATATCCTACTATTGGGCTTTATCTTTTTTTGATAAAATTTATTAAGATTTGATTCAATATTTAATTAGAAATCTAGGACTTACATTCTAACAGCATAGGACTGTTGAAATGCCTAGGGTTGAAGACTTATTCTCAAAAGGATGCTTCAAAACATAAGTCTATAAATGCTTTAGACATAAGTTAGAGGCTCGACCTAGTTTGAATTTTGAGAATTATTGGCTCTTTCTCTCAATTGAGGAAAGAAACCTATCTCTGACTCTTCTTAACTTATCATCCACCTTGAAGGGCTACCAGCATACACCACTAAGCACATTTTTAATTTATGATTGCAGTCTTATATATGCAGGATGGTTGGGTTGCTATATTTTAGGAAAGAATCTAAGAACCTAAACTCTCTCCCTATTTCATAGATTCATGTTAATTATGATATGCACCTACCTAGTGCAATTTTTTGCTTTTAAATATTTTTACTCATAATTCATTTAAGGCCTCTCACGTATACAATTTATGCATATAATGAGATGCAGTTATAAAAGATAATGGGCCAAATCTAAACAAGAAGGCACACTTCCCCAAGAATATAGTCATCCTCAAAGATCAGATGCCCTTTATGTGCTTTGGGTGAAGCATTCAATTCAAGGATTATGAGCAATATACTTTATGGATCACGAAAGCTAATTATTTCTACTTACTTTTTAAAGTTTTTTTAAGGCTTTAATTAATGTAAGGTTTGGAGTTTCTTTATTTTCATTTAAGTTATTTAAATTTAAGTTAGGCAAAAAATTTAATTTTTTTAAGAGCCTAATATCCAAGCATTTCATCACTGAAACATAATTGAGAAAGAAAACTTAAAAAGCAGGCAATTTTCATTGCACGCCCAAAATAAATCACACCAAATTTAATTAATAAGAATAGGTCAATGGGGCCCGGTACCACTGTAGACCCCGAACAAAAGAGAAAAATGGGCATCCGAACTCTGCCCTTATACAACCCGACTTAAAATTTAAAAGTTTAGTTCTATGGGTCTTTCTCTAGGATTGCCTCCTTCTTCAGGGACCTCCAAGGCTTCATACGGGACCACCAGCTAATAGGATCAACTCCTACTATTCCTAAACCATATATATCCTAACTTACTTCTAAGCTCTAATTATATTTTAAATTTTAAAAATAAATTCCTAAACCCTACAAAACAAACATTAAGAATACAAATAGCGTTCTAATAGTTATATTTGTAAACATACGAGCTTAGCATTAGTTTTTTGCCAAGCCCACCTATCCTATTAGGCTATGCTTAGAGATTTAATCATACCTACAAGCAAACAATAATTATATAATTTTATTTTTATTACAACAATACCTTTTAGCATACCCTAGAAGAAAATAGTATTAAGCTAAAATGAATGTCCTAACATCTAGACTAATGGGCAAAATAATCCTAGCCATCCAGTCTAAAATAATACACCTCAATATATGAAAATATTTCACATCACAGAGTATCACAGTACATGGACCTAACTTTAAGTCTTGGTCAGTGACTTAATAATCTAATATGTGAAGAAAAATGGGTTTGTGTGGTATGACTTTATTAAGCATTTTAGATTTGAGTTTTAATATTTCAAGGTTTGTTTAATTTACCATTGGTTGGTTTTAATTTAAGTTATTTAAATGATTTATTATTTCATTTCCATTTTTAATTCCATTTTATGTTCAGGCGGAATTTAAATTTTCAAGAATGAAGAATAAAATAAATTTCACTTTAAGTGGAACCCATTCTATTCAACATCCTAAATCCTAATAGAATGAAATCTTCACCTTAAGGGAACGATTCATTCTAAGGATCAAACTAAAACCTTAGGTATCTTTAAATTCATTTGAGTTTGATTTTATTTTATTTGATTAATATTTTAATCTTATTTGAAAATTTGATTAAGATTTATTCTTCTTTTCATTTCTTTTAATTTGATCAAATGTTTCTTAGTTTGATTCATGATCTTTTGGTTGATAACCTTTGATTAAGATTTAATATGTTTCCTTAAATCTTATCTAAGAGTTTAACAACACAGCATGATCAAATTTGATGTTTAATTTGATTGGATTTATTTTCAAAAAATTTGATTTGAATTGGGCCTATTACTTATTTTATTAGTGTTTATATTCATATAACTTGAATTAGTTAACTTAATACATTTAGGTTGATGACTTAATTCCTTGGTTTAAGTTGATTTATTATATGTTAAAGCTTAATCTTTTGAGGTGAAGTTTTATTTATCAAGTGACAACTTAGGAAACCTAAGGCTATTTTAGACCCCAAGCCTAACCTAGGCCATTTCAATCTTTTAGATTATTTAGGTTTAATTGAATCATTTAATCACTTTCATTTGCATTTGGAATTATGTTATTCATTAACCTAGATGAATTTAAGGAATTTTTATAATTTTTATGATTTGTTTTATTAATTATTTCAATTATATTGACCTAAGGAATGAAAATTCAATAACTTCAAATTCAAAGATCATTTGACCTTGAAAATTTTATGGCAAGTGGACATCCATGTCAATTTAAGTTCCCTAAAGTTTCATTCGTATCAAATGTGTAATTTAGGGTTAATTAAGTTTTAATTATTTCAACAAAACCTAAATTAAGCCTACATTATGGGAAATCAATTAAAGATTTTTATTTTCTTAAATTCCTCTTTAGAAGATGCATCCATAAAGAGTTCATTTAGAATTTTTAGGATTTTGGTTCATTTATTACGATTTTCTTAAGTTCAAACCACTTAATTGAATTAATTAATTTAGTTAATTACTTAATTACGTCAATTTAGTGGTTTTAAGCTTTTAGTGGATTTTACTGATGTGTTCGGACTCATTAAGGCTCATTATGAATATTTAAGTTGATTTTATCATTTTTCATAATTTTTCTAATTTACTATTAATTTATTTTATTAAATTAAGGATTTAGAATTAAAAATTTCATATCTTTAGATTTATATTCCAATAAATCATGATAAATTTATCTAAGGGGTATTTTAACCCTAATTTCATTTCTCCAAGTTCCAAATTATTTGGATTAAAGGTTTGAGTTTAATTTGAGTTGGATTGTTTTCATTTAAACCTAAATTAGCCTAAAATTACCTAATAAAATTTGAGGATTGTTTGCATTTTTTTTTTAAAATGAATGAGCATTTTATTTTCTATAATTTTATAAATTTTTTGGCATTTTTAATATTTATTTAATTCAAAAAATTGAGAATTTCTTATTTTAAATAGTTGATGACACGTGGTGTTGATTGCCACATGGAGTGACACCATTGAGCCATGTAGATCCTACGTCAAAAATGGTGGGATCGTGAGATGATCTATGATCATCTGATTAATGATTGGATGGTCACAATTTAGCCTGTGATTCCTATATGATTCGAATTAGATGTCCAATTAGATCTCGGCTATCCATTTCTAACAAAAGGAATGGATGTTGGAGATTTCTCCCCTGTTCTCACTAGTGAGAAGCGCAGTCTATCTGCATTTTAGGGCTAAAGTTTGCCAATCCAAGGGAAATTTCAATGCATTTTGATTGCAAAATGATCAGGGATCAATTTACAATAAATTTATATGGCTTGATCTCATTTGAGATCAAGTTCCCTTCATAAAGTGCCAAATGGAAATGCTATGGTGGTCGGTTTGAATCCATACCTCGCCGATATGGGGTCTCAGTGATGAAGATGATGCGTACACCTTCATGGGGATGCGATGAGTCTTTGGAAAAAAAATTCCACTCTTTTCCTCTCTGTGGATCACCATGGAGACCAAGTTCCACCCATTTTTCCTTAGGTTTAGTCATTCTCTGATTAACTTAGGTAGAGGTTCATTTGAGTTTGCCTTCACCTGTGGAACATGTAGGGAGTGTTAATTGTGGGGAAGGAGCATTCCTTCCTCAATTTTATGCTTGGCCAAAGGCTTCGTTCTTCTTTGTCATTGGCCATGACCAATCTCTAGCCTACAAGTGGAAAAAAGGTTGGTGAAGACTTGGACTCTCCTCCTCTTCTCCTCAAGAACGTGTGAAGATGTTTTGATTCATAAGAGGGGGTTTCTTTTCCCTCTTTTCATATAAGGCCAAGAGCCATATGAAAAATATTTTAGGTTGCCAGAATCTAGCCACCTGTGGTGAGGGCCTCTACCAAGGTGTCGACTTAGTTTCAACAACCCTTGTGAGTGTGTTGGGATAAATTCCTTAAGGGGAGGAAGCCTCCTCCTCCCTCTCCTTACCTTGGCAATGGGCTCTCTCTCTCTCTCTCTCTCTCTCTCTTTAATGGAAGTGGAGTCAACCTTGGTTGGCTCCTTGATTGTCACCCTTGGAGGCTAGCTCCAAGGGGTGGTTAACTAATTGGAGAGAGTCCAAATTAGTTAAAGGTAAGGAGGAGCATGAGGTGTGTAGAAGAATTTATTTTGCATGGGTTTTTGTTTCTTCATTCCCATGGCATCTTCCATGGTATCTCTTGAATTTTAGCACCACATTAATGGCCCTTAGATTGCTAGTTGGTTGTCCAAATCAAACTAAGGTGAACCATGAGTCAAATAAACTCATTTGAATTAGGTTTGGATTTAGATGCCTTAAGTTGATTCACTTAAGCACTTATTCCCTTTGGTTTAAGTTGGTTTGTTTCATTTAATGGATTGATCCTAGATTTAGGTTTTAAGTTTACTTAATTGATGATTTATGATGATTTAGATTTATTGGTTCCCCTGAATTTTAAATTGATTTCAATTTTATTTCAGCTTGACCCATTTAGACTTAAATGGATTAAGTTGAGTTCAATTGAGTCAAATGATCAATTTGGTCAATTAAGTTATGTTTGGACTCTAATCATGTTTAATCGTATGTTTGAGATAATTTGGAGTGATTAATTTCATTTAATTTTGAATTTATTTCAATTTTAACTCATTTAACCCAAATTGGGCATAATGGGTTAAGTTAGATTAATTTGAGTCAAATGATCAAATTGGTCAAATTAGATCCAAAGATTGGTTGAATTGTGTTTATTGATGATTTTAAAATGATTTTGGGCAATCAATTTAATATAGTTTTAATTTTATTTGAATTTGAATTTAATAAGGTTAAATTAGGCTCATTTAGACCAAGTTTATTTTTTTGTGATTTAATTAGCCCATTTGAGGCCTTATTATTTTAGATTTTTTATTCATGTTTAAACATGTTTATTTTTTTCATTTGGAGTCTTTAGAATAATTTCTTTCGATCAAATTATAGTGGGCTAACCTTTGACCTGGTGGGCCCAAAAAAGTCAACAACTTAAAAGGGTAGACCATCTTTGACTTTCATTTGGCTTTAGTTTTCTTATATTTTATATGATTTGAATTTGTTTTGAATTATTTAGATTTCTTTGAATTTAATTAATTTTGAGCTTAAGTAGGATAATTAGGTTAACCACCTCAATCACTTGCTATAAACTTAAATGGATTCAAACTCCAAGTGGAATGTGTTTGATTTAATTCTTTATTTATGTTTGAATTTTAGGCTAAGTCCACCTAATCTCATTAGATTAGATTAAACCCAAGAAAGATGCACTAGGTCACTAAGTGAAGTGTCCTAAGTTCCTAATTAGAAGTCTCCTAATCTAGGATTAGGTGTCCTAATTACTATTTTTAGAAATCATGTTAGTCTCATCTAAAAATGAGGTCAACAAATGGACCCCTAATATATGTGATGGATTGACTAGAGTACACCACATATATTGGCATTGACCAGATCAGTCAACACTATAAGGATAAGCTTGAAGGAATTTAAGTTTATATTTAATTTTGGTTTTGATTTCAAATTTTATCATAAATTTGATTCTAAAAGATAAGCAAATGTATGCCTAAATTTGTTTCAATTTAGCATGATTCATTCTTAGAAACTTAGATTCATTAATTTCTAAGAAGTAGAGAGATGTCATTAGAAAAAGAATCAATGAAGAATCTAATCCTAACACAGTCAATGTAGTTAGAGAAGATGCCTTCAAGGGACTTATTTTCATCTTGACTACAATAGATTTTCAATATCTAACTTAGAAAGAAAGCACCAGGACTCATATCTTTCTAAGTAAGATTAGCCAAGAGGTAGTCTAAATGACTAACCAATTCTAATAAAAGGATCTATAAGAAGACCTTAAAGTTTTGTTTTCCTAGAAAGAATGCCACCATGGATATTTACTCCTATCAAAGAATAGTAGTTGGAGAGGATGTCAATATGGACACTTACTTTTAATCCAAATTACATGAAATTTTAACCAAGGAAAGATACCTGTAAGGGATTTACTCTTATCTGATTAGCTATTAGGAAGGGATCTTTAAGGACTTTAATTGCTTAATCCTAAACCTCAAATTTTGACTACTAGGTAGTGGTCACATGGATGTAATTCCTTACATGAATAGTCTATAGGAATAGGGCCTTCAATGGCTTATTTTCACTCCTTAATTTCTTTTATTTTGCACTAAAAAAGGAGTCACAAGGACTTGAAACCTATTCTAATGAAATTAAACTAATATTAATGGACCTTCAATGGCTTAATTCCAACCTAGGTAGCTTAAAAAGTAATTCTATCCCAATTTTTTTTACTAGGATGCCTACTAAGAGATTTACTCCTATATGATTGGCTATTAAAAAGAGGGCCTTCAATGGATTAACTCCTTCTTGAGTAGCCACAATGGGAAAAATGGGTCTTTATGAATTGATCCTAAATATCAAATTTATGACTAATAGGAAAGGGGCCTTGGTGACTTAATCCTAACATATATAGTCTATTTGACAGGTAGGGGTTTTAGTGACTTAATCATATCCTTATCTTTCAGAAATAAAAACTATTGAGGGACTTACTTTTTTTTTAACTAGAATGGCTTAATCAAACCTAAATAGCTTGGATTGAAGAAAGGAGTCTTTGATGACTTGATCTTAAACCTTAAATTTTTGACTTATAGGAAAGAAGTTTTGTTGACTTAATTCTAACTATGTAGCCTATTTGATAAGAAAGTGGTCTTTAATGGATTTATCCTATCCTATGGGTGGTAAGAATGGTGTCATGAAGGGATTGCTCCAAACCTAGAAGATTCATAAGAAGGCTACCACAAATGGGCTTTCTCCCAACTCAAGATACATATAGGAAAAGTGCCACGAAGGGCTTGCTCCTAACCTATAGATGATCTGAGTGAGGAAGAGGGGTCTTTAGTGACTTAATTCCTGAACCTTGAGTCTTTTTACTAATAACTAGGAGTTACATTGAATTAATCCTAACTTGATTAGTCTAACTAGTAAAAGATGTTGGAAAGATTTGGTACCATTCCTTGGTTTCACTAATGCTTCCTACACATGAAGAAGTTTGGTGAAGATGGTTTCAAAGAGTTTAAGTATATTTTTGGAAAAAGATTTAGGCACATTTAGGACCCAATGTATAGAATGCTAATGCCATAGGCATAAAATTTTATCATTTTCTCATTTTTTTTATCATCTCAAAGTTACATACGGCCATGTTATATGTCTAATCCACTTTAGGCAGGACATCATATAGTATCAACATGAGAGATTTACTTTTTGATCTTGCATGTGACTATCTAGTTCTTGGGTAGTGAAAATCAAAGTTAAACAATGCTTCTCAAATGATGGATATTAAAGTTTTGTTGAGTCTGTAGCTCATATGGTATTTAGTTTTTTTTATTCTCTTTATTGACATAAGTTAATAAAGCTAAATTTAATATGCATTCCAATGTTCATCATTTTGATTAATTGATTTATGAAAATATAGCTTATAAGGCCATCTCTTTGTTTCTTTATTAATTTGAATTCAATAAAGGTTAACGAATCAAGGTATTTTTATATTTTTATTCTTTTACCCCTAAGCAATACAGAAATTGAGAGGGATGAATTATTTGAAAATTAAGATTTTCATTAGAATTTTGAAATAATTTATCTTAAGTTGCATGATCATTATTTAAAGATTTCTTTGAATGATATTTCATGGATATCTTTAATTATATAAATTCTTTTTGTTTACTTTTGATCTTTCTAAGTTCCACTACAAGTTTCCTAAAACTATCTCAAAGGTATATTTTAGGAATCTGCATGTAATAATATGATCACCTTGAAGTCATAATAAATTTTCTTTTTTTTCTTCTCTCTCTCTTTTAAGTAAGATTTTCAATATAGAACTTCACTCGATGAAGAGTGAGGCTATCAAAAACTTTGATCATAAATGGCAAATTGTCCTGATATTTAGAGACCGAACAATACAATCATGTAACAGAACATCCTTGTAAGGATTCTGAACATCTTATGTTTTTTAATTTTATTTTCTAGAGTTATTTTGATTTGATAATATTCAAATAAATCATCCTTGAAGGGTGATAATCTTATGTATAGAAGCTTTATCAATCTTAAAATAAAGTATGGGTAATAGAAATCCATCTTCAAGATAAAGCCTTATTCGAGTCTCAAAATTTGACACATGTGGATTTGATCCTTTTCTTTCTAATCTTTTATTTTCTATTATTTATTTTTGTTTGCTATGATGATGTTACCTAACCAGGAAAAAGATTTCCATCTCATGTATGGCCATCATTGAATAGCTTTAAGTTGAGTAACATCTTGCTTTTCTTTTGAAGTTTGACCACATACGTCAAGGGACTTAGTTTATCAAAATAGCATCAAGCTTAACCTCTACCTTAGAAACTACTTCATCTGAAGATAAAGTGAATATTTCATTTTAATTCCAAATGAAGTATTCTTCAAACTCTAAGAATAGCTTAATTAAGTCATTAATATCTGACTCATAAAGAGTTAGATTATTGATATCAAGTGTTGATCAATTTATATTTCTAAACTTATATTTTTCTATTTTCTTTAACTTGTTAATTATGGATTTAAGTTTCTCTTCAAATTCTAGGAGCACATCCCAAACTTTAAGGTTAATTAGGTCTTTATACATATCTCAACAATACTCATTTGAGTGCCTTTAAAGAGAAAGTCAAGGCCCTGGATATTAAGCAATTCTCATCTTGCAATGGCTCTACAATACTGAACCTTAAGCTATCTTCATAGTTTCAATTTCTTTAATGCTTTATAGCACTTCTTGTTTATGGCTCATATTTGTAGGCCACTTACAAGGGATTGAATCTTACTTGATTGAATTTTCAATAGACAAAGGGATGCCTAAAAAGGCAAATCCATCATCCTTTTGATATTTCTTTATCTTCGAGGTTTACACCTTTTATTGAATTTGAAGGTGTAAAACTGATTATATATATATATATATATATATATATATATATATATATATATATATATATATATATATATATATATATATATATATATATATATATATATATTAAGTTAAGGGCTACTTTTGACTTCTAACCCTACCATCTTGTTTAATATAAAGGAGTTAGAATTAAACAGAAATATCAGACTTCACCCTTTAGCTCTTGGATATAGCCCTTCCATCTTTTTTATTTTCTTTCTTCCTTCCTTCCTTTTTTTCTTCTTTTAAATTTTTAATAATATTCAACTTCTTGTAAAACATTACATTTGATATTTTTCCTAAATACAACATTTCTAGGACACTGGATGCATTCAACTCTTTTTTCGAATAAAACATTTGATATAACCCTTTACATACTCAACTTTTTCTTATTTTGAGTGACCACATTACTTAGTAAGACATTTCCTGATTCTTTGACTGAAAACAAGATTTGGTAAGGCACTAAGCAAATTTTAAACTTATGTTTCTCTTTTTTCCTCTTTCTATAGTGCTTTAATTTTACAGGACTAATAAAAGAAAAGGACATTTCTAAGAACTCTAATCTCATGAATTTCGTATGAGTATGAATATTCTTTCATAATGATGATTATTTTCTTCTTCTTTTTTATTTAGGTTGGATAAGACCATCCAAGAGCATTAAAGATATTCTTGAATTCCTTCAATTTCACTTCAATGTTTGAATTATCAATCTTAATCAACATTGTGATTGAAATTTATGTTTTCAAGATTAAATTTTCTTGATTTTAAAACTCCTTTTCTTTTCTTGATTGAATCCACATGGCACCATCTTATCTGAATTATATTAGAATTGGGCCTGTGTACATTCATTTTCATGTATGTTTATAATTGATGTTAAATGATGCACCCAGATTAACAAGTATTCTAAAAATTTCTTAGGATTTCCCATATTGACTATTATATGAGATTATATTCGGCAATTTCTAGTAGTAGATCTTCATCATAGAAGATAACCCTAAAATTTCTTATAGTGGAATGCCACATCAAAAAGTTGTTAATTAAGGTAAATTACAAAATTGAGTAATGCTTTAATTAATGATTCATTTCATTTTTTTTATTATCGAGCAATATGATGTTCAGTTTTGCAACCAACTTCTAAGATGGGTAAGAACACTACAATCATTTTGAGATGACTTATTTTCTTTTGAGATGACTTATTTACCATTTCATTTCAGTGTTATTTGAGGCGATAAGACCTTACCATTGTGAATTTTAATTTCAATAAATCCTTCTAACACAAAAGGAGGGAGGGTCGGGCCAACTCTATCCTCAATGGATCTCAGTGTTCTTCTATTGACCCATCAGAGTTGACATTTTTAATTAAATATTACATATTTTTCACTCTGCAAGATAGAAGCATCACTATTAGGACCATATCTATGTAATTATCTCACAGACATAAGACTTGAGAATTATTTTAGAAGGACTAAATTTTTCATTGATTTTATCTTTAGAATTTTTCCTTAAGATTGATTAAAGCTATATATAAAATATCAATCATCTAATGAGAGAGGATTCCCATTAAGATAATTGATTTAAATTTAAAAGATTAAATTTCATTTATTTCAACTTTATCAGGAGAATTGGAATTTTCTTTTACTATTCTTTCTTTGTCTCATTGATTGGGAGCAAAAATGAAGCATTATTTTCATTCATAGTGTATGTTTATCTTTTGATTTTGACTCTCTCCTAAACTCCTAATGATTCAAGGTTTTTGGAAGGTCTAAAAGGGGGTTATCTATAAGTCACTCCCTTGAATTAGCTAATCAACCCAAATAATTGATTTCCAAGTTTACTGGTGGACGTTGAGAGATAATTCTAAAAAATTTTGAAGGAATCAGATTAAAGCTAAATTACATTTATGTGTATTTTAGTTGCCTTAACTAGAAGGCCCATAATTGATTCCCTTGCTCAACCTCTGCCCAAGGTCAACAAGACATTCTTTTGGGATGGTACTTATCACTCTTTTTTTTTAAATTTTGTTTTGAGTTGATTCTTTTTAGAATTCAACTCAAGCTTCAATCACATTAGAAAGGGGGAAATAGGTAAAACTATACCCACTTCCTTTAATTCAATGAGCTTTCTCAAGATCTAAAAGAACTCTTTTGTTTCAATATATATTCTCAAGTGTTTGCTATCTTTGAATATATTAGAACAAAGGGGTGTCATTTTAGGGACCCTATCCTGACTTTCTTTAGCTTTTGTATAAAGTTAAGATAAAATCAAGAACAAAAAAGGATGTTGAAATTTTCTTTTCAATTTTTGAAATTTCTTTCTTAGGTAATTTCATTATTTTTGAAGATTATATATTTTTTTATTATGAAATGACATCAAATCCATTTTGACTAGAATTAAGGCTAATAGAAAAGGCTTTGCTTTAATATATTTATTTTAATTTTTCTAAAATTTTTAAGGGGGTGGTTCTATGACCCAGTCATTTAACTATGATAAACGAAGAGCTCTAGAACCTAAATTAAGGATGTTGGATGAGCTCTACCAAGAATGAAATGGAGAGGCAACCAATACGAAGAAAGGCAGTCATGACCTATGTGTGGCACAAGTACACTGCCTATATATAAAATTAAAAGTTAATTTCTAAATATGGAGAGAGTAACTTCAAGATAAATATGTTATCCCATATTGGATTTGATTTCTTAAATAAGGACTCCTAAGGTTAATAGGTCTTCTTAATGTTCCAAAGGTTCTTCCCTTGAACTACAGGAAAAAGTAGGATAAGGTTTATTTTATATTAGGATCGTAGTTCCATATAAAGGCTAGCCCTTATAGTTAATTACATCTTAGAAATCAGGATCTCTTTCAAAGAATACTCTTGATTAAAAAATAGACTCTTATTTCTATGGATTTCAAAGTTGGTTCCAAAGGATGGTTAAATTAGAATTTCAAAAGGGAACACTTTAATGGGGATGAGTTATTTTCGAGGCCAATTAGGATAAAGTAAGAATTTCCTATAGATACTGAGATGCCCAGTAGGCATTTTAACTATCCTACCATTAGGATTTATAAATTATATTTGATAAAATTTTGAAAGATTCTATTTGATATTTAATTGAAAAAAATCTAGGGTTTACATTCTAAAAGCACAAGACTACAGAAATGTCTAGGGCTAAAGAATTATTCCTAGAAGGATGCTTCAAAACATAAGTTTATAAATTCTTCTGACATAAGTCAGAGGTTCGACCTAGTTTGACTTTGGGAAATTATTGGCTCTTTCTCTAAATTGAGGAAAGAAACTTATCATTGCCTCTTCTGGACTTATCACCTACCTATATGGGCTACCAGTGAACACCGCCTAATTGAATTTTAAATCCATTATGCTGATCTTATGTATGTAAGATGGATGGGTTGTTATATTTTAGGAAAGAATAGAAGAACCTAAACTCACTCCATAATCCTTAAGATCATATTAGGTATGATATACACCTACCTAGTACAATAGGTTTCACCTTCTAAACAGTTTGACTCATACTTCATTTATGGCCTCTGGGGTATGGAATTTATGCCTACAATGAAATTTAGTTAAAAATGATTATGGGCCAAATCAAAACAAAAAGGTACACTTCCCCAAGAAGGTGGTCATCCTTAAAGGTCAAATTTCCTTTATGTGCAATAGGTGAAGCACCCAATTTAAGGATTATGATCAATATGCCTTATGGTTCACAAAAGCTAATTATTTATAGTTTCTTTTAAGTATTTTTAAAGCTTTAATTAATATGATTTTGAGTTTCCTTATTTGTTCAAGTTATTTAAATTTGGGTAGAAAATCTATTTATTTTGTTAGGATCCTAACATACATGCATTTTATCACAAAAACACAACCTAGAAAAAAACCTAGAAAAGTAGGCAATTTCTATTACACTCTTGAAATAAGTCATACTAAATTTAATTAATAAGAACAAGACAATGTGTTCAGGTACCACTGCACACCCTAGAAGAATAAGAAAAATTGGCAGCCAAGCTATGGTCTTATATAGCCCGACCTAGAACTAAAAGTCTAGATCTATGGGTCTTTCTCCAAGATCATTTCCTTCTTCAGGGACCTCCAAAGCTTCATAAGGGACCACCAGGTAGTAGGGTTAGCTACTGCTATTCCTAGACCCTCTAAATCATAACTTAATTCTAAGTTGTATTTACATTTCAAATTCCAAAAATAAATTCCTAAACACTACAAAATAAACATTATGAAATACAAAGAGTATTCCAATAATTATATTTGCAAACATATGGGCTTAACATTAGTTGCTTGCCAAGCCCACCTATCCTATTGGGTTATGCTTCGGGATTTAAGCATACATGCACAAAAATAGCATTTATATAATTTGATTTTTATTATAGTAGTCCCTTTTAGCACAACCCCTTACAAAAAATAATATTAAGCTAAAAAGAATGTCCTAGCATCCAGACTAGTGAGCAAATAATCCTAGTCATCCAGTCTAAAATAATACACTATAAAATAAGAAAAATATTTCACATCACATCAATAAGTATCACAGAACATCGACCTAACCTAAGTCTAAGATCGGTGACTTAATAATTTAATATAAGAGGAAAAATGGGCTTCTATGGTATGACTTTACGAAGCATTTTAGATTTGAGTTTTAATGTTCCAAGGTTTATTTAATTTACCATTGGTTGGTTTCACTTTAAGTGGTTTAATTGATTTATTATTTCATTTCCATTTTTAACTCCATTTTATGTTGAAGTGGAATTTAAGTTTTTAATAATGATGAATAAAATAAATTCCACTTTGGACGAAACCCATTCCATTCAACATCCTAAATCCTAATAGAATAAAATCTTCACCCTAAGGTAAAGATTCATTCCAAGCATCAAACTAAAATCTTAAGTATCTTTAAAATCATTTAAGTTTGATATGATTTGATTTGATTAATCTTTTAATCCTATTTGAAAATTTGATTAAGATTCATTCTTCATTTCATTTCTTTTAATTTGATCAAATATTTCTTAGTTTGATTCATGATCTTTTGGTTGATAACCTTTGATTAAGATTTAATATGTTTCCTTCAATCTTATCTAAGCGTTTAACCATATAGCATGATCAAGTTTAATGTTTATTTTGGTTTGAGTTATTTTCAAATAATTTGATTTGAATTGGGCTTATTAATTATTTTATTAGTGTTTATATTCATCTAACTTAAATTAGTTAACATAATACATTTAGGTTGATGACTTAATTCCCTGGTTTAAGTTGATTTATTATATGTTAAAGTTTAATGTTTTGAGATGAAATTTTATTTATTAAGTCCCAAACTAAGAAACCTAAGGCTATTTTGGTCACCAGACCTAACTTAGGCCATTTCAAACTTTTAGGTTATTTATGCTTAATTAATTCATTTAATCACTTTTATTTGCATTTGGAATTATGTTATTCATTAACCTAGATGAATTTAAGGAATTTTCATGTTAATTAATTTCATATTTGTATATGAAATTCATAGATTCATGAGTTTTGGTTTTTATTTTAATAAATTATTAACTAAGGCTTAATTTTTATTTTCTTTCATTTCATTAAACCCTAAGTATATTTTTAATCAAATCTTTTAACTTTAGAGGGTTGGAAATTTTTCTTCAAGAGTTCTAATGTTAATGAAAATGTTTTAAGTTGATTTTATGAAATTTTATAATTTCTATGATTTTCTAGTTTATTATTTAAATTATGTTGACCTAAGGATTGGAAATTCAATAACTTCAAATCCAAAGGTCATTTGAGCTTGCAAATTCTATAGAAAGTGGGGTTCCTTTGCCAATTTTAGTTCCCTAAAGCTTCATCTAAATCAAATGTGTAATTTACGATTAATTTAGGTTTTAATTATTTCAAGGAAACTTAAATTAAGCCTATATTAGGGGGAATCAATTATGGGTTTTAATTTTCTTAAATTCCTCTCTATTAGATGCATCCATAGATTCATTTAGAATTTTTGGGATTTTGGTTAATTTGTTATGATTTTCTAAGTTCAAGCCATTTAATTAAATTAATTAATTCAATTAATTACTTAATTAGGTCATTTTAGAGTTTATAAGGTTTCAGTGGGTTTTACTAATGTGTTTAAACTCATTAAGGTTCATTATGATGATTTAAGTTGATTTTATAATTTTTCATGATTTTTCTAATTTACTATTAATTTATTTCATTAAATTAAGGGTTTAAGATTAAAAATTTTATATCTCTAGATTTTTTTCCAATAAATCATGATAAATTTATCTAAGGTTTATTTTAACCCTAATTTCATTTTTCCATAGTTTCAAATTAATTAGTTTAAATTTTTAAGTTTAATTTGAGTTTCAGTATTTTTATTTAAACCTAAATTAACCCAAAATTACCTAATAAAAATTGGAGATTTGGTGTTTAATGGATTCCTCTCAATTAGATGAATCCATAGAACCCTTATTTGTATTTTCTTCATGAGTATTTTATTTTTAATAATTTTATTAAAAATTTTAGTATTTTCAATATTTATTTAATTCAAAAAATGAAAATTTTCTATCTTAAATGGTCAGCGCCATGTGGCATTGATTGCCACGTGATGTTGATTGCCACGTGGTGTGGTGCCATTGGGTCACACAAGATTCACATGGATCCCAAGTCAAAAGCGGCAGGGACAGTGAGATTATCTACGACCATCTGATCAAAGATTGGACGATCATGATTTCTCTCGTGGTTCATATAGGATTCAAACTATATGTCCTGTTTAATCTCAATTGTCCATTTCTAATAGAAGGATTGGACGGTGGAGATTTCTCCCCTGCTCTTGCCAGCGAGAAGTGCCGACCATCCGCATTTCAGAGGCCAAATTATAGTGATCAAAGGGGAATTTTAGCACATTTTCGATTGCAAAATGGTCAAGAATCAATTTGCAATTGATCCATATGGCTTGATCTTGCTTGAGATCAAGTTCTCTTCACAAAAGACTAAATAGAAATGCTAAGGTGGTCGATTTTAACCCATACCTCACCAGCATGGGATCTCGGTGATGGAGATGATTCGTACATTTTCATGGAGATGTGGCGAGTCTCTGGGAGAAATTTCATGCTTTGCCTCCATGTGGATCATCATGGAGACCAAGCTCCACCCGTTTTCCATCGTGTTTGGTAATTCTCTAGTTCACCAATGATGTGAGGTTTGGGTAGAGGTTTATTTGAGTTTGCCTTCATTGGTGGAACATGAAGAGAATGTTGATTGAGGGGAAGAACATTCCTTCCTCGATTCCATGTTTGGGTGAGAGCTGAGCTCTTAGGCCATGACCAATCTCTGGCTTGCCAGCGGCGAAAGGGTCAGCGAAGACTTTGACTCTCCTTCTTTCACCTTAAGAATGTGTGAGAATGATTGGATTCATAACATGGGGTTTCTTTCACATATTTCCATATATGGTCGAGATCCATATGTAGAAAATTTTAGTTGGCCAGAATCCAGTCACCCACGGCGAGGGCCTCAGCTAAGGGGTCGACTAGGTTCCTCCTTTCCTTGTGAGTGTGATGGGATAAATTCCTTGAGGGGAGAAAGCCTCTTCCTCCCTCTCCTTACCTTGGTCATGGGCACTCTCTTTTTTTCATGGAAGTGGAGTCAACCTTGGTTGGCTCTTTGATTGCCACCTTTGGAGGCTAGCTCCATGGGTGGTTAACTAATTAGAAAGAGTCCAAATCAATTAAAGGTGAGGAGGTGCATGAGGTGTGAAGGAGAATTGATTTTACATGGGTTTTTGTTTCTTCCTTCCCATGGCATCTTCCATGGTATCTCTTGACTTTTGGCACCACCTTAATGACCCTTAGACTGCTAGTTAGCTATCCAAATCAAACCCAAGGTGGACCATGAGTTAAATAAACTCATTTGAATTGGGTTTGTGTTTAGATGCCTTAAGTTCATTCACTTAAGCACTTATTCCTTTTGGTTTAAGTTGGCTTATTTCACTTAATGGATTGACCCTAGGTTTAGGTTTTAAGTTTATTTAATTGATGACTTATGATGTTTTAGATTTATTGATTTCCTTGGATTTTAAATTGATTTTGATTTTATTTCAACTTCACCCATTTAAACTTAAATGGGTTAAGTTGAGTTCAATTGAGTCAAATGACCAATTTGGCTCAAGTAAGATGTTTGGACTCCAATCATGTTTAATAACATATGTGATATATTTGGAGTGATCATTTCATTTAATTTAGAATTGATTTCAATTTTAACCCATTTGACCCAAATTGGTCTTAATGGGTTATGTTGGATTCATTTGGGTCAAATGATCAAATTGGTCAAATTAAACCCAATGATTGTTTGAATTATGTTTAATGATAATTTCCAAATTATTTTGGATAATCAATTTAAATTGGTTTCAATTTAATTTGAATTTAATAAGGTTTATTTAGGCTCATTTAGACCAAGTGGTCTAATTAACCCATTTCAGGCCTTATTATTTTTAGATTTATTTGATTCATGTTTAAACATGTTTATTTTATCATTTGAAATCTTTAAAATAATTTTATTTGGTCAAATTTTAATGAGTTGGCCTTTGACCTGGTGGGACTTCACATAAGTCAACTCCGCGCAAAAGGGTCGACCATCTTTGACTTTCATTTGGCTTTAGTTTTCTTTTATCTGATTTGACTTGATTTGTTTTAATTTATTTGGATTTATTTAAATTTAATTCTTTTTGAGTTTAAGTAGGGTAATTAGATTAACCACCTTAATCACCTTGCTTTAAACTCAAATGGATTCAAACTCCAAGTGGAATGTGTTTGATTTAATTCTTTGTTTATGTTTGAGTTTTGGGTTGAGTCCAGCTAATCCCATTAGGTTAGATTAAACCTAAGAAGGATGCACTCACTAGGTGTAGTGTCTTAAGTGCCTAATTAGAAAGCTCCTAATCTAAGATTAAGTGTCCAAATTACTAGTTTTAGAAATGATGCTAACCTCATCCAAAAATGAGGTCAACATAATTAGCATAGGGCACATAGGATAGTCGTGTTAACCATCCTTTGGCCCTTTTTTTTAAAAAAAATCTATAATAATCTTAATGGCATGGTCTCATTTTATCCCATTTAACTCATGTAGCACACCTTCGCCCAATGGTCAAGTTGACCCATTTAGAATACTCAAACCCTCTTGAGTTGAACTAAAGAAATATTTTTAAAACATATTATTTGAATCACTTTCAAGGGTTTGAAGTAATTCAACCATTTGATGGGTCTAATTCATCATAATCAGGATATTCTCATTTGGGCTAAAAATGAACCATGTAAGTCCATTTGGCCAAATTGAACTCATAAATGGGTCAACTTAATGTTAATGAACTAAGCATTTTTCAATGACACCCTTAGCTATAAATATCAAGGGTTTGACTATATATCATGATTAGCTTTGTCCAATTAACCATTAAATAATGACATGTGATTTAAGGGTTAAAATTATTTTATTTTGGCCAACTAGGAGTGGGCTAAGAAGTAATTAGACCAAATGATATTTGGACTATGTTTATGACATTTAGAAAAGTTCACAAATCTAGTTGCTCCAATCAATTTGAAGGTCAAGGCCAATTCTAGTCATACTGATCAATTTGATTGATTTATATTCAATTAATCTAATTGATAAACCTAATGTTCACATTATAATTTTTTATTATATATGGATATTTATTGGCTATTTTTGAATGATCAATATGAGGTCATATAATTTGATTTTAGTTTAAGCAAAGGTTGATCTAGATTAGGCTATATTTGACTTTTTTTAATCCTTACAATCAACTAGGATTATGCTTAGAGACTCTAGTGATCATTTGAATCATAGTAATTCTAGGAATATACCAAGATTAAACATTTATGGTGAATAACTAATTGAGTTGAGTGGGATAGTCACATGGTTACAGACCTAAATAGGGTAAGGCTAGCTAGGTGCCTTTAACTCAACCATTGGTTAATTCTTCTACATTGATTTTGAGGATAGGCAAGCCAATCCTCAAAGTCAAATAATAAATTATATAAATGTTTAAATCAATAAAATAGATTGATTGCTTATATTAATACTTATACCCACTAAAGAATGGTTGAACCTATGTAATGAAGGAAATACCCTAGGGATGCTTAGAGTCAACTCTATAAGGTAAGAAAGGTTTATAAGTGACTCCTATATGGGTTGCTCCTAAGAGATCACTAAGGCTAATCTAATGTGTTAGGTTCAATTCAAACTTTTAATGTTTGAGGAAGATGTGCAGTTTGGTCCTATTGACATTTTTAAGTGAATAATTATTTAACTATGGCTTTAAACCTGACCATACTCTATCATATCACTTTTTTTAATATGTAACAATAATTTTTAGATTAAATCTATTTTTATTATTAATATTTTTACTAGTTTCCCAAAATACATCATTGTATCTTATTTTTTGTTGGGGTTTTATGTCAAAAAAATGCCAAAATAGAAAGACATTCACTACCTATTTAGTATAATAATGCAACAAGCCACTTTAATTTTTTTATATACTATTACTTTTTTTAGTTTATTTAGAAACAATCTATGTGAAATTGATGCACCTTTTGAATTTTTATTTAATTCATATACATTTTGGTTTTAAATGCATTATGAGTGAGATAATATGCAAGCAAGTGTTCTCTATTAGTATACTTCTAGATCCAAGATTAAATTATAATTCAAATAAGCCAAGAGTACCTAAAATAATCTAAGAGGATAGGAGTAAGACTAGATGAGACCAAAATATTGTACCTTATGATCATATACTAATTTCTAACACATTTCAATTTGTGTATTAAAATTAAATTGGATTTTATTAATATAGAGCCTTGTTTCCTTTTTCTTTATTGTCATTGGGATTATATTTACAAATCTAGTTGCACTTATTCTTTTATTAATATTTTATTCTTTAGCTTTTTATTCTTTTAAATTTTAATATTATAGTATAATTCTTTTTGATTATGTATTATTTTGTTTAAAATCTATTCATTATGTTAAGATTATAGAAAAAATATTTATATAAAAAATAATTCTAATATTTTTAATATAAAATTTACATAAGTTCTAAGATCATTTAAATTGATCGTATTATTTTATATTTTTATAATAATATATAAGATAGATCTTTCAATAATGAAAACTAGTTAATGTGTATACTATTAAATCCAAACTTTTTGTGGAATAATGTAAGACCTTACTTAGGCACATGAAAAACAAGATAAAACAATTTTTTAAAAAAATGTTAGAAATTTCACTATATTAAAATATTAATACAAACAGAGAATCAAGGTACAAGAATCATCTTTTTTTATTGAGGAATAGTAAAAAGGTCATAACAAATCTCTCAGCCCTCGATTTTCTTTTTAATGAAAGGAAACTACATATTTTTAGAAGTTTATGTCGGTACTATATAAAGAGACTTACCTGTGGATTTGGAGTTTGGGAAAATGTTGTATTGTTAAGTGGTGAGTTTTCTAATGTTATCACCCATAGGAGTCAGGAAGTCCGACGTCAGCTACTAGGCTAACACAAATTCTTTCTCAAACTCTTCTATAAAGAAGCAACTCATTCTAGATAGTCAAAAAGTGAGTTCTTCCTTGGGCTCTAGTAGTCACCACTAAGTGCTCTTTGTAATGGCCCACTAAAAAATTCTTTGTGTGCACATTAAAGCTACATTTAGCTCCCTGATTCCTTGTGTGCACCTTTAGCACATATAAGTGACTCCTAACAAGAACATAAGAATGAAAGAATAAATTAATCATTAAGGCCATTGTTAAGAAGTTTGATCAAATTTTGTTTTGGATTCTTATGTCACATCACCTTTGATTTGTCCCCTTCTTTTGGCATTTTTCATGTTCTATGGATTTCTAAAAGCATCATTGTACTTCAAAGCTAGTTATTGTCACTACATTGTATTCTTGTCGAGTGTATTTTTAATTACTAAACAACTCTTCTTATTGATTATTCGATAGTTCATTATGACATATAAGAGACTTCATGCTGATATTGACACTACTAAGCTCTGGTCAAGCTTTAAAAAAAGAAAGAAAACCAAAAATGTACTCAAAGGAGATGTTATTGTAGTGCCTTTTATTGAGGAGATGGTTTTAATGGTGCCAACTATGGATGTAGATGCCACACTATGCAAGACAAGTGGCATAGACTTATAGATTGATAACGCGAGTGCCTTTAATGTTGCTAGGGTGAGTATCATGGGAAGGGAGGTAATAGAGTTGACTATTTTGCCTCTTATTAAAAAGGAGACTACAAGAGTGTTAAGCATTCTTGAGGAGAATGAGGAGGAGCATCCTCCTCTCATTCATTGGCAGAAGGTTTTAGTGAGTAGGTTAGCAAGTGCCCCATCTCAATAGAGATTAGTTGAGGATTGTCTCACCATAGTATATAACTTCATTTTTATTATGTGATTTTGTTAGTTTTAAATAAAAAGCTAAAGTGTTTTATCCTTATAGCTTAGTGTGATGAGTATTTACAAGTAAACCAAGAGGAATGATTGGCAATCAATGACTCACACAGGTGGTTCTCTTGAGCCTATATGTATAATTGAAATAAGTATTCATCTTACTTTGGGTGATTTGCTGGAACATCCTCTAAGAGAAGAGAAAGTGCATTTGCAATATCAATTGCTTCCTTTTCTAAGGATGATTCCTTTGAGTAGCCATCTTATAGAGATAAGGTTCCCTTACTTATAATTTATGATATGCAGAAGAGATTTCAATGGATATGATTCATACTATTACAAATTCCCAAATGACACCTCCAGGTAGTGACTTGGTAGCTCCAAGTTTCTCTTTATGAGTGGACCTCTTCTTTCCAGAAAAAAGACTTAGCAATGCTAGCTCTCTCTACTGTCAAAGTGACCAATTTCACTTTGATGGATTTAACTAAGATGCTGACAGGTTTCTCTTTTTTCACTTGCTGTGAGAGTAACATGTCAAAGAAGAATGAGTCCATCTTCATCATCTTAAAAAGTAAGTAAGTTAGCTCACATCATTTTGAGCTACAACTTTAGATTTGATTAATTTTCAAGCAAAGAAGCACTCACTATTGAGTGGCTTGCAGATTCAATAATTAGACAATTCAAGAAGTAATGTAAAGAGTAAGAGAAAGTATTTTTTTTTTGAGCTTTTGGTTGTAATAAAAATCTATTTTTTGAATAAAATAAAGGTTTTTACTTTACTCACTTATTATATTTATTTCACAATTTGAACGGTATCACCTTTTATCAAGTTTGTTGAATTTCAAGCTTCATTACATGTAAGCTTACTACAATTTTTATTATGATATGCAACACTTGAGTTCTTCGTGGGAATTGCTAATGATTTCTTAAGATTTTTTTGCATTAAATGTTTGATATGATACTCACATTTTTAATAATTTTATCCCCACCTATAAATACTTTCATCCACAGTTAGACAAGCTTTTATTATAGTCATTCTCTAATTCAATTGAGTGGTTGCTCTCATGTGAGAGTATTCTCTTCTTTGTGAGGTCTTTCTTCTTCGAAGTGTGGTATGGCAACTTTCAAGAAGGCCTTTATCAACTTCATGGTGAGTAAAGTGACTGAGTGATCCATCTTAATCCAAAGTTGAAAAAGTTCATTTTATTTAGGTATTGCCATGGAAACTCCAACTACTTCATGTGAGTCGCTTAAAGTGATGAGAAAGTTAACACCATGAAGAAAGACGAATTGTGTGTCCTATTTAACCACTTCAAAGGTGGCATCCATTTTCCCCTTTATGTTAAGCTGGGGAAATATTGAACTTTTATGGCTTCGTGGTCCCTCAAGTGTTGTTGAACTCTATAGCGATGATCATGACTTTTGTTATCTGCTTAAGAAAATAAATATGAACATGGAGTTTGATTCTCTTTTGCCACATCTTCTCTATGAAAGGGTATAACTATTGAGCTATGTAGTTCTTGGTAGTCCATCTAAGAATGACTGGCTTGGTGAAAAAGGTTAGAAACTGACACTCCAAGCTTTATTTTGTCAAGTCCTTAATCGAGTTGGTGGTGCCAACGGTGTCCAACCCTTACCACCAACAAGGTAGTGGTTCCTCAAGTGAGTCCCATTGAGGAGGACAAGCTAAGCGAGCTTGTGGAAAATTTTGTCAACATCATGCTCTTCCTTGTATTTAGTAATATCCATGAACAGATCTACTGTCTATACTTGTCCATTTGAAACTCATCATCTTTATTTTTCCAATGTGATAGACTTACTTTGTTTGTTCTTGTAGTGCATCACATCCCTACTTTCTCCCCAACTTATCTTTAGGTGCTTTAGTACTATGACAAGTCTAAGGACTGAGAGGAAGGTGGTGGCAAATTTATCTTTATTAACTCTGTGTTTGAGAGGTCGGTTGATAGGGTGAATGTAAGTGGACCAAGTGCATTGACTCAAAAATTCTAAAAATAGGTCGTTGACTCTGGCAAGTTTGTATGTTGCCTAAGCCCACTGAGCAAGATAACAAATAAGGGAAAGGAGCTGACATGAGACCCTTAATATCTTTATGTTGAGGATAATTATACTCTTGATGTCACCAATCTGATGAGTCAAGCCCATATGTTGGGGAAACTTATCTACTCAACAGTGTTGAATACTATTTTTATGGAGCTTCTCATGAAGTGACTACATAACACTATCATGGCTACACTAGAGATGGTGTGGCAATTGATCTATAACTTTTGCAGAGAATACACATCTAAGCTGAAGGTAGTGGTCAATACTAAAGTAGAGAACTACTCGACAAAGAACCAACTATAGGTCATTAACTCTAAGGTGGCCAACATTGAGAAAGAGGTGCAATGCTAGGAAGAAGAGAAGGATCAAGTAGTTTCAGAGCTAAAATGCCTCTCTAAAATGAATAAGCAGCTAGAGGCTTAACTTTCCTATTGCATTGAGGACCTTGAGTGGTTTCTCACTCTAACAAGTATAAGAATATTTTGAGAAAGAAGTTGAAAGAAGGAATTAACCTCATAATTGAAATGTTGGTTAAGCAAAGAAAATTAGACACCAATTTCCTTAACTATAACAACATACTTGCCTTATTAAAGTTGGAGTCCAAATAAAGCAATGAGGAGGGAAGCTCAAGCTTATTTTTTATAACTTTTTTCTTTTTCTTATACTTATGAGTTAGAGGAAAAGTAATTATACATTTATTTTTTGTGTTAGCTACTCACCCTTTATACTTAATACTTTTCATTGAAATAAAATATTTTTTTACTTGTCCTCATACTAGATGTTTATGAATTATAATTATTAACTTCATAACTATACTCACCTTACTTGTTATTTTACTTTGTGCAAAATGTGCTTGCCTTACTTATGAAATAATGCTCGCTTGTTGATAAAATGTTAAGTTAAATACTTTTTATTAGTTGCCTTACTTTGCTTATAAGATTATTTTTTAATAAGAAAATACTGAGTCACCAACCATAAGAGTGTTAGTGGTGCAACAATTATAGAGAGTAGGATGTTGCAATGGATGTGGAGAAAGAGATGCTCTAATGTTCTTCCACTCGCCAAAGTAGAATAGAGATAAAGATATTCCACACACCAAAGTGGAAGAGGTCTAGAGTTCTACTCACAAAAGTAGAACGGTAGTGAGAGATCATCGAACCTCTTGGATGGCCAACCACCTAACTCCAACCAAAAGTTTTCACTCAAATTTCACACAAAAAAGCCAAAAGTTTTTTCATTAGAATGAATATATGTTTAAATAGTATAATACTCCAAGGGATGCACCCCTTGGGGATAAAACTAAAAAAAAAACTAAAAAAAAAAAAGTTAAGTGTCGTGGCACTACAGTCCAACACCGAGACGCTAGCTTCTCTATCCCTAAATATTAAAACCTATAGAGTGCAGAAAGGCAGTGCCAAGGTGAATATATGAACTCATATGTTTTCAACCATAGCTCTAACAACACTTGCACAAGTTTAATATGCCCATTACTACATAATACAACACATGAAACATAAATTCACAACACATAAAATATAATAAAATTTCTCCTGAGTTCAAGCCATGGTTTGTGACTTAGTGGCAGGCTTTTTTGTCCTTTGATGTGCTACATTAGTTAGCTTTTACCAAGTAATCACCAACCATGGATCACCAACCATGGAGTGTTAATTTTTAGTTTGTGCTTTTCAACTACAAATAGTGTTGGCCTTTAGTTTGTAATTCACAAGCACATATAGTATTTATCTTTAGTTTATAGTTATCAACTACATGGAATGTTAGTCTTTAAGTGTTTAAAATTATCGAGCACATTATTAGGTGTTAACTTATTTTTATTCACCTTGCAAATCCTTGGGTGACTTATGGTGCAGAATGTTGGCCAATAAAAGAGAAGCATAAGACTAAGTTAAGTGTTACAAAGATGAGGATGCTCAAGTGGATGAGTGGCTTTACTCTTAGAGATAAAATGCAAAATGAGTATGTCCGGGAAAAAGTTGGAGTAGCTCCTATGGCAGATAAGATTAGAGAGAGTCTCCTTAGATAGTTTGGCCACATAAAGTGACGGTCGTCCGATGACCCGGTTAGGAGAGTAGATGCATTAGATTTGCCTTATGCCTAAAAAGACTTGGTTAAGATGTATAAAAAATGACCTTAGTATACTTGAATTAAATGATAATTTAACACATAGTAGGACACAATGGAGATGAATGATTCATGTAGCCGACCCTACTTATTGGGATAAAGGCTTATTATTATTGTTGTTGTTGTTGTTGTTATTATTGCAAATCCTTGGACACTTTGTATGGTGTTCCTTTTAATCACCTCAACACATTGCGAAGTGAGTGGTTTGATTACTCTAAGTTAATTAGTTTAAGGTGAGTAGGTTAGAACACTTATAACTGTAGAGTTTCCTCTTTGAGATCGTAGTTCTCTTAAGTAGTCTCATTAGTTTTGTGTTTGGTAATTTGGTGAGTTAATTTATATGTACTTGAGGCAAAAGTAGCTCACCAAGTTTAAACTCCTCATTCAGGTCAAGTGTAGTTCACCAAGTTAAGTTGTGTACTCATACCAATACATAGCTTCTTTAGTTAGGCTTTATGCTTTGGCAATGGGTAGCTAGTGGAATGAAGCTTTTTTTCTTGGGCTAAATGTGGCTCACTGAGTGACCTTTGTCAACACTCAACTCCCCGAGTCTTATTAAACTTGGATCAAAAGTAGCTTATCGAGTAACCTAGGCGGGTCAATGTAGTTCACCAAGTGGCTTGGTCTAAATGTATCTCACTAAGTGACTTAGGCCAACTTAGGCCAATGTAGCTCACCAAGTGGCTCGATCTAAATGTATCTCACTAAGTGACTTAGGCCAATATGTAGCCTGCTAAGTTACTCAGGTTAATGTAACCCACCAAGCCATTGGACTAGTGTAGCTCACCAAGTTACTTGGACTAATGTAGCTTTTTGAATAAGGTCTACACTTGGGCTAATAAGTAGCTCATTGCGTGTAACCTCATAACTTTTTAAAACTTGTGTCTTTTTAAATGAACAAATAATTTCTTTTAAGTCCTATTTGATTTCTTCAAGAAATACTTTAATATGGGTGAGTAAGTAGAATTTATAAATAATGTGAATATAAATGTTTTCATATTTAGGTAAGTAAAAATTAGCAGACTTAGTAATTAAAATTATATATATATGATATATCAAAAAAATTTTGTATACACACTTGAATAAAGACATTTCAAAAATAATAACTTATGAAAGAAAAATAGATACAATAATAAAACTTTCCTTAGGATAGAACTTATTCATATCCATTGCACTACAAGTTCAAGAGACATCTTATCTCAAGTGTGTTTATAATTAGTATGTTTTTGGTCTAACCTACTTCTTAATAATGTAAGGCACATCACACATGTGAACAAGTTTATCGAGTACATTTTATCAAGTAGTTGCATCTACCTTTTTTAATACCATGTCACAATGACTGAAATATTTCTCCTTGATGTTGCTATTACAATACTTAAGCATTTTCTTCTTGGTATCCTCATATCTTAATGATGCTTCGATGCCTAGCTGCTCTATAAGATCAAATAAAGTATTTATGGCTTCCGCATTTGATTTCTCCCTTTAGTAATGTATTGGTTAAGCTTATCAATTGTCATAACCTTCTAGTTATGTAACTCATACTCGACATCAATACTATTATTGTGTCATCTGATAGGGTGGATGAGGTCGAATCAGTTGCCAAGAATGGAGTCATCTTGAGTGCCTAAAGTATGGTGGGTAGGGCATCAACCCATTTTGCCTTAGCAACTTCAACCTTTTCTTCAATATATTGACAATTTTTTTTTTGTTTCTACCTAGCCATTAGTATACAGATGACATAGTAATGTGAATTCTAGGTAGTTTTATTGGGACTCATAGAACTCCTTTAGCTTCTTGTCAATAAATGGAGGGTCATTATCTATGATGGTCGACATATTTAGTCCATACTTGAATATAATATCAATCTAAATATATTTTTAAAATACCTAGGAGTTATGTGATTTTTCTTCAATCCACTTGATAAAGTAGTCAATCATGATGAGTATGAATCTCCTTTTTCCCACTAGTGATTGCCAATGGACCTTTCAAGTATATCCCTCAAATAGCAAAAGGTCAAGGGTCTGTAATAGGTTTTAGAGGTTATGGCAATTGTAGCTACATAGGAATGAACTTCTATCACTACTTACATCTCTTAGCAAAGTATTTAGTGTCTTCTCTCAAAGTTGGCCAAAAATATCCTTATCATAAAATTTAATGGTGAGTATCCTTCCTCTAAAGTGGCTCCCATATTCTCCTGAATTTACCATATTAAGAAAATTTTCTCAATCGCTTCTCAAACACACCCTAAATTTAATGAGGTGATCAATCTTTGAAATTACTCATTATTGAATAAAATGCACTAGGCTACTTTGATTTTGAATCTTTTTCAATCTTTGATGTTTTCTTTTATCTCTCCAATCTTCAAGTACTTCTTAATGGGTTGACCCAACTAGGTGTGGTGTTTAAATTTTAGAGTTCATAGGGAGACCATGCAGATGTTAAGAGATACTTATTGAAATGATTGAGTACATCATTAAAGAAAGATGCTCTATCCCAAAAAGGTAGAAACATCACCCTATAATGGACTCAATCTTCTAATGAGGGCTCCTATGGCAGGTGAGTTTACTTATACCAGATATCTTTCCTTTACTTAGCATGGATGAAGTAGAGTAAGGTTTATTTTATGTCAAATTCTTAAGTTTCCTAGAGGCAAGCCCCCATAATTAATTATGTCCGAGGACATGGGGATTTTTCAAGAATACTCTCGATTAAAGTAGTCAATCAGTGTCTCCAAAGATTTTAAAGCTTTGATGTCAAAAGATTGGGGATTATTGGAAAATAAAATGGAAAAGTTCAAATGGAGAGAGTTCTTAATAGATTCTAAATGAGGATAAGTAGAAAATACTGATGATACTAGGAGACTTAATGAACACTTCAGTCTATCCTATAGTGAGCCTTTATATTTTTGAGAGAAAAAATTATGTTTATTTGAGTTGATATTTTATTATAAGTGAAGACTTAGAGTCCATCAACACAAGAATGTGGAAATGCTTAAGACATGAAGACATACACCTATAGAAAATGAGAAACAAGTAGCCTCTGAACCTACATCTAAAGTACTCTGACGTAAGTTAAAAGCTTGACCTAAATCTACTCATAGAAGTGGGACATATTGGTTCATTTCCACTAGATAGAGCAAACCAACCCTGATTCTTCTGAATTTAAATTCATCTAGAATGGCTTCCAGCTAACACCTCTTATGATTCAAAATCATGTTGGTCAGGCATATATAAATGCAAGATCGCTAGGCTATTATTAATTAAGAGTGAATATAGAGTCTTAAACTCACTCCCTATGAGCATAGATCATAACTCGTATGAAAATTATGCATTAGACTAATGAAGTAAAATTTATATTTTTTTTTTTATTTTTGCCTCTTTATTTTAGACTCAGGCTTAGGAGGGCATATGCATACATGCATGGTGAAATTAAGTTATGGGCTAAATCATATAGAAGAGGTGTTCTCCACTACAACGGACTATTCTCACAAGTCAAGCCTTATCTCTTATCATGCAAGAGTGGAGACCTTCTATTTGCAAGAAAAGAAGCAAGATGCATACATGGTGTTGTAGCATACAACCATATGTATAAGGTTTTATATGGATCATTTGATCATGGATCAAATGATCAAGGTTAATCTCATAGAATAAATTAAGATTTCTAATAAAATTATTGACAATCGTTCATTCTAATTATGCGAAATGGACTGTGGATGATCCATCATCGACCTCCAACAAGAGACAAATATCGTTCATCTTTTACCATTTAATCTCAGCTCATTGAAGCTCATTTGACAACAGAATCAATCCAAAATGATCAGGGAATGCATCTAGAGGGGATCCTATGGTTTGAATGATGCCAAAATGCAAAATCACTTTGAAAAAGACTAACATCCCAATAGTTTTCTACGGTTTGCCAGAATTTATCTCGCTAGAGCTAAAGACCAATAACCAAATAACTGAGGTAGCTTTACCTTCAAGAGGCGAAGCCCTACTAAAGAAGTCTCGAGCTGCCTCCTTACTGATTATCCTATGGACTAAGAACCACCGTGAACCTCATTGGAGTTGTTCTTGGAGTGTCTTTAGTGCTTAAATCAAATGGCTTTTGATTCATTTTGGTTCGCTAGAGTGAGGGGAAGGTGTGGGTGAAGTTAATTTAGATTTGGTGAGATTTTGATGGAGCTAGACATAAGGGGTGCTTGGGTTGAGGGAGAGCTCAGTCTCACCAGTGAGAGCTCTATGAGCTTGGGGGGACTAAGGCTCGTGTTGTGATGAAGGTGTGTGTTTGGTTTAAATGAGAGAGGAGGTGTATACCCTCCTCCTCAAGTGAACCAACCAAAATGATTGGTTCATGCTATGGCAGTTAGCTAGCCAATGGGGTGGCTCAAAATGGCATAGGACTTGTGAGGTGGATGTCCCCTAGGGGTTAGAAGAGTTTGGTGTCCAAAGGTGATGGGAATAAGGTTGATGGCTAATCTGAGATTTTGCTAAGGTTAAGGAGACCTCTCCTTGGTTAATGGCTTAGCCTAACAGCTTTGGGTTAAGTTTAGTCAGTATGGAGGAGTTAAAGGCATATTAAGGTGACTACCCAAGGCAAAGGGAGGGTTGGGACCTTCCTATTTTGAGTTCTTATCATATTTGGGTGGCTTGGTTCAGTTGGTTTGGGATGAACCAGGTTCACCGTGAGTTGGGCCCTTTTGGACAAGCCAAAAGGGACCTAAGGGTAAGTCATGCCAAGTTTGGGTGGGTTTAGACTTGGTTGTGTTGGGTTTGGCTTAATTTGACCTATATAGGTCAATTTGGGTTCAATTGGGCTAGATTGAATAATTGACTAAACTGGGTGGTCAAAAGGATTATTAGGTTAGGTTCAAATGATTATTTGGAACCTATATGTGTAATTAGTTTGATTTGATTTGGGGTATATTTGAATTTATCTCATCTAGATTCATATAGGTTAAGTTGACCAATTTGGTCAAATTGGCTAAATTGGGTTGTATGAGGAGTTGAGTCATTTTTTATTGATCATTTGAAAGTGATTGAAAACTTTGAATTGAATTGATTTGGCTTCAAATGAATTGTGGTTCAATTTGACCCTTTAGGTCAAATTGGGCTAAATAGGTCAATTAAGTTGGTTGACCAAATTGAGTTTAATTTGTGATTGAAGACTATTCAATAATCATTTTAGGAATTATTTTATGAATTAGTTCAATCTAATTTGACTTGGATCAAGTTCTGGCTCAATTTAACCCTTTAGGTCAAATTGAGTTAACTTGGATCAAAGGGCTAATTAGGCATAATTACATTCCATTCATAGCAATTAGGTGATTGGACATGATCGAATGGATTGATTTGGTGTAATTTGGATTAAAGCAACACTTGACTCAATTTGACCTTTTGGGCCAAATTAGGCCAAATGGGTTAATTGGGTTGATTGGGTCAATTGGGATAAATTGAAGGTTAGAGCATTATCATTGATCAATTTAAAAGTGATCGGTGGCTTTGAATGGATTTAATTTAGATTAAATTGAGTTTTGACTCATTTTGGACTTTTAGGTTAAATTGGATCAAGTTGAGTTAATTAGGTTGATTGGGTAAACTAGATTATTTGAAGTAAATTGAAATGTTCATTTGAGTGATTGGAATAATTGTGAGGTTTGGATTGGATTAATTTAGCTTAAATCAAATTGGATTGGATATTGGCCTTAAAGAGTTCAATTTGGATAACTTGGGTTTAGGGCCAAATGATTCATTTTGCTTCAATTAAAACATAATTAAGCTTTAATCAAGTTCAATTGAGTTTCAAATGATTTTGGGTTAGTTCAATTTCAAATGGATTTGATTAATTTTAGATTTAGTTATTTTAAGCCCAAACGAGTCTTATTGGGTCAACTTAGCCAATTGGCCAAATTGAACCGTAAAGAGTTAAGGTAGATTTGGAATGATTTGGTCTTGGTTAAGGTTCGACTTGTAATCAATTGGTTTGGTTTGGAGAATTGATTTGATACAGGGGTTAGTTTGGGTTTAGGATAGGTAGGTCTTGTTGCCTAATCTGAGTTATGGTCTAACCCTAGGGCTGAACACCCTTTTGAGCCTTCTAGGCTTAGGATTAGTATTCACCTAGACACTAGAAGTATCTTAGTTCTGAGAAAGCCTTAGTTACTAGATTGAATCCTAGGTCTATGGAGATGATCATCAACCTCACTCAAAAGTGAGGTCAACACTAGGCAACCTTTCGTCCATAATCTACATGGACTCCCTTTCTTCTATGCTAGGTTGGGTGAGTTTAAGGATGGGTTGCTCTCCTAGTCCAGTAGCTCTTGATAGTAGGTCAACAAATTATTCTCATCTCTTTAGACTTGCTCTATCTTAAAATATTCAAGCATTTCAGTCTCAGCCTTTAGTTTAGGTAAATATTTTTCCAAAAGGCATCCCTCATTTTATAATCTCTATAAATTTTGTTCATCATAAGTTGTGAATCTGCATGTAATGAACTTGGTGCCAAGTCCTTGTATTAATCAGAGTCCAAGAAGTAGCTCCTCGTACTATGATTGATTAGTGATCATTTGAAATTTGAATTTTATTGATTAGGTGATTGTGATTCCTATCGAGCTTCTCAATATTTTATCAACTCCCATTCCTTACTCTCTAGAAGATCCATTCGCATACAAATTCAATAATGGCTCTAAGAAGAAGTCTATGAAAAAGTTGACAAGTGACTGTGTTTTGATCATCATCCTAGAGAATACTAGATATTAAACTCACTCAATTTTGCTGACCACTTTAGAAATCTTATAGAATAATCTCACTTTACAAGTACTAATTTGAGTGGAAGTAATGTAGTGTCTCATAATTGGGTTGGGTTGACTATCTTCATAAGTAAGTGATATCAAGTTTGATATCTTGAAATTATAGATCCATGAAATCATGATTACATGTACATATCTTTCTACTAGATTTTGTACATATACCAACTAACTTTGGGTGCCCATTCGCTCATCAAGACTATTTGTGATTGCCTTATGGTCTTTCACATCTTTAAGCATAAATTATTATACTATTAGAGATGTCAAAAAAGCTTATTATTAGTAAACAGTTCATGGTTGACTTATTAAGTAGTTCATATTAAAATCATTCATTAAGCAAGTTGAACACAAAAAAAAAAAAATCTCAAAATATAAATAAGCTAAATATGAATAACCCTTTGTTTGATCATGTTTGACACATTTTAGCTTAGGTAATGAAATTATATATAGTATTTATACAATAGTATATTATATATTTATATTTGAGATAAAATCACCACAATTCAAGTAGTGGAGTGGTTGTGTGCATTTTACTATCTATGAGAGGTGCATGTTTGAATCTAATACCCTACATATTATTTTTTAACTAAATTTATTTTGTATTTTTCTAATAATATTATTTTTTTAGTCCCACGCCATAAAAAGAAGTGGAAGTGAACATAAATATGAAATCTGAACTGATCTGACTTAAATGAGCTCATTATGAAATATACAAGCAGAACACAAATAATAGATTTTTAAATAATTTTGAACATGAGCTGAATTCAAACAAATAAATTTTCAAACAAGTCAAACACAAACAAGCAGTCAGCTTGCTCAAGTTTGGCTTGTTTACATCCTTATATATTATGTTGATGATTTTTAATTAATAAGCTACTTTATTTTCACCGAATCAAACTAGAATACAAGCAAGGTATGCTTATCAATAGTATCTCTTAATGGTGTCTGAGAGTGTAATTAATCTTAAATGATGTGCTCCCTTTATGAGACTAATGAACCAATTATCTTTACTTTTTTAAAAATAAATTAAAATTAATAATATAACTTTTATAAGTGTTTTATATTTGTTGATATAAGGCTTATTACAATGTCGTTATCTTTTTTTCTTTTTTCTTTTTGGAAATTGCATACACAAAAAGAATCCTCATATTATCTCTTATTTTTCAATAAGCTCACCATTATTTAAGGCTCTTAAGCCTAACTTTTTAATTACTATATTACTCTAAGGAACCAATCTTAATCTCTTATTTATCAATATAACTTATACATTATGATTATTTTATTTATGTACCTTTCATGGCACTTAAAGTATATAAAAATAATATTATTCCTAAGGGGGTATATTTATTGAGCTTTTAAAAGTAGAATTAATGGTTTATGCAATTATTATAGAAGTTGACATATCAATATATCTTAAAATGGATGCATGTGTGCAGTACCTATAAGCCTAAAGCTCTAAAGTATCTACATCTACTTTTCTATAAGTAATACATCCGCCACATTTGAAAATCATGGAGTTCAACTTCTTTTTAATCTTATCACTATGAACTATAATAAAACATTGTTGGTCTAATAATTAAGTCCTTATATGTGTTTAGATGATAAGTCACATATCAATCACTTCCTTTAAAGTCATAATTAGTTATGTAATTCCTATTCATGATACTTTATATTTTTTTTTATATTTAGCATCTTCTTTATTTCATGTTATGTAAGTGTCATTTTTCTTACTTAATATTTCTTATTTTGATAGTAAACTATTTTAATAGATTTTTGCATGCCCTATAGGCTTCATATTAGTGAAAGCTACTCTTTGATATTCATCAAAACCATGTTAGTCAAAGATTTATTCCAAAGGGCTAAGCCAATCATGGAATCAATTAAGATCATAAATCTCATCCAATATAGATGCATATCTAGCTAAATATTCTTTTTAAGATCAAAGAAATCATCATTTCTAACCTCATTATAAAAATGTGGGACCTCTTTAAAGTGATTTGCATCTTCAATATTGGTGTATTGGTCATTAATTAAAGTAAGGTTCATAATAAGAATCAGTTGCACATTAATAGGAGGTTAGGCTAATACCATAAGTCATATTTGTTAAAGTTGATTCATTATAATTTGAATTTTGGTGGAAAGATCTTATGTTTGAGCCCTTCTTCTCTTAATCATTGGTTTTTAAGTTCATGACTATGTAATCTAGTGGACAACTCCATATACTTAATTAACATTTATAGTTGATCCATGCTAACAAACTTATGTGTCATGATGAACATTTATGTGAAATATAGTTCTTTATCTACAATACATAATGATGGAAAGTAAAGTGAATGAAACAATTTTATTAATCTTCAAATAAAAAAGATTACAAGTAGTTTCCATTACCAAAAATAAAATTGTGCCTTTATGTAACTAAATAGTTATTTAAGTTAATATACTATGTGCAACAAATTTTTTCCACACGTAAGTGGTTGTAAGGTCATTAAATTTGAGAGGAAAACGCACTTTCTTTTTTTTTAACTTAAAATGAGAAGTACAATCAGTTCCTGATCGAAAGAAAATAAAGATAATGTTACAATTTTCTGACATAAGGTAAGTCAAGTAAGTCACTATTGAGTGTTGTATGGATTTGAGGTATGGGTCTATGAGAGAACATTGCTCTTCTAGTAAGAGATCCCATCCTTGCCAATTTGTTTTCTGGTTGGTTACCTTCTCTATATATGTGGCTAATTTTAACTAGGCATTGTTGTGAGAACAACTTAATCCTCTTAAGAGTGTAAGTAATAAACCAGGGGCAGTTGTCACAATCAAAAACTTAGTTTCAAAGAGACAAGGAATCTATTTTGATTAAAATGTTCTTAAAATGGAAGGAGATTGCAAGTTTCAAAACTGTTAAACAAGCTGTTGCTTTAATATGAAGTGCATTCAATGTACAACAAGGGATTGACAATAAGAAAATGCATTGGAATGTATGAATTCTAAAAACACCACCAATACATGCAGGTGTATTATCATTCCTGAAGCTACCATCTATGTAATCTTAATGCAATCAGCTTCTGGTTTGATCCAATGGATGATAGGTGAATTATATTGCCTGGGTTTTTTAGGTGTTATGGAGGGTTCTTTGAAAATATTTGCAGCTTTTATTTTACCAATGTAGTTCTTTATATATAATAATATGTCCTTTACTTCTGCTCATTGACTTTCATGTTTGTTGGAGTTTCTATCCATCCAAATAAATCATAAAATTATAATAGATATTATGTAAATATGATCCCTCTTTTTGTATTGATTGGAATTATTCTAGGCTTTCATATAGCCTTGTATTGAGTCCTCATTTTATTTGACTATTTGTAATGTTGAGTTTATTTCATCCCAGATTTGTTAGCTAGTTTGACTTGTGATGAATAAATGAGTTATGCTTTCTTCTACACAACTGACTCATAGAGGTAATTTTTAGGCCATTAAGTTTCAGTATATCACCTGTAAAGAGCAAACTATGCCATAGCCTCCAGCATAAGGACATTGATGGTTTGATTGTTGTATTCCATAAGGTAGGTTTCCATTCAGAATTTATGTTGGGTTGGTGTATAGCTTGGAAATGGATCTTGGATGTTGAAAGCTATCCATTATTACATTTTAGTATCAATTTGTCCTTTATTTGTGGAGAAAAGGGGATGTTAGTTACATCTTTAAGTGCATCCTCGGGGAGATATTCTCTAAGCATAGGGATATTCCAATTGTCTTCACTCCAAAATTATGATACTAATACCTAGTCCGATATAGTTTATGTTTTGTAAGTGGACATTTGACCATCCAGAAAGTAAGGATCCCTATTAAAGCTTAGCTCTCCTTTCCCCAGGAGCCAAAAAATTATACTTTCAGCTATTTCTCTATGCTTCAATAAGTTTTTCTAGAACTGGGAGTCTGTTTTCCTTTGGTGAACAATAGTTGGGTGGAGTTTACAGTAGTACTTGCTAAGAAGGAATTGGGCCCATAATGAGTCATTTTGTTTGAACTTTATTCATAGTTTCATCTGGTTTATCTGAATTGATTCAATAAGAGAGAAAAAACCCAATCTCCCTTCATGTTTCAATTTACGAGCCTTTTTCTACCTCACCCAATGTATAGAATCTTTCCTTCTACTCCATGGGAATCTGTTGAATATTCATTCAATTTTAATTTGTGTTTTGCTTGGCATCAACATCATTTGTAATAAATACAGTGGGATTGAGTTAAGTATGCTTTATAATGGGGTGATTCTTCCTCTGGCCAATAGAAAAGTGTTTTCCCATGAGTTGATTTTAGTTTGGATAGTGTTAAGTACACCATCAAAATATTGAGTTTTTTGCTTCCTTTCTATATATTAACACCAAGGTATTTGAGTGGAAGGTGGGAATGTGTGAAGCCCGTATAATCTTTGATACATTTCCAATATGTGCTATAGTGTTTGCCCAAGATAAATAAACAATTTGTTCTGTTGAAGGTCATTCTAGAAATAGCTCCAAAAGTGTTTACTATGAACATGATTCTTCTTATTGATTTTTTGGATCCATTGTAAAATAGTAAAAGGTAAACAGCAAATGCCAAGTGAGATATGTTAATCTTCCCTTTGGTTATGTAATTGATTGATCTATTGGAGTTGTGGTTGGCATCCAACAATCTAGAAAGGTAGTCAAATGTTAATATAAAAAAGGGATGGAGAAAAGGGGTCACCTTGCTTTATGCCTCTTGATGCTTTGAAGAAGCCAGGTGTCTCCCCATTAATGATGATAGAGTAGTAGTTATTAGAGAGTAATCTGTTAACCAATGAGCTTAAATCTTTTAGAAATCCTCTAACTTTCAATATTACCATGATGAATTTCCAATTAATTGAATTAAAAGCTCTTTATATCTAGTTTGATGATTAAATTCTATCCTCTGCATTTCTTATCAAAGTCTAAGGTGAGTTCTTGTGCTAGCAATATATTTTCAACTATGTTTTTTCCTTGGACAAAAGTTGTTTGGTTTTTTTAAATGGGTTTTGGGAGGTTTGGTTGAAGGGGATTTGAAAGAATTTTGCTAATTATTTTGTTAATGAATGATGTAAGGCTGATGGGACTGAAGTTCTCCAAGCTATATTTGTTGTTTGATTTGGGAATGAGGGTGATGGTCGAGGAGCTAAAATATTTATGCATGTCTTTGCCCATAAAATAGGCCTGAATAGCTAAGATGACATCTTGCTTAATCTATTTCCAAGAGTGTTGATAAAAATGGGTTGTGTAACCATCATGACCTGTAGCTTTTGATCCATAAAAAGAGTCAAAGGTTTTTCTTTATTTCATCCTCCATTGGATTGTATGCCAGATCCAATTGATTTACTTCAACTATGTTGGTGCTAAGTAGATCTCCATAGAACATATTTAAGTTTACCTCTTGCTCTTGAAACATTAACTTAAAGTAAGAAATTACTTACTCTATTATGTCTTCCTTAGTTTGCAACCAGTTGCATTGGGACTTAATTTTTGTGATGGCTTTGTGTTCCCTCTTTTTTTTTTTTATGCAAGCATGATAAAATTTTGTATTTCTATCTCCCTTCTTTAGATTAACCAAGGTAGCTTTCTATGCTAAAAAGTCTTCTTCCATAGAAATCAAATTAGTAAGGGTTGTTTGGGCTTGTTTAAGATTAGCTTTAGCTTACAATTATGATTCATTGATACAAATGCTTTCATGCAAAGAAACCTTTTGTTCATTGGCCTCAACTTGTTGGTGAATGTCACCAAAAGCATTATAATTCCATTTCTTGAGACTTAAGGTTAAGTTCTTGTGTAAATTCCATAGTCTAATCTTGGCGTTGGTTGTGTTTGATTTCCATGCATCTTGGAGGCAATTGATGAATAGGTTGTGTTTTGTCCACATATTCCAGAATCTAAAAACTTTCTTAAAGGGTTTAGGTTTGTAGCCAACAAGATAAGAGGAGAGGACCATGGTCATGTTGACTCCATGAGCCCCATCTCATTTGAGATTGACTTTGATGATAACAAACACATGTTAAAATGTAGCTAATCAAGTTAAATTCAAGTGTGCAAAAAAAATTATTCAGCTCCTGGTTCTTCAGTTATATCAAATTGCTAATGCTACTAGACATGGACTAGGTGAGAATTTTTCTAGGAATTACTATATTAAGGAAAATGAAATGCTCACTAAATTAAAAAAAATGATTCATTCATTTTTAGATTCATCATTCTAAAATTATTTATATTTTCCTATATCTTAATATTGCAATTATTCATTAAGTTGTCCATTTTGGATAATATTAACTAAAAGTGTGATATAAATTTCATTAAATGTGTGTTCAAGCATGATAAAATATATTTAACCTTTATTAAATCATTTCCATGCCATTAACATTTTTTATTCATAATTTTAGCACATGAAAATTCAATTATCCTAAAATTATCCTTTTTTTCCTCTTATTCTCTCTCCTATTATTATTTCTTCTCTCTTATTATCATTTTCATCTTAACATTGTTTTGACCGAATTTTTTAATGAATTTTGTGTAATAAATTGTGTGAAATTCATTCAAAACATTTACATATCATTTTCCATCATTTTTCATATTTTAAAATTCATTTATTTAAATTTTTGAATTTGAATTATTTTTGAATTATTCTTTAATTCAAACTCCTTTATGCATAACATGTACTTGCTAAATCAAATCAAACTTTTTATGTAATATGTTTAACGTCCCAAGCATAATTAATTAAAATTATTTAGAGCCTAATTAATCTATTACAAGTTATTTTAAAATTAAATTCAAATCAGCCCTCTTCTTCAAAATAATCCTTTCATTTTTTTCCAATTTGACCTATGTTAGGAAAATATAAGGGAGGCCGGCCGCTATGCATCAAAGTTAATAAATTTATATGTCATTTAAGAATTCAATAAGTATATAATACAATCAGCTTTGATTTAAATTAATTCATGCATTATTTTAAGAATTTCCTATTTTAGGAAACCTCTTTGGCCGAATTTTTTGAAGTGATATTCCATGGATTTATTTTATTCAAAACTCCCTCCTTCATGTATAAACTTCTTTGGCCGAATTTCTTATGGGAATTCCTCCATCCTTAGCCATGAATCACATAGCATACATTCCATGTTGGCCGATCCCCTCTCTTTTGAATTTGAAATTCAAATTGATGAAAAATCAATTTCCCTCACATTGGATCAATTTTTGGCTGACCCTAGACTCCTCCCTCATCTATTTAAGAGCCTTGTTTCAACTTTAAAAAGGTTCCAAAAAGTTGAAAACTCTTTCTTGCTCTCTTGCTCTCTTGCTATCTTACTCACCCTTGGCCGATTCTTGCTAAAGCATCTCTTGGAGCTTTTTTTGGTGATTCAGTTGCAAGCATTCCTCATTATTCTTCTCTTTCCCTTGGAAATTTATTTGGCTTGAAGATTGATTTGAAAAATTAAAGGTTTGGTGTGTTTCCAACCTTGGCCGAAAACATCAATTCCTTAGTGTTTATTTTCTAAGGTGCTAAGTTCTTAAACTTCTTTATTTCTTGTAAACTTTGGAGTTTACAAGGTTATGTAAATTTTCTTGTGTTCATTCATGACATAATCTTTAGATTTTGTTTGGTCAAGAACAAAGATAAGAAGATCAATTTGTGTGGAGTGGACTTAACTACTTGATAATCTTTTGATTTCTTGTTTGTCCTAAAGCTAACATGGGGAACTTAATTTATTTTGTGCTTACTCATTGAATATTCCTTTTGTTTCTTGTTTGGCTGAAGTATTTTAAAAGGTTATTAATTTTCTAAGTGCTTAATCATTTGAACATCCATTGTTTATCCCTTTGGCTTAAAGTTTAATATATGTTGGTTAAATTTAATTGTGCTTAACATCTTATTTCATCTCTTTCTTCATTTGGCCGACCACATCACATCTTGCCTAAATTACTTTGTGCTTGTTGATTACTTGTATATAATTAGTTTATGCATATATTATGTGATAGCTTTCATGTGATATAATTCAAATCCTTATTCAAGTGATTGCTAAGTTGTTCCAATTAGACATGCATTTATCATTTGAATAAAAGTTAGCTTATGTGAAAAAGAATTCAAAGTAAAGTGTTTGTTGATTGCATTTTAGTTTTTATTTCAAAGTCATTCAAGAAAATCATTTCAAACTTTTTAAAGATCATTCAAGCAACATTGAGTTAATTACATTAAATATTTGATTGAAGATCTTGTTTCAATTTCATTTAAAATTAAAATGAGCTCTTTTTTATTAAAATTCAACCGCCTTATTATCAGTATAGATTGGGTTTTTAGGGCAAAAATGTTTTCAAAATTAAGAGTTAGACTTGTATCTTTCTCTTTGTCTCATCTTGATTTTGTATTTGGTTGTACTTGCTCGTTAAGGAGAGTATGTGTTAGGTTGTATTTTTCCATGAATGAGAGTACGAGAGATTTGTTGTAATCTCAATTTTGGTTTAATGAACTCCTAGCCTGGGTGGCTAGGCATGGATGTAGGCCAGTTTTTGGGATTTGGCTGAGCCACATAAAAATCTATGTGTTCTCTTTTTTTACTTTTTAGCACCTTACTTTTCTGTTATTGCTTTTTTCTATTGCTTCATCTCACTAAAGCATTATTATTAAATATTTAAGACTTCTATAAAAGATAAAATTAAATTTTTTGAATTTTATTTTTAAAACCCAATTCATCCCGCCTTTTCGGTGCTATAGCTAAATAACAATTTGAAGCAATTTCTATTTAGATGCCTTATTTCAAAATGTTGAAAATGGCAAAACTAATGAGTATTAACTAGGATTTGATCAAGTTATTCAAAAACTCTGCCTCTATTCCATGTGTATGGTGAACCACTAAAATAAAGATCAATTAGATGTGTTTCTTCTATGTAGTTAGTAAACTCCCTCACAACTATTTTATTTAGTATCCTTCCTCCTTTTTTCTCACTTGAATTCATGATCATATTGAAATCTCCCCCTACTAGTCAGCTTTGTTGACAGGTATGGCTAATGGCAATAATTTTTGTCCAAAGATTCTTTTTTTATTCTCTAGAGCAAGTAGCATATACAATGGTTGCTTGGAGGTTGTAATTGCTATAGTTGATGTGAACATGTAGAAATTGAGGGCCATCCATCATGAGGTCTATATGAAATGGATTTTTCTAGAAAAACAAAATTTTGTTATTGCAATTTTGAACTTTGTTGAAGCTGATGAATTTTCTTCTAATTTTCTCAATATTATGGGGTTGGATAAGCGGTTCTAATATGGAAAAAGTATGGAGATTATGACTCCTTATTAAGCTTTTGAGTCTATTAGAGGTAGCATTATTAACAATGCCTCTAATATTTTAAATCATAAAGTTAGTCATGTTTAGAGTACTTAGAGCCCTTAGAGGCTCTAGTAGCAATCCTATCATCCCAATTGGCTAGTATTCTAGTTGTAGATGTTTTTCCCATGGAGGATGATGCATTTCGGTTTATGTTCCTTAGCTCCCTTATTCCTTTATGATTGTATCTTTTAGATTTATATATTAACCATTCTTCCTCTATATCTTGTATAGTTTGATCTAATTCCTCATAATGGGTTGTTGTGTATTATTGAAATGTTGAAAAAAATACATCATTAGGCTAATTTTGTTGGGACTGAAATCTGAAATCCTTTTTGCTAGCATATTCTATGTTTGTTGTATGTTCTAGTTTTGAAGGTGTGTGAGCAAAGGTTTCATTGCTAAGCTAGTCTATCAAGTGATTTGCATTAGTTATTTGGTCTACTACTTCCACAGTTGAGTTTTCTAATGCAATTGTTTTTTTTTTTTTTTTGATCTAACTCCTTTTACAGGTATCCCAAATTATTTTGGGTCAACAGTGAGTTTAAATTGAGTTGAATTATTTTCCATCTCATTTCTACTATGTAGATTTGAAAGCTCATCAACCCTTCCATCAAGAAGCCTGACGTTCCAATCGCCAAAGAGTTTAAGCTCATCAAAGTGCTTACGTATAATGTCCATCTTTTGATGTTTTAGGTAAACTTGCCAACCAAGGTAAACTTAAGAAGTTCTGCCATATGAGCATATTCTGATTTAGCGAGGAAAAGGGCTAGTTTGCCATTTTTGTGCCTTGCTTTTTTGATGTAGCCAATATCACCTCCTTCATAGAATTTATCATGATAGGACTGTGGGAAGATAAGCTTAATAAGGGATTAGATGGGTCAATGGAGGGAAGATTATTTGAAAGAGCACCAACATTTGATGATCCTTCCATAGAGATTAGATCAATGGAATAGTAGATAGTGAATAGTGCCCTAGAGAAGGGAGGAGTGTACTTGGCAAGAGGGAGGAGGAGACATAACTCTAATGAAAATACCCTTTCTAACATTAAGCATTAACAAAAATAATAGATTGTGGCTCAACTCAATGGGATTATCAAGGAAATGGAAGGGAATTAGTAATTAAACAATAATAAATAGGTCATAAGCTAGCCAAATATCATATGACTACCTGATACATCAAATGCCAATGACTTTTCTAAAATGAAGATTACAAAAGGTAAGTAGTTAGAACTTACCTAATGAAAACAAAATCACTTATTTTAATGTCATATCTTTAGCAAACTTTTTGTCACTAATCTTCTTGTATATTTTAGCTATGATTCTAGTTGAGGGTGGAATTGATGATGGGATTAATTAAAGAAGAAAGATGGTGACTAGTCATATATGGAGGGGATAAGGTGATGAGTTAGGGGTGGTTGGGTATGATAAGAGTAATGTAGATGTGAGCTAAATGGTGGAGGTTGATATGTGGAATATTACTTTAGCGCCTTGGACTTGTGATGGGGCTTGAACAATGATGTTGTGGGATCAATATGAAAGGAGGGAAGACTCTCCAATAGTTGGAGGGTTCAACTTTAGTCATAGAGGTTGAGCATATAGATTAGGATTTGGAAATGGCACAAAAACCAATTTGACCAAAAAAATTCAAGGCTAGTTGAGAGCTAGTGAGCAGCCTCAAGACCTAGATTTTCAAGAATAACACTTCTAATCTTAGATTTAATAAAAAAAAATATCCATTGACAACCATTTTTGCATCTTTCATACATTACTATACAATTGCAAACTAATTCCAAAAGATGTAGTTGGTGGTAATCATAAAATTTTGAGAAATCTATTCATAAGCCTTGAATTGAGTGGGCTGAGTTGGATTGTGGAAATTGCATTGGAATGATGATAGAGGTGTTTCCCACACTGATTTGAATTCTGAAGGGTAGGCTTTCCTTATCTATTTCAACTTGCAATTATAGTCAATGAATTAAATTTTCATACAAGATGATGAGATCTTATCCCTTATTAGGGGTGTAAACAAGCTAAGCTAGAGCAAGCTAAGACTATTCGTGTTTGGCTCATTTGTATTCACCCGTGTTTTAAATTTGCTCGTGTTCGAAATGGCTCGTCAACTCACAGTTCGTATTTAGCTCGAAAAAATGTTCATGTTCGTTTGCATCTCATGCTCGGCTTGAAATGGCTCGTTTTCATATTTTTAAAATGATAAATTTTAATAATTTTAAATTAAATATTTAAAAAAATTAATGAGTTAAAAATTGCATTTCATAATCATAGACTAAAGTTATACAATCACAATTCATAATAAAAAGCTTAACTTAATTTTTAATACTTTCATCAATTTCATCAATCAAATGATATTTTTTACATATTTACAAATCGAATAAGAATATTTGAACATTTTACACATTTACACAATAAAAAATAAACTAAATACAATAATTTATAAACATTTGCACTTTTATATTTTTACAAGTATTAAAAGCTATAAAAAATATAGCCAACATAAAAATATAGATGACATTTATTTTTTTATGGACGTGAAATGAAATTATTATATATTCATATAAAAATATGAGATGCTTCATAGTCAACCCATATGTAAATATATTTTTCATATATATATAAGAGTGAAGTTTAATCAAATAAAGCATAAACTTTCAAGTAAAGCCAAAAGCATATACTGAGAATCAAGAATATTACTTTGTTAGGCATTCTTCACACCAATCTTTAGGAGTTCAAGGGGTCAAATCTTGTGAACCTTAACTTCTACAATAGAAATTTGATAATAAAATATGAAACGCACGACTCATCCACTAAAACTTTTATTGTTATTTGAGGTAGAAATAATATTTTGACTATATAAGTTTTATAGAAGTCATATTGATTTATTTCTAGTTTAATATATTCATCTTATCCATTAAAATTTATTACAATAATACATTTAATATAGAATTAAAATTTTAATTTTGTTATTCTTTTCTTAAAATGTATGTTTTTGAAAATGTTAAAAATGAGAAGATATCAAATTTTGGCATTTTAAAAATTTGAGAATTTAGGTGAACTTTCTGAAATATAGGTGTATTTTTTTATTAGAACAAAGATTAAATCATTGTTTATCCAAATTAAATTTCATGACTACCAAGAAGTGCATTACAAGTAATCATCTGCCTATAAAAAAAACTATGTAACATATATAATTATAAATCAATGAAAAAGTATAAAGTTAAAGGTCTTCCTACAAGTGGGTGGAGGCAAAAGAAGCAAGAAATAGCCACTTCAACTGCTTTAAAAAAAGAGGTTTTCCAACCATGTGTCTTTCTTCTCTTCACATCTTTAAACGCATAAACCACTTTAGTTCACGTGTGAAATGCCGACCATATAACAAGCTATAATGTTGTTTTCATTCATACAAGATAATTTGCTATTTTTTTGTCCTAGTTTGCCAAATGTTTTTTCCATTTGTTTATCACCTTCTGCGCATGAAAAAGTTTGAAAAGGATGAGTATGAGGCAGGCAAATATGTCTTTCTTATCATATATCAAATACTAATACTAGATTATATATAATGAAGTTTTAAGATAAATGTAGCCACTTTCTTGAATAAAGGATAAAGCGAGATGTGTAAAAAAAAGGACATCAATTTGATCATTAGTTTAATATAAATTTTCATCTCAAAAAAGGCACTCAACTATCGTAAAGTTTGAAGCGACATTAATTAGGCTTTATTGTACTAAAAAGATAGCTTAAGTGATTTATTTCTTCTTTTTTATCATGTATATCAAGATACATACAAATCTATATGTAGTATGCAGGTGTTAATTAGTCTAGGCGAGGTTTTCTACTTTCTTTTCAAAAAATAGCTAAAAAAAAGTTAGCTTTGCTTAAATTACTAGTTTTTTTACTTTTAGAAAGTTTTAAAAAAGCTGTTAGATGTTAGAGTGACCGTCAAAAATTATTATTTGAATTTTTCAAAAAAGAAAATATATGTATAATAATAACAAACTTTTCAAAAGTTATTTTCCACAACATTTTTCAAAAGTTTTACAGCCTCTAAATAGATCCTAAATAGAATAAGTCTTAAAGTTGTTGCTTATATATATATATATATATATATATATATATATATATATATATATATATATATATATATATATATATATATATCATGCTAATTCAGTTGATCAAGTCAATACTTAAAATTAAAACTCAATTCAAAAAATCATTTGCTACTTATCAATTTAGTACTTACATTAAGCTAATTCGCTCAACATTTGTTCTTGCATATTCACCAAGATATTTTGACTATAAATGATCACTCATGCAGAATACTTGTTATATTATTATGAGCACTCACTAGAAGAACTTATCTCGAGTATTCAAAGTTCCCATTAAATAATAATAATCTATTAAACTCATCTTTGATCTCATAATCTTAAGTGTCAAATATAATTTGATGATCACAAATATAATTTGATCATGTTAATAATTTTATTTTAGATGATGTATTACAAATTACCCCCCATTTTAATAAGAGTTCAATAGAAATAAAAAATATATCAAATATCTTGAAGATAGCTTATAATCAAATTGAAGATGATGGTCAAACAAACTCCAATGACTCAAAATTATCATTTTAAAATTAAAATTTCAAAAAAAAAAAAATTTCATTTTTTTAAGTCATTTATTTTGTATTGAACATGATCTTAAATTATAAATACTTTATTTAATCACAAAATATTCAAATCATGGTTCTCCTTATTTTTCTAAATTGAAATGACTACTAGTATTACTTATGAATTGACATCCTTGGGTGACTTCATTGATCTCAATTATTATTTTAAAATTCTTATCATATTATTTTGTTGAAGGGTATTCAATTCATTATATAGGTTTGTTGAAATGTTTGAATTATCTATGCCACAACAATAAGGAGTTAATCACTTTGCTGCTTCATCAACTTATTGCTTGCGCATCTCCATTGTATGAGAAAGCATTTAATTTCTTTCATTTTGATTTTGCAATTATGAGAAATTTGTTATGTTTATCATAAATTATATAAAATTCTCAACCAATTTGTTGTTAAACACCACTTATATTTCATTATTGCATATTATGTATCTTATTTCTTACACATTTATATTGTATTTGTAGATTTGCAGTCATACAAATAAACTATGCTCGGTCAGGGAAGTACTTGAAAAGCATCTCTTGATTCATTTGGTTCTTCTCTAAAATTAAAAATGATTTAAATGGTCATATTTTGATCCGGTTGATTCCATCCAAATAATGAGGACCGATTCTCCAATTGAACTGACAGTTCAAGTAAATTTTCATTGATTTAATGCGAAAATAACTTTTAAGACTAAACAAACTGACTGTATATTTGGCTCAATCAAACTAATCAGTCCAATCCATTTTTGAAACCCTGATAGTATTTGTTTATATAAATAAATTGAAATTTAGTTAAAGCCATTTACTATTTTGATTTCAATCAAATAATTAGACAAAACATGACTTGTAAAAAGCTACAAATTCAGATAAAATAACATTTTCATTTGGACAGCTTAAAATATATTAGGTATAATTCAATTTGATTTGATTTAATTTTATTAATTTTTCAAACCATCAAATATTAAATTAGTTATCTCGTGTTACCTAAATCAAACCAAATTGGATTGGTGTTTTTCTTTTTTTGATTAACTATTTTAGTGCACAATCATACATTTTTGAGCAAATGCACAGTGAACAAGAGCATGTGATAACCTAAGTTGCACTAATTCGAATACAAAAACATAATACAATAAGATACGAATATGAGATATTTCTATTTTAAAAATTCTAATCACATGACATTATAAATTTATAATTTATATAATTTATAAATTATAAATAATATATAATAATCATATAAAATATATAAAAATTAAGTAAAAAAATAATATTATAAAAGTAAAAAAAATATTGCCATTTAATAATACAAGAATATAAATAAAAATATTATATATTACTTTAAATGAGTAAAAAATATAAAAACATTAAATATAATAAATAATCAAAAAAATCTACTTCTAACAATAGCTTAAAAAATATATAATCATTTATAATTTTTAGAGCATTACATAAAAATAAATATAGTTATTTGATATAATATAAATTATTAAAATATAAAATTTAAATATAATTTAATTAATTTTTATTAAATTTAAATTTAATTATTCAAGATAGGAGTGTTGAACACATCATTAATTTTTTAAAATTGAACATGCCACAAGCAAATCCAACACTTATCAGACATGTTTCTCATACATATAATGTCCAATTGATGTACATGTCGGGCACTACACTTTTTTGTTCAGGAAGTGTCAGTGCGTCTTAAGTCATGGCTAAATTTATGTCTCACTAGGATTAACCATCCACCAGAAACAACCTAACTTGTGAAGGAAAAGAAGCATCTTAACTCCTCCAGAGACAAATTAGAAAGGAAAGGATTCTAAATATTGACGTGGTTTGGCCTCGACGATTGTAACTCATTCAAAAATAATTTCAGCATTTATTTCAGAAAAGTTCGCATTAAAGAAAGCTGGATTTTTCACAGAACACTGTGCTTCTGGAACCAAGTAAACTCAGCATTATTAAGAATATCTCATGGATCCAAACTCACAAATGCAAAACAATTTTTCACTGTTTACCCATCACTATTGCAACGAAGAAACAAAAGACTGCCGATAAGTTCGGTGCAAGCATTCAAGATATCGAAAAGAAGCAATACCTTTTAACAAACGCTCAACACAAACTGACCACATGGCATGTCCCGCATAACGGGAATATGATGCAGAGTCGTGAGCCAACATCACATTTTTTTTAAATATATATATTATATAGAATGTGTTGCAAATGTGTTGAGAATTTGTAGAAAGCATTTCTGATAGAAAAGTTCAGTAGGGATCCCATAAACAACCGTTTTCCTCCCTTTCAGAACCACTTGCTCAGCTAGAGCGAGAGAGGTTCAGCAGGGATCCCATAAACAACCGTTTTCCTCCCTTTCAGAGCCACTTGCTCACAGAGAGAGAGAGAGAGAGAGAGAGAGAGAGAGTACACAAGAAATTTATATGTTCATTTCTCCGAGGATGCGAACCTTTAAGCATCCAATTAATCCATGAGAGACAACTGCGCACTCCAAGACATTACAAATGCCTTCAACTCACTGTTTCACACTAACAAGATACCAACTGCTATAAATTAAACCCAAATATAGTATTTGAATTGCTACTCATGCAATTTAACCAGTTCATGTTTGTTGATTTTAAACTCGGAAAAGTGCAATCATCATCATGATACATCAACTTAGAAGAAGGTACCTTCAGGTGGCTGAACAAGTTTCCTGTTGTGTGGGGCAGCCATTTCCTTCTTCAGTTGTGTCAGTACGTGCTCCATTGTGTATTCACGCTGCCAGTTTGACAGCATGCTTAACTTCTTTGGCTCTACCTGCATTTGTTCAAATGACCATGAGCTTAACAGCTAGTCATAACATATACCTATACTAGATATTTGAATTACCATATAAATTTGATGGTGAACTGCAAACATGAATAGGTCACGTAATGATTAGAATATGATTTTGAGAAATCATGCTAGGGGGAGAGAAGCCAAAATTAGATGCAAGAAAGAGAAAAAAAGGCCAAAAGGTAAATACTGCTAAGTCTACACCACCTACAAGCATACCATCATAAAACGTGTCTAAAACACAATTGCAATGAAAAAGAACAAAAAAAATCATTCATGGATATGTAAAACAATTCAAAATTTTATTGGATTTTTTTGGGGGAACAAAAAGAAAAAGGTAAAGGGAGGAGACAATAAAGAACATACCACTCCTGTATCATGGTTAACACAAGTCATGTTTATTCGAGAGTGAAAACGCACAGACGGTGGCTTGTCAGGATAGTCTTTGTCACAAAACAGCTTAAGTTGATAAATCCTCCCTTCATGAACAGACTGCGTTAAACATGAAAATAGCACATATCATAATAGTTTATACTTCCCATGATCTAGCAATAGAGCTTGCATAATTAATAAAGAATACTCTACATTGTGAGGGCCAATTATAGTTCCTGTCCAAGAGCGCATGTAGATGTCATCAGCATCATCCATCCCATAGCTAACAGTCCCGTCACCTATACCCTTCTCTCCTCGCTCAAGCTCTTCGAGCAATCTGAAGTTCCGAGGAACTGCACATGGACAAAAGCATTGATAATCAATGTTACCAAAGCCAGGTTCAACAATGCAATTAGATTCTTGAGACAAATTTTATCTTAGAATGATATCTACAACAAGTGTCTTTTATCAAATTCCCTCGCCTTCATTTATATCATTTCAACCAAGAGATATGTTATCCTTAGGAGTGCAAATGAACCGAGTATTCGACATGCTACTCGTGGCTCGGCCCAATTAGAGCTCGTTCATGATCGTTTTATTAACTAATCAAACGAGCTTGAACAACTTCTCGTTCGATTCATTTATGTTCATAAGCATTATCGTTAGTTCATGAACAAGCTCGCTAAGGAGCTCGATTAAGGCTTGTTTGTGAATAGTATTGTTTAAATTATTATTTTTTAGGCTTAATAAGCTTTAATTGATTCAGCTCATGTATATTTCTCAACAAGCTGCTTATGAACAAGCTCAATTAAGGCTTCATTAAAGCTCGTTCATTTCAATAAACAAGCTGCTCATTAACAAGCTCGATAATCCAATTTGAACCGAGCTCACGAACAAACTCGAATCAAGTTCGAGCTCGATAATGGTAAACAAACTCAAGCCTGAACACCATTCTAAAAAGCTCGAATCGAGCTCGAACTCTATAATATTAAACAAGCTCAAGCTTGAACACATACATGCTCGACTCAGCTCGATTCGTTTGGAGCCATAACTATCCTAATTATAATGGTGGGCCCAACAATTCTGTGAGGTTCAAAATAAGGCGAATCAATGAAAGATGCCTGATTTTAGCATCAAGAACTATCTGAAGCTTTATTGATTCAAGCTACTAATTAATGCTTGCATACTATAATCTGAAAAATAAGCAACGTTGAAAGCCTAGAATCCACAGTAGTTGGAATCTTCATGAGATAGATGCTACAAGTTCACGCATAATGAGGGTAAACATGGTATTGCCCGTCTTCAGTAAGTATTGTGAGGTAAAATATATGTAAAATACATGCAAAAGAATAATGGAAATGCATGTAAAACACACAACTCAGAACACAAAAACATAAGTCTGGTTCATGAGGATTTAGAATGACAAGTATTTTGAAACTCAACATATAAAAAAACTCATGTTATTACATATTCATATCGCAAATGATGTTTAGTATCGCAGATCTCAAAGCTTACTCTCAAAGTTTAAAATTGCACAATGTGGTATTGATGTGTTTTTCATCTGTGAGACGAGGTGTAAATCTCAAGGCGTTTTGAAGCGTAAGCCTCAAAATTAACAAATTGCACGAAGTAAGCAGTATTGTACACACATCAAAGTGCAAAGAAAGAAGTAATATATTAATATCTTAATTTATTAACATATTCAAATATAATACATTAACATCCTAATATAATAAAAAGTAATAAATTGTTTAAAATGTTAAGCAACAAATTAATATCATGACATCGATCATGAAGTTAGAAGTGTTATACTAGCATCAAAGTAACATAAGTTATCAAAATAAGAAATAATGACATAACAATTCAAAATAAGTTTAAGATAATAAGTGTTTCTCTTCCACTCAAATTAACCAATATCAAAGTAAGAGCATCACAAGTAATGATGGTAGCAATGGTGGCTAGTATGGTGCATAAGGAGCGGAGAGAGCACGGGTGAAAAGACGTATTGTTAATATCTATCATGAGATCAATTGCATGTGTTATTTGGATAATTAAAATTTATATTTGATTGTTTTAAAACATAGATGTAAAAGCACATGTCTTACAAAAATTAAGACGAGATGAGCCTTGAGGTAGGGCTCACTGATAAGGCATTAAGCCTTATTGCGATATTTTTGAAAATGCGTTGAGATAGGTTTTGAGGTTCGCTTTTTATTGTGCAATTTTAAATAAGGCTTACTCTTAATATTGATGATAACAAGCACCTTTTCAAAAATACAAATGATCTTATAGAGTATAGGACTTAGTAAAGATCATTTGTAACTCGTATCAAAGTACTAAAAGAAAACCATGTGACTCCAAAAAACCAAAATAAAACCATTGAATTGATTTTTTTTTTAGCTAGGCAACTTTGTGAAAACTAGTGAAATGTAAGTTGACTGAACCACAATATATATATATATATATATTGAGTACTATTCGATATTCAAAAGAATTACATAGAGGAGCCATTGAACAGTTCGAAAGAACTAAGATTAGATTACAAAAAGGGAAAATCAAAACAGATGAGTATCAAACGAATGAATATTATGAGATAGAACGAGAACAAGTAAATTTGATTAATGCTACTTGCAATAGTTTGGAACGATTAAAAGATTACAAAAATGAAACTCTCATTTTTTTTCTTTTTCTTTTTTGAAAAACAAAGAGCAACTAATCAACAATAAGTTTTGCAACAAGTCTTACAAAGAGCTCTAAGAATTTTGATTAGTTGTTTGAATAGTGAATTACATTTTCATACCATTAGTGCTAATATCGATATCCTCAGGTCCGTAGAAGAAATAACTATTTAGCCTTTTTACTCTAGTTTAAAGTTTAGGTATTATTTTTTCCCTTTTCTTCCGAAAAAGAAAAAAAAAGATACTAATGGGAACCCCTCGAGCTAATGAAATTAGTAATATTATACGCGAACGTATTGAACAATATAATGGAGAAGTAAAGATTGTGAATGTCAGTACCATACTTCAAGTGGGTGACGGCATTGTTCATATTCATAGTCTTGATAAAGTAATGGCAGGTGAATTAATAGAATTTGAAGAGAGTACCATAGGTATTGCTCTGAATTTAGAATCAAATAATGTTGGTGTTGTATTAATGGGTGATGGTTTGATGATAAAGAGGGAAGCTCTGTAAAAGCAACAGAAAGAATTGCTCAGATCCCTGTGAGTGAAGCTTTTTTGGGTCGTATTGTAAATGCTCTAGCTAAACCTTTTGATGGGAGAGGTGAAATATATATATATATATAATATATATAATAGTAAAAAAAACAATTTGGAAAAAATTCATTCATTGAAAGATCATACATAAAATCATGAGCACATGGCATATGTAATTGTATCACAAATTAAAAACATGTAAACAAGTATTATTGAAAAAGCACATTATGGACACGTCCATGCTTAGTAAATAGCAAATTCACTAATTCATGATCAAATATGCAAAAATTAAATATACTCATCCATAGCAACAGAAAAAAAGAGTATAATATCGCTTTCAATAGTTATGTCATTCAAGTACTATAACTAACACAACAACCAATTGATCATGAAATTTAAATACAACACATTAGTTGCAAAAAGTGTAATAAACTAAACAAAAAATTCATTGCAACACTCGTGCACACAGCACAAAAATTCAGCACCATTTCATTCAAATAATGTATCTCTTAGTGATGATGATATCGAATTTGTCAAGACTGAGCACAAACTATCAAATATTTTTTACAAAACCACTTCCAAAAGATAGAAAGAATTAGGGAGAATATCGCCTGCGCTAAAACTCATTGATAGAAAGAATTACATCAAACCAAAAAAAAAAAAAATAGATAGCAAATATCAGCTCGCATGAAAATCCCATAAGTTAATGAGAGCATATAGAGTCAAAAAGAGCACAAACGGAAATGAAAAATTTTGTAAACAATGAAATTTTAAGGAGTTCAGACCACAAGAACGTTGAAATATCATAATAGCCATATGCAAGAACTAAAAAGGGCTGCAAACTAGCATCAATGTCCCCATAATAAAAAAGTACAACTGCAAAAATATTCCATAGATTCATAATTGTCATCATTAAAAGTTTCCTGTATATATTTGAATGCAAATCATGCAAAAAAAAATTAAATCATGAATATAATGTGATGCATGCAATGATTATGCTAAAAATTTAATATGCTTTCTAATGAACAATAACAAAAGCACTATAACTAATTACTAGAGCAGATGGTGAGATAAAATAAAATTTGATATAAATTAGGCTCCACAATTAATAGATTAGAGAGTCATTTTATGTAACCAAACCACCTAAGACGACTCCCTCTAATCTTATTTGCACAGGAACTACTCCACCCTTTTCAAGTATATATTTGTTTCATATTTTATCTCTCAGTGTAAAGCTACTCATCCACCAGAGCATCCTCCTCTCTCCAACAATTGACTTAATTTTATGCTTCTCTTTTACTAGTCAAGATTCTACACTATAAAGTATCGTAGATCTCACCACAATCTTATAAAATTTTCCCTTAAGTGGTACTTTCTATCACACAATTGGCCTGATGCATTCCTCCACTTCAACCATCCAACTTGGATTCTACTAATAACATCCCCATCTATTTCACCATCACTTCGAACAATAGACCCATAATATCTAAAACGTTAACTCTTTTTAATGACTTGATCACTCATTCACAACCCCATCACTAGATCTTCTACAACTAAAATTACACTCCATGTATTTGGTTTTAGATCTACTCAAATGAAAGCCTTTAGACTCTAAGGTTGACCCCTATTATTTACAATCCCAAATTCTCCTTAAAACTAAAAATTAAAGATAAATCCACAACATTTATCAAAAGCTAAAAACCTACAAATAACCTAACAACATGGTATGAAAATCCCCCAAGTAAGCTAAAAATGTTGGCTTAAAGCTAGCTAAGGTGAAATGAAAAGCCCCATAACCAACAAAATCAAAGGGAGTAGATCACAATGACCATGTTAATCCTCCAAAACATCACATCCCCACCAAGGAACAAAATCATATATTCCAAAGCCATATTGTAATAGCTAGCATTGATGAAAAATGAACTCACTAATAGCACACAATCACCATATGAATAGAAATTGAACTTCAAAATATATTGAAGCCGGATGTCGAAATCTTGCATAAATCTACTATCCTAACACAAGGGTGTGGGATCAAATCCTAAAATTGTCACGTGTAAGTAGTACATTGAAAAGTCAATTTTTAATTGAAACTTTGAACTTGCAAAACTAACAATATAAGAGAAACACTTCTATCATTTGAATCAATCAAACTCCTGAGTTAGGCTTATGTCATACTTAGATAAGAAGTCTGCAAGAAAAATTAAACAAATAAAAAACACATTGGTGTTGGTGGCTAGCATGATAGCAAGTCAATACCAAGCCCATAAAATTCAGTACTCAGCCAAACCCAATTAGCAATTAACGTTAAGATCAAATAAATGCATTTTAATAGGGGAAACTTCTAGATAAACAATTAATTTACAATCTCTGGTTTTGTTATATTTTTCTTTGCTTCTAATACAAAGTCAATGATGGATTTCCTACTTATTTTAATCTCTTGCTATCAAGTGAAAATTTGTTATGAACAGTAGATTATTATTATTTTTTTTTTGGTGAAATAGACATGAAGTAATAAAAATCTGTCAAATAAGACATGATTATCTAATAGCTATTAAAAAATAATATTAATATTATTTATCTTTAAAAAATTAATGAAAGTTATAATTAATAATTATGCATCCATATATAAACAATAAAAATTATTGAATTATTTATGCATTAAAAATTAAAAATTATTTGATGAAGAAATAAACTTTCATTGCATTCATCCATCAAAAAATCTAGCATAATAATTGAAAACAAAATGCATAATAAAAGTTTTTGTTGTACTATCTAAATAGGTTAGGAGTATATTTGTCTTCAAAAGTAATAATTTTGTTGTAAATAAAAATGCATTTTCAGAATGCATAACACTTTTAGCATTTGTACAACTAAACTTTTCCCAATTGCTGATGACTTAACTTCTAGCAAATGTTTAAAACTAATTTTACTGTCTTAAAATAAATAATCAACTAACAAAAATCATTGCAAAAAAAAAAAAACTTAATTACAGTTACAATTGCTGATTAAATAATAAAGGTTGGCCAGAAGACCAAATTCCAACCTGAAAAAGATTAATTCATAATTTAAAACAAAGCAAATGAAATGATAGTGTAATCCGCTATTACGGAAAAAGTGGTACTCCTAGTAAATAGACTAGATAGAATAGAATAAAATAAAGATCATATCTGAATGATTTCTTTGCAAATTAAACATAATCTAAGTAATAATATGTATAAGATAGAGTAACCAAATATCTCGAAGATATTTTTAAGCTTTGATTAAAGTTCAACTATGGTCTAAATTCAAAAAAATAAAAAAAAAATGGACAAGTATAAAAATAATTTAAAAGTGATAAGATAATAAATAAATAGGCTTAAACAAAATGAGACTCAACTCAAGTTAGCTCTTTTAAATCTCTAGTTACAACCTAGCCAATTTAGTAACCATAACAACCACTATTTAAGCATCAGTATGTGAACCCTCATTCGATTAGCATGGGAGTTTGAGATGACTGATCTTTATATATACGAAAATAACCAAGAGGCGACACCTAGCATAAAATATGGATGACTAATCTTTATATATATACTAAAATAACAAAGAACCATCACATCATACTTTTTACCTTTTAAATTCAGATATAACACATGATACAGTTTGAATATAATTAATTTAAACAATATTAAACTATCATATCATATTATTATTTTCAAATTCACATAATATCATTCCCCTTATAATTGGATCATGTTTAAACTCAACACAAAGTTCGTAAGAGAATTAATTAATAAGCTTAAATAAGATGATAATATGCTCAAATCATCATATTTAAAGCTCTAGTTACAACCAAGCCAATTTAGTAAGCATAATAACAACAATTCTAGGTATAAGTTTTTGAACCCTACTCAATTAGCATGGGAGGTGACCAATCTTTATACATACAAAAATAATGCATATCAAAATAAGGAGGTCGCACTTAACACAACATTTGGATGGAATTTAGCACATTCAAAAATCAAATTCAAACGCATTTAAAAGGTATCCATAATATCATATTTTTAACATTAAATTCAAATATGACACATGATTCAATTTGAATATAACTATTTTAATTAATATTTAACAATCATATATATACATTACTATTTTAAAATTCCAATCATATTATTTCCTTTAAATTAGAATATGACATATAATGAAATTAGTAGATAACAAGTTTATTAAACATTTAACTACACATCATATATGACATTATTTTTATATTTAAATCCAAATTGAAAACTTTAGTATTTTAAATTATATATAAGTAATTAGGGATATATATATATATATAAGCTATTTTATTTAATGCTAATTACATATATATAATGTATGGTATTATAATTAATTTTAATTTTTAATTAAAACTTATTTATATTTTAATCAATTTTATGTACTCTATCTTTAATTACTTTAATTAAAAATGAGTTGGGGAGAAGGCCAAGGAGATTGATAGTTTAAATTTTAAACTTTAGTAACCATATAAGAGTCATACTAGAAATGCATTAATGTTATTATATATAAGAGTTTGAATGATAATATTATGAAAATTAATTGAACTAGAGATAGAATTATAACTTAACCGATTATTGTAGATACTAAGATTATTAATATTATAAGTGTTTGTGCCCTCAAATAGGTTTGAATGTATGCTAAAAAAAAATTGAAATGACTTGGAAGAATTAATATAATAATACCTCTTGAAGAAAGAATATTTATTGGAGAAAATTTAAATAGACTTGTTGGTAGAGTGGTAGAAAATTTTAAAAGTATTCATGATAGCTATAAATATGAAGTAACTAATTAAGAAGGTAAGATTATATTAAATTTTGTTTAATGTTATGATTTTGTAATTGGTAATACCTTATTTAAGAAAAGGAAAAAGTATATTATTAATTATAAGAGTAGACCTAGTAAAACTCATATTGATTATTTTCTTATAAGAAAAATTGATCGTTCAAATCGTAAAGATCGTAAGATCATTCCATGTGAAAATTTTAAGTACCCATCATCAACTACTGATTTTGAATTTTATAATGACATATTTGAAAATGAAAAATAAATTAAAATATTATCATAAGATTAGATTGGGATACTTAAAAGAATGTTAATAAAAATATTTTTAAAAGTCATCTACAAGATATCAAGATTTGAAAAGTTCATGAGAAAGCTAAAATTATATGAGAAAAAATAATACGTGATATTAAGCAAGTTGCAAAAAATATCCTAAGAGAATTAAAAGAAAAAGTTCATATTAGTAAAAAATAGTTGGTAGTGGAGTAAAGATGTGTAAGAAAAGATAAAAAATAAAATAAAATAAAATTTTATTATAAAAATTGACTTATATGTAAAAAACTCGGAGAATTAAGAATGATATAAAATGCCCGTAGGAATTCTAAAAAAGTAATATGATGCACAAAATTCAGCATTTATTAATTTATATAATAGATTGGATAATAAAGAAAGTGAAAGATGTAGATATAAATTAGCCAAGCAAGGGATAGGAGTAAAGTTTAGTTCAAGTAAAGTGCATTACAAATGAAGGTGATAAAGTGTTTTTCTTAAAAGATGGTACTCAACATAGGTGAATGAAGATCATATTTGCACTGATAAAAAAGATCTTTTAATAAAAATAGTTACTTGTGAAGTCAATATATACAAAAAAAGATAAAAAAATTATAAAATTTTGTTACAAAAATTGGTTTATATGTAAAAGCTCAAAAAATTAGGAAAGATATAAAGGACCCATAGGGATTCTAAAAAATTAATATATAATGAAAAGAATTTAACATTTAGTAATTTATATAATAGATTGAATAATAAAGAAAACGAAATATGAATATATAAATTAGCCAAGGTAATAGGAAAAGTAAAGATTTAGTTCAAATAAAGTGCATTAAAAATGAAGATCATAAAGTATTTTTCTTAAAAAAGGATATTCAAAATAGGTGGATGAAATATTTTGATAAACTTTTCAATGAAGGATGCAAGAATATGATCGACTTTATCTATATTAATATTCTAAATGAAAATAGAGATTATTATATTTATCATCGTATTAGTAAAACTAAAGTTGGAGAGGTTTTCAAGAAATGAAGAGTGAAAAAATAGTAGAATCTAATGAAATTACAATGGAAGCATGAAAATGCGTAGGAAATCAAGAAATTTTTTGGCTTACTAATCTTTTTTAATTTTATTAAAAAAAGATGTCAAATAAGTAGAGAAAAATTTATTGGTTCCTATGTTTAAAAATAAAGATGATGCGCAAAAATGTGCAAATTATAGAGGAATTAAGTTAATATATCATATATTAAAATTATGGGAGAGAGTAATTGGTTAAAAAGTGATACAAAAATTTCTCAAAATTAGTTTGGATTTATGTTTGGTAGGTCTACTATAGATGATATACATTTGTTGAGGAATTTCATGGAGAAGTATAGAGAGAGTAAGGAGTATCTACATATGATATTTGTTGATTTAAAGAAAGCATAAGATAGAGTTCAGGAGAAGAGCTTTGGAGAGTTCTAGAAAAGAAAGGAAGAAAATAAAGGAGTTAATATTGACTATATTCAAGCCATTAAGGATATGTATATTAGAGTTATAGTGTTTAAACACAAGGAGGATTGACTAAGTATTTTCCTATTTCAGTTGGATTAAATCAAGGATCAGCTTTAAGCACCTATCTTTTTGCTTTAGTTATGGATGTTATTACTAGACATTTAAAAGAGGATGTCCTTCGTGTATGTTTTTGCTGATGATACTCTTCTTGGTGAGACTAAAGAGAGAGTTCACGAAAAATTTGGAGGTCAACCTTAGATTCTAAAGGCTTTCATTTGAGTAGATCTAAAATCTAATATGTGGATTGTAATTTTAGGTGTAGAAGATCTAGTTGAGGGGTTGTAATGATGGGCGATCAAGTCATTAAAAGGAGTGAACATTTTAGATATCTTGGGTCTATTATTCAAAGTGACGGTAAAATAGATGGGGATGTTATTAGTAGAATTCAAGTTGGATGGTTGAATTATAGGAATGCAACGAGCCTATTATGTGATAGAAAAGTATCACATAGACTTAAAGGAAAATTTTACAAGATGGTGGTGAGACCTACAATGCTTTATGGCATTGAATGTTGACCAGTAAAAGAGAAGCACTTGTAGAGATGATGATGCTCAAGTCAATGAGTCACATTACACTTAGAGACAAAATGAGAAACGAATATAATCATGAAAAGCTTAGAGTAACTCCATTGGCAGATAGGTTTAGAGAGAGTCGCCTTAAATTGTTTGGACATATAAAATGTTGGTCATCCGATGACTCAATTAGAAGAATAAATGTATTTAATTCAGCCTATGTTAAGAAAAGTAGAGATACACCTAAAAATACTCGGTTAGGAAGTATAATAAATGACCTTATTTTATCAAAATCAAATGAGAATTATGACACTTAATATAACATATTGGAGAAAAAAAATTCATGTAGATGACCAACATAGTGGGATAAAGGCTTTTTGTTGTTGTTATCTTTAATTACTTTAACTCAAGTCAAGACCTAACTATATAACTAGAAATTTATTACTATTATTTTTATCATCCCTTATCATGTACAACACTGACTGCCATATGGCACAATTTGACATTAAATTCAAATATACTTAAAAACTCACATGACACATTACATGACAAAATTTGACTTTGAAAACTATAATCATTTTATTGAATAATTACCTATTGCATCATTCTTGTCCTTTTTTCTTTTAAATTGAATTCAAATTTTAATTACAATAAAATTTAAATCCATTTATGGCTATTTTATATTTAACTATTTTATTTAATTGCTAATTACACATATATAACATATGATACTAAATTTGATTTTGAATATATATTTATTTATTGCTTAACTATCACATCAATCTTGTCATTACTTTTAAATTTAAATCAAAATTAATTATATTGGAACCTTAATTCATTTATGCCTACTTAATATTTCACTATTTTATTCAATGCCTAGCCACACATAGCCTGTGACATTAACTTTGAATTTAAAATTCAATTGTTCAAGTTTCAATCATTTTAAATCTTGTAGGGTATTGACAATTTAATTAGTCTAAAACCTTCATTTCTGTTTTTTTCATCCTCCCTTGCAACATAAGAATAGTGATCAGTTAACTATCAAAAAGATGCACTTTAGCATGCACAAGTTAAAACCATCTAATTATAACACCACAATCTTCAATATCACATCAAAAATGCCATCATCACCCACTTTTTAAAAGTGGAATGCATATTTTTAAGCATAGGAAAGTAGTAGATATGTAAATGCATAAGAATTGTGTGGTATGTATGTAATCTTCCTAATTACTAATACCATAACACAAAAATTAATAAAGAGTTTTAGTTCAAGTGGTATGCTCTCTGGTTTTTTGGGTAGATGTTATAAGTTCTAGTTCAACCTATGACCTTCATTAACTAAATATTCACTAGATCATTAGGTGAAATTCAATTTAGCGCAAAAGGCCTATGCGTTCTTATTTGTAAATATCTTACCTACTTATATGTGATAAGTTTTGTGCCCTACTTTTAATTAATAAGATATTTAAGATAAGTTTCTATTATAAAAAAAAAAACAAAAACGAGATCATTAACTTGGTTTACTATCTGAATTTAATCTTAATAATGCTTTATCCATAAAATAAGGTTTACATTTGATGTTCCAAGGTGCAAGAAGAAATAAGTTTTACATTGGAAATATATGTCTTGCTAATATAAATAATATAATTAAATTAAATATAAATGTAATTATTGCAGTGAAATTAGAAATAGTGCGTTTCTAGAGACACTTGATTGGACTGAGAGAGACGAAAAAATGTTTGTTTGTAAGAAAGCCCGCAATGAAGTGAAACAAAAAATCGATTGGTTATCAAGTAAAAGTAAATGCAACAAAGCAAACTCTATATAGAGATTACAGTATCATAATGACAATTAGAAGGACAAAATAATGATTGAAGCTCCAAAGTACTCTAACAAAGGAAAAAAATTTGAAGATATCTAACATAGATAAAAAAAAAAAATCTAAGAAAAAGGTGCTTTGAATAATTACTTTTCTTCTAACCATGCATAAGAAATTAGAATAGACAAAGGGTGATAGAATGGCATTAAAAAGATGTCAGACAAGGATGTTAAAGATAGAACCAAATAGAACCAAGTAATCTATATTAAAATGGTACTATCAAGCTAACATATATCTTTAATATTGCTAGGTTTAATATCTTTAAGGTGGGATCATAATATAAGGCATTATGGGCTACAGTTCCAAGCACCTACTCATTACAAGTTGAAAATTTCTCTTCTTCTAACTGAGAATGATACTGACAAGAAAAAAATTAAAAAACATAAAGAAGTTTAGAATGAAAAGATTGTAGTTTTATGTTAAATGAAAGGGATAATAAGACAAATCATATTATAATCACTTTCTTGGTGAATTCTTCATAATCTTAACCCAAATTAAGTTTTAACTTGTTAGTCAATTCTTGCTAAGTTGCATAGTCAAATATTTTATTCTATATCAGAGAAACGTTAAAGAAGCCATAGAAGTCTTCAGCTTCCTTTAAAATTATGTACTTGAATTGAACATGATGTGCAGGTTTGTTGGAGAATGATAGAGCTTAAGGCCTTACCTAACTCAGATTTGTAACATTTTTTTTACTCTTTCAATCCTTAAATAAAAGGAAAATTTGAGAAAAAATGTTTGCTTCTAAATTTAGAGTAAATTAAATTTTAATGGTGATTAAAAAAGGATGAGGGCGTGTAAGATTATCCTCATAGCATCCTTTAGGAATACTGTTTCTCATGGATTATCCTCATATCATCCTTTGGTGAAAAGTGTTTCACTTAGTGAATAGGGTCAAAGATATGATCGTATATTTTTTCAATGAAAATGAGAGTAAGTAGAAGAGAATATTTAATATCACTGATGAAAAATGGAATGATCAAATGAAGTAAGATCTTCACAAAAATGGATATAATCTTAATCCAAAATTCTATTAAAATAAATTCAATATCATATAGAATGAAAGCCTCATAGAAAGCCTTATCAAATGATAGACAAGTCGGTACAAGGCGTGGAAAAGAATGATATCAATGATATAGAGCTGCTCAACATAATGATGATATGAGCCTCTTTGGAAAGGAGAATGTCATTAGAAGTTGAAACAAAAAGTCACAAGATAATAGGACTTAGTAATTGATAATTCACATTAATTCATTTTGACATAACAATGATGATTAGAAGTTTATATCATTACTCTTAACTATTTGGTGGGAGATGCATAGCATGTCAACCCTCTCTTTACAAAAGTTGGCAATAAAAGTATTAAGCTTATCTTGTGGCTCTTCTTAATGATAATGAAATTGGAGTATCATTGGATAAGTTATTTGATTCATTATCATATATACTAGGTATGTTTAAGTTAAATTAGTTAATTACTCAATAACTTAATGCAGAATAATGTTGTATACATAATTTGGGGGATATACATACTAAAAAGAGATATAAGTTATTCCCATGTTATCAATGGAGAGTTAAATGTTTACTTAATCACATGGGCAAATTGAGGTGAGGTGAGGTGAGGTGAGGTGAGGCGAGAGGCTATAACAACTTAAATAACTCTAAGGTAAATGTCATCAATAAGTCGCAACCTAATTAAGCACCTTGGAATAACGCCCTAGGTGCCTAAGCACCTTTATGATGCAACTTTTTAAAAGCATACACATCCATATTATAAGATAGCAGACTACAAATCTAATGATGAGAAAGAAGAGGTTATGAATGATGAAAAAGATGAAACAAATAGTAACGAATATTACATTAACCTTTCAATATAAAAAGGTACCAAGTTAATTTTTTTTCTTTGCTTCTTAAAACAAGAAATTTAAATTTGGCGATTTGTAGGCATTATATTTTAAAAAATATATTCAACAAAGTTTTATCATTTTGATATTTTGAAGAACACCAAACTTGAAAATCTATTTTTTGCCCATTACATTTTTGATATTTTATTAAGATAATTATCATAAAAAACTCTCCAAAAGTATTCCATACAATAAAGAAAGGTAAAATTGCTTTTAGCGCCTTACTTCGCTCAAAGGGACACAAAGAATGGTGCATTGGTACCTTAGGGTTCCTGATGCCTTTAAAAACACTGGCCAGATCTAGTAATTAAATGATTTGCTCTATGTAAAGTACAATCAAGCTCCAAGGCACCAATGCACCATCCTTTGTTATTAAAACCATATATGATAGTTTTTTTCCAAGATTTTAAGAATGTCGAACGAACACATATTTGAAGCATCCCAATATCCTACACGTCCAATACAAACAAGAAATTTTTTTTAAAGATTTTGTCATTCATAAGTGTTCAATTAATAATACTAATTAATTTGTTTTACTAATCCTAAACCTTCATCTTATAAATTTCTTCATTATTATAAATTTCCACATAAAGGTTTCTCCAAACAAAGGTTATCTACAAAAAGCATGCATCAGTTATCTCACTTTATTAGAGCATAAATAAATAATAAACGAACTTTAAAAAAAATATCATATATGGATCACCCTATAACAAAAGATTTTAGATACGTAAAGAATCTTTCAAGATTTTTAATTGCTATATAAGCACCAATAGGTAGTTTGCCTCCATGGTTACCTAGAGTTCATAGGTTCTAATCACATAAACAATACATCTGCAACACAAACATAAGGGTGTACATATTAGTCCTCTTATAGATCAGATGCCTCGCACAATAGAAACAACATTTACAATTACAACTTATGACATCCATGAGTATTGCACAAAAACGTATGAAAAAGTATGCACGCCACTTTGTAAGAAAAGTGGCAACCATAGAGCCTATAAAAGAAAATCCCTTCTAAGTACATTAATTTATAATTTTATACATATCAACTTTCAAGCATTCTTCACCTTCAAGCACGTACTGATTCATACAAATATGAAGCCTAATTTATGTATCCAAAAGGGAACCAAAAGTAAGAAAAATAATCATCAAATGACTTGTATTTTTCCAGGATCAGAATCAAGAAGCCTAAATACACATATGACCTATTCTAAAAGTTATATTTGAAAACAAAGAATAGAGGCATTGTTAGGCTTTTTCAGCATTTTGAGCAACAAAATCAACATTTAGAAGTATAATATAACTCAATATTTCCAAATTAGTTAGCAATAACTTGATTCCTTAATTAGACTGTAAATCAAACTTATAGCAAGCGCAGTAATATCCACCTTTCTCCCGCTTGTTTGAAATAAAGTATTAAACAGAGTCAACCCCTACAACCCTAAAACCAAGTTAATCAATACAACTCCGATCCTAATAGATAAGACAATCGATGTTCAGAAGAACAAAACAAGAATTTCCGTTCTAGCTGCCATTAACTTGCACCAGCAACCACTCGGCCATTCTGCCGTCAAACTCATCAGAGACCAACGACCCAAGAACTTATAACAGTAAATCATAAAATCAAGGTAAAAGCACATGCAGAATTCCTAGATCATAGCGATTTCATAAACAAATTTAGTCTTTCCGATGCCAAGAAAGTCAGATCATAAAATCACAACAACGAATTTTTAACCATCCATGGCGATGATAAGAAGCAAAACACCCGTTAAAGGGGCAAATTCCCAAAGATCCAACAAGAACACCTCTCCAATCCACCCTAATTGGCAATGGAAAAGAAAGTAGGAAAAAAAAAAGTTAAGTGCTCACCGATGACACTGGATCCACCGGAGTTCCCAAGCGACATGGATGATCCGTACTCTATAGCACCGGTCGAGATTCTTAGCGAGGTCGAATTGAATTAGGGAAAAAATTCAATTCGGCGGGTCGAGCACACACACAGCGAGAGCGAGAGCGAGAGCGAGATAGGAAGAGAGAGAGAGAGATGCGGAGCCGAATCTCTACGGTCGAAACGAGATATGAGGCGAGAAAAAGATATTTTATACGAGCTCGGTCTCCAACATACTGCAGCGAGTGGCTTGGAGCCTGGGGGAGCCGAATCTCTACTGTCGAAAAGCATTATGCTGCGAGAAAAAAAGATTTCACTCGCTCGGTCTCCAACATGCGCCATGTGGCTTGGAGCCTGCATTTTCGTGTTCAGTGTTTTCGTGTGTTCTCCATGTCTATATTCTAGGTTTATAAATACCGATTAAAGAGCTGTTTTTTTTACTAATAATATATATATATATATATATATGAACGTAAATTGAATTGATTTTTTTAAAAATATAGTTACTTAGTTGACTGCATTTTAATTATAACATATTTCATCAAAAAATTTATAATTTGTTATCTAACTTCTCTCTCAATTCTAAGCACACCTACAACTAGAGGAAAGATGGAGTGAAGCAAAGCCTTTCCGGAGTTGGCTAAAGCTAGCAACAAAGGAGGTGGCTACATATGAAAGTGGGAGGAAACTTCAATAAAAAATCTAATAAAGTATGAAATCATTAATTGAATTTTAAATAAAAAATAAATTAAATATTAATCAAAGTATAAGTTAATTAAATTAAAATATATTAATCAACATAAATTTAGTTAAATTTAAATGAAGACATGAAACCATTAAATTCAGATAATAATAATGCTTACTTAATAAACTTCATAAGAACACAAATTAAATCTTTAAATAAGATATAAATGAAAGAATTAAACATTAATTAAACTTTACATTAAAATGAACCTAGGTAAATTAAAACCTAATAATCAAACTAAAATTGAACAATAAAAACTTCAAATATAAAATTAAAATTAGATAATCACAACAAATTTAAACTGAACTCTCAATCAAGTTAAACTTAGTTCAACTAAATAAATTAAATATAAATTTGAAAAGGCTTCATCAAAATGCATAAACCATTAGGTTTGACTTTTAGGTGAATCTTCACCCCTTTGGTTATGATTTCACTATTGGGAAAATTTACAGCACCATATAGAGTTTAGGAATTTCTTATTTCGATGATCAAATGCACCTTTAAGGAATAAATATATTATCTCTAAAGATAAACATGTTATCATATAATGGATTCGATCATTTAATAAAAGACTCCTAAGGCTAATGGATCTTTTGTATACTAGAGAGTTTTCACCTAAACTACATGGGAAGTAGAGCAGGATTTATTTTAAACTGAGTTCATGATTCCCTATAAGGGCAAGCCCCTATTGTTAATTGCATCTCAAGAAGGAAGGTCTCTTCCTAAAAATACTCTCAATTAAAGAAATAAGTTATTATTTCTATAGAGTTATAAGTTGGTTTTCAAATGAATGATATTTTGAAAGTTCAATTGGGAATGATCCAAAGTTGAAAGAGTTCTTTTTGGAAGCAAATTGAGATGAAGCAAGAAATATTTGTTGATATTGGGATGCATAATAAGTATTTCAACTATCCTATCATTGGGCTTTGAATTTAGGAATTTAATTTTGATTTTGAGTTGACATTTTCTTAGAGATCTAGGGCTTAGATTCTTGTAGGAAAAGACTATAGAAATGCCTAGGGTTGCAGACTTACTCCAATGAAGATGCTTTAAAACCTAAGTCTAAATGTATTTCTAATACAAGTCAGATGCTCGAGCTAATTTCATTTTAAAAATTATCGATCATTCCTCCCACTTGAGGGAACAAACTTATTACTGGCTCTTCTGAACTTACAACCTGCTTGGAAGGGCTGCTAGCTAACACAACCTAAGACCATTTTAAATCCATGATGGCAAGTCTCATGTATACAAGATAGTTAGGTTGTTGTATTTTTAAGAAATGAATCAAAAAATCTTAGTCTTACTCTCTAATCCCTAGGATCATGTAGGGTATAAAATGCATCAAATTAATGAAAAAATTTTAGATTTTATATATTTTGACTCATGATTCATTTAATGCTTTAGGGTATGCATTTTATGCCTAAATGTCATGCAATTAGAATTGGTTACGAGTCAAATCATTAAAAGAAAGCAGACTTTCCTAAAAAGGTGGTCATCCTCACAGATTAGATGCCCTTAATGTGCAATAGGTGAAGGGTCCAATTCAAGAATTTAGAGCAATACGATTGTATGATTTTTTTAAAGCTAATTATTTCTAATTGATTTTAAGTTTTTCCTAAGGCTCTAATTTATGTGAAGTTTTAAGTTTTCTTAATTTTTGTGTTTGAGTTATTTAAATTTAGATTGGGTGAAAATTTTAATTTTTCTTATGAGCCTACGTCTAGGCATTCATCACAGAAAGAAACCTAGAAAAATAGATTGATTATATTGCACACCTAAAATAAATCAAGCCACATTAATTTAAAAGAAAGGCTTATGTGGTAGGGCATCATTGTACACCCTGGAAGAAAGAGCAAACAGGCAGCTGAGCTCAGCCCTTATACAACCCAACCTAGAAGTACAGTTTAGATCTATGGGTCTTTATTCCAAGATCATCTCCTTTTTCAAGAACCTCCGTTGGGCTTCATAGAGGACCATTGCACCTATCTGTTGGTAGGATCAGCTCCTGCAAATCCTAGATCACATAGATCCTAACCTAATTTTAAGCTCAAATTTATATTTTAAATTAAAAAATATATCATAAGCCCTGCAAAATAGATGTCAGGAAAATACAAATAGTACACAACAGTTATATTTTATAAACATACGGGTTTAACATTAGCTACTTGCCAAGCCCACATGTTCCATTGGGCTATACTTAAGGACTTAAGCACACCTCTACAAGAAAATAATATTTTTAATTTATTTATGATATTAATTCTTTTTAGTATAACCCCCTGCAGAAGATAATATTAGTTCTAAAAGAACGTCCTACCATCCAGTCTAAAAGGCAAATAATTATAGACATGTAGTCTAAAACATTACACTACAAAGATATGAAAAACACATCACAACACAACATTGAGTATCACAAAGAATCACAAAATGACCTAACCTAAATTTAGCGTTCGTAACATAATGATCTAGTGTGTGAAGGGAATAGGCTCATCTGGCAAGACTTTGTCAGGCCTTGTTAGTTCAAGTTTCAATTTGGATTTTAAAGTTTGTTTGATTTACTTTTTGATGGTTTCAATTTAAATAATTTAATGATTTTTATTTTTATTTTTAGGTTCACTTTTATTTTGTTAAAGTGAAGTTTAGATTTTCAAGAATGGAGAGTATAATAGATTCCACTTTTGGATGGAACTCATTCTATTCAACATCCTAAACCCTAGTGGAATGAAACTTTCATCCTAAGATGAAGATTCATCCTAAGATGAAGATTCATCCCAAAGGCCTAACTAATATCCTTCAGTATCTTAATTAATCCTTTTAGTTTCATTTAGATGATTTGGGTTTTGAGTTCAATTTTGTTTAATGTTTCAATTCTTTTGAAATTTAATTATTTATTTCATTTCTATGATTTGATTAAGTCTTCTTGATTTAATAGATTTTTAATTAGATTAGATTTGTTTTATTTGATTTGAATTAGTTTAACATTTATTTCATTAATGTTTTAGTTTGTATGTTTATGTTTGTTAAATACATATTCATTTGGTTTGATTTATGTTAACCTAAAACATTTAGGTTTGTATCTTAATCTATTCTTAAGTTACATTGATTATGGATTAAGATTTCATTGATTTGTTTGATTATGAGTTCATTAACCTTAAGGTTTAATTAGACTTAACATTAATTATTAATTTTATTAACCCTTAAGTATGTAAGTGAGAACTTCTTTGATTTAGGATGTTGGAGAATTATCTTTGAATGTTCTAATGAGTTATTTTATAATTTAAATTTTATGATTTATAATTTTTTTAATTTATTATTTGATTTATATTAACTTAGAGATTTGGAAATTCAATAATTCCCAATACAAAGATCAATTAGGTTTGAAATTTTTATGGAAAGTGGGGTTCCTTACCAATTTTATATTTCCAAAGTTTCAATTTGATGAGAAACATAATTAGGGTGTAATTAATATTTTAAATATTTTATTAAAACCTAAAGTAAGCCTAATTTAATAAGGATTATTTAAGGATTCCTCTTTGAAAAATGCATCCATAGAGGGTTCATTCTTAATTTTCAAAAACTTCGTTGATTTATTATGATTTATTTAAGTTTTGGTTAATTATTTGAATTAATTAATTTAATTAATTATCAAATTTAAGTCATTTTATGATTTATTAAGTTCTAGTGGAATTTATTGATGTTTCTAAGTTCATTAGAGTTTATTATGTTAATTTAAAGTAATTTGGCTCATTTTCATGATTTATTTCATTTAATTTTAATTTATTTAATTAAATTTGAGGTTTGGAATTTTAAGTTTGATATCTCTTGAATTACATTACAATAATTCATGAAAATTTTTACTAAGGTGCATTTTAACCTCAATTTTAGTTCGCCAAAATTCCATTTCAATAGAATTAGTGATTTGGAATTAATTTGAGTTTGATTGATTTCTTTTAAAGTTAAATTAAGTGAAATTTAACCAAAAATTAATTGGGAATCTTGGGATGGATTCTACTTATTAAGATGAATCCATAAAGCCCTTGATTGAATTTTTTGGATTTATATTTAATTTTCTATGATTTTTTATAGTTTTTGAAAATTTTTAATGATTTTTTAATTATTTAAAATGGGAATTACTATTTTAAAATGGTGGTGCTGACATGGTGCCTTTGCTATGTGGTGCAGCGCCATTAGGCCATGTGGAATCCACATGGAGATCACGATAAAAGCAACACCAAGCGGGATGAATCCTAATCATCTGATCGAAGATCAGATGGTCCTGATTCATTCGACAGTTTCTTATGGTAATTGAATCGTGGTGGTAGATCTTGGCCATACATTCCAAATAGAAGGAACATACGACGAAGATCATTTCTCGAGCGTCTCTTGTGAGAAACGGACGTTGTCCGTTGAATCCAATTGATTTTCGGAGATACGAGGTCAATTTTGATGCAATTTTAATTCCAAAATAACCAAAGATCAATTTGCAATTGATCTATAAAGTTTGATCCTCATGTGGATCAAATTCCTTAAAAAATGACCAAAACATTTGCTAAATAGGTCAGTTGTGAGGCATACCCCAACTCTGGCATTCTCCGGCGGTAGGATCGACTCGAACACCTTTGCCTTGATGAGACAAAGTCGTAGATGTGATTTGATGGTTTGCCTCCCCACCAAATGCCTTGGATACTAATGTGTGACCATTTTTTATTGGGTTTCACCATTCTCTGGTTCGCCGGTGGCGACGAGCTGAGGATTTATTTGAGGTCACCTTGACCTCTAGAACATCTTCGGACATCTAATTTAAGATGAAACACACTCCCTATCATTTTTTCATTAGAGGCCAAATGTTTGACCGTTAGATTTGACCAAACTCCAGCTTGTCGGTGGCGAGAGGTCGGGGCAATGGTCTTCTTCTTCTTCTCTTCATTTTGTGGATGTTTAGGATAGAAAGAGGGAGATGAAAGGCTCTCTCTCTCTTCTCTTTTCATTCATGGTCAATAGCCATATATTTGAGCTTTTGGATGGCCAGATTTCGGCCATTAGCGGCGTGAAGCTCAGCTAGAGGGTGGATTTAGTCCCCCTTGCCTTGTGAGTATCTTAAGATAAGAAGTTTTAGGGGAGAAATTCATTTCCTCTCCTTTCCTACTTTGGCTGAGAGCATGGCCTCCACGGCCTCTCTCTTTGCTTCTTTTTCCTCTTCTTCATGAAGGAGTCCAATCCTCCTTTGCTTGAGGGCTAGTCAGTTGATTCAAAACCTTGGAACCATCCCTTAAGAGGTGGTCAAAGGTGGCTTGGATAAAATCCAAAGGATTTTAAATGAAGGGAGGATGATGAATCCACCAAGCATCCTTACTTGATCAAAACCTTAACTCATCTCCCTTTGACTTATGGCTTTTGGCATCACCATCATAACCCTTAGCTAGTGTGTAATTGTCTAAATCAAACCTAATGTGACTTTGAGGTTAAATCCAAACCCATTTTAATTGGATTGGATATTTAAACCCAATTCAAGAATTTGGCTTCAAAGTGTTTTGATTTTGATTTAATTAATTCATTTAGGATCTGAATTAATTTTGAATTTCATTTCACTTTAACCCCTTTAGGTTTAAATGGGTTAAGCTTGATTTCAATTGGCTTAAAATGTCCTATTTGACTCAATTGAATTTTGTTTGGACTCTAATCATGTCTAATCACATGTGTGAGATGATTTGGAGTGATTAATTTTATTTGATTTCAATTTTATTCAATTTGAACCCATTTGACCAAAATTGTGTTTAATGGGTTATGCTTAGGTTTATTTGAAATGATCAATTTGACCAAATTGAAATGAGGGTTGGATTATGTTTGATTATCATTTAAATGAATTTGAGCAATCAAATTGTGTTGATTTATTTGATTTAAACCAAATAGACCCATTTAGGTCATTTAGACCAAACAATCAATTAACTAAGTAAGGCCCAAATAATTTTAAATTTCTTTAGATATGATTAAACATGTTTGTTTTATCATTTGATATTTAAAGATTTAATCAACTGAGTTGACTTTGACTTTACACATAAGTCAAATCTATGGCAAAAGGGTTGACTAGATTTGACCTTGATTTGTATTTGGATTAAATTGTGTTTAATTTAATTTTTTTTATTTAAATTTAATTTTTTTTATTTAATTCAAGTTTAGAATTTAAAATTTAATTAGTCCATTGTAGATCAAATAAGGAAGATGCAATTCTTACTAGGTATTGTATCTTAAATACTTAATTAGGAGATTTTTAATCTAAGATTAGGTGTTCTAATTATTAATTTCAGAAGTTATGTTAACCTCATCCAAAAATGAGGTCAACATTCACTTTATTAGGATTATAGTGCTAAGTATATTAAGTCAAACCACAAGTGAAGCTTAATCTTCTTTTCACTCTTTAAAATCTAAATCCAACATTAGCATCAAAATGGACAAAAATTAGAAATAAAGATTCAAAATCAAACTAAATCACTTAAAGTGAAACCACCTTATGGTAATTAAATAAATCAAAAAATCAAAATAAAATTTAAACTTAAAGAAGCCTAGTATAAACTTGTTATACTAGCACTTTTTTCACACACTAGAATACTAGGTCATTGATCCTAGAATTAGGTTAGGCCAATGTCTTGATTGTGATATGATGCTTTTTTTCTTATTTTATGGTGTAATATTTTAGTCTAGATGGCTAAGATTATTTGCTCACTAGCTCTGGATGTTTGGATGTCTTTTAAGACTAACATTATTTTTATAGGAGGTCCAAATCATACTTAATTGATGTTCAATTTAATTACAAATGTTTTCAATCTAAATTTGAGAAAGGGTATCAAATTAATTGAACCATTTGAAATTAACTTATCCAATCCAAATATTATTTGGGCTTGATTGAGGCATCATTAAAATTCAATTTCATTGATCACTTAATGAAAAAATTAATATGAATCATAAAATAAAATAAATAATTTTCAAGCCAAATTAAAATCTAAAATAAATCATTAATCAATCTTCTAATCTCTTATGCAAAGATACCTAGATAATTAACCAGTTCCAAAGATAATTTACTTAAAGATCAAAGGTTTCTTATTTTAATCAAACCAAATTTCTACAAATCACTTTCAAAATTTTCACATAGTAATTTTAATTGATGACCAAATCTTCATTTGATAATAGTGGATTTTTTTCATTTACTCTTACATATTATAATCAAACCACAAAGTAATATCTTCATTAAGATCTAAGCAACCCAAGGCTTGAAATGAAAAAGAATAATTTAATGAATTCCCATATAGGAAATAAGATGAGAATCTATTAATGAAATGAAGCTCAAACTTGAGAATTTAATCCAAATTATAAGAATCTATAATTAAAGGTAATTTCAAAATCTCATGATTATCTTATGAAAGAAATTCTTTAGAAAAACCATATTCTTTTATAATTAATGATAATGTGTCTTATAAGAACTAATTAATATTTTAATATCAAAATATTTCTAATGTTATTATCTATTAGTAAACCATAAGTAAATTTTAGTTAAAAAAAATATTTCAAATAGAGATAAAACTTTCTATTTTTTTTATTAACTTTACAATAATTATTTTCATAATTAAGATGATAAAGTTGATAATATTAAATTCTTTCATAAGTACTTTACCACTAAGTAAAATAAGATAAGTTTTTTATAGAATAAAAAATAATACTGTATTATACAATAAATTAAGCAAAATAATAGAATAAACCCAAGAGCAAATTTATTAGAGACCATAAATTTATTAAATAGAACTTTTATTAACACTTTATTCATACCATGGAATTTTATTCACTATTTTCGTATTTATTTAAATATTTGGTATTTAATATGATTATATAGAGGTAGAAAAAAGAAAATATTAAGATACCACTACAATCTCAATAAATAAGGACTAAGAGACATCTGTCCTCATGGATAAAGTTTATTTATTATAGTTCTGGTTCATTTGGAACCATCTTAGAATAAATTAAGCTTTCAATCAAAGTATTCAATTATCTCTAAAGATTTTGAAATTCAAAGGATTTCATTGGAAATCAAGTGGAGATTATATGAAGACTTTCATGGATTCCAAAGATTTAAAAGCAGAAATTTAATGGATGTTTTGATTAAAAATGGTGAGACTTTTGAAGAGAATTTATTTTCATTTGAGTTGAAATTTTATTAGAAAGCTAAGACTCATATTTCAATAATATAATATTATAAAAATACTTGAGAGGTGAGGACTTATACTCATAGAAAGAGAGAAATAATCTATCTTAGAACCTAGATCTAGAGTGCTCTAGCACAAGCTAAGTGCTCCACCAAAATTTATTCGAGGAAAGTGGGATATGATGGTTCACTTACATAAGAGAGAATGAGCCGATCCTAATTCTTTTGTACTTACAATCTCTTGGAATGGCTAACAGCTAACATCTTCTACATTTTAAAATCATGTAGGCCAGTCATATGTAAATGTAAGATGTCTAGGTTGTTGTTAACTAGAAAAGAATCTAGAGCCCTAAATTCACTTCCTAAGAGATTAGATCACGATTGATATGGAGATATGACTTAGACTAATGCAAAATTTATAAACTTTTTAAATCATTTTGACACATTAATTTGGACTAGGGCTTGGGATAATTATGCCTACATGCATAATGAAATTGACTTGTATGCTAAATCAGTGGGAGGAGGTGTTCTCCACTACAAGGGATTGCCCTCATAGGTTAAGCCTATCCCCTATTATGCAAGAGTGGAGATCCCCTATTTTCAAGAGTGAAAAATATTATATGCATGGTGTGATAACATACAACATCTAGCTAAAGGGTTGCTAAATCTTTTATTTATCTTGATTATAAACTTAGGCTTTAAAGTGAGGTTATGGCTTGATTAAGATTTTAGTTATGAGTTATTAATGAGAGTAAAAAAATTAATTTTATTCTAAAGAGACTACCTTATCTAGCCACACATCAAATCATCACATTTTAAGAAATATAAGAAAATCATGTAATTTCTATTGCGCAATATAAACATAACAATCAAATATTTTAAATTGTGTGAAATAATAAAGGTTGGTGCGGTCGGGTACTGTCGTACATCCTGAAAAATAAAAGAAATTGGGTAGCTGAGCTCTACCCTTATACATCCTAGATTACAATTAAATTTTATAAATGAAATAAATGCTATGGGGACAATTCTTATTCTTCTTCCTTTCTTTGGATTAGCTTACTCTAGGTTTCACAGGGCCTTTCGGGTCTTTGCCTTCAAGTCATTGCTCATCTTAAACCTCATAGCATAAATCTTATTATTATTATTATAAAATTATATTTTTTTAATAAGAAAAGTAACTTTAACTACACCTGCAAAACATATGTTAGCTAAACAAATATACAAGCCAATCAATTATATTTAACACTCCACACTTGAGTAACCAAGCCCACCTATCTTAATTGGATTTTGCTTAGGAACTTAAGTAACACCTACAAGCAAAAGTCTTTTCTTTATTTTATTATTATAGTGGTCCCTCGAGCACAATCCCCCACAAAAAAATATCATTAGCCTAATAATGACCTAATATACAGTCTACGCAAAAGCAATCCTAACATCTAGCCTAAAAATATTACATCACAAAACAAAATATATCAACACAATAATCATTATTAACTAACTAACCAAGGTGACTTATTTAATGTTATAGCCAAAATGTGGTATGTCTTGCTTATGAATTAAGATTGAGATTTTCTAGTTTTTGAACCTTTAAATCCCTTATTAAGGGTAGTTGCATTTTGATTAGTTTAAGATTTTAATTAGATTTTAAATTATATATTTCCTTTTATTTTTTACTTATAGTTTATCATTATAAACAGAAGAAAGAGAGTTGAATCCTTTTAATCCCTACCTTGAGTTGATTTTAAGAGATGAGTTTTATGAATTTTAAACTTTCTTAATGAATCATGAATTTCAATCAATCCTATGTTTGGATATGAATTAATGAATTTTATTTAAACAGGAAACATATTTTAAGGTTAATGAAGCTAAGTCACCATCAAATGCATAATGCTCTATCATTTTAGTTTCATTATCAATAACACTACAATCTCATTTCATTTTTTTTACTTCACTTTAATTTAATATGTATACATACACATGCATTTTATATATTCACTTGAACATGAATATGCATGAATTTTGTAACAAAGAAAATCTCACTTCATATCTAATCATATGCATACTAGTGTATAAGAAAGCTATGCAAGAACATGCCCTTGTTAAACCAGGGAAGTGTGATTATCTAAGACCTTCTTAAGGCTATATACTATATAAAGTCATGTTGCATACATATATGAATATAAAATGAAATCATAAAAAGTTGTAGGTTATAATCTTTTAACAAATAAACTTTTATTTGAATTTCATTTCTTACAATAAGGCTTGCAAATATAAAGATTTGCTTTCTAATCATTTAATTGATAATTAACACCTAATTTTTATCTAAAAAAGAAAATTAATTTGAGATTACATAGTTATAATAACCACACCATATAGTTTATCTTACATATTATGTAATTAAATGCAACATTTTCCTTTAAATTTAAATTATGAATATGTGGTGTTTATTTTCAGATGGTCATGTGGACACCACACAAATTATAGGAGGTACTTATTAAAGTGATCGGGTATGACATTGAGGTATGATGTATTATCTCGAGAGATAGAAACATCACCCTACAATGGACCTAATCACTTAATAAGGACTCTTAAAGCATGATGGGTCTTCATTTATACTAGAAATTCTTCCCATACTTTACATGGAAAAGTAAAGCAGGGTTTCTTTTATGTCGGGTTCTTTAGTTCTCTATGGAAGCAAGCTTCCATAGTTAATTACATCTTAGAAAATGGGATTTTCTAAGAATACTCTCAATTAAAGTAGTCAATTAATTATCTCTAAAGATTTCAAGGTTAAGACTATCAAATGATTGGTAATTTTGGAAAATCAAATGAGATTGTTCAATTGGAAGACTTATTTTGGAATCCAAAGGAAAGTAAGTATGAAGTGCTCATGATACTAGAAAGCCTAGTGAGCACTCCAAGCTATCCTATGGTGAGGCTTTATATATTTTAATGAAAGGGAATATTTTATTTTATTTGAGTTGGAATTTTATTAGATTGCTAAAGCTTATAATCCACCAAGATTGTGGAAATGCCTAAGAGGTGATGATTTATAATCGTAGCCAGAAGGAAATAAGCAACCTCGGATCTTAAATCTAGGGAGCTTTAGCACAAGCTAGAGTGCGACCTAAATCCAAGCAGAGAGGGGACATAAGGGTCTATTCCACAAGTGAAGATTGACTTGTCTGACTCTTTTAGACTTACAACCACCTGAAGTGGTGGCCAGCTAACACCTTCTATGATTCAAAATCATGTAGGCCAGTCTTATGGAATTGTAAGATGGTTTAAGTTATTATTTGATTTAGAAAGAGACTAGAGTCCTAAAGTCACTCCCTAATATACTAAATCATGACTAGCATAAAATTATGACTTAGTCTAAAAATGCATAATTTATAATTTTTTTGTAATTTTGACACAATATTTTGGACAAATGTTTTGTGATTTCTTATGCCTAAATTCATAATGAAATTTTGTTATTGGCCTAATCAAGAAAGAAAGAAGGTGAAGCTCCATCATAAAGGGTTTCTCTCATAGGTCAAGCAGTCCCTAAAGTGTTGAAATGGAGGCCCTCATGTTTACAAGAGTGATTCAATATGCCCTGCATAATATTAGACATACAACATACAGTTAAGGAGTTGCTAAATATTTTAATTATCTTAATTACAACCTAAGCTTTAAGATGAGGTTGTGAGTTGTTTAAAATTTAGTTATGAGTTATTAATTGGGTAAAAAAATTAATTTTATCCTAAGAGACTACCGCATCCATGCCACACATTCAATCCTCAATCATTAAGAAACTATGAAAATCATGATGTTCTAATGCGTAAACTAAACATAACAACAATCATTTTTATAAACTACCATGAAAGAATAAGAGGCTAATGCCACCTGGTACCAATGTACATCCCGGAAAGAGAAAAATTGGGCAGCCTTATACAACCCAGAATTACAAAATAATAATTATAATTAAAATTGAATACATGTTATGGGGGTCTTCACTTCTTCATTTCTTCTTTCTTCTTTCTCTTGATTTGATTTGATTTGTTTCAAAGCATCACAGGGCACCCTAATACAAAGGCTTCTAGCCACTACTCATCCTAATCCCCATAAAATTAATCCTAATTCTTATTGTGAAAGTATATTTTATGGAAAAATAAATCTAACTACACCTATAAAATAAATGTTAGCCAAACATACATACATCCCAAACAATTATATTTCATACTCTGGCCTTAGCACCCTGCACATGGGTAACCAAGCCTACCTGTCATAACATGGAATTATGCTCAGGGCATAAGCAACCTATTGATAGAACATTTATATTTATTTTTGAGCAATCCCTTAAGCACAATCCCCTATAGAAAATAATAGTAGGCTACCAACGACCTAACATCCAGTCTAAAATATTACATCACAAAATAAACCACTTCATCATTACATACATCGTCCTATCCTAAAGCTAGAAGTGGCGACTTAACATTCTGATGTGTGTGCTTTGGCTTTATGTGACATGTCTTATCTAGGTTTCCGGATTATAATTTTCTAAGTTTTGAAATTATTTAAGTCAACATGATGGATGGTTTTATTTCAAGTTGTTTAGGAGATTAGTGAATTAATTTGAATTTTGTTTTATTTTATTTGATTTACACATAGCAACTAAGTATTGTAAGAGAAGAAAGAAGCTTAACCTCCTTCATCCCTATCTTAAATTATTTTCTGAAAGTGAATTTTTATGATTTAGTTTCTTTAAGTTATTGATTTATTAGATATTTTTATTAGTCCTAAGTTTAGGTTAACCTTAAAGAATCCTATTCAACATGAAATGCATCTTAAGATTAATATAATTGAATTACCATCACATAGAATATGTTAACCCATTCCTTTTCATCACCCATAACATGCATATGATTTAACACTTCGTATACCTATACATGAAACATATTTTTAGCACACTTAAATGATTTTGAATGCATATATTTTTAGTCAAAAAGTGGACTTTCATTCTCTAATCAAATACACATACACATGTATAAAAGATGAAAGCAAGTACGTGCCATTGTTTAAACTAGAGAAGCGAGACAATCAAATGACCTCCTTGGGGCTACTTAAAGCCTTGTATTCCTGGGATGTCCAGACTATATACTTGCTATCTTAAATACATATGAATGTATATACAACTATAAAGATGAAAATTGTGTAAAAGATGGTATTTTTAGTTGAATTATTTATACATGTAAAACATAAAGCTCTATCCAAATTCTAACACAAAGATACATATGAATGAAATTAGATAAGTACATAACTTTGTCAACTAGGGAAGTGAGATAATTAAATGACCATCTTTGGGCTACTTAAAGCCTCGTATTCTCAGGGTGTCCATACTATATACTTATTATCATTCAAACATATATAAATTCATACATGAACATAGAAAAAAAAGCATTACTTTTACATCCTTAAGCTATAAAATCATGGAAATTCTATACATATATCCATAACTACTATTACTCCAAACATTATTATCAATTTATAAATCTTTAAAAAAAAATAATTTTGAATTTATTAGTGATAATAACCACACATGTAATAAGATTAAGCCAACACATGTAATTTTACATAAGTAAATTACATTTGATTTTAAAAATATGAATGCATGATATCACATGACATACAACATTTAAAGTGATTGGAAAGGAATAGCCAAACATTTCCATATAATTCATTCAACTACACTAATTCCTAAGGACAATCACATTAAATAAAACCAATTAAAGAAAACCAAAGTTTCTTATTAATTTTGATTTTGGCTTTGATTGAACTTAAAGAGGGGAGATCATTTGTTGTTTTCAATCCCATTCCAATGTTAGTGGTTTTAGTTTGTTTAAGGAAAGATAATTAAGTGATTTGTATATTTTAATCAAATTAAACCATTAAATAATCTATTTAATTTCTCTTTCCAATGTTTCTTTAATTTAATTAACCATTTAATCATGAGCCACAAATGATATGAAAATGAGAAAAATAAAAGTACAATGTTCCTAAAGGACCTAATGTAATTGAATCATGATTAGAGATTAATTAAATTATAGAATTTAATTAAGTACTTTCATGATTTTTCAACACTTATGAGCTAATCATAATTTGCCTAAGGGTCTTTATATTATTGAATACATAAAGAGTAACCCTTAATTTAAATGTTAATCATCTAATGTGATTATCAATTTAATTGATCTGATTTGGCCACTAATTAATTAATTAAATCCTTAATCAGATCATGTTTTAATTAACTCTCTTTAATGAAATGAATTTGGAAGAATAATGAGGAAAGAGGTCCTAATCATTCTCCCTCACCATTTTACTATTAATCAGTGATTAATGGACTTTGATTAATTAATTTTTTATTATTTAAAACTTTAAATAATCCTTAAGTTAATTAAAAGGGTAATTAAGATTTGAATTTCAAATTCTCTTAATTATATAAAAAATAAATCCAAAGAAAATCATGGGAGGTAGAGGTCATCCCATTAAATCAACATACCAAGTTGGGATTAATTGCCTAAATAATTAGGGCAATAATTAAATTAATTAATAAAATATTCAAACCTTAACTAAGCCTTGATCATTATTCAAAATCAAATGAATTTTTTTATTAAATTCTCCTATGTTTAAACTTTCCAAAATATATATATATATATATATATATATATATATATATATATATATATATATATATATATATATATATATATATATATATATATATTATTTTTCTATAATTAGTTATGATTTTAAGAAGTTTCTGCCAATAAATTGCATTTTTAAACATTAATTAATCCCTAATCCCGTTAGTGCCAAGCGGGCAGCTAACGTAGCAATATTTCCATGTGGCACCATCGGAGTGGCCACTTAAACAGTCTGACGCAGTACTGATGTGGCAGTGGTAGATGCACTTTCATCCCCATCATTCGATCTAAGATCAGACAGTGGAGATTAATCTCATAATTTCTATGGATTATGTCAATTAAATCTAGCGAATTAAATCATGGTCGTTTGTTCCAATCACGCAAAACATACGACGAATGATCCGACGTCTCCCAAGCATGGAAGATAGACACATTCCGCCCTGCTCCATTCAATTCGAGCTCGTCGGAGCTCGAGAGGCATCGGGATCAACTCCAAAATCTTTAGGGAGAAAATCTAAAGGGATCCTATGGTTAGAATCACACAAAATCACACTTTCCTTCACAAAGACCCCAAAAAAATTGAAATTTTGATGATTTGCCAGAATTTACATCTCTGGAACTCAGAATCAACAGATAACTGACTGAGGTCGCTTTGTCATGAAGAGATGAAGCCCTGCTGAGAAGCTCACACATTGCCTCCTCGCCGGTGGCTTCGTGGATCAAATGCCACCAGAATCCTCATCAGAGTTGGTCTTGGATGGGTCTCTAGTACTCTAATCGATCGAGAATCGATTTATTTCTCCTCGCTAGAGCTAGGGGATGGTGTTGGTAAAGTTAATTTAAAAATGGTAGATTTTGGATGAGTTTCGATAGAGATGAGCTCTGTCCTATTTTGTATTTAGTGTTTCTAGCAATGGGGAGGCTCAGGGAACTCAGGGAAAGGTTAGGGGAGTATGTTTCAACTCTCTCAAGCTTTAGGCATGCTCTGATGGGTGTGAGAGTGGAATTGGGGAGGATTATACCCTCCTCCCCCTCAAATTAGATGGCTCAGATTAGTTCTACCTTGGGAAGACATCTAGCCAACGAAGCGCCGGGGTGGCGAGGTGATTCGATTTGAGTGAAGGTCCCAGGTGGGTGCAAGGGCTGAGGTGGAGTGTCCTTGGTTTTCTATGTGTGCTAATGGGAGGTGGTGGGTTAGCTCACCTCCTTTGATATATGGCTGACCCAACCAGCCTTGGGTCAGGTTAGCCATAGGGTCAAGGGTCCAAGCTAAGCTTTGGGTGGCTGTCAAGTGCAAAAGAGGAGGTTTGACTACCAAAAATTGGATTTTGTCCTATGTGGAGGGCTTTACCCAATGGGTAATAAGTCAAATTGGGTTTAATTTGAATTAGATTAGATTTAGGCTGACCAAAGGTAACCCAAGGATGGATCATGGAAATTTTGAGTGGGTTTGGAGTTAGTTTGGTTGGGTTTGGCTCAATTTGACCCATGTAGGGAAAATTGGACTAGGTTGGGTTAAGTTGACCAATTGGTCAAATTGGATCAAGCCAAGGATTGAGTCAAGTTCAAATGATGATTTGGGATGTTTGGGTTCAATTTGATTGATTTTTTTTTTTGCGTGGATTTGAATTTGACTCATATGGGTTCATATGGGTCAAATGGGCTAAGTTGACCAATTTAGTCAAATTGAATAAATTGGCTTGGGTTAGGTATTAATTTAGGTTCAATTGATCATTTGAAGATGATTGTAGGTTTGATTTCAATCAATTTAGATTTGGGAATGATTTAGACTAATTTGATCATTTAGGTCAATTTGGGCTAAATGGGTCAATTGGGTTGACTTGGCAAAATTAGTTTCAATCAAGGATTTGATCATATTCAATAATCAATTTGTGATAGATTTGAGTCATTGGTTGCAATCAGTTTGGATTTAAACTTAATTTGGTTCAATTTGGCCTTTTAGGTCAAATTGGGCTAACTTGGGTCAAGAGGCCAATTAGACTTGGTTTGGCTCAATTGATAGTCAAGTCATGTCCAAGGATCGATTTGAAATTGATATGAATCATTAGTTTCAACCAATTTGAATTGGAATGAGATTTGATTCAATTTGACTCATGTAGATCAGTTGGGTCAACTTGATCAAATGATCAAATTGACTTGGCTTGACTCAATTGATTGTAATTGATCAATCAACGTGATCAATAATCAATATAGGAGGTTTTGGATGGTTTGGTTCAATCCAATTTAGGTTGGATTGGAGTTTAGTTAAAATGGGTCCTTTAGGTCACTTTGGGTCAAGTGAACCTAAAGGGTCAATTGAGTTGGTTTTAGGTTGAATTAAGTTGAATTGAGATTGATGATTGATTTAAGATTAATTGATGGCTTTGGTTGCAATTGATTTGGATTTAATTGGATTTTGTCTCATTTGGACATTTTGGGTTCAAATGGGCTAGCTTGGGCTAATTGGATTGATTTTGGTCAATGAGTTTGATTATAGATTTTAGAAAAGTTTGGAATGAAGGTTTGAATGGTTGGAGTGCTTTTGTGAAAATTTATTGAGTTTGGTTTGATTGAAGGAATTTTGGTTAAGTCCATAGGATTGGATCAAACTAAGATGGGTTTGAGTTGTGGGTTTCAATCATTTATCTTGGAATTTGGATATGGATATGAATATGAATTCAATTGGGATTGGTTAGATTAATTTGAGGTTTAGTTTTGGCTAGGGGATAGGCATAATTCATGGGTTAGGCCATAGGATAGGTAGGCTTCTTAAGGTCCTAAGACATAGCCTAAACCTATGGCAAGTCCTCATAAGTCTCTAGGTTTGGGTTAAGTGTTCACTTAGTCACTAGAAGTGTCCTATGACTAAGGAAGTCTTAGTGTCTATGAGAGTCCTAATCAAAGGATGGGAAGATTGAATCCTCACTCCAAAAGTGAGGTTAACAAAATGTATGAAACACATGGCATATAATTTATGATAATTGTAACAAAATAATTAAACATCATCAAGTGATATACTTGGCTTGAGTAAAATCTAAAGATAATCATGTTAAATAAGCACACTTTAAGCCTAATCAAAATTTTTTTAAGATTTAAATTTTGTGTTTTGAATTATTTAATCCTATAGAGGAGAAGCAAGATCAATTTATTTAACCCATACCCATGTTGGTTAGTTAATGAATTCAAAAGGAAATTAAATAATTTTTATGACTTAATTTGATTTGGCTCATTAGGAAGTCAATTAGTCACCACCCCCCCCAAAGAGTCCCTTAATTTAATTAACCATTAAGCAAGGGCCTATGAAACATGATGATATAATTGAAAATACAATTAATAATTCCCTAAGGATTCTAATGCAATTAGACCCATGTTTAACTAATTATTTGAATTAAGATGATTAAGCTAATTAATTTCATAATTTTCCAAACCTATGGAAAATAATAATTTCATTAAAACCCTTTTGTTAAGGAAGCACATAAGGAGTATTAATTATATCAATCTTGCTGGTTGTACTAATTATGATAATGTAATTTTTATTTATTTTAATTTTCTCTTTTTTATTTCATTTAATTATTTAATCATTTAATTAAAGGCCTTAAAGATGATTTTGAGGAAACAATTAGAAGGGAAGGTCCTAATTATTTTTCTTGATCATCCTTACGATTATGATGATTAAATATTCCTTCCTAGTTAATTTCATAATTTTCTTAATTTTAATAGTTATTAAATTACCTAAAAGAGGTAATTTGGGCTTAAAATTATGATTTTCCCAATCTATTTAGCAAATTAATCCATGAAAATTATGAGAGCCAGCGATCATCCCATGTAATCATCATGCCAATTTTTAGATTAATTAGCCAAGTAATTAAAGCTTAATTAAGGTAATTAAAGAAATTTTAAACTCTAATTAATCACTATTCACTAGACAAAACTTAGAAATTTTATTTTCCCTAGATTTTCCTCTATATAAGCTTTCCAAAATGGGTTTATTTATATTTTTTAATCTTTTTTTATTAATAAATTTTTTTGAAAGTTTTGGTGAATTAATTATAATTTTAAGCCTAATTAACCGATTTATACAGTTAGTGCCACACGGACGCTAACACAACAATGCTTTGCACGTGACACCGTGGGATTGGTTATTTAAAATATTCGACGTAGCAGCTAAATTAATGGCAACAGATGCGATTTCATCTCGGACGTTCGATCTTGAATCGAACCATTGTGATTAATCCCGTGATTCTAAAGAAAATAAAGTAAAAAAATCCAATATGAGTAATCATTGGTCATTTGTTCTAATCATGTGGAAAGGATGGCCAATGATCCATCGTCTTGCAAGCACTAAAAGTTGGACACCATCCACCTTTCGTCACTTGATTCAAGCTCTTTGGAGCTCGTTTAATGGTGAAAATATTTTCAAAATGATCAATGATGAAAAATAAGGGGATCCTACGGCGGGATTCACGTGAAATCAAAATTTCTTTTAAAAAGGCCAATAATCCTATGATTTATTGGATTTTACCTCACTGGAGCTTAATACTAATGATCCGTTGACCAAGGTAGCTTCACCTTAAAGAGATGAAGCTCTATTGAGAAGATCATGAGCTGTCTCCCCACTAGTGGGTCTGTGGCCTAAATGCCACCACGAAGCTCACTAGAGTTGATCTTGTGGTGATTTATGATGCTCAAATTGATCAAGAATCAATTCATGTTCATTCATAGAGGCTAGAGGAAGATGTGGGAGGAATTATTTAAGTTTGGTGAGGTTTTTGTGGTTTTGAATGAAAGGGGTGCTTAGGTTTGGGTGGACTTCAGTGTCGTTGGTGACTGAAGGCACAAGGGAGCTCGGGGACTGCCCAGGTTGCTCTGAGGAGTGTGCCTATTTGATTTGGCTTGGTGAGGGGGTTTATGCCCTTCTCCCCATGTGAACCAACAAAAATGGTTGGTTTAGGCCATGGCAGTCGGCATACCAGGTGGGGTGATAGGAAATAGCATAGGACTGATGAGGTGGAGTTAATCTAGTGGTTGAGCAAGTCTTGTGGCTCCCCATGAAGTGGACATCTTATGAGAAGTGAACCAATGTTTGACCCGAGTGAGAAGAACTTTCCTTACCTAAAGCTTGAGCCCAATAGCTTTGGGTTAGTTCTAGTCAACTTGGGAGAGCTTAAGGAATGCTAAGGTGGCTACCCCATGTAAAGGGAGGGGTTGAACTTTCATATTTTGGGTTTTTGTTCTATTTGGGACCCATGGTTCACTTTGTTTGGGCTGAACCGGGTCCACCTTAGGTCAAGTTGACTTTGGTAGGTCATTGGGGTCATGAGGATGAGCCATGTCAAGCTTGGTTGGGTTTGGACTTGATTTGGTTAGGTTTAGCTCAATTTGACCCATGTAGGTCAATTTGGGTTCAATTGAGCTAAGTTGACCAATTGGTCAAATTTAATTGAAATGATTGTTGGAAAATGTTCAAATGATTATTAGGAATGAGTTGGTGTAATTTGTTTTATTTGATTTGAAGTGGATTTGAGTTTGGTTCATTTGGGTTCATTTAGGCCAAATGGGTTAAGTTAACCAACTTGGTCAAATTTGCCAAATTGGTTTGAGATGAGTGTTGGTTTATATTTGAATGATCATTTAAGATTGATTGTAGGTGATGATTTGAATTAATATAAGATTTGATTTAATTTAACCCTTTAGGTCAAATTGGGTCAAATGGGTTCATTTAATCAAATTGGCTTCAGTTGGTGGCTGGATTATGTTTAATATTCAAATCATGATTGATTGAAGTCATTGATTGCAATCAATTTGAGTTGGAATGAGAGTTGGTTCAATTTGCCTAATCTTTTAGGTCAAAGTGGGTCAAATGATCAAATTGGCTTGGCCAAGCCCAATTAGATGCAATTGAAAGATGGATGGTGATCGACAATCATTTTGGAAGATATTGGGTGAGTTGGTTTGGTCTAATTGAAGTTTGTCTCGATTGGGTCATTTAGATTAACTTGGATTGGATGGGTTAATTAGGTTGATTGGGTGCAAGTGAGGCTATATGAAGATTGAAACATATTCAATGATAGATTTAGAGTTGATTGGAGGCTTTGATTGTAATTGATTTGAGTTAGATTGAATTTTGGCCTATTTGAACACTTTTAGGTCAAATGGGTCAACTTGGATCGATGGAGTTGATTAGCTTGATTGAGTGGATTGAGATTAGTTATGATGTTTGGTAGGATGCTTGGAGTAATCAAGGAATTTGGATTGGGTTGGATTGACTTGATTCAAATTAAATTGGGTTTTAATCTTAAAGAATTCAAATGGGCTAACTTGGGTTAAGACATAAATTGACTTGGTTTGATTCAATTGAATTATAATCGAGGTTTAATCATGTTAAATTGGAGTCTAAATGAGTTTGGATTGGTTAAGTTTCAATCAAGTTGATTTGACTTTAAAGAATCCAAATAGGTTATGTCGGGTTGAGTCAACTTAGCAAGTTTAGCCAAGTTGAACCTACGATGGATCAAATTGAATCTAAATTAATTTGGCATTTGGCTTGGAACTTGGATTATATTCATTTTATTTGGATTTGGTTAATTTATTGATCATGGGCATTGGTTGAGTCTCATGGTAGGTGAGGCTTGACTTCTCCTAAGATAAGCTCTAGTCCTAGGATTATACCCCATGAGTCTCTAGGCTTGGGTTTGTTATTCCCTTAAGCATTAGAAGCATCCTAGCACTAGGAAAATCTTAGTATCTAGAAGAGTCCTAAATCTTTGGTAAAGGTAGTCAACCTCACTCCAAAAGTGAGGTCAATAAAAAGACCCCTACTATGTTTGGTGTAACTGACAAGGCACATTGCACATATTGGCATTGACCTAAAAGATCAACTACACCCAAAAAAGTCATAAACTTGTGAAGAAATGTTCATACCTAAGTGGAGGGTTACAAAGAATTTGGTTCTTAGTTTACTTGATTTATTTTGCTTCTTGCTAGGGGCATGAATGGAGGGTTAAAGAAACTTGCTTTAGTTTGTTCGGAGGTTGGTTTTGTTCCAAGGACATAAAGAGGGATCTGTTGGGGATTGCACATGAATTTGGTTGGATTATAGATTGATTCATGCCAAGGGCATGAATAGAAATTTGTTAAATATCAATGGAGTTTGATTAAATTTGGAGTTTTGGCTTGGTTACATTGATAATTCTTGTTTAGTTTTTGTAATTTGTGTTGATTTTGATTTAGTTAATTGATTGAAAATAGTTCCAATTAGTTTGTGATGGGCCACAAGAGCCTAGGCCTACCTTAGATTACCATCCCAAAGGAGTAGCTCACTTATCCGAGAATAACACTACTCAACCTAAGGGGAAACCACCAGAAGAGGGGCCATAATGGCTTGATCCAAGCTCTAAGTAGTCACTCAAGAAAGAGGCCTTGAGGGCATGATCCTAACCCTAAACATATGAGAATGGACCCAGCTGGTTTATGATAAATCACACTAAGTAAAAGCTACAAGTGCCTAGAACCACCTTAGATTTACTGTCTCAAAAAAATAGCCTACCATCCGTACAGTAGAGATTATCTGACCTAAGGGTTACACATCGATTTGTGATGGTTGAACTAGGAAGAAAGCCCAAAGACTCACATCTTCCAAAGCGAAATCAATCACTAGGGTTGCCCGCTGATCATGTAGTAGGACAAAACTGACCTAAGGTGACTACTAAGTGAGAGCCACTGGGGTCTTATCTCAACTTAAATAGTTAAGGCTGATCTTATAAGGGTTTTTGCAAACACCGCCCAAAAAGATATGATGCCTATTTAGGAAAAGGTGTTGTTGGGGGTCTTATCCTAGTCCATGAAATTTTTTTTGTTTTATTTATTTAGCGTAGACCTTATTGGTTTGTGATTGGCCATAATAAAAAGGAGCCACGGGGGCTTTGACCTATCTTAGATTCACTGGCCTAAAGGAATAGTGCGTACATCCATAGTATGGAGTTTTCAATGAAAGAGGTGACTATTAAGAAAGGAGAACTGTTGAATCTGGTAGTAACCTGTGTCATGTCTGGATGGGGTCATAAAGACACAATCTAAACATAATGCCCATAGGGAAGGTGCCTCTGGGGGTCTTATCTTAATCCCTGAATTATGTAAAGCCTGTAGGTATACAATGGCCAAATCTAAAAGAAAGCGTGGGGACTCATATCTACCTGAATCGTATTATCCACTAGGTGAGTTGCTGTTAGCAAAGTGAACACCGGCCAACCTAAGGTGCCTGTCGGTTTGCAATGATCAATCTAGGAAGAGAACATTAGGGACTCACATTTTCCTATGCGTAACTGACCATCAGGATAGCCTATCATTGGCTAGATAGCTATTATCTGACTTAAGGTGACTACCAAGTCGGAAGTCACAAAATAGTCAAGAGGAAGAGGAGCTACTAGGGGTCTTATCCTAATCCTCAAATTTATATTCAAACCTAGTTAGTACACAACGATTGGCTGGCTCAAGAAGAAAGCTTGAGGACTCGCATCTTTTTAAGCAAAGTCAATCATTAGGATAGTCTATTGGTCATGTAATAGAACCTACCAAAGTGGCAAGGCACTCACCAGTTTACAGTAGTCAGGCTAAGAAGAAAGCACAGGGACTGACATCTTCTTAAGCAGAATTGACAACTAAGGAGACTCAGTAGCCAAGTAGTGAACTGGACTTGACCTAGAGTGACTACTAAGCGAGGGTTGCTAGGAGTCTTATCTCAACTTAAAGTAGTCTGAAGCAATCAAATTTGTGTTGCCTGTTTATATTTGTGTGTGGTTTTGTATGTATGCTATGCAAGTCAGGATTAGGTGTCACTCAGGTTTCTCTTACACCTATCCTAAAGAACCAAGAGATAGGAAACATTCCTAGGGGTTGAAAATTAGATAAAATAATCTTAATTTAAAGGGGAGATTTTTTGAAAGGAACATTTTATTGATGAAATTTTGTCTTGAACATAATCATGCATAATATTTCTTTAGGTAAAGCTCATTTACTAGAAGTATTAGACATTAACCTTTATGGTTGAGCAGTCGGTATGATCCACCTTAATCGGCCTTTTTTATATTGATAGGGCCTTCCCACGTTGGTTCAAACTTTCCTTCTATCTTATGATGGGCTACAATTAGTCTCCTTGGAACTAAAATAAGCTCCCCAACTTAAAAAGCTCTTGGGCATACCAACTTATTGTGAGTTTGAACCATCTTAGTTTTCAATAACTTGAGATTTTGACATGCTCGTATGTGTCTTTCCTCAAGGCCTTAGAGTTCCTCCAATCGAAGTTTAACATTATGCTAAGTTGTGATTTCACTGTTCACATATATCCTTAATGATGAGAGTTAAACTTCTATGGGGAGAATAGCTTCAAAACTATACACTAAGGAAAAAAGGGGTGGATCATGTCGGCGTTCTATACTTAGTATGATAAGCCCATAAGGCTTTAACTAACTGCTCATGCCACCGCCAGTTGTTATCATCGAGTATTTTCTTCAAAAACTGAATGAGGGTCTTGTCGAAGGCTTCTGGTAACCTATTTTCTTGAGGGTAGTAGATGGTAGAGTACCTCTAGTCTATGTTGTATCTTTTGGCAAAGGTATTTATCTTTGTACTCTTAAATGTAATACCATTTTTGGATATGATTCAATGAGGTACCCGAAACCTATATATGATATGGTTCCTGAAGAACTGAAGGATGTGGTAGGCCTTGACTTCCCTTAATTGGATTGCTTCGGCCCCCTTGAAAATGTATTTTATAGCTGCTAATATAAAGTGATGTCCTTTGGATGAAGGATGATTAATCAGACCCACTATATTGGTGCCCCAGCACTCGAATGGCCATGAAGCTATAGTTGGGTATAAGATATTGGTCGATTAATGTAGGACTACTCCATGTACCTGACACTGATGGTAGCGCTTGGCCACATCCATGCAATCATTAATCATCGTTGGCCAATAGTACCCAAGTCTTTTGATTTTGGTTTTTATCTTTGGGCCAGATTGGTGGGATCCACATATTCTTGAGTGTATCTCGGTCACAAATTTATGGGCTTTGTGCTTGCCTAAATAGCATAACAACAAATGATCAAAGGACCATCGATACAAAGTGTTATTAGTAAGGGTATAGGAGAGCACCCTCTGCCTGACTTGATGGGCTTGAGATTTCTCTTGAGGTAGTTTTCCTTTCCTTAGATAGCTAATAAAAAGTTGCTTCTAATATAATCCTTTACCATTTTCAATAATAGAAATCTCCCCTTCAAGGGTATGTTTATCGATGAGTTCAGTATCGATATGTTAAAGGACTTGATGATTATGAAACTCTATTGATATGAACTCATCTTCCAGACATGCCAATTCTTTAGTGAACTAAGCTAGAGCATCGACTATGGCATTCTCTCCATGAGGAATCCTATAAATAGTAACCTCTAGGACCTGGGCCAATAAATCCATGGTGTATTTATGGTAGTGATGGAGTTTGGCTTTGAGAACTTTATAGGACCCAATGATTTGGTTAACTACCAATTATGAATCCACAAATATGTTAAAGCCTTGAATGCTAAAAAAAAATAGTTAACTCCAGACCAATGATCAAGGCTATATTTTTGGCTTCATTATTGGTGAAAGGTTCAGATAGATGATATGAGAACCTCATCATGCCACAGTTTGTGTTAAGAGAACTACTCCTACTCATGCTTTTTCTGCGAGCATAGATTATGGTTCATCTCCTTTTTGAGAGAAAGTTGCACTATCAAAATACATCTCCTATCTTTCCTTAGAGGGGAAAGAATGTAATATCAAACTATGATTGTATCATGGACCATCATGACAACCCTCTAGCCAATGTCATCTGTGTCATGATATATTGTAGTGGATTGACTCTAGAAATTAAGTTGATTTTATGCGAGAGCATATAATGTCGTAGCTATTGTGCAGTAAAGATTAAAGCTAAGCAATGCATCTCAATGGGTGGATAATTCACTTATGTAGGGATTAGACGATGACTTAAATAGTAGAGTGCATTTTCTTTCCCTTCATCATTAGATTAAGCCAACAAAGATTTAAGGGAGTCATATAATGCATTAGTGTATAGTGTGAAGGATTTTCTCAGGATAGGGGCAGCTAAAACTAGTGGCATCATAAGGTATTACTTGATACTCTCAAATGCTTCCTGGCACTTGTCATCCCACTTAAACTTGGCATCTTTCTTGATCAATGTTGAGAATGGATGACACCTGCAATATAAGTTGGATATGAACCATCTTAGATATGCCAACCTCCCTTGGAATTATCTGAGTTGAGTTAGGCTTTAGGGGGTTGCATTTCTAATATCACCTTGATCTTCTCGAGGTCAATCTCAATCCCATGGTGTCATACAATAAACTTGAGAAACTTCCCTGAAGCTACCCTAAATGCACACTTCAGAGGGTTCATCATGAGGTTATATTATCTCAATCACTCAAAAACCACTCTTAAGTCAGATAGGTGGCCTTTGTTTTATCTACTTTTGAGTATGAGATCATTGAAATAACATTCACCTTGGTGGTGGATGAGCTTGTTGAAAATCTGAGTTATGGCCCACTGATAGGTGGCTCTAGTATTTTTAAGGCCGAAAGGCATGACTTATCCTAATCGGGGTTCTGAAAGCAGTATTCTTTTTATCCTCAGGGGCCATCTTAATTTGGTTGTAACAAGACGAGCCATCCATGAATGAGAAGATTATATGAGATTAGGTGATGTCCACCATCAATTATGATATGGGTAATGAGAAATCATTTTTTGGACATTCCTTGTTAGGATCCTTAAAGTCGACGCATATGCAGATTTGGCCATTTTTCTTCTTAACTAGAACGACACTGGCTAACTAGGTGGTCTTCCCTAATAAAACCAACATCAATAATTTTCTTGACTTTAGAAATGACCTATTTCTCGATGTCGAACCGCATGCGTCTAGGAGCTTGTTGTGCAGGGATAGCTTCAAGCTAGATTGATAGCTTATGGATTGTAACCTTATAACATAATCTGGACATTTCATCATAGCTCCATGCAAAACAATCATTAAACTCTAAGAGTAGCCTAACTAAGTCATTAGTTTCAAGTTTAGTTAATATGGAACTGCCATACATTGGGCGACGATTATCTTCAGTGCCAAAGTTGATCTCCTTTAGGTCATCGATGATTGACTTGGTTTCTTCCTCTGACTTTGGGGGTGCATCCCTGATATGAAAATCATTTAAATCATCTAAAGTTTCTAAACACACCTCTTCATATGAGTTAGTGCTATTAGAAAATAACCTATTAGACTCCAAATGATCGGTGATGACTAAGCAGTACTCATCATCATCTACCAGACCCATTATATTGAAACCTAGTCCAGGTCTTGATTAAGAGCTTTTGCATTTATTATTCCATAGATTTTCAAAGTATCCGAATCCATGTTTAGATCATGCATGTGGAATTAAACTTTTCTTTGCTAGACTCAAAACACATGACGAGTACCAATCAAAAGTAATTTTATTAATTCTTTGAATGAATTATCCTTAAACTCTACACCAACTTCTAAGCTTGAGGGCGCTGATCCAAGATAAAATTTTTGAGGCTTAGCATTTGTATGTAATTTTGGAACATTCTTAACTACCAAACCCTCAACATCCTGAGATGAAAGTGGGGTTAGAGCTATGTTGCTCATGTGATGTCTTAGAGTTTCACATAATGGGGATTCAAATACACCTATGCTTTGCTGAAAAACCTTATCTTCATCATTGTCTGGCTTAAGTGTCACCTCCAATAGGGTCTTCAGGGGTGGATAAGAAACTGGTTTGCTACTACATAAGACTTATTCTTTGAGCTAGACTCTAAGTCTATGTAGATAATCAGTGTACTCCTAGATGCTGGAATGAAACTCCTAGTAGGTGGTAGGTATGGAGGCCTTCTCCCTCTAGTGCCTATTCTAAACTTGCCTCTTTCTCATCTTGGAGGAGGTTAGGGAATTCCACCCATTTGTTCAAAAGGAGTGATGAACTATGGGTGAAAAGTAATATCATGCTCTACTGCCTCCCCAAAATCTTCTTCTCTCTCCCTTTTCTTTTTCTTTTTCTTTTCTTTTTTTCTTTTTACTTTTTATTTTAATGTAGTTTGTGAGAATAGATGTTTTGTTTCTTGGGGAGATAATAGGCCACATCTTCATAAATCTCAACCTCATGTATTGTGAATGGTTTTAGGTCTTCCTTAACATAGTATTCTATGCCATCTCTTATGAACTTGATGCACTGATGGAGCGAAGATGGAACCATATTATTTTCATAAATCCAAGGTCATCTTAACAAAGAATTAAAGGATGAATCTGAATCTATTATATGAAACTTGGCCTCAATCGTTCAATCGTCTATCTCCAATGGTAGTGTGATGGAACTTAAGGCCCTCTCACCTTGTTCATTGAATCCCTTCAACATCATTTTTCCAACTTGAAGCTTAGTGATGTTAATCCTCAAGAAGGCAAGGGTTCTTAGGCTCATGATGTTAATAGATGCACCTGGGTCAACAAGTACTCAAGATAGTCTAAATTTGCCAACATCCACTATAATGTATAGAGGACAGTTGTGTTCTAAAGTCCTAAGCAATAAGTCTTCATCTATAATGTGAGGCCTAAGAATTCCTTTGAAAAGCATGCCTCTTCTCTAGCTAGATCAATAGCGACCAACTGTGCTAAACATATCTCAGGATCAAGCAATTCTTTGATTAATGATTTCATCATTTCTTTAGACAAAATAAGGGCATCATATATACTTAGCTTAGCAGCCAATTTTCTAAGCTGTGCTAAGACATTGTAGTCAACCCTAAGCTAGTCCTCCTAAGTGTATCCAAGGGTGGAGCATCTTATGGAGAGGCTATCTGCTCACTGGAACCAATGACTCATTTACCCTTATCTTGAGGTGCTACCCTAGGAGGTAGAACTTTGTCACTATGAAGGTAAACTTAAATTATTTCTTTGATCTGAGGGTTTGTGGCAAATTCTGCCTGCACATCAGGCATTCCTACAAGTTCTCTTAAAGAATCTTCAGAGTCAGACAACTCTAAATCTATTTCAATTGGAGAACCCTAGAGGTTCAAAAAAAGAAAATCCATTTCTAAATTAGAAAGCAAGTGATCAAAATTAAAATTATTGTTATGACTCATAGAGCTTTCTATGGAAATAAAATCACCAAGATCATCAAAAATAGACAGGATATAAGTGAAATCTTTCTTCTTCATTAATTTCAAATAGAAATAAAATAAAGTAAGTAGAATGAGTGATTTAGTACCCTCATTCGCTGATACAACAGTCCTACAGGTGGTAAAGGTGGTTATACTAAGAAACTATCCTAGGCACGTGGTGGTTGCTATTATTATTGCTGGGCTCCCACCCTCTCTGAGTTGCCCTTCACAACTAATAGAATGTCCAAGGTGCTGAAGGTCTAAGCTGAGTCAGGCACATATAGAGGAAGTTTCTTGATTTTAGAGATGATTCTTTTAGAGGTATAAGAGAGGGATATATCCCAACCTTTATCAATATTGAGAGGATCTAAAGATTCCCCAGAGATTACTTTAATAGAGCTTGAAGGTTGTTCCCCTAAGTATTCTTTGGGTATCACAATGGTTCTTAGCTTGTAACCACTATGGGGAAATTTTATGACACCACATAGAGTTTAGGAATTTCTTATTTGGATGATTAAATGTGTCATTAAGGAATAAACATATTATCTCAAAAGATAAATATGCTTTCAAATAATGAATTTGAATATTTAATAAAAAACTCCTAAGGATAATGGGTCTTTCATGTACTAGAGAGTTTTCCCCTAAACTCCATGGGAAGAATAGTAGAATTTATTTTAAATTAGGTTCATAGTTCCCCATAATGGCAAGCCCTTTATAGTTAATTACATCTCAAGAAGGGTTTCTTCCTAAGAATGCCCTCAATTAAAGAAATAATATATTATTCTATGGAGTTCTAAGTTGGTTTTCAAAGGAATGATAATTGAAATTTCAATTAAGAATGATCCAAAGTGGAAAGAGTTCTTTTGGAAGCCAAATGGGATGAAGTATTAAATGCATGTTGATATTGAGATACCTAGTAGACATTTCAATTATCTTATCATTGGGCTTTGAATTTTGAAATTTAATTTAGATTTTGAGTTGATATTTTCTTAGAAATTTATGGCTTAGATTCTAACAGCACAAGACTATAGAAATGCCTAGAGTTGAAGACTTACTCCAAAGAGGATGCTTCAGAACCTAAGTCTACAAGTGTTTTTGACACAAGATAGATGTTTGACTTAATTTTATTTTTGGGAATTATGGGTTAGTCCTCTCACTTGAGGGAATAAGCCTATCTCTAACTCTTCTAGACTTACAACTAGCTTAGAAGGGCTGCCAACTAACACCACCTAAACATATTTTAAATCCATGATGCTAAGTCTTATATATATAAGATGGGTAGGTTATTGTCTTTTAGGAAAGAATCTAAGAACCTAGACTCATTCCCTAATCCCTAAGATTATGTAGGGTATGAAATATATCTAATGCACATCTTTCAGATTTTATATATTTTGACTTATGATTCATTTAAGGCTTTGGGGTATGCATTTTTATACCTAAATGTCATGTAATTAGAATTAATTATGGGCCAAATCAATAAGAGAAAGATAGACTTTCCCAAGAAGGCGATCATCCTCACATGTCAGATGCCCCTTATGTGTAATAGGTGAAATATCCAATTCAAGAATTTAAAGTAATATGATTGTATGATTTCTAATTATTTATAATTGATTTAAGTTATTTCTAGGGCTTTAATTTATGTGAGATTTGAATTTCATTATTTTTGTGTTTGAGTTATTTAGATTTAATTGGGTAGAAAGGTTAATTTTTTTATGAGCCTACATCTAAGCATTCATCACAGAAAGCATAACACAAAAAGAAACCTAAAAAAGTAGGTTAATTTTATGACACACCTAAAATAAATCAAGATAATTTAATTTAAAGAAAGTCCAATACTGCCGAGTACTGATGTACACCCTAGAAGAAAGAGAAAATGAGTTGTTGGGCTCTACCTTTATACAGTTTAGCTGAAAACTATAAGTTTAGATCTATGGGTCTTTTTTCCAGGATCACTCCTACTTCAAGAACCTTTAGTGGGATTCACAAAGGACCTCTGCAACCATCTACCCATAGGGGTAGCTCCTTCTAATCCTAGACCCCATAAATCCTAACTTTATTCTAAGCTTGAATTTACATTTGAAATTCAACATAGATCTTTAGCCCTATGAAATAGATGTCAGGAATATACAAATAGCACACAACATATATATTTTACAAACATACGTGCTTAGCATTAATTATTTGCCAAGCCCACCTGTCCTATTGGGCTATGCTTAAAGACATAAGCAAACTTGCAAGAAAATAACATTTTAATTTATCTATGACAGTAGTCCTTTCTAGCATAGCCCTCTTGCAAAAGACAATATTAATTCTAAAAAGAATGTCCTATCATCTAGTCTAACAGGCAAACAATCCTAGACATGTAGTCTAAAAAAATACACTACAAAGACATGAAAAGCACATCACAACACAGAGCATAATAAAGTATCACAGATCTACCTAACCTATGTCTAGGGTCCGTCACTTAATGATGTAGTGTGTGAAAGAAATAGGCTTATGTGGCAAGGCTTTGCTAGGCCTTTTTAGTTCAAGTTTCAATTTGTATTTTTAAAGTTTATTTGATTTTTACCTTTAGATGGTTTCAATTCAAATGATTTGTGATTTTATTTTCATTTTCAAGTTCACTTTTATGTTAAAGTGAAGTTTAGGTTTTCAAGAATGAAGAGTAGAATAGATTCTACTTTGGGTGGAATCCATTTCATTCAACATCCTAAACCCTAATGGAATGAAACCTTCATCCTAAGATGAAGATTCATCCCAAAGGCCTAACTAATATCCTTAAGTATCTTAATTAGTCCTTTTAGATTCATTTAGATATATTGAATTGAGTTTAACTTGGATTATTGTTTCAATTTAGGTTTTGAAATTTAATTCTTAATTTCTTTTCTTTTTGATTTGATTAAATCTTTGTTGATTTATTTGATTTTTAATTTGATTTGATTTGTTTCATTTGATTTGAATTGGTGTAACATTTATTTTCATTAATGTTTTAGTTTGAGTTATGTTTTTGTTTGATGAATTCATATTCTTTGGGTTTGATTTATGTTAACCTAAGACAATTAGGTTAATGTATTAACCCATTCTTAATTTACATTGATTATGGATTAAGATTGATTTAATTTTTTTAATTATGAGTTCATTAGCCTTAAGGTTTGATTAAACTTAATATTAATTATTTTTATTAACCCTTAAGAATATAAGTGATAAAATATTTTGATTTATGATCTTTGAGAATTATTCTTGAATGTTCTGGTGTTAATGAAGATTATTTCAAATTACTTTATGAGTTTTGTGGTTTATCAAAAAATTTTAAATTTATTATTTGATTTATATTGACCTAGAGATTTGGAAATTCAACTATTCTCAATCCAATGGTTAATTGGGTTTGAAATTTTTATGGCAAGTGGGGTTCCTTGTCAATTTCATATTTTCAAAGTTTTATTTTAATCAGATTCATAATTATTGTATAATTAAGGTTTTAATTATTTCCTTAAAATTGAAATTTAGCCTAATTTAATGAGGATTATTTAGGGATTTTATTTTTCCTAAATTCCTCTCTAAAATATGCATTTATAGAGGGTCCATTCTTAATTTTTAAAACTTAGTTGATTTATTGTGATTTTCCTAAGTTTTAGTTAAATAATTAAATTAAATACCAAATTAGGCCATTTTGTGGTTTATTAAGATTCAATGGGTTTCATTGGTGTATTTAAGTTTATTAATGTTTGTTATGTTGATTTAAAGTGATTTAATCAATTTTAATGAATTATTTCATTTAATTTTAATTTATTTAATCAAAACTAAATTTTGGAGTTTGAAATTTGATATCGTTTGAATTACTTAGCAATAATTCATGAAAAGTTTTTCTATGGTGCATTTTAACCTCAATTGCAATTCCCTAAAGTTTTATTTCAATTGGATTAATGGTTTAGGATTAATTTGAGTTTAATTAATTTTGTTTAAAGTCAAATTAAGCTAAATTTACCCAAAATTATTTGAAGATTTTGGGTTTAATGGATTCTACTCATTGAGATGAAGCCATAGAGCTCTCATTTGCATTTTTTGGATTCATATTTTATTCATTATAATTTTTTGAATTTTTAAAGTATTTTGTAATGATTTTTTAATCATTTAAAATGTGAAAAAATCATTTTAAATGGCAGTGTTGTTGCCATGTGGCGGGTTGCCCCTGGTCGACGTGGAATCCACATGGCGGCCACATCAAAAAAGGCACTACGCAGGATGAATCTCAACCATTTGATCAAAGATCGGACGGTCCTGATTCATTATGAGATTTCCTATAGAGATAGAATCAAATGATGTGGTTAGATCTTAGCGTCCATTCCAAATAGAAGGAACAGACGATGAAGATCATTTCTTGAACATCTCTGGCAAGAGACTAAGGCTATCCGCCAGATCCAATGGATTTTCGGTAATTTGAGGCCAATTTTTTTGCTGTTGACCTCACTTTTGGAGTGGGATTCATCCTTCCTATCTTAGATTTAGGAGTCTTCTAGACACTTGGATTTCCCTAATCACAGGACACTTTTAGTGATTAAGGGAACACTAAACCCAAGCCTAGAGACTTAGGAGGGTAAGCCATAGATTTAGGCTATGCCTTAGGACCTAAGGAAACCTTCCTATCTTATGACCTAAACCAAACCAATGCCTATCCACTTTAACCAAATCAAATCTGAAATTAATTCAATCAAACCCAATTGAATTTCATTCCATATCCATGCTCCAAGCCAAGATGATCTAAACCCAAACCCATCTTAGTCCCATGACCTAATCTTATGGACTTAACCCAAACCTCCTTCAATCAAACCAAATTCAATTGATTCTCACAAAAGCACTCCAATCTTTCAAATCATCATTTCAAACTCTCCCAAAAGCTACAATCAAACCAATTTATGAAATTAATTCAATCCACCCAAGCTAGCCCATTTGAACCCAAAATGTCCAAATGAGCCAAAATCCAATTAAATCCAAATCAATTGCAATCAAAGCCATCAATCAATCCTAAATCAATCATCAAACTCAACTCAACTTAGTTCAAACCAAAACCAACTCAATTGATCCATTAGGTTCACTTGACCCAAAGTGACATAAATGAACCATTTGAACCAAACTCCCATTAAACTCAAATGGCCTTGAACCAACCCATTCAAAATCTCTTGAATTGATTATTGATCAATTACAATTAATTGAGCCAAACCAAGCCCAATTGGTCCTTTGACCCAAGTTGACCCAATTTGACCTAAAAGACCAAATTGGGCCAAATCTTAATCTAATCCAAATTAATCGGAACCAATGATTCAAATTTATCATAAATTGATTATTGAACATGATCAAATCCTTGATTGAACCCAATTGACCCATTTAGCCCAAATTAATGTAAAGGTTCAAATTGGTCTAAATCATTTCTAAATCCAAATTAATTGAAATCAATACCTACAATCATCTTCAAATGATCAATTGAACATAAATCAACACCTAACCCAAGCCAATTTGATCAATTTGACCAAATTGGTTAACTTAGCTCATTTGACCCATATGAACCCATATGAGTCAAATTCAATTCCACCCAAAATAAAATCAAACCAATTTAATCAAAACATCTCAAATCATCATTTGAACTTATCTCAACCTATGGCTTGACCCAATTTGACCAATTGGTCAACCCTAGGCCAATTTGATCTACATGGGTCAAATTGAGCCAAACCCAACCAAACTAACTCAAATTTGGAATGACCCATCCTTGGGTCACCATGCGTCAACTCAAATCAAACCCAACCCTTTTCTAACCTGAATTGACCCAATACCCATTGGGTAAAGCACTCCAAATGGGGCTAAACCCACTTTTGGGTGGTCTTACCTCCCCTTTGCATTTGACATCCTCTCTTACCTTAGTTTGGACCTCTGACCCACTGGCTAACCTAACCCAAAGTTGGTTGGGTTAGCCATGGGTCAAAGGGGGGTGAGCTAACCCATCCCCTTTCATTGGCTCATCTAGGAGAAGGAGGACACTCCACCTTAGCTTTAGCATTCCACCTTAGACCCCCATCCACTCAAACCGAGCCACTTAAGGCACCCTCTGTCATCCCCTTCTGCCTGCATCAGCCGGACAACTTCCAAAAACCTAGAGAAGCCAGTCATAGGGTCACCATCAGGGAGAAGGGTATACTCCTCCCCATTCTATTCTAAGCACACAAAGTCATTCAGAGAGTACAAACGACCTTCCCTAGTGAGTTCCTAATCTGCCCTGAGCTTCCTATCACCGAAAACACCAAACCCAAACAGGACAGAGCCATCACTCTGTCCAACCTCACTTAAACTCCACCAAACTCAAATCACAGCCAAAATTGATTCTCATGATTAAAGAGATTACTTGACCAACTTTGATGAGGATTCTTGCACACAGAGCCATCAGCGAGGAGGCATCACATGAGCTTCTCAACAGGGCTTTATTTCTTTAAGATGAAGCTACCTCAATCGGTAGACCATTGGTCCTGAGCTTCGACGAGGTAAATTATGGCAAACCATAGAAAATCTAATAGTTCTTTGGCCTTTGTAAAGGAAATTATGTTCTCATGTGTTTTAAACCATAATATCCCTCTAGATCTTCTCCCTTAATCTTTTTTGAGTCGATCTTGATGCCTCACGAGCTCTGGCGAACTTGGATCGAGATGAGGAGGGTGGACAATATCCATCTTGCATCGCTCGAGGGATGAAGGATCATCCGTCGTCTATTCTACATGATTGGAATGGGCAGTCGTGATTTAATTCGCTAGAAATTTGATTTAATTTCTTTAAGTTCACATCGGATCATTTAAGGGGCCAATCATATGGTGTCACGTGGAAACTTTATTAGAATTAGGAATTAAGACATGTTTAAATGCTCTAAAATTTTTAAAAATCTTAACTAATTATACAAAAATCTAGAAAACACAAATGAACCCATTTTAGAAAGGTTAAATAGAGAAGAATTTAATAAAATTAATTTCATTAAGTTTTAAATAGTGAACAAAACTTAATTAGGGTTTGAATGTTTCCTTAATTAGCTTAATTAAGCTATATTCACTTTGGTAATTAATCCCAATTTAAGTGTATTGATTTCTTAGGATGTCCTCTGCCTATCACATTTTTTCTTGGGATTTATTGGCTAAGTGATTAGGGGAATTTGAAATCTCAAGCTTAATCACCCTCCTTAATCAAATTAACCCTAATTAAAATTATTAAATATTAGAATTTCAATTATTAACAATAATTAGTTACTATTGATTGAGGGGGTAAATGATTTGCCAAATTATCTCTCCATGGAGGGTTTAATTAATTCAATATTTAATTAAGAGATTTATAAAACAATCATTAACAAATATTAATTAAACTGAAATGGTGATCACTTTAGATGATTAACATTCAATTTGAGGGCTCCTCTTTATTTGTTCAATAACATAAGGATCCTTAAGAAAATTATGATTAACCCATGGATGTGAGAATATCATAAAAGTACTTAATTAACTTCCTTAATCTAATTAATGCTTAAGTATAAGCCTATTGCATTAGGTCCTTTAAGGGCATTGTAATTTTAATTTCTCATGTTCATATCATTTGAGGCTCATGAATAAGTGTTTAATTAAATTAAAGAAATATAGGAAAGGGTAATTAAATGAATTGCTTAATGATCCAAACTTAATTAATTCATAAAATTCATTTAATTACTCTTCTCTAAACATACTAAATCATCAACATGGGATGGGGTAAAAATAACTAAAGATTCCTCTTCTTTAATTTTAATTAAGATTAAAAAAATCAAATTTAATAAAAAGCTTTGGTTTTGTTTAAATAATTTTATTTAATATGATTATTCATAAGAATTAATATAATTGACTGAATTATGTGAAAATGTTTAGTTATTCCTTTTCAGTCACCATAAATATTGTATGCCATGTGATATCATTCATTCATATTTTCAAAATCAAATGATAAAATGAAGTTTACTTATGCAAAATTGCATGTGTTGGCTTAAGCTTATTATATGTGTGGCTATTATCACTAATAAATTTCAAAATTATTTCCTTAAAATTATAAATTGATAATGAAAACTTGCAGTGATTTTAGCTATGAATATATATATATATATATATATATATATATATATATATATGATTTGCATGTGTTTATAGCTTAAGCATGTGAAGGTAATGCTTTCTTTTCTATATTCATGTATGGGTTTACATATGTTTGAAGGATAATAAGTATATAGTGTGGACATCTTGGGAATACAAGGCTTTAAGTAGCCCCAAGGAGGTCATTTGATTATCTCACTTCCCTGGTTAACAAAGGCACATACTTATTTAATTTCATTCCTATGTACATTTGTACTAGAATTTGGATAGAGCTTTACTTTGTATGTGTAAATAATTCAAGCAAAAATACTCTTGCATGAGTTTCATTCTTATAGTTGTGTATACACTCATATGTATTAAAGATAACAAGTATATAGTTTGGACATCTCAAGAATATGAGGCTTTAAGTAGCCCCAAGGAGGTCATTTGATTATCTCACTTCCCTGGTAAACAAAGGCATGTGCTTATTTAATTTCATTCCTATGTACATTTGCACTAAAATTTGGATAGAACTTTACTTTGTAGGTGTAAACATTTCAAATAAAAATATAATCTCTTGCATGAGTTTCATTCTTATAATTGTATATACATTCGTATGTATTCAAGATAACAAGTATATAGTATGGACATCCCAGGAATATGGGGCTTTAAGTAGCCCCAAAGAGGTTATTTGATTATCTCACTTCCCTGGTTTAAATAATGGCATGTACTTGCTTACATCTTTTATACATGTGTATGTGTACTTGATTAAGAAATGATAGTCTCCTTTTCTACTAAAAATATATGCATTAATAATTATTTAAGTGTGCCATAATATATTGCATGTATTGGTATACTAAGTGTTAAACCATATGCATGTCATGGGTGATAAAAAGGAATAGTGAAACATGTTTTATGTGGTGGTAATTCAACCACATTTACCTTAAGATGCCTTTCATGTTGAATAGGATTCTTTAAGATTAACCTAAACTTAGGACTAATAAAACATTTAATAAATCATTCACTAAAAAAAACTAAATCATAAAATGTGCTCTTAGAAGATAACTTAAGGTAGTGATAGAGGAGGTTAAGCCTCCTTATTCTCTATACAACACTTAGATGGTAAGTGTAAATAAAATAAAATAAAATAAAATCCAAATTAAAATTTGCAAATCTTTAAACAACTTATAATAAAGCCATCCATCATGTTAAATTAAACATTCTAAACCTTAGATAATCATAATTCTAAAGCCTAGTTAAGACTTGACACATCAAACCTTAGCGAAATTCTAAGTCACTACTTCTAGCTTTAAGTTAGGACGGTGTATATTGTGATGTTATATTTTATTTTATGATGTAATATTTTTGACTGGATGCTAGGATTATTTATGTGTAGACTGGATGTTAGAGCGATCGTAGCCTAATGATATTTTCTACAAGGGATTGTGGTAAAGAGGGCGTCTATATTAATAAGTATAAATGTTTTGCTTGCAAGTTGCTTATTCCCTAAGCATAATCTACATTAGGATAGATGAGCTTGATTACCCATGTGTAGGGTGTTAAGTCCAAATTATGAAATATAACTTCTTGGGATGTATGTATGTTTAGCTAACATATATTTTATAGGTGCAGTTAGATTTACTTTTTCATAAAATATAATTTTTTAATAAGAATAAGAATTAGGATTAGTGCTATGGGGTTTTAGATGAGCAGTGGCTAGAATGCATAGTCCTAGGGAGCCCTATGATTCATTGAAGCAAATCAAATCAAAAGGTGAAAGATGAAAAAAAGGAGAAACAAAGAATGAAGACCCCCATAACATCTAATTTAATCAAATTATAATTTTTATTTTATAATCTAAGTTGTATATGGGTAGAGCTCGACTACCCAATCTTTTCGCTTTTTTGGGTTGTACGGCGGTACCTGGCTGCACCGGCCCTTCATTCTTTCACGGTAGTCTATAAAAATGATTGTTGTTTTGTTTAGATTGCCCAATATAACAACATGATTTTCATAATTTGTTCAGATTGATATTTGAATGTGTAGCTTGGATGCGGTAGGCTCTTATGATAAAATTAATTTTTCTACTCCATTAATAACTCATAATTAAATTCTAAAAACAACTTTCAATCTCACTTTAAAGCTTAGGCTATAATCAAGATAATTAAAAGATTTAATAGTCTCTTAGCTGAATGTTGTATACTTAACAACATGCATATCATATTATACCTCTCTTGCAAAATGAGGGCCTCCATTCTTGCACTTTAGGGACTGCATGACCTATGAGAGCACCCCCTTATGGTAGAAACTCACCCTATTTCTTTCTTAATTTGACCAAATAATCAAATTTCATCATGCATTTAGGTATAAAATATCTTAAGCCTTTGTCCAAAAATATTGTGTCAAAAATAATATAAAATTTGAAAAGATTTTGCATTTAGATTAAGTCATATGCTTATGCTAAACATGATCTAGCTCCTAGGAAGTGAGTTTAGGACTCTAGTCTCTTTCAAAATTAAATAACAACTTAAACCATCTTATAATTACATAAGGTTAAAGAGTAGGAGGTGTTAACTGGCGGCCACTCCAGGCAGTTGTAAGCCATGTTGACCTCATTTTAGGATGAGCTCTCAACCCCTCCATCTTAGACATAGGACTTCTCTTAAGCTTTAAGAGTTTCTCAGTCTTAAGACACATCTAGTGATTAGGTGGACACTCAACCTAGCCTTAGAGACTTATAAGAGTTAGCCATAGGAATAGGTCATGCCTTAGGGGTGTTATGAAATTTTCCTACCCTTAGCTTAAACCATTCCTCACTTTCCTTCCTCTAAGTCAAGCTCCAATTCAATATTAATTGATTTTTTTCTAAACTCAAATCAAATCCATGATTGAAATCTATGATTGAAACCCATGATCAAAATCCATCAAAAATTTCTAAGTTCGAATTTTGCCTAAGTCCTTAATCTTGCCTTTAAGGACTTAACCAAAATCATGATCAAAACCAATTCAAATCTTTGAGATTTTCTCATAATCCATTTATATTTTTATTTATATTCACATATATAAATGAAGTATAAATTCAAACCAATCAAATCAAACTCAAAATTCCAAATCAATTCATAAAATTTTTCTAAGTCATTAATTCTCCATTAATGGACTTAGCCTAAATCTTGATCAAACCATCTCAAACTCATGGGATTTTCTCAAAACTCATTTATATTCTCATTTATATTCACATATATAAATGAAATATAAATATAAATTAATCAAATCTAAGATAAAAATTAAATCTCTAATTTAAAATCCTTCTTAAGTCATTAATTCTCCACTAATGGACTTAGCCTAAATCTTGATCAAACCATCTCAAACTCATGGGATTTTCTCAAAACTCATTTATATTCACATATATAAATGAAATATAAATATAAATCAATCAAATCAAATGCAAAAATTAAATTCCCAATTTAAAATCTTCTTAAGTCCTTAATTTTCCATTAATGGACAGCCTAAATCATCATCAAATTAATTCAAATTCATGAGATTTTCTCATAACTCATTTATATCCTCATTTATATTCACATATATAAATGAAATATAAATATAAATCAATCAAACTAAATTCAAAAATTTAAATCCTTACTCAAATTTTCCTAAGTCCTTTAAATCCCTCTTAATGGACTTAGCCCAAATCATGTTTAAACCACTTAAAATCCTTAAAATTTTCTCATGATCAATTTATATTCTCATTTATATTCACATATATAAATGAAATATAAATTCAAACAATCAAAACCTATTCCAAAAATCAAACCCAAATCAACTCAAAATCCAACCTAAGCCTTTCAAGTCAAAATCTTGAACTTAACCAAATCAATTTCAAATCAAGCCAAACTCTTGATTTTCTCTCTTGATTTAATCAACCCTACAATCATGAGAACTCCAATCACGCAATCAAAACCTAAGTCCAAAATCAAAGCCAATACCCTTTCATATTCTTCCTTTGAATATGAAATTATCAAATGGATCAAAATCCATTTGAATTCAAAACACTTGTAAATAGATTTATATTTCAATCATAAGTCCATATACAAGATCAATCAAGTTCAAATCAAGCTTTGACCAAGCCATTTGACCCACTTAGGCTCCCTTAACCCAAAGTGACCTAAAGTACCCTTATGAGCCAAATTTTAGTCCAAACCAAATTGGATTGAACCAAACTCATCTATGCCTCTCATCATGATCAACAATCATCATGGGATGATCAATCAATCAAATTGGGTCAAACCAAGTCAAACCTAAGGGTTGACCAAGTCAACACTTAACCCAAAATGAAACCTAACTTAGCCAAATTTCACCATAGACCAAATTGATTGAAACCATTGATCTAAGTTCACTCATGACTTATGTTTGAACTTGACCAAACCAACATTTGAGCCTAACCTAGCCCAATTGGCCAGTTGACCCATTTTGACCTAAAGGGTCAAAATGTGTCAAAACTTGATCTAAGCCAAATTGATTGAAACTAATGAGTCATGTTCATTCCAAACTACTTGTTGAACTTAACCAAAGCCTTAATTGGCCAACTAGATCTAACCTAGCCCAATTGACCTTTGACCCAACATGACCTAAATGGGTCATGTTGAGCCAAATTTGAACATAAAAAAAATTGATTGGAAACAAAGATACCAATCCACTCCATATGACTAACCTAACCTAAACCAACCCTTGACCTACTCCAAATAGGTCAAATGGGTCAAATAAGTCAACTTGACCCATTTGACCTAAATGAAGTCATATGAGCCAAATTCAAAACTATACCAAATTGAATCATACAAAAGCCACCAAAACATTTCAAATGGTCATATGAACTTGACCCAACCCTTGGTTTGACCTGATTTGACCTATTGGTCAACTTGACCCAGGTTGACCCATTTTGATCTAAATGGGTCAACATGAGCCAAACCCTATCAAATGAATTCCAAATCTCATGAAACTTGGCCAAACCTAGTTTCTCCACATACTCAACATGTCCAAAGTGAAAAATCAACAAAATGAGCATTCTATGCCTAGGCCATAGAATAAATTTTGGCTCAATCTATGGGTAATTTGGTCATAACCTCTTCACATTAACTTGAGGCTTTCTTAAAATCTCAAGGGGACCTAGTGAAGAGTGGTGCACCCAATTGGTTTGGGTCAGTCTAATTGGCCCCTAGACCAAACCCAACCCTGTGAGTCAAAATTCAAAATTCAAAACCCATCTCCGACTCAAATTCAAGCACATGGGAGGTTGGCAATCCGCTCTTTGCCTAAAATTGACCATGTGCACACTCTTAACTGATCAAACTACCACTGCCAAAGCTCAATTGGATCAAAATGGTACGAGGATGGATGGCCGTCTGATCCTTTAATGGGGAGATATACTCACCCTAATTCACTTCAATTCTAGCTTCCCCTCTGCCGATTGAAGCTAAGGAACTCAGAGCAAGCCTTAGAGAGTATTCCTAAGCTTCTTAGAGAGGATTTGAAAACTCCATTTCTCAATTTTCAGAGTTTGAAAATATGGGAGTCCATTGAAGAGCTAACTTCCTCTTCACTCAATTTCCATCCAATTGCTCTTGCATACTTCATCAAAGAGCTAAGTTGAGTGAACCCAAGCTTCCTTTGGAGTTCCCACAGTAAGGAAGAGCTGAATTGGATCAAGGACGCAAGCTAGCTAAGGAGGAGGTGGTCCATATACCAATCCACTCAACCTCAAGTGCTCAAAACTTTAGCAAGGCTTCGTCTCAACCAGGCGAAGCTTCTCCAAGGGAATCGTGCGTCGGTGATCATCTCCAATCAGGTATGGGATTTTTTGACCATTAAACTCAATGAGGTGGGGAGCTTTGTGAAAGAAATTTTAATCCCATGGATTTTTTACCGTTGGGTTTACTGCACTTTAACTTTAGATGGTGTGGGTCAAATTTGGTTTGAATTTGAGCTCAATCGAGCTCGAATCTTCCCCTTGATCATGGACGATCTCTATTGGTCAAGGGGAAGAACTTGGAAGATTTGAGCCGTCCATTCACGCATTTTGGATGGACGACCGAGATAATTCCCCATGTTTATATATCTGTTATCTATTTTTAAATCACGGGAAAATCTCTAGCCATCTGATCTTTGATTAGACGCTAGAGATCAAACCGCGTGCGCCACAAGCCGCCTTTGGGGATTTGACATTTAAGTAAATCTCTCATAGTTTGACGCATGTAAAGCACATTGACCGTCGCCACCACGCGTCGCATCGTGAGCCAGAGGATTAGTTAGGGTTAGTTAAAATTCCTTAATTAATTTCTATTAATTTAGGGATCTTCCAAAATTTGTAACTCCCTCTAGAAAATTTTTAAAAAATATGAAATAAAATCCTATAAATAGATAATTCAACCTAGAATATATTAAAATTAATTTCAATGGGTTTTGAGTTATGATTTTCTCTGATTTTGGGTTTTCTTGGAAACTTCATTTTGCTAATTACTTTTTAATTAAGTATCTGATTAATCCCAAATTTCTTAGGTTTGTTTTAGGGGATGACTTCTACCTCCCTAATTTTCTTGAGATTTATTGAAGGCTTCATTAGAAGAATTGCATATGGATTTCTTAATTACCCTCCATATATAATTAAGAATAATTAGGGTATGATTAGTGGTTTTAATCCATGATTAGGGTTGAATAAGGTAAGATCCAGTAAGTAGGAGATTTATGGAATATTTTTGGGGCATTTCTCTTAAGATATTCCCTAAACCCCCTTTTCTCTCCTTAATCTCCTCTTAATTATAGATTAATTCATTAATTATCCCCTTAATTAATTTCTAAAAATTCTAAAAAAGTTTTCAAAACTTAATTAATCTACTTTGGGTAGATGCTTAGGTGTTTAATAGCCTAAGTTCAATTAAGGAAATCAAAACCCAATTCATATGTATGAAAAGGTGTTTTGAAATTACTTAAGCTAAACCTTAACTTAATTAACTTTTATGAGCCAAATTGCATTAGGCCTTATTCTTATTAGGTGCATTACAAATTTCTTGTGAGTTTTTTATGTCATCTCATTGGCTCATAATTATTTGGTTAATTATTCCAAGGTGGTGTAGGTAAGGGTTAATTAAGTTACTTAATTAATACCTTAACCTAACTAATGCATAAAAATGGATCTAATTATCTAAAAATTAAATAAAAATATCAAACACATGTGGGAATGGGTTAGGAACAACAAACTCATATTGCCTTTTCAAAATTAAATCAACTCCAAACTAAACAAAGATCACTTTGAATTTACTTTGATTTATTTTAAACTTTCTTATTCTACAAGAATGTCTTTAGGATTTAAATGAAATGAACTTGTTTACATGCTTTCATTTCTTTAAATCTTTCCCCAACATGTTAAATTTATTTGTCATTTGGTTTCATGCATTCATATTTTTCAAATTCAAGTTCAAAAATGAAATTGTTTACTTTATATCAGATTTGCATGTGTTGGATAAAGTAGAAATATGAGTGGCTATTATCACTACTAAATTCAAATTATTTTCAAAACATATAAATAAAATATCAAATCTGAAAGTATGATACTTATACTTTAATTATGAGTTTACATGTGGAAGATTATAAAGGTATGCTTAGCATAGGTTTCCTTGCTTTCTTATTTTAGTATAATTTTGAATAGGAATTTGGTGAGGCGTATGGTTCATTTGAAAAGAACCTAACACTCATTTAATTCCATAGCCTATTCATCTCTATGCTACCTCTTAAGGAGGGTTACCTATAGTAGCATACATAAATTGCATAAATAAAATGAATCTATTAATACAACTTTTGCATTCTTCTATTCCATTTCATTTTTTTATACACATGTTTGTATTTAAGAAAAGTGATATATTAGTCTGGACAACCCCAATGTTGTGAGGCTTTAAGTAGCCCTAAGTAGGTCTTGTTTCTTACACCTCTGAATAATGGCGCTGCACTCACTTATGCCTTTCTTACTTTCATGTGTGTATGTGAAAATTTGGATAAGGAAACCCCTTTCTACTTAAGAAAAATCATGCATATTCAACTTATAAATTTCATTAAATGAATTACTTAGCATGCATCATAAAGTGTGTTAAATACTCTCATTTGTATGTATAGATATGCTTAGGGTCCATCCATATGCATGTTATATATATATATATATATATATATATATATATATTGGGAAAGAAATGAAGTAGTTTATGTTATGTGAATTTTGGTTCATTTTATTTAATCTTAAAATGCCTTTCTTTTTAAATATGTTTATCTAGAGTTCATTTAAACTTAGGATTAATTAAAAGATTTAATCAAAACATTCACCTAAATAAAACTAAAATGTGAATTTACTTAAGTTAAGGGAGGAAAGAGAAGTCTCCTTCTCTTTCTTTCTCTTTATAACATAGTAATTAATTGTAGGATCCACTTAAACTAAATCAAAACATGAAATAAAATCAACCTAAAATAACTAAACAACTTAAATGAAATCCTCCTCTAATTTCAACATGTTCTTCACACTTAGAAAATTTGAACCTAAAGCCATAGCTAAGCATACAACACAAACCTTCAAATCACACACACACATTCACTTCTTTAGGTTAGGTTGGTGCATGGTTTGATATTTTATTTTATTATGATATATATTTTAGACTGGCTGTTAGGGTGTATGCTCATAGAATAAATGGTACGATGCTCTTAGTCTAATTATTCTTTTATGCAGGGGATTGTGCCTAAGAGGTGCTATTATAAATGAAAATATAAATGCTTTTGCTTGTAGGGGTTTCATACCCCTAAGCGTAATCCAATAGGCTAGGTGGACTTAGTCACCCATGTGTGGGGTGATAAGTCCAATATACATGCTTGGGATTTGTTTGGTTTGTTTTAACTAACCTTTATTTTATAGGTGTTAGTTAGATTTCCACTTTTCCTTTTTATGTAAATTTGTGCAATTAGGATTTTGAAATGATTGTTATGGGGATTAGGATGAGCATTAATCATAAGATCCCATCTTATGTACCATGTGAAGCCTTGGTGCATCCACCTTCCAACCATACAAAAGAAGGAACCAAAGAAGAAAAGAAGAAAAGAAGAAGAAAGAAAAAAAGAAGAAAGAAGAAATAAAGCTTGATGTCCCCCATAACAATAAATTTCTTACTTAATTGTAATTTAATTCATTTATAATCTGGGTTATATAAGGGTAGAGTTCGGCTACCCATATTTGATATTTTTAGGTTTGTGCGATGGTGCCTGACCACAACGACCTTTTATTCTTTTGCGATTAGCTTTATAAATTGGTTGATGATTTGTTTAAATTTTTGAATTAAGTGGCATGCTTTTTCTAGTTTCTTCCTTGCTTTATGTATGGCTAGGATGTGGATTAGGCTCTTTAAGGAAAAAGAAATCTTTTACCCAATTTGACAATTCAAAATAAAAATTAAACAACTCATAACCTCACCTAAAGCTTAGGTTTAAAATCAAGATAAAAGAATTAGCAACCCCTTAGCTGGATGAGCATTTATTTACTAATACATTGCACAAATGCATCTTATTTCACTCTTTATTGGAGGGCTTCCACCTTTGTGAGAGAAACTTGGTTTGACCTTTGAGAACCATGGTGAAAACTCACCTCCTCCCTTCTCACTGATTTTGGCCAATAACCTTCTTTCTCATGCATTAGTCATATGAATCCTATTAGCCTGAGTCAAAATAATTGTCCAAAATAAAAATAAAATGAAATTTGAATTGCATTAGATTTAGGTCATTTGAAGCATGTCCCTTTGCATGATCTAATCTCTTTTGAGAGTGAGTTTAAGGACTTAGTCTCTTTCTAAATAAATAATAACCTAGCTATCTTACATAAGCATAATGACTTGCCTACATGTATTTAAATTTGTAGGAGGAGTTAGTTGGTGGCCACCCCCAGGCGGTTGTAAGTCCAAGTTGTCAGGTGATTTATTTGCTATTGTGGAGGCAAACCAGTTACCCATTTTTGCCTTAGATTTAGGTTGTGCTTTCGGCCCTCACCAAAGCTCTCTAGATTTAGGTTTTGAGGTTGCTTCTCCTCTTTGCGGGCCATAAGCATAATTTCTCACTTCTTAGACATTTCCTTAATCTTGTGTTAAGGAATCATAAGTCCTAAATTTTTATTAAAAAATTCAACTCAAACAAACTAAATCAATTTCAAAAATGTAAAGCCCAACCGTAGGATAGTTTGAGATACTTACTAGATTTCCTAGCATTATGGGCATCTCCTACTTATCTTCCATTTTGGCTTCGATAATAACTCCCACTTTTGATCAATCTCATTTGATCTTTTAAAAATAAACCAATCGATTGATAGTCCTTCCTATTGAAATCTTTAAAGATGATAATCATTTACCTTAATCGAGAGTTTTTCTAAGGAATCCCCATTAGAGAATGCTATGAGGGCTTGCCTGTAGGAAACCGATTTAAAATAAACTATGCTTTACTTTTCCATATAAAGTAAGGGAAGAATCTCTGGTACATTTGCAAACTCATCATCCTTAGGAGTCCTTATTGATGTGATTAAGTCCATTAAGGGTAGTGACTTCTGTCTTCTGAGATAGTACACTATTTCTTTGATGACGTACTCAATCACCTGAATAAGTACATCTGCAGATCTACGTGGTGTCTTAAAAAGATGAATTTATATAAAGTTGCCTCTTTCATTTCTCCCAACAGATTTGAAAGGTGACTCCTATAGATATTTTTTACCATAGATTTTTCTGGCGACTCCGTTGGGGATGGTTCCTCTCTCCATCTTTGGTAAATGATCATTATCTTTGAGTATCGATAGTGGATTTGTACTTTGGTATAAGTCCAAGACTATCCTTCTTTCCTTTAGCACTTAGCCCATTTCATTCTCGAGTTGAGTTAGCCAACATCTTTAGGTTTTAAGACTTCATCCCTTGTTGGTCTTAAAACTCCCATTGGGTTCTCCAATGGGTAAAATGGAAAGATCTAAAATAAAAAGAAAACTTTTTTTAAAGACTTCCTCCTTATCATTTTCATGATAAGGAAAGGTTCATTCTAAAATAATAAAGATGAAATAAATCTTCCATAAAGACTTTGCTTTTTAAAAGCACCTTTACAAAAATGCACTTAATAAAATATTTTCCCCAAAATTTTGTTACCCTCATTTAACAATTCCATTAATTATTACATGTAGGGATTTTCAAAAATAAAACTAACAACATTTTCAAAAGCATAAATGAACATCTTCTTTCAATTCACTTTGATGAAGTTTCATTTTCAAAATAAAATGAATAATCATCTGTTGACCTTCACATATGGTTCACAAGTCAAATGAATTATAAAAGTTAAAATAAATATTAACAAGAGGGACATCACATGAATCGGGTTTATAACCCTCCTAATCATGACCGAAATTAATCAAACTCTCTTCAATTTGAAAATTTGACTTCGTGATGTGTCAAAAATATTAAAATTAATTAAATGAAAAATATCAAATCGATTAATAGTTGATCAAATAATCAAATTCAATTTTTAATGAAATTACACATATATCAAAGTCAGGAAGTCCTGATGATGTTTGAATGACCTCTGTTTGCAAAATTGATTGAGCCATTATTACCAAAATGTCAAAACCTATCAAACGATGCCTTCTGCAGTCAATTCGGCAAAGTCTACGTGAACGTCGTGCGATTTGAATGTGATGCACAATTCAAGCTCAATTTGACTTTGACCGTCGCCGATGTTGTCTAAACGACCTTCGATCATGAAATCGATCATGCCGTTGTGTTCGACACATTGGAAATATCTAAAATCGACACCCATATTGCTAGGGTTTATTGTACGAAATAAATTCATAAAATATTGATGTGAAATTACGTTAATTTGTAATTATGAAGAGAAAATGTCTGCTTGATCTCTTAATCCCCTAATCCTTATCCTGATTCAAGCCACCCAAGCCCATTAATCAAGTCGGCCGCCCATTTAACTCTATTTTCTACCATTTGGGAATCCAATCAAAATCTGTGGTGTAATTTAGATTCTGTATCGAACACTGCCTCTCCCTCATTCCATATGCGACTCCTCCGAACTCCCTTCTCTCCTGCGGCTCCCCTCTCTCGGTTCTTCCCTTCTCTCGTGCGATCTCCTACCTCCCACCTTCCGATCAGCTCATGAAACTTAGAATCGAGGCTCTTCTCCAAGCCGCCTGTCCCTCTCTTGCTCCCTTCTTTGTCGTCCATCCCTCTAGTGAGCCCTAACTGAACCCGAGTGCAGGGTAATCAAGCCCTAGCTAGCTGAAACCTCTCTCCTTCTTTCCTCTTAGCATTCTAAATGTTCTATTCATTTCTCTTTAACCCTAAGCTTATTTTCATGAGTTTGAGTTCTCTTGAAAGTTAGGGTTTGGTAAATCTACCTTATTCTATGCTTAAGATGATATTAGGGTTTTGATCTTGAGATTTGGGATGGTGTATGGCCCAAATCCCATGTTGTGTGTTGTTCTCTATGTATTTCATTTTTTTTATCTTTCTTAACCTGATTTTTATGGGAAAAATGATATATACTATGCCTCTTTCACATGTTAAGATGAAATCTAAAATCTGAAATAAAGTTTTGAGAGGTTATATAGCTTAAATGCTAAGTTACATGCAAGGTTTCCTATCTTTTATGTTCTAATTTTTGTTGTTTGGAGGAGTAAATACTTGTGAAATTTTCTTATGTGCTCAAATTGAAATATGAAAGTGTGAAGGAAAGGTTTAGGGTGTTGTGTGGTTCAAATCCTGAATTATTAGCAAATTTTCCTCTCTTTTATGTTCCATTTTCTTGCTGTGTGGAGGAGTAAATACTTGTGAAATTTTCCTATGTGTTTAAATTAAAATCTGAAAGTGTGAAGAAAAGGTTTAGGGTGTTCCGTGGTTCAAATCCTAAACTATTAGCAAGTTTTCCTCTCTTTTATGTTCCAGTTTCTTGCTGTTTGGAGGAGTAAATACTTGTGAAATTTTCCTATGTGCTCAAATTGAAACCTAAAAGTGTGAAGGAAAGGTTTAGGGTGTTATGTGGTTCAAATCCTAAACTATTAGCGAGTTTTCCTCTCTTTTATATTCCAGTTTCTTGCTGTTTGAAAGAGTAAATACTTATGAAATTTTCTTATGTTCTTAAGATGAAATCTGAAGTGTGAAGGAAGGGTTTGGGGTGTTGTGTGGTTCAAGTCCTAAATTATGTGAAAGCACATTCCTCTTTTATGCTTGATGGCTTATTATTTGTGATGCTTCAAATGCAATATCATATGTCATGCACGTATAAATGCAAGTTAAGAAATATACTGTGATAAGTACCCGTTCACATTATTCCAATGCGGCAGGGAAACTTGTGATAAATACCTGTTCACATTTCTCCAATGTGGCAGGGAAATATGTTGCTATAAGTACCCGTTCACATTGCTCCAATGTGGTGGGGAAACTTGTGATAAGTACATATTCACATTATTACAACATGGCAAAGAAATCTATTGCTATAAGTACCTGTTCACGTTTCTCTAACATGGTAGGGAAACATGTTATGACATAAGTACTTGCTTACATTATTCCAACGTGGTAAGGAAATGCTATGCTGTTCTAACCCATGCACGCCTTTCTTGGAATCATGGGAAAATAAACTTTCAGCCACGGTGTCTCACGACACCTACTATGCATACCTTTCTTGGCATGGTGGAAAATCTAGTCCCAGTAGCCCCATATCTGACGTCGGAGGTCAAAATTTTGGTAAATAAAAATGTGTAAAATTCTTAAGTGCTTGAAAAGGAAGGTATGTGCATATGTTTATTCATGCTTTGCCTAAGTTGTGATTATGCTATATGAATGGGTGAGAAATAGAAATATGACACCAAATACATGGTATGATTTAAACTTTAATTATTGTCAAGTATGTCTTTATATACTACATGACTGAGTTGTTTGAAAATAAGACATCTTAAGAGAAACAGAAATAAAAGCCTTCTCTTAGACATATGTTCTTGTCATGTGACATTAGAAGGAAATGACAAAGAAAGTTAAGGATCTCCTTACGTGCATGCGTATGTCATATGATATTAGGAGAAAATGACAAAGAAAAAAAAGTTAATCTTCCCTTACATGCAAGTTCATGGTAAATAATATTATAAGCTTGTTCTTATCAAGGCATATCAAATTACTTAGGCAGAGAAAAAGCAATCATGTCATAGTCATATGCTTAGTGATAAAGCAAGATGGGCTTTTAAAAGGCTATTTTAAATAAATTCCAGCCCCTTTTTTGTTTATTGATTGGTCACATAAAAATGGCATTTTACCTAAGAAATATTCATGTCACACCCATAGTTAAATGTCAAACTTATATCTTGCATGACTGGCTTTATACTTACACAAATGGGCTTCTAAAATGCCACTTTAAATAAATTCTAACCTTCTCTTGTTTGTTGATTCATCATTTAAAAATGACATTCTTTCATGCTACACCCATAAATAAGTGTCAAACTTATGTCTTATATGGATAGCCTTATATTTGAGTCAAGGGCTTTTAAAATGCCACCTTGAATGCAATTTTAAACCCCTTTTAGTTGGCTGATTGATAACATTCAAATTGCATTCTACCTCATAAACATTCATATTACATTCTTAAGCAAGTGCTAAATTTATAGCTTGCGTTCATGTGAAAGTAGGACATGATCCTCCAAAATTACTTGTTGTATATATGAAGTCCTAATGATTTTCATGTAAAAGAATGAGAGGATAAAAAATGGGAAGTAAGTGGGTAGCTTCATTAACATAAGTATCACTCTTTCTAAGTATCACTCTTTCCTTTCTATGAGTACACGAAAGGTATTATTAAATATAAAGCTCTCTTTCAAATTCGAAAAGGCATCGAATGGAAATCTATATACATGCTTATATTTGAATTAACCTTCAATCATCCAAATCCTAGAACACATAATGGGATTTGATCGTGGTGTGCAAATTTATACAACATCCTTATATATATATATATATTTATACGACATCCTTAATCCTCCAATTTCTCTTAAAGCAGATATTGCACTCGATGCTTAGTGAATGCTTTAAAAGGTTAATATTTTCCTGTCTCTTTTGAGTAGATGTAGGCTTAACCATCTAGAACAGATGTTTGTTCGGTCAGCATTTGGGAATGTTAAATACCAAAAAGAGCAGATACATGTTTGATAAAAAATAGATAATTACTTATTTCATAGCTTGTATTAAAAGTGACATGTTATATTAAACATAAATATTTCAACTTTGACATTCATATGTCCATACAATATTTTAAAAGAACATATGCTCATATGTATATTGAAATGTCTATTAGATTAAACATTGAGGGGAAATATATTTCCCAAATGTGACATAAACAAATGAATAGATGCTATGCTTCCCGGTTTGGTCTTAGGACCACATCCGAGTTAACAAAACTCAAAAAATCAAAACCTATGATTTGAAATCTAAACTTCAACTTAGACATCTTAATGTCCATGCAATTTTTAAAGAATAGATATTCATGTGCATGTTGAAGTGTTCGCTAAGTCAAATATAAAGGAACATATGATATGTTTCTCAGTTTGGTTTTAGGACTGGGTCCGGGTTAACAAAACCTAAAAATGCCATATCAAAAAAAAAAAAAACCAAACTTACAAATTGACACCTACATTTTAACCTTGACATTTATGTGTCTATACAAAAAAAATAGATACTCGTATGTGTGTTGAAATATTCAGACATTTAGGAACATATGCAAGTTAGATATAAAGCAAAAGAACAGGTACTACACTTCCCGATTTGGTCTTAGGACCGGGTCCAGATTAACAAAACCTAAAAATTTAATATTATAAGAATTTCAAGCTAATAATATTTGAGAAGCTAATTCTATCATATAATTATAAGATATGAATCAATTGACATAGCTTCTGAAGTTCAAGCCCTCAAGAAGAAAAGTCCCAAGCCCGATCCTCTATGTTCAAGTTAGAGTTGATAAGATTTGAAGGATTATACTTCTAGAGATAATGAATTTAGACCCGATCCTCTGTAAAAAATAGGCAGAGTAGACAAGGTCTATTAATTGATATTAATCCTATGATTGAGAAAGTTAATTATTATTAAAATTCAAATAATAGTTATCATATATTCAAATCTAAATCAATCATAAAATGATCAAAAATTTAAATAAAAATAAAATAAAATATAAATGAATGAAATTAATTATTTAAATTAAAACTAAAAAAATCAATCCACCCCTCCGCCATTGTTTATCTCGGGGTGACAAATTAAGAAAAATTTTGCTCACAAAGAGCCAATGTTGAATCAAATCCATAACTATTTTCACACTCAAATAATCTTAAGCCCGTAAGGACGTGGCCCGTGTCCTCTGTCCGTGGCACACAAAATGACACCACATAAATGGCGTTACCGAGCCAGGTGGTTGTGATATGGAACCACTAAATTACGATCCGCGTATGTTCCCAACGACTTTTCTCTTTGAGCTGTGAAATATAGAATGTATTTGGTTGGAAAAAAAGGTCTATGTTAACTAAGGTTGACTTATATTTATCCCCTTAGACAAAATCCACCCCAGGTCTATAAGGACACTTTAGACGACATAACCCATGTGTTGCTGACAAGGATCCTTCGATCAGGTTGGGTCGACTACCTCCTCTGATTAAGCGGACCAGGGACCGCGATAACCTGGGATGACGTAACCATGGGATCTAGATCAGGCACATCATCGTTCCCCCCACCAAAATTTTTAAATTAAAATAATAGATTTCATAAATCTAAAACTTCACTCACTGCTATTATATATTCGTTATTTAACGATTCATTGACTAGCCTTAATCGAAAGTGCTCTCTCAGTATTAAGAGGGGTAGTTAACTATAGGGGCTTGCGCTTATAGGAAACCTAGAACTTGATATAAAAAGTCCTCACCAAAATGAGGATGAAATCTCTGAGTAGTGTCTTATCTATTATTCATCTGGCTTCTGAAATTTTCATCGACATAAAATACAACTCTTTTCATTCCAAAAGAGGTCGGTGGCAAATTTTTGGATCCTATAGATTTTTGTCAACTCCGCTGGGGATAGGTTTCTCTTTCCATCTTTGGCTAGTCAAATATAAGTTATAATTGCAGTGGAGTATAAAAAAAAAGAAATAACAAATGAAAAAAAATATTGGAAATGATAAGTCAAAAGAGAAAACTTCAAAGCTTTCTAAATAAAGTCTTAAGTCATTTGAGATTTTATTTAGTGCATGTGCTTAGTATGTTTGTCTTTTCGTACCCATATTTTTGGAAGAAAGGTGATAGTGTAGCTATTTTCAATTGCTAATCTTTACCTTTGAACCTCCAGAATGGCTCTCCAGAACACATATGTTACTATCACTCTTGGAGATGGCACCAACATCTGCTTAGCAAACATCATCATCAGTGCTATAAGTACTGGGGCTACCATCCAATTTAGTAGCATTGATTTTCCATCCATCTTATTCAAGAGCAAGTTGCTAGGCCTCAACCTGCTGAAGTGTATACTCATCCTGCACACCATGTGCAACAATTTTTAAAGAGGCCCATTGAAGTCGTGACCCCTACTGTTGTTGGGGCACCTCAAAAGAAACTTTCAATCTTTGAGAGGCTCGATCGCTCAGAGACCCCAATCATGCAGAGGATTGTTATTGAAGGACTGTCTCCTTAGTCCCTCAAAATAACACAATCTTACCAGCTGCACCCTTTGCCCCAGGGAGACATGATGCTGAAGCTTCTTCATCTGAAAGTAAGCTTAGCCAAAGGCAAAGAAGAAAAGAGGTGAGTCAATGGTTGCGCCAGCCTACCAATTATGGAACCAACAGTGAGTGTTCCTACCTACAATCTGTTTGACAATCTTAAGTGGGTAAAATAGAATAGCTCTACTGGTCAAATCAAGTAGTCCTTACGGACGACGGCGTCGCTCCGACCTCTTGTGAAAACGAAATGCACAAGTGCATCAGGTTCTCCAAGTTGCTAAGGAGAGAGGACTGATGAAAAGAAGATATCTAGGTCTTGTTATCAAGGATGCTAAGGTTGCTCCTCCAGGGAGACCTCATCACATAATTTTGATAGGACGCTAACCAATCCAAGTCCCACACGGTGAGCATTGGGTGTGACATTTGGACCACGTGTCTAGGAATCCACTGCTGAAAGGTCACGGTGGAAAGGCAAGTAGATATAGAGGCCTAGTCCCCAAAAAGAAATTATCTTAGAAAAAAGACATGGAGTGACATCTGGTGTACATTCGGGATATCACCCAACTCAAAGTTGATTAGCCTAAAAGAAGGCCCCAGATAAAGTATCGACGGTGACACCTTGGAGAATCTTCCGTGGGATCCCATCGCCAAGCAACTCCATCCCATCGAGAGGAGGTTATTGAAGCCCTCCAATCGAAGAAGTCTCGATCCCATACTTAGAATCGGAAGTCCATTGGAGACGCCGATCAGAAATTCATGTCCAAGGGGATGAAGAAGAAGAAGAGGATGTAATAACTGTTGAAATAGTATATATGATACAGCAAGTTGGCGAGCCATATGGTGTGCGCCAATACCAACATAGATGTTGTACAGTAGCACCTCCCACTCAACCTGAAGAATAATAAAATGTTCAAATAGAGGGAGCATCCTCTGATTCTTCAGGAGAGGAACAAGAAGAAGAAGAAGAAGAAGGAGAAAGGGAAGAAAATCTCACCTTCACCAATACAACCACTTTGGCAGAGGCACAAAGACAAATTTAGCGCCAGATGAAAGCCAAAGATAAAGAAATCACTTAGTTGAACACTAAAATGAGCAAAATAATGATACAAATGATTGTGATGATGCAGTTGATGCAAAGAAATATTATAGCAGGTCCAATATCTGTCCCCCCAAATAATCAGCAGGCCTCTAGTAGTGCCCATGATAATCCTCCAGTAAATCTAATCTCGCATGCTTTGAGAGTCCAAATTGAGCCCGAAGTGAGGATTGAAGTAAATGAGTCAGCTTGACAACCTGCTTCTCAGAATGTACAAAGTACATCTGAAGCCCTGACAGCCTCTCAACTTGATATTATCCTGAATGAGAAGATCAAAGCTATCATAGTGGGTAGAAAAATTTGTGAGTAAGGGTCACCCATATCCCACAGAGTATGATCAAATTCCATACCCAAAGGGATATTCAATGTGGATGTTTAATCTATTCGATGAAAATGGTAATCCCAAATAGCATCTAGCCTAGTTCAAAGTATCTTGTGGTAACACAGGGAGTAATGATGCGTTATTATTCTACCAGTTCGTCAGCAGTTTGACTTCCACTGCTTTCGAATGGTATGTTGAGTTGCCGAATGACTCAGTTAAGACTTTTGCCAAACTTGAAACCATGTTCATGAAAAGGTTCACCAGCATAGTAAAAAATATAACTATTACTGATCTCTCCCTTAAGAAGAGGAAGAAAGATGAGTCACTAACCAGATATATCACACGTCGGCCAAATATGAGTATGAAATATGAGCAACAATTGGAAGAAGAGCATGCAATTCAATTATTGATGGGCAACATTGACGATAAGATGACGCCTTATCTTTGCATGGCTTCAATTACCATATTTCAAGAGCTGCTTGATAAGGTGGCTAATTTTGAGAAATTAAATTTATCACATTCTGATAGCCATCAAGATAAATTCAAAAGAGCAAAAGCTCCAGATCCAAATAAAGGTGAAACATATTTCACCTCGTTCAAGAAAGATACAGGTAAACGGTTAGTCTATAATGTAGACAAAGAAAGGCTACCTATTTATCAAAAAAGACCAAAGCAGTCATTCAATCTTGCTCCACAACCCAAGCTCATACTTGGAGGTAATGATGTGCCTCGAGCCCGCTTCAGTGAAGGCGAACGACTAAAGTAAACAAAAGGAGTGAATGACTTGATGGTTCTGACCCTAAAAGAAAAGCTCAATAAAGAGTATTCCTTCAAAAGGGAAAGTGTGGATAAATTATTCAAGCATGCACTCAAAGCAGGTCTCCAGCTATAAGAGTGTAAAAGACCTGAAGAGGCTGGACAAGCTGATAACCCTAATTATTGCCCATACCATCGGATGCTCAGCCATTCTATTGAAGATTGCTACATATTCAAAGATTGTCTAGAATGAAAATATAGAAATGGAGAATTCACATTATCGGACAGTGTATTGGTATGTCCGAAGAAAGAATCTACAAAGGTAATCACCTCATCTCTAGTACTATTAAGTAAAGATAAAGGCAAAGAGAAACTGGTCGATGATGAAGGATGGCAGGTCGTAGTGTCTAAAAAGATTGTAAAAATATTGAAATGATTGGAAGGCGCTCTAGATATTTAGTGGAAATCACCACTTGAGCCCGTACTTAAGTTGAGACAAAACCCAAGTTATGAAAATGCTAGTACATCTCATGAAAGACAGCCTAGCCAAATACCACAAGGAAAGGCCAAGAAGTCAGCCAAATGAAAGAATAAATTAAAGAAAAAGAAGAAGACTATAGTGCAAAACATTACCAATAAACTTAACACAAAGAATCATCAATAATATGGATGATTACATATAGCCAGCAAGATGACCCATCACACTTTCTGAATTCATTACCGATCTTCAGATCAATGAAGAAGCAGGGGAAGAAGATGAAGAACTTCTCACTGAATCTTGCTTGATGGTACATGAAGTTCATAACAGTTTAGAAGAACTCTATTTCTCAAATGAAGATGAATTAGAGCTCGCCATCTCGGTAGACATGAAAAATATAAAATTGGACAGTGAGTCTAAATCTTCTACCTCATCATTAGACGGGACAGAAGCAGATGCTGAAACAAATGAGTCATCTAAAGATTCAGATGCAAAAGAAGTAGCTCAATCACAGTTGAGAAGTGGTCGAGTGCTGCCATCTCAATAGAGGAAAGAGCTAACAAATAAAGATAAAGGGAAAGAAATTAAGATCAATGAAAAAGTTATCCCTAAGGATTCAAATAAGAAGCCTTCACCAAATAAAGGGATCAACTACAATATTCTATCCCACCTAAGGAAAATTCTGGCACAACTTAGTGTATACGAAGCACTTCTGATGTCAGAAGATCTCCGTAACACCTTAATTGAAGCTCTCAAAGAGCCAGAGAAGTTCGAAGCATATTTTGCTGAGCATTGTCAAATAGAGTCCTTGCATATTCAAGATCCTCCAGCCATCATATTTTTAGAAGAAGATCTTATCCTTGAAACTGCAGAGCACAATCATCCTCTATATGTTACAGCTGAAAGTGATGAAGTTATGATACAACGGATCTTAATTGATCTCGGTTCCTCAGTGAATCTTATGAACCTAAGGACTCTCAAGTGGCAATCTCTAGATGTACAACATCTGGGATGAGATAAAGTCCTGGTTCAAGGTTTCAATGAGAAGGGATAAAAAACTATTGGATCATTTTTCCTCCCTCTTTAATTCGAAGACCTCTACACAGAAGCCAAATTTCATGTGATCGATGTAGATACTTCGTTCAGAGCTCTTCTGGGTCGACCATGGCTTCATAAGTATGGCATCATCCCATCTACATTGCATCAATGCATGAAAAATATAAAGGATGGGGAAGAATGCCAAATTGTGGGTGACATGCAACCTTTTGCAATGCATGAAATGAAGATATATCAAGATGCCAGTTACTTCCTTTCGAGGGAATCAAAGCTAACAAAACAACTAGCAAATACTGCATCTACTTCAAAACCCATAAAAGAAAAAGTTAAGAAGAAGGGAAAAAATAAAATAAATAAGGGGAAAGAGATTATTTCAAATATCCCTAAGGATATAAAGAACAAGTCTAAAATCAATAACACTATTCCTCATCTAGGCAGTGATCTTGAAGAAGAAGATGAATGTGTTCCTTCCAAATCCAAAGGTCCGCGTGAATCTTTGAGTAAAGCACTGATTGAGGAAGATCATTTTAACTCTGATTATGAGTTCGAATATGCTTTTGAAGGTAAGGTACAATGCACCTACTTTCAAATAATCATAGATCCATCAGCAGTAGAGACTACACACGTAGTCACTCCTATTCCTCCTTAACATTTTAAAAAAATCACTCCTTGAGAAACTCACAAAGTTGAGGAACGGGTGACATTCTATGTACCTCCTCTCCCTAGAAAACATGGGCAAGGAAGTCTATTTTATAAATCTGAGGGATGTCAAGAAGAATATCTTGATTGGGTAATGTAGTTATCTAAAGAGGAAGAAGCTATGCCCACAAGAATACCAAAATATTACTCTCCAAAGATGCAAAACCTAATGCGCTAAGGGTCCATGCCGAGCAAGTAAGCACTAAGCTCTTTGAAATGATGTGGTACCCAAAAGGTTCTCAAACTATTGGTAGAAGAAATAAGTACACTACCAAAGGCCTTGGTTTCATCCAAGATAGTGGTCCACAGGAATATACCTATTATGTTATAACAGGAATAAAAGTTGAGAATGATGATGTAGATGAGAATGACATTTTAATGTCAGTCTTGTAAATAATGAAGAAGTAGAAGCCAGGCTAGCACCTGAAGAGCTTGAAGATGGTTGGCAGGTAGATACTATGGATGAACTTAAAGAAATTAATCTGGGAACTGAGGAGAATCCTCACCCAACATTCATCAGTGTCATACTTCTCGAAGATAAAGTGGAAGAATTAAAAACCTTGCTCTATGAATTCAGTAATTATTTTGCTTGGACATATGATGAAATGCCAGGCTTATCTCCTAATGTAGCGGTTCACAAATTAGCTATTAAGTTGAATGCAACACCAATAAAGCAAGCCTCTAGGCAAATGAGATTGGAGGTTGAAGAATAGGTAGTTGCAGAAACCAAGACTCTCATTGAAGCTGGTTTCATTTGAAAAGAAAAATATATTGACTGGATAGCTAATATTGTCCCAAAGAAAAAAGAATGGTATTCATATATCAGACGACTTGTGGACTTAAACAAAGCATGCCCAAAGGATGACTTTTTGCTCCCTGTATCAGAACTATTAGTGAATAACACTTCAAATCATGACATGTTCTCATTTATGGATGGATCGTCAGGTTACAATCAAATCAAAATGGCTCCTGAAGATGAGAAGCACACCTCTTTTAGGACGTTAATCGGTAATATTGCTACACAATCATGCCCTTCGACTTGAAGAATACTGGAGCTACATACCAAAGGGCTATGACATGAATCTTTGTTGAGTTAATTCATCAAAAAGTAGAGTGCTACGTTGATGACCTCATTGTCAAGAGCATAGATCGCGAATATCACCTCGGTGACTTAAGGATCATTTTTGAAAGAATCAGAAAATATGATCTCAAGATGAATCCTCTCAAATGCGCCTTTGGAGTCTCTTCGGGGAAGTTCCTTGGATATGTTGTGTGCCGCAGAGGGATTGAAATCAATCCCAACAAAATCAAGGCAATAGTTAAAATGCCTCATCTAAGAAGCCTTCGTCAACTCCGTTCCATACTGGGATATCTTGCATTTATCAGAAGATTTATATCAAATATGTTAGGTAGATGTCAACCCTTTGCAAAAATAATGAAGAAAGATACTCCTTTCAAGTGGGATGAAGAATGTCTAGAAGTATTCGATAGTATCAAGAGATATCTATTGAACACACCTATTCTTGTGGCCCTAATCCCAAGAAAGCCTCTCATCTTGCATACGCAAAGACTGGAAAATCTAGGCTGTGCGTAGCATAATGAAGAAGGAAAAGAGAATGCTCTATACTACATTAGTAGAATACTAATAGGAGCGGAAGCCGGTTATTCTCCGATTGAGAAGCTTTGATTGGCGTTAATTTTTGCTGCCCAAAAGCTACATCATTACAAGCTATCTCATAAAATTACCCTTATCTCAAGGATCGATCCGTTGAAGTTCTTGATGATAAGACCAATGTTGACAGGTCTCTTAGCATGATGGGTTGTCCTCCTGCTATAATTTGATAAAACATATGTTCCCCAGAAAGCGGTGAAGGGGCAAATTCTAGCAGATTTTCTTGCTGCTTATCCCATCCCAGCAGATTCATCGCTTAATGATAATATTCCTGATGAGCAGATCTTACATATATATTAAAATGAAAAGCAACAAATGTGGGAATTTTATTTTGATGGAGCTTCATCCATCAAGTACACTCAACCCTCAAATCTCCCAAAGGCTCAAGCCAGTATTGGTCTCATCTTGATTACACCAGAAGGTGGTATAATGAGACACTCCTACAGATTAACTCAACCATGAACCAACATTGAAGCAGAATATGAAGCGTTGATGGCAGGTTTAGAAGAAGCCATTTCCTTGGGAGTCCAGAATTTGCAAATTTATGGCGATTCTCAACTTATCATTAATCAAGTGTTGGGCTTTTACAAAATCAACAAGCTTGAATTGGCCTACTATTACAAATGAGTTCTTGAGCTTATGAAGCAAATTCCAAATGTCATTGTGACTTGAGTCTCCAGAGCTAAGAAGAGTAAAGCGGACTATTTAGCTAAGTTAGCTAAAGAAATGGCGAGTATGGACATCGACGATTACATACTAATTAGTGTTTGCACTCATCGAGTCTTAAAGCCAATAAGTTTAAAGTCCCTACTAGAAGAGGGGTCATCAAATGCAAATCAATAAGAAGCAGCTCACGTTGCTCCTCACACTCCCTTACAAGTTGCTTCTCAAAGTCAACAAGATAAGCATTAAGCCATTCAAGAAGGACTTCAACTTGAGGAAGCGCTAAAATCACAACATGAAATATTTACAGTAGAAGAGAGGGAAAATTGAAGACAGCCCTTCATCGAATACTTCAAGGAAGGCAAATTACTAAGCAATAGGTCGATAGCTACACCACTTGACAAAAGGCTTCGACTATATGCTTATGTTGGCAATACCCTTTATCGTAGATCTTTCGAGCAGATATGGCTATGATGTTTGGGAATAGAAGAGGCCAATAAAGTAATTATTGAAATTGATCAAGGACTTTATGGCGCACACCAATCAGGTCCTAAAATGGCTTTCAAAATTAAAAGAATAAGATACTACTGGCCATCTATGGTAAAAGATTGTATCGATCATGCCAAGATATGCCATGAGTGTTAAGTCCACGGTAACATAATTCATCAACCCCCAAATCCGTTTGCACTCAATGATAGCATCTTAGCCATTTGAATGCTGAGGGATAGATGTAATTGGACCGATTGATCCACCATCATCAGCTGGCCATCGCTTCATCTTAGCAGCCACTGATTATTTCTTTAAGTGGGCTGAAGCTTCCCCATTCAAAGAAGTTACAGCTGAACAGGTGACCAATTTTTTCACCCACAACATTGTCTATAGATTTGGTGTACCACACTGAATCATTTCAGATAATGGTCAGCTTTCAAAAGCACTAAAGTCAATAAGTTTACTAATCGACATAAGATTGATTAGAGATATTCATCAATTTATAATCTGAGAGCAAATGGCTTGGCTGAGGCCGTTAACAAAATATTAGTCAAATTACTTAGAAAAATTCTCACAAGAAATAAAAGGGAGTTGCATACCAAGCTTGTGGAAGCATTATGGGCTTACCGTACCACGTACAAAACTCCTACAAATTCTGCCCCTTATGCACTAGTGTTTGGGGCTAAAGTAGTTTTTCCACTTGAAGTTGAACTATCTTCACTCCGAGTAGCTATTCAACAAAATCTTACCCAAGATGAGAATGCTCATCTACGAATGGAAGAGCTTGATGCGCTTGATGAGGTTAGGCTCCGAGCTCAGCAAAATTTAAAAGTCTATCGAGCAAAGATGTCCAAAGCATTCGATCGTACAGTTCATCCTCGAGCTTTTCAAGAAGGGGAATTGGTCATGGTGTTGAGAAGACTAATCATCCCTCATCGCAAAATTGGAAATAAATTTGAGCCTAATTGGGAAGGACCCTTCATCATTAAAAAGGTATATCAAGGGGGAGCCTGATAGGTCATTGACTTCAAAGGTGAAAGACCAATGCCACCAATCAATGGTCGGTATTTAAAGAAGTATTACACATAAAAGTGTAATCAAATAAATTCTATACTTGAAGTCTTCATTGCCAAACACATATGTAAATTTTCATTGGAAATTCTCTTGTAACACAAGAATGTATTTCCAAAATAAAATAAAAATCCCCCTATTAGACAGGGGGTATTTTTTAAAAATTTTATAGTAAAGTGTCAGGCATTCCTATTAAGACGAGGGCCTTCCTTTGTCTTTGGGTTGACATCGTGCCTAGTACCGAGATCACCATACACATACTCAAAATTATGTATTCAAATTCTCAAATTTAAAAGGTTACTGACCAAAGATGAAAATTTTCAAGTCTACAAACTTCAACAAACCAAGTTGGAAATACATTTCCCATTCACACATCAAATCTAAAGGCTCTAGTTGGTGTATAAGGTCAGACTCAACACGCCTAAATATGATCGTGTCATTGACAGGTCTGCTTACTCAACACGCTACAAAGGCCATAGTAAGAGATCCCCATCTCGTTAGCCCAGTGATAAAACCCTTCATCAATTTCTTAAGTCCATGACTCAAGTGGGTCTATAAGGTCCGACTCAACATGCCAAAATATGGTCGAGTCGCTGACAGATCTACTTACTCAACACGCCATAAAGGCCGTAGTAAGGGATCCTCCTACTTTGTTAGTTCAAAGATAAGAGTGTCCAAATCCCCAAATCTCTCCAACTTGGTGAGTTCAAGTGACCTAGACTAGAAGATCATCCCTATTGGTCATAAGGTCATTTTTAAAATTCCAACAAAAAAATATCCTTACTCAAGAAGGCACTAAGCTGAGTTTGGTATCAATGTCAAATTTGAAATCTCAAGTCTTTCAATAATTCTATCAAAGCAGAAAGCAAAGATCAATGGAAATTCTTCTTCAGCAAGTCCAATCAAGTAAAAAACAAAGGACCGAAGAAGCCATCCCAATGTTCATACAAAGCTAAAAGCTGAACTAAGGGAGTTTTGTCATCAACATGTCCATTACATGCAAAGCATAGGAATGCTGAATCTTCGCCATTGACCCAACACAAGCTTTGAGAGCTAGGTCGTTGGCATGTATCCTTCTACAAGCTCACAGAAGAAAAAAAGCTAGGGTAGAAGGTAATTTCGTATCGCCTGATAAGTTTTCAAGACAATTCAGGACTTTCCTCCATCAAATACGTCAAGGCATGAGGCTAAAATAAAAGGAGACACAAGATACAAATCATTGAGATGAAATCTTCAACAAGTCCATCAAAGCATAAAGCATAGGACCGAAGGTGTTTTCATCTCGTTAACTCCATCAAGTCCACTAAGGCACAAAGTCGAGACAAGGGGAAAAATATAAATTTCAAATCTTGAGATTGAGTCTTCACCAAGTCTGTCAAAGCACAAAGCACAGGACCGAAGACATTATCATCTCGCCAATAAGTTATCAACTCCATCAAGTCCGCTAAGGCACAAAGCCAGGACATGAGGAAAATACAAATTCTAAATTTCAAGATGAAATCTTCAACAAGTCCGTCAAAGCACAAAAACATAAGACTGAAGACATTCTCATATCATCAACTCCATCAAGTCTGCTAAGGTTTGAAGCCAGGACAGAAGGAAAATGCAAATTTCAATATTTGAGATGGAACATTCAATAAGTCCATCAAAGCACAAAGCAGAGGATCGAAGATGTTCTCATCTCAGTAACAAATCAACAACTCCATCAAGTTCGCTAAGGCACAAAGCCAAGATAGGAGGAAAATATATATTTCAAACTCTTAGGAGGAATTCTTTAACCAGTCCATCAAAGCACAAAACCAAGGACCAAAGACACTCTAAATTCTCTAGACAAGTCAATTATGACAAGTCAAAGCATCTCCTTCATCTAGTCCATCAAGCACAAAACATTGGACTAATGACAATAAATACCGGTTCAATGAGCTATTGCAGTCGAACTAATGAAATTCAAGTGCTTTCCTAACTTGAGAATTATCCTACTTCCATCAAAGGGCAGTGATCAGGTATTATTAAAAGTTTTTAAAATTACAACTTCAGCGTGACATCCAAGCAAATCTCTTGGAGATCCGTAATGTCAACTTATTTGCAATAAACATAGTCTGCTCCATGCATGCACCATATTTGTTGGGGGGTATTTATTGACCTCCACATATGGTTCATAAGTCAAATGAACCATAAAACTTAAAATAAATATTAACAAGAGGGACATCACATGAATCAGGTTTAAACCCCCCTAATCGCTATCAAAATCAATCAAACTCGCTTCAATTTGAAAATTCAACTTCCTAAAACATTGAAAATATTAAAATTAATTAAATAAAAAATATCAAATCAATTAATAATTGATCAAATAATCAAATTCAATTTTAATGAAATTACATGCATATCAAAGTTGGGAAGTCTCGACGATGTTTGAATGACCTTCGTTCATGAATTTGATTGTGTCATTATCACCAAAATGTTAAAACCTATCAAACAACACCTTTTGCATTCAATTCGCCAAAGTTTACATGAACATCGAGTGATTTGAAAGCGACGTCGTGCAATTCAAGCTCAATTTCACTTTGACCGTCGTCGACGTAGTTTAAATGACCTTCGATCATGAAATCGATCACGCCGTTGCATCTGACATAGCAAAAATACCTAAAATCGACACCCATATTACTAGGGTTTATTGTACAATGTAAATTCATAAAATATTGATGCGAAATTATGTTAATTTGCAAATAAAAAGATAAAATGGCTGCTTAATCTCTTAATCCCCTAATCCTTTTCTTGATTCAAGCCACCCAAGCTGACTAATCAAGTCGTCCGCCCATTTAACTCTATTGGGTACCATTTGGGAATCCAATCAAAATGCATGGTGCAATATAGATTCTATACCAAATGCTACCTCTCCCTCATTCCATACATGACGAACTCCCTTCTCTAGCTCCTCTCTGCTTCTTCCCTTCTCTCATGCAATCTCCTACCTCCCATCTATTCTGATTGGCGTAGGAAACTTAGAATCGAGGCTCTTCTCCAAGCCTTCCATCCCTCTCTTGCTCCCTGCTTTGCCATCCGTCCCTCTCATGAGCCCTAGCTGAACCCGAGTGCAGGGTAATCGAGCCCTAGCCAGCCGAAACCTCTCTCCTTCTTTCCTCTTAGCATTCAAAATCTCCAGGTCATTTCTCTTTATCTCTAAGATTATTTTCATGCATTTGAGTTCTCTTGAAAGTTAGGGTTTGGTAAATCTACCTTATTCTATGCTTAAGATGGTATTAGGGTTTTGATCTTGAGATTTGGGATGGTGTATGGCCCAAATCCCATGTTATGTGCTGTTCTCTATGGATTTCATTTTTTTTATCTTGCTTAACCTGATTTTTATGGCCAAAATGATATATACTATGCCTCTTTCACATGTTAAGATGAAATCTGAAATAAAGTTTTGAGAGATTATATAACTTAAACCCTAAGTTACATGTAAGGTTTCCTATCTTTTATGTTCTGATTTTTGCTATTTGGTGGAGTAAATACTTGTGAAATTTTCCTATGTGCTCAAATTGAAATCTAAAAGTGTGAAGGAAAGGTTTAGGGTGTTTTGTTGTTCAAATCCTAAACTATTAGCAAGTTTTTCTCTCCTTTATGTTCCATTTTCTTGCTGTTTGGAGGAGTAAACACTTGTAAAATTTTCTTATGTGCTCAAATTGAAATATGAAAGTGTGAAGGAAAGGTTTAGGGTATTGTGTTGGTTCAAATACTAAACTATTAGTAAGTTTTTCTCTCTTTTATGTTCCAGTTTCTTGCTATTTGGAGGAGTAAATACTTGTGAAATTTTCCTATGTGCTCAAATTGAAATCTGAAAGAGTGAAGGAAAGGTTTAGGGTGTTGTGTGGTTCAAATCCTAAACTATTAGCAAGTTTTCCTCTTTTATATTCCAGTTTCTTGTTGTTTAGAAGAGTAAATACTTATGAAATTTTTCTATGTGCTTAAGATGAAATCTGAAGTGTGAAGGAAGGGTTTGGGGTGTTGTGTGGTTCAAGTCCTAAATTATGTGATAGCACATTCCTCTTTTATGCTTGATGGCTTATTATTTGTGATGCTTCAAATGCAATATCATATGTCATGCACGTATAAATGCAAGTTAAGAAATATGATGTGATAAGTACCCCCATTCACATTGTTCCAATGCAGCGGGAAAACTTATGATAAGTATCTATTCACATTTCTCCAACATGTGGGAAATATGTTATAAGTCCTTCATTGCAATGACGGAAACTTGTGATAAGTTTTATTCACGTTCTCTAACATGGCGAGAAACTTGTTATAATATAGTAATTTGCTCACATTGTTCCAATCAAGGAAATGCTATGCATGCTAACCATGCATGCCTTTCTTGCTGGAAAATAAACTTTGTCAATATCTCACGACACCTATCATGCACATCTTTCTTGGTGTGGTGGGAAGGCCTAGTCCCCCGAAGCAACCTCCATATGCAGGGATGATGCCGGGAGGCTGCCAAAAATTTTGGTATATAAAAATGTGTAAAATGCCTAAGTGCTTGAAAAGGAAGGTATGTGCATATGTTTATTCATGCTTAGCTCATTTATTATACCATATGATAATTACAATATGCTTACTCATGCTTAGTTCAATTGTTACTTGAATCTTCATAGCATATGGCAATTACTTATTTAAAATTCAAATTTATTTTGCCTAAGTGGTGATTATGCTATATGAATGGGTGAGAAATAGAAATACGACACCAAATGCATGGTATGATTTAAACTTTACTTTATTATCAAGTATATCTTTATATACTACATGAATGAGTTGTTTGAAAATAAGACATCTTAAGAGAAATAGAAATAAAAGCCTTCTCTTAGACCTATGTTCTTGTCATGTGACATTAAAAGAAAATGATAAAGAAAGTTAAGGATCTCCTTACATGCATGCGTATGTCATGTGATATTAGGAGAAAATGATAAAGAAAAAAAAGTTAATCTTCCCTTACATGCAAGTTCATGGTAAATGACATTATAAGCTTGTTCTTATCAAGGCCTATCAAATTACTTAGGCAGAGAAAAAGCAATCATGTCATAAACATATGCTTAGTGATAAGGCAAGATGGGCTTCTAAAATGCCATTTTAAATAAATTCCAGCCCCTTTTTTATTTACTGATTGGTCACATAAAAATGGCATTTTACCTAAGAAATATTCATGCCACACCCATAGTTAAATTCCAAACTTATATCTTGCATGAGTGTCTTTATAATTACACAAATGGGCTTCTAAATTGCCACTTTAAATAAATTCCAGCCTACTTTCGTTTGCTGATTGGTCATTTAAAAAGGCATTCTTTCATGATACACCCATAAATAAGTGCCAAACTTATGTCTTATATGGATAGCCTTATACTTGAGTCAATGGGCTTTTAAAATGCCACCTTGAATGCAATTTTAAACCCTTGTTAGTTGGTTGATTAGTAACATTCAAATTGCATTCTACCTCATAAACATTCATATTACATCCTTAAGTAAGTGCTAAATTTATAGCTTGCATTAATATGAAAGTAGGACATGAACCTCCAAAATTACTTGCTATATATGAAGCTTAAGTCCTAGTCGATTTTCATGCAAAAGAATGAGAGGATAAAAAATGGGAAGTAAGTGGGTAGCTTCATTAACATAATTATCACTCTTTCTAAGTATCACTCTTTCCTTTCTATGAGTATATGAAAGGTGTTATTAAATATAAAGCTCTCTTTCAAATTCAAAAAGGCATCGAATGGAAATCTATATACATGCTTATATTTGAATTAACCTTCAATCATCCAAATCCTAGTATACATAATGGGATTTGATAGTGGTGTGCAAATTTATACGGCATCCTTAATCCTCCAATTTCTCTTAAAGCAAATATTGCACTCGATGCTTAGTGAATGCTTTAAAAGGTTAATGCTTTCCTATCTCTTTTAAGTAGATGTAGGCTTAACCATCTAGAACAGACGTTTGTTCGATTTGCATTTGGGAATATTAAATACCAAAAAGAACAGATACATATTTGATCAAAAATAGATTATTTCTTATTTTATAGCATGTATTAAAGGTGACATGTCATATTAAACATAGTTATTTCAACTTTGATATTCATATGTCCATACAATATTTTAAAAGAATAGATGCTCGTATGTATGTTGAAATGTCTATTAGATCAAACATTTAAGAGAAATATATTTCCCAAATATGACGTAAACAAATGAACAGATGCTATGCTTCCCGGTTTAGTCTTAAGACTGGGTCCGGGTTAACAAAACTCAAAAAATCAAAATCTATGATTTGACATCTAAACTTCAACTTAGACATCTTAATGTCCATGCAATTTTCAAAGAACAGATATTCGTGTGCATGTTGAAGTGTTCGCTAAGTCAAATATAAAGAAACATATGTTATGCTTCCCGATTTGGTCTTAGGACCGGGTCCGAGTTAACAAAATCTAAAAATGTCATATAAAAAAAAACCAAACTTACAAATTGACACCTACATTTCAACCTTGACATTTATGTGTCCATACAATAAAAAAAAAGAACAGATACTCATATGTGTTGAAATGTTCATACATTTAGGAACATATGCATGTTAGATATAAAGCAAAAGAACAGATGCTATACTTTCCGGTTTGGTCTTCGGACCGGGTCCGGGTTAACAAAACCTAAAAATTTGGTATTATAAAAATTTTAAGCTAATAATATCTGAGAAGTTAATTTTGTCATATAATTACAAGATATGAATCAATTGACATATCTTCTGAAGTTCAAGCCCTCAAAAAGAAAAGTCCCAAGCCCGATCCTCTATGTTCAAGTTAGAGTTGATAAGGTTTGAATTATTATACTTTTTGAGATAATGAATTTATAACCGATCCTCTATAGAAAAATAGGCAAAATAGACAAGGTCAATTAATCGATATTAATCCTATGATTGAGAAAGGTAATTATTGTTAAAATTTAAATAATAATGATCATATAATAAAATATAAATCAATCATAAAATGATCAAAAATTCAAATAAAAATAAAATAAAATATAAATGAAATAAAATTAATTATTTAAATTAAAACTAAAAAAATCAATCCACCCCTCCGCAATTATTTGTTTGGGGGTGACAAATTAAAAAATTTTTTGCTCACAAAGAGCCAATGTCAAATTAAATGCGTAACTATTTTTACACTCAAATTATCTTAAGCCCGTAAGGACGTGGCCCGTGTCCTCTGTCCATGTGGTTTTACCGTGAAATGGACCGACATAAATGATGGTTACGACCAGAGCCCTTTGACCTGATGGTTTTCTGCAATATGGCACCACTAAATTACGGTCACAACTGTAGCCTGTGTGTTCCCAAATGATATTGCTCTTTGAGCTGTGAAATATATAATGTATTTGGTTGGGCAAAAATTATGTTAGCTAAGGTTGACTTATATTTGTCCTCTTAGACAAACTCCACCCCAGGTCTATAAGGACACCTTGGATGATGTAACCCATGTGTTACTGATAAGGATCCTTCTCGTTGGTCAATCCTCCTCCGACTAAGGCAGACCATGACTGGATGATGGAACCATGGGATCTAGATGGTGCGCCATCGCTCCCCACCAAAAAGTTTTAAATTAAAATAATAAATTTCATAAATCTCAAACTCCACTTGCTACTATTATATATTCATTATTTAATGATTCATTGACTAACCTTAATCGAAAGTGCTCTCTCAGTATTGAGAGGGGTAATTAATAATAGGGGCTTGCACCTATAGGAAACCTAGAACCAGATATAAAAAGTCCTCACCAAAATGAGGATGAAATCTCTGGGTAGTGTTTTATCTGTTATTCATTTACCTTCTGAAATTTTCACCGACACAAAAAATAACTCTTTTCATTCCAAAAGAGGGCGGTGGCAAATTTTTGGATCCCACATCATCTTTTCCAAAAATCACAATCACAATCATAAAGTTTTCAAAAAGCACACATGAATTTTTCTATTCAATACAACCACACGTATTGAATGGAAGGTTCATTTCCAAACAAAATTTAAGTTTTCAAAAAGCACACATGAATATTTCTATTCAATACAGTCACACTTATTGAATTGAAGTTTCATTTGTGAACAAAATTAAACTTTTCAAAAACACACATGAACTTCTTCATTTAATACACTCAAATCTATTTAATAAAGATTTCATTCCCAACTAGAAATAAATTATCTTTTAAGAAATCTCATTTGAACATATCTCACATATGTTTTAAGTTGGAATTCTTCTCTTTCAAAAAGTAACAATCACACACAAAACAAAAAATTTGCATTTCAAAAATAAAATTGATCTCCATTATACATACCTAAATTTGCTGAATGGAAGTCCTCTTTTCAAAAATTAAAATTTCAACAATTATATTTCAAAATTTTTCAAAACACATTTGGAACTTCATTTAACATACCCAAATTTGTTAAGTGAAGTCTCCAAATCCAAAATTCAAAATTGTTTTAACACATTTGGAGCTTCATTTAGCATACCCAAATTTATTAAGTAAAGTCTCCAAATTCAAAATCCAACAAAAATTTTCAAACATACATTTGGAACTTCATTTAGCATAATCAAATTTGTTAAGTGAAGTTTCCAAATCTAAAATAAAAAATCAACAATCATATTTCAAAATCTTTCAAAACACATTTAGAACTTCATTTAACATACCCAAATTTGTTAAGTGAAGTCTCCAAATCTAAAATTCAAAATTTTCAAACACATTTTGGACTTTCATTTAACATACCCAAATTTGCTAAGTGAAGTCTCCAAATTCAAAATCCAAAAATTTTCAAAGCACATTTGGAGCTTCATTTAGGATACTCAAATTTGCTAAGTGAGTTTTCCAAATCCAAAATCAAAAATCAACAATCATATTTCAAAATTTTCAAAACACATTTGGAACTTCATTTAACATACCCAAATTTGTTAAGTGAAGTCTACAAATCTAAAATTCAAAATTTTCAAACACATTTTGGAATTTCATTTAACATACCCAAATTTGTTAAGTGAAGTTTCCAAATTCAAAATCCAAATTTTTTTTAAAACACATTTTAGAACTTCATTTAGCATACTTGAATTTGCTCAGTGAAGTTTTCAAATCCAAAATCAAAATTTTTCAAACAACACATTTTGGAACTTCATTTAGCATACTCAAATTTGCTAAGTGAAGTTTCCAAACCCAAAATCAAAAATCAACAATCATGTTTCAAAATTTTCAAACATATTTGGAACTTCATTTAACATACCCAAAATTGTTAAGTGAAGTCTCCAAATCCAAAATCCAAAATTTTTTTCAAACAACTTTTTGGAACCTCACTTAACATACCCAAATTTGTTAAGTGGAGTTTCCAAATCCCAAAAACAAAATTTTTTAAACAACATTTTGGAACTTCATTTAACATACCTGAATTTGTTAAGTAAAGTCTCCAAATTCCAAAATCAAAATTTTCAAACACAGTTTTGGAACTTTTTTTTAGCATACTCAAATTTGTTAAGTGAAGTTTCCAAAGTCAAAACAAAAATTTCCAAACACCATTTGGAACCTCACCTAGCATACTGAAATTTGCTAAGTGAAGTCTCCAAAGCCAAAAACAAAAATTTCTCAAACACCTTTGGAACTTCCTTCTTTAGTATACCAAATTTGCTAAGGAGAATTTTCCATTTTCAAAACCAAATTGAAATCAAAATTTTAAACACACCATTTGGAATTTCATTTAACATACCTAAAATTGCTAAATGAAATTTCCATTTCACAAAATCAAGTTGGACTTCATCTTTAGCATACCAAATTTTCCAAAGTTGAGTCCCCACTTTCTATCACATCAAAATAAAACAAAACACTTAGGATTTCCTTAGCATACCTAAATTTGCTAAGGATCCTACCTTTTAAAAAAAAAAATCAAAACATCAAAGCATCAAAACAAGAATGAAACACTTAGGATTTTCTTAGCATACCTAATTTGCTAAGAATCCTATTTTCAAAAATCAAATAAAACACATTTGGATTCTTCGCATAGCATACTTAAATTTGTTAAGTGAGAATTTCATATTTTCCAAAATTAAAACAAAATTCACAAAAAGAAACAATCACTTTCAAACACTTCACTTAGCATACCTAAATTTGCTAAGTAAAATTCCAAAACAATCAAACAAAAATAAAATCATTTGACCCTTACTTTAACATACCTAAATTTGTTAAAGGAAAGGGTCCTCAAATCAAAAATCTTCAAATTCAAAACAAACTATGAACCTATGGAAACATCATTATTAAAAATTTTGAATCCATATTTCAACATGCCTAAATTTGTTGAAGTTTGTATTCATATTCAAATTTCTCTTTCAATCAATCTTCTCAAATCCATTTGAACCCCACTTAACACTTCCATGTTGTTGGATGTGGGTTCAAATTTTCAAATTCAAAGTTCAAAAATCTATGGAGACATAAATTTGATACATATTCATTTCTCATTGCAGATTCTTCTTTAGTAAAGATAATCAATTTCAATCTATTACGTTATTGAAATGGTTGCTCGAAGTTTGTCTTCACTTCCCCATGGTATGGATCGGCTTGGGAGCTAACTTCCCCTAGACCATGCCCACCGATTCACTTTGGTTGGGATTTGAGGGAGTGATTACTTGGCCCCTCACTACTCAAGACCAAGGTGATGCGTAGCGGTCATAGATTGACTTACCTTCTGATTCTAATGTCTCCTCGCTAAAGTGAAAAGTTGTAGTACCAGACCGCCATAGAGCAATTTCCAGAGTACCTCAGGTCACCCTGTGGGTTGCTCATGTTGCCCTAGTGAGGGCTAGTACCCTACCATCTGTACCCTCTAAGAATAAGGCTCCCCTAGTCTTAGGGCTTGCCTCCCCTACATTTGATTATGGGTCTAGCTCACACTCCTCCCATCCTACCCATACGCAGCATAGGAATAAGAATCGCATGATCAAGCGGTACCACACCTGGATAGCCAGGGATTTAGAGGCAGTAGCTCGATCAACCATGGATGAGTTTCCCATTGTCACTTCTCCACTGGTTATAGAAAACTAATTCCATTCTCTCTCTGGATCAGACAGAGAGGATGTTAGGAGGATCTATTCATCACCTTCTCCAGTGGTGCAGTTTCAGCCCATAGTTTCTAGGAGCAGGAGGTCATATGCCAGCCTCCAATCTATTTTACGCCAGGTAGGTGGAGCATACGGATGCTCAGAGTCTGGCACTCAGTTTGGTCTTCGATCTATCATCCCCTGTAGCATGAGGAGGTAAATTTTCTAGGAGAGGGCCCGTGAGTCTCATTCAACACATATTACTAGCAGGAGCATGTAGGTTCGCTCACCACCGCTTTGATTGATTTTCCAGGCGCTACCCGCGATACATCGACAAGATCCTTCTCACTAGGACTAGCCACCACAAGAAGGTAGTTCTTATGCATAGAGAGTTCATGGTGTCTCCACCCCACCACTCTACCCCTCGTCCTCCATCACTAGTGCAGGTTACATCATCTCCCATTCCATCTAAGGCCATGAAGGCTGCATCCAGGGAAAAGCTCACCCCATTGGTGATCCAGCTATGACCAAGGGATCCTACCCCTTCTACATCACCCATTGTGGTACGGATGAGCTCTCCTACTTGACCTTCTACCCCAATTATGGTGCGGAAGGAGTGGCGACCCCGAAGCATCGTGGTCATCCCTTCAGCAACTCCACCATACACTGATGGAGATGGTGGCATGATATTCCGATGATAGTTCGCTACACAAGTGTAGAGAACATCCTGGATTGCTACCCTCTCATATAATAACGCCGAGTGTCATTCATCCAATGAGTACAGTCCACATAAGATTGACTCTCCAGTGACAAGCATGGTTCGATGCCTCTCAGTGCATGAAAGTGATCACACCCGTTAGCCTAGATCATTTGTTCTCATTTAGATAGACTGTTCTCTCGAAGAGATAGTAGCTCATTATCTTGTAGAGAAGAAGGAGATCTTGGGGTATGCCTGGTCCGATGAAGAGAAAGTCAGCTTTGATCCCAATAAAGATGACTTGATGGGGGATTCAGTTGGAGTCTACATAGTTAACACTAGGGGATCTCTTCTTAGGGAACAAGAAGCCATGGAAGGCGATGAGGTTGATCAAGAGGACACCACAAAATCAGCCCAGCACCTCTGACATCAGTTGAATAAGAAGGATGAGCAGATTGATAAGATGGAACATCAGTTACAGGACTTGTTAGCAGTAGTGTAAGTGCATCAGAAATAAGCCCCTTTAGTTCATCTACTATAGTCGATGTTAGTTATCCTGTGTTAGTGCATGTCTTGGACCCAGTCAAGACTCTACCTCCCGTTGAGCAAGGTAGCACTAGCATGTATAGGAAGGTAGTGGAAAGTACCTTCATACAAGAAAAAGATATAAAATCTATGGTTGAGCAGTAGGTGCAGGAAGCTTTGGCCCAAGCCCAGGGAAGATCATCAGTTCCAAAGGATAGACCCTACCCAGAGGAATTTGATGTTATCCAATATCCCATGGGTTTCGTGCCTCTTTCCTTCAAAAGCTTCAATGGCAGTGGAAATCCAAGGCAGCATATAGCACATTTCAGGTTCAGTTATTGCAACGCAGGTGGTAGCGATGCTTTGCTCTTTCTCCTTTTTGTTAGTAGCCTAGTGGATATTACTTTTGATTGGTATGCTAAACTATCCAATGGTTCAGTAAAGACATTTCCTGAGTTAGATCAACTCTTCATCAGGAGGTTTGTTTGGAGCTCAAAGGGTTAGTAGGTGATCTCATTGAAGCAACAACACCCAGGTGAGTCACTTATTAATTATATTCTCATGGCATAACCGAGTATGAATTGTGAATTACAAATGTTCAACAAAGATGCCATTGAAATTCTCTTGAAGAATATTCATGGCCTGGTCTCCTTCATGCTTAAGGGCTTCACTATCAAGATATTTAAGAAGTTAATCAACAAGGAGACTAGTCTACAAGGAGAGGCCAAACAGTTGCCTTTTCAAGATCAGTTGCCTAAGCAGAAGCCGTAGAAGGTCTATGATAAGAAACTTGGAGCAGTAGCAGTGGTTAACAAGGAGAAGTAGCCAGCTAGAGATTAGTTCAAGAGACCATGACCTCAATAGCCTCCACCTCCTTTGCCACCACCGAGGTAGCCCTACCAACCTCCACCGCAACCTCCATGGCCAGCACAACCACCGCCTCAACCATACCACCAGCAATAGTGGCATGCATATCCTCCGCCAGGTAGCTATGGTCCACCTACTCTTTTAGATAAGTTAAAAAAATCTTATTCTTTTAAGAGGGAGATAATAAAAAAAAATCTTTAGAATGTCTTAAAGAAACCTAATTTTCAGCTGCCCAAGCTTAGGAGACCGGAGGAAGTAGCCAAAAGTTATGATCCAAACTTTTGCCCTTACCATCATATGCTAGGCCACGTTTAAAAGTATTGCTTCATAATCAAGTATTGGCTTGAACATAGTTTCAATATCGGTGTTGTAGTTATCCCAAAGGAATACCTTGTGGAGCAACCTTCTAGTTCCATTAGGGTAATCATTGGGGATACATGTGATCCTACCAAAACCAAAGAAGGTTGGGACATTTCTTTGTCCAAAACCTCTAAGGAAATAATTCAGAAGATCAAGAAGCTTTGCAGTGTCGGGCTCAAACCTCCACCAAGGAAGATTTGCAAGTTGCCAGTGCCAACTCTAGGAAAGTGGGAGCTCAAAAGCAGTAGTAGCAGCAACAACATATGTTAGCCCGGGATAGCCCTTTAGCATAACCACCAACCGTGTCTAGCCTATAGCTTTCAGTTGTAGCTTCCACACCAGTAACTTCTTCCATTTCATCTAGCTCTTCTATTTCTTCTAATAGTAGAACTCTTGTATCAATGGATAAGGGCATCAAATCCCTTACTCCACTCACTGTACTTGACTTCTACTTTGTACCTCCAAATAATTCCAAGAAATTGAAGAATAAAGCTAGTTTGAATTACATCTGTGTCACTTCAGATGGGTTGTCCTCTTCTATTCCTAACGATAACTCTTCAAGTCTAAATAACTATAACAATTTTGATCTTCCACTTTCTTCTTCAGAGTTAGACTTTCTAACACTGAATACTATGGGTTCACCCCTTGAGATAGACTTGGAATCATCCGATTCTGAGAGTCTCATAGGAGAAGCTGTGGGTGAGCTTGAAGTGTAAGTAGAATCTTCCACCACCTTGCCTCAAGAGATTACCGAAGTCAGCCTCTGTAGTGGCAAGGTTCTACCTCCTAGGGCAACACCTCAAGATAGAGGGAAACAAGTCATTGGTACTGAAGATTGAGAAGCCCTCCCACAGGATGCTCCACCTTTGGATATGCTTGTGGAAGACCAGCTGAAGGTAGACTAGAACATCCTTTCTCATTTAAGAAAGTTGCCATCTAAGCTTAGCATATATGATGCCCTTATCTTATCCAAAGAGATGAGGGAGTCACTAATCAAGGCTCTCCTTGATCCTGAAATATGCTTAGCTTAGATCGCCATAGTGAGGAAGCACAAAAGAGAAGCCCTGGATCACCTTCAAAGATGAAGACCTTCTTCTGGGGACTTGGAGCACAACTATCCCCTCTACACCATAGTCGACATGGATAGGTTCAGACTTGCCAGAGTTCTCATGGATTCAAGTGCATCAGTGAACATTATGAGTTTAAAGACCCTTGCCTATTTGAAGATCGACATCTCTACACTTTGAGGAGATAGGATGAAGTTAAGAGGATTCAATGATCAAGGTGAGCGGGATTTAGGTTCTATAGTGTTACCTTTGGAGATAGGTGACTGGAGGACTGAAGCTAAGTTTTACATCATTGATTCAAATACTTCATTCACTACTTTGCTCGGTAGGCATTGGATACATCAGAACAAGCTTGTTCCATCCTCCCTTCATCAGTGCATCAAGTTTATAAAAGATGGGATTGAGTACCGTGTCAACGGAGATGAAAGGCCATTTTCATTTAGAGAGGTTGAGATTTATGAGGATGTGACCTACTATCTTCCTCAAAACACTCTTTCTCAAGAGCTTGGAAAAATTTAAAATGCAAATACATAAGAAAAAGAAAATAAATCAAAAAAGATAAAAGAAAATGAAAAGAAAAATAAAAGTTGAAGTGAACAAGAAAGAAGAATTGAAGAAGAAATAGATCAGCACATCACATTCCACCCACAGTTCATTCCATCATATGGACATGTGGGTAGGATGGCTCAACCTCCACCAGAGGTAGAGGTCAGGCAGTCTAGGTGGAAGAGCCCCTTGTTGGCCTTTAGCCAATAAAGGTCGTATTCCAGTTCATAAGAGTACTCCTACTATTCACATAGACTTGGAATCCAGCTTAGAGGATGAGGCTAATGTGATGAGTATACCAGCCAACTCCTCTCAACAGGTTCCATTGGAGGAGACTTTTGACCCAGAAAGAGATGAATACCGGCCTCCAAGCAAAGCAAAGTATTCAAATCGTTTATGTGAAACTATTAGGCGAGTTGGGAACCTTAGCTTTAACCTCACTTACATCTCTAAAAGTTGAAGGTTTAGTAGTTAAGGAAGTCCCTAAGTCTTCCAAGAATGAAGTAAGAAGTTCTTTTGGGATCATCCTCAAGCCCCAAGTTGATGTAGAGCTTGAGGAAGATACTTTTAAAGAATTAATGAAATTATCTTTTGACTTTTACTCACCTTGTGTTCAAAATCTTATCCATAAAGGTTTAGTTCCTCACACATGGTCCAAGCACAGGTTAGAATACTTTGAAAAGCTATGGAACAATACAGGGAAGCAATCAAGCGACTAGGATTGATAGGTCCATGACAAAGATTACTAGTTGTTACCAATCATTTGAATCGATAGTTTCTTCTCACACATCCCTAACTCTTATGAGAATGTGTGTTTAGAAACTTCAGATGATCCAGATGATCTCCAAGTCAAAGAGGCACCTCTAGAATTTGAAGAGGAGATTCATTCAACAATCAATAAGCCTAAAAAAATCAACCTCAAGATAGAAGAAAATCCTTGCCTGACATACATCAGTTCATTACTAAATGAAGAAGAAACCAATGACTTAGTTAGGCTATTGATTGAGTTTAAAGACTGCTTCGCATGGAGTTATGAAGAAATGTCTGGATTATCTCCTGACATAGTAGTCCATAAGCTAGCAATAGATCCTAATGTTGCCCCTATTAAGCAAGCTCCTAGACGCATGCGATTAGAAATTGAACGACAGGTCATTTCTGAAGTAAAAAAAACTTATCGATGCTAGTTTTATCAAGGAAGAAAAATATCCTACCTGGTTAGCTAGTGTCATCCCAATTAAGAAGAAGGATGGCCAAATTCACATTTGCGTCAATTTTAAGGACTTAAACAAGGCATGTCTTGAGGATGAGTTTCATCTTCCTATACTAGAACTAATGGTGGACATCGCCTCATCTCATGCAGCCTTTTTTTATGGATGGATCATCTAGTTATAACCAAATCAAGATGTCTCCTATGGATGAAAGAAACACTACTTTTTGAACCCCGATCGAAATCTTCTGTTATAGGGTCATGCCTTTCGGCCATAAGAATGCTGGTGCTACATACCAATGAGATATGACTCAGATCTTCAATGAACTTATCCATCATCAAGTTGAGTTCTACGTTGATGATCTAGTAGTCAAGAGTAGAGAAAAGGAAGACCATCTCTTTAACTTGCGAGTAGTTTTCAAACAGTTATGATAATATAATCTCAAAATGATTTCCCTGAAGTGTGCATTTGGAGTCACATCAGGGAAATTCCTTGGGTTAGTTGTTCTATACCAGGGAATAAAAATAGATCTTGAAAGTATTAAAGCTATCTTAGAAATGCCACCTCCTAAGTGTTTAACTCAGCTCATATTCTTTCAAGGATGGATGGCATATCTAAGATGCTTTATCTCAAACCTATCGGGGAGATGCAAGCCATTATCAGCACTTGCCAAAAAGGATGTCATGTTCAAGTGGAATGATAAGTGCCAACATGCTTTCGAAGACATCAAAGAGTACTTGGTGAAGCCTCTAGTTCTAGTAGCCCCTATCTCGGGCATGCCACTGATCCTTCACACTACTGCATTGGATGACTCTCTCGATGCTCGACTGGCCCAAGCCAATGACAAAGAGAAGGAGAGCGCACTCTACTACCTCAGCTGTTGTTTGATCCCTACTAAGGAAAATTATCCACCTATTGAGAAACATTGCCTAGCTTTGATCTTTGCATCTCAGAAGCTACGACACTACATGCTTTCTCATAAGGTGAACTTGATCTCTCGAACCAATCCACTGCAATATCTCATGACACGGCCAATTCTATCTGGATGTTTGGCTCTTTGGTCCATGATTCTCTCACAGTTTGATATCACATTTGTACCCCTCCCTGTGGTAAAAGGACAGACATTAGTGGATTTCTTAGCAACACACCCACTTCCTGCTGATTCTCCGCTTAGTGATGATCTCCCCGATGAACAAATCATGAACTTAGGGGAGGTTGGCAACCATCAATGGGAGATGTATTTTGATGATACCGCTTCTTTTCTTAAAGGTGAAGCACCATGATCTATTCTCCTAGAAAAGGAAGGGGTAGGAATAGTTATCCTAACTCTAAATCGTGATGCGATGAGATTCTCATACTATCTTTCCAACCACTACATCAACAACGAAGCTGAGTATGAGGCTTTGATTGTCGGTCTAGAGTTACCCATCACTATTAGTGTCAAGAGCATCAACATCTTTGGGGATTCTTAGTTGGTCATCAACCATATTGCCGAGTCCTACTAGGTTCTTAAGCCCAAGCTTCGTCATTACTATGAGTATACCATGAAGCTATTGGCCCAAATTCTTGAAGTCACCATCTACAAGGTTCCCCGAGCAGAGAACACAGTAGCAGATGCCTTGGCCAAACTTGCCAAAGAATTAGCATATTCGAAAGATGAGTCCATTTCAATAAGGGTCCCAAAAAGATAGATCATATCCTTTATTGATGCTAAACTCACTGAGAGACTTTCTCTTGAAGGGGAGGTTGTCGTTGCCAAAATGGATAAGGGGCTAGACTGGAGGCAACCGTTCATAGATTACTTGAACACCGATAAACTAGCTCAAGAGAAATTACAAGCCCATCAGGTGAAACAGAGAGCTCTCTCCTACACTCTTGTTGATGGCACCCTGTACCGATGGTCCTTTGACCAAATGTGGTTACATTGTTTAGAAAAACATGAAGCCCATGGTATTGTAACCGAGGTACCTTAAGGTCTATGTAGAGCACATCAATCTGGTCTAAAGATGAAGAGAAAAATCAAAAGACTTGGATACTACTGGCCTTCATTGATCATAGATTACATGGATGTAGCTAGAAGATGCCATCAGTGTCAGGTACACAGTGTGGTTCTCCACCAATCATCCAACATTCTACACCCTACATTGGCCTCATGGCCATTTGAGTGTTGGGGTACCGACATTGTAGGTTCGATCAATCCTCCTTCCAAGGGGCATCGATTCATCTTAGCTACCACCGACTACTTTTTCAAGTGGGCGGATGCCATCCCACTCAGAGAGGTCACAACTCACCATGTGCTTCAGTTTTTTGGAAACCATATCATATATAGGTTCGGGTTCATCGATGAATTATATTTGATAATGGTACTGCATTCAAAAACATGAAGATCAACAGCTTCACTAGAAGACACAGTATAGATTGGAGATACTCTACCATCTACTACCCCGGAGCAAATGGATTAGTAGAAGCATTCAACAAAACTCTCATCCAGATACTGAAAAATACTCTTGATGATAATAAATGATAGTGGAACGAGCAGTTGGTTGAAGCTTTGTGGGCCTACCGCACCACATACCGAACTCCAACTCATTCTACCCCATTTTTCTTATTATATGGGTCCAAAGCCGTTCTTCCTTTAGAAGTTCAACTACCATCACTAAGGATAGCATTGGGTAACAAGATCACTACAGAGCAGAATGCAAAGTTGTGGTTAGAAGAGCTTGAAGGTTTGGAGGAAAGTCACCTACGGGCGTGCTAGAACCTAAAGTTATACAAGGCCAAAATGATTCAATCTCACAACAAGCTGGTCCGCCCTAGGTCTTTTCGTGTAGGAGAACTTATGTTAGTCCTAAGGAGACCAATTATTGCCCGTCAAAAGATGGGAGGCAAGTTTGAACCCACTTGGGAAGGCCCCTATGTCTTAGAGAAGGCCTACCAAGGAGGATCTTATCAGCTTATTGATTGTAAAGGGGAACATCTGATGCTTCCAATTAATGGGCTCTATCAAAAAAAATTTTACCCATGAAACAAATCATGTTTGAAAACAATCATTAATAATAAGAACAAAAATTTGATTTCATTCATCAAATCTTCTCATCTTTTGAACTAGTGTTTGCTTGTCTTGCGAATCTGCTATGACATGTTTAGCGTAGGTGTAAGAGTCCCCCAGTGGCATCTTATCCCTTTTTCATAATATAAATACAATCTCCTGACCCTTTTAGAATGGGTGTAAAAGAATCTGAGAGGCATCCTATTTTGATTAGCATAACTAAGGTGTGAGAGAACCCAAGCCGCATCCTTTCTTAGTGAAGTCTTGTTTGCCATCCATGGCATCATTTCATCAAAACCCCTAGTGTGTTTTAGGTAGGTGTAAGAATCCCCCAGAGGCATCATATTCCTTTTAACACATGCACATAACAAACATAAATCTTTTATCTCGAGCTACTTGATGTGGGAGCAAGCCCCCCTGTGGCACTCACTCTTTAGCAGCACTAGGTCGTGTCTACATGCTACCTTGCTAGTATGTCACCCCAGTGGTCATTAGTTAGAAGATGTGAGTCCCCATGCTTTCTTCCTAACTTGACCATTGCAAATCAACGAGCGCCCTATTAGTATGGTAGACTTCACTGCCCAGCCAGTACGTTACCTCATGTTGACTTTGTTTAAGAAGATGTGAGTCCCCTTGCTTTCTTTTTGAACTAGCCATCATAATCTAATTAGGTCGAGTATACTTGAGGTTTAGGATAAGTCCCCAGGGGCTCCTTTCCTCTTGAATACTTTTGAGCTGATATAACTCCCCCAGTGACATTCACTTAGTAGTCGCCCTAGGTCGGATAGCACCTATCAAGCTAAAGATAGACTATCCCAACAATCAGTTCTGTTATAAGAGGATATGAGTCCTTGAGCTTTCTTCCTAGAATGATTGTTACAAACTGATGGGCACCTTAGGTTAGTTGATATTCGCTATGCTGATAGTGACTTGCCCAGTGAGTACACCACTCTTAGCAGATATGAGTCTCTGTGCTTTCTCCTTGAGATGGACACTAAATACCTATTGGATATATGACTAGGCATGTCATCTTCTCTAGGGTGTTCAATTAAGCCCTTATCAGCCCCATCCCCTATGGGCACTCTATTTGGATCAAGTCCTTTGTGACTCTATTTAGACACTACCCAAGTTACTTTTGGATTGGACAGTTCCCCTTTCCTAGTAACCACCCCGGTGGTTGGAAAATTTATTCAGATGCATACTCCCTAGTTCAAGAACTGAAATAGTCTAGATATAAGCTCCTTCTCAATTTGATCCCTCTCAAACTAACAGGGTCCATAATAAAATAAACTAAATAAACAAATAAAATAAAAAAAATTAATTCACTTGTGGATTAGGAATTCAAGCCCCTGAAGGGCCCCTTCTCCCAAGTAAGCATCCTATCTTTAGGGTAATATCAGCAAAACTCCCTATAGGAATTGCCTGACTACCTGAGTTAAGATAAATCCCCAGGTCGGTACTCACTTTGTAGTCTCCCTTAGGTCAGGTTTAATCTATTTTGCCACAAGCAGGTTACCCCGATAGTCATTCTGCTTTGAAAGATGTAAGACTATGATGCATTCTTTCTAGCATGATTGTTGCAAACCAATGGGCAGCCCTAAGTCGGGTTCCATTTATTTTCTAAAGCAACCGATCACCCTAGTGGTCTTTTCTAGTAGAAGATGTGAGTCCCCGAGCTTTCTTCCCTTCAATTGATCATTGCAAATTGAATGACAGTCCTTTGGTTGGATAGTTCTCCCATCAGCCGGGAAGTTACTCCCTTTGTTTCAATAAATCTGAGAAAGTTCTAGGCTTTTATAACCTCCTTCTCAGTATGATCCATCGCAAACCAACAAAATTCACCAAAACAAATCCGAAAAATGAAATTAATCTTGACTATCCTTGAGCTGATTTAAGTCCACCAGAGGCATTTACTCAATAGTTAGCCTTAGGTCGGGTTTAGAAGTATAAATTCAAACCCATCAAATTAAACTCAAAATTCCAAATCAATTCATGAAATTTTTCTAAGTCATTAATTATCCATTAATGGACTCAGCCTAAATCTTGATCAAACCATTTCAAACTCATGGGATTTTCTCAAAACTCATTTATATTCTCATTTATATTCACATATATAAAATAAATATAAATATAAATTAATCAAATCAAAGGCAAAAATTAAATCTCCACTTTAAAATCCTTCTGAAGTCATTAATTCTCCATTAATGGACTTAACCTAAATCTTGATCAAACCATCTCAAACTCATGGGATTTTCTCAAAACTCATTTATATTCTCATTTATATTCACATATGTAAATGAAATATAAATATAAATCAATCAAATCAAATGCAAAAATTAAATTCCTAATTTAAAATCTTCTTAAGTCCTTAATTTTCCATTAATGGACTTAGCCTAAATCATCATCAAATCAACTCAAGTTCAAGAAATTTTCTCATAACTCATTTATATCCTCATTTATATTCACATATATAAATGAAATATAGGTATAAATAAATCAAACCAAATTCAAAAATTCAAATCCCTACTCCAAATTTTCCTAAGTCCTTTAAATCCCTCTTATTGGACTTAGCCCAAATCATTTTTAAACCACTTCAAATCCTTGAAATTTTCTCTTGATCAATTTATATTCTCATTTATATTCACATATATAAAATATAAAATCAAACAATCAAAACCTATTCCAAAAATCAAACCCAAATCAACTCAAAATCCAACCTAAGCCTTTCAAGTCAAAATTTTGAACTTAGCTAAATCAATTTCAAATCAAGCCAAACTCTTGATTTTCTCTCATGATTCAATCAACCTTACAATCATGAGCCCATATATAAATACAAACTCCAATCACTCAAGCAAAACCTAAGTCCAAAATCAAAGCTAAAACCCTTTCATATTCTTCCTTTGAATATGAAATTGTCAAATGGATCAAAATCCATTGACTTCAAACCACTTGTAAATAGATTTATTTTTCAATCCTAAGTCCATATACAAGATCAATCAAGTTCAAATCAAGTTTTGACCAAGCCATTTGACCCACTTAAACTCACTTAACCCAAAGTGACCTAAAGTACCCTTATGAACCAAATTTTAATCCTAATCAAATTGGATTGAACTAAACTCATCTATGCCTCTCATCATGGTCAACAATCATCATGGAATGATCAATCAATCAAATTGGGTCAAACCAAGTCAAACCTAAGGGTTGACCAAGTCAACACTTAACCCAAAATGAAAGCTAACATAGCCAAATTTTACCATAGGCCAAATTGATTGAAACCATTGATCTAAGTCACTCATGACTTATGTTTGAACTTAACCAAGCCAACATTTGAACCTAAGCCCAATTTTGAAAGTTGACCCATTTTGACCTAAAGGGTCAAAATGTGTCAAAACTTGATCTAAGACAAATTGATTGAAACCAATGGGTCAAGTTCATTCCAAATCACTTGATGAACTTGACCAAACCTCAATTGGCCAACTAGACCTAACCTAGCCCAATTGACCTTAGACCCAACATGTCCTAAAGTGGTCATGTTGAGCCAAATTTGAACATAACAAAAATTGATTGGAAACAAAGATACCAATCCACTCCATATGACTAACCTAACCTAAACCTACCCTTGACCTACCCCAAATAGGTCAAATGGGTCAAATAGGTCAACTTGACCCATTTGACCTAAATGAAGTCATATGAGCCAAATTCAAAACTATACCAAATTGAATCAAACCAAAGCCACCAAAACATTTCAAATGGTCATATGAACTTGACCCAACCTTTGGTTTGATCCAATTTGACCTATTGGTCAACTTGACCCAAGTTGACCCATTTTGACCTAAATGGGTCAACATGAGCCAACCCGTATCAAATGAATTCCAAATCTCATGAAACTTGGCCAAACCTAGTTTCTTCACATACCCAACATGTCCAAAGTGAAAAATAAGTACAATGACCATTCCACCCCTAGGCCATAGAACAAATTTTGGCTTAATCTGTGGGTAATTTGGTCTTACCCTCTTCACATTCACTTGAGACTTTCCTAAAAGCTCAAGGAGACTGAGTGAAGAGTGGTGCACCCAACCCAATGGGTTTGGGTCAGCCCAATTGACCCCTAAACCAAACCCGACCCCATGGGTCAAAACTCAAAATTCAAAACCCATCTCTGACTCAGATTCAAGCACATGGGAGGTTGGCAATCGACTCCTTGGCTAAAACCGACCATGTGCATACTCTTAACTGATCAAACAACCCGCAGCATAAGCTCAATTGGATCAAAATGGAAAGAGGATGGACGGTCGACCGATCCTTCATGGGGGAGATATACTTCCCCTAATTCACTACAATTCTAACTTCCCTCTATCTTGAAGCTGGAACCGAAAGCCTTGAGAGTATTCCCAAGCTTCTTAGAGAGGATTTGAAAACTCCATTTCTCAGTTTTTAGAGTTTGAAAAGAGGGGGAGTCCATTGAAGTGCTAACTTCCTCTTCACTCAATTTCCATCCAATTTCTCCTGCATACTTCATCAAGGAGCTAAGTTGAGTGCACCCAAGCTTCATTTGGAGTTCCCACAGTAAGGAAGTGCTAAATTGAATCAAGGAATGAAGCTAGCTAAGGAGGAGGTGGTCTATATACTAATCCACTCAACCTCAACTGCTCAAAACTTCAATAAGGCTTCGTCTCAACCAGACGAAGCTTCTCCAAGGAATTAAGTGCCAGTGATCACCTCCGGTGAGGTATGGGACTTTCTAACCATTAAACTCAATGTGGTGTGGAGCATTGTGAAAGAAATTTTAATCCCAAGGATTTTTGACCATTGGATTTGCTGCTTTTTAGCTTTATATAGTGTGGGTTGAATTTGGTTTGAATCTGAGCTCAATTAAGCTCGGATCTTCCCCTTGATCATGGATGGTCTCTGTTGATCAAGGGGAAGAACTTGGGTCTTAGCCATCCATCCACGTATTTTGGATGGATGACTGAGATAATTCCCCATGTTTATATATTCGTTATCTATTTTTAAATCGTAGGGAGATCTCTGGCCATCCGATCTTTGATCGAACAATAAAGATCAAACTGCATGCGCCAAGACCTGCCTTTGGGGATTTGACATTTAAGTAAAACCCCACAGACGACGTAAAGCACTCGATCACACCGCATGCATGGAGCCGAGGATTAGTTAGGGTTAGTTAAAATGCCTTAATTAATTTCTATTAATTCAGGGATCTTCCAAAATTCATAACTCCCTCTAGAAAATTCAAAAAAATGAGAAATAAAATCCTATGGAAAGATAATTCAACCAAAAATATTTTAAAATTAATTTCAATGGGTTTTGGATTATAATTTAATCTAATTTTGCATTTTCTTGGAAACTTTATTTTGCTAATTACTTTTTAATTAAGCCTCTGATTAATTCTAAATTTCTTGGGTATGTTTTAGGGGATGACATCTGCCTCCCCTTATTTTCTTAGGATTTATTGAAGGCTTGATTAGAAGAATTGCATATGGATTTCTTAATTACCCTCCTTATATAATTAAGGATAATTAGGGTATGATTAGTGGTTTTAATTCATGATTAAGGTTGATTAAGGTTAGATCTAGTAAGTAGAAGGTTTATGAAATACTTTTGGGGGCATTTCCCTTAAGAAATTCCATAAACCTTATTTTCTCTTCTTAATATCTTCTTAATTAAGGGTTAATTCATTAATTATCCCCCTTAATTAATTTCTAAAAATTCTAAAAAGTTTTCAGAACTTAATTAATCTACTTTGGGTAGATGCTTAGGTGTTTAATAGCCTAAGTTCAATTGAGGAAATCAAAACCCAATTGATAAGTATTAAAGGGTGTTTTGAAATTACTTAAGCTAAACCTCTTAGCTAAATTAAGTTTTAATTGTGAATCAAATTGCATTAGGCTTTTTTCTTATTAGGTGCATTGCAAATTTAAATTCCTTGTGAGTCTTTAATGCCATCTCATTGGTTCATAATTATTTAGTTAATTAATCTAAGGTGGTGCAGGTAAGGGTTAATTAAGTTACTTAATTCATACCTTAACCTAACTAATGCATAAAAATGGATCTAATTATCTAAAAATTAAACAAAAATATCAAACACATGTGGGAATGGGTTAAGAATAGCAAAATCATCTGACCTTTTCAAAATTAAATCAAACTTTAAACTAAACAAAAATCACTTTGAATTCACTTTGATTTATTTTAAACTTTCTTATTCTATAAGAATGTCTTTAGGATTTAAATGAAGTGAACTTGTTTACATGTTTTCATCGCTTTGAATCTTCCCCAACATGTTAAATTTTCATGTCATGTGGTTTCATGCATTCATATTTTTCAAATTCAAGTTCAAAAATGGAATTGTTTACTTTATGTCAAATTTGCATGTTTTGGCTAAAGTAGAAATATGAGTGGCTATTATCACTACTAAATCCAAATTATTTTCAAAGCATATAAATAAAATATAAAATCTGAAAATATGCTACTTATACTTTAATTATGAGTTTGCATGTGGAAGATTATAAAGGTATGCTTAGCATAGGTTTCCTTTCTTTCTTATGTTGGTATAGTTTTGAATAGGAATTTGGCGAGGGGTATGGTTCATTTGAAAAGAACCTGACACTCATTTAATTCCATATCATATTCATCTCTATGCTACCACTTAAGAAGGGTTACCTATACTAGCATACATAAATTGCATAATAAAATGAATCCATTAATACAACTTTTGCATTCTTCTTTTCCATTTCGTTTCTTTTATACACCAGTTTGTATTTAAGGAAAGAGTTATATTAGTCTGGACAACCCTGTGGTTGTGAGGCTTTAAGTATCCCTAAGTAGGTCTTGTACCTTACACCTCTGCTAACCAATGGCACTGTACTGACTTATGCCTCTCTTACTTTCATGTGTGTATGTGAAAATTTGGATAAGAAAACCCCTTTCTACTTAAGAAAAATCATGCATATTCAACTTTTAAGTTTCCTTAAATGGATTACTTAGCATGCCTCATAAAGTGTGTTAAATACTCTCATTTGTATGCGTAGATATGCTTAGGGTCCATCCATATGCATGTTATATATATGTTGGGAAAGAAATGAAGTAATGTGTGTTATGTGAATTTTGATTCATTTTATTTAATCTTAAAACGCCTTTCTTTTTGAATAGGTTTGTTTAGAGTTCATCTAAACTTAGGATTAACTAAAAGATTTAATCAAAACATTCACCTAAACATAACTAAAATGTGAATCTACTTTAGAAATTACTTAGTTTAGGGAAGGAAAGAGAAGTCTCCTTCTCTTTCTCTCTCTTTATAACTTAGTAATTAATTGTAGGATCCACTTAAACTAAATCAAAAAATGAAATAAAATCAACCCAAAACAACTAAACAACTTAAATAAAGCCCTCCTTTAAGTTGAATATGTTCTTCATACTTAGAAAATTTGAACCTAAAGCCATAGCATACCACACAAATCTTCAAAGCACACATATTAGCCTAAGTCACCACTTCTAGCCTTAGGTTAGGTCGGTGCATGGTTTGATGTTTCATTTTATTTTATGATATATATTTTAGACTGGATGTTGGGGTGTATGCTCATAGAATGAATGGTACTAGTCTAACTATTCTTTTATGTAGGATATTATGTTATCATAAATAAAATATAAATTCTTTTATTTGTAGGTGCTTATACCTAAGCATAATAATAGTCGTGGACTTAGTCACCCATGTGTCATGTGATAAGTCCAATATACATGCTTGAGATTTATGTGGTTTAATTTAACTAACCTTTATTTTGAAGGTGTTAGTTAGATTTCCACTTTTCCTTTTTATGTAAATTTGTGCAATTAGGATTTTGGAATGATTGTTATGGGGATTAGGATGAGCATTGGTCTTAAGATCCTATCTTATGTACCATGTGAAGCCTTGGAGCATCCACCTTCCAATCTTCAAAAAGAAGAAACCAACGAAGAAAAGAAGAAAAGAAGAAGAAAGAAGAAAAGAAGAAAGAAGAAAGAAGAAATAAAGTTTGAAGACTCCCATAACAATGAAATCCTTGCTTAATTATAATTTAATTCATTTGTAATCCAAGTTGTATAAAGGTAGAGCTCGGCTACCCATATTTAATATTTTTGGGTTTGTGCGGTGGTGCCGACCATAATGGCATTTTGTTCTTTTTGTGATTAGCTTTATAAATTGGTTGATGATTTGTTTAGCTTTTTGCATTAAGTGGTATGCTTTTTCTAGTTTCTTCCTTGCCTTATTTATTTCTTGGATGTGGATTAGATTCTTTAGGAAATAAATAAATCTTTTACCCAATTTAATAACTCATAATCTCACCTAAAGCTTAGGTTTAAAATTAAGATAAAAGAATTAGCAACCCCTTAACTGCATGAGAATTTCTTTTATAATATCATGCGCAAATTCATCTTATTTCACTCTTAATTGGAGGGCTTTCACCTTTGTTAGAGAAACTTGGCTTGACCTTTGAGAGCCATGGTGGAAGCTCACCTCTTTTATTCTCTCTGATTTTGGCCAATAACCTTCTTTCTCATGCATTAGTCATATAAATCCTATTAGCCTGAGTCAAAATAATTATCCAAAATGAAAATAAAATAAAATTTGAATTTAGGTCATTTGAAGCATGTCTCTTTACATGATCTAGTCTCTTTAGGGAGTGAGTTTAAGGACTTAGTCTCTTTCTAAATAAATAATAGCCTAGCTATCTTACATAAGCATAATGACTTGCCTACATGTATTTAAAATCATAGGAGGAGTTAGTTGGTGGCCACCCCTAGGCGGTTGTAAGTCCAAGCTGTTGGGTGGTTTGTCCTCTCTTGTGGAGGTAAACCAATTACCCATTTTTTCCTTAGATTTAGGTTGTGCTTTCGGCCCTCGCCAAAGGTCCCTAGATTTAGGTTTTGAGATTGCTTCTACCCTTTATGGGCCATAAGCATAATTCCTCACCTCTTAGGCATTTCCTTAATCTTGTGTTAAGGAATCATAAGTCTGAAATTTCTAATAAAAAATTCAACTCAAACAAACTAAATCAATTTCAAAAATGTAAAGCCCAACCATAAGATAGTTTGAGATACTCACTAGGTTTCCTAGCATTGTGGGCATCTCCTACTTATCTTCTATTTTGGCTTCGATAAAAACTTTCTCTTTTGATCAATCCCATTTGATCTTTCAAAAATAAACGAATCGATTGATAGTCCTTCCTATTAAAATCTTCAAAGATGATGATAATTTACCTTAATCGAGAGTTTCCTAAGGAATCCCCATTCCTTAGGATGAAATTAATTATGGGGGCTTGCCCCTATAGAGAACTTAATGAACCTGGTTTAAAATAAACCCTGCTTCACTTTTCTATATAAACTAGGGGAAAACTCTCTGGTACATATGTAGACCCATCGTCCTTAAGAGTCCTTATTGAGGTGATTAATTCCATTAAAGGGTAGTGACTTCTGTCTTCTGAGATAGTACACTATTTTCTTAATGAAGTACTCAATCACCTAAAGAAGTACATCTACAAATCTGTGTGGCATCTTAAAAAGATGAATTTCTATAATTCATTTCTCCCCACAGATTTGAAAGGTGACTCTTATAAAAAATTTTCACCATAGTCGAAAAGAGTCGAATGGTTTTATTCTCTCTTATGGAGGTAGATCCCTATGTCCTCTTTCTGCTTAGATTTAGGTCATGCTTTTAGTTTGTGCCAAAGTTCCCTAGATTTTGGATTCGAGGTTGCTTGTTTCCTTTGGGATATGAGCATAAATTCTTTTCTCTTAGGCATTTCTATAATCTTGTATTGATGGATTATAAACTCTATCATTCTAATAAAATTCAACTCAAATTTAGAAAACTCTCTCTTTCAAACATATAAGGCCTCACAATAGGATAGATTGGAGTGCTCACTAAGCTTCATAGCATCATGAGCACTTTCTACTTATTTTTCTTTGGACTCTAAAATAAGTCTTCCAATTGTACAATCCATTTGATCTTCAAAAATTACCAATTCTTTGATAGTCTTAACCTTTGAAATCTTCAGAGATAATTGATTGACTACTTTAATCGAGAGTGTTCTTAGGAAATCCCATTTTCTAGGATGTAATTAATTGTGAAGGCTTGCCTCCATAGAGAACTAAAGAACCCAGCATAAAATAAACCTTACTTTACATTTCCACATAAAGTAGGGGAAATATCTCTTATATATATGAAGGCACATATGTCTTAGGAGTCCTTATTAGTTGATTAGGTCCATTGTATAGTGATGCTTCTATTTTCAAGATAGTACATCATACCTCAATATCATACCCGATCACTTCAATAAGTATCGCCTAAGATCTGTGTGGTGTCTACTCAGCGCATCTGAAATGAAACACCATAGATTTTTCTGATGACTCCACTGGGGATGTGTTCCCTCTCCATCTTTAGTAGTAAATTATTATCTCATAAAGTAGGGGAAATATCTCTTATATATACGAAGGCACATATGTCTTAGGAGTCCTTATTAGGTGATTAGGTTCGTTTTATGGTGATACTTCTATTTTCAAGATAGTACATCATACCTCAATGTCGTACCCGATCACTTCAATAAGTATCGCCTAAGATCTGTGTGGTGTCCACTCGGCGCATCTGAAATGAAACACCATAGATTTTTCTGATGACTCCACTGGGGATGTGTTCCCTCTCCATCTTTAGTAGTAAATTATTGTCTCCAAGTGTCAATAGTAGACTTATATTTTATTAAAGCTCAAGACCATCCTTCTTTCCATTGGCACTTAACTTATTTCAATCTTCAGGAAAGGTGACCAATATCCTTTAGGTTTTAGGACCTCACTCCAAGTAGGTCTTACAACCCCCTATTGGGTCCCCCAATAGGTAAAATAAAAATAAATCAATCAAAGAAAAAATAATCGAACATAAATCAAGCAAAATTAAGAACCTCTTACCACTAGCTTGGTGAAATCTAATGTTCAACAAAATTTCAATGAAGTCCAAAGAAAAAAACAAAGAAAAATCTTTTCCAGAATTCTAAACTTTTCAAACAAAATTAATGAATCTCATTTAGCATAATCAAATTTGTTAAATGAAGGTTCTAATTCAAAGTCAAAATCATTCAAACAACAACAACAAATAAAAAGAAAAAGCCCTCCTTAAATTTAAAACAAAATTAACCAACTCCATTTAGCATAATCAAATTTGTTAAATGAGGGTTCTCATTCAAAACCAAATCAAAATCAAATACCAACAACAATCAAGAATAGAAGCCACTTCCCCAGAAAGATTTTTCAAAATTTGTCCAAAATAATTGAACCCCATTCAACATAATCAAATTTGTTGAATGGGGGTTCCAACACAAAATCAAAAGACCAAAATACAACAACAATACGAAGAAAAATCTCTCCCCCAAATCTACAAAATTTCTCCAACAAATAATGAGGGTTCCAAATCAAAACCAACATCAATCCAACATCAACAATCCAAAGCAAAAATCTCTTTTCAAAAATCTCTAAATCTCTCCAACATGCAATTGAACCCCATTTAGCATGATCAAATTTGTTGAATAAGGGTTCCAATTCAAAAAATTCAAAATCAATAATTGAAGTCAATAATAAAGAAAAGGCTAATTTGGTTCACTCTTTCCAATAGTGCAGTAGAGATACCAGCCTCGTCTTCTCTCTCCTTCTTTCAGTCAGTCTTTCACCATGTCTTCTGGCAAGCTGATCTTCTTATTTTCAACTAGTGTAGATTTGGCCCTGGATCATGCCATACTCACCATTGCCCTCATCATCAAGTTCATTCTTGGCTTTGAGCACTTCAAAGTCACCTGTGAGAGACCCGGCCTAACAACTGTTAGTAGAGAGGAGGTGGTAGGCAAGAAGACACTTGTGCAGGTTGACTTACATTATGATTATGAGTTCTCCTTGCTGAAATAGAAGTTGGTTGAGGTTCCTATGCCAGTCATGCCAGTTCAGTTAGTTGCCCCTACTGTAGTCTCAGCACGGGCTAGTACCGCATCTGTGGTTGCCCTTGTCCTAAAGGGAAGGATATATTGGCTTATGAGATAGTCTCAGCCACTTTTGAGGTCGGTTCTAGTTCCCGTCCTACTGCACTCACATAAACCCAACATTATAATAAAAATTGTAAAATTAAAATACATTACGAGTATGTGGCCAAGGAGGTAGATGAAGCTTCCCATATTGCTGAGGAGGGTTCCCCTCGTGAGACCTCTCCTTTTGGGTGGCAGTAGGTTTCACCCCCTCTTAGCTTCAGAGGAAAAAGAGGACTACCAGAAGATAGCTACATTACCCCCAATGTCTACAGAGTATGAGACACCTACTAAAGAGAGGACGAGGCCCTATGCTAGTCTACAGTTGGTACTTTAGAGAATAAGGAGAGCCCACGAATGCTCAGAGTCTGATACTTTAAATGACCTAAAGAGATTGATCCCTAAAAGTGTTAGGGATTAGATTCACCAAGAAAGGGCCACTGAGGTTAAGATAGCTACCCAAGTAGGAAAGCGAGAGAGGACGAGGTTCGCCAGGTAGTCAGCGGCCTCTACTTTGATTGATTTTTTTGATCGGTGAGCTGATAGAGTTGATTTGTCTGATCATATTATTCTAATTAGTTCCAACAGTCACAGGGAGAGATCTCTGGTGGAGATGCAGCTAGTGTCACTCACATTACACCGCTCTACTTAACGTCCACCTTCACTAGTTCATGTTCTGCCATCTGCAGTCCCCACCAAGTTCCATACACCCCTATATGGAGAGAGAGCTTCTCCTTTGGTGATCTAGCTATGGCCCAAGGATCCACTCCATCTACTCCACCCATTGAGGTGAGGTCGAGCTCCCGTGCTTGACCTTCCATCCTAATAGTGGTGAAGAAGGAATGGCGACCCAAGGTGTCATGGTCACTGCACCATCATAGCAGTTGGAGGAGGAGAAGAGAGGGGATACCAAGGTGAACCCTATGGCAATTGAGTCAATCAAGGAGAGTACTCCACCTGTCTAGAGTATTCAGCATATCAGTACTTCAAGGCTCAGTCCAATAGTCAGTCAACAGCCAACATATATGGTAGTAGCACTGGATCGAGTATATGACTAATCTTTGAATGATATTCTAGAGGACTATCATGTAATTGTGAGGCAGATAGTCGGGGATGATCAGTCTGACCAGAAGGAGGATAGGGTTGACTTGAATGCTTATGGGATGACATGTTAGATGACCTAGCAAAAGTCCACATGGTCGATGCCCGAGGATCCTTGCATAGGGAGCGACCTAGCCAGAAAGGCATTGTAGTTGAGAAGGGTGAGGCATTGGACTCAACTTAAAGCCTCTTCTAAAAAATCAAGAAGAAAGATGATTAGATCAATAATATGGAGAGAAGGGTAGATGAGTTGATGGTCGTGGTCCTAGCCTTGCAGAACCAAGTCTTAGTTCCACAACCTTCCCCCATGGAGGCTGATCAGCCAAAGCTAGTTCATACCCTAGATCATCTTAAGTGCACCCCATGCATGATGATGTTGATAGCTTGCATAGGAAGGTTACCAATAGCACCTCTGTCTAAGAAACGAACATAAAGCATATGATATAGCAGAAGGTGAAGGAAGCATTCGCGCAAGCCTATGGGAGCTCATCTGTTCCAAAGGGACCCTACATGGAAGAATTTTATGTAGTTCAATACCCCAAAGGTTTTGTGCCACTATCCTTCAAGATCTTTGATGGAAGTGAGAACCCAAGGTAGCATATAGCACACTTCCAAGCTAGTTGTTGTAATGTCGGTGGCAATAATGCATTTCTCTTCTGGCAGTTTGTTAGTATCCCTTCACGGGTAGCAATTGATTGGTACGTTGAGCTACCTAACGGTTCTGTGAAGTCCTTTATAGAGTTAGAGCATCTCTTCATCAAGAGATTTATAAGAGCTCAGCAAAGGGTAACTGTAGGGGGCCTCATTGTAGAGAAACAAAATCCTAATGAGTCCCTTATTGATTACATTCTTAAATGGCACAACCTAAATATGAAATGTGAACCACAAGTGTAAGCTCAACTTACCATTGCGATTCCACTCAAGAATATCTATGGCTTGGTCACCTTCATGCTTAAGGGCTTCACCATTAAGACATTTAAGAAGTTAATTATCAAGGTGGCTAACTTATAAGAGGAAGCCAAATAATTACCCTTTTCAGACTAGTCATCGAAGCCAAAGCCTCAGAAGGTCTTTGAAAAGAAGCCTGGAATATTAGTGGCAGTTAATGAGGGGAAGCAGCCAGGAAGATCTCAGTTTAAGAGGCCTATATTTCAATAGCCTCCACTACTACCTCCTCTTCCACTAACTTGACCGCCACAATGGCCACCACCACCACCACAATAGCCTGCTCAGTAGAGGTATCAGTATCCACTGCCACGTAGTTACTTTCTACCTACTATTACCAATAAACTCAACAAACCATACTCATTCAAGAGGGAGGTAGTCAGGAAGTTCTTCAAGAACCTCTTGAAGAAGCTTGACTTTTAGCTATCCGAGCCTAGAAAGCCAGAGGAAGTGGGCAAGGTGATGATCCTAGCTACTGCCCCTACCACCACATGTTAGGCCATGTCTTAGAGGATTATTTCACTTTCAAGGATTGGCTTGAGTGAAGCTACAAGTCAGGAGCCATTATTATCCCTAAGAAACACATAGCAGAACAACCATCCAATTCCATCAAAATAATCCTTGGGGATACTTCCGATCCTCTTAAGACAAAAGAAGGTTGGGATATTTTTTTATCACAAACCTTTAAGAAAATAATTTCTAAAATCAAAAAACTTTCTCTGTATGTGTCTAACTCAACTAAAACCTCCAATATCAAGAAAGGTTTGTTAGTTGTGAAGGATAACTCAGGGAAGGTGGAAACCTAGCAGCAGCCTTCTCTTGCCTGGGATAGATCTATAACACAACCACCATCTGAGTTTAGCACTCCTTCCACTGTTGCAACTACTATCACCTCCACTAGCTCCTCCACTTCTAGCAGGAGCATTGTATCAGTGGATGATGGCACCAAACCCTTCATCCCCCTTACTTGATTTCTATTATGTACCTCCTCAAAAATTAAAGAAATCAATGAAGAAATCTAATTCTTACATCTTTTCCACTTCTAATGATCACAATAATTTCATTCCAATTGAAAGCACTTCAAGTCAAAGCACTAATAACTAAAATAATTTTTATTAATCCCAATATGATTCAAAAATGAATTTTCCTTTTTTGAATCTTCGGAGTTCACCTCTTGAGATTTAGTTGGAGTCATCCAACTACGAGGATCCTTTAGGAGAAATTGTAGGTATACCTGATGAGCAATTAGAACTTTCCACAAATCTCTCATTCCAAAAAGTCACTAAAGTCAACCTCCGTAATGGCAAAGTTCTACTTCTTAGGGTAGCACCTCAAGATAAGAGAAAAAAGTAATTGGTTCCAGTGAGTAGATAGCCCCATCACAAGATGCTCCACCTATGGATATGTTTGTAGAGGACCAACCCAAAGTTGATTACAATGCCCTCACATACCTTAGAAAGTTGTCAACTAAGTTAAGCATATATGATTCCCTTGTCTTATCCAAAGAGATGAGGGAATATTTAATCAAGGCTTTGCTTTATCTAAAAATATGCTTAGCTCAACTGACCGCTATTGGAGAGGAGGCACATTTCTCAGAAGAAATTCTAGAAGTTACATTCATCGATGAAGACCTACTTCTAGGGACGATCAAGCACAACCATTCTCTCTACATAACAGTGGATGTTGGTAGATTTAGGCTATCCAGAGTTCTAGTTGATCCATGTGCATTGGTTAACATTAAGAGTTTAAGGGCCCTTACATACTTGAGGGTCAACATCCCCAAACTCTAAGTAGAGAGGATGATGTTGAAAGGATTCAATGAACGAGGTGAGAGGGCCTTACGCTCCAAAGTGTTGCCTTTAGAGATTCATGATTGGAGGACTATAGCCAATTTCACATAATAGAATCAGATACATCATTCAATGCTTTGCTTAGGAGACTGTGGATACATGAGAATAATATGGTTCTATCCTCTTTACATCAGTGCATCAAGTTCCTATGAGGTGGAATCGAGTACTGTGTCAAAGGAGATCTCAAACCCTTCACAGTTCATGAGGTCAGGATATATGATGATGTAGCCTACTATCTCTCTAAGAAGTAAAATGTCTTCTTTTTATGACCTTAGTCAAAATGAAAAATAAAAAGAAAGATAAAAAAAAGAAAGAAAAGAAAAATAAATTGAGAAAGAAATGAAAAGGGAATGAGAAGAAGACCTTTAGGAGGGAGTGGAGCTTGAGATTATATTCCACTCACAGTTTGTTACTACATTCAAACAAGTGGGGAGGATGACCCGACCTCCATCAGGACAAGGAAGAGGCAAGTCTAGAGGGAGTCCTTGAGGTGGAAGGCCTCCATACTTACCACCTACCGGGAGATTCGTTACACCTGTTATCTGCATAGACTTAAAATCTAGTTTAGAGGATGAGTCTTATGTAGTTAGCACACTGACCAGCTCTCTTGATAGCAAATCCTATTGGAGGTCACACTCGAGCCAGAAAGTGATGAAGACCAGATTCCCAAGCAAACCATAAGTGTATCCAAGTCTTAATTAAGTGAAATAGCTACAAATCAGATGGGAACCTTAGCTCTAACCTCACTTTTGTCATAAAAAAGTTGAGGGTTTGGTAGTAAGGAAGCCCCCAAAACATGTGCAACCATGAAGATTTAGAGGTTCTATCCTAGAGTATCATCCTTAAGTCAAGAAGTTGATGTAGAACTTGAGGATGATTCATATAAATAATTAATAGAATTACATTTTGATTGGTACTCGCCTTGTGTTCATAAGCTAGCAACGAAAAGGTTTAATTCCACATACATGGTCTAAGGATAGGTCGGAACACTTTGAAAGGCTTTGGAATAATAAGTGCAAGAATTCTCAGTCAAGACTAGGACTAGGCTTCGGTACGGTGGCCTCAGTCGACAATGACGATTATTGCTTAGTCATCACTAATCATTTAGAATCTGATAGGTTTTTTTCAAATCACATCAACTCATATGGGGAGGTGTGCTTAAAAACATCAGATGATCCATATGATTTCCAAGTCAAGGATGCATCTCCCAAATTTGAAGAAGAAATCATATGAACCATTGATGAACTCAAAGAAATCAACATGGGAACTGAAGACAACCCACGTCCGATGTACATCAGCTCTCTATTGAATGAAGCTAAAACCAACGACTTAGTTAGTCTACTCACAGAGTTTAAGGATTGCTTTGCATGGAGTTATGAAGAAATGCCTGGATTGGCTCTTGACATAGTTCTCCATAAGCTAGCGATATAGCCTGATGTTAACTCTATCAAACAAGCTCCTAGATGCATGCGATTAGATATTCAACAATAGGTCATTTCTGAAGTCAACAAACTGATTGATGTTGGTTACATCTAGGAGGAAAAATATCCCACATGGTTGACTAGCATTGTCCTAGTTAAGAAGAGGAATGGCCAAATTCGTATATGCATCAATTTTATGGATCTTAATTAGGCATATCCCAAAGATGAATTTCTACTAACAATACAAGAATTGATGGTGGACATTGCCTCATCTCATGCAGTCTTCTCTTTCATGGATGGCTCATTTGGATATAACCAAATAAAGATGGCACATGAAGATGAAACAAAGACTGCTTTTAGAACCCTGATCATAATCTATTGCTACAAGGTCATGCCTTTCGACCTTAAAAATACTGATGCCCCATACCAGCGGGTCATGACCCAAATCTTTGATGAACTCAATCATCACTAAGTCAAATGCTACATCAATGATCTCGTGATTAAAAATAATTAAAAAGAAGACCACCTCTTTTACTAGAGAGTAGTTTTTGAATGGTTAAGATAATATAACATCAAAATGAACCCTCTAAAGTGTGCATTTACAGTAGCTCCAGTGAAGTTTTTTGGGTTTGTTGTCTGACACTGCATAATTGAAATCGATCTGGAGAAGATTAAAGTGATATTAGAAATGCCATCCCTAAAAGTCTAACTCAACTTAGATCATTCTAAGAGAGATTTGGCATATCTAAGATGCTTTATATCCAACATATCAGGCAGAAGCCAACCATTTTGAACACTAGTAAAAAAAGATGCCAAGTTCAAGTGGAATGACCAGTACCAACATGCCTTCAAGATCAAATAATATCTAATGATGCCATCAGTCCTAGCCGCCCCTATCCAGGGCAAGCCGCTTATACTCCACACTGTTGCATTAGATGACTCATTAAGAAGCATCGTCAAGCTTTAATCTTTGTATCTCAAAAGCTATGACATTATATGCTTTCTCATAAAGTAAACTTGATTTCTAGAATCAATCCAATGTAATATCTCATGACATGGACGATGCTACTCGGATGGTTGGCATGATGGTCCATGATTTTATCGCAGTTGTGGACCATTTTACAAGGTCCTCAAGCACTTCTTCGAGGGATCTGGTTGACCACTTGCTAAGAATCCCCAAAGCTATTGATGTTCTGGATGCCTAGCAAAATGGCTAACTCGAGATCGACAATTAGAGTCTCATAGTTAGCTTCATTATTGGTGCAAGGATTAGATAGATGATATGATAATCTCATCATACCATGGTCTAGCGTTAAGAGAACTATTCCTACCCCCGCATTTCTTGGAAGAGTATATTGTGATTCTTCTCCTCTTTCTAAGGAAGCCACACCATCAAAGTACATCTTCTAGTGGCAAATGCTGGCATCCCCTAAGTTCATGATTTGTTCATCAAGAAGATCATCACTGAGTGAAGAATCAGCAGAAAGTGGGTGTGCTGCTAAGAAATTTGTGAGTGATTATCCTTTTATTACACGAAGGGGTACGAATATGATATCAAACTGTGATAAAATCATGTAAACTTGCATATTGTGGACCATTTTACAAGGTCCTCAAGCACAGACTCCATCACTATCACAAATACACCATGGAGTTGTTGACTCAAATCCAAGAAGTGACCATCAATAAGATCCCTCGAAGAGAAAATGCCATAGAGGATGCATTAGCCAAGCTTGCCAAGGAGTTGGCATGTCCAAAAAATGAGTCCATATCAATAGAGGTCCATAATATGCAAGCCCTGCCCTCTATTGATGTTGAACTCATCAATAAATACTCTCACGAAGGGGAGATTACCATTGCCAAAAAGGATGAAGAATTGGATTGGAGGCATCCCTTCATTGATTACCTAAACAAAGGCAAACTGCATCAAGAGAAGTCCCAAGCACATCAAGTGAAGCAAATGACACTTTCTTATGCCCTCATGGATGGTGTCTTATACTAGCTATCATTTGATTATATGTGATTACGTTGTTAGGACAAGCACGAAGCCCATAAGATCATGATCAAGGTCCATTTAAGATTATATGAAGCTCACCAATCCAGTCCCAAGATGAAGGCCAAAATCAAGAGACTTGAATATTATTGGTCATCGATGATCATGGATTGCATGGACATAGTGAAGCATTGTCACTAGTGCCAAGTACACGAAGTGGTCCTATATCAGCCACCTAACATTCTACATTTTACTTTGGCCTCATGGCCATTTGAGTGTTGGGGTACTGATATAGTGGGTCCGATCGATCCTCCTTCATCCAAGGGTCATCAGTTCATCCTAGTAGCTACCGACTGCTTTTTCAAGTGGACGGAGATAATTCTACTCATGGAGGTTAAAGCTCGGCATGTGCTCTAATTATTTAGGAACCATATTGTATATATATTTGGGGTACCCCATCAAATTATATCCGATAATGATACAATTTTCAAGAGCACCAAGATCAACAACTTCATCTATAGACACAACATAGATTGGAGATACTCTACCATCTATTACTCATGAGTGAATGGTTTAGTAGAAGCCTTCAAAAAAACTCTCATCCTAATACTCAAGAAGATGCTCGACGATAATAAGCGATAATTGTCATGAGCAGTTAATTGAAGCTTTGTGAGCCTATCGTACCACCTATAGAACTCTGACTCAAGCTACCTCATTTTCCTTAGTGTATGGGTCCGAAGCCATTCTACCATTAGAATTCCAACTCCCATCACTTAGGATAACTGTGGGTAGCAAAATTACAACAGAATAGAGTACCAAGCTTCAATTAGAAGAGCTCAAGAGAAGAGATGCTTACAACCATTCTAAAACCTCAAGTTATACAAAATGAAAATGATTCAAGCTCATAATAAGTTGGTTTTCCCTAGAGCTTTTCAAGTATGAGAGCTTATTTTAGTCCTGAGCAAACCAATTATTGCTGGTAGCAAGATGGGAGGCAAGATTGAACCCACTTGGGAAGGCCTTTTTGCCATAGAGAAGGGCTACCAAGGTAGATCATACCAACTCATTAACCATAAAGGAGAGCACCCATTGATTCCAATCAAAGGGGTTTTACGTAAGAAATATTATCCATAAAATAATATTTAAAAATAATTATTCATGAATAAAAAATTATTTCAAATCAAAACCTCTTCAAATTTAAAACTTTCCATTTGTGAACTTGTGTGATGTATTTAGGGTAGGTGTAAGAGAACCTGAGAGGCATCCTATCCCTCATTAGCATAACACAAACACAAAATTACACACAAATCTAAACAAATCAAATACAAATCCATTGCTTCGGGATACTTTGAGTTGAGATAAGTCCCCCAACGACCCTCACTCAGTAGTTGTTGTAGGTCGGGTTTGATCCACTACCTAGCTAGTGTGCCTCACCAGTGGTCTATCAATTTAGGAGGATGTGAGTCTCGATGTTTTCTTCCTAGCTTGACTACTACAAACCGATGAGCACCTTGTTAGTGTGGTATGTATTATTACATGACCAATATGCTATCCTGATGTCAGCTTTGTTTAAGAAGATGTGAGTCCCCGAGCTTTTTTCTTAAACTAACTGTCATGCACTAACTAGTTCCGAGTTTATATTTAACGATTAGGGTAAGACCCCCGGTGGCTCCTCTCCCTCATGATTACATTGGGCTTGGGTTTAGTCCTTCTTTATGACTCCCCACTTAATAGTCGCCCTAGGTAGGATAGTAGTTGTATAGACGACGACGGACTATATCGATGATAAGTTCCACTTAGGAAGATGTGAGTCTCTGATACTTTCTTCTTAGATTGATCGTCATAAATTGATGGGCACCTTAGGTTGGTTGGTGTTTGCCTTACTGACAGCAATCCACCCGATGGATAACACCACTTAGGCAAATGTGACTCCCTACGCTTTCTCCCTTAGTCATCCACTGTGTACTTACAGGCTTATTTTTAAAGGATTAGGATAAGACCCCCAAAGGCACCTTCCATATGGGTATTCTATTTAGATCATATCTTCATGACCACATCTAGACATGACCCAAGTTACTATCAAATTAGATAATTCCCCTTTCATAACAGCCATCTTTGTGGTTGCAAGCTTCGTACTACAGATGTACAGATTATCCCTTGGGCCAATAAATCTAAGATAGGCCAAAGCCCCCATGGCTCTTTCTTAGTGTGGCTCCTCGCAAACCAATAGGGTCCACACAAATCAAATAAAATAAAGAACTAAAACAAATCAAAACATACAAATAAATAAAATAAAATCTCTTGTGGATTGGGATAAGACGCCTAGAGGCACCTCCCAAGTAGGCATCCTATTTTTTAGGCAGTGTAAAAAAAAAACTCCCTATAGGAATTTTCATGACTTCTCTTGAGTTGAGATGAGACCCCTAGTGGTACTTACTCGGTAGTCACCCTAGGTCGGATTTAGCTTGTTATGCCATCAACAGGTCACCCCAATGGCTTATTTTACTTAAGAAGATATGAGTCCCTGAGCTTTCTTCCTCATATAATCGTTGCAAATCAATGGGCAACCTTTAGGTTTGGTAGTCTCTAGTCTTCAGCCGTTAGACTACCCCTTTGGATTGGTAAATCTGAGGTAAGTCCAGGCTTTCATAGTCCCTCCTTAGTGCGTTCCATGGAAAACCAACATAATCAAAATTAATCAAAATTCAACAAATAAAATCAATCGCAATCAAAATAAATTCAAACTCAAACTTACATCCCGAGTTCATTCAAAATAATTCAATCAAACTCAAACCAAATTAATCAATCAATTAAATCATCAAATTGAATCAAACAAATTAAACATAATCTGCATCCTAGTGGATCCCCCTCTAAATCAATCAACCAAATTCAAAAAAAATCAATCAAAATCAAACCAACCAAATCAAATTAAAACAAAATTCAATCAGAATCCTAATCCTCAATGAATTCTACCCAAATCCAATAAAAAATTTAATCTCTAATGGATTCCAATCAAACTAATATCCCTAGTGGACCCCTCTTCTATAAATTAAATTAAAATCAACCAAACTAACAAACTAAATCAAATCAATCCCCCAATGGATCTCCCCTTTATGCCATTGGTATAAATCAATCTATAATCTAATAAACTCAGTTGTGAATCCTCAGCGGATCTTCCTTCATGCCCTTGGTATGAAGCCAATTCTCAACCAATCCAAACCAAATCAATTTCTCTCTCCCATGTCATTGGCATGAAGCAAATTGTATCACATTAGGATTCATGGTTTCATTTACCTGTCTGTTTAGGTATGGATATCCATCCTTAGTGTTTGTGATCTTTCTTGGAGACTGTTGATCATCTCAGTCAATGCCAATATGTGCGGTGTTCCTTGTTAGTTATATTACACCTATGAAGGGTCCTTTTGTTGACCTCACTTTTAAAGTGTATTCATCCATCCTATCTTAGACTTAGGAGTCTTCTAGACACTTGGATTTCCCTACTCATAGGACACTTCTAGTAATTAAGGGAATAGTAAACTCAAGCCTAGAGACTTAGGAGGGCAAGATATAGATTTAGGCTATGCCTTAGGACCTAAGGTAACCTACCTATCTTATGACCTAAACCAAACCTATGCCTATCCCCTTTAACCAAATCAAATCTCAAATCAATTCAATCAAACCCAATTGAATTCCATTCCATATCCATGCTCCAAACCAAGATGATCTAAACCAAAACCCATCTTAATCCCATGACCTAATCTTATGGACTTAACCCAAACCTCCTTCAATCAAACCAAATTCAATTGATTCTCACAAAGAACACTATCCCTTCGAATCATCATTTCAAACTCTCCCAAAATCTACAATCAAACCAACTGATCAAATCAATTCAATCCACCCAAGCTAGCCCATTTGAACTCAAAATGTCCAAATGAGCCAAAATTCAATTAAATCCAAATCAATTGTAATCAAAGTTATCAATCAATCCTAAATCAATCATCAAACTCAACTTGACCTAATTCAAACCAAAATCAACTCAATTGACCCATTAGGTTCACTTGACCCAAAGTGACCTAAAGGACTCATTTGAACCAAACTCCAATATAACTCAAATTGGATTGAACCAACCCATTCAAAACCTCTTGCATTGATTATTGATCATTCTTGATTGATCAATTGCAAACAATTGAGCCAAACTAAGTCCAATTGACCCTTTGACCTAAGTTGACCTAATTTGACCTAAAAGATCAAATTGGGTCGAATATCAATCAAATCTATATTAATTGAAACCAATGATTCAAATCCATCATAAAATTGATTATTAAACATGATCAAATCCTTAATTGAACCCAATTGACCCATTTAGCCCAAATTGACCTAAAGGGTCAAATTGGCCTAAATAATTTCTAAATCCAAATTGATTGAAGTCAACACCTACAATTATCTTCAGATGATCAATTAAACCTAAATCAACACCTAACCTAAGCTAATTTGGTCAATTTGACCAAATTGGTCAACTTAGCCCATTTGTCCCATATGAGTCAAATTCAAATCCACCCCAAATTAAATCAAACCAATTGAATCAAAACATCTCAAATCATCATTTGAACTTTTCTCAACCTATGGTTTTATCCAATTTGATCAGTTGGTCAACTTAACCCAACCTAGCCCAATTTGACCTACATGGGTCAAATTGAGCCAAACCAACTCCAAACCCTCTCAAATTTGGTATGACCCATCCTTAGGTCACCATGGGTCAGGCCAAATCAAATCCAACCCATTTTAAATCCAAATTGACCTAATACCCATTAGGTAAAGCACTCCAAATGGGGCAAAACCAAATGGGGCAAACCACTCAGGTATTCCATACCCCTTTGCCTTTTGTTTCATTATTTGACCCTCACTCACTGCTAATCCTGGACCCAAAGCTGGTTGGGTTAGCCATGGGTCAAAGGGGGTGAGCTAACACATTCAATTTCATTGGCTCATCTAAGAGAAGGAGGACACTCCACCTCAACCTTAGCAACTTACCCCTGCACCCCCCACATAAACCAGCCACCCCTAACCACCCTCTATCATGCCCACACCGGGTTTGTCTAAAACCACCAAAAATCCAAAGTTAGCCCATCACCATGGGGGATGAGGGAATTCTCCTTCTCATTCCATTCCAAGCACACAAAGACCTTCAGAGAGTAGAGGCAACCTTCCTAGTGAGTTCCCAATCTCCCTTGAGCTTCCCGTTGCCGAAAACACCAAAACATGAACAGGACAGAGTCTCCACTCTGTCCAACCTCACATAAACTCCAACAAACTCAAATTAACTTTACCCACACCTTCACCAAGCTTTAGCAATTTGAAACAAACTGATTCCTGATCGATTCGAGTACCAAAGACCACCCTTAGACCAACTCTGATGCGAATTTTGATGACATTTGGTCCAGAGAGCCTCTGACAAGGAGGAATCACATGAACTTCTCAACAGGGTTTCATCTCTTCAAGAAGAAGCTACCTCGGTCGATAGACCACTAGTCTTGAGCTCTAATGAGGTAAATTACAACAAACCATAAAAAATCTAATAGTTGTTTAGCTTTTGTAAAGAAAATTATGTTCTCGTGCATTTCCAACCATATGATACCTCTAGATCTTCTCCCTGAATCATTTTGAGTCAATCCCAACATCTCATGAACTCTAATGAGCTCGGATCGAGCTGAGGAGGGCGGGTGGTGCCCATCTTTCATCGCTCGGGGATGAAGGATCATCCCCCATCCCTTTTGCATGATTGGAATGAACGGTCATGATTTAGTTCAATAAAAATTTGATTTAATTCATTTAAGAATCACGAGATTAATCTCCACCATCCAATCCACGATAAAATGATGGGGACGAAAGCACGTCCGCCGCCACTGACTCAGCACTCCGCATCAGATTATTTAAGTGGTAAATCTCATGGTGCCACATGGAAAGCACGTCCCCCGTGGTGTCGACATGAATAGGGATTAATTAGGAATTATAATGTGTTTAAATGCTCTGAAACTTCCAAAAATTATAACCAATTGTAGAAAAATCCAAAAAATATAAATAAACCCATTTTGGGAAGGTAAAACATTGAATAATTTAATAAAAAAATATTTTCATTAAGTTTTGAATAGTGAGTAAAGCTTAATTAGGGTTTCAATGTTTCTTTAATTATCTCAATTAAGCCTTATTCACTTAGCTAATTAATCCTAAATTAACTGTGATGATTTCTTAAGATGTCATGTGCCTCCCAAATTTTTTTTTGGGATTTATTGGCAAGGTATTTAGGGGAATTTGAAATCTCAAGCTTAATCACCGTCTTCAATCAAATTAACCCTAATTAAAATTATTAAATATTGGAAATTCAATGATTAGCAATAATTAGTTGCTGTTAATCGTGATATTGATTGGGGTAAATGATTAAGGCCTCTTCTTTAGTAATTTACCTAATTATCTCTCCATGGAGGGTTTAATTAATTCAAGATTTAATTAAGATATTAATCAAACAATCATTAACAAAGATAAATTAAATTGAAATAGTGATCACTTTAGATAATTAACATTTAATTTGAGGGTTCTTCTTTATGTGTTCAATAATATAAAGATCCTTAAGAAAATTATAATTAACCCATGGATGTGGGTAAATCATAAAAGTATTTAATTAGATTCCTTAATCTAATTAATGCTTAAGCATGAGCCTATTACATTAGGTCCTTTAAGGGCATTGCAATTTTGCATATCATTTGAGGCTCATGAATAAGTTTTAATTAAATTAAAAAAAAACATATGAAAGGGTAATTAAATGAATTGCTTAATGATCCAAACTTAATTAATTCATAAAATTCATTTAATTAATCTTCTTTAAACGTACTAAATCATCAACATGGGATGAGGTAAAAATAACAAATGATTCCTCTTCTTTAACTTAATTTAAAATTCAAAAAAATCAAATTTAATAAAAAGCTTTGATTTTCTTTAAATAATTCTATTTAATGTGATTGTCCTTAAGAATTAATGTAGTTGAATGAATTATGTTGAAATGTTTGGCTATTTCTTTTCAATCACCATAAATGTTGTATGCCATGTGATATCATGAATTCATATTTTCAAAATCAAATGATCAAACGAAGTTTACTTATGAAAAATTGCATGTGTTGGCTTAAGCTTATTATATGTGTGGCTATTATCACTAATAAATTTCAAAATTATTTTTTTAAAATTATAAATTGATAATGAGAACTTGGAGTGATATTAACTATGAATATATAGGATTTTCATGTGTTTATAGCTTAAGCATATTAAGGTATTTCTTTCTTTTCTATATTCATGTATGGGTTTACATATGCTTGAAGGATAATAAGTATATAGTGTGGACATCTCGAGAATACAAGGTTTTAAGTAGCCCCAAGGAGGTCATTTATTTATCTCACTTCCCTGGTTAATAAAGGAACATACTTATTTAATTTCATTCCTATGTATATTTGTACTAGAATTTGGATAGAGCTTTACTTTGTATGTGTAAACAATTCAAACAAAAATATAATCTCTTGCATGAGTTTCATTCTTATAGTTTTGTATACATTCATATGTATTAAAGATAGAAAGTATATAGTCTGGGCATCATAGGAATTCGAGGCTTTAAGTAGCCCCAAGGAGGTCATTTGATTATCTCACTTCCCTATTTAAATAGTGGGACGTACTTGATTACATCTTTTATACATATGTATGTGTACTTGATTAAGGAATAAAAGTCCCCTTTTCTACTAAAAATATATGCATTCATAATCATTTAAGTGTGCTAAAATATATTGCATGTATATGTATACTAAGTGTGAAACCATATGCATATTATGGGTGATAAAAAAGAATAGTGAAACATGTTCTATGTGATGGTAATTCAACCACATTAATCTTAAGATACCTTTAATATTGAACAGGATTCTTTAAGATTAACCTAAACTTAGGACTAATAAAACATTTACAAAATCATTCACTAAAAGAACCTAAATCATAAAATGAGCTCTTAAAAGACAACTTAAGGTAAGGACGGAGGAGGTTATGCCTCTTTCTTCTCTGTACAACACTTAGATGCTAAGTGTAAATCAAATGAAACAAAAAAAATCCCAATTAAAATTGGAAAAAAACAACTTAAAATAAAACCATCCATCATGTTAAATTAAACATTCTAAACCTTAAGTAATCATAATTCTAAAGCCTAGTTAAGACATGTCACATCAAACCTTAGCACACACATTACTTAAAACCATCCATCATGTTAAATTAAACATTCCAAACCTTAGATAATCATAATTCTAAAGCCTACTTAAGACATGCCACATCAAACCTTAGCACACACATTACAATTCTAAGTCACTACTTCTAGCTTTAAGTTAGGACACTGCATGTTGTGATGTTTATTGACCTCATTTTTGGATGAGGTTAACTCTTCTTCCAAAGGCATTCATTAAGACACCTAATCCTAAATTAAAAGCCTTTTTAACTAAATACCTAGGTCATTACATTTTGTGATCTAGTGCACTTTCCTTAGATTAATCTAACTTAATGAGTTTAGTTAGATCCAATCTAAATCAACTTAAACATACATAATTAATTAAGCTTAAGTTAAGGTCTAATTAGGGCACTAAACATAATTATCTCAATTAAGCTTATTACTACATAAAGAAATTAAAATTAAGCCCAAAAAAATTCCAAATTAATTGAAAAAAAAATCAATACATAAAATTAAATGAATCCAAATCCAATTCAAAAGTCAAAGGTTGGTCAAGCTTTGTACATGGGTTTGACTTTTGTGGGTCTCACCAAGTTAAAGGTCAACCCAACAAATGTGACCAAATAAAATCATTCCAAATGGTTGGAATGATAATATGAACACACTTAAACATAAATCAATCCATCATTGGATTCAACTGGGCCAATTTGGTCATGTAACCCAAATGAGCCTAAATTTAATCCATTAAACCCAACTTGGGTCAAATGGGTTTAAAATGAAATAAAATTGGAATTATTTAATCTAATGCATTCCAAATTGCTTGGATTAACTCAATAAAAAATCAACCACATCATTATTAATCAAAGTAAACTATTCAACTTAGTTAAAACCAATCAAAATTCAATGACATTAAATGGACTAAACCTAGATCAAATACATCATAAACCTTAAAGTCTTTGAAACTCTTTACCCTAAGGTTCATTAATGATGAAATGTATATATGCTAAATATTGAACCAAGGTTAATTCATTAATTGGGATGACCTAAACTTAGCTAATGCAAAGGATAGTTAAGCACCTTAATCTAAAAATTTTCAATCCTCTCTTCTACCAATCCATCCAAGATGTTAATGAAACATTCTCAAACCTTTCTAATGAGGATTCTTAGCCTTAATCAAGTCATTTTATCAGTCCCTACATAAATCCAAATTAAAAGAGGCCAAGACTAGTAAAATAGATGACTAGCCAAATTCCTTTTACATAGCTTAATTCTTCTTCCACCTCTTCATCTTAGATAGGTGTAGGATGACTGAGGGACATGGTGGCTAACCTCCAAAGACTATGGTTAGCTCAACCATCCAAGAAAAGGGAAGATATAAGGAGATACCTTATGGCCAAGTTCCATTACACACATAGAGCATCCCTCAAGCCGAAATAACCTTCCCATCATCTTCATCACCTCAAACGAAGTGAAAAAGAACTTTCTCCCACTTTCCTCACTGTCAGGAGCCTATAGAACGACTAACGTCACCAGAATTCAAACCAAGCTTGGTCTAGGGAGCAATCTGGAGGGAGGCATTCCACTTTCTTTGGCACACAAGCTCCTCATGTCATTCCGTAACTATTCGAGTTGACCCCACCACCGGAGATCGTCGGGACCGAGGTATGCAATTAACGACCTCCTCTAAGTTTTTAGCTTTGATGCTTTTTGAAGAAACTTTGATCTCAAGTGAGATCAAATCACTTAGATCCTCTTAATTGCATTCACTGATGGTTTTGCAATTGAAAGCGTGCAATTTCAACAGTTGGATGGCTGAAAACCATGCGTAAATGACGGACAGGTCTCGGCCTCCACCGTCGGTGTAGGAGACATAATTTTCGCCGTCGGTGTAAGAGACATAATCTCTGCCATCCATTCCTTTTAAAAGGAACAAATGGTCTAAATCTAGTTGGATCTCTGATTCAACTCCTGAAGGAACTGCAGAATCGATCGTGACCATCCGTTCCTTTAACGTGGATGACACGCGAGATCCACGTGGCCAACTCGCACCGCGCACATGGCGACAATGCCACAGAGGCGCCTTGTAGGCCCGCCTTCTTAAAATAGGTAAATCCCCTATTTAATTAATTATAAAATTAATTAAAAATCACAAAAACTTCAAAAATTCATACAAAATTAAATATAAATCTAAAAATATATAAACTTGGGCTCTATGGATTCATCTTTATGAGAGGAATCTAAGAAAATTAAAATCCTCAAATTATTTTGAGTAATTGTACTTTAATTTAAGTTTGAATGTAAACCTTGAAACCTTACTTGCTCTAAAATTAATAATCCAATTCAAATGAAACATTGAGGGATTAAAATTCATATTTAGACACACATCATGTAAATTTTTCATAATTTATGGATCAATGAATCTTAATATTAAAAATTTTAAACCCTATACATTAATTTTTATGAAATTAATTATTAATAAATTAAATAAATGATGGAAATTATTCAAAATGATTTAAAAACATCTTAATATACTCTAATGATCATAAATATACTACTAAAATTTATGAGAACATAATAATTCATAAAATGGTCCAATTAGACTATTTATTGAATTAATTAATTCAATTAATGATCGTGAACTTAAATAAACTACAATAAATCAACCAAATATAAAAAATTATGAATGAACCCTCTTTGGATGTATATTTCAGAGGGGTTTCAAGGATAAATTAAACCCTTAAACAATTTTCATTAAATTAAGCCTAATTTAAGTTTTAATGAAATAATTAAAACCTTAATTATGCCTTAATAACATATTTAATCAAAGTGAAATTTAAGGGAAAGTAAATAGGCAAGAAAACCCACTTGCCATAAAAATGTCAGATTCATTTGACCTGAGGACAAGGAGTATTTGAATTTCCAAGTCTCTATGTCAATTTAGAAGAAAATATTAAATGAGAAAATTTACAAAAATTATAAAATTCATTATACAAATTTAAAACACTATAATTAATGTCAAAACATTTAAATAAATATATATATATAAGTTAACTGAAAATAATAGAAATCAAATAACGCTAAGTTAAAAAATCATAATTAAAGAAAATATGAAACTTAAATCATATTTCATTATGATTACTCTTTAAATCATAATGATTTCATAAACATAAATATAAAAAGATCATTGACACATAAATACTTTAGTATCATTTGCATAAGGAAATAGAATGGTATAAATGTAACATAAAAAGGTTAAATATAATTAGAACTATAAACTAGAGTGAATTAAAATTTCAAAATGACAAAGTTCCAAAGTATATTTTAATCAATCAAGTCATAGAAAAAATCTACATTAAGATAAATATTATTTTCAATAGAATATAAAGATCATTCTTTTTGTTTTAAATTAATAGAATCCTTTCATAATGTTTATAACTAAAAACTATTAATGAAAATAATTTTGGAAGTATTAAATATAACAACTTAGAACTATTCTATAATGAAAGAATCATTAATATGAATAAGTTATAAAAGTGGAATGCAATAAATTGAATAATCTTAAATATAATAAATCAAACATAACTTTATTTAGGATAATGAATATTAATGAAAATAAACAAATGAAGTTAACTTTAAAAGTTTCACATGAACTTAACTTGAATAAAAGAAACATCTACATTTAAATTTTACCCCAAAAAGTTAATGAACAATTATAAATATTAAATCAAGCATAAATTCAATACAAATAAAAGTCACCACAATCAACTAAGTAAATATGTCAAACTAAATGAATAAGTGATTAATATCAATATCACAACTTTAAACCAAAGAAATTAAAAGAAACTCAAATTATAATGATAAATTAATTAACTTAAGGAAAATTTAAATTAAATCATAATAAAAAAGAGAATGACTTAATCCAAATCAAAATTATAAAATACCTAAATAAAGAAACATAAAACAAAATAAAATAAAATAAATCAAGTCAAATCCTATAAATTCAAGTTCAAATCAAAAAACTTAGAATTTTAGTTAGATCCTTAGGATGAATCTTTACCTTAGAATAAAGATATCATCCTATTAGGATTTAGGGTGTTGAATGGAATGGGCTTCATTTAAAAATGAAGCCTATTTTATTCTTCACTCTTGAAAACCTAATTAAAATTTTAGACATAATAAAATGTACCTAAAATGAATATAAATTATTAAATAATTTGAATTGAAATTATCCGAAGGTAAATAAACCAACATTCAAAACTAAGGAAATAAAAAATTAAATCATAAAGCTTAGTAATGCATTGCCACACAAATCCTTTTCCTCACACACTAGAATTACAAGTCATGGACCCTAAAATTAGGTTAAGATGTTTTGTGATTTTTTGTGATTTCATGTGATTATAGGATGAGAATTATTTTTAATTATTTTATGGTGTACTATTTTAGATTGGATGGATAGGATTGATTACCAATAGTTTGAATGGTAGGATGATATTTTTAGAACTAACATTGTCTTCTGCAGGGGACCATGTTAAAGGCAATGGTGTCTTAAATTAAAATGATAAAATTATTGTTTCCTTGTAGGTGCTGAAAAGTCCCTTAACATAGTCCATAGGATAGGTGGGCTTGGCAACCAAATAATGCTAAGCCCACATGTTTGAAAAATATAACTATTGCGTGCTATTTGTAGTTGGTGCCATTTATTTTGTAGGGCTTATGATTTATTTTTGAATTTAAAATTTTAAATTTGAACTTAGAAGTAGGTTAGGATCTATGGGGTTTAGAATTAGCAGGAGCTGACCCTACCAGGAGATGGTGTAGAGGTCCCCTGTGATGCCTAATGGAGGTCCCTGAAAAAGGAGAAGATCCTGGAGAGAAGACTCATAGATCTAGACTTGTAATTCTAAGCCGGGTTGTATAATGGCAGAGCTTGACTACCTACTTTTCTTTCTTCTAGGGTGTATAGCGGTACCCGACCGCATTAGCCTATTTCTATAAATTTAAATTGGCTTGATTTATTTTGGTTAAGCAATAGAATCAACCTGCTTTCTAGGTTTCTTTCTATGTTATGATTTTCTGTGATGAATGCTTGGATGCAAGCTCATAGGAAAAAAGTAAAATTTCTACCAAATTAAATTTAATCAATTCAAACATAAAAATAAATACAATTCAAAATTGAATATAAATAAAGCTCTAAGAAATAATTTAAAATCAATTAGAAACCAATTTGCTCTTGAAAATCATGCAATCATATAATTTCAATCCTTGAATTGTGCAACTTCTCCCATTGAACATAAGAGACATCTGTTGTGAGGATGATTGCCTTGTTAGGGAAGCCAACCTTCTATTTATTGATTTGGCCCATGACTATCTTTCTAATTACATACCATGTAGGCATAACTTGCATACCCATAGCTTAAAATTATTTTTGAGTCAAAATTTATAGAAATTAGAAAAATATGCATTAGTTAGATGCATTTTATACCCTACATTATCTTAGGAATTAAGGAGTGAATCTAGGTTCATAGATTCATTTCTTAAAAATATACAGCCCAGCCATCTAGCATTCATAAGACTTGGCATCATGAATTTAAAATGCACTTAGGTAGTGTTAGCTTGCAGCCCTCTCTAGGCGGGTTGTAAATCCAGAATAATCAAATATAGGTTAATTCCCTCAAGTGAGAGGAATGGTCGATAATTCCAAAAAAAATGAAATTAGTTCAAGCATCTAACATGTGTTAGAAGCACCTCTATACTAGGTTCTGAAGCATCCTTTTTCAAGAATATGTCATCAACCCTATACATTTTTGCAGTCTTATGCTGCTAGAATCTAAGTCTTAGACTTATAAGAAAATTTCAACTCAAAATTTAAATTAAATTCCAAATTTTAAAGCCCAATTATAGGATAGTTGAAATGCCTACTAGGCATCCGAGTATCAATAGGCATTTTCCACTCTTTCCCGTTTGACTTCCAAAATAACTCTTTCCAATTTGAACTGCTCCCATTTAAAATTCCAAAAATCAATCCTTTAAAATCCACCTTAAAAATCTTTAGGAATAATAACTTATTTATTTAATCGGGAGTATTCTTAGAAGAGACCCTCCTTAAGATGTAATTAACTATAGAGGCTTGCCTCTAAAGGGAACCATGAACCCAGTTTAAAATTAAACCTTGTTCTACCTTTCATGTAGTTCAGGGAAAAAAATCTCTAGTACATGATAGACCCATTAGCCTTATGAGTCTTTTATTAAATAATCAAATCCATTATAAGAAAATATGTTTACCTTTCAAGGTAATATGTTTATTCCTTAATGATGCATTTGATCATTAAATAAGAAATTTCTAAACTCTATGTGGTGTCATAAATTTTCTCCATAATGTTATGTTTTGTTTTATTTTGTGGTGTAATATTTTAAACTAGATGTTAGGATTATTTATGTATAGACTAGATATTAGGGCGATAGTAGCCTAATGATATTTTTTACAGGGGATTGTGCTAAAGAGGGTTGCTATAATAATAAATATAAATGTTTTTCTTACATGTTATTTATGCCCCTAAGCATACTCCACATTAGGATAGGTGGGCTTGGTTACCCATGTGCAGGGTGCTAAGTACAAATTATGAAATTTAACTACTTGGGATGTATGTATGTTTAGCTAACATTTATTTTGTAGGTGTAGTTAGATTTACTTTTCATAAAATGTAATTTTGCAATGAGAATTAAGATTAGTGCTATGAGATTCTGGATGAGCAGTGTCCAGAAGGCTATTGACCTCATTTTTGGGATGAGCTCTCAAACCCTCCATCATAGACATAGGACTTCTCTTAGACTTTAAGATATCCTTAGTCTTAAGACACATCTAGTGATTAGGTGAACACTCAACCTAGCCCTAGATACTTAGAAGAATTAGCCCTAGGAATAGGTCATGCCTTAGGGGTGTTAGGAAAGTTTGCCTACCCTATAGCTTGAACCAAACTCTTCACTTCCTTCCTCCAAGTCAAATTTAAATCAATTTCAACTTAATTGATTTTCTCCAAACTCAAATCATTTCCTAATGATTGAAACAAATGATTGAAGCTTATGATTGAAATTTTAAGTTCAAAATATTTTCTAAGTCCATTGATTCTCTCTCATAGATTTAGCCTAAATTAATTCAAAGTCAAAGAATTTTCTGACAACCCATTTATATTATCATTTATATTCACATATATAAATGAAATATAAATTCAAATCAATCAAACTAAATCCAAAATTCAAATCCAAATCAAAAATCTTTTCCTAAGTCCTTTGTTTCTCTCTTATGGACTTAGCTCAAATCAAGTTCAAATCACTTCAAATTCATGAAATTTTCTCATAACCCATTTATATTCTCATTTATATTCACATATATAAATGAAATATAAATTCAAACAGCCAAAACCTTCTCCAAAAATCAAACTCAAATTCAATCAAAATCCAACCTAAGCCTTTCAAGTCAAAATCTTGAACTTAGCGAAATCCAATTCAAATCAAGCCAAACTCTTGATTTTTTTTCATGATTCAATCAATCTTACAATCATGAATCAAAATATAAAAATAAACTTCAATCATCAAACCAAAACCAAATCCAAAAATCAATCCCAAGTCAAGCTCATGTTCACCCTTCTGAACTTGAAATTGTCAAATGAATCAAAACCCATTTGACTTCAAACCACTTGCAAATGAATTTATTTTTCAATCATAAGTCCATATGCAAGTTCAATCAAACTTAAATCAAGCTTTTACCAAGCCATTTGACCTACTTAGGCTCACTTGACCCAAAGTGACCTAAAGTACCCTTATGAGCCAAATTCTAATCTTAATCAAATTGGATTGAACTATGCCCAACTAAGCCTCACATTGTGAACAATAATTATCATAAGATGATCAATCACTCAAATTAGTTCAAACCAAGTCAACACTTAGCCAAAATGAAACCTAAACTAGCCAAAATCCACCATAGGATAAATTGATTAAAAAACCATTGATCAAAACTCATTCATGACCAAAGTTTGAACTTGACCAAATCATCACTTAAGCCTGACCTAGCCCAATTGGCCACTTGACCCAAGTTAACCCTACTTGACCTAAAAATGTCAAAATGTGTCAAAACTTGATCTAGGTCAAATTGATTGAAACCAATGGGTCAAATTCATTCCAAGATGATTGTTGAACTTAACCAAAGCTCTAATTGGCCAACTAGACCTAACCTAGCCCAATTGACCTTGAACCCAACTTGACCTAAAAGGTCATATTGAGCCAAAATCAAATTAAACCAAAATTGATTGGAAACAAAGATACAAATCCATTTCATATGACCAATGAAACCTAAGCCAACCCATGACTTAACCCAAATAGGTCAAATGGGTCAAATTGGTCAACTTGACCCATTAGACCTAAATGAACTCAATTGAACCAAAACTAAATATAATTCAAATTGAACCAAAAAAAAAATCATCAACACATTTCAAATGGTCATATGAACTTGACCAAACCCTTGGTTTGACCCAATTTGACCAATTGGTCAACTTGACCCAAGTTAAACCATTTTGACCTAAATGGGTCAACATGAGCCAAATCATATCAAATCAACTCCAAATCTATTGAAACTTGGCCCAACCCATTTTGCAATCATACCAAACATATTCAAATTAAAACCCAATCTAAATGACCATTTTACCCCTAGGTCATCGGGTAAATTTTGGCAAAATTCACTTGGAATTTTGTCAAATCTTCTTCGTGATGACTTGGCACCCTCTTAGTGGAACAAGTGGACACTAGTGAGTGTGGTGCACCTAACCTAATGGGTTTGGGTTATCCCAACCCAACCTAAGGCTAAAACTGACCACCTCAATTAAAATTAAGCACATGGAATCCCTCCTCCACTCAATTAAGGCACATGGGAACTCCACTACTCCACTCTACACTCAAAATTAACACATGTACAACTCCTGACAGCCTAACAAATTGATCCAATCTGGTCAATTGATCAAAAATGGTAAAGGGAGACTAGACCGTCTGAGATATGCTACCCCTAATTTCATTTGAAATTATCAGTCTCCAATTCAATTGAGCTTAGGAAAGCCATAGGAACCATTTCCAAGTCTCCCCAAGCTTCCTAGAGTGATTTTGAATTTCCTATTTTTTGATTTCCATAGACTAAAAATAGGGAAGCTCCACTTGAATTCTATCTCATCCAACACTCAAAACCAGTTCAATTCCTCCTTTGAGCACTCTCAGAGGATCAAATCAAACTCACCCCAACCTTCTTTCAAGCTCCAAAGGCAAAGGAGGTGCTACTTCAATCAAGATCGAGCTCAATTGAAGGGTGACTTGGCCTATAGGAAGATCCATTCAATCTCAAGGCCTTAAAACTTCAACAAGGCTTCATCTCCACTAGACAAAGCTACATCAAGGGAACCGAGCATTGATGATAGCCTCCGATGAGGTATGCCATTAAATCGAGCTTAGATTAGCCATAGTTTGGTCTTTTGTGAAGTGAAGTATCATCCCATGAGAAGTTAGCCATTATATGTGATCTCCTTTGCATGGTGATGGTGTGGGTTGAATTTTGTTTCATTCCAAGCTCAATCGAGCTCGGATCTTCCCTTAGAAGATGGACGGTGGCCATCTCCTATAGGGAAGATCAGGGGTGAATCATGGGCCATCCATCCATGCATTTTGGATGGACAGACATGATTAAAACATGTAGGATCCATGGATTGACCCTTAAGAACTACGGGCTTAATCTTAGCCATCCGATCCATGATTAGACAGACAGGGAGAATGCGCGTAGCACCATCGCTGATGCCACACTACGATGTGACTATTTAATTAGTCTCTCCTATCACGCCACGTGGAAAGCGCACGCCACATAAGCCTCCACATGGCGTCGATGGGATTAACTATATAATTAGGGGATTAAATTATCTAATTAATCAAGAAAACTTCAAATATTCATATCTAAGTGTAGAAAAATAAAAAATATATGAAATAAATTGCATATGATAGATAATTGGTTATAGAATATTATAAAATTGATTTTGAAAAGTGTTATTTTTTGAATTTAGGTTTTATTGGGAATGTTATAAGGCTAATTACTCTTTAATTATTCCATTAATTAATCTTAAACTTCTTATGTGTATGTAGTGGGATGACTTCTACCTCCTCTATTTTTCTTGGGATTTATTAATATTTTAATTAGGATAATTGCTGGATTCATTCCTAATTACTCTCCTAATGTAATTAAGCTTAATTAAGTGTGTAATCAGTGATTTAATCCCTTGATTGAGTTAATTAAGGTTTGTTTAAATGAATAGGAGTTTTAGAGAATAATTTTGGGAAATCTTCCTTAAGCTATTCCTTAAACCCCCCCCCCCCCTCTTTCTTCCTTAATCCAAATTCAATTAAGGATTAATCCACTAATTACCTACCTAATTAATTTGATAAAATTATAAACCTCCTAAAACTTAACTAATTCATCTTGGCTAGGTGCTTAGGTGTTCAATAACCTAAGTGCATTGAGAAAATAGAAATACAACTCACATGTGTGAGAGGGGTTATGAAAGTACTTAAATTAAACTATTTAGCTTAATTAATCATTAATCACGGGCCAATTGCACTAGGCCTCTATTCTTTTGTAGGTGTATTGCTGATTTAAATTCCTTATGTGGGGCTTTATGTCATCCATTGGCTCATAATTATTTGGTTAAGTATGCTAAGGTGGTGTAGGTAAGGGGTAATTAACACACTTAATTCACACCTTAACCTAATCAAAATATAAAAAAACATCTAATCATCTAAAGATTAAAATAAAATTCCATACATATGTGGGAATTGGGTTAGGACCAAAAAAACATTCTTTCACATTTCCTAAATCAAACATAAAGCAAATTCAAAACAAAAGTCACATTAAACAAACTTTGATTCACTTTAAACTTTCTTATTTCATAGGTTTGTCTTTAGGAATTAATTAGGGTGAATGAATTTATATTGCTTCATCACTTTATTTCTTTCTTAGCATGATAAATGTGTATGTCATATGAAATTCATGTATTCATATCTTTTAAAAATCAAAATTAAAATGAAACATTTTCTTTATGTCAAATTGCATGTTTTGGCTAAAGTAGAAATATGAATGGATATTATCACTATTAAATTTAAAATTATTTTCAAAACTTATAAATCAAATATAAAAAACTAAAAGGTATGCTACTTATACTTTATTTATAAGTTTGCATGTGAATATAAAAATGTGTCTTATGTTTGCTTCCTTTCATTCCTCTTAACATGGATTTGAATAAGATTTGCAAAGTGTATAGTTTTTTTAAAAGAACATAACACTTGTTTAAAATCTATTCTTATCCTCTTACATGTTATAACTTAAGAAGGATCTTTACATCTACACATATAAATTGCATAAACAAACCAAAAATTAAATAAACATAAAGTTTGCATCTTTCTTTTTTCCATTTATCTCTTTTGTACATGCAAATGTATTTAAGGAAAGTGGTATATTAGTCTAGACAACCCCAGGGTTGCAAGGCTTTAAGTAGCCCTAAGTAGGTCTTGTACCTTACACCTCTGGTGCTAACAATGCCACCGTACTCACTTATGCCTTTCATACATACACATGTGCATATGAATAAAGGATAAAAGAATACCCCTTTTTCTACTTAATGAAAATCATACATCATAAAGCATTCCAATTTCCTTAAGTAATATTTCTTAGCATTCATCATAAAGCATGCTAAACATTTCTTTTTGTATGTATAGATATGCTAAGGATTCATTCATATGCATGTTATACATATTGGGAAAGAAAATAAAGTGATGTGTGTTTTGTGACATTAATTCACTTTACTTAATCTTAAAATGTCTTTCTTTTTGAATAAGTTTGTTTAGGGAAAATCTAAACTTAGGATTAATTAAAACACATAATAATACATTCACTAAACAAAATCAAATATGAATCCACTTTAGAAATTGCTTAAGGTAGGGAAGGAAACAGAAGTTCTCTTCTCTTTTTCCTCTCTTTACAACTTAGTAATTAATGGTAGGATTCACTTAAATTGAATCAAAATATAAAATGAAATCAACCTAAATCAACTAAGAATTTAAATAAAACCACCCATCTAAGTTGAACATCTTCACATTTAGAAAATCTAAGCCTTAAAGCCATAGGTAAGCATACCACACAAACCTTTTAAAGCACACACATTAGACTAAGTCACCATTTCTAGCTTTAGGTTAGGGCGGTGCATGGTGTGATGTTTACTTTTATTTTGTAATGTATTGTTTCTATTCTAGATGTTAGGGTGAATATGCATAAAATGAATGGTAGGACGATTTAGTCTAATCATTGTCTTCTATAAGGGATTGTGCTTAAGGGGTGCTGTAATAAAAATATAAATGCTTTTGCTATGCAAGTGTTTATACCCCTAAGCATAATCCAATAGGCCAGGTGGACTTGATTACTCCTGTTTGGGGTGCTAAGTCTAATATACATGCTTGGGAATTGTTTAGTTTGTTTAACCAATCTCTATTTTATATGTGTTAGTTAGATTTACTTTTCCTTTCATGTACTTTTATAAATAGGATTTTGGACTGAATGTTATGGGAGATTAGGATGAACATTGGTCATATGATCTCATCTTATATACCATGTGAAGCCTTTGGAGGAATCACATTCCAAATATCCAAAAGAAGGAATCAAAACAAGAAAGAAGAAAGAAGAAGAGAAGAAGAGAAGAAAGAAGAAAAGAAGAAATAAGGACCCCCATATCATGAATTCCTTGCTTAATTGTAATTAATTTTTTTTAATCTGGGTTGTATAAGGATAGAGCTTGGCTACCTAATTTATTTTCAGGTTTGTGCGGTGGTTCCCGACCATAAATGACCTTTTATTCTTTTGTGTTAGCTTTATAAAATATTTAATGTTTTGTTTAGCTTGTGCATTAAGATGGTATTATTTTCTTAGTTTCTTCCTTGCTTTTATGTATAACCTGGATGATGATTAGGCCCTTAGGGAAAAATAAATCTTCTACCAAATTAAACAACTCAGAATTTAAAATAAACAACTCATAACCTCATCTAAAGCCTAAGTTAAAATCAAGATAAAAGAATTAGTAACCCCTTAGCTGGATGTGTACTTTCTTTTTTAACATCATGCATAAAAATATATTATTTCACTCTTGATTGGAGGGCTTCCACCTTTGCCAGAGAACTTGGCTTGACCTGTGAGATCCATGGTGGAAACACACCTCCTTATCTGCTGATTTTGGCCCATAATCTTATTTCTCATGCATTAGGCATTTGAATCCTATAGCCTAAGTCAAATGATTATCCCAAATAAAAAATAAAATATGTCAAAATTTTGCATTAGATTTAAGTCATTTGAAGCATGTCCTTACATGATCTAGTCTCTTAGGGAGTGTGTTTAAGGACTTAGTCTCATTCTAAATAAATACTAACCTTGCCATCTTGCATAAGAATAAGACTTGCCTACATGAATTTAAAATCATAGGAGGAGTAAGTTGGCGGCCACCCCCAGGCAGTTGTGAGTCCTACAATCAAGTGGTTTATCCTCTCTTGTGGAAGTAAACCAAATACCCATTTTCACTTTAAATTTAGGTCATGTTTTTTGGCCCTCGCTAAAGCTCCCTAGATTTAGGTTCAGAGGTTGCTTCTCCCCTTTACGGGCTACGAGCATATATCCTCACCTCTTAGGCATTTTTGTGACCTTGTATCATGGACTTATAAGCCCTAACATTCTAATAAAAATTCAACTCAAACATATCAATTCAATTTCAAAAATGTAAAGCCCAACCATAGGGTAGTTTGGGATGCTTACTAGGCTTCTTAGTATTTGAAGCATCCCCTACTTATTTTCATTTGGCTTCGATAAGAACTCCCTCCTCTTGATCGATCCCACTTGACTTTCTAAAAATAAACCAGTCAATTGATAGTCCTACCTTTAGAAATCTTTGGTGACAATGATCATTTACCTTAATGAGAAGTATTCCTATTGAATCCCATTCCTTAGGATGTAATTAACTATGGGGGCTTGCCCCTGTAGAGAACTTAATGAACCCAATTTAAAATAAATCCTTCTTTACTTTTCCATGCAAAGTAGGGGAAGAATCTCTGATACATATACATACCCATTGTCCTTAGGAGTCCTTATTGAGGTGATTAGGTCCATTGTACGGTGGTGATCTCTATATTTTGAGATAGTACACCTCTCATCAATGTCATACCCGATCACCCTAATAAGAACATCTTGAATCTACGTGGCATCCAAATGCAAAGAGTATATTTCTATCTTCATTTTATCCATATAGATTGAAGATGGAAGTAAGCATCTTAGAAAATGAAAAAACAATTTTGCCATAAAGGCATAATCCTAGGTGCCCTGTGATGCCTTGGAGAAAATCAAATCAAAAGGAGAAAGAAGAAAAAAAGGATAACCAAAGAATGAAGACCCCCATATCATGTAATTTACTTTTAATTATAATTATTATTTTATAATCCGAGTTGTATAAGGGTAGAGCTCGGCCACTCAATATTTTCTCTTTTCTGGGGTGTACGGAAGTACCCAGCTACACCGACCCTTTATTCTTTCATGGTAGTCTTTAAAAATGATTATTATTTTGTCTAGATTGTGCAATAGAATAACATGATTTTCATAGTTTCTTCAGATTGATGTTTGAATGTGTGGCCTCGATGCGGTAAGTTCTTAAGACAAAATTAATTTTTTTACCTCATTAACAACTCATAATTAAATTCTTAAACCAACTTTCAACCCCACTTTAAATCCTAAGTTAGAATCAAGATAATTAAAAGATTTAGAAACCCCTTAGCTGAATATTGTATGTCTAATATCATGCATATCATATTATACCACTCTTGCAAAATGAGGGCCTCAATTCCTGCACATTAATAACTGCTTAACCTATGAGAGCACCCCCTTATGCTGGAGATTCACACTCTTTCTTTCTTAATTTGGCTAAATAACCAAATTTCATCATGCATTTAGGCATAAAATATTCCAAGCCTTTGTCCAAAATATTGTATCAAAAATATTATAAAATTTAAAAAGATTTTTCATTTAAATTAAGTCATATGCTCATGTCAAACATGATCTAATCTTCTAGGGAGTGAGTTTAGTACTCTAGTCTCTTTCAAAATTAAATAATAGCTTAAACCATCTTATAATTACATAAGACTAACCTACACAGGTTTAAAGTGTAGGAGGTGTTAGCTGGCAGCTACTCTAGGTAGTTGTAAGTCCAGAAGAGTCATAAGGGTTTGTTCTCTCTTATGGAGGCAGACCCCTATGTCCCCTTTTTACTTAGATTTAGGTCATGCTTTTTTGCTTGTATTAAAGTTTCCTAAATTTAAGATCAGAGGCTACTTATTTTCTTTGGGCAACGAGCATAAATTCTCACCTCTTAGGCATTTTCATAATCTTGTATTGATGGATTATTAGCCCTAGCATTCTAATAAAATTCAACTCAAATTAAACAAACTCTCTCTTTCAAACATATAAGGCCTCACCATATGATAGATTGGAGTGCTCACTAGGCTTCCTAGTATCATGAGCACTTTCTATTTATTTTCCTTTGGACTCCAAAATAAGTCTTTCAATTAAACAATCCCATTTGATCTTCAAAAAATACCAATCCTTTGATAGTCTTAACCTTTGAAATCTCCAGTGATAATTGATTGACTACTTTAATTAAGAGTGTTCTTAGAAAATCCCATTTCCTAAGATGTAATTAACTATGAAGGCTTGCCTCCATAGGGAACTAAAGAACCATGCATAAAATAAATCATGCTTTGCTTTTTCATGTAAAGTAGAGGAAAGATCTCTGGTATATATGAAGACACATCAGCTTTAGGAGTCTTATTAAGTGATTAGGTCCATTGTAGGATTATATTTCTATCTTTTGAGATAGTACATCATACTTTAATGTCATACTCGATTACTTTAATAAGTACCCCCAAAGATCTGTTGAGCTGCACGAGCTTTGATTTGGTGTAAATCGCTCAGAAGACCAACTCATAGCACATATGTGATCAGCCTTGGTCAAACTCCACCCTCCAGTCATTGAGAAGCTTGGGAAATTATTTATTTTGGCTTGTCTAGGTCCAAGGATGGTGTGTGCAAAGTTAATTTCACTTTGGTTGTGAAATGGGGAAATTACAATCACTGGTTTGTTCCTCTATTTCGATTTCACGTAAAATTAATAATGGGGAATTTTGGGAGCTTGATAAATGCAAGGGGAAGCTATGAGATCTCCCTCTTTGGATGTTAGGGTTGAGTCAAATGTGAATGTGTGCCCCTTCCTTCCTTAGCTTGGATGGTGATGATGGTTTTGACTTTTTGATCAAATGGTCACCATGGGGAGCTCAGTTTGGGCAGAGAATCACTCCACTTATCCTCAGATGAGTGGAGGAAGGGTGGGAGGTGGCTACCATGGAAGTAGTGGGTGTTCTTGGTAATTTAAAATGCTTCAATGGGAATGGGGAGCTGATTTCACCTCCCCATGAGTCATGGCTGACCCAACCACCCTTGGGTAAGGTCAATCACAGTCTTTGGTGCCTAAGTGGACCTATGAATGGGTGCCAAGTGGCCAAGGAGAGGAAATGACCAAAGATGCAAGTGTCTTATCTCATGGGATGCCCTAAACCCAAGGGCAAAGTAGACATTTTGCTATGAGTTTGATTTGGGTAGATTTGAAATGAGTCAAATGTGGGTTAACCAAAATTTCAAGTGCTTTCGAGTTCATTTTATTTGATTTGGCTTGATTTAACTTATTTAGGTCAAATTGGGTTAGGATGAGTCAAGTTGACCAATTGGTCAAATTGGGTCAAACTAAGGGTTGGGTCAAGTTCACATGACCATTTGGAGTGTATTGGTGTCATTGGTTTGGTTCAATTTGTTTCAGATTTGATTATGGTTCATTTGGGTTCATATAGGTTAAATGGGTCAAGTTGACCAATTTGATCAAATTGGGTTGGGTTAGGTGTTGATTCAAGCTCAATTGGCTAATTGAAAATGATTGTAGGCTTTAGTTTGATTTAATTTAGAATTAATTTGGATTTTGGCTAATTTGACCCTTTAGGTCAATTTGGGATAGGTTAGGTTAGGCTGACCAATTGGTCAACTTAGGCTCAATAATGGCTTTGGTCTAAATTCTAATGTCAAAGATGCATAAGAATGAAATCAATCAAGTACATTGCCATTGTTCTGCACTAAGGAAGTCAGGTAGGAACCTCTTTAGGGCTACTTAAAGCCGTGCGTCCCTAGGATGTCCATACTAATATACCTGCTAACATTCTTACTTATGCAAATCAACATATGAATATAAGAAAGAAACTTGACTTCATACACTAAGTTTATATTCACATGCACTTCCTATATATATATAACTAAAGTCACAACACATATTCTTATTCATTAAGAAGCTTTTGAAAATATATTTAAGATTTAATAGTGATAATATCCACACATATTCTTAATTAAGTCACTACATAAAAATTGGCATATAGGAAATCATTTCTTACTTAATTAATTTTTGAAAAGAATGAATGCATGACTATAAGTGGCATACAACACATTAATATAATTGGAAAAAAAAAAAGAAACATAAGCATGTAATCTCATTCAATCCAACTAATTCCTAAGGACAATCACATTAAATAAATTTATTTAAAATAAACCAAAGTTTGTTAAAGCCATTTTTGATTTCATATTTGATTTGATTTATGAAATGTGAAAGAGGTTTACTGGTCCTAATTCCATTCCCATATGTGTGAGTTAATTTGATTCAATAAAAAGCAATTAAGTTGATTTTATGGGTTGATTAAATTAAGCATGGATTAAATCAATTAACTAACCCTTACCTATGTCACCGTAAGGTAATCAATTAAACAATTATGAGCTAATTTGATATGCAACCGCATGGAAAGTAAATGGCAATTCTCCTACGAAATGAAAGGGGCCTAATACAATTAGCTCATAATTATTAATCAATTAAGCTTAAGGAGCTCACTTAATTACTCTTATAGTTTTCTCACACATGTGAGCTAACCATAATTTCATTAGCTCTCTCTTTAGGTTATTGAACACCCAAAGAGCTACCCAAGAGTTAATTAGAGAAATAGATCTAATCAAATTAATTAAGTTCATTAATTATCTAATTAAATCTTAATTATTCTAAATCAACAATTGAAATGAACTTAGGAAAAGAGACAAAGAAGGGAGCCTAAATCTCAATCCCTAAATCCTTTTAATTAGTTAATTAAAGTTCAGGTATGATTTGGATTTGATTGATTTTGTTAATTAATTAATTATTGGGTTTTAATTAATTATTTATTTAAGACGGAATGGAGAAGACTTGAGGAAAAGATTGAAAGAGGGGGTCCCAATCCATTTCCCTAAACTTCACCACCATTAACAAAGGTTAATAAACTTAATAGATTGATTAATTTATTGTTCATTTGCTTAATTATCATTAATTAAGATAGGAGTGTAATTAAGGCTTAATCCCTTGATTTCTCCAATTAATTATCCAACAAATCCCAAGAAAAATAGGGGAGGCAGAGGTCATCCTCCTAAACATCTCTAGAAAGTTTGAAATTAATTGGATAATTAATCAGAGAGTAATTAAGCTAATTAAATTTTTAATTAAATCTTAATTAATCAAAAATTACTATGTAAAATTAATTAATAATAATTTTAATTAATTTTCCTCTGAAATATCTTTAAAATGAGCTCTCATATATGTTTTTTGGAATTTTCTATAATTAGTTATGAATTTTTGATGTTTCAACATTAAAAGTGGATTAATTAACCTAATTAACCCCCTAATCTCATCAATGCCACATGGTTGTTGACACGGCGTGCTTTCCACATGGCGCGACAGGATTAGTTATTTAAGTTATCATGTTGAATGCTAACATGGACGGCGGCAGAATGCATTTTTTGCGTGGGTCGTCCGATCTATAATCAGACGGCCATGATTAAATGCATAGTTCTGAAGGAGAAAAGATGGGTTCTACGTGTGATCATATCAGGACCGTCCATTTCGATCATGCGCAATAGACAGTCTGTGATCTATCCCCTCCCAAGCGGCAAGAGACGGATATAGTTCATCGATCATCGCTTAATCCGAGCTCACCCGAGAATGGAGATCAAATTGATCCCACACCTTTGGGGAAGCACAACAAACACATCCAACAGTGGAGATCTCATGAGAAGCAAGTTTCTTTCACAAAAGATCAACCTATTTTAAGCTAAAGATCAATTTTAATGGCATACCTCACCAGAGCTTGTGGTCTACGGTTCCAACGATTGAGGAAGCTTTGTTTGGTAGAAACGAAGCCCCGTTGAGCCTCACAAGCTTTGATTTGGTGTAGATCGCTTGAAAGACCAACTCATGGTATGTAGGTGATTGACCTTGGTCGAACTCCACCCTCTGGTTATTGGGAAGCTTGGGAAATGTTTCGTTCCAGCTCATCTAGGTCTAGGTCCAAGGATGGTGTGTGTAAAGTTAATTATAATTTAGTTACGAAATGGGGAAATGGAAATCACTGGTTTGCTCCCCTATTTCGATTTCATGCAAAATCAAGAATGGGGAATTTGGGGAGCTCATGAAATGCAAGGGGAAGCTCTGGGATCTCTCTCCTTGACTGTTAAGGTTGAATCGAATGTGAGTGTGTGTATTTGAGTGAGAATGAGGGGGTTATACCCCTTCCTTCCTTAGCTTGGAGGGTGATGATGGTTTCAGCTTTTTAATCAAATGGTCACCATTGACAACCATGTTTGGGCAGAGAATCACTCCACTTGGCCTCACATAAGTCGAGGAAGGGTGGGAGGTGGCTGTCATGAGAGTAGTGGGTGTCCTTGGTGGTTTGAAATGCTCTAATGGGAATGGGGAGGTGATTTCATCTTGAAGAGATGAAGCACTATTGAAAATACCGCGACTTGCCTCGGAGCCAGTTGCTCTATGGCCCAAACACTACCGCGAAGCTCACCGGAGTTGGTTTTGCAGTGATTTATGGTGCTCAAATTTATCAGGAATTGATTCATTTTTGTTCATCAAGGCTAGAGGGAGGTGCTGAAGGAATTAATTTGAGTTTGGTGAGGTTTTGGTGGTTTTAAACAAAAGGGGTGCTCAAGTTTGGGTGGAGCTCGGTCTCATCGGAGATCGGAGGCATGAGGAAGCTCGAAGACTGCTCGGGTTATTGTGAGGAGTGTGTTAATTTGATTTGGCTTAGGGGGGAGGTGTATACCCTCCTCCCCATATGAACCAACCAAAATTGTTAGTTCAAATGGTGGCAACTAGTTAGCTAGTGAGGGTGGTCGAAAATGGCATAGGACTAATGAGGTGGAGGTCTCCCAGTGGTTAAGCAAGTCTAGTGGCTCCCATCGAAGTGCACAACTCATGGGGAGTGAACTAAGGTTTGACTCAAGTGAGGAAGACTTTTCTTTACCCAAAGCCTGAGCCCAACAGCTTTAGGTTATGTCTAGTTAGTCTGAGAGAGCTTAAGGCATGCTAAGGTGGCTACCCCCATGTAAATGGAGGGGTTGGACCTTCCTATTTTGGATTTTTTATCCTATTTAGAACCCTTGGTTCACTTATTTTAGGTTAAATTGAGTCCACCTTAGGTCAAGTTGACTTGGGCAGGTCAATGGTGTTATGAGGATGAGTCATGTCAATCTTGGTTGAGTTTGGACTTGGTTTAATTAGGTTTGGCTCAATTTGACCCATATAGGTCAATTTGGGTTCAATTGGGATAAGTTGACCAATTGGTCAAATTAGATTGAAATGACTCTCAAAAAATGTTCAAATGATTATTAGGAATGAGTCAGTGCAATTGGCTTGACTTAATTTGAAGTGAATTTGAGTTTGGTTAATTTGGGTTCATTTAGGCCAAATGGGTTAAGTTGACCAATTTGATCAAATTGGCCAAATTAGTTTTAGTGGAGGGTTGGTTTATATTTGAATAATAATTTGAGATTGATTTGAATTAATATGAGACTTGGTTCAATCTGACCCTTTAGGTCAAATTGGGTCAAATGGGTCAATTGGGTTCATTTAATCAAATTGGCTTCAGTTGGTGGTTGGATTATGTTTAATATTTAATTCATGATTGAAGTAATTGGTTGCAATTAATTTGAGTTGGAATGAGAGTTGGTTCAATTTGACGTCTACAGCCTTCCTCTTCAAAGAGGGGAATTCATTATTAGATTGCAAATCAAACTATAAAAGTGGCTTCTTATTAGGCACCTCCTCTTTATTTATAGTGCTGAGAGCAGGGCCATCACAAGTGATCTTGAAAGGAACTTAGTCAACTAATATCTTCAAATATTATGAAGCAGAGTATCAAAGGATTTGTTGTTATTGAAAATCAAGTGGGATTATTTGAATAAGAAGACTTCTTCACAGATTCCAAAGAAGAATAAGTAGGAAGCCTAGTAGATGCTTCAGTCTACCTTATGGTGAGACTTTACATTTTTGAAAGAGAGAATTTATTTTCATTTGAGTTGAAATTTTATTAGAAAGCTATGACTCATATTCCAATAATTATGGAAATGCCTAAGAGGTGATGACTTATACTCATAGCAAGAGAGAAACAAGTCATCTCAAAACTTAGATCTAGAGTGCTCTAGCATAAGCTAAAAGCTCGACCTAAATCTATTCGAGGAAAGTGGGATATGATGGTTCACTTCCACAAGAGAGAATGAATCAATCCCAACTCTTCTAGACTTACAACTGCTTAGAATGGCCACTACCTAACACCTTCTACATTTTAAAACCATGTAGGCTAGTCATATGTAAATGCAAGATGGCTAGGTTATTATTAATTAGGAAAGAATATAGAGTCCTAAACTCACTCCCTAAGAGACTATATCATGATTGGTATAAAAGTATGACTTAGACTGATGCAAAATTTATAAAAAATTTAAATCATTTAAACACATTAATTTGGACCAAGGCTTAAGATAATTATGCCTACATGCATGAAGAAATTGAGTTGTGGGCTAAATCAATGGAAAGAGGTGTTCTCCACTACAAGGGACTGGCCTCACAAGTTAAGCCTGTCCCCTCTCATGCAAGAGTGGAGATCCTTTATTTTTAAGAGTTAAATAATATGATATGCATGGTGTAATAACATACAACATCCAGCTAATGGGTTGTTAAATCTTTTATTTATCTTGATTATAAACCTAGGCTTTAAAGTGAGGTTGTGAGTTGATTACGATTTTAGTTATGAGTTATTAATGAGGGTAAAAAAAAATTAATTTTATCCTAAAGAGCCTACCGCATCTAGGCCACACATCAATCATCACACTTTAAGAAATTTATGAATATCATGCATTTTTTATTACACAATGTAAACACAATAATCAAACATTTCAAATTACGTAAAATAATAAAAGACCAGTATGGCCAAGTACCACCATAGGTAGCTGAGCTCTACTCTTATACAACCTAGATTATAATTAAATTTTATAAATAAAATGAATGTTATGGGGGCCTTCAATTCTCTTTCTTCTTTCCTTCTTTAGATTAGCTAGCTCTACATTTCACAAGGCCACCTAGGTCTTTGTCTTTTAGCCACTACTCATCCTAAACCCCATAACACTAATCCTAATCCTATTACAAAATTACATTTTTTATAAGTAACTCTAACTACAGTTACAAAATATATGTTAGCTAAACAAATATACAAGCTAATTAATTATATTTCACATATTTAGATTTAGCACCCTGCACTTGAGTAACCAAGCCCACCTATCCTAATTGCATTATGCTTAGGAACTAAAGCGACACCTACAAGCAAAAGTCATTTCTTTATTTTATTATTGCAGTGGTCCCTCAAGCACAATCCCCCATAGAAAATATCATTAGGCTAATAATGACCTAATATACAGTCTATGCACAAGCAATCCTAACATTAAGTCTAAAAATATTACATCACAAATTAAAATATATCAACACAATAATCACCGATCTAACCTAATACTAAGATCAGTGACTTAGTATTCTAATGTGTGTGCTATAGCCAAAGTGTGGTATGTCTTACTTAGGCATTAAGATTGAGATTTTCTAGTGTTTGAACATTTAAGCCCCTTATTAAGGGTAGTTGCATTTTAATTAGTTTAAAATTTTAATTAGATTTTAAATTATATATTTTATTTATCATTTACTTATAATTTATCATTGTAAAGAGAACAAAGAGAGTTGAATCCCTTTAATCCCAATCTTGAGTTGATTCTAAGAGATGAATTTTATGATTTTTAAACTTTCATAATGAATCATGAATTTCAATCAATCTTATGTTTAGATCTGAATTAATGAATTTTATTTAAACATGAAAGACATTTTAAGGTTGATGAAACCAAGTCACCATCAAATGCATAATGCTTTATCATTTTAGTTTCATTATCAATAACATTACAATCTCATTTCATTTTTTTACTCCACGTTAATTTAATATATATACATACACATGCATTTTATATATTCATTTTGGCACACTTGAACATGAATATGCATGAATTTTATAACAAAAGAAATCTCACTTTATATCCAATAGTATGCATACAAGTATATAAGAAAGCTATGCAAGTATGTGCCCTTGTTAAATTAGAGAAGTAAGATTATCTAAGACCTCCTTGGGGCTACTTAAAGCCTTGTGTTCCTAGGATGTCTACAGTATAGACTTGTAAATTCAAATAGACATGCATACAAATATGAATATAAAATGAAATCATAAAAAGTTGCAGGTTATTATCTTTTAACAAATGAATCTTTATTTGAGTTCATTACGTATAATAAGGCATGCAAATATAAAGATTTGCTTCCTAATCATTTAATTGATAATTAGCACCTAATTTTTACCTAAAGGAGAAAAATAAATTAAGATTTACATAGTAATAATCAGTGCTATGAAAATTGGACCAGACCGGTTGGTCAGACCAGTTCAACCGTGAACCAATCATAAGGCCGGTCCGATCACCCGAAAAAATCAGATTCACATTGAACCAATATAAACCAGGGAGAACTGCCAGTTTGACCATTGAACCGATCCTGATTTTAAAGAACCGGTCATTCAATAAATTCTCCCTTAATCACTATTTTATATTATTTAATCAAATAATCAAAATTTTAAATTAAATTTTAATAATAATTTTTAATTATTTAAATTTAATTATTTTTATAATCATTTTTATAAATTTTAAAATCATATTTTATTAATATGAATGTAACTAAATTATTTTATGATGTAACCTCCATACAACCACTCAAGTAGTTTACAAGGTTACTTATTAGAGCTCTTTCTATTGAATATAAAGAGTACAACACCTATTCCTCTTTATGATGTGAAACTAAATAGCGGGAATAAAGAGTGCAACTATATTTTAGTTTTCAGAATCGTAAAGGATAGTGAGATATAAGAACATAAGAATAACATTTAAATTTTTAACTTTATATTTTTATTATAAATTATATTTTATAACATAAAAAGTTATTTAAAAATATATTTTTATAATAATATTTTATGTTAGCTATATTTTATGTTAGCTATATTTTATAAAGTTTTTTAAAATAATTTTTATATTTAAAATTTTATATTTTTATTATAATATTTACATGTTAGATATAATTTACAAAGTTTTCAAAATAATTTTATATTTTAAATTATATAATTTTAATATAAACTATAACTTTTTTAAATTATATTTTTATTATATTTTATACTAATTTTCATAAACTTATATAATAAATTTTTTGATATATTTAATACACTTATCTAAATTTATAATACACAATAATTATAACTAAATGAGCTTTATATCAACCTTTCAAATTATAATTATTAGTAATATTATTAATGTACTTCTATTTATTTTTATTATATATTTATCAAATATTTAAATTATTGTATCATTTAATTAAATATATATTTAATCATATTAATATTTATTATGTCATCTAATTCAACCCCTGATTCAACCGCAATAGAACCATCGAATATGGTTATATGTGTGGTCTAATTTTCACAACCTTGGTAATAATAGTCACACCATATAGTTTATCTTATATATCATGCAATTAGATGCAACATTTTCCTTTAAATTTAAAATATGAATGTATAAAACACATGACATATAATTTATGATAATTGAAATAAAATAATTAAACATCATCAAATGGCATACCTAGCTTCATTAATACCTAAAGACAATCATGTTAAATAAACACATCTTAAGCCTAATCAGAACTTCTTTAAGATTTAAAATTTGTGTTTTGAATTATTTAATCCTAAAGAGGAGAAGCAAGATCAATTTATTTAACCTTTGTTAGTTAATGAATTCAAAAAGAAATTAAGTGAATTTTATGACTTTATTTGATTTGGCTCATTAGCAAGTCAATTAGTTACCCTCATAAAGAGCCCCTTAATTTTAGTTAACTATTAAGCAAGGGCCTATGAAACATGATGATGCAATTGAAAATAAAATTAGCAATGCCCTAAGGATTCTAATGCAATTAGGCCCATGTTTAAATAATTAATTGAATTAAGAAGATTAAGCTAATTACTTTCATAATTTTTGAAACTTATGAAAAATCATAATTTCATTAAAACACTTATGTTAACTAAGAACATAGATTAAATCAATCTTGCTAGTTGTACTAATTATGATAATATAATTTTTATTTATTTTTATTTTCTCTTTTTTATTTTATTTAATTATTTAATTATTTAATTAAAGGCCTTAAGGATGATTTTGAAGAAACAATTAGGAGGAGAGGTCCAAATTATTTTTCTTAATTCTTAATATTATGATGATTAAATAACCTTGCCTAATTAATTTTAATTTTTTAAAATTTTAATGGTTATTAAATTACTTAAAAGTGGTAATCATGGCTTAAAATTATGATTTTCTAAATCTACTTAGCAAATTAATCCAAAAAAAATTATGGGAGGTAAAGGTCATCCCATGTATTCAACATGCCAATTTTTAGATTAATTAGTCAGGTAATTAAGGCTTAATTAAGATAATTAATGAAAATTTCAAACTCTAATTAATCACTATTCACTACACAAAACCAATAAATTTTATTTTTCTTAGATTCTCCTCTATCTAAGCTTTCCAAAATGGGTTTATTTGTATTTTTTATTTTTCTACAATTTGTTATGAGTTTTTAAAGTTCTGGCTAATTAATTATAATTTTAAGCCTAATGAACTTTACACAGTCGACGCCATGCAGACACTGACACGGCAACGCTTTCCATGTGACACCATAAGATTGGTTATTTAAAATGTCTTACGTAGCAACTGACTCAACGTCTGTGGATGCAGTTTCATCTCGACCATTTGATCTCAGATCAAATAGTCAAGATTAATCTTGCGATTCTAAATTAAATAAAATAAAAAATTTAACACGATTAATCACGGTTGTCTATTCAAATCACGCAAAAAATGGTTGATGATCCGTCATCCTGTGAGCATCGGAAGATGGACACCGTTCACCTTTCAATGTTTGATTCAAGCTTGTCAGAGCTTGTCCAATGGTGGAAATGATTCTAAAATGATCAATGATGAAAACTAAGGGGATCCTATGGTGGGATTAGCATGAAATCACAATTTCTTTTAGAAAAAGGGCAATGATCCTACTGTTTTCTATGGTTTGCTAGATTTTACCTCGCCGGAGCATAAGCCCAACTGTCCATTGATAGAGGTAGCTTCGTCTTAAAGAGACGAAGCCCTATTAAGAAGATCGTGACCTGCCTCAAAGTCAGTAGCTCTGTGGCCCAAACGCTTATGAAGCTCATCGAAGTTGGTTTTGTGGTGATTTATGGTGCTCAAATCTATCAGGAATTGATTCATTTTTGTTTGCCAAGGCTAGAGGGAGGTGTAGGAGGAATTAATTTGAGTTTTGTAAGGTTTTGGTGGTTTTAGATGAAAAGGGTGCTCAGGTTTGGGTGGAGCTCGGTCTCGTCGAAAACCGGAGGCACGAGGAAGCTCAGGAATGCTTGGGGACTACTCAAGTTGTTGTGAGGAGTGTGTCTATTTGATTTGGCTTAGGGGGGTGGTGTATACCCTCCTCCCCATGTGAACCAACCAAAATGGTTAGTTCAGGCAGTGGCAACCAGTGAGGGTGGACAGAAATGACATAAGACTAATGAAGTGAAGGTCTCCTAATCCTTTAGGATAAATTGAGTCAACTTGGGTCAAATAATCAAATTGGCTTGGCCAAGCCCAATCGGATGCAATTAAATGATGGATGGTGATCGAATTTTGTTTAATTGGAGCATACAAAGTTGGAGCAGATTTATAGTTGAATGGAGGCTTTGATTGTAATTGATGCGAATTAGATTGAATTTTATCCCATTTGAATCCTTTTAGGTCAAATGGGTCAGCTTGTATCAATGGAGTTGATTGGCTTGATTGAGTGGATTGAGATAGGTTATGGTGTGTGGTAGGATGCTTGGAATAATCAAGGAACTTGGGTTGAGTTGGATTGGCCTGATTCAAATTGAATTGGGTTTTTATCTTAAAGAATTCAAATGGGCCAACTTGGGTTAATGCCTAAATTGACTTGGCTTGATTCAATTAGATTACAATCAAGGTTTAATCATATTTAATTGGAGTCCAAATGAGTGTGGATAGGTTAAGTTTCAATCAGGTTGGTTCAACTTTGAAGAATCCAAATAGGTTAGGTCGGTTGAGTCAACTTAGCATGTCTAGTCAAGTTGAGCCTATGATGGATCAAATTTAGCCTAAATCAATTTGGCATTTGGCTTGGAGCTTGGATTGTATTCATTTGATTTGGATTTGGTTAATTGATTGATCATGGACTTTGGTTGAGTCTTAGGGTAGGTGAGGCTTCACTTCTCCTAAGGTAAGCTCTAGTCCTAAAGTTGTACCCCATGAGTCTCTAGGCTTAGGTTTGTTGTTCCCTTAATCACTAGAAGCATCCTAGCACTAAGGAAATCATAGTGTCTAAGAGATTCCTAAATCTAGGGTAAAGATAGTCAACCTCGCTCCAAAAGTGAGGTCAACAATATTATTAGTTTTAGTTCAATTTTGTATACTTATAAGATTAGTCTTTCTAAACACATATTTATAGCCTAATTAGCTCATTAAACATTTTGTTATAATGGAAAGTGGTTATTCTATTTCCCCCATTTTGATTGATGCAAATTGGCTAGAGAGATATGGAGACTTGATATTCATGAACTAAGTCTTAGTTTCATACACCTACTACTAATATATTTCTCATTATCTCATATTTAGATATTATAATTATTAGGTTTATACATTACCATAAAGGGAGGTTAGTTTCATTACCATAGTTTATATATTTTTAATATATATTTAACATTACTAAGAATGATGAGATTGTTAACCCAATGATTTTACTCTAACTCTATAAACTTAATCTTAATGATAAAAAGTACAGTATGAAAATTATTCTAATTGTTACTTGAGTTTTAAATAAATGCATGAAATAAGTAGTTCGGAGGGCCTAAGATTGCCCATATGAAGATTGCTCTTTGAATAGGAGTATTCATTTATGTTTTACATATGTAAAAAAAGCATGTTAAAGCCCCCAAACCTAGGAAATATTATTATTTTTAACCTGTGAAATAAATAATCTAGTTAAAATTTATTTATCTATATATACATGTGTGTGTGTGATAATTATAAGTTGTTTAAAAATTAATTTATTTATATTTAAATAGTATCCAAATATTTGTTGAGATGTTATATGCATATACTTTTCAAACAAACTCACAAGAAAATTTAGTGAAAAAAACTATATGTTTCATTTTTTTAGGTTTGTGAGGCATGGATATAATTTATGAGCATCTGCAAATAAACAAAGATTTTGAATATGTATTGAATTATTAAAGGGTCTTTACACAAACTTAATTAACCTTTACAATACCATTTATGAACCACTTTTAACTTTTGCATATCTCCATTAAATTAATTTATCAATATCTAGTTGTATTCAACATAAATGGTAGAAATTTTATGGGATTCTAAATTGTCTCTTTGATAGACATTTCTAGCTTAATCAAGAGACTTCCCAAAGTTGTTTTATAAACAAAATATCATTTCATCTTATCATGATCATATATTTCACATCTATTCAAAATTCATAAATGTTTTCATTATAATATCAAGCCATTCTAAGGTTAATCACCAAGGCTACAATGCTTGTTCAAAAATTCTTACTTTGATTTCTATATAAACTTTCTTACATCTTTACATACATCAATTAATGTGTATAATTATTTTAATTTTAGAATTATTTTTACTTTTTTATATTTATAACCGTTTTAAGCCTTTTGGAGAAGACCTAGGGATGATATCTTTGTGCATAATAAAGATGAGTGAACTATTCCTTTGGCAAAGTGATAAAAGTGTTTCTCCACTCATGAGAAGTGAAGAAGAATTGCTTGAGTAAAAGAGTCTTAGATTGTAAAGAGCATTTAGGAGTGAATGTAGGGTTGATCATTCAAACTTTATAAAAATTAATTATCTAATGATTTCAGTTTTTTGCACTTTAATTTTTGCATGTTTTTGAATGAAATTATGTGGCTTTAAGCTTAAATTTTTTTCTTGATAATTTTTTTTTTTATAAATCTATGCACTTTTGAAATAAATTTTATTTTAAAATGCTCATTGCACATTCTCGATTCACATGTATGCTATCAAATCTTTCCATAATGCTATTATATGGCATATTATCAGCACAAGTTTTATGAAAATTATTTATCACAATGTATGATGTCACAAACCATTCGATAGTTGATTTTATTTGAGCATAAGTTATTTAAAAGATTGTTTTATAAGTTCATGTTGAAAAAATTGCCATATGAAAAGAAGATAAGATTATTAGGTGCCCAAAATTGAAAAGATATCCATAAGACATGCTTTCATTTCTTCAATTATATCATAGCTCAAAGACTACATATAAAAATCTCAATACATCGATGTTTTCAAGTTTTAGTGTAAACTTACTATGCAATTTGTGTTGACTTGCATTGATATAGTACTATATAATACAATTTTGGGCAAAATTTTAAAATAAGTATGGTTTAAAATGTAATTAGTAAATTAAGTATCATTAAAAAAATTTAGAAATAGGTATAGTCGCCCACTAAGTGGGCAACTAGCTTGCCACATCAACTCCAACATGGCAAAGAAGCTAATTTGTGTGTTACAGTAGCTAGTAGCCCAATTAGTTGGCACTAGAATCAGAACGTCGAGCCTACAAGAACAGACTAGTTTATAATGTCAAGTAGATACCCATTAAATGGGAGACTAGCCTACAGACAAATTTTTTTTTTCAATTGGGTTACACCAAGTAATTAAGCATATTCAAATCGTTAAGGTGAATTAATATTAGGCATATTGAAGTCGTTAAGGATATGTACAGTAGAGCTATTACATCAAGGATTAGCTTCAAGCCCTTATATTTTTTACTTTAGATATGGATGTTCTTATTAGGCTGTAAGCCCTTATCTTGAATTATGGAGGTCAACCTTAGAATCTAAAGGTTTTCATTTAAGTAGATCTAAAACTAAATATATGGATTGTAATTTAAGTTGTATAAGTTATAGTGTTAGTGTTATGACATTAGGCGAGCGATTCAGATGAGTCATTAAAAAGAGAAAAGAATTTAAGTTGTACAAGTCATTACAAATAGAGTGAGTACAAGTCATTATAGAAATGGACGATCTAAAAAAAAATTAAAATAGACAAGAACCAATGTAGTATAGACACATAGGCCATACTATCCTAAACAGCTAACGCCTCCGTCGTTTGCGTGGAATCGCACCACTCCCAGGTGTGTACTGATCAGGTGCACGTGGTGGACGATCACACAGTCGATGGTGGTCATCCAATACATAATCTTCAGAAGTCTGCGTATGATAGTCTTGTGATGGGAAGAAAGGTGGTTGTGACTCATACATAGGCTGGTATGTAGAAGGACCTGGATCAGCATATGTAGATGGTCCGGTGCCCTAGTCATGCTGTGCGACATTCTCTGTAGGCTCCAATCCATAATGTGGGTCGCCGATATGTACCCGCAACCTCAAGTCTCTGCATAACACCTCATACCTATCTACAGTTCCCTATAACTCATGCTCATTTGCACGACTGAAGTACGGCTGGAAGATATCCTGAGTCACCGAGATATGCTCTGACTGCATGAAAAAATAGCGTGTGAAATTAGCCTCAACTAGGTATGTAATATATTGAATTTAACAGAATACTTATGTTAACGCTTACATATATGCACTCTATAGGTACCCTGAGATAGTAAGTGGTGAGAGGATCTATCGGGGATGCCAGAAAGTAGAGAGAAGCCCAAGATCTGAACTAACACTGTACTGATTGATAACCGCCAGCCTGTCCTCATCTTCATCCAAGCCTTCGACTATGTAATCCCCCCGCCTCTCCCAAGCGGCAATGTGCACCTGGTGGTAATCAACCCAGTCTACATCTGCTTTACCTCAACTATCGACCCTTTTGAAACTAGGGTCAATTGGTGTCACATCAACTCTGGGAATGAGTCCAAACTGTCGCAACATTCGATCAGGTAAGTGCCACTCCACACTCTTCCAGCTGATTAACAGGACTCATGCCAACCATATATCGGAGCCTGCTGAGCATGTACGTGATAGGGGTGCATGATCTACTCAGTGTATGGCTCCCAAATCACCTGCACATATTAAAAATTATAATAAATTAGTATATAAATTATAAAAATTAGAATAAAAAAGTACTCTATAAGTCTTACCTGTGTATGCAGCAAACCATCCAGCTCATTCCTATATAATGTCACGTTCGTCATTGGCATTTGGCGAACATATCTCTCATTTCACCTATGCACATAACACATTTTAAACAAACATATAAGCCAAAAATTTGAAATTGTAGAAATTAAAATATACCTCAAACCAATGCTGAGACCATCAAGATCAGTCAAATATGGCACATGCAGGGTCAATCTCCTCACATGAAGATACTCTCAAGATCATATCTGTAGAAGGTGTAGACAGCCAGCCATATTGGCTTTGTTGGGCTTAGTAGACTCGTACAACTCCCTATAGAGGTGGGTCAGAACTGCTCCTTCTATAGACAGTGCACTGAATGAATCTAGATCGTTAGGTAGTGGAAGATACTGTAGATGCACTAAATATCTGCTATTGTTACAATGTAGACGTCAATTATATGGTTTGTTAGGACTATCGTGATGTACACATATCACAGTATAGTTCTTTTGGTTTGAGGTAACTATTTAGAATTGAACATTATTAACTATACACCATCCAATAATAGTAAATTGAAGACTCCTTTACTTGTAAAATACATTCCTTCTACAAGGTCACCTGGGATTTCAACATCATATGTTAGGATATTTTCATCAAATGGACCATCAAAATAAATATCATTATCCCACTCTCTCGTGGTTTAACACATCCGTACATACTCGTTAGTAGACAACATCTGACTTTCACTATCAATATTCTGAAATGAATGATGTTTTAAAAGATCCTAACTGGCTATATTCTCAACCATAGTAGCTTCTAACCTAAGTGAACAATCATCATCACTGATATTTTGTAAAGAGTCACTACTTGCTCATAGTCTCATACACATCATCGCCTGCAGCACTCTAAGACACATATGGTTCCTCTGAACAATAAATAACATCATCGTTGTCACAAAACTCATAAGTATGACGACACACATTGATATTAAATATTAACAGATAAGCAGGAAAAGATAAAAAAGGTATTACCTGGGAAGAATCAATTCGTCAAAACTGCTCTGTGTCACCACAGGAGTAGGTGTGATGAAATCTTGTATATGTGTCGATAGTATATTTGCTGACCTTAATACTGGATCAACTGATGTGGATGCAAAATTAGCATCCTCAACTTTCACGTACAACACTAATATCTGACGAGAAACTTCATCTAGTGTAATACCACAAACTTCATCATGTGTTATAATGAGTTTACAATAATGACACATGTGTGGTGCTCTGAATCAATGTACAAGAATCTCATAATTCTTTGTTTCAATTCTAACAAGGTGTTGTTCCGCAGAACCTTAGCTGGACTATTTCAACCACCCAAATAACTTGGAATGAACTGCTCATCGACACTTAGTTCGCCTCCATAGAATAGGATCAACGAAATAAACTCTCTACTCATTCCTTAAATAATTAAAAAATAACCAATCATATCGGTATTCCCTAAATTGAGAAAAATATCGTGCATCCAAATTTATTTGTAGTGAAGACTACATAAATCAAACGATATTTAACTCAATCGACACGTTATGCGAACGCCTCCATCTAAGGTGCTTTTTCTAAAGGTATCTGGCTCTATTCTTATAGGCCAATTGCAACGACTCAAATCCTACTCATATCATTCATAAATATTTCACAATCATTTTTAATAATATACACGATATATATTAAACGTTAAATACTGTATTATCACCCAAAATTACAAATCAAGTCCCTGAACCACAACTCTAACCCAAAATTACAAATCAAATCCTAGTACGCAACTCTAATCCCACAACTCTAAGCCCTAATACACACAATCTACTTAATTATAATTGAGAAAAATTAGGGATTTATCATGTGTTTACGAAGAACGACGGCAATGTGCGCTAAGAACTATAGAATCCGTGGCAGGAAACTTCCCTAAAAGGAATGGAGCCGCCAGAATCATCATCAGAAGCTAATGTTGGGTTCCAAGAGATGTTAGATGGAAAGGAAACCCGTTGAACACAGCGAACGGGGCTGTCGGCCAAAAAAATGATGGCGGTTCGGCAAGAAGCGGAAGGAGGAGCAATGTCGCGTTAAAGGCACCAGAAAGGTTGGAGAGGAAGGTGATCGCTAAGGGAGGAACGGGTGGGTGGCTCGCTGGAGGCTTCGGGAAGGTGCGAGATCGATCGAGAAAAGGAAGGCTCACATGGTCGACTCCTATTTGTGCCTCACTCTTAATCGACGGCTTCCATATAGCCGCCTACAATGGGCGACTACCGCCTAATAAAGTCACCAACAAAACGACTTCAACTAAACGTGAAAACACCGCCACGCCGGTTGACGTGAACCTGGTCGCCACTAACCCAATTTAGGACGACTATACCTATTTCTAAATTTTTTTAACGATACTTAATTTACTAATTAAGTTTAAAACCATACTGATTTTTAAAAAAAAATTGCCTACAATTTTATGCCATTATTAATAACTTTTTATATCATATTATATCCTATGTTAATTACACTTTCATTATTTTGATTCAATATTTGAACATATGTTCAACCAAAATCATTAATTATATTTAATCTTCAAATATGATTTTATACAAAATCAACACAACTATAGCTTTTAAAAAATTTATTATAAAAAGACATAATTGTTCAAGGGTTTCAATAATTTCCCTTAAATACCTAAGCCACCCAAAACCACTACAACCCTAAAGGTCAAATACCCTCCATATTTTAATGATATTAAGTGTGATTATGACAAGCCCAAACAAATGAAAGTGAACGTGATAATAATAAAATATAATTTATGTTGATTTATATATGATATATTGCCTTAAAATGCCATGTTTTTTTATGCTTATATTAATAAATTATTTTTATATCATGACATAACCTATGCTGATAAAAACTTTACTATTTTGATTAATAATTTAAAAATGGCTCAAAGGATACCATTCTCTGTACTTACTGTTCGAAAAAAAAAATGCAAAGTTGAGGCAAATATTTAATTTTTATAAAATTCAGGCCTTGTTTGGAATTAAGTTTTATTTTCTATTTTCTATTTTTATTTTTAAGAAACAGAAAAATATATAAAATGTATTTGCTAATTTGTTTTTATTATTTTTATTTTTCTATTTTTAAACAAGTTTGTTTTTTATTTTTCAAAATACTGAAAACATGTAAAATATATTTTGTGTTTTTTAAATATTTCGATCATACTTTTCAGAATTTCATGAATTTAAGTTTGATTTTTTATTTTTTATTTAATTTATATTATATAATAATATTAATTTTAATTAATTTAATCTAACAAAATTTATCTTGACTGGAAGATAATAATAGATTGATTTATATATATATATCATTTATGAAAATTTAAATTTATATATTAATTTTTGATTGATACTAAATATATTTAACTTGATTATATGAGAATAATATTTAACTTAATTAATAATAAATATATGTAATTAATTATATTTAGCAAATATTTAATTCAATCAAATTTAGTTTTAATTTAACTTAATTAATTTTTTATTATTATTTAAAATATATTTATATCTTCTTATAAATATTATCTTTTTCATACATCTTGAATATGCATGTACATACTTTACATTTAATATTCATACATTGACTCCTATAAATTGATATTTTTCTTATGCATTTTTAATATTTTAAATGTGACAACACAATTTATCTTATATACAGATATTTTTTTAGCAGCATATCTGTAACATGTCAATTACAATATGCAATTAAAATATCTATGAAAAATTCTAATTTGATAGATTTTAACATTTTAAATTCATCTATATAATTCTCTTTATGAGCAAATAATATTCAAATTATTTCAACGATGATTAAAATGATTTAAGTACATCACTTACATCAATCATTGATTCTATTATATTTAATTTAATTTGAATGATATAATAAATATATAGATCAATATCTATTATTATCATCTACATCGCCAAACATTATTTTATTTTATTCTAAAATAAGAAAAATATCAATATATTTTTGTTTAATTATTATTAAAAAAATAAATAATAAAAACATAAAATAAAAAAAGCAAAATGATCCTAAAAGACCCCTTGGAGTATAATAAGCAATTTTATTATTTTATTTTATTTTCATTAAAAATTTTGAAAATATGAATTAACATGTTTTTTTTGTTTTTAATTTTTAAAATTAGAAAATTCATGAAATTATCAAACGTGTAAAAAAATTTAAAATAAAAAATAAAAAAACAAAAAAACAAAAAAGTTATCCCAAACAATCCCTTAGCATATCACAAAACTAAATTGTCTAAGAGTTCAACAAACACCTTCATGATTTCAATCCTCACACATATCACGAAACATATTTTTCTAATTGTTCGCTAAACACCTTCATGATTTCTATCGTAAGCTACTCTCACAAGTTTAAAACTGTAAGAAATTATGCCTCTTTAAACCCTGAAAACACAATATGCATAACCCTAATGCTCTCAAAACATGGCCTAAAACCCTATACTAAGCTTTAAAAAAAACCCTTAAAATCTTATTAAAATAAAAATAAAAAACTCATCCAGCCAGAAAGCTCAAGGTTTCTCGTCTAATTCAAACAATATAATCGACTTTTTAAGAGATTTCTTTTATACATAAACTAGGTTAGATGCCATCTCCGCCATCAATAGCAAACCAGATATTAAAATGATGGCAGGAGCAAGAATGAGGATGTGGGACGAGATTCATAAAAAATAAGCTGGCATGCACTACATATTTGTCGGCTTATCCTTATATTTCTTAAGTCTATATTTTAATTGTTGATATAACTTAGATTTTCAAATCTATCACTGAAGATTATCTTCCTGCTATATGGGTTTTTATAGAAAATTGAAACCATGAAATCAGGTTTCAACACAGCGAAGATCACATTTTTGCAGGAAATAAAAAATCTAAAAAATCATAGGCAAAGTATGAAGTTTAACAAGGTGGCAACACCAATTTTTTTTGGGTCAATATCGTCTAAATGCTTCCTCCACGTTAAACTAATAATAGCTGGCGGAGATGACTGACAGTGATTTGATGAAATTCTGCGCCAAACCCAACGTGAAGAGCGGTGCTTCAGCCAAGTCCGATGGTACTCCATATATAATGATATGTATGAAACAAAATGTTCATACTGTATGTAGATAAAAAAGAAATATCTGCAACTTAAAAAGACAAAATCAACCCCCCAACCACTGCTGATTCTAGAACTGATCAAAACCATGATATCAACATTAAAATCTCATTTATCACATATAAACAGAAAAAGTAATTTCCTATAAGAAATTTAGAGAGAGAGAGAGAGAGAGAGAGAGAGAGAGAACCTGCATATCGAGGGATTGATCTCTAATATAAAAATTGGGAAAGACAAAGATCACTCAAACATAATGGTGCATCGCAAAAATTCCCGCAGGATTTGTTAAGTTCTAACTCAAATATAATGTTGCTGGCAATATGTGTTGAAGTGAGAGAAGATTGAACGACTTAGTAGTGTAGGGTGACGAGGCAAATGGAGCATAAAAGGATTAAGTTGACTGGCCTTATTATTGTGAGCCTTAGATTATTCATTTATTCTTTTGCCATTTGCCAACAGCATTAGCTTGGACTCACTTTTTCCACCATTCACTTGGGAATGAATAGCAATTAACTCGAGAACTCCTGCATAGCTGTTCCTTAGCCTTAGACGACGAGAAGAACTGTCCTGGCAATGTTTCCCTAATTTTAACGCTCTTTCTAAAACAATACCACACACCGCCATGCCAATAAAATTTATTAAATCTAAAACGGGCATAACTGTTACATGATCGAGCATTTTCCAAATAAAATAACTAATAGTTCAATTGAATATCTACGGAGTCTCCAAATCTATATTTATAACCATCCAATAAAAATGAATACTCGGAAAGCATTTCTCCAGAGAGATTCATAGCATCATCTCCTTCTAGCGATATCACACAAGCAAAGGCAATGTAGATTCCTCCGGTCAAGCGAGGAATCAACATTCAATTCAATATCACCAAGAAATATACACAAAGAATTCCTGTTTTGGGAGTTAAAAAGAAAAGCAACAGAACTCAACCCAAAAGCTAGACGATACATGAAGAAAAGACATGAATTCTTATGCAATCGTCAATTTAGCTAATTTTTTGTTGCTATCTTACAGAATTTCTAACAGGAGGTTCCACATCAGAATTGTATCAGCTCCTGGTATTCAAACAGGTACGCGTTTACTTCTGTAACGGTCAAATAGCTGCAGGAAGCAGACAAATATGTTTATAAGAAATAAATGCCAATAGATAATGACATGGTTAAAATATGAGAATGATGTTTCCACTGTGTAGCAGAACGAATGTAAAGTTATGAACAAGAGTGATGGTAATGGTGATAATCCTGGTGGAATACTAATGAATTTCTTACAGATGTCATAAATGGCTGCTGGAATATCCAGCCAATGATTGGAAGCCTCTGCAAGAAAACTGCTATGGTAGGCCAAAATCCACTGCAAAAAATAAACAATGATAGTGTAAAAGCCTTTAAAGAGAAAAGGGAAGAAGAGACAATGCATATTCTACGAACAGGTATAGTTTGCACATCTAGCTTCCCAAAATTGTAGCATCAGAACAAACAAAACATAAGCACCATCAAATATTTTAAAGCATTGATACAGCAGTCAGAATCGCCAATGCCTAAAGAATATCAGGACATCTAGGTAATGCAACTTCACTAACCGGAAGAGAACCATAAATCCATATGTCTCAAAAATCATGCCAACGATGGGCCATCCTATTAGGACTAGGAAAAATCCAGCGCCAAATGAAGCCGTACCCTACCAAAAGAAAGTCAATTTTGTAGAATGAGAGAAAAAATAGGCAAGAGAATATAATAGAATCTTCATAATGATTAAACCTTGTAGTTTTTAGGTTTAGTGAAGAACTGCATGGTCGATTTCAATCCAATTGTTAGCATCACTCCAGATAGGAACAAGATCTGTCAGTAATTAAGGGGGGAAAGGTTGAGAACACCTCAGTTATTTTGATAAAAAAGAGGAAATAAAAATGCATACAAGTCATATACAGAACTCACATTCCCCATGGCTAAGAGACCCTTATCAAAGAAGAAAATGATCCCCAGAAATGTGAAAAAGATTCCAAACCCAGTCAGTCCTACACCGATCTCTGTTTCAGAGTAGAATGTGTATTAGTGCATAAAATCATCACGAAAATTGACTGCAAAAAATTTTTTATAATGCAGTAGGCTAAGGTATCGATCTGCTTGGTACTATCAGATTAAAACAAAAGTAAAAATGTATAGATTTGAGTAGTAGTAGTAGTTGATGTGATGTTTGAGATTTGAGTATTATATATATATATATATATAGAATTGTGTGGTATGTATGTAATCCCCCAAAATTATGATGCAGTAAGAATAAGGTTCATCTTGTTCCATCAAGCCAATCCATTCAGTAAACTAGAAAAATAGAAAACGCTTCTAGGCACTCTGCAGCCCAATCAACCGTATGTTATGGAAAAAATATTTAAGAAAAACCAAAGTATCATCAACCAAGAATATAGATTTTTTGAATAACATGCTGAAAACCTGTCGCAATTAGGCAAAGGTATTGATGTTAACTGGATGCACAAAATTCGCTTCAAGTTTTGAAACTGTCAATTTTTGAAGTTACAGAGCATAGAAACAAAAGCATGCCCAGTGCATCAAATGCCTTAATAGATTCAAAAACCTAACAGTTCACCTTCCTCCATTACCCTTAATCTCATGGTAACAACAACAAGAATCAAAACATGCGCTCATCCCTTGAAGTCGGATGCATATCTATTCCATCTTTCTTTCGTACTTATTTTCTTATTTAATTCTTTTATCTTTTATGGGTTCGAATTTGTCATCTCACTTATTTTTTCAGTACTCTGCTTTTTCACCAATTGATGAAATATATAATCAAATTATAAGATCAATGAGAATAATGGTTCTAATGATGATCTTACAAGTTCTTTGTATCTATCTTATGGGTACGTTAAAAAACCTTTCAAAATTAACTGGGGTTAAGGGGTAGTTTTAGTTATGTTCACCACTTCTTTTAACGTAGCTGGTCATTCCTTGCCTCATTACCAATTGTGCCATGCAGTAGAAGTTAAGTGCTTGAATCTGGATGCATCCACCTGAGATGATGTTAGATCAACTGACCAAATTTGATGAAGATAATTTCATGTGCACCTAGAAGCACAACTAGTAGGGTTGCCTGTATTGAAGTGCATGTAACATTTTCAATAGTAGCAATTTTTTCAAAAATTTACAAAGCATGCACATTGGCCCAAAACAGCTTGCAGCATAAATCAGTGTAATTTCTCGTGTGCCCAAAACTCCACAAAATACTATGAAGATGACTAGAATTGACTGGGCCATTCCAATTAAGCAATACCAACAAAACTTCCATTAATTTAGGTACACTCCAACCATAACTCATCCAAAACAGTCATTTAAATTAGTTTGCAATTTTTCAAAGCATGGAATCATACTTATAGTCAAAAGCATTATCTACACGATATTTCTTCCTCATATAATAAATGTAAAAGTACCTAGAGAAGATGTCTGTTGTTAATAATTATAGAATATGTAAACAACTAAAAAAAAAAAAAAAACTATAGCAATGCACTGTATTCTTACTTTTTGTGTCATTCATCTCAAAAGAAACCATTACGTCACCGCTGAAATCCAAATCAAATTGCAGAAGCGTAATGACCTGTTAAAGAAATACATGAGTTCTAATTAAGCATTGAATAAATTTTCTACTGCATGAGGATGCATAATTCTTTTAACATAGGTCCCGAAAAGATGAACAAAATAAAAATCAATTAGTCAATGTAGGCCATACAATATGATGAACAAGTCAGAAGAAAAGTAACAAGACTAAATCACTTCAATCATGACCTATGAAGCATAAACGCCAACACTGCACATAGGTATGACAAGAATACAACAACAACAACAACAAGCCTTTATCCCACAATGTTGGGGTCAACTACATGAAACCCTTTTCTCCAATGTATCATACTCAGTTTCATATTCTCATTTAATCCTTAATATATTCAGATCATTTTTATAATTCCTAACCAAATCTTCTTAGGTCTACATCTACCTTTCTTAACATAAGGCAAATCTAATACATCTACACTCCTAACTAGGTCATCAAACTACTAGCATTTTATGTGATCAAATCATCCAAGATGACTCTCTCTAATCTTATTTGCTACTAGAGCTACTCCAACCTTACCACATATATTTGTTTCTCATTTTATATAAAGACAAGAACTCAAGCTGATACAAAAAATGTTAAAGAAATATATGAAATAACCAACACACCAGGGACATGAATGCATTTGCATATTCAGAAAAATATATAGCTATGTTCGATAATCAAATAGAAGCAAGCATATCGAAACATTAAATTAGTTATGACCATATTGTGAAGCACAAACTTATAATTGCGCAAACGGACACCACTATCAAGAGAATTTGATGAAAAGGAATGATGAAAATTGGAATTTCTATGGATAATGAACTTAATATATACTGAATTGCATAGGTTGTGACTAATTTGTGCCATACACCTGTTTTGTGTATCAGAGAGGTGCTACGTGTCTAGAAAAGTGCTAGAAACTTCTTGAGAAACACAAAAAAGACACATTAAAACACACGTCCAATAGAGTTTCCTAGAGGGTGTTCGAGTGCCTGAATGTATGACACTATCACCTGACATAATTGCTCTTTAGATTTGTTTTATTTCATATATCATGATTTGCACTTGGGGAAAGTATGGGTATGCCTAAGCTCAAAGATAAATTAAAAAAAGCATCACCACTGTTTCAACATGGAGCAATCAAAATATGCACTTTATTTTCTAGCAATTTTATGAAAGAGAATGACAGAGAAAGGTTGAACAATTGTACGAAACACAAGGTGAAGAACATGAAGATAAGAAAATAGAATAGGAGAATCCAACTCCGTACATGGAAGAACAGATCATTGAAAAGGGCTATCCATACAAAGGTGGAGAATACCCAAAGTATGCAGCTCCCTACACATAAAAGAGTAACCGATGTATCACATCAAAGTTTTTAATATGCATTTAAAAACCTAATTCTTTGAAATAACTAGTGTAACAGTCCACTACTTTAACACTCACAAGGACAACCCTATGAAAATTAGGAACTATAATGTATCCGGATTATCTTAACTAAGGTTCTAAAATGTTCATCAAACTATGAAAGCATGCCATCCCCATACTCTTGATATCTAACATTTGCCACTCCATCCCCACCACCCATTTCATACATCACCATCACCTTCAACTTCTACTCATCATTACTCTCATCTTTTTTCCCTCTTTATCAACCCAATTACATGTCCTCAACACAACATGACACCAATTATAACCACAATAGCATAAGAAGAATCCAAATAATGGATCAAAACAATCTAGCAGAAGATTGAGGTGATGCTCTTTTAAATTTCCAGATGAAACTCCATAAATATTGGATCCAATGTAAGATCCCGATTGCATTGTAGATTTTACATACAGCTTTTCATTACATATAATGTAGTGTGGAAAATTTCCACAAAATTGACATGGAATCATGTTCAGATAAGCACCATCTCATGTATTCATGGTGCTGCAGCACAAGCAGCACATAAAGCACATGAAAGTCCCTCTCAAGAGAACAAGGAGACTCGCTTACTAGAAGGGGGATGGAGATTTTAGTGTAGGAAAATTTATATTTTAAGTGTTTAAAAGTTTTATTTATAACTCTATGTTTGTATTTGTAATGTTTTATGATACATTTGTTGTAGGAATAAAAATTAAGTTTCAAAATTCTAAAATCTTAGAATTTTGGAATTTGATTCATTTATGTTAAGAGAAATACATAAGATACTGGAGATATAATTATTTGACATTTTAAAGTATATTTTCATTCATGCTTATCCGGCCAAAAAGTTATGAGGTGGTTGAGGTAGTTACATGAAGGGGTTGGCCCACCCATACCTATTCCCTCTCCTTTATTTTCAAAATTTTCCCCTGGCAACCACTTATAAATGCTTATAGATGTCATTTTCTTTGTATAATGGAGTTTTTGATATTAGTTTGCTGAAGAATTTTGGAAAATTTTCAACTTACTGAGAGCTTAATAACCAACTAACCTTGAAGGACAGATTGGGTGGATCCTACTTGCGAATGACTTTGGTGAGGGATTTGAATTTAATGTGTTATCTTTGTTGTGATTTCTCTCTATATAATTATAGTTTCCTCTCCCTTAAGTCCTAGAAAATTTATTTTCACATAAAATTCCTGCATAAGATCATTTAAAAAGTTAGATGGGGGCAATTGGCCAAAGTGGGAAAGGATCTGGACCTAGTCTGGTTGCAGATTCAATTTCTTGGCCCGTATACCTCTCCAAAAATCTTGAAATTTTCTAGAAATATTCTAGAAGCATTCCCCTACAACATATAGGTGCTTTTACCTTACCCTAAATCAATCAAATAAAATCCAAAACTCAATGTAGTATATTCAACCAAACTAGGGCTTATTTATCTTCTTGAAATTTTGTAAAACTATCTAGATTAAAGACAAATTCACCCCTTTATCAATTCTAAGAAAATTCGAGGGCAGAGGTATTTGGAAAGTACAAAGTGGGAAGTAAGTATTACTATTCTTTGTCTTCATTGGGTTTTGTATTGGCCGGCCACTATTTTGATCATAACATTATCTATTCTAAAATTAACTTTACCACACCCTTCCACACTTTCTTTCCTAATCCTCTTAGGAAAGACTTTCAACCATCTTTTGACCACTTTATGTGATCTAACCACTTGCCACGTCAACTTTGGTAGCAAAGTCCGGTATTGCAGTAAGTTGCTACTAATTCATCCATTCAAAGTATGGAGGAAAAAAATAAATAAAGCATTTGCAAGTGGTGGAAATTGAATCCTTACAAATCTCTATAACTTGGATTAAAAAATTTCCTTTGCTGATATTATAAATTTTTGTTGCAAAATCATTGCTAAAATGCATGTGGTAGGCAAATATATGGACATTGTGGGGTTCAAAAATTCATGACGGCCTCTCATTGAGAGAGTTTTTGCTGTTATGAGTCATACTTTCAAAAGGTAGATTAGATTGCAGATAAGACACTACTTGGACATTTCATCCCCATTTTAGATCTAGTTTCAGGTTTCTCATAAGCGCACGTACCTATGATTGATTACACTTCTTTATGATGGGAGAGATTTTTCAATTAAAACTAGTCGTTAGGTCGCTAATTGCTTAGCATATATTTAAAATTTGAACAAAAATTCATCATTAACTTAAAGAGAATGTCAGAAAAATGATGATGAGCCCAATCAAAATGTCATAGTTTCGTCATCTCAACCCATCATAATCTATGGTCAAATTAATTCAAGGAGATAGTCAACTCAACCTAACCAAAAAAATCTTTATCAATAGCCATGAATTGCATTGTCTAAATAGACCTTGTAGACCTGAGATGAATATTTGTCTAATGTGATATCTTTTTGTTGACCTTAACTAATAGAGAGCCTTATACCCTATCAAATATATTTTATGATTCATGATTTAAGAAATAATATTAATGGGGAATATATGAACTACAGTCATGATCATAATTTAATGGTGCCATTTGACAACAAGTCATTCAATCAAATGGCTCTAATCATAACTGTATATTTATATGGTGATATTTAAAGGCAAAACTACGAGAACAGAGGATATAGCAAACATAAATTATCACCCATGACCAATGATTATGAAGGGTGGATGAAATTTACTTTAATCCCTTTAAGGATGAATATCATTTCATTTAAACATATTATATTTACAAATTTATCAAATTTTCACATTTATATTGAAATATAATCTCATGATAATTTAATTTAAGATTTAAAGATAATTTAATAGTGGAGGTCTTTAACCAACAAAGCTATCATTGATGTGTTTAGACCCTGTAAACTCTATTTGTTTGATCGCAAAAGATAGAACCTATGATATTCACATTACTTATTTTATTTAGACATTTATTACATTGCAGACCTTATCAACTCTACTTTTGGAATAGAGGATTAAAATTTAAGATCATATCTTCAATATTGAGACCAAGAATTTGTATTTTTAAATGTAAATTTTTTTTTATTGAAATCTTTGATGATCATATGCAAATGTAAAAATAAAATCTTCATTTTAAAAGTGAATGTTCAATTTTGTGATCAGCCCTGTTGACTCTAATCTTTATAAAGATGAGGAACAAGCTAACTAGATGGAGCTTAAAGATGAGGATCAAGCTAGTCAGATGGAGCTTAAGGCTTTATCTTATAGGCAAGACAGTCTATTCCAGTTTGTGCACATATATTAGTTTTAAACAACAACAAGCCTTTATCCCACTATGTGAGATCGGCTACATGAAACCTTTTTCTCCATTATGTCCTATTAAATATCATATTCTCATTTAATTCTAATAAAATAAGGTCATTTTTAATACTTCCTAACCAAGTCCTTATAGGTCTACCCCTATCCTTCTTAAAATAGGTCAAATCTAACACATCTACTCTCCAAACTCACATCGAGCAATCGACATTTTATATGACCAAACCATATAAGGCAACTCTCTCTAATCTTATCTACCGATAGAGCTACTCTAACCTTTTCGTGTATATTCTTTTTTCACATTTTTTCTCTAAGTGTAAAATCACTCCTCCACCTGAGCATCCTCATCTCTGCAACACTTAACTCAATTTTATGCTTCTCTTTTACTGGCCAACATTTTGGGTCATAAAGCATTGTAAGTATCACCATCATATAAAATTTTTCCTTAATACTAAGTGGTACTTTTCTATCATACAACAGACCCAATGCAATCCTCGATTTCAATCATTCAACTTGAATTCTATTAATGGATTCCCCATATATTTCACCATCACTTTGAACAATAGACCCGAAATATCTAAAACGTTCACTCTTTTTAATGACTTGATCACCCATTGTCACAATCCTGCCACTAGATTTACTACTACTAAAATTACACTCCATGTATTTAGTTTTAGATCTACTCAAACGAGAACTTTTAGACTCTAAGGTTGACATCCATAATTCAAGTTTTTCTTGAACTCTCCCTCTCTAGTTTTATCAACAAGAAGAATATTATCAACAAAAAGCATACACCAAGGTACATCCTCCTATAAATGTCTAGTAAGAACATCCATGATTAAGGCTAAATGATATGGGCTTAAAGTTGATCCTTAATATAACCCAATTGAAATAGAAAAATACTTGGTCAATCCTATTTACATTTGAACACAACAGCTCTAATATACATATCCTTAATCACTTGAATTTACACAATTTTAACTCCTTTTCTAAAACTCTCCAAAGCAATTCTCTTGGTACTTTATCATATATTTTTTTCTAAATCAACAAATATCATATGTAAATCCTCTTTACACTCTACATGCTTCTCCATCAAACCTCTCAACAAATGTATAGCATCTATAGTAGACCTACTTAGCATGCTTTTTAAGAATGCTTTAAACATTAAATCTAAAGATACGCTTATATTTTCAACCAAAAAAAAAATTGTTGATCTTTTTAAGATATATATTTTCAAATGATTGCATGCTTGATATGAAGAAATTGTACTAATTTCATCGTTAGCCTACGCAACATTGGTAGACCATATGATTGAGCATTTCACATACTGGTCGGAGAACATGCAGCCATATTCAAATTTATTTCACAATTTTTGGTGTACTTATATTACATAATTGCATAGATTTTAGTGCGAATAAATAATGTATTTGTATGTTTGTAACATATTGCTAATCTAAATTAATTCTATGTTCAACCCACGAAGCATCTTTATACACTGAATTTAGGAGTCTAAAATGTGTGTTAAGGCGCAAGCAGGTGTTTAAACTTCAATACACGATTCTTTGTGCACTTGCATTGCATGATCACAAATTTTGGTGCACTAACATTACAGAATCGCAAAATATTCGCTGCATCTACATAACACTTGCATAAATTTCTATGAAACTAGACGTGCACTAGCACACCTTCAATACATTCATACAATGCCCTTGCATGATTTATGATGCACTCGCATGATATGTATGTATCATTTTCAATACATTTGTATTATGTACTTGCACATTTCTTAACGTAACTTTCACGAATTTCAACATATAATATATGAATTAAATAACTATCTTGTGAAACTCAGGCAATTTTTAAAAATGCTCATATTTGGTTATTAATATAGAGACTTTATCATTAAAGCATGTATGACCTTTTGAAGCTTCAAAGTAAATACCTTCTATATGCTCATATGGGTGTGTTGCATATTCAGTGGCATATCTACAAATTAAATTTCATTTTATAATTGCTTATTTCTTGAAAGCGATGAAACTTACTTCTACATGATTTCTATATTATTTGGTGGGCCCCATGAAGCATTTTTCTTCAATTATAAATCGAAAGACTCATTCAATTCATCTCATTCACATTATATATATACTTATTAATTTAATACAATAATAATAAATTTGTTAGAGGGAATTACAATTTAACAAAATTAATAATATAATTATTTATCATAAAAGTATAGATTTAATTGATTAAATAGCAATAATAATAATAATAATAATAATAATTTCTTTAACAATAACTTAAATAATAATAATATTTTTTTTGGATTATATAACGTATAAGTGTATGAGGTCTTACCTGCAAAATTTTATTTTCACTTGTGTGCCTTAAAATGCAAGTCATCTTCTCAAAATACGTGTGAATTATAAATTTTCTCGTGCAATGACCTCAGGCAAAATGGACGTATAATTTTCTCATCACATTTTGTTTTGAAAACACAAGTGTTCGAGTGATTTCACCAATTTTAAAATAATTTTCGCTCGATTCACACGACATTATGTCCATAGCCCATCATGTCATTACATTTGATCAAATCAATCACATGGACCTCACACTTGATAATTGTAATGATTCAGACATAGTAGTGCATCAAGTTTATGAATGAAGAATATCTGAATGACTTTGATGGCTATTAAAGCACTTCGATTATGATTTGGTTGATGTTGTGCCTGATGCCTATCGCTTTCATCATATTTGGATCAAATTGACTGTGATAGCCAATCATATGCATTGTAGGTATTCTACTTGCATCGGTATGATTCATTTTTACAAAGTTGATGATGGTTGAATAACTTTGAACACAACCAAGAGATAATGAGTTTATTTTTTGTATAACATCGCATATATTATCCATCTTCAACATCATATTCAACTGTCTAAATACAAAGCAAGTGTCGAGGTCAACAAACATTATATTACTACCAACTAGTTGACTCCACATCATAGATCTAGCCACTATTTTATAAACTTACCATAAATTTATATTACTTGAGTGTCAAATTTGATAAGAGTGTTTCGCAAATCAAACCTTTACTATAAAACTAAATTTGTATTGCTTAGAATTTTAATATAGTTCTTTTCTTAGTGTATTTGTTATTTTATGTTCAAAATTATTGTTTTGCAAATAATTGAAGACTAAATCAGTTTTAAAATCACTTACATTATATTTTAAAGTCAAATTAGAGAGTATATCACAAATTATTTTGATAAAATTCATTTGTGTTTGAAGTCATTTCTTTTGCATACTCATTGTATCAAACATGCCACCCAATTAGATACCATGGATCATGCAGATAACATGACTAGAAGATAGAGGAAATTACTTTAAAAACTGGGGAGAAATTTAATAAGTTACAAGAGATTATTATGAATTTAGCTAACCAAATCTAGACAATGAGACCTAGATTGAAAAATCCACCCTTGGTTCCCCAACCTGTTAAAATTGGTAAGGTGAAGAATTTATAGAAAATCAAAGATATAAATATCAACCTCGAAGGCATCAATTTAGGAATTCATATAATAATGACCATCTTAAATCTCATGAGCCTTTAAATGAAGCCACAAAAAAAGGTTAAAGTAAACTCTAACCAATGATGGAGTCCATGGCTCTAATAAATTTCTAGATTGACTCACCCAAATGAATGAATTCTTTAATTGGTATCAAATAGATAATTATAAAATAATCGCCTTTGTTAAAGTGAAAGTAGTTGGTTATGTCAAAATCTATTAGAATAACATTTTAGTAAAAAAGGAGTGGGAAAGTAAAACTACATTGTCTAAGGTAGAAATGAAGGAAATACTTAGGTCTAAATATTGCTCTAAGAGTCATGAAAAGATATTCATGAGCAATTGATGATCTGAAGATTGGAACACACAAGTGGCATATTATATGAACAATTATAAAGCTCTTGTAACTAGAACCAATTGTCCTAATCAAGACAGACAATTAGCAAATAAATTTGTAATTGGCAAAGAAGGGCAAAAAAATGAAGTAGAACTACAAGATCCCCGAACATTAGAAGGTGTTTTTCATTATGTTTTGGGTCCTAGAAAAGCATAAGAAACCATCCTCCATTTGATCTATGGTCCACTCACCTACTTATCAAGCTTCTACATATTAGACATAAGGCCTAGTGCTAGATATAGCCCATCATCTTCTAATGTCCAAACCAATAAACCCACCATTGAATCTGCCTCAAAGAATGCAAGGGGTATAATTTGTTTTAAGTGTCATAAGAAGGGATGCATACAAAATCAATGTAACGACAAATTGTGTTTTTAAATGAGGCACGTGAGAAAGATGAAAATGATGAGATAAAGAAAATTCATGATGATACTATTTTATCTGTTGAAAATATATAACACCTAGTTGAAGATCAAGTGAGTGTCATAAAATGTATGATAATAGATAAAAGTAAAAAAAATTAGAGAAAAAAATATTTTCGCCATATATGTTGTGTCAACCCATACACTACTTGAAGAAAACTTGAAACCAAACCATCATGGGCCCTTTCACATGAGTTAAGTAAATTACACTTCCTCACTCATCACATCTACATGCGTAATGCCTATTAAAACAAGTAGTTAATCACATTTGGTGAAATCCTTCCCTGGACATAACACATAATTTATTAGGCAAACTCTTATTTTATGATTTAAATGTGACACATTATGGTCTAGAGAACATATACAACAACAACAAGCCTTTATCCCACTAAGTGGGGTCGGCTACATGAATCCTTCGTCTCCATTGTGTCCTATTATATGTCAAATTCTCATTTAATTCAAGTACTAAGGTCATTTTTTATACATCTTAACCAAATCTTTTTAGGTTTACCTCTACCTTTCTTAACATAAGGCAAATCTAATGCATCTACGTATCGGATTATGGACGACGCTTTATGTGGCCAAACCATCTAAGGAGACTCTCTAATCTTATCTGCCACTAGAGCTACTCCAACTTTTTCCTGAACATACTCATTTCGCATTTTATCTCTAAGAGTAAAGCCACTCATCCACCTAAGCATCCTCATCTCTATAACACTTAACTTAGTCTTATGCTTCTCTTTTATTGGCCAACATTTTGCACCATAAGTCATTGCAGGTCTTACCACCATCTTATAAAATTTTCCCTTAAGTTTGAGTGAAACTTTTCTATCACACAACAGGCTAGATGCATTCCTCCACTTCAACCATCTAATTTGAATTCTACTAATAACATCTCCATCTATTTCACCATCATTTTGAACAATAAAGCCTAAATATTTGAATCACTCACTCTTATTATGACTTGTTCACAATGTCACAACACTACAGAGACTTCAACAACTAAAATTACACTCCATATATTCATTTTAGATCTACTTAAACTAACCTTTGACTCTAATGTTGACCTCCATAATTCAAGTTTCTCTTGGACTCCCTCTCTAGTCTTATCAACAAGAAGAATGTCATCAACAAAAGCATACACCAAGGTACATCTTCTTAAATGTAAGAACATCCATAACTAAAACAAAGATAAGGGCTTAAGGATCCTTGATGTAATCCAAGCTAAATAGGAAAATATTTTGTCAATCCTCCTTGTGTTTGGACACAAGTAATCTCAGTATACATATCCATAAAATATTGAATATCCTTTCATTCTAGAACTCTATCTCTATTCATAAATCAATAAATATCATATGAAATGTCATATCAAATCTATGGTCTAACCTTACTCTTTCCCCTTATTTTTGTCTTCATTCTTTCTTACACTTAATTTTCTAATTTGCACTCTTGTGCATCACCTTTATTCTTAAATATAGGACCAACAAACTCTTTCTCCACTCATCACATCTTTTAATCTTTAAAATAACATTAAAAGATTTGTAAGCCAAGAAATTTCTTGATCTCTAAACATTTCACACTTCTATTGGAATATCATCAGGTCCTACTATTTTCCACATTTTATTTTCTTTAAAGCTTCTTCTAACTTCAAATTTATTAATCTGATAAAATAAAATTCTCTATTTATGTTTAGGGTATTAAGGTTGCTAAAATCAATTGTACTTTCAAATCCTTCATTGAAAAATTTATCGAAATACCTCATCTACCTATTTTCAATATTCTTTTCTAAGAAAAGCACTTTATTATTTTGATTCTTAATACACTTCACTTGAACTAGGTCTTTACTTCTCCTATCTCTTTGGTTGACTAACTTATGCATACATCTTTCACCTTTTTTGGTATCTAATCTATTGTATAAATCACTAAAAACTAAATTTTTTTTATCATATATTGTGTTCTTAGAATCTCTACTGGCCATTTTATAACTTTCCCAATTCTCCGAGTTTTTTACATCTAAACCAAGTTTTATAACAATGCTTCTTATTTCTTATCTTTTCTTTTCGACTCCATCAACTATTTTTATTAAAAAAAATTTTCTTTTGATTCTCCAAGCACATTTTTAGTAACTTGCTTAATTTTCACTTGCTACTTTTTCCCACATAATATTAGCTTCCTTATGAACAATATCCTATATATATTCTAAGCTCTTGTAGCTTGCTCTTAAAAATATTTTTATATGTGTTCTTTAAGTGTCCCCATCTAATCCTAAAACAATAATTTGATTTATTTTTCCTTTTACAATCTTTCATCTTAAAATCTAAACTAACAATCGATGTTCGGTACTTAAACTTTGGAATGACCTTACAATCTTTACAATCTAAACGATCTATTTTTTTTATCAGAAAATAATCAATTTGTGTTTTACTAGATCCATTTTTATAAGTAATAATATGTTCATCTCTTTTCTTAAATAAAATATTAGAGCAAAATCTAATATAATTCTCTTCTTCAATTCATCCAAATTAACCATCATGAATACTTTTAAAATCTTATCTACCAACATGTTCATTTAAATCTCCTCCAATAAATACTTTTTTCTTCAAGAGGTATCTTTTGTATTAATCCCTCTAATTCATTCCAAAATTTTTCTTTTGAGCTTACATCCAAACCTACTTGAGGAGCATAAACACTTATAACATTGATAATCTTAGTATCAACAATAATCTTTAAAACTATAATTCTATCTCTACATCTATTAATATTTATAACATTATCCTTTAAAACATAATCACTTTCTTATTTATTTCTTCTACCAAAATCAAAGTTTAAAACCTAAACTATCAATCTCCTTTCCTTCTCCAACCCATTTAGTTTCTTTAACACATAAAATATTTATCTTTCTATGAACCATAATATCTACTAATTCCATTAATTTACCTGTAAGAGTACCTATATTCCAAGATCCTAACCTAATTCTAGTTTCATGAACTAACTTCTTTGCCTACATCCATCCATAATGTGGGAACCCTTGCTTATTTAACACTGCACTGAAGCCGTGCCCTGCACATTTTTCTTTTTTCAAACTATACAATCATTCTCAGAGAACATATATGCGTTCAAATATAATCAGAAGAACTTAAAATTAATTTCAATAAAACCAATAGATAAGCAAGCATCTGCTCATCCACACAAATCTAACTCTGAATTTCAACCTAAATTAGTTAGAAGAAAAATGCAAAGTTTCACTTGATAGTAATATCATCCCTTATTGCTAGGGACTATACTTCTAACTTGATTATTGAGAGTCCTATTTCTTCATAACCACAATTAAACATTAAGATAGAAAAGACAAAATTCAACACCATGTTGAGAGACCACTTCATTTCACTTCATGTGAGGGAGGTTACAGTTGAACCGAGTACCACATACCTATTGTTATCTCTTCCCTCTTATCTAGGTTTTCTAATTTATATATTGAAGACTTACCAAATGAATTACCATCCATGAACGACATTCAACATGCTATTGAGTTCATATTAGGTTCTAAATTACCAAATTTATCCAAATTAATGAACCCAACAAAGCATGATAAATTAAAAAGATAAGTTGATGAACTCCTAAGAAAAAACTTTATTCAAAAAACCTTTAAGTCTTTGTGCACTTCCAACAACAATAACAAGCCTTTATCCCAGTATGTGGGCTTGGCTACATGAATCCTTGTTCTCCAATGTGTCCTATTAAGTGCCATATTATCCTTTAATCCTTATAAATTAAAATATTTTTTATACTTCATAACCAAGTCTTTTTAGGTCTACCTCCACCTGTCTTAACACAAGTCAAATCTAATACATCTACTCTCTCAACTAAGTCATCAAATGACTAATATTTTATATGACCAAACTATCTAAGGCGACTCTCTCTAATCTTATCTACCACTGAAGTTATTCTAACCTTATCACGATATATTGTTTTTCATAGAATAAGATCACCATAGAATATAAAATTCCAATTCCTAAAATGGATGGTATTTTATGTCATATTAATAAAGCCTATGAATAAGAGAAAAATAGCCTTTAAACATATCGAGATAATATATATATATATATATATATATATATATATTACCTAGGACTTCATATGAGGCTTACCTAGGACATCTATAAGATATCAATCATCCTTATTGTTGTAGAAATATTCTCTACGATGTCCCGATCCTTATGTTATTGTAAATCCAACAATGCATCACACATAACTAGGCTATTTATAGAGAGAGATTGTGAGACTACACAGAATTCTATCTACTATAATTTTTGATAAAGATGTTAAATTTGAATCTTATTTATTTGGAAAACTCTTTGGAAACTAATAGAAATAAAATTAATATTCTCCTTCACATTCTACTCTCAAATCATAGGCATATTGAGGTAGTTAATTAGACTTTAACTTACTAAGATGTTCAGATGAAAAGAGTCTAACAAATTGAGATTTATTGCCTACATCAGAATTTGCCTATAATAATATTATTTCTAGGATGACAAATAAATTATCTTTTGAAATAGTCTATAAGTTTTATCCTAAGAAGGGTATCAATCTTAGTTTACCCATTGATGCATTTTATAATTCTACATACACATTTGCATGAGATTTTAATAGCCTTCATGATGACATAAAAAATAATTGGAACTACTAAATACTAACTATATTAAACAAAGAAATAAAAATAAAACTTTAAAGGAATATGAGGTTTGTGACTAATAAAATTAGAACTTAAAAAAATATGAAGTTGGTGATTATGTATTAATACACATATAATCTAAGAGATTTCATACCACAAAATATAAAAAATTACAAATGAGAGCATGCGTCATTCAAGATTATTAGAAAATCTAGCACTAATGCTTGTGTCCTTGAATTGCTTCATGACATATTTATTATCTTTGTTTTCGATGTGGAAGATTTAAATATTATTTAAAAGAGTTACCCAACCTCTAAATTAGCAGGATCATCTAAAAAAAGAGATAAATATCATTTGCAAGTACATATCCAATCCACATTCTTTAAAGCGGAATATATCATCATAGTTGTGGTGTCATTAGATGAAGATATAATACACAGGTGTCTAGTTAGATGGAAGAATTAGCCACTAAATGAGGATACACGCCTGACCTTGATGAAGCTACAATAGTTTGCACCTAGAATAATGGACTACATTCATTCAAACTCTTCAAAGAAGAGTTCTTTAGGACCCAAGAGAAACGGTGTGGCCCAAGGAGCACATGGAGGTACTCTTATAAAAGCCAAAATTGAAATGCAACTGAACAAGGAGGCTGACTAATCAAAAGGACAAAGACTTTATTATAAGAAAGTTTATGTTTTAACTGTTTAAAGGTTTTATTTATAACTTTATGTGGATACTTGTAAAGTTTTATGGAGCATTTGTTGTAGGTATAAAAATTAAGTTTTAAATTCTAAAATCATATGATTTTGAAATTTAATTCTTCATTTATGTTGAGAGGAGCACTTAAGAAAATGAAAATAAATACACACATATGCATGTGTGTGTATATATGTATATAAATATGTACATATGTATGTCATATGTACATATATGTATTATTTTCTCTATGGAATGAAGCTTTTGACATTAGTTTGCAAAAGAGTTTCTAACCTGCTGGGAATTTAGTGGTCGACCAACCTTGAAGGAGGGATTTAGTAATTCCTACTTGCAAATTAGTTTGGTGTGTTATCATTATTGTAATTCTCTTCTACAGAATTGTTATTTCCTCTCCCCTAAATTTGAGACAATTTATTTCCATATAAAATTCCCACATGAGATCATAGAAACCTTAGATGGGGACTGTCAACCAAAAGTGCGAAAGGAATTGGACCTAGTCTAGTTCTAGATCCAATTTGTCGGCCTTAAATCTCTCCAAAAATCTTCAAAATATTTAGAATTATTTTGAAAACATTCTCCAAGAACCTACAGTGTTTTCCCTATTTTCTCATACCTAAACTAATCCAAACGCAAAACTCAATCTAGTTCATTCAACCAAAATAAAGTTTTTCCCGACCCAATCTTTTGAGAAATCAGAAAAAAAAATATTTATCCTTCTTGAAAAATTATGAAACTCTTCGTATTAGAGTTAGATTCATCCTTTTATCAATTTTAAGTGGTTCCAAGAGTAAAGGTTGAGTATTTTGAAAGTCCTAAAGATGGGAAATCAGCATTACAATTTTTTTCGTTGGATTAGGTTTTGTATTAGTCGATGACCATTGTGACCATAACTTTAAATCCACTCTAAATTTAACCTTTACACACCTTTCGTATTGTCTTAAGTCTCTTAGGAAAGCCCTTAAACTATCTTTTGATTACTTCATATGATCTAACTATTGACTAATCAAATGGCCCAAATACTTAGTAAATATTGTAGTAGCATGCAAACAAGATTATTATTAAATCATGACATGTAGTTCCAAGAAAAATGTGACAAAAAAGTGAGAAAGCTAGTTCGTTGGTAAGTTAGAGGGAGATTAAAATGCTTATATTTACTATTGTTGGAATATTGTAAGAAGTCATCTTCCCTTATTAGCTAACCCTAAACATTGGTGGCTAGATAAACATGACATCATGGCACTTCAATCAATAAAGGTGGAAAAAATTTTACTAAAAAATACAAATAGTCATGAATGAAAATCAATGATACCCAATACATACATACATGCATATATATAGCATTTACAGTAGAAAAAAACAACATAATTTTACATATTTTATTTTTTCGATAGCAAATATCATAGTAAGATTTTATGATTTTTCATATTAAGGTTTCAACTATACATTATTAATGGTAGTGGATGGCCTTTTAGTTAGATGAAGGGCTATAAAAGATTGTAAATCTTTAGTTTTACATCTAAGGATGGGTTCTAAAGTTCTTTGATGGGGATATAATGAAGGAAATGCTAAGACTAATCTAGATTGGGCTACATGGGCTGATTAAGAATATCACTTTAGGAAATAAGTTTAAAGTGGAATAAACAACTAAAAACAATTAGGATTGTTAGCTTAAAATATGTACATATGATCTGAAGTAGATGGTTAAATTTGGTGGACTTTATGTGGGTATCGAGGAATATAAGATAAGGCTTTGTCTTAATCTTGACTAGTTTGACAAAGGGCTTTAAGTGAGATTTTAGAGAGGACGTGAGAATTGAGTTAGATTGTTGGTAAGTCTTAAAGGATGTAAAAGGAGGTATGATAATAATTTATAGAAGAAGTTCAAGAGAGTAACAAATAGATATAAAATAAAAAAATAACTACCTCATCTCACAAAAAAGCACCAAATTAAGAGAAGAGCAATTCTTAAAATATTTCATTCAATTACAAAGCATTTTAGCTTATATTTTTACAAAAGCCTGCTAGAGCTAAGACTTTTAAAGGGAAAAGATGGAGCAAAAAAAAGAGGGAAAATTGAGTTAGTTGTCCATTAATGAATGGAGAATTTTAATCACTCATTTTTAATACTTATGTCATGTCAAGGCCAATCATTCAAATTTTTTGATAAAAAATAAACATATTAAAATATAATTATCTTCAAAATAATTTGAATATTGGGCTCTTTATTAGGCTTTTGATGGGCTTTTATAGTTGGCTCTATACTTTAGTTATTTTCTAGGCTTTGATCTTAACACTTGTATTTAGACTTTTAATATGATTTTCTTAATCAACATGATGTGCTACATCCACTCCCCTGAGTTTATTGAGCTCTATTTTGTTAAATTAAAATCTAAAAAAAATCTTCTAGTAGCAATGGGGCTAAGGTCTTCAAGTCTGTGTGGGTCAGCCAGATATCATTAATAGGTTGTTTATTCTTCCAACAAACTAAAAATTGAGGTTCAATAATTGGATCAGTGGATGCCTCCTCAATCATGATATAGCCAACTTCTGAAAATGATGAATTTTACAAATAAAGAATTGTCTCCTGCCAAACAATTAGACTAAACATGTGGAGGTACTCTAACCCCCTCTTATGATAGTTATCTTCAATATTAACAGCAAGATGAATTAGTATATCAATAGCAAGACAACATAATAGGCATTATTTCTAAGTATTTTGAATGAATCATAAGCCCTTGTATATAATTTCTTAAACTTAGTGGTATGAAATCGCTCAAAACGATGTGAATCAAAATATTCTCCTTTAATTTTCTTTATAAGCATATTATTGCTTGCATAGAAGAGTATTTAACATTATTTAATTCAATTTGCTTTCTTATAGTATCATGGAAGATTTAAAAATCTTTGACAAATGAAAATACAAAATTAGAGAATGCATGAGATATAAGATTGGCAACATATATAAGCCATCTAGAGTTTTGGTCTATTATTACAAAAGGTGATCTCTTAGTTGTTCTATAAATAGTAATATTTTAAGAAAATTCCGAAGTAGGTAAATGTAAGTCCACAGTTACTAGACCTTTTTCTTAGTAAGTTCCCTAAAGTCCAATTAACTACCATAATTTGGCCATCAATTTGAGGATGAAAAGAAGATTAAATTTTAATTTAATTCCTAACATATTATGGCTTGCTTAGAAGAGTATTTAGTCTTATTTAATTCAATTTGTTTTCTTATAGTATCATGGAAGATTTAAAAATCTTTGAAAAATGAAATAGAGAATGCATGAGATATAAGATTGGCAACAAATATAAGTCAGCTAGAGTTTTGGAATATTATTACAAAAGGTGAAGTCTTACTTGTTCTATAAATAGTAATATTCTAAGAAAATTCTTAATTAGGTAAATGTAAGTCCACATTTACTAGACTTTTGCCTTAGTAAGTTCCCTAAAGTCCAATTAACTATCACAATTTGGCCATCATTTGAGGATGAAAAGAAGATTAAATTTTAATTTAGTTCCTGACAATTTTCACAAATCTTCCAAAAATATGAAATAAATTGAACATAATGATAAAAAATGATATTTAAAGGTAGGTCATGTAAACACACAATTTCCTTCTAGCTATATGGAAAACGTCATTAATTTTTGGATATGATAGAAAATGATAGAAAATAGGTCATCTTAGAAAATTGATCGACCACCACAAAAATGTTATTATGTCCTCAAGTTGTGCAAGGAAATCCTAAGATAAAATTTATAGAGAGATCTTTCCAAAGCCAATACAAGACAGGTAAAACAACATATTGACTAGACTTTTATTTAGTGACTTTGATTTGTTAACAAGTTAAGCATTGGACTACCAATTTTTTGAACATCTTAAATAGACACAAGTAAAATTGACTTTCCATCAAATATATGATTTATTTCATTTTCAAAATATCCAACTATACCTCTAAATTCTAGCTCAGAGATAAAAAATTCTCTAATTAAAGTTCTATGAATACATAATTATTTTTCTTTATAGAAATATCCAATGATCACAAAGAATATTCCTTGTAAATTTAAAGATTTATCTAGCTACTCCTATATAAATCAAATGAAATTTAAGGCAAACTAAACACTAATCTAGAAGTCGATCAAATTGTATAATTTGGAGTTCTAAAGAAGAGATGGCCAAGACTACCCTTAGATAATACAACAAAAGGTATATTATCGAGTTCCAAATTTTTCTAAGAACAAAAGATAAATCTTATAGAAGCTTAACTTATAATGTGTATAACTTAATTTTCATTGAGTGTTTATGAATTTAAGGGTATGATGATCTAAATTTAGAATAGATTCTCAATGTAAAAAGTAATGCTGCAAGTGCCTCAAGCATTGGATAATAGCATAAAATTCTTTGCCATAAGTTGAATATAATTTTTTTTTTTTTTACCTAATTCAATTTTTCATCAAAAAAAGCTACTAGATTCCTCCAATTTCTATTAGCTTTTTTAACTTTAGATTCCTCCAATTTCAATCCCAAAAGCATCATATGTTACTTCAAAAGCTTTCAAGAAATCAAATAGTCTAAGGATAGAAGCAAAGGTAATTAAAATCTTAACCTAATCTAAACCTTTTGTGGTGTAGCAAGGTATCTAATTTTAAAATATCAATGATTGGGTCAATAATTATACTAAATTCTTAATAAATCTCCTATTAAAAATAGCCAAATGAAGAATCCATAAAACTCTTAGATAAGGTTCAGTCTAAAGATTGCTTGAACTTTGGAGGAGTAGGATTTGAATCTCTAACTAGAAATAATGAATCTAGAAAAAATAACCTTAATCTATAAAAAGAAACACATATTCAGGTTAATGTGTAGTCATTCTTTCCTAAGGATTTCCAATACTTGCTTAAAGTGCTAAAAATTAAGATATTGTCAAATTTTAAAAAAAAACTTCTCATAAAGGGTTTTAAAATAGTGTCATTAGCCTCATAAATTTGTCTAGGGCACTAAGCATCACAAATTATTTGTTGAGTCCATCAATCTCCTGATCAAATCCTAATCTAGCAATAATCACCTTTTAAATCTATCTTAGAAAAAAATTTATCCCATGAGATTAAATCTAATATATCATTTAATTGAGAGACATAAAATTTATATTTCATAACGATTTTATTATTGAACTAATTATAAATACACATCCTCTATGCAGCATCTTTTATGGGGATTAATAAGGTTGTAACTACACAAAATTAAGACTTTATTGTACAAAGCTTTTCTCATTTAATTTCTCAACTTGTCTTCTGTGCCTTATATGATCACTACGATTCATCCTATAATGAAGAAGATCAGGAAGTTGTGAATCTGGGATTAAGTTAATGATATGTTGAATGGTCCTGAGAAGAGATAATCTATACGGTAGCTATTGATGTGCAATATCACTAATCTCAAAAAAGAGATGAGAGAGCAAAGCAGTTGTGTGGGTCTCCTCAGAATTAGGTGTTACCTTTTTAACATAAAAAGGTGCAAGGAGGACAAATCATATAATTCCTTGTTTATAGTTTAAAACACATCAAATTTTATTATCGAATTTATTAAATTATATAGAATTAAGATTTAGGATTAGAATTATAAATGACAAACTTATTATTAGCAATAAGATTTTCTATGACAATCGGATGTAGATTAACATCTTTCTTCAGAGTGGGTTTGAGTTGCAGATTTAAGTTAGTTTTATGAGGTGTTATGGTTGGTATCTTCTCTATTTGTATGATAGGATTGAGTTTATGGGCTTATTATATTTAAAAACATAAGTATTTTTTTATCATAGCAAAACATGTTTAAGTCATAAAATCATGATTTATTTAATAAAATATGAGCAATATTCATATAAAAGACATTAAAGTTGATCTTTATAGTGATCGATATTTATAAGAACGAGACATCTATTTATGATGGGTAGATATTTATGATTGACCCAACAAACATGAAAAGATTTTAGGTGTGCTTCAACCTTAAAATTAGCTATAGTGATGGCATGGGTTGAGGTGACATTCATTACAATTTCTCCATTTATGACAAACCTACAACTTTCTTCATTACATATAATATACATATTAAAAATATTCATCATTCTTCAATCATCTATTTTCATTTTTAGTTACAATCAAAGAAGACATTACATTATTTGTGGGACAACTATGAATTCTAACACTTCTTCAGTAAGAGTTGTACGACCATAAACTTTCATATAATCTTCTATAAGATAATAAGTTTCCTCTAAGAAAAAGATTTGGTTTTACATCAATTTTGCATATGGACATTTTTTACAATAATCGTTACAAATTATTTCATTAATGTTCTTAGAACTCCCATCAGTAGAAGCTTTGGGTAAATGGATTAAGCGAGCATTTGGGGTAAGTCCAATAATAGACTTGTGAGGGCCAGTGGAGAGCCATGTCCTTTTGATCTAGAAGGAGATACCAATTTCTTTTGATTTTCTACCAATAAAGCATTATGAAAAGCTTTATTATAATTTGAAGGTTAAATAATTCAACTTCATTCATATGGTTCACCCTAATCTAAATGATAAATTTATTGGTTAATTATATATTATTATCAGCACTTTCAATTCTAACAATTAAATATTCAAAAATGTTTAAATATTTAATTACAAAAAGACTATCTTGCCTCAGAATTAATAATTACACATATAATTTCTTACATGATGCTTAGAACCAAATTTGGCTCTTAACATTTCATTTCTTCATTTCAATTCAAGTAATGGTGATCCAGTCAAACCTTTATTCTTTAGCTAAAATATTGGTCTAATAAATTTTAACATGTCTAATTAACTTTATTTTATTAAACACATTCATTTGATAATCCATCATGTACCAACCAAAGAAGCCATCCATCTAGACTAACCAATCTAAGAACTTATTAAAGTCATGGGTGACATCATAGGTGAAAACTTCAACTTTGACTCTCCTAAAAGTATTATCGAAATCATCAATATTCATATGATAATGACCTATTTTACCTAAATTCCGACTATTAGGTTGTCTCTTATGAGGCTGGTCTTCTCTTTGACCTAAAAAAATAATCATCTTCTAAGGAAGTATTATGATTATGGATAAGGGTCAGACAAAATTTTTATTATTTTGCAAATGATAGAAAATAGCTTGCATTGGTCTTTTAGTTCTTGCATTTAGGTTCCATTCTCCTCAAATAGTTCTTTAATCTTTGCATTATTTTCATTACATCTACGGCCTAAAAAATCAACATTCTAATCATTTCAATCTAATCTTGAGAAACCAATTTAAGTGCCTTGATAGAATTTTAAATATGAAAAAAAGGATGAGAATGAAAGAGTAGAGACAAGAGAGAGTGAAACTTAAAATATATATGCAAAAATAAAGTAACTCCTAAGCTAAAAGAACTTCCATGTGAGGAGGGGCACAAAGGCCACCAACATCTCAAACTTTCCTTAGGCAATTTAAGCCATTTTGACAAAGCTTTTTTCTAGCTTCAAAATATTAAGTTTTATGCACATATATTCTTATGGATGCAATTTTGAATGAAAAAAAATATCCTTAAATTTAAAGCCTCAAGTATTTAAGATCCCAAATTGTTTGAAAATTTGACAAATAAATAACTAATTTTACCATAAACAGGTAACATAAAAAGTAATAAAGGTTACATAAAATTTTATGTGCATCAAAATAAAATTTTGAAGAAGTGGAGCACTGTTTACCAAGGTTTTCACTCAAGACAATTTTAAAACAAATTCATACAAGGGATATTGGCCAAGTTATATGATAAAGCTCATTAAATTAGAATTAATACTAACACTATAAATTTACAAGAAATATATCAAATATCCAAGCTATTAATATAAAGTAAATCTATCATAAGAAAATTCACTAACTTCAAAATCATCGGAGTAACTCATAAACTTATAGAGACAAATTCATTGCAAGAAAAATTCCTCTTGTTAAAAAAGTAATAACTAAAAGTGGCTCCTTCCCAAAGTTTGCTTAGATACCAAGGATAATGATAGTTAGTGGCCTTTTGGTGAGATTAAGAGCTAAAACAATTATAAATATTTATAGGTTCCAGAGTTCCTAGGAGGATGATCAGAGGATTAGAATAATACAAATGAGAGAATGCCACGATTGGGCTAGTTTGGGCTGATTTAGAAGATCACTTTAATAAATGGGTTGAAAGTAGGATAAATCTGGAAATAATTATAAGTGGTTAGTTTAAAATGTGTACTTATAATCTAGAATAGATGGATAAGTTTAATGGAGTTTCTGTGGGTATCAAAGATTAGAGAATAAGACTAAGTGTTAGTGTTGGCTAGTATAGTCGAGGGCTTTAAGTGAGATTTTAGAGTGGATGTGAGGTTTAATATTGATTGATCTTAGAGGATGATAGAGATATAGGAGGAATGAAAAAATTTTATAACAGAAGTTTAAGAGAATAACAAGTAACTATAAAGAAAAAAAAAAGATAAATACATCATCTCAACAAAAATGGCACAAACTTAAAACCACCAAACATCAAGCCACAAGAAGAGCAATTCTCACTCAAAATATTTCATTTCATAATTGAAGTTTTAAGCATTTCGACTCATATTTAAAGATGTTACAAAACCCTAAAAGCTAAGAGTTTTGAAGGAAAAAGACAGAGAAAAAACGAAGAAAGTGAAAAGGGGTTTGGTTGGCAATTTATGAAGAGTTCAAAGCCACTCATTTTTAATGTCTCATTCATATTAAGGTCAGCCATACAAGCACCTCTAGATGAGAAATAAAAATATTAAAATATTAAAATATAAATTACATTCAAAATAATCTATATCTCAAGCTAATTATTAGGATTTTGCATGGGCTCTTATAGTTGCCATATTCTTTGATTTTTTTTTCTTAGGCTTTAGTCTTGGCTCTTATGTTTAGACTTTTAATATAATTTTCTTGATCTACAAGATATGCTACATCAATTACTCTCATTCATAAATATTAGCCCTCCAATTTTATTAAAAGGAACAAAGAATTGGTCCATCAAAGTTTGATACATCATTGGTATCGAGAAACTCCTTGTCTCCTAAATAATATGCAGAACTTAATGGTTCATTTAAACTAATTTTAATAAACTTCTCTATTTTCTCTACATTCCTCTTCAAAAATTTCTTTGGTTTCATGTCATTGATATGGATAATTACACAATTAATTTTCAAAAGTATCATCTCCATTAGAGCATCGCCAAAGCTCTCATGAATTATTTCCAAAATATGTTTATGAGCACCTCCATTAAAATGATAAAGGACATCTTCATTATTTATGATCACACACACCCCTAAATGCTAACATGTGATGCTAGGAGAATGAAAATCGTACTCCCTAAAATCTTTTCATAAGGTTTGTTATTAGGATTGGATGTCATGAGAGTCATCTCACACTAGCACATGCTCTTTTGTTCATGCAATTAGATGATCAAAACCATTTAGAATGAAATATATAAACTAGTTTTATTTCTAATACTTAAAGCATTATTGGCATATAAGAAAAAATAAAGAAGCAGCTGATGAGAAATAATAGGATGAATAAATATAGAATGTTAATTGCATAGATCTTATTAAAATAAAATTAACTTATCCTAAACAATAATGCTAGATCAAGCTTTGATGAAAGGTGTAAAATCAGGTAGAAAAATGCTCTAATTTTATATACAAGACTAGAGCCTGTCTCCCTTTCTCTCTACATGTGTATGTGTGTGTGTACTCTGAAAAATATTACTAGCATGAAGTTCTAGTTTCTTGTTTGAGTATGTGAGATATATATATATATATTTGTGTGCGCAAATACCAAATTTGGAAGATGTCTAAAAAGAATTGGTTTCATGTGAAAATTAGTTGATCCACATTCTCAAATAGGCTTAAGTAGGCCTCCAATCTAATATAAGCCATTAAAGAATAAACTACCACACCAAAAGGCAAGTTTGTATAAGCTATGCCACCATACCATGTAACTTATAAAACAATAATGTAAAAAAATGCCTAACAAACAAATCATCATTATCACTAGCCTTATCGAACTACTTGGGTTGGCTTTATGAATCTTTTTATGCATTCATTGATGTTGAGAACTGTGAGGTTTTAACTCAATTTTGTGCTAACAATATTAATTCTATCCACCTATCATTATGTATGCTCATAGAACCTAAGTCTAATTTCTAAAATCTTATATAAGTAAAACTCCAATTCATCTCTCTTTTATAGCCATTAATCCCTATCCTTCATTACTTAGCACACATCAATATTAATATTCACATTTTTATGACTCTCATCTTGAATACAACATCATCATCATTAACCTTATCCTAACTATTTGGGTTCAACTTTATGAGTTCTCATTTTTCATTCATGCTTATTAATTATTTTATTTACCCTTCTATTAGGTTTAAAGGATTCATGTCATGAAGGATATGTATACTAGAGCTGTCACTTGTGTCCAAACACAAGGAGGATTGACAATATATTTTCCTATTTCAGTTGGATTACATCAAGGATCAATATTAAGCCCTTATCTTTTTACTTTAGTTATGGATGTTCTTACGGCATTTACAAGAAGATGTACCTTGGTGTATGCTTTTACATGACATTCTTCTTGTTGATAAGACTAGAGAGAGTCCAACTTGAATTATGGAGGTCAACTTTAGAGTCTAAAGGTTTTAGTTTAAGCATCTAAAACTGAATATATGGAGTGTAATTCTAGTTGTAGAAGTTTTAGTGATAGTGTTGTGACTTTAGGTGATCAAGTCATTAATAAGAGTGAGCGATTAGATACTCATTGTTCAAAATGAAGGTAGAAATGAGATATTAGTAGAATTCAAGTTGGATGGTTGAAGTGGAGGAATGCATCCTATTATGTGATAGAAAAGTTCCAAAAACTTAAGGAAAATTTTATAAAATGGTGGTAAGACTGCAATGACTTATGGTGCGAATGTTGGCCAATAAAAAGTAAGACTAAGTTAAGTGTTACTGAGATGAGGATGCTCAGTGGATGAGTGGCTTTACCCTTAGAGATAGAATGCAACATGAGTATGTTCGGAAAAAGTTGGAGTCAGCAGGTAGATAAGATTAGGGAGAGTGCCAGATGGTTTGGCCACATAAAGCGTCTCGTCCAGATGACAGATTGGGAGAGTGATCATTGGATTTGCCTTATGTTAAGAAAGGTAGACCTAAAAAACTTGGTTAAGATGTATAAAAATGATCTTAGTATACTTGAATTAAATGAGAATTTGACACATAATAGGACACAATGGAAACGAATGATTCATGTAGCCGACCCCACCTAGTGAGATTAAGGCTTGTTGTTGTTGTTGTTGTACCCTTCTATTAGGTGTATTTTCTATCATTTGTTGTACATCCAAATCACTTAGACTATTTTTAATTATCTTTAGTTATCTTTCAAATTATACAAATAATATAATCATTCTTTAATTTACTATTCTTAGTATTTTTTGAAATCAACCTTAATATTCTTATTTATGTCATATACAAAGTATATATTAATGACTTTTTCATTGCCTAGCACTTGGTTCCATGCAAACTCAGTGTCACCAACCTAATTGTCATTTTACAATTTTCTGTAGTTTTATAAATTTAAGACTTTAAGATTGCCTTATCGCATGAAACTCTTAAGACACTTCACTGTTTTAACCACCCATCCTTAAATATAAAAGTTATATTCCATCTACACCCTCTTTATTCTATATAATAAATCCAAAATATTTAAATTTCTCATATCTAATTATTGTCTTATAATTTCATGATATTAGATAATAATTATTAATATTAAACTTACTAAAATTATAAATCAAATATTTAACCTTTAATCTATTAATTATATAGATCCTCTATCTTCTAGTTTTTCTCCATTATTTTAATTTTTCACTTATTTTAAAAGATGTATTAATAATTAGAACCACATCTTTTACACAAAAAATACACCAAGAAAACTCACTTGGCATACATACTCAAAAACAAAAATAATAAAAGTTTTGAATATAGTTTCATAAAAATGAACTTTTAAGTCCCTATGTTATGCTTTTCTTTCATAGACTCATGTGATACACTCTGCTCTAACAACTAAATTTTAACTCAAGAAATATTTAAGCTAAACCCTACTATTATTGAAAAGTTTAGAGACATACTAGGAACTTGAGCTACAGCTATTGTAATACAAAAAATTGTGATAACTTTTAAGGTTATTTGGATCAATGTTATTAAATGTCAGTGTTTTTAAAATATATACGTTATTAGATGACAATGTTATCTGTTAAATGGTATATGTTTGACTCAAAGCTATTATATTAAGAGATATCAATGTTATCTATATTAAAGCACCAAAACAAGATTCCACAAATGTCATGACATAAAAAGTGGGGCAATTAGTAAAATAGAACACGTACATCATTTTTGAAAATGTTATTTAAAAATATTGGTAAACCAAATTGTTAGCATCTACAAATAAATAAAATGTCATTACAAACATCACTAAACCAAAAAATCCCTAAAATGTAATTAAAAAGAATCATTCATGCAGATCACCACAACAACAACAACAACAAGCCTTTATCCCACTAAGTGAGGTCGGCTACATGAATCCTTCGTCTCCATTGTGTCCTATTATATGTCAAATTCTCATTTAATTCAAGTATACTTAGGTCATTTTTTATACATCTTAACCAAGTCTTTTTAGGTCTACCTCTACCTTTCTTAACATAAGGCAAATCTAATGCATTTACTCTCCTAGGTCATGGCCGAGCTTTATGTGGCCAAACCATCTAAGGCTCCTCTAATCTTATCTCCATTGATACTCCAACTTTTTCCAACATACTCATTTATTTTATCTCTAAGAGTAAAGCCACTCATCCACGAGCATCCTCATCTCTATAACACTTAACTTTGTCTTATGCTTCTCTTTTGGCCAACATTCTACCATAAGTCATTATAGGTCTTACCACTATCTTATAAAATTTTTCCAGTTTAAGTAGAACTTTTCTATCACACAATGCCGGATGCATTCCTCCACTTCAACCATCCAACTTGAATTCTACTAATAACATCTCCATCTATTTCACCATCATTTTGAACATTAGAACCTAAATATCTGAATCGTCCACTCTTATTAATGACTTGTTCACTAATGTACACTACCACTAGAGCTTCTACAACTAAAATTACACTCCATATATTCAGTTTTAGATCTACTTAAATGAAAACCTTTAGACTTTAATGTTGACCTCAATAATTCAAGTTTCTCTTGGACTCCCTCTCTTGTCTTATCAACAAGAAGAATGTCATCAGCAAAAAGCATACACCAAGGTACATCTTCCTATAAATGCCTAGGAAGAACATCCATAACTAAAGCAAAAAGATAAGGGCTTAAAGTTGATCCTTGATGTAATCCAAATAGGAAAATATTTTGTCAATCCTCCTTGTGTTTGGACACAAGTAATAGCTCTAGTATACATATCCTTAATTACTTGAATATAACCAATATTAACTCCTTTTCGTTAGAACTCTCCAAAGAACATCTCTTGAAACTTTATCATAAGCTCTCTAAATCAATAAATATCATATGTAAATCCTCCTTACTTTCTCTATACTTCTCCATCAAACCTCTTAACAAATGTATAGCATCCAGTAGATCTACGGCATGAAACCAAACCGATTGTGAAAGAAACTTTTGTATCACATCGTAATCTATGCTCAATTACTCTCTCCCATAATTTTAATGTATGACACATTAACTTAATTCTATAATTTGCACACTCTTGTGCATCACTTTATTCTTAAATATAGAACCAACAAACTCTTTCTCCACTCATCATCTTTTAGTCTTTAAAATAACATTAAAAGATTGTATTTGAAATTCCTTGATCTCCTAAATATTTTCACTTATTGGAATATCATCGTCCTCTTGTTTTCCATATTTCATTTTCTTTAAAGTTTCTCTAACTTGATTTTACTAATCGACGATAAAAATAAAATTCTCTATTTTATTTAGGTTATTAAAGTTGCTAAAATCAATTGTCGATCCTTCATTGAAAATTTTATCAAAATACCTCATCCACCTATTTTTATTTTATATCTTTTCTAAGAAAAACACTTTATTATTTACATTACTCACTTGAACTAGTACTTCTCTTCATCTCTTTGGTTGGCTTAACTTATACATCTTCTTTCATTTGGTATCTAATATATTGTATAAATCACTAAAATTTAAATTTTTTATCATATATTCTTTCTTAGAATCTCTAGTACTTTATATCTTTCCCAATTCTCTAAATTTTTACATCTAAACCAAGTTTTATAACAAAAAACGTTATAACATTCATGCAGATCACCAAAAAAAAAAACGTCGATCCTTTTTGAATAAGAAATTATCGTAAATCAGTTTAGCCTAGAGAACTACTTTACCCTCCTGAACCCGGAAGACCTCCTATCATTCAATTCTTACAAACTTATCACTTGGTATGGAATGTGAAGCACAGTCATGACAAATAACTTACCCATGACCGATTGTCAAAGCAATACCAAAGCACTATGAAATAACGTAAAATCAAACCTGCAGTTAGCATGACGTTGGAGATGCTAAGAAAGGAACCTTTCATTTTTTTTTTCTCTTGTCGAAAGCAGGGTTTGAAGTGGCCAGAAAACTAAGAGAGATGGAGAGAGGAAGCCACCATCGAACATGAAAAACATCAATCGTTCGACAAAAATAAATAATAACAAATAACAAAAACTCAACAATATCATCGAAAATAAATTATACTAAACAAATATAATCCCCATCATTAAGCTAAAAAGAATAAGAATTGCGCATTAAGTAAGAAGGAGAGCAGACAAAGCGAACAGAAATTTACCGGATAGTTGGCACAAAGGTCGCTGAGGTCACCGTCCTCAACTGCAACCAGAAGAACTGGATGGAAACCAGAGATCGGTGGAAAGAGGAAACCGCGTATGTCGACTGGAAACGATCGGCCAAGAAAGGTGAAGGTCGACCAGGCACCAAGATCCCCGAAGCCTAGATTTAGGAGCAGAAGATAAGAAGCAACAGAGGGAAATCAGGTGAGTACTTGCAGGGTGAAAGATAATATGCTGTAGTACCAGGGTTTCCGAATAGAAGAAAGAGGCGGTTTGGGATTAATTTTGTTTTATTTTTTATTTTATTTTTATTTTATTTTTGAAAATATATTTATTTAAAATATTTTTATATAATTTTATTTTTTATTTTTAAAAACAAATAATATTATTTTTAAAAATATTCAAAACTATAAATATTTTTAAAATTAACAAGTATAATCAAATAGGCTTTATTTTTAAACAAAATAAAACAAAACAAATTAAAAATACAAAATAAATAATAAATAATAAAATGATCCCAAACGGCACCTTAAGCGGTGAAGCCAGTCACGCAGAAAGGCCGCACCACATGCCGCGCACTAGTTGAAGGGTGTTGTGGGAGGTACCTAATTTATTAGAGCTTGTTTTCAAGAAAATTTGTATAAGAATTTTCAGCTCACATAGAAGATGGGGAAGGCATATACTACTTACGGCATATAATTGGATAGTTTTTTATTTATTTATAAAACAAGTTTTTCATTTTAAATTTAAATATATATTTTATAAATATTTTTAAAATTCTATATTATATGACTTATTAGAATATTTTTGATAATAGAGAAAATTTATATCAAATATTTCACATAAAAATTCTTCCATTCACTTTATGAACTTCTTTTACTTATGTGTATAAAAGATCTTTTTATAAAGTTAAGATATAAAACCCCTCTCTCTATCATCATGAATGTTCTATCACATAATCATTTATATCAAATATCTTTCTTATTTTTTTATCTCATCTAAAAGCCCATGTTTGCATGAGAAACTCCTCCTACCATTTTTCATTAGGGAGATTTACGTACATACCACACAATTCTTATATATTTATAGATCTAATACTAAACTTTTATATTATATTTACATATATAATACTTAAATCTTTAGTATCATAATCACTTACTTTTTAAAGTTATATATGGGTTTGTATACATAGGAAAGTGTTATGTACATAAATATGAAATTTTAAATGTTAAATATATAAATACATAAGAATTATGTGGTATGTACATAAATGTTCCTTTTCTATAAAAATATCTTGATAAAACTTCCTTCTTAAAATTTTTTTTTAGAAATTTGGCATTTTATGAAGTTTTTTTATTTGCTTATTTGCTTATGTTTATTTGTTCACTTATTTTGCATATGTTTATAGTTACATGATTTAATATGTTACCAAAAATATTATCTAATCAAACACAAATCTGACACAATATTTGAATTATTTTTTTTTTGGATAATATTCATAAAAAATTGATTTAATTTTCAGAATTTTATAATTGAATATTTATATTAATGTGACAAACAAAATAACACAAAAATACTTTGATCTAAGCCCAAATGAACTGAATCAAGCACCTAAATCATAATTAATAACTTCATGATATTGATTAATGAATCTTACTTTTTAATAGTCAGAATAAGAATCTCAACATGAGAATATTAATGCCCAAGTTCACTTAATTTTGATATTATTAGAACACTTAAGTATCTAATTCATAGTTTGTGATTATGGGAATCAAGATGAGCTATCTGATGGCGTGTTTATGAGCAGGATCATAAAGTGGTACATTAGTGATATAAAGTGAATAAAGTATCACTTCCATGAGGATTGCACACCAGGTGCTAAAATTTAGTTGATCCACTATTACTTAAATAATTTAATAGAAGTAAAACTAAAGCTAAATCTACTAAAAAGACAAACTACTATAACTAAAGCTAAAAATTGTGGGACATCTTAATATTATTAAGATTTACAAGTTGGGCTTCAGTTATGTCAATTTATGTGGTTAGCAATTTTTTAACTAAGGAATTATTGTTATTTCTATTGAAATTCAATCAAGATGGATATAATCTTTCACTCAAAAGCCTAGGGACTTTATTTTTCTCTACACAAAATACATATCTTTCAATTATAAATTCAATATAATGAAAATTCGTCAAAGCAACTTGGATCCTAATATAAAAATTGTAGGTTCTTCATAGTTACCTCAAACTTACAATCAATCATCATGGTTTTTTGTTTAAAATAAATATATTCTTAACCTCTTCATTTTTAACGTACCACTTGAACTTTTAATAGATGGTCAGTCAATCAATCAATATACGAGCTTAGAATAAAATACATAGTAATATAAGAGAAATAAAGCTTTAAAATTTATATTAAAAAAATCAAAAAATAAAATAAAATAACATGGATACTAGTCTCAACCCATAAAAAAGAGTTTAGTTCATGATAAAATAAAATAAAATACTTTTGAACACAATAACATAAATATTATGATAATAAAAATAAAAAAGAAGATGAAGAAAAACTTAAAAATATTGCTAGTCTTTATCTTCTTAGCCTTGTGTCCTTGCCTTATTGATTCTTCACCAATAGCTGTTTCTAAATTCTAAAGAAGAAGCCATCAAATTCTTACTTTAAAATCTTCCAAAGCCCTAAACAAATGACAATAAAAAGCTCAGTGTGGTTCTTTATTTCATCCATAAAATATTCTTATAGAGGGCTACTAATATTGTGTTGACATCAAAATAATTATTGGGGATTAATCTTGATACCCTCCTCAAGCATTAATAGCCCTAACCTATCAACCCTAGTTGGTTGCCTTAGCAATCCATGGGAGGAGGACATGTAAGAGGGTCATTTCTATCTTTCCTGTGCTTTAGGTTTAACTCCAGTGGCCCTAGGTTAAAGTTATTTCATTGCTTAAACAAAACCAAACACTAATGGAGCATTGAATTTAATTAATTTATCAATATCATTAGTTCAATTGTCTTTGCAATTTTTCATGAGGCTCTAATGATTAATTTGATCATCCTCAAAATGAATTTGAAAATTTTGACCCAGGGTTGAGTCAAAGTTATTTATCTACCTTTATCCTATGTCAATCCCTTGGGTAGGTGATTACCTTGATCAACATAATAAACCATTACCCTCAATCTTATTCTTGAAACATTTCGTAGGAGTTCCTTGCTCCAAAGATACATGATCATGTGCCTAGTTAACTAAGGGCCATAATGTCAAACCTAAGTCAACCCAAGTAAACCTTAGCATAATATAAAGTTATACTTGATGAAACTTCAAATGATCATTCAAAATCATCGAAGGAGCATATTAATACTCAATTCGACACTATTGTTCTATTAATTAAATCAATTGCATCTTAATTAATCCAATTCCCCCCTCTGATACAAATTGGTCCCATTGAACTAATTAGAACAAAATTGCTTTAAATATTAAACTAATTGGCCTAATAGAGTTAGAGAGCTCCTCTTAATATCTTATGCAATATTCAAATCCTTCTTGGTCTAATTTCCCATGGTCCTAAGCCCAAATAGTCATAAGAAGTGTATTAACCCATTAATGCTTACACTTGACTTAGGGGATGACCAACCTACATCAATATTTAATCAAATCCTTAGGCATTATTGTATCTAAGTAAATCCCAAACAAATCCCTAGTTTACTCAATCTATTTTGATCAAGAAAAATGGATCAAACCCATACCATAATGGGCTTAAGTTATGATGGGTCAAACCAACCCATGTTAGCAAAAGCTTCCCCATTTTTGTCCTAATTTCCAAAATTCATTAATCCATTACATAGGCCTGCTAGCCATATAATTACTTCACCATTTAGGGAGAATGAGTTGGCCTAGACTAACTTTTTAGTACTTACTCTATTGATACTCTAACCAATCAAAATTGGTAGCTTGATTGCTATCTTGATCCTTCTCTAAACAATAATACCTATTTACCAGCTTACCTTAGCAGCCACCTGTCCAAAAATGGTAGCTAGCCTAGGTTAAACTGAGCTTAACCATGGTTAAACTTGAGTTGGTAATTGCTTATAAAAGGCCACTATACATATCAATAATACAATTTGCTCACATTCACCTAGCATCTATGAGCATAACCTAACCACTCCCAACCACTATAGTTGTTTTATTTGATCCACATACCAAGTTGTTGATGGAAGCTCACTACATCAAGGTCAAACTGTCATCCCAAAAAACATTAGACCAATTCCTTGGAGTTTCAAGTTCATGGAAAGTTCATGAAGCTCTCAAGATCAACTCTAGGCTTCTTCAGGTAACCCTAATTACTTCTCTTCACCCATTGTTTTAGGGTTGGTTACTTAAGCTCTTTAGACAATGGCATGGCTTTTGGACCATGCATTTGACTCTTCTTCTCCCTCTCCAGCTTTCGTATAGTTTTTTCTTGGAAGGCCTAGGGGTGTGAAAATGTTTCATTGGTTATGCTTAAGTCACATTGACACTTGCTAGTCCAAGATGTGCTTGTGCTCCATTGAGAGGTAGGAGATGATGTCTACATTATCCAAATGAAGTTAAATAGAATTTGATGGCTTTGATCAAGCCATATCATGATCCTATCCATCTATGAACTAACTTTAAGGTTTACTTTATGTTTTTTTTTCTTTGAATAATTTGTAGCATATCATGACATGAAAATTTGGGTGTATGTGCAATCAATTATGTCAAATCTATGAAAAATATTCGACTTTAATAATCAAATTATTATAACTTTACAAATTTAAAAGTCCTCAATTTAACTTGATTAACCATTTTAATGACTATCTAAATCACTATACTTCATGTAATAATGTTAATAAATATTAGAAATTTATCATAAAAAATTGGAGTTAAATTGAGTAAAGATGAAGGAAATATGATTTTTCGAAGATGATCAATAATTTGTTCCAAACTAAGAAAAGCAAAATTATATTTATGAGAAGTTCGAAAAAGTCAAGAAACATCTAAAACATTAATCTATGCGAATAATAAAATTTTGATAATTTTATAAATAAATTTGGATCATAAAACTATTTTTTATATAAAATCTAAAATATGATAATTTAAATAAATAAATAATTATTATTATTAAAACTACATGAAAATTTCTCTAAACATTTAAAATATTGAAAAAAGTTCTATAAATTTTGGTAATTAACATTAAGCCAAATAAATTTTTATTATACAATAACCAATAATTTATGAATTTCTAAAAAACAAAATAACTTCAAAAAAGTTAAAAATAATTTGAAACCTTACATAATCAAATAATAACAAAATTTAAATTTTTTTTTACATTATTGTACTCAAAATAAAATTATCTTAATGAGTAATGAACTAGTTGGGGCCCACTTAGCTAAGTGTGCCCATAGGTAAAAATAATCCTTAAAGATAATCAATCTTAAAAATAATTCAATCCTTATGATATCAAATCAAAGTCATAGGTTATCTAGGGCAAAAGCATAGAATACTCTTATGATAAGGATTTCTTTTGCATGCATTTGCATCATAACTTAAGCATTCATCACATATACACTTGTATAATGGTTCTTTCACTCTACTTTATTTATTTTCAACCTTACATTTTCATGGAATCAATTACATCAATTGATTCAATTTACTCTATTTCTTATGCACATAGGATGACCACCTTACTCTAGTAAGTTAACCTATTAGGGAAACACACTACTTAAGATTATCCTACACAACATATTAGGATATGACTACATTTTTGAACCATCCTATAGTTATTTGCATTAGCATCATGGTATGCTTATTTTCCTTTCCGAATTGTCCAGCAACTTGACAACTCATAACCTTTAAATTTTCTTACACTTAGCTAGTCCTTTAGGCTAAGTGTATATATTTATATAGAATTATGCATTTGAACTTTTACTCTTTAATATCTGTTCACTCATGTTTATTTGATTGAAGAATTTTCATGAGTTGATCGGGCACATGGAACTTTGCTAAATTTACTTGATGAATATGATCGTCCATTAGATTAAGTTCAATTTTGGCTGACCAATATCGCTATTGGTTTGTTCTCACAATAACTGAGTCATACAAATATAACAAGGTCAATCCATAGTTTAGTCATTTATTATGACTGAGCATTATTAGAACTTGGGTATATATCTATACTTATACCACTTATTCTCTTTTGAATCGATTGTTTTCATTCAATATTATCTTGCACTTTAGACATTTTTAATGCATGTGTCAATTGCCTAAAATTTTTCATCATTTGGCATTCATATTTTGCTTGAACTCCAAAGTCTTATTTGGTAGTTGATGGTTTCAAATACTCTCCATCATATTGATGCATATGTGTCAACACTTTAAATTAGGTTATGTCGAGCTAAGACTTCGCTTAGATTATGGTTGACCAATCATTATTTATAGATAAAATTTTATCTAATATTAAAGCTTTTTAACCATAATATTATTATATATAACTTTTAATATATTTGATTCTAAAGCATATCACTTTGTTTTAACACATTATACATAAAGTTATAAGCCTTAAGATAATTGACTCAGTTTGGTAAGTTATGGTTATTTATGATATCTTTAGAATACACTTATCTACAGACACTTAGGCTTTGTGATAACTCACAACCCCATAATCATTTAGCATAAAAAGGTTGTAGCTAAGTTGTTTTGATGTGCAATCCTTTTGGCTACTTGGCATGAGATTGCTAGAGTTTAGCTAGACTTCTTATGATTGTTTATTTATATTGTATTGTGTTGTGCCACTTTGTTTGTTATACTGCAAATAGAATAAAGATATTTTCCTATAGTGATTGATGTATGCTTAATTCTTTATTTTATTATTATAGGGGCCATGCATCAATATATAAATATAAATTTATTAATGTGTTGTGGTTCTATTGTGATATGATGGTTTCATTTAGATTAGAAAATTTATTTTAATATATTACTTTTGGACTTCATGTGTATACCCATATACAAAGGTAGGCCTGAATGAGCCTATAAGTCAAGACAAGAATACTAACATAAAGGATACCCGATGACCCAGAATAAAGAACACTCACTAAAAGGAGCACCAGATAGGGGAAAATAAATCCAACCCAGTGAGCTAAGAGCTTAGAGTATGACAATTCAAAGGCAATACCTAATTCTACTTACTAATATCCACAACTAGGTTGAGGAATGTTGCGACTACTTTCCTCTATCTCATTCTTATTTGTATGCTCAATGAATCTTAGTCACCAACCACCATTAGCTTAGGTGAGAATTTTTTGTCTTAAACCTATTTTATATGATCTTTCTATGTATGACAATCCATTTATATTATAAAAGGGGTATTTATTTCTTAAGGGGGATCTTTTTGCTCTTAGTCCAGACCTTTTGTTGACCTCACTTTTGGAGTGAGCTCTCAACTTCTCCATCTTAGACATAGGACTCCTCTAGACACTAAGAGTTCCTTAGTCTTAAGACACTTCTTGTGATTAGATGAACACTTAACCTAACCATAGAGACTTAGAAGGGTTTATCATAGGATTAGGCTATGCATTAGGGATTTAAGGCAACCACTTATCCTATAGATCAAATCCAGCCCATGTACACTCCTTCAAACCAATCCAAATCAAATCTCAAATAAATCCCAACTCAATTGAGTTTCTCAAATTCAAAATCAACTCCAAATTCAATTCCAATCCCAAAGGATTCAAATCCAATATAAATTCCAAATCAAACTCCAATTCCAGATGAATGAAACCCATGATCAATTCTAAATCCAAAACCTTCCTAACCCTTATGAATCACATCCATAAGCTTAGCCACTTCAAATCAACCCAAAGCCATGTTATTTCTTTACAAATCACTTATTCCATCATTTGTATTCACAACTATAAATGAAATTGGCATCCAAATCATCCAAATCAAATGAATACAAATCAAACTAAATCAAAACCCCTTTTTCAAACTTTTTGACCTACCTTAGCCAAATTCACAATCAAATCACTCCTAATTCACATGATTCTCTCATGGATCATTTATATTCTCATTTATCTTCACAAATATAAATGAAATATAAATTCAAATGACAAAATAAAATCAATATAAATTCAAAACTCAAATCTAAACCCGATTTATATCCTTTAAGCCAATTTCTTGAATTTAGCCAAATCAATCCAAACCCTTGGATTTTCTCTTCAAATAATCACTCATTCAAATCACATGCCAAAATATAAATATAAACTACAATTACCAAGCCAAAATCAAACTAACCCAAATCAAACCCATGCTCATCCTTTTGACTTGAAAGTACTAAATGAACCAAAATCTATTTAACTCCAAACCACTTGCAATTGGATTTATATTTCTATCATAAGTTTATATGTGAGTTCAACCAAACTTGAATCAAGCCACGATCAAGCTAATTGACCCATTTAGGCTCACTTGACCCAAAGTGATATGAAGGACCTTTTTAAACCAAGTTCTAATCCAACCCAAATTGGATTGAGCTAAGCCCATCCAAACCTCACATTATGATCAACAATCATCCTAGAATGATCAATCACTCACATTGGGTCAAACCAAGTCAAATCTAGCTTTTGACCAAGCCAACACATAGCCCAAATGAGACCTAAACAAGCCAAAATTCACTATGAGCCAAATTGAAATCATTGATCTAAACCAATCCATAACTAATTATTAAACATGACCAAGCCCTCACTTGAGCTAGACCAAACCTAATTGGCCCTCCTAGCCCAAGTTGACCCAAATTGACCTAAAAAGCTAAAATGAGCCAAATCTTGATCTAAGCCAAATTGATTGCAACCAATGAGTCAAATTCATTTCAAATTGATTGTTGAACTTGACCAAAGCTTCAATTGACCAATTAGACCCAACCTAGCCCAATTGACGATGAACCCAACTTGACCCAAAAGGTAAAATCAACTTGAAATCAAACCAAAACTTCTAATACATTTCAAATGATCAACCAAGCCTAAACAAACCCATGACCTAACCCAATTGGGTCAAATGAGTCAAATTAGTCTACTTAACCCATTTGACCCAAATGAACCTAAATGAACCAAAACCAAATTAAATCAAACTAATGATATCCATAGGCTCCAAATGATCATTTGAACTTGACCTAACCTATGATTTAACCTAATTTGACCAATTGGTCAACCAAACCCAATTTGACCAAATTTGACCAAAATGGGTCAAATTAAGCCAAATCAAATCAAATGAACTCCAAATCACTTAAAATTTGGCCAACCCATTTTTAAATAATTTCAAATCTATCCAAATCAAACTCATAGCAAAATGACCATTTTGCCCTTGGGTCAAAGGGTATCCCATGACCAAATTCACTTAGAATTTGACCATTCCTTTCCTAAGGCCACTTGGCACTTATCTATTGGTCCACATGGGCACCAAGGAGGGTGATGAATATGACCCAATGAGCTTGGGACGGCCATGACCCAAGGGGAGGCCAAACCGACCATCTCAATCACCTTTAGACACTTGACTCACCAAATTCACTCACCAATCACATGGGCAGCCACTCTCCCTCACTCCTCCACCCATACGACCCATGTGGGCGTTTTACAACTCAAACCGATCAACCAATCCAAGCCATTGAGCTAAAATGGCAAATCAGCCATCTATTGTCCGATCCAAGGAGGAGGGGTTATACCCCTCCCCCACCCCCCCTCCTCATTCTCATTCAAATAAAAAAGAGATTCATTCCTTAGAGCTCTAGGAGTCGAAGTCAAGCATCCCAAAGCTTTCCTCAACCATTTTCGAGCACCCTTGCTTCCCATTTCTCGATTTTACTCAAAGCTGAAATTGGGAAGGTAATTTTCGAATCCAATTCACTTGATCCTCAACCAAAGTACAATTAACCTTGCTCACACCACCCTTGGACCTCGTCGAGCTCAATCAAACCATTTCCCAAGCCTCTAAGCAATGGGAAGTGCCACTTCGATCAAGATCGATCGCCATTAAAGAGGAGCTTGGTCGACCTAGCAAATCACTTCAAATCAAGACCAGATTTTTTCAATAGAGCTTCGTCTCTACTAGAAGAAGCTACCTCTTTCGTTGGAAGCGCCGGTGATAGCCTCTGGTGAGGTATGCCATTGAAATTGACCTTAGAGTAAAATTTGACTGGTCCTTTATGAAGAAAATTATTATGTCACATGATCTCCACCATTAGATGTGTTGCTTGTACTTTGTCGAAGGTATGGGATGAATTTGAGCTCCATTCGAGCTTGGGTGAGCTCGGATCGAGCGATAATCGACGGACGGCATCCGTCTCTTGCCACTCGAGAGGAGACAGATCAAGGATCGTCCGTTCTATGTGATCGGATCGGACGATCCTGATCAAACCATGCTTTAGATCCCTCTAATTTCCTCTGTAACTTTGGGAGTAATCTCAATCATTCGATCTTAGATCGGATGGCCCACAGAGAAAGCGCATCGGTTGCCAGCTGTCTCAGCTGACTGATGTGATAACTTAAAAAACCAATCTTATCGTGCCATGTGGAAAGCACGCCGCATTAGTCGCCACGTGGCCCGACGGGATTAGGAGTTTAATTAGGCTTAATTAATCCAATTTTAATGGTGAAACTTCCAAAATTCATAACTAATTATAGAAAAATCTAAAAAATATGAATAAATACTCATTTTAAAGGTAATTCAGAGGAGAATAATAAAAAAATTAAAATTAAGTAATTTTGAATAGTGATATGGACTCAATTTGGATTTTTTTGGAAGTGTAATTAAGCTAATTACTTTCTAATTCCTCCAGCAATTAATTCTAAACTTTTTGAGTTAATTAGTGGGATGACTTCTACCTCCCATGATTTTCTTAGAATTTATTGCTTAATTGATTAGGGAAATTGCTTATTTCATTCTTAATCCTTCTCTTAATTAATTAAATGATTAATTAGCATGTTAAATAGTAATGAGTCCATTAATTAAGTTGGCTAATCATTATGAAATTGTGAATGGACATAGGGAATGAGATTAGGCTGTCTTTGCCAGTCTTTTCTCTTAAGTTTATTTCATTTGGATAACACTTAATTAATTTGTAACTAATTAATGACTTAATCACTTCATTAAATAGTTTAATTAATCAAACTCAAATTAAAGAAAATTATAATCAAACTACATGTGTAGGTGGATTATAAAAGTACTTAATCAAACCCTTTAACTTAATTTACCATTAATTATGAGCCAATTGCATTAGGCCCCTTCATTTCCTAGGTGCATTGATAATTTAATTTTTATGTGGTTGCATATCATATATTGGCTCATAATTACTTGGATAATTATGTTAAAGTGGTATAAGTAAGGCGTAATTAATGGATTTAATTCATACCTTAATATAATCAAAACATAAAATCAACCTAATTTTTTAAAATTAAGCCAATTCAATTCACACATAGGGGAATGGGTTAGAACTAGCAAACCCTTCTCATAATTCCTAAGTCAAATCAAATTCAAAGATAAAAATCTCTTTAAAGAATCTTGATTCATTTTATATGATCTTATTTTATATGATTGTCCTTAAGAGTTAATTAGGGTGAATGAAGTCATCCTTTATTTCTTTCTAATCATGCTAAATATTATTTGTCATATGAAATCATGCATTCATTTCTTTTAAAAATTAATTAAATAAAATATTTTTTTTATGTCAAATTATATGTGTTGGCTAAAATTAAGAATATGAGTAGCTATTATCACTATCAAATCAAAAATTATTTTCTTAAAAACTTCTAAATCAAAGATTAAAATTGAAGTGATGCTAGTTATAAATATTTATAACCTTGTATGTGATGATAGCATAAGATGTGTATTATGAAGTTCTCTTTCCTTATCTTAACATGGATTCACATAGGATTTGTAAGTCTATAGTTCATTTGAAAAGAACACAATACTTGCCTAAATTTATTCCTATGCACCTCTATATTAAGACTTAGGAAGGACCTTTATATTACACATGTAAACTATACAACCAAGTCAAACATAATCTCTTGCATGATTCCTTATCCATTTGGTTCTTTTTGTACATCTACATGTATCTAAGAAAAGTGATATATCAATTTGGGCATCCCAGGGTTGCGAGGCTTTAAATAGTTCAGGTGTAGAAAATAATGGTGTGAACTTATAACTTTTATACATGCGGATGTGTAATTAGCTAATGGATGAGAAATTCCTCTTTTCTACATAATAAAGACATGCATTAATGAACCAATTAACAAATGAAATATCCAAATTTTCAAATCATATCTTTTTGCATTCATCATCAAAGTGTGCTAAGATTTGCATTGCATGTATAGGTATGCTTAGGATTATTCATATGCATGGTATACATTGTGGAAAGAAATGAATGAGTGTGTGTTATTTGATAGTAATTCACCATAACTAATTCTAAGATACTTTTCTTATTGAATAGGGCTATTTAGAGCGCATCTAATCTTAGGGTTAATTAAAACACATAATAAATCATTCACTAAAGGAAATTCATTAATCAATTTACCTTAAAAATCACTTAAAGTAGGGTTAAAATAGATATCCTCTCTCTCTTTCTTCTCTTTTAAACACTTAGTTACTAAGTGTAGGTTACATAAAATAAGAGAAAACATAAAGTAAAATTCCCTGAATCAACTAAGCTACTTAAAGAGAAATCAACCTTTTATAAATTAAACTTCTCACACTTAGCAAATCATAACTCTAAAGCCTAGCTAGGACATACCACATAAGCTCTAACACATGCACATTAGACTAAGTCACTATTTCTAGCTTTAGGTTAGGGTGGTGTACTGTTTGATGAATGATTAGTTTTATGATGTATTATTTTAGACTAGATGTTAGGGTGTATGTGCATAGTCTAGATTTTAGGCCAATGTTAGTCTAATTATGTTTTCTGTAGGGATTTATGCTTAAGGGGTGCTGTAATAAGAATATAAATCCTTTTTTTTGCTATGCGTGTTGCTTATACCCCCAAGCATAACCCAAATTAGGACAGATGGGCTTGGTTACCCATGTGTGGGGTACTAAGTCTAAATTATTCTTATAACTACTTAGGTTGTATGGTGTGTTTATCTAATATTTATTTTGCATGTGTAGGTAGATTTACTTTATTTTCTTTTAATGTAATTTTTGCATTAGGATTAGGATAAGTGTTATTGGGACTAAGGTGAACATTGGTTATATGACTATGTCTTATATACCATGTGAGGCCTTAGAGTGAACTACATCCCAAGTCAAACCAAAAGAAAGAAAGAAATGGAGCAAACTAAGATGAAAGAATGAAAGACAAGGAGTGAAAAATGGATGATGAAGATTGAAGACCCTCATAACAATTGTCACTTCATAATTATAATTTATTCTTTCATTATACCGGGATGTATAAGGGTAGAGCTCGGCAACCCACATTTCTTTTCGGGTTGTGAGGTGGAACCCGACCACATTGGCCTCTTATTCTTTTGTCTTAATTTTATAAATTGATTGATGTTATGTTTATGATTGCGTAATTAGGATGACATGATTTTCCTAGTTTCTTAATTGTTTGATGATTGTTGAATGGCCTGGATGCAATTAGGCTCTTAGGAAAAAATAAATTTTCTATATAATTAATCATTTCAAAATTAAATTAAATAATTCATAATCTCACCTAAAGCCAATGACATAAATCAAGATAATAAAAGATTTAGCAACCCCTTAGCTGGATATTGTATGCCTCATATCATGCATAAATCATATTATCTCACTCTTGCCAATGGAGGGCTTCCACCTTTGTCAGATAAAATGACTTGACCTTTGAGAGCCATGGTGGAAATATAACTCATTCTTTCTGATTTTGGCTTATAACCGATTTTCTCATGCATTAGGCCAATAAAATCTCATAGCCTGTGTTAAATAAAAATGTCCATAAGTCAAAATAAAATTTGACAAAATTTGCAATATATTTGGGTCATTATTCATGCCCTTCATCATCTAGTCTCTTAGGGAGTGAATTTAAGGGTTTAGTTTCTTCTCTAAGTAAATACTAGTCTAACCATCTTGCAAAGCATATGACTTGCCTACATGTATTTAAAATCGTAGGAGTTGTTAGTTGACTGCTACTCTAGGCGGTATTAAGTCCAACAGTCGGGTGATTTATCCTCTCTACTAGAGGTAAATCATATACCAAATTTCACCTTAGATTTAGATCGTGCTTTCGCCCTTGCCAAAGCTCTGTAGATTTAGGATCTAAGGCTGTTGTTTCCTTTTGGGGCTACAAGCATAAATCCTCATCTCTTGGGTATTTCTACAATCTTATATTGTGGAATTGGAAGCCTTAGATTTCCAATAAAAATCCAACTCAAGCATATAATTCTCCTCAATTTCAAAAATATAAAGCCCAACCATAGGATAGTTTGGGATGCTTACTAGATGTTAGGGTGTATGTGCATAGTCTGGATTTTAAGCCAATGTTAGCCTAATCATGCTTTCTGTAGGGGTTTGTGCTTAAGGGGTGCTATAATAAGAATATAAATGCTTTTTTTGCTACGCAAGTTGCTTATACCCCTAAGCATAACCCAAATTAGGACAAATGGGCTTGGTTATCCATGTGTGGGGTACTAAGTCCAAATTATTCTTATAACTGCTTGGGTTGTATGGTGTGTTTTTTTAACATTTATTTTGCAGGTGTAGCTAGATTTACTTTATTTTCTTTTAATATAATTTTTGCATTAGGATTAGGATAAGTGTTATGGGGACTAAGGTGAACATTGGTTATATGGCTATGTCTTATATACCATGTGAGGCTTTAGAGCAAACTACATCCCAAGTCAAACCAAAAGAAAGAAAGAAATGGAGCAAACTAAGATGAAAGAATGAAAGACAAGGAGTGAAAAATGGATGATAAAGATTGAAGACCCCCATAACAATTATCAATTCATAATTGTAATTTATTCTTTCTTATAACGGATGTATGCAGGAAGCCTACCACTTTCTTTTCTAAGTCAGGAGGGAACCCCATCTACTTATTTATTTTCATGCAATTTATAAATTTGAAATGTTGTTGTTATGATTATGATTAGCAATTAGGATGACATGATTTTTCTAGTTTCTAATTGATTTGTTTTGAATGGCCTGATGCAATAATTTTTAGAAAAAATAAATTTTTATCTACTAATCAATTCAAAATTAAACTAAATAATTCATAACCTCACCTAAAGCCTATGACATAAATCAAGATAATAAAAGATTTAGCAACCCATTAGCTAGATATTGTATGTCTCATATCATGCTTAAATCATATTGTCTCACTCTTGCCAATGGAGGGCTTCCACTTTTGTCAGAGAAAATGACTTGACCTTTGAGAGCCATGGTGGAAATACACCTCATTCTTTTTGATTTTGGCCTATAACCGATTTTCTCATGCATTAGGCCTATAAAATCTCATAGCTTGTGTTAAATAAAAATGTCCAAAAGTCAAAATAAAATATGATAAAATTTACATTAGATTTGGGTCATTATTCATGCCCTTCATCATCTAGTATCTCAGGGAGTAAATTTAAGGGCTTAGTTTCTTTTCTAAGTAAATACTAGCCTAACCATCTTGCAAAGCATATGACTTGCTTACATGTATTTAAAATCATAGGAGCTGTTAGCTGACTGCTACTCTAGGTGATAATAAGCTTAACAGTCAGGTGATTTATCCTCTCTTGTGGAGGTAAATCATATACCAAATTTTGCCTTAGATTTAGGCCGTGTTTTTGCCCTTGCCAAAGCTTCGTAGATTTAGGATCTAAGGTTGTTGTTTTCTTTTGGGGCTACAAGCATAAATCCTCATCTCTTGGGTATTTCTACAATCTTAAATTATGGAATTATAAGCCTTAGATTTCTAATAAAAATCCAACTCAAGCATATAATTCTCCTCAATTTAAAAAATATAAAGCCCAACCATAGGATAGTTTGGGATGCTCACTAAGTTTTCTAGTATCATGAGCATCCCCTACTCATCTCCTTTGGCTTCCAAAATAAGTCTCTCCTTTTGATCTATCCCATTTGATTTTCCAATATAGCCAGTCCTTTGATAGTCTTGCCTTGAAATCTTTAGAGATCATGGTTGTTTATTTTAATCGAGAGTTTTCTTAAGGAATCTCATTCCTTATGATGTAATTAACTATGGGGCTTGCCTCCATAGGAAACTTAACAAACTCGGCTTAAAATAAACCCTACTTTACTTTTCCTTGTAAAGTAGGGGAAAGATCTCTGGTACATTCGAAGACCCATCATGCCTTAGGAGTCCTTATTAGGTGATTAGGTCCATTATAGGGTGGTGATTTCAATCTTTCGAGATAGTACATCATTCCTTAATATCATACCCAATCGCTTTAATAAGTACCCCCTAAGATCTTAGTGGTGTCCCACACCCCAAAAATAAACACCACACCCTTATATTCTATTCTGATATTTTGGACATCTTGAGCAATACAAATTACATTTTCTCCACTTTTTCCTTTTTTGTATACCTACTATCAATCTTTTTACCTAACACTATTACTCAAGTATCTTAGAAGGTTTTTCCTCTATCTACGAGTAAATTTAGATTCAACTTCCTTTTAAGTGTGGCGAGTGTGAATGAGGATGAGAACTAGAAGTCAGATCTAGAGCAAAGAAAGACACTCAACACGAGATCACTCATAGAGTATATTGAAGTGGTCCAACCAAAATTGTAGATTGGGCAAATGACTCATTGAAGAGGCCTTTAGAGCGACTATCTATGGAAGGATATCAAATATGGAGAGTGGATAAAAGGAGGCAATTGAAAGTACTGAGCTGAAGCTTTAGAAACCTGACTACTCACTATCCAGGTGGTGACTATGCACAACCTACTCTGACAACTCCTCTAAGAGTGTCCATGGCAGAGCTTATAGAGGCAATCTAAATTAAAGATTATTTTAAGTGAGTGTCACTCATGAAGGCTAATGGAGTGCATGATAGGTCAAAAGTATTGTGCTTATCACTACGATCATGGCCATGACATCGAAGATTGTCACCATTTAAAAATTCTAATCGATGAACTGATAAAAGTAGGAAAGCTCAAGAAGTTTGTTAGGAAGAAAGTTAAAGAGGTCGTCAAAATTGGTAATAAGCTTGTACCCTGCACACAATCCATGTTACAAGTGTTGTACATGCTATCTTTGGAGATGATGGCAAATCTTTTAAGAAGGCGTGCATGAAAGAGCTATAATCTAGAGAAGTGAACTCAGGTGCTATGGTGCAAGCACCATCTATTATCATCATGCTAATAAAATTTTCAAAAAAGGATATACTCACTACTGAAAATCCTACAATGTTGTAGTTATGGTGATCACCCTAATTACCAACTATTTGGTAGGGAGCATCCTGATTGACATGAGGATCTTGATTAATATTATTTTAAAATTAATCTTTGATAAGCTAGGCCTAACAAACTCTAAACTCACTCCCACTAGAGGGCCACTATATGGTTTCTTAGGAGAGCACAAAGAAACTGAGGGAATGATAACTCTCCTCATCACTTGGGAGGAGGGTAAGAAGCAGTTCACAGCCATGGACTACTTCATTATAGTAGAGGCCCCCACTTCTTACAATGTTATTTTTGGCCAACCGCTACTAAACATATTTAGAGTGGTGGGTTCGACATATCACAAAACCATCAAATTTTCCATCAGGGGAGAAGCGATTACCATCAGAGAAAACCTCAACTAATCCCGTGCATGTTACTTGAAGGTTGTTGGTGAGTTGAGTAAAGAAGATGAAGTATTATAGCTGGATATAGCATGAACAGGGATTGAAGTCCTCAATGAGATAAAAGAAATCCCATTCACATAGATTAATGGGTAAGTTCTAAGGGTCAACTTGGATTTTTATATCGAGCATTAGGAAACCCTTATTCAAACTTTGATGAACAATATAGATGTGTTCACCTAAACAACCACTGAGATGTCATGCATTGATGTCAATGTTGCATGATATAGCTTGAACATTCATGCAAACATGCAACTTGTCAAGCAAAAAATGAAAAAAAATGACAGTTATACTCTTTGAGACTATTAAAGGGGAGGTCGCTAAACTACTTGAAGCTAATTTTATTAGAGAAGTTCAATATCTCTAGTGGGTGTCCAGCATAGCGATGATACAAAAGTCAGGAGATAAGTGGAGGATGTGTGTTAACTTCACTAACTTTAACTTAGCATGTCCAAATGACTAGTATCCACTCCCTCAAATAGATGAACTAGTGGACTTGATGGCTAGATTCTTAATGATTAGTATTTTAGATGCCTTTTTACGATATCACTAAATCCAAATGTATCATGCAAACTCTAAGAAAATGACCTTAATCATTGCTGAAGAATTATATTGCTATAGAGTTATGCATTCAGGCTGAAGAAAGTAGGGGTCACTTACTAAAGACTTGCAGACCAAGCATTCAAAGAACAAAAGGGTAGAAATATAAACATCTATATTGATGGCTTGCTCATCAAAATTAAGTCATTACTATAACATATTCGAGGCCTAGAAGAGACATTAACCACACTCAAAAAGTATAACATGCACATTAACCCTTTAATGTGTGTTTTTGGTGCAAGTGTAGGAAAGTTTTTTAGGTTCCTTATTACCCCTAAAGGAATAAAAGAAAACACATATTAGGGAATGTTATACTTGACATGAAACATGTGTTGACCTCACTTTTGGAGTGAGGATTCATCCTTCCTATCTTAGACTTAGGACTCTCCTAGACACTAGAATCTCATTAATCATACAACACTTCTAGTGATTAGGTGAACACTAAACCTAGGCCTAGAGACTTAGGAAGGTATACTATAGGTTTAAGTTATACCTTGGGACCAAGGAAACTTACCTATCCTATGGCCTAAACCAAGACCTATGTCTATCCACTCATGCAAATCCAACCTCAAATTGATACAATCAAACTCAATTGAATCCTATTTCATATCCAAGCTCCAAGCCAAAATTAACCGAATCCTTAACCTAAATCAATCCTACCATCATCTTATGGATCCAACCCAAAGCTCATTCAATTGAACCAATTCCAATTGCACAAAAGCACTCAAACTATTCAAATCTCTACTTCAAACCTTTCCAAGACCTACAAGCAAATCAAACCAACCAAATCAATTCAATCAACCCAACTTGGCCTACTTGACCCAAAGGGTCTAAATGAGTCAAAATTCAATTAAATATAAATCAATTGCAATCAAAGACATCAATCAATCATCAAACTCAACCCAACCTAATTCAAACCAATTCAACTCAATTGACATATTTGGTTCACTTGATCCAAAGTGACATAAAGGACTCATTTGATTCAAACTCTAATCCAACATAAATTGGATTAAACCAAACCATTCAATATCTTCTACAGTGATTGTTGATCACCCTTGATTGTCCAATTATAATCAAGTGGGCCAACCCAAGCTAATTTGATCACTTGACCCCAAGTTGACCCAATTAGCCTATAAGAACTAGAATTGAACCAAATCTCATTCTAAACTTAATTGATTGAAACTAATACCTCCACTCAATCATATATTTAGTATTGAACATGACTCAACCATCAATAAAGCCAAACCAAACTAACTTGGACTCTTGACCCAAGTTGACCTAATTTGACCTAAAGGTCCATATTGGGCCAAATCAAATCATAGATCCAATTGATTGAAACCATTGGCTCAAATCCATCATAAATTGATTTTTTTGAATATGATCCAAGCCTCAATTGAACCCAATTTGATCAAACTAAACCAATTGACCCATTTAGCCCAAATTGGCCTAAAGGGCCAAATTGACCTAAGTCATTCTCAAATTCAAATCAATTCAAATCAACACTTATAATCATTCTCAAATAATCAATTGAACCTAAACCAACCTTCCACCTAAGCCAATTTGGTCAATTTGACCAAATTGGTCAACTTAGCTCAATTGACCCATATGAACCCATATGAGTCAAAATCAAATCCCCATCAAATTAAACCAAACCAATGACACCAACTCATCCCAAATCATCATTTGAACTTAACAAAACCCATTAGTTAACTAATTTGACCTATATGGATCAAATTAAGTGAAACACATTAAAATTAAGTCCAAACCTAACCAAACTTAGCATGCCCATCCTTAGGTCACCATGGGCCAACCCAAATGAACACAACCCATGGTTGACCCAAATTAGACCAAAAATCATTGGGTAAACCCATCCAAATGAGATAAAATCCTTATTTTGGATGGTCATGCCTACCCACCACTTATGGCAACCACCTTTAGCCCATTTTGGACATGTGGACCACTCGCTCACCTGACCCAAAGCTGATTACATCAACCATGGGTCAAGTTGAGGTGAGCTAACCTAAGCCTTATCATTAGAACACTTGGGAAGGAGGTACACACCATCTCAGCCCTTGCATTTCCTCCAGCCACTCAAGACCATCCACCTCAGCCCATCACTGATGTCCCTTATCGCCTACATTGACCGGATATCTGCCAAAGGCCAATTGGTCTCAGCCATTGGATCAATTGGGGAGGAGGGTATACTCCTCCCCATTAAATTCAAACTACACAGAGAGCTTCAGTGAGTCGAGGTGAGCATTTCAAAGCGTCCCAGATCCCCCTTGAGTTTCCTATCACTAGCAAGGCCAAACCTAAGCGAAACCGAGCCCCCTCTCCATTGGACTCTACTCAAACTCACCAAACTTCAAATAACTTCTCCCACACCTTACCTAAGCTACAACGAGCAAAAATGAATCGATTCCTGATCGATTTGAGCATCGGAGACCACTCCTAGACCAACTCTGGCGACTGTTACAGTAACGTTTGGTCCATAGAGCCATCGGCGAGGAGACAACTCATGGGCTTCTCAACAGGACTTCATCTCTTCAAGATGAAGCTACCTTAATCGTTGGACAGGCGGTCTTGAGCTCCAGCGAGATATTTTTTCTAAAACTATAAAAATCCTCTTAAGTGTTAGTATTTTTTGAAACAAATTATGATTTAATGTGTTTTCGACCATAGGATCTCCTTAGATCTCTTCCCTAAATATTTTAGAGTCGATCCCAATGCCTCACAAGCTGATGAGCTCAGATGGGGTGTTGAATTGGGTGATATTAAAAATTTTAAAATATAAATCTTAAATTTTAAGCTTTAGTAGAAAATTAATCTTTAATTTTATAATGACAAGATACAATTCTTAATGTAGCAAAAATAAAAGTACAGTAAAGTAAAGAGAGACAATAGGCACACAATTTTTACATGGTTCAGTAAAACCCCAAAACTGGCCTGTGTCCACGCCTAGCCACCCCTGGCTATGAATCCAATAAATGCAAAAAATAGCTTACAAATAGTACTCTCCTATAATAGGGGGAGTACAACCCCTACAATAATATGTACTCTCCTACAAAGGGGCGACTACAACCCCAATATAAATTTTACAGCACAAAAAGAAAAATACAAGATAATAAATTTTGATAAAATAAATCTCTCATAAATATACCAAGCTATCCAATTCAAAAAATGATCTCACAACTTATAAATGAGCACTTACAACTTAAAAATTTTGGCAAGATAAAATGCTCACTTAATATTGATAAGAAATAATAAAATAAATATCTTAAAGTGATCTTACTAAGATGTTTATGTTATTACAATTTATAGACTAACATAAAAATTATTTCAAAATAAATTCACAATATTATTTTGCACAATAAAATAAATTTTAGCAAAGACTAATTTGTTTTATTTTAACCAAAAATATTCTTTCAATTAAAGCTAATGATCACAAAAATACTTAAATAAAATGAGTATATGATAGATCTAAAGTAAGCTTTTAATTAAAAGAGAGATCTAGCAAATATGAAAATAATTTTAGCATAATCATTTTATTTAAAATGCTTAAAATATACTTCTAAAATAGATCTAAGAATAGATGATCTTTCAAAATAAGATTAATGAAGAAATGTTTCAAGAAACCAAAAGAAAATTTGTAGGAAGTTAAAAATTTCAATAAGTTGAAATAGATCCTACAAATTATCACAAGAGTTTTTTTCATAAAATGATGATTGAGAAACTTTGATGTGAAAAACAATGTACAAAGACTAATCCACTAAAAAATATAAATTGGAAAGAATAAATAGATGGTGAAAATAGCATGAACAACTAAAAAGGATTAAGATCAAGAAACCAAACTCAAGTAATTTGAGAAAGCTTGCTTAGTTGAAGATGTTGAAGCTTCCAAACTAAGGATTTGATCTTGTAATATTTGGAGAACACTTGGAAGGAAAATCTAAGAAATTTTCTCTTAGATTTTCTGGAGGGATTTTGAATTTTGAATGAGAAATTCTTTCATGAAGAGAATGAGGGCTATTTATAGGCAAGAAGGTCATTTTGAATTATTTAAAAAAAATATATTATTCTAACCTCATGCTATCATGTGATAATTTAATATTCAATAAAAATATAATTTATATTAAATAAATATTAAATTAAAGCAACCAAAATTCAATTATTCACATGGGAAAGTAAAAAATAATCAAATATGACTCTTAATATATTCAAAGCATGTAACATGCATTCATTATTAAAATCAGCTAATGTTTAAAAATTCATAATAAATTCAATTTTAATCAAACATGGGTCATGTGACCTATCAAATTAAAGGAAAAAAAATCCAAGCAATCCATTGGAGATGAAATCAGATATAAATTCCTTGATTATAAAATGACTTTGGCTAAAATACAAAATTTCATATATTTTTGTTAATTTTGACATGTGATATTTAAATATTATGATATAATTTATATATAATCTTACATATGTTATTTATCATATAACCATCAAATTAAATTAAAATATTTAATTATATTAAGTAAATAAAATAATTACACTTAATAGTCATTATCATTTATTATTTTGACAATTTAAATGCTATGTATGAAACATATAATTGAATGTTAATTAGATAGAGATTTATATAAATTAACCTCATTAAAATAATATGTTAAGTTGTGAGCAAATTGATTCATGCCAATGAATAAATGCATATAACATAAAATATTATATTTTGAGCTTCACATTATCCAATTTGATCTATCTTTTATTCTTCTACTCTTGCAATTTTCTCAAATATATTATGAGATGAATTGGATATGTACTTTGCTATTGATATATCTGAAACATATGAAAACATTCATTAGAACATCCAAGCATTCATTTGTTATCATCGAAATTGATCAAATTGAATATGAGCCTCATTAAGCCAACATCCCGTAGTGCCATGTGGAAAGTGAAGCCATGCCAGCTCCCACATGGCGCCAATGGGATTAAGGGTTAATTTAGGTTAAAAGTGTCATTAATCACCCTAAACTTCAAAAATTCATAACTAATTATAAAAAAAATCTAAAAATATGAGTAAACCCATTTTAGAAATGATAAATAGAGGAGAATTTAATAAAATTAAAATCCTCAATGTTTGAATAGTGAATAATGCTTAATTAGAGTTTAAAATTTATTCTAATTATTTTAACTAGGCCCTAATTACTTGGCTAATGAGTCTCAAATTAGATGTGTTGATTCTTTGGGATGTCTTTTGCCTCCCATATTTTTCTTGAGATTTATTGGCTAGGTAATCAGAAGAATTTGAAATCCAAACCTTAATTACCCTCATTAAGTGATTTAAAATTATTAAAAATGCCAAATAGTAAAAAATTAATTAATTAAACTTTATTAAGCATTGTTAACAGTGGAATGATGAAGGGGAATGGTTAGGGCCACTTTTCTAATTATTTCCCTCAATCAATTTCATACGTGAGAGTTAATTAACTTATGATTTAATTAAGGGATTAGTTAAGTAATAAATGATGAAATTAAATCAATTTGAAATGATAATTACTTTAGATAATTTAAATTGAATTTGTGGGTTCCTCTGTATGTGTTTAATAACATAAATACCCTTAAAAAATTATGGTTAACACATGGGTGTGGGAAAATCATATAAGTACTTAATTAGATCCTTCTTTAATTTAATTAACATTTAATTATGAGCCTCATTACATTAGGTCCCTAAGTACATTGTAATTTTAATTTCTCATTTGCATATCATTGGAAGCTCATGGTTAAATGATTAATTGAATTAAAGGGACTTGCTTAAAGGCTCAAACATAATTAATCCATAAAAGTCATTTAATTATGTTTTCTTTAAACACATTAAGTCATTCACATGGTATGGGGTAAAACAACAAATGTTATTTCCCTTCTTTAAGTTTAATAACATCAATCCAAATAATAATAATAATAATAATAATAATAATAATAATAATAATAATAATAATAATAATAATAACAACTTTGGTTAATCTTAAATGATTTTATTTAATATGATTATCCTTAAGAATTAATGTAGTTAAATGAATTATGAGAAAGTGTTCATTTATTCCTTTTCAATCATTGTAAAATTTGTATGCCATTTGTAACATGTATTCATTCTTTTTAAATCAAATAATCAAATTATTGTGTTTTATTTCTGATGCACCGGGTGGACACCATATAGATCTTAGGGGGTACTTATTGAAGTGATCAGGTATGATATTGAGATATGATTCACTATCTCGAAGGATAGAAACCTCACCCTATAATAGACTTAATCACCTAATAAGGATTCCTAAGGCATAATGGGTCTTAATTTGTATCAGAGATTATTCCCCTACTTTACATGAAAAAGTAAAATAGGGTTTATTTTATGCCGAGTTCTTTAGTTCCCTATAAAGGAAAGCCTCTATAGTTAATTAATTCTTAGGAAATGGGATTTCCTAAGAATACTCTTGATTAAAATAGTTGATCAATTATCTCCAAAGATTTCAAGGCTAGACTATCAAATGATTGGTTATTTTTGGAAATTCAATTGGGAATGTTTAATTAGATAGACTTATTTTTAGAATTCAAAGGAGGATAACTAGGGAGCACTCATGATACTAGGAAACCTAGTAAGCACTTCAATTTATCTTGTGGTGAAGCTTTATATGTTTGAAAGAGAGATTTATTTTCATTTGATATAAGGGTTTATATCCATAAGAGAGGATAAACCGTCTAACTCTTTTGGACTTACAACCGCCTAGAGTGGCTACCAGCTAACACCTCATATGCTTTAAAGTCATATTGGTTAGTCTTATGTAATCGTAATATGGCTTAAGTTGTTACTTAATTTGAAAGAGACTAGAGTCCTAAACTCACTCCTTAAGAGACTAGATCATGTTTGGCATGAGCATATGACTTAGTATAAATGCAAAATAATTTCAAATTTTATATTATTGTGATACAACATTTTGGACAAAGGCTTTGGGATATTTTATGACTAAATGTATGATGAAATTTGATTATTGGCAAAATAAAGAGAGAAAGAGGGTGAAGCTCCATCATAATGGGGTAGCTCTCATACTTCAAGCAGTCCCTAAAATGCCAAAATGGAGGCCCTCATTTTTACAAGTGTGATATAATATGACATGCATGATGTTAGACATATAACATACAGTTAAAGGGTTGCTAAATCTTTAAGTTATCTTGATTGCAATCTAAGCTTTAGAATGAGGTTGAAAGTTATTTGAAATATTAGTTATGAGTTATTAATTGGGTAGAAAAATTAACTTCTTTCTAAGAGCCAACCACATCCAGGCCACATATTCAAATATCAATCATGAAGAAACTATGAAAATCATATTATTCTAGTGCACAATCTAAACATAACAATAATCATTTTATAGACTACTGTGAAAGAATAAAAGGTCGGTGCAGCTGGGTACCGCTGTACAACCTAAAAAAGAGAAAATTGGGTAGTTGAGCTCTACCTTTATACAACACAGAATTATAAAACAATATTATAATTTAGAATTGAATACATGCTATGGGGGTCTTCATTCTTCATTTCTTCTTTCTTCTTTCTTCTTCCTTTTGATTTGATTTGCTCTAAGGAATTAGAGGGCACCCCTAGACTAAGCCTTCTAGTCATTACTCATCTTAATCCCCATAACATTAATCCTAATTCTTATTTACAAACTTTTATTTTATGAGAAAAGTAAATCTAACTACACCTGTAAAATAGATATTAACTAAACGTACATACAATCACAATCTATTATATTTTATAATTTTGACTTAGTACCCTACACATAGGTAACCAAGCCCACCTATCCTTATGTGGATTATGTTTAGGACCATAAGCAACCTGCAAGAAGAAGCATTTATATTTATTTTTAGTTTCCCCTTAAGCACAATCTCTTGTAGAAAATAATATTAGGCTAACAACGGCCTAACATCCAGTCTATGATCCACAATCCTAACATCCAGTCTAAAATATTACATCATAAGACAAAACACAACACGATTACATACATTGTCCAAACCTAGAGCTAGAAGTGGTGACTTAGCATTCTAATATGTGTGTTTAGGCTTAGTGTGGTATGTCTTAGTTAGGCTTTTAATTTATGATTGTCTAAAATTTAGAATCATTTGATTTAAAATGATAGGTAATTTCACTTTAAGTTATTTAGAGGATTTACAAATTTTAATTTGTGTTTTCATTTGATTTATACTTAGCATCTAAGTGTTGTAAATAGAAGAAGGAGACTTAACCTCCTTCATCCCTACCTTAAGTTATTTTCTAAAGCATATTATTTTGACTTAATTTCTTTTAGTGAATGATTTATTAAATATTTTATTAATCTTAAGTTTAGGTTAATCTTAAAGAATCTTATTCAACATGAAATGCATCTTAAGATTAATGTTGTTGAATTACCATCACATAGAATATGTTGAATCATTTTCATCACCCATAACATGCATATGATTCAACACTTAGTATACCTATACATGCAACATATTTTGACATATTTAAATGATTATGAATGCATACATTTAGTAGAAAAAAGGATTGTCATTCTTTAATCAAATACACATATACATGTTTAAAAGATGTAAGCAAGTACATGCCATTGTTTAAACCAGGGAAGTGAGATAATAAAATGACCTCCTTGGGGCTACTTAAAGCCTCATATTCTCGGGATATTTAGACTATATACTTGCTATCTTAATTACGTATGACTATGTATACAACTATAAGAATGAAAATTATGCAAAAGATTATATTTTTGGTTGAATATTTTATACATGTAAAGTAAAGTTCTATCCAAATTCTAATACAAATATACATAGGAATGAAATTAATTAAGTATGTGCCTTTGTTAACCAGGGAAGTGAGATAATTAAATAACCTCCTTGTGGCTACTTAAAGCCTCATATTGTCGGGGTATCCAAACTATATACTTTTTATCATTCAAACATATGTAAATCCATACATGAATGTAGGAAATAGAGTAAAACTTTGACATGCTTAGGCTATAAATACATGCAAGTCCTATACATATATTCATAGCTAATATCACTCCAAATATTATTATCAATTTATAACTTTCTAAAAATAATTTTAAATTTATTAGTGATAATAGCCACACATATAATAAGATTAGGCCAACCAATGTAATTTTACGTAAGTGAATTTTATTTGATTTTGAAAATATGAATGCATGATACCAAATAACATACAACATTTAAGGTGATTGGAAAGAAATATCCAAACATCTCCACATAATTCATTCAACTACACTAATTCCTAAGGGCGATCACATTAATTAAAATTATTTAAAGAAAAATAAAGCTTCTTATTAATTTGATTTTGGATTTTGATTGAACTTAAAGAGGAGAGATCATTTGCTATTTTTCCATCCCATTCCCATGTTAGTAATTTTAATTTATTTAAGAAAAGATAATTAAGTGGTTTTTATTATTTAATTAAGTTGAATCATTAGATAATCCATTTAATTACCCTTTTTCTATGCTTCTTTAATTTAATTAACCATTTAATTAGAGCCACAAATGATATGCACATGAGGAAAATAAAATTGCAATGCTCCTAAAGGACCTAATGCAATTGGCTCATGATTAGAGATTAATTAGATCAAAGAATCTAATTAAGTACTTTCATGATTTTTCCATACTTATGGGCTAATCATAATTTATTTATGGGTATTTATGTTATTAAACACATAAAGAGGAACCCTTAATTTCAAATTATATTATCTGATGTGATTATTATTTCAATTTGATTAACTTTTGGTTGATGATTGCTTAATTAATTACTTAATTAACCCACATATTAATTAAGTCTCTTTATTAAAATGAATTTGAAAAAGTAATTAGGAAAAGAGGTCCTAACCACTTTCACCATTAATTAGTGATTAACGAAGTTAAATTAATTAATTTTTACTATTTAGAGCCTTAAATAATCATTAAATCATTTAAGAGGGTAATTAAAGTTTGAATTTTAAATTACCCTAATTAAATAGCTAATAAATCCCAATAAAATCATGGGAAGTAGAGGTCATCCCATTAAATCAGCATGCTAAGTTTGAGATTAATTACCCAAGTAATTAGGGCTTAATTAAGCTAATTAAAGAAACATTCAAACCCTAATTAAACTTTAATCACTCCTCCAAATCAAATGAAATTATTTTTATTAAATTAACCGCTATTTAACCTTTCCAAAATGGGTTTATTTGTATTTTTTATTTTTCTATAATTAGTTATGATTTAATGAAGTTTCAATGAAATTAAAGACATTTTAAAGCCTAATTAATCGCTAATCTCATCGACGTCATGCAGGCGGTTGACGTTGCAACGCTTTTTATGTGGCGCTGTGGGATTGGCCACTTAAATCATCTGACGCGATAGCTAAGTCAGCGGTGGCGGACGCACTTTCATCCTTACTGTCTGATCTCAAATAAGATAATTAGGATTAATCTCATGGTTCCTAGAGAAATTAAATTTGATAATATAGTGAATTAAATCATGACCATCTATTTTAATCACATAAAATGGATGGTGGATGATCCTTCATCCCTCAGGAGACAGAAGACGAACACTGTCTACCCTCCTCCACTCGATTTGAGCTCACTGGAGCTCGTGAGGCATCGTGATCAACTCTAGAAGCTTCAAGAGGGGGATCTAGAAGGATCTAACAGTGGAAATCACTTAAGAACATGATTTCACAAAAGCCAAAAAATTATATTTTCTATAGTTTGCCAAAATTTACCTCGCTAGAGCTCAGGATCGGCAGTCTATCAACTGAGGTAGCTTCATCTTAAAGAGATGAAGCTCTATTGAGAAGCTCTCATCTTGCCTCTTTGCTGGTGGCTCTATGGACCAAACATTACTGCAATCCTCATCGGAGTTAGTCTTCGATGCTCGAATCGATCGAGAATCGATTCGTTCTTGATCACTAGAGCTAGGGGAAGGTGTGGGTGAAGTTAATTTAAAAAGATTGGAGGTTAAGTGAGGTTGGATAGAGATATACTCTTTCCTATTTAGGTTTTGTGTTTTTGATGATGGGAAGCTCCAAGGAACTCGGGGAAGTGCTTGGGAGGCTCATCTCCACTCACCCGTGCTCTGAGGATGCTTGGTTCTCTATTTGAGTGGAATTGGGAGGAGTATACTCTCCTCCCTCTCAAATTTGATATATCATATTGGTCCTACCTTGGGCAGACGTCCGTCCGGTGCAAGCGGCTGAGGACGTCAGAGGGATGTTTATGTGGCTCGGTTTGAGTGGTGAGGGTCTGAGGTGGGCTGCCATGGCTTGTCCTTATTTCTCATGGTGAGCCAATGGAAGGATGTGGGTTAGCTCACCTCCCTTGACCTATGGCTGAACCAACCAACTTTGGCTTAAGTTAGCCATAGGGTCAAGGGTCCAAACTAAGCCAAGGGTGGCTGCCAAATGTAAAGGAGGGAATTTGACAACCCAAAAGTGGGTTTTGTCCTATTTAGAGTGCTTTACCCAATGGGTAATGAGTCCATTCGGGTTTGGTTTGGGTTGGGTTTGATTTGGGTTGACCCATGATGACCCGGTGATGGGTAATGCCAACTTTGAGTGGGATTGGAGTTGGTTTGGTTAGGTTTGGCTCAACATATAGGTCAAATCGGGCTAGGTTGGGTTAAGTTAACCAATTGGTCAAATTGGGTGAAACCATGGGTTAAGATAAGTTCAACTGATGATTTGAGATGTTTTGGTTTAATTGGTTTGATTTGATTTGGATTGGAATAAAATTTGACTCACATGGGTTCATATGGGTCAAATGGGCTAAGTTGACTAATTTGGTCAAATTAGCCAAATTGGCTTGGGCTAGATGTTGGTTTAGGTTCACTTGATGATTTGAAGATGATTGCAGGTTTTGATTTTAATCAATTTGGATTTAGGAATGATTTAGACTAATTTGACCCTTTAGGTCAATTTGGGCTAAATAGGTTAATTGGGTTTAACTAAGGTTTGGTCATGTTTAATAACCAATTTGAGACAAATTTGATGCATTGGCTTTAATCAATTTGGATTAAGATTTGATTTGGTCCAATTTGGTCTTTTAGGTCAAATTGGGTCAACTCGGGCCAAGAGGCCAATTTGACTTTGTTTGGCTCAATTGGTGGTCAATTCATGTTCAAAGATCAATTTTGGGTTAGGAAGGATCATTGGTTTCAATTATTTTGAATTAGAAAGGGATTTGGTTCATTTTGGTTCATGTAGTCTAATTGGGTCAAGTGATTGAAGTAGCTTGGTTTGACCCAATTGAATTCAATTGATCAATCAAGGATGATCAATAATTATGGTGGAAGAGATCGGATAGGTTGGTTCAATCTAAATTGGGTTGGATTGAGATTTGGCTCAAATGGTTCCTTTATGTCACTTTGAGTCAAGTGAACCTAATGGGACAATTGAATTGTTTTGGGATGAATTAGGTTAAATTGAGTTTGATAATTGATTTGGGATTGATTGATGGCTTTAATTGCAATTGATTTAGGTTTAATTAGATTTTGGATCATTTGGACATTTTGGGTTCAAATGGGCTAGCTTGGGTTAATAGAATGATTTTGATCAAATGACTTGATTGTAGATCTTGGAAGAGTTTGAAATGAATATCTGAAAGGTCGGGATGCTCTTGTGAAAACCAATATAGTTAGATTTGATTGAAGGAATTTTGGTTAAGTCCATAAGATTAGCTTAAGGGATTATGATGGATTGAGGTTTAAATCATTTTAGCTTGAAGCTTGGATATGAAATGGAATTTGATTAGGTTTTGGTTGGTTTAATTTGAGATTAGATTTAGCTAAGGGGATAGACATGAGTCTTGGTTTAGGCCATAGGGTGAGTAGGTTACGTTTAGATCCTAAGACGTAGCTTATACCTATGGCAAGTACTCCTAAGTCTCTAGGTTTGGGTTAAGTGTTTACTTAGTCACTAGAAGTATCCTAAGACTAAGAAAATCTTAGTGTATAGAAGACTCCTAGGTCTAAGATGGGAAGATTGAATCCTCACTCCAAAAGTGAGGTCAACACAAATGAATATACTTATGTATATGAAGTTACATGTGTTGGATTAAGCTTATTATATGTGTGGCTCTTATCACTAATAAATTTCAAGATTATTTTCAAAGTTATAAACTAATAATAAAAAGTTAAATTGATATTAACTATGAATATTATATATGATTTACATGTGCTTATAACCTAAACATGTCAAAGTATTATTTTATCTTTATAATTCATGTATGTGTTTACATATGTTTGAATATTAATAAGTATATAGTCTGGAAATCCCAGGAATACGATGCTTGAAGTAGCCTAAAGGAGGTCTTAGATTACCTCTATTCTTTGGTTAATAAAGGCATGTATTTATTTAATTTCATTTATATGTGTACTTGTACTTGAATTGGGATAGAACTTTACTTTACATGTGTAAATAATTCACTAAAATACAATCTTTTACACAATTTTCATTCTAATGGTTGTGTGTAAATTCATATGTATTTAACATAGCAAGTATATAGTATAGACATCCTGAGAATATGATGCTTTAAGTAGCCCCAAGGAGGTCTTAGATTATCTCACTTCCCTAGTTTAAATAATGACACATACTTGTTTAAAACTTTAATACATGTGTGTGTACTTACCTAAGGAATGAAATTCATTTTTTCTACCAAAAATATATGCATTCATAATCATTCAAGTGTGCCAAAAATACATTGCATGTTAATTTCAAAATCATATGCATATTATTGATGATGAAAAGGAATGGTGCAACATTATTTATGTGATGGAAATTCAATTTCATTAATATTGAGATGCCTTTTATATTGGATAGGATTTTTTAAGATTAACCCAAACTTAGAATTAATATAATATTTAATAAAACATTCACTAAATGAAATCAAGTCATAATAACATGCCTTTAAAAAAATAACTTAGGATATGGATGAAGAGGGTTAAGTCTCTTTTCTTCTCTTTATAATAATTAGATGTTAAGTAAATATCAAATGAAATAAAAGAAGATATAAATTAAAATTCACTAATCTTCTTAATAATTTAAAGTGAAATCATTCTTCATGGTTAATTTAAATAATTTTAAACTTAGATAATTATAATTCCAAAGCCTAGCAAAGATATACCACACTAAGTCTAAGCACACACATTAGAATGTTAAGCCAACACTTCTAACTCTAAGTTAGGATAGTGTATGATGTGATATTTTATTTTATTTGGTGGTGTATTATTTTAGACAGGATGTTAAGATTGTTATTTGTAGACTGGATGTTAGATCATTGTTAGCCTAATGTTGATTTCTATAGGGGATTGTGCTAAGGGGCCGTTAAAATAAATACAAATGCTTCTACTTGTAAGTTGCTTATGTGCCTAAGCATAATCCATGATTAGGATAGGTGGGCTTGGTTACCTATGGGCAGGGTGCTAAGTCCAAATTATATAATATAACTGCATGGGATATATGTATGTTTAGCTAACATCTATTTTGCAGGTGTAGTTAGATTTAACTTTTCCATAAACATGTAATTTTACAATAGGAATTAGGATTAGTGTTATAGGATTTAGGATGAGCAGTGGTTAGAAGGCAAAGTCTTAGGATGCCTTGTGAAGCCCTGGAGTAATTTAAACTAAAAGAAAGAAAGATGAATGAAAAATGAAGACCCCCATAGCATTTTCTTTAATTTCAATTATAATTGTAAAATTTTATTGAAATTTGGGTTGTATAAGGGTAGAGCTCGACTACCCAATTTTTTTCTTTTCTGGTGTGTACGACAGTACCCGGCCGCACCCGCCTCTTTTTCTTTTATGATAATCTATAAATATTTGATTATTGTGTTTAATTTATGCAATAAAAATTACATTTTTTTCATAGGCTTCTTAAAGATTGATGATTGAATGTGTGGCTTGGATGGGGTAGGCTCTTTAGGCTAAAATTAATTTTTCTACCCCAATTAATAACTCATAACTAAATTTTAAAATAATTTATAATCTCACTTTAAAGCCTAGGCTATAATCAAGATAATTAAAATATTTAGCAACCCTTTAACTGAATATTGATTTTCTAACATCACGCATAACATATTGCTTGACTCTTGAATAGGGAGGGTCTCCACTCTTGCACAATAGGGGAATGCTTGACCTGTGAGGGTATCCCTTGTGATGGAGAACACGTCATCCCACCGATTTAGCCAATAATCCAATTTCATCTTGCATTTAGACATAATTGTTCTAAGCCTTTGTCCAAAATATTATTTAAAAATGATATAAAAACTTATAAATTTTGCATTTAGTCTATGTCATGAATTCATTCCAGTCATAATCTAGTCTCTTAGAGAGTGAGTTTAGGACTCTAGACTTCTTCCTAATTAAATAATAGCTTAACTATCTTGCAATATCATAAGATCGGCCTGCATGGTTTTGAATCATAGAAGGTGTTAGCTAGCAGCCACTCGAAGCAGTTGTAAGTCTAGAAGAGTTGAGTGAGTTTATTCTCTCTTATGGAGGTAAACTACTTCATCCCCCTTTCCTCTTAGATTTAGGTCATGCTTCTAGCTTGTGCTAAAGTATCCTAGATTTAGGATTCGAGGTTTCCTATTTCCTTTAGGCTATGGGTATAAGTCCTCACCTCTTAGGCATTTCCACAATCTTGTGTTGATGGATTGTAAGCCCTAGCATTCTAATAAAATTTTAACTCAAATTAAAATAAATCTTCTCTTTGAAACATATAAAGCTTCATCATAGGATATACTAGCATGCTTACTAGGTTTTCTAATATCATGAGTTCTCCCTACTTATCATCATTTAGAATCTGTAAATAAGTCTTTCCAAATCGAACATTCCCATTAGATTTTCCAAAAATACCCAATCCTTTGATAGTCTAACCTTGAAATCTTTGGAGATATTGATTGACTACTTTAATCAAGAGTTTTCTTAGGAAGTACCCATTTTCTAGGATGTAATTAACTTTGGAAGCTTGCATCCATAGGGAACTAAAGAACCAGCATAAAATAAACCTTGCTTTACTTTTCCATATAAAGTATGAGAAAGATCTCTAGTACATACGAAGATCCATCTGCCTTAGGAGCCCATATTAAGTGATTAGGTCCATTATATGGTAATATTTCTATCTTTTGAGATAGTACATCCTACCTTAATGTTACACTCGATCACTTCAATAAGTACCCGTAAAGATTTGCTTGGTGTCCACAATGACTCCAAATTAAAACACGACAACATGAAATAGGTATTTCGACTTATTAGATGAGTAGCAGGACTGAACTGGTTCATCTTGAAGGTTGGAGAATGATGCTCATCATTTTTTCAAAGTTCTTAGGAGAGTAAAGAAGTTCAAGTGGGCCTTAGAATGTGAAAAAGTCTTTAATGATTTAAAGGCCATATTTGCACCTTCTCCTTTATTATAGGGCCCAAAGGAGGGAGAAGTCCTATTGCTATACTTAAGAGTGGGAGAAAAATTGACCAGCTCAATTCTAATAAGATAAGAAGGCAAAAAATAATGACCAATCTATTATGTTAGTAAATTTCTATGAGGTACTGAGTTGAACTACTTATTAATGGAGAAAGTAGCACTCACATTAATTACCTTGGCTAGGTCATTATGACTTTATTTCCAACCACACTCAGTATAAGTTGTTATTAATAACCCACTTAAGTTTGTGCTCTTCTAGCCTGATCATTCAAAAAGATTACTCAAGTGGTCTACAGAATTAAGCGAGTTTGAAATTTCTTAGTTGTCTCAAATCATAATCAAAGCCCAAGCACTCAGGGATTTTCTAGTGGACTTTAGTAACTCGCAAGATATTCTTGCCAATCTAGAGCCCTTCTGGCAACTGCATGTCGATAGCTCTTCTAGTGAATCAACTATGTATGTTAAAGACTCCAACAAAGATCACCATTTCATAATCAGTTAAATTTGGCTTCAAACTGATAAATAATCAAGCAAAATATGAAGTTTTACTCATCGGATTAAGGTTTTCTAAAGGACATGGAGCCGTACATGTGGCAGCTTACTTAGACTGATAGTTTGTGGTAAAATAAGTGAATGGAGAGTATAAAATTTGAGATTGATCTTAGATAAAATATCTACTTAAATTAAAAGTAAATATTGGCTAGGTAGAATATATCAAGATCATGCATATCCCTAGAAAAGAGAATTAAATACATGGCTTGTTATCTAGGGTTGGTGGACTCGAGGAGCACACAATCATTCAACTTACTAAGCTAAGCACCAAAGAAGAAGAGTTGATGGAGGTAGGTATAGGTAATACTCATTAAGCAGGGTTGACCATATCAAGAACTACTTGCATAAAATGGAAGACTTGAGGAGGTTCAAGATCAGAGCAGCCAAATATCTATTGATAGTAAGAGAACTACCATAAAAGTTGGCGACCTCACTCAACCTTAGATGCATGAGAGAGGAAAAATAAAGAAAAGTCATAGAGAAAATACATTATGGAAAGTGTGGTAGTCACTCCCGATGGAGAAAATTTGCTAATATGATTCAAAGAAAGGGTACTTCTTGCATACACTAATCATTTAAGAAAATACTTTTACAAATTTTTGCCATCTTTATAATGTTTAGGGAATTTGTTCTTCATAAGACATTAATTTATATTCAACTAGATTTTCTCTAACATTATATTAGGGTTTATATAGATTTGGGTTCTACTTCATGTGAATGCAATCATCCATAGTTAATTATCCCTCTTACTGTAGTAAGTGAGCACTCTTGAATAAGGTTAAAAATAAGCATATCTTTGATATGAATCAGCCTCTATGGCCCATGGTTCTGTCATTCCGAGATTGCCATTATTCAAGTCTACCAACATCAAAAGGATATTAACCATAATGTTTAGGGGGTCTGATTAGTAGCCATGAGTTACCTCATTTCAGATGTCTCGAGTAGACCAGAATTATAATGTAGGTGTTTATTTAATTATTTATGCTAAACTTAAATTATAAGTTTGCATAATAATTCAAATTTATGGAGTAGTCTACATTACAGATATATATAGAGCTTACATCCATCAAAATGCAATAACTATAGAGGAGTTTGCATGGCGAATATATAATTAGATTTACATCCATTATAAATGCAAATAGATTGAGATTATCTTTACATAACAAACTTAGATTGGGATGGGCTTACATATATTAAAAAGATGGTAGATTAGACTTACATCCATTTGGAATGCTAGTAGATTTAAGTGTTCACATGGTGAACATATAGATTGGACTTACATCCCTTTGGAATATTGATAGATTTAGATGTTCACATGATGAATATATTGATTGGGCTTACATATTTTGGAATGTTAACATATTTAGTTGTTCATCTTTTGCACATATAGATTGGACTTATATCCCTTTGGAATGCTAATAAAATTAGGTGTTTGCATGGTGAACATATAGATTGGAATTACATACCTCTATAATGTTAGTAGATTTAGGTGTTCACATGGAAAACATATAGATTAGTCTTACATATCTTTAGAATTCCAATAGATTTAAGTGTTTAGATGACAAATATATAGATTAGACATACATCCCTTTAGAATGTTAGTTAGGGTTTAGAAGTTTGCATGACGAATATATAGATTTGACTTACATCTCTTTGGACTGCCAGTGAGGGTTTAAATGCTCACATAGTGAATGAAAAGATTGGACTTACATTAATTTGGAATGCTAGAATTAAATTTAGGTTGTGCATGTATTGTACGCACATACCAAACTTACAAATATTAGAAAGCCATCATATTAGACTTACATCCTTTTGGAATGCCAATTAGGGTTTAAATGTTCATATAGTGAACAAAAAAAATTAGACTTACATCACTTCAGAATGCCAGCTAGGGTTTAAATGTTCACATAGTGAATGAAAAGATTAGATTTATATCGCTTTGGAATGCCGGTTAAGATTTAAAAGTTTACATGGAAAATATATAGATTGGACTTACTTTCCTTTGCAATGGCAGTAGATTTAGGTGTTCACATGGTGAACATATAAATTGAACCTACATCCCTTTAGAATGCCAGTAGGTTTTTATGAGTTCGCTTGGTGAACATATAGATTAGACTTACATCCCTTTATAATGCTAGTTAGGGTTTAAATGTTCGCATGATGAATATATAGATTGGTCTTACTTTCCTTTGGAATGCTAGATAGGGTTTAGTAGTTTGATTCATTCCTCTATGAAGCAGCGCCTCAACACTATAAAAGTAGTGCTTAGGAGCTAAAGGGTTAGTGCCTTGGTGCTAGAAAATTAGTACCACCACACTGGAAGGCAAAAGCCTCAAAATAAGAGAGGGCAGTGCTATAAAGCGAGTGTCGTGGCACTTAGGCATTATCCAAAATAAAAGAAGGGAAGTTGACTAGTTGACCAATGTCTAGGCACTACCAAAGTAGCGCTGCGATGCTTGTCAAAAAGTGGTTCATGATACTAGATGGTGAAACTTGGGCTTAAAATTAGAGAAGATGACACTTAGCCACCAAAAAAGTGGCACCTTAGCATTGGCACAATGGATCGATGCTCTTTGAATAGTGTTATGACACTATAAGTGGGCATTTTTACCATGCAACTTGAGAAAGTAGCTCTGCAACGCCTGGAGGCAGTGCCAGGGCACTGGTCATAGTGCCTCGACACCATACGATAATGTTACGATGTTGTGAAATGGAGACCTAGAGGTCTAAATACTCAAGCACCTCATCCCTAGGTAGCAGCACCTTAGCACTACAAGTAGCGCCATGGCGCTGTATAATAATGTTGCGATGCTACAAGTTGGGAGACTCTATTCTAGGGAAAATTTCTTAAGTAGTTTAATAGTTCTTATAAAAATTTGGTATCATAACAGCTTAGCAATACTATGTTTTAAAATTTTTTTAGTGCAACATGCACTATTCTCCCTTGTCTTGAATCCAAGATCAACAAAGGAAAGATTTTCATCTCATGCCGAAACCAAGTTTGATGACAAAGTATTTAAAACCCATGATTTAATGATCTAAATTTAAGTTAATTTTATTTTTGATAGGGTTTTATCTTGGAAATGCCTAATATTTTGTAATTTACATGATCACGTTCTTCTCCCTTGCTTTGGATTCAAGATCGATGAAGGGAGAATTATCATGTCATATAGGATCCAAGATTAATTGTGGAGGTCTTTAAAATTTCCCATGGGGCAAGAAATCAATTACATAAACACTTTTATTTAATATTTTACCTGAAATTAATGCTTACGAAGCCTTTCCCTTAGCTTAAGTTATCTCACATGAGAAGGAGATTCTTTGTGCAAGAGGAGGGCACAACCAAGGGAATGCCCGTGAAGAGTCACTAGAGAGAGTGTCCAAAGAGTGTGAGTGTGGAGAGAGTGTCTTGAGAGATTGTGAAGTCAGCCCTCCCCACTTTTTATAAGAAACTACTCACTTAACTGTTCCCGATTTTCCCTTGGTTAGTTATCCTTGACAGGGATGGTTATTGGTGGGAGTGGTTAAGGCTTATAGATCCTTTCTCTTCTTCTTTTATTTTTTATTTTTTATTTTTATTTTTTTCGGTAGCCAACAAATTTCCCCCTAACGAATTTGTATATTAATTGGACATGATGCATTCATTATATTTTATTTATTTATTAATGATCATATTTAAAAACATAAAAAAAAAGAATGAGAGAGAATAATCATAACATTCATATATCATATAATTATAAAGACACAGTCGCTTAAAGAAATTTTAGCTATAGGTAGTTGGTCTGAATATCTTTGATACAAATAAAAGTAGTATGTGCTTGATAAGCCATAGTAGTCTGCCTCTCCTATGCATCATGGAGATGTTGAAAAGTAGATTCTTGGTCATGGACTAATGAAGAGAGAACCTACTCAAGTACAAATATCTAAGCATTCATTTGTGTAACCTTTTTTTATAGCTGTGATAGCTTGTCTCACCATAGATATAATAAATACTACCTTCTCTACTATAGCTCTCTCAGTTTAGTAGATATATCAAGAAGCTCAATCTACACTCTAGAGAGCTCTCTCTGGTATGATCTCAAGGCTTTGAGATTGTGCTCAAGGTCTTGGCTGCGTAGAGAAGCTTGATGCAAAGTAGAGTTGAGCAAAGTCTTTACATTAGTGAATGTGTTTGACAATAGCTCTTAGTAAGTAGTAGGTGATGAAAATAATCCAAACTCAACCTCCTAGCATAAGGATTCTCACATCCATAACCCTTCTACTTCAAGGCCTAAAGTAGCAGCATAGTTCAACAAATAATTCTTCTATACATAAAAGCTAAAAAGCTCAGAAAAAACTTCTAAGTCAATGCCATGAAGGAGGATACATAATGCTATCACTATATGACATAAACTCTTTGTAAAGCTAGAATGTCATGTTCTTTTAAGTCCAGAATGTATCTTAGAGATGAAGCATGAAATTTCTCAACTAGATATCCCTTAAACTAGAAGTAGGTTGGCTATCTACACATGAGTTAAGATCTACTGAGGAATCAGCCTGGGTGGTACTCACTATCACCCAAGTTGAGTCTAACAAGAGTTACCACAATTAGTCATCAAAGCTCCACATTCCTATATACATGGATCCTCTCGAATATGCATATGGTTATCACTAACAAGCTTAGTAGAATGAGAAACTGGGGAAGTCACACTAGCATCTGTCGGTAATACCAAAGTGACATCACTCTCTATTCACTTTAATGATGGTTCAACCTCTGCTAGTGGGGATGGAATGTAAATAGAGTCAGGTGTTCCTACTACTTCTATAACATAATCAGCTAGAAGAGGGCTTGGGCATTCCTATCGGCCTTTGTATGAATAGGTGAAGGCTCTCGATGATGCTTTCTACCACTATCCCATCTATCTGATGACTCCTTAGAAGCATGAGCCATGAGGCGAGGGGAACATAAGTGTCATGTTGGACTAGCTCTCCCAATTCTACAATTATATATGTGGAAGCCCAACTCCAAAAAAAGAAGAAAAAATATGATGAATCTATAGTAATCATAGGTGACTAACTTTTGTGTTAACCTCCAGTGGAACTACATAGAAATAAGAACCAGTCCCAAGGTGAAGCAAAAATGTCCAAGCCATGAAAGCTGCTTCTAAATAAATGGATAGTGATAACATCCTTAGAAAATAAGTGTATACTATATTAAGCATCTGTGGTAGCTTTATATGGGTGTAGCTTGATTAAAATCATACTATTTAGCTACTTTATTGGGATTGTATCCCTATAAAATCACTAATGCATGATGGTGGTAGCAAAGCCAAGAAGGTCTTAGCCCAGTAAAATATTCCACTATGCATATATATATCCTAGCTTTGATATTAATAAGAGTGTACCTATGTCAGTAATAGAATCCATTAATCTCTATCCCAAGCTCTGAGCAGGTATGCTATAAAAAGATGATCTATGAATAATCTGAAAGCGATCTATCATGCATGCTAGTAAAAACATAAATGTCTAGATTTGATCTCTATGTAAGACAACTATAACTCTACTTAACTGTATAATCAAAGGAAAACATTAATCTCTAAAGTAGAGAGGCATCTCAAGATAGCTGAAAGCTCTTGAAATATGTGTGTGAATTCATTCATGTAAGTAATGTCAAAATCTTCCACATCTTAGTGACATGAGTCAAACATGGCACTCGCTCTACCTAATCCATGGTTAAGGTAGGCTAGTGTTATAAGTGCTAGTGTAATCCTCTCACCATGAGCAAGAAAACTAGTCATCAAGTGAGTAGAAGGATAAAAGATTCCTATTACGACCAGAGAATATAAAGTCTCACAACCACATGGCAATGAATTCCACTAAAGAGAACTCCTTATATGTTAGAACATGTTGAGAATTGGCTCCTCTTTTAGGCTCAAATATAGTGCTGAAAGACTCCTCAGATGAATGAAAGCCAATGTCAAAGAGGTCATCTAAGCATGCAAAATGAGACAAGCATACTGTTGAATGAAGAAAGCTCTCAGGCCATATATCAAGAGTAATAGTGCCACATTATGTACGACCTAATATTCACTCTTTGAAGAGCCTCTGATAGTGAGCTAGAACACGATGAAGGCTAGAAGAATATATATAACTCTCCCTCCTTCATTGTCCAACTAATTGACACTGAAAGAGCTCATGATCTTGAGGGATGCATTCATCATAGGGAATGCCTAAAATAAAGAGTCCAATAATATCATGCATATATGCTAAAGTAACTGTCATCTCATGTGGACTAATACAACAAGTATTGGTGGCCCTATGCCAGTGCTTTGCTATGCCATGGATCTAAATGAAGTGAAGATGGGTATAGTCAAAGAGTGATATAGAAATTACATGACATGTGTCAGCTCTCCTAAGAATATCATCATGCATGTGCAAATGATGGTGGGCTCAATATATGTACCCACTAATAGCTGATAAAAGCATACTGAGTACTAAATTTGGGTCCCAACCTTGTACCTCATGATATAATATATGGTAACCCAAAAGCTGAATCATACTTGTAGAGGGAGCACTATTTGCAACTGGTTGGAGTACATCTTGATCTCTAAAACTAAGATGATTTATAACTCACTCAAGAGGAACATCATGATTGTATCTTAGCTTCAAATTAATCACCCAATCAAAAGGATATCCTGATGAAAGTTGTGAATTAAAGACCAAAATGTGAGATGATCGAGCAAATGAGTCTTCAAAAATGTCTCTACCCATTAATATGTTTTGATGCCATAATAAATGATCATGCAATCTCACTGAATAATGTAGATCATACACTTACATTGTGGTCCATATCTGCTCCTCAGTGGGCTCTGTAAGAGGCATATTATCTGGCCTTTTTCAAATAAATATTATAGAAAATCTAAAAAAGAGAAGCATATGAATTATATAGACATCATATGAAGGTAATAATATGTAAATTTGTAAATGAGCTATGCTAGTGGGCTTTGATTCAAGCTTGTCTAAAATTTAAAGAGTATAGATTTATATTTAGATTCAACCCATTTTGGACTTTATATATGCATATTTTTATTTAGATTCAGTTTATTTAAAATGTATTGAATCTACATTTATGTTTAGGCCTGACCCCTTTGGGCATGTTGGGTTTGTTTGGATTTAAATTCTACCCCTTTGGACATATTTGATTTAAGTTTATTCTTAGATCTGGCCCTTTTGGACATGTTGGATCTAGGTTTAGATTTAGATTCAATCCATTTGATACATATAAAATCTAATTTTTGATTTAGATTTGGCCCTTTTGTACATGATGTAACTACTTTTAGATTTAGATCCAACCACTTTTGACATGATGGATCTAAATTTTAGGTTTAGATAAGACCCCTTTAGGCATGATGGATCTAATTTTAGATTTAGATTTGACCCCTTTGGGTACGATAGATCCAAACATTTTGGTTTAGATCCAGACCCTTTGGACATGATGAATCTAGATTTAGATTTAGATCCAACCCTTTTGGGCATATTAGATCTAGATTTAAATTTATCTTTGGTCCATTTTGAACAAGTAAAATCTAATTTTGGATTTATATCAAACCCTTTTAAACATGATAGATCTAAACTTTAGAATGAAATCCAATCCTTTTGGACATGATGGATCTAAATTTTGGTTTTAGATTTGGTCTCTTCAGACATGATGGATCAAATTTTAGATTTAGATCTGACCCCTTTGGACTTGATGGATCCAAATTTTAGGTTTAGATCCAATCCCTTTGAACATGACGTATCTAGATTTTGGTTTAGATATAGCCCTTTTAAGCATATTTGATCTAGATTTAGATTTAGATTCAGTTGATTTTAGACATGTCAAATCTAATTTTAGATTTAGATTCGACCTATTTGGACATGATGGATCTAAATTTTAGGTTTAGGTTTGGTCCCTTTGGACCAGATGGATCTAAATTTTAGGTTTAGATCTAGCCCCTTCGGACATGATGGATATAAATGTTTTGAGGTTTAGATTTGACCCCTTTAGACATGATGGATCTAAATTTGGGATCCAACCCCTTTGGACACGATGAATCTAAATTTGGGTTTATATCTGCCCTTTTTATACATGATGGATATAATTTTGGGTTTTGATCTAACCCTCTTGGACATGATGGATCTAAATTTCTAGTTTAGATTCATCCCTTTTGTATATGATGGATCTAAATTTGAGTTTGGAATTAGTGTGTTTATGACATATTGAATCTAAGTTTAGATTTATTTAATTAGATGGAGTTTCTCTTTGATGGAGAATTTCTCTTCCATTGTAAGAAATATAAAATTGCCCCTATTGATAAGATAATTTTTCTTTGGGATGAAAATATTCTTCTCGCCCTCAAATGATGATAATAATTTATCATTTCAGCCAATCGATTCAGAGTCAATTTTAACTCTTGTGTTTATAAAGTATAATGCCTTCAATAGTTATGCATAATATATTTTGATATATTATCAATTTATAGGAGGCATAGGCCTTATGCCTTTTGCAACAATGAGTTGATAAGTTCCCTCTTTGTATACTTTTTTTAATAATATAAGGCCCTTTCTAATTTGGATCAAACTTTCCACCAGCTCGTTGATGAGGAATAATAGGATTTCTATGTACCAATACTTGTTCACCTGCTTTGAAGCTTCTTGGGTGAACCATATAGTCATGAGCTCAGGTCATCCTTACTCTATACATTTTTAGATTTTGCTGGGCTTGTTATTAAACTTTGTGTAGAGATTCAAGCTCTTTAAGTCATATTCAAACATTTTTATCTATTGCAAGTCCATTTTGGATTGCAATATGAAATGAAGGTAATTCTACTTCAAAAGAAAGTATGACTTTTGGCCTAAAGACTAACAAGTATGGTGTCGTCTGTGTGATTTTGTATGTAGTATGATATGTGCACAAGGCTTCTAATAATTTATGATGCCATTATTTTTTATTTTTAGAAAGGATATTCTTGAGGAATTTGACCAATAATTTATTGAATGCCTCTACTAGACCACTAGCTCATAAATTATATATTGAATAATATCACTAATTTATCTTATATTTCTTAATGAAGTGACAGATTTTGACATTCTTGAAGGCAGTGTCATTGTTAGATATAATTCATTGAGGTACTCCAAACTAATAGATGATGTAGTCTTAGAAGAACTTTATTATATTATTTTGTTTAACTTCTTTTAAGAAAATTGCTTCTACCCATTTTAAGAAGTAATCAATGGTGGCCAAAATGAAATATGTCCTCTAGAAGATGGAGGGTCTATTGGACCATTTATATCAGTTTCTGAACTTTCAAATGTCTAAGATGCTATTGTTGAATATAAGGCATTAGGAGACAAATGCAACATGTATTTGACATTGATGATATTTTTTAGCATGTTCAATCGAGTCTTAAACCATGCAGGGAATAGTAGTATCCCATTCATTTAATTTAAATCTTCATTTTAGGACCGAATAAGTGTGCACCACATAAACCTTCATTGACTTCAGTTATTACCATCTTGGCATTGCAACCACATTTGGTCAAATGAGCAAGAATATAATGTGTTACTTACATGAGCACATTGTAGCACTCTTTAAGAAAATTGATGAGTTTTTGACATGTCTTTTCATGAGAAATCACTTTTAAGATAAGCAATGAACGGATCTCGCTAATCATCTTCTTCAATTATTGTTAAAATCTTTTGATTTTCTTTAGCTTTAAAAGCTTGAAGAAGGGTTAGGGCTAATGCTAGCCTACTTTGGATCATTATTATAATTGGTTCTCTTTGAGGGTCTGTCATTTCTTTGGCTAATGTAGCTAATATATTGGCCTTGCCATTTTCTCGATATGCAACCTTGTGATTATTACTTTAGGGATTTATTTTAGAAGCTCTAAAATGTGCTTACGATAAAGCACTAATTCAAGTTTTTTTATCTTGAAAGTTCCAATTATTTGTCATATTATAAGTTGAGAATTTCCATTGACATGAAGCTTTTTGATTTCTTATCAATTACTAGTTCTAGGATTATAATTAATACTACATATTCAACCTCATTATTATTTTGGGATTCGGTTAGCCTATATGAATATCACAGTATGTCACCTTGTGGTGTCACAAATATTAAGCCAATTACAACCTATATCATAGGTAATCTTGATGGTTTAGATAACTTTATTGATGAAGCTCCATCAAAGTAGAGCTCCCATTTTAATGAATGTTGAGCCTCTTCCACTTCAAAGATTTGCTCATCATGCAATTCATCATTACATGGAGATTCTAGTAGCTAGAAAGTCAGTTAGAGCTTTCCCCTTTATAGCCTTTTGTGGGACATATGTTATGTGAAATTGAAGCAAAAAGACTGCCTAGTTAGCTAAGCAGCAAGTTAAGGTAGGGCTAGTCATTAAGAATTTTAGAGGAGCAACTTTAGAAATTAAAGTTATCTTATGTGATAACATGTAGTGACATAATTTTTGAGTAGCAAATATCAATGCTAAACATTGCTTCTCAATAAGAGAATATCTTATTTAAGCTCCTATCAAATGTTATCTTATATAGTACATGTCATTTTTTTTGAGCAAATAGAGCTTTAAGTGATTCCTCTAGGGTTGATGTTTATAATATCAATGACTTTCTTATTATTAGTGTTGCCAAAATTAGAGGATGCAATAAATATTATTTTATATTGTTAAATGTTTCTTGACAAAAATCATCTCATATAAAAGGTACATTCTTTTCATTAATCGATAAAATATTAACATCTCCTCGAGAGATTATAAATGAACCTTCTGAAATAAGTGAACTTGCCTTATAGTGAAAGTAGTTGCTTCAAGGTCTTAGGCAGTGACATCTCTGTTATTGCTTTGATATATGGGGATCAATTTCAATTCATCTGTGGCGCATAATAAAGCTTAGAAAGTTTCTAGAAGTCTTGTCAAAAGCTCATTTCAAAGGATTCATCTTTAAGTTAAAATTTTGAATTCTATTGAATATAACTCTTAAATCATTTATGTGCTTACTCTGAGCTTTGCTTTTGACAACCAAATCATAAATGTAGCATTCTACAAACTTATGTATTAGATCATTAAAAGCGATGACCCACTCGCTCTTTGGTATGTAGCACTAACATTTTCCAAACCAAATGGCTTCGCTTTATAAAAATAAATTCCAATCGGTGTTTGGAAGGACATATGTTTTTTGTCCTTCAGAGCCATCTTGATTTGGTTGTAGCCTAATGAACCATCCATGAAAGAGAACATATCATAGCTTGATATGTTATCTACCATGAGTTCTAGATTGTGTAATGAAAAGTCATGTTTTAGGCATACTTTGTTTAAATCCTAGAAGTCAATGTCGACCCAGAGTTTCCCTTTTTTTCTTAACTTGGATAATATTAGTGATCCAGTCAGCATATTTTTCTTCCTGAATGAATCCTACTTCGATAAGTTTTTTGGTTTCAATAATTACTTGACCTTCAATTTCTAATCGCTTTCTCCATGGTGCTTGTTTTATAGGTTATACATCAGGTTTGATGGAAGATTTATGTATAACTATGTCTAGCGATAAGCCTAGCATTTCATTATAATTACATGTGAAATAGTCTTTATATTTAGAGATTAGTGCTTTTACTTCAATTTTTTTGATGTGAGGTTAATACTAATAAAGGTTGGCTTGGCTCTTCTTTAGTTCCTAAGTTGATTTTTTGGAGTTCATCAACACTAGCTCGGTTACCTTCTTCAAATTCCTTAGGTGCCTCTTTGAGGTCAATTATCAATTCATCTTATGACATTTTTCACATTTTCATGTGAAACATCTCTTTGTTCATTTGTAGCTTCAAAAGAGATTTCTTCTTTCTCAGAATGCCATAGAATGAGCTCATTGGGGGGAAAAGTTTGAAGCAATATATTCTAATCCCCATGCGGTGAACTTCTTATATCCTATAGAAATTTAAGTATTATGTCTTCGTCCAAAGCATTTTAAACACTCGGGCTTGTATACATGATTATATTGGTTGAACATTATTCTTAACTAGCTTTTTTTTAGAGTTGATGAGAAGTTTTGATGAATAATTATTGAAATATCTTCTTCCTCAAAATTATCTTCTTCAATTAATATTTGTGTGAGATTTATGGCTTGCTCTTCTATTTTGTGGAAAAGGATCCCACATTCATCATACCATCTTTTAGGAGGGACATGGAAAGTTTCAACTATTATATTTTCTCTTTTTTGAAGTTATTAAGGCTTTTATATGCACCTTTGGTACTGTAGTTATTTTCATAGCCTTCTTGGAGATGTGAGATTTTGGTACCCTTATTTGAGAAACATGGGTTTCCCTAATTGTTTTATTATATCACCAGTACTAGTTCATTCTTTCTTTTGGCTAGCTGAAAGCTTTCTTAGGTTGATAAAGTAATAACTATTCTTCAACATTATCAATATCACTACCAAGATAGGGAATTACTTTAGATTATTTTGATTCACCAGTGTCTTCATTGTTTGAATCATCACTTCTCAGCATTGCCTTAATAGGTGGAGCCACTTGGGTTTGGGCGTTGACTTCTCCTACTTTCTTAGGAATAAAGTACTTAGCATCATCATAGATCTTGATTTCATGTATCAAGAAGGGATTTATATCACCATAAATTTGACACTCTTCACCATTTTAAAAGTATTTCATACACTAATGGAGAGTTGATGACATTATGCTGTATTCATGAATCCACAGCCTACCAAAGAGTACTTCGTATGAAACACTAGCTTCAATCACATGAAATTTAGCTTATGTATATAGTTTCTTGAAGCATATAAATAAAATAATAGATCTTAAGATTTATTATCCATGTTCATTAAATGATTGTAGGAATATAATAGTTTTATCCAAATAACGAGCATCCGAAGCTAATGTTCTGAGTGTCTTAGTTATTAAGAGATTTATTGAAGCACCTGGGTTGATTAATATTCATTTTATACTAGTGAATTACTTTCAGCTATGACATAAATGGGTCGATTGTGTTCGGTTGTCCCTAACAATAAGTCATCATCACTGAATATAATGCTTACAAATTTTTGAGAGGTTAAGTCCTCTTTCATCTTCTCTTCAACAAAGAATGCTTCATATTATTCTAAATTTTGCAAAGCTTTAATTAATGTCTCACGTATGTATTTAGGCAATATAAGAGCATCATAGATACTTAATAAAGCCAATAACTTACATAAATGTGCCAAAATATTATATTCAACTCCCATTTTAGTTGCCTTTTGAGGTTTAGCCGATAGTTCAGGTAAGACATCTTCATTAATTTAAATTTCTTTGCCCTTGTCACTGACTTTCCTTAGTGGTGGCAGAGAAATTCATCTACCACTCTTTGATTGGATATGAGTTCTTCTATAAAATCTTCTTTATCATAGGAGGTTTTTGAATTCTGTACATCTTCTGAATTTTCAGAGCTTTCAGAACTCTAAAAACTACTTCCTAGTTTAGGACATAGCTTCTTTGAGCCCAACTTAACCTTTCTTTTGATAAGCTTTTCTTTAGGAAAGCATAACACTTTCTTAGATTTAGTTGATGTTGTAATCACATAGCATGTTTCTCTTTAAAGTTGAAAATTATCTTTATCATAATATTCACATATATTTGTAACTCAACATGTTTCTCTTGAAACCTCTTCTTCAAGATTTTTCATGTCAAGTTGTAAGTAGAGCATATATTCCTCCATCTTAACTAGCCTTCAGGAAGGTAGCCTCTCAAACTTGGCTACAAGATCTAACAATTCTTGGAATGTATTAATCGTGGCCATGGCTAAGTATGGAGCTATTTGATCATCAATATTCTCTATGATGAGTTCAACTACATTTTATTAGAGGTCTCCTTTAAAACTTTATAAATTTTAGATGAAACAGTCTCCTTTTGTCTTGGATGTTCTTGCAAGATAGACTGCATGCGTTTATCCTTGAAGGACTTCTTTATATTTCCCTCAGGTTAATTTCTTTTAACCCATTTGAGCAGCTCAAAATTATTGTTGGCTCAAAATTATTATTGGTCAATATATTTGCTTCCACAAGTGGGTCATAATTTATTCAAAATGAACAGACAATCCAACAACTTTATTATAAGCATTGTACTTTCTTCTAGCTCTCCTAGACATTTAGTGCCCGAGGAAGATGCTTTATTATCATCTTTCCTGAAGTAAAAGTAGTACCTTGTGAAATGGTAGGTTTCTCTGATGGACTATTGAATGGGTCGACAATGGTAGGTTTCATTTTAGGCTTAGAGACTATCTTATCCTTAGCAGCCATTGTCGAATCTACCTTCGACAGCCTATCAAAAATGAAACCCCTTTTTGAGGTTGAGCTTTCTTTCTGATTGAGTAAGGCCTTAACATTCAGCTGCCTAGGCTTATTGAGAATGATTACATTCAATCTTTTTTCTTTGCATGATAGCTTTTTGAATGCTTTTGGCACTTGAATGCCCTTAGTGATGGGTTTGGTCATAGGTCCAGTAGGTATAAATTGTATGTCTTCCAGAATTGTTTCAAACTGGAGAGTGGCTCCAACAAAATTAGCGTTGATCACAGCCTGACATTTTTCTAACATTTTCACATTTTTCTAAAATCTTGAAGTCGAGTAGAACTTAACTTTGAATTCATGATCATATGTGAAAATGTCAAATTGTATACATGAAAAATGTGAATATGACATTGCATATTTTAGAAAAAAAATTGTTTGATAAATTTTCAAATCTACAATGACATTGCATATTTTAATTTTTTCAACCAAAGATGGAGAGAGAAGTAATCACCAGCAGAGTTTCCAAAAATCTGATCACTTAAGAAAAACACATTTGCAAATCTCTGCCATCTTTATAGGGTGTTTAGGGAGTCCATTCTTCTTGAGGTAGGCTAACTTATATTCAATGAGATTTCTTCTAACATTATATTAGGGGTTATTTAGATCTGGGTTCTACTTCTTATGAACGCAGTAAGAGAGAACTCTTGATTAAGTTGGAAATGAACATATCTCTAATATGAATCAGTGTTTATGGCATAGATGACTATTTAAAAAGAAAAATGTGGGTAGTCTCGATCATGATCCAATAGTTTTATCATTTTGAGATTGCCATTATTCTAGTCTACCAACAACAGAGGGCTATTAGCCATAATGTCTAGGTGGTCTGATTAATAACCATGGATTGGCCCATTTTAGATACCCTGAATAGAATAGAATTGTAGTGTAGGTGTTGTGGCACAGGTGTTTATTTTATTATTTGGGCTAAACTTAATTCATAAGTTTACCCAATAATTTAATTTTATGAAGTAATCTGCATTGTAGATGTATGCAGAGCTTACATCCATTAGAATGTAATAACTATATAAAAGTTTGCTTGGTGAAGATATAGATTGAACTTACATTCATTAAAAAGCTGGATAGATTAAGATTATGTTTACATAACAAACATATATTGGGTTGTGCTTGCATCTTTTAGAAAGCCATTAGATTGGACTTACATCTCTTTGGAATGCTAGTATATTTATGTGTTTGCATGGTAAACATATAGATTGGACATACATCTCTTTATAATGCTAATAAATTTAGATGTTCGCATGACAAACATATGGATTGAACTTTAATGCCTTTGGAATGCCAATATATTTAGATGTTTGCATGGAAAACATATAGATTGGACTTACATCCATTTGGAATGCTAGTAGATTTAGGTGTTTGCATGTCGAACATATAGATTGGACTTACATCCCTTTGGAATACTAGTTAGGGTTTAAAAGTTAATATATAGATTGAACTTACATCTCTTTGGAATGCTAGTTAGAGCCTAAATATTCACATAGTGAACAAAAAGATTGGACTTACATCCCTTTGGAATGCCAGAATTGGTTTTAGGTTGTGCTTATATTGCAAGCATAGATTGGACTTACATTGATTAGAAGGCTGTTAGATTGGACTTACATTGCTTTGGAATGTCAATTAGGGTTTAAATGTTCACATGGTGAATGAAAAGATTGGACTTACATCCCTTTGGAATGCCAGTTAAGGTTTAATGTTCATATAGTGTATGAAAGGATTAGGCTTACATCCTTTCGAAATGCTAATTAGGATTTAAAAGTTTGCATTACAAACATAAATATTAAATTTACATTCTTTTGGAATGCCAACAGATTTGGGTGTTCGTATGACAAACATCTAGATTGGACTTACATCCCTTTGGAATGCTAAGAAGGTTTTAAGAGTTTGCATGATGAAAATATATATTGGACTTATATTCTTTTGGAATGCTAGTCAGGGCTTAAATGTTTGCATGGTGAATATATAGATTGGACTTACATCCCTTTAGAATGCTAAATATAAATTAGTAGCTTGGTTCTTACCTCTCAGATCTAGGGCCTCGACACTGTAAAAGTAGTGCATAGGTGCTGGGAAATTAGTACCATAGCACTGGAAGGCAGAAATTTATATAATGTTGTAAAGCCAACACCTCAATGCTTAGACATCATCCAAAATAAAAGAAGAAAAGTTGACTGGTTGACCAATGCCTATGCACAGCCAAAGTAACATTGTGGCTCTAGTTTAAAAGTGGATCATGACACTTGATGGTGGAACTTGGACTTAAAATCAGAGAAGGAAATTCTTAGGTGGCAGACAAGTGGTGCTTTAATGCTGGCACAATGCCTCGACACTTTTCGGATTGCACTATAGCCATGTAAGTGGGAATTTTAACCTTATAATCGGAGAAGGCAGTGTTGAGGTGCTAGGAGGCAGCTCCATGGCACTGGTCATAGCACCTGGGCACCATACAACAGCACTGCGGTGCTGTGAAGCGGAGTGCTAGATGTCCAAATACCCAAGAGTTCAATGCCTCGATACTACATGCAGCACCTTAGCATTGCATAGTAGTGCTGCAGCATTATAAGTGAAGATACTTTGTTCTAGGGAAATTTTTTGCATAATTTGATAGTTCTTGCAAAATTTTGATAGCATAATGGCTCATCAATGCTATATTTTAAAATTTTTAGGTGCAACACTCACTCTTCTTTCTTGTTCAAGATCCAAGACTAGTGGTGGGAGGATTTTCATCTCACACTGGAGCTCACACTGGAACCAAGTTCAATAGTGGTGGTCCTCATACTTATAATTTAGTGATCTAAATTTTATGTTTTGTCTAGGTAATGCCTAATATTTTATAATTAATGCGATCACACACTTCTATCTTATACTAGATTTAAGATCGATGGATGGAGGATTATCATCTTGCATTAGATCCAAGATCAATGATGGAGGTCTTTAAAAATTTTCTATGGGGAAAGGAATTAATTACATAAATACTTTCATTTCATATTTCGCCTAAAATTGGCACTTACAAAGCCCTTTCCTTGGATTTAGTTGTCTTGCATGAGAAGGAGATTCTTTGTGTGAAAAGAGGGCATGACCATGGGAATGACGATGATGAGTGGTTGGAGAGAGTATCTAGAGAGTGTGAATAGTATAGAGAGAGTGTCCAAAGAGAGTGTAAAGTTATCCCTCCCTCTTTTTATAGGAAACTACTCTCTTAACCACTCATGCTCTTCCCTTTGGGTAGTTATCACTAATGGGGATAGTTGTTGACAGTAGTGGTTAAGGCTTCTAGATTCTTTCTTTTCTTCTTTTTTATTTTTTATTTTTATTTTTTTCGATAGCCAACAAACACTAAGAACATACATTAAAGAAGTTGTGAGATGGTGCATACCATGCTAAAAGTTTATAGCACTTCAATAGCAGCCATCACAGCCTTTGAAATCGATTACTAGTCCTTGGTCATTCACTATTTGGGGAATGAATTTGAATGGTAATTGATTCTCAAGAAAAAGGTAGAAGACATAAAAGAAGCCACTAATAAGAAGATACTCAACTTTCTGGAGGAAGCAGGCAGAATACATAAAAGCTAAGTGGTAGACACACTACCCATAGTACTCTAGGGACTTAGGACAACTCCCACTACTACCACTAGACACTCACCATTTACATGGTCGTATGTCATAGAAGCCGGTTGAGTATGAAGTTTGAAGTTAAAGAGTCCTAATGATGGAGAAAATGGGAGATGGAGATGGAGAAGGTGAGTGGATACAAGTGAACTTGGAGGCTATGAAAGATACACTTGATATGCTAGAAGAACTCAAAATTGAGGCATCATTAATGCAAGAAGAAATAACAAGATGAATGGCCAAGTATTATAATCTCTATGTGAGAGAGAAACATTTTCAAAGTGGTGAACTCATGCTGAAGAAAATAGATGCCTTTGCTTGGTAGAATACCTTAAGCAAACTCACCCATAATTGGGACAAACCTTTCATAATCGAAGAGCAAGTAGGTCCTCATGCATACTGATAACAATCTTTTTTTAATGTAGACATACTGAGAACATGGAACACTAGAGATCTGAAGAAGTTTTTTCCTTAAGAAAAATTTCTATCATTTGTATTTTATTAATTTTAGGTATTTTGTATCTTTCCATTTTCAATAATGAAGTTTTATATATTTTTCTCCTTAAATGAGTTTTCTATCAAGATAATAATGGTTTCCAAAGAAGCATACTCAAATGATGAAAAGTAAAGCATACACTCGTGGAGCTGCATGATGACTCAGTGTGCCTTTTTTGGCCCAAGGAAATGTCCCACTCAGTTAGAAGTGAAAGCTCAAGGAAGAGATCCAAGTACATGGTATCCCACAATTGGCCAAGAAAAATTGATGATGTGCAAAGCAAACCTTTAATACTTTGGGAGTTACATGATGGCTCAGGACACTATATACACCATTTTTGGCCTAAAGAACCATTCCACTCATCGAGCGATGAAAGCTTGAGTAGGAGACTTGAATACTTAGCATGCCATTCTCAACCCAAGAAGACTAGTCCTTGAAACTTAATGTAAGATTGATACCTTGTGAGGTTGGAAACTAAATTAAAAAGACCAACAATCCATACGGTTGGCACTATAGTGTCATACAGACACTTCATGAGGTCCTCAACTAAATTAGAAGGACTGGCACTTTGTGCGGTTGACGACTATAGTACAAGATTGACACCCCATGAGGTCAGCAATTAAATTACAAAAGACCAATACTTCATGCCGTTGAAGACAATAGTGTAAGATCAACACTTCATGAGGTCATTAACTAAATTAAAATAGATCAACACTCCATGCGGTTTGTAACTATAGTGTAAGAGCAACACCCCGTATGGTCGAAAACTAAACAAAAGAGCAACTCTTCTAGTTAGCAACAAAAAAGACCAATACTTCGTATGACTGGTAGCTATCAAGTAGGGTCGACACCCATGAAGTCTATAATGAAGAAAGGATCAATTGTCCTAATCAACAAGGTTAAAACTTAAAAAGGGATGATTAATGAAGAATGCTACCACATAATGCGACCACTTAGGGAAGTGCTCTCTATGAGTTAATAGCTCAAAATATTCTAAGTCATGGGTCAATTAATTCAAACAAATGAGCATCACACTAGCAAGTTAACATAGGATAGTTATGATTTTCTCCCATGGTTAGCACCATAATCTGATGCTGTTCTCATATTGATGAACAAGAATCATGAACTCACCATGCTAAAATGACTACCACAAAATGAACTTATTGATAAATTATTCAAATATCCACTTGTACATTGACCAACGAGTATCATACCATTCATTCAAGAATATTCAACAAAGAAATGATTCAAGCCATTATTCAAGTAAGTATACTCGATTGAAAATGTATTTGTAACTTATATTTTATAATGTATCTTATAGTTAAGCGAGTAGGATACATAGGACCCACTAAAAAATTTTTTTTTAAAAAAATAGAGGAAAGAATGTATCAACTTGATCTACTCTCATCATTGCTCTCTGAGTCTAAAAGTGCAAGTACATTTAAGAAGTTTGAGATCTTAGCATCAAGGTGAACATGCTTCACCAATTTGGTGATGATAAAGGCAACACCATCCATGAACTTTCATTATAGGATATTTTGGTATTCGTTAGAATTGAGAAACTCAGTGAAACTCAACTTCTCTCCTCTAAAATCTTTAGTTTGACGAGAGAGCTCCTCCTCTAACTCCCTCTTCACCTCTGTAAGGCGAGGAAGTTCCAAGGTCTCCCCCTCTTTCTCTTTTTTTTGGTGAGCCATCTCAGCCTGAATATCCTTGTGCTAGGTTTTGAGAGTGGTCAATTTTTTCTTTATTCACACCAGCTGGGTCCTACTTGCGAAGGCCTCCTTTCTCTTCCCAAGAAACTTATGGCAGACCTCTTAAGTTGACTACCACATTATCGCCTGAGCAATCATGACAACATGTGGCAAGCGAGAATTCGAGAGGTCACCCAAGAGCTTGTCGAGATCATAGGAGAAGATGGAAGAGCCCAACTCGTAGACTTCATGGGTGAGATCATGCAGGTTTAGGGAGAAGTTTTCCTCCAAGCCTTCCTCCACTTATTCTTCCTCAAACGACTTGCTACTCTATTGGAAATTGAAGGGAGTTGAGTTTTTTTTTTTTGAAGTGCTACTTGCCTAGTTTATCAAGCAGAGATGCGCTCGACTCTCCCTCCTCTTCCTCCTCCTCGACTTCAAGAGAGTTTAATTCTTTGCCACTGGCCAATCACTCGACAACCTCGTGCTTACCTTTGCCAACAAATTAGAGTACCTGAAGGCTAAGCTTAAAGGCCATGGGAGTCGCCTCTCTTAGGAACACACAAAGAAAAAAAATAAAAGAACATGCCACCAAAGCTATAAAGGGATAGGTGAGTAAAAAGAGAAATAAATTTATGTAGGGTGGCAGAGGCATGCCCAAAGCAGAAGAAGAGAGAGATGTTTAAGTTATGACCCTATCAATTCTCCATTATCTCCACCACCTGTACATTTGGCATATCGAGCTTGGTGTCCTTTCTTAGTTGGTAAGGGAGGGGAACATTCACCATGGGCTATAGAGTCATGGTCTTCATGAATAGAGGTTATGAGCACCACTTCTATACTTTATTGAAAAGACCATGAATCTTTAGTAGGGTTGTTGAAAATTATATAATCCCATCCTAGTGACCTTTCAACATAAACGAGCGGTGGAAGAGATTTAGGCACCATGAAATATCTTCTTCCCTCAGGAACAGGATGAAGGTTGTGATGCTTGCCGTAAAGTTGGAAAGGATTTGGGTAGACGCCACTTCGAAGAAGTCAAATATGTCTATCCACTCATGTGGAAGGGATAGTCAAAACATGTTCCTAAAATGGGTGAGTGGAATGCACAACTCTTGCATCCTCATGAGTTAAGACGCTTGGCCTTATCAACCACTCACATAGTGAAATTTGGATTTCCACTGTAGCACCTAAAAAAATGCTAAGGTCATGATGGAGGGTTCCAACTTGAGGACCTCCTTAATTAAAGCATGGTGGAAAGGTGAAGCAACTTTCTTGAGCATAGCTATTCTCATTGATGTTGAAATGATGATCAAGATTTGCTCATAAGAAAGTTTTACTTGCACAACTAGAGGAGAGGAATAAAAATTCTAACTACTTTGGTTAAAGAGAATTTATAGGCGTGGTAAGAGAGATGTAGTAATGTGGAAATCAAATAAAATATTGAGTGAAGAAATGATTACCCAAATCCTAAGGATATCTCAAGTGATAGGAGCTATAGAGAAATAATTAATGCATAATAGTAAAAAACTAAATTGTACTCATGAGCAAAAATATAAAAATATTTGTTTATTCATGAGAATAAAAGGTACAACACACTCACTACACCCTAAATACATTATTTTTTTAGTAATTTTATTATAAAGTCTAAGTGCTAATTCTTGATGAGTCTGCCTTTCTCGCACATATAATCAAACAAAAAACTCACAGAAAAAAGAGAAGAGAAATACTTTGTGATTTGATGGAGTTCTGCAATAATAGTATCTCCAACCTCATAGTCACGAAGTTGCGTTGGTACTCTGCCTCTAAGGACTATTGCCACTATGACTCCAGCTCTAGTTGTGCTCATAGCTCCTCATGTCCCATTAGGATAGGTTTAAGGCCTCCCTTAAAAGGGCAACCTCCCCTTATAGAGTTTCAATCTCGGAGGAGTCCATAAATACTCACGGTTCCTCTACATCATTCCCCAGTTGATGTGTAGACTCGCTCTTCATAGACTTGCCACTATCTCTATGAGTAAGAGAAGGGAAATTAACCATCATTTCTCTAATGTGGGTGAAAGGGAGGTTGGTCTCGATGATAGGAACATCGATGGTTGACCCAAGCTAAGGAGAGATCTTCACTAAATCTGCCCGCATCATCGATGAGGTTCATGACAAAGCTGGAGTCACTACTAGTTGACTAGAAAGAAATTTACCAAAAATAGAGAAAGAAATATCAATAAGAAGATTTGCTATAGGTCCTACCCTTAGAAAGTGAAGCCACTTTTGAGTAAATAGAATTCCTCAGAACGTGGGAAATGACCCATCTAATCTCCCATGGAAAGGTGAAGTAGCTCTTCAAACTTACCTGGACTAGCGGAGGAAATAACTTGGTGGGCTGACGAGTTACCCTCGCCATCATCTGTTGAAGCCTAAACATTATATATGCTTAACTGCAACCACAGAAGAAAGTAAGAGATTTAGATAAAAGAAAATCATAGTATGCAACAATAGGTAAACTCATCTCAACGAGATAGTCCTCTATAGTCACATTCTCGATGGCCAGCCTAACCAATTAGCTCATAGTCATCTTCCTACACTGATTTAAAGGCACATCCACCACTTCATCTTATTCTTCAGGAAGTGACACTGGTCACTCACTCACCACAATAGCCTCCACCTCAAGTAGGTGAGTGCTTGATTCTTCTAATAGGTCAAAAGGAGTAGTTAGGGTGACAGTTGATGCGATTGAAGTAGCTGATATGCTAGCCTCAGTTATAAGAATGGGGACAACCTTTTTGACTTATTTACTTGTGAAGGTCTACCCATAGAACTACAAGATTGATGTCCACATGAGACCTCTTTGTGTCCATGACAATTATATTTCACTATGTGTTATAGAGTTGATTCACATGAGGCAGAACATCTACCCGAGTAAACAGTAGAGGAATGTTGAGTGCACAGAAGAAGAAAGAAAAAAGATCTTTTTTATAGCCTCTAGAGGATTGAAAAATAGATCATTTAATGTTTAATAGCTAATCATTATATTATTCTAGCCTTTTTGTGAGGAACCTTTATAAGGAGCAAAAGAATCAAGGAGTTAAATGTATATCAAAAGCAATGGGTAGGCCTAAACAAGCTTGTAAGTCAAGATAAGGACACTCACATAAAGGGTATTGGATGACCTAAAATAAAGAACACTTACTAGTAGGAGCACGTAAAAGGGGAAGATAGATCTGACCTAGTGAGCTGAGAAATTAGAGTATGATAATTCAAAGGCAAGACCTATTATGTGGTTATGACACCTAAGAGGAGGGTGTGGTGGTGTGTAGGGGTGGGGGTTTATTTTCAAATTAGAAAATAGTTTTTAATGCTTGTGGAGAAAAATTTCCTACACACATTCACACATTATAGAGATCACCTTTCAAATCTGTTGGTGAAAGGAGAAGGCAAAATTATATATGTGAAAATTCATCTTGGTAAGACGTCACGTAGATCCGCAAATGTACTTATTCAGGTGATCGGATACGTAATCAAGGTACAATGTACTATCTCGAAAGATAGAAGTCACTACCCTTTAATGAAATAAATTACCTCAATAAGGACTCCTAAGGACGACGGGTTTGCATATGTACCAGAGATTCTTCCCATACTTTACATGGAAAAGTAAAGTATGATTTATTTTAAATCGAGTTTGTTAAGTTCCCTACAGGGGAAAGCCCCCGTAGTTAATTACATCCTAAGAGACGAGATCCCTTAGGAAAGCTCTCGATTAAGGTAAATGATCATTGTCTTTGAAGATTTCAATAGGAAGGACTATCAATCGATTGGTTTATGGTTGAAGATCAAATGAGATTGATCAAAAGAGGGAGTTATTTTCGAAGCCAAAATGGGAAATAAGTAGGAGATGCCCACGATGCTAGGAAACTTAATGAGTATCTCAAACTATCCTAAAATTGGGCTTTACATTTTAGATATTGATTTAGTTTGTTTGGGTTGTATTTTTGATTAGAATTTTAGGACTTAAGATTCCTTAACACAAGATTAAGGAAATGCCTAAGAGGAGAGGAATTATGCTTATGGCCAATAAAGGGGAAAATAATCTCAAAACCTAAATCTAGGGAGCTTCGCTGAGGGCCAGAAGCACAAATTAAATCTAAGGTAAAAATGAGTAATTGGTTTACCTCCATAAGAGAGGACAAACCACCCGACAGCTTGGACTTACAATGACGTGGGGGTGCCCGCCAACTAACTCCTCTTACAATTTTAAATATTGTAGGCAGGTCTTATTCTTATGCAAGATAGGTAGGCTATTTTTATTTAGAAAGAGACTAAGTCCTTAAGCTCACTCTCCAAATAGACTAGATCATGTAAAAGGAACGCTTCAAATGACTTAAATCTAATGCATTTCAAATTTTATTTTTTATTTCATTTTTGGATAATTATTTTGACTCAGGCTAGTAGGATTTTTATGACTAATGCATGAGAATTCAGATTATTGGCCAAAATCAACAAGGAGTTTAGGAGTTGAGTTTCCACCATGGCCCTTAGAGGTCAAGCTGGGTTCTCTGGCAAGGGTGGAAACCCTCCAATCAAGAGTGAAATAAGATGTATTTGTGCATAATATTATAAGGAAATGCTCATCCAGCTAAGGGGTTGCTAATTCTTTTATCTTGATTATAATCCTAAGCTTTAGGTGAGGTTATGAGTTGTTTAATTTTACTTCAAGTGGTTAAGTTAGATAAAAGATTTATTTTTCTCTAAAGAGCCTAATCCAAATCCAGACCATACATAAAGCAAGGAAGAAACTAGGAAAAGTATGCCACTTAATGCAAAAGCTAAACAAATCATCAAATAATTTATAAAGCTAATCGCAAAAAAAATAAATGGCCGTTTGTGGTTGGGCACCACCGCACAAACCCAAAAATATCAATTATGGGTAGCCGAGCTCTACCCTTATATAACCCGGATTACAAATGAATTGAATTACAATTTAAGCAAATGAATTCATTATTATGGGGGTCTTCAAGCTTTATTCTTCTTTCTTCTTTCTTCTTTTGGTTCCTCCTTTTGGATGGTTGGTAGGTGGATGCTCCATGGCTTCACATGATGCATAAGATGAGAATCTTATGACCAATGCTCATCTTAATCCCCATAACAAATCATTCCAAAATCCAACTTATATAAATTTTTACATGAAAAGGAAAAGTAGAAATTTAACTAACACCTGCAAAATAAAGGTTAGTCAAATCACACCGCATAAATCCCAAGCATGTATATTGGACTTATCACTCCACACATGGGTGACTAAGTCCACCTGGCCTATGGATTATGCAAAGGGGTATAAGCACCTACAAGTAAGAAACATTTATATTTTTATTTATGATAGCGCTCCTTTAGCACAATCTCCTGCAGAAAAGAATAGTTAGATTAAGCACGTCCTGCAATTCATTCTACGAGTATATACCCTAACATCCAGTCTAAAATATTCATCACAAAATAAAATATAACATTAAACAATACACCAACCTAATCTAAAGCTAGAAATAGGGACTTAGGCTAATGTGTATGCTTTTAAGGTTTGTGTGGTATGCTTAGCTTAGGACTTTAGGTTCAAATTTTCTAAGTGTGAAGAACATGTTTAACTTCAAGGGGGTGGGGGGGCTGAATTTGATTTAAAAAAATTAAAAGTTAGTTTTAAATGTTTCGTAGAAAATTTATTTATAAATAAGTTTTCTCTAAAGATTCCCAACAATTAATAAACAACAATAAAGATAAGTAAAGGATCAAGAAAAGTAAAAAGAGAACAATGAAATTTTTACATTGTTCGGCAAAACCCTAAAAATTGGCCTACGTCCCCAAGCTAGAAAGTCACTAATTGAAAGTTAAGATTACAACAAGTATCTCATACTCTACTCTCCTTCATGAGTAAGTATAACCCAACACCGTACTCTCCAACATGAGTAGGTATAACCCAACAATGTACTTTCCTACATAGACAAATACAACCCCAACAAAGAACAAGGACAAAGAAGAGAAGTGATACAAAAATCTCACTGTCAATTTAAAAAATTTTGCAAAAAAAATTAAAATTTTGTTTGAATGCTTCATAGAAAAGTTAATTATAAATAACTTTTCTCTAAAGATCCACAAAAATTAATAAACAACAATAAAGACAAGTAAAGGAGCAAGAAAAGTAAAAAGAAAACAAAGAGATTTTTACATTGTTCGACAAAACCCCAAAAATTGGCCTATGTCCCCAAGCTAGGAATTCACTAATTCAAAGTTGAGATTGAAACAAGTCTCTCATACTCTACTTTCCTTCATGAGTAAGTTTAACCCAACACTGTACTCTCCAACATGAGCAAGTACAACCCAACAATGTACTTTCCTACACAGACAAATACAACCCCAACAAAGAACAACGATAAAGAAAAGAAGATATAAAAATCTCATTGGTGGGGAGGGATGTTGGAGGGGTGAATTTGATTTAAAAAAATTAAAAGTTTGTTTGAATGCTTCATAGAAAAGTTAATTATAAATAAGTTTTCTCTAAAGATCTACAATAATTAATAAACAACAATAAAGACAAGTAGCAGAGCAAAAAAGTAAAAAGAGAACAAAGAGATTTTTACATTGTTCGACAAAACCCCAAAAATTAGCCTACGTCCCCAAGCTAGGAATTCACTAATTCAAAGTTGAGATTAGAACAAATCTCTCATACTCTACTCTTCTTCACGAGTAAGTATAACCCAACATCGTACTTTCCAACACGAGCAAGTACAACCCAATAATGTACTTTCTTACACAAGAAAATACAACCCCAACAAAGAACAAGGATAAAGATAAGAAGTGATACAAAAATCTCACTTCAATTTAAAAATTTTTGTACTCACAACCCAACTGTACCAAAATTAAGACAAGTGAAATAAAAGAAAAAGAGCTCACTTATTTAATATTTAAAGTTGAAGTCAATGTAATAACTCAGAAGAACAATTTGATGTAAGTATGTCTTTATGATATTTTATTTAATATAAGGATATGAAAGCTTGAAATTAAAATGATTTAAGTTGTTAATTTGAAATACAACACAATAAAGAATTGAATGATAAACCATAATAAATGTTGTATGGAAACTTGAATTAAGTAATGAATTAATTGATATGAAAAATTAAATCACACAAGTTAACTTGAATTCTCTTTCACAATAGCTATGATATATACAAATGATAAAATGATATGAAAATAAGAAAACTTGCTAATCACTTGTATACTATTTGAAGTAACAACACAAGATGAATTTCACTTAAGGATATATGAAAATAGAGTGAGAAAAAAAAAAGAACTATAAGCACAAATTTTAATTCAAATAAAACCAATATTTTAGCCAACTCAAGAACAAAATGAAATATGATGTTAAGCATAAATAAAGCTTGAGTATATCATAACTATAAAGAGATTAAGAATAATACAATTAAAATGAAACTTATGAAGCTTTCGGCCAAGGGAGTATTCACTAATCCTCCAAGTCTTTCCTAAGCAAACTTCAACATAATCTTGTTGTAAGAAGGAAGAGGAAGGATGATGAATAAATTAACACTTGAATCATAAAGCTCTCTAAGAGAATGATGTAGAAAAATTTAGCCAAGAGAGAATAATAGATTAGTGGAACCTTTTCCAATAAAACACAGCTCCAATATATAAAAAGGGATGATTAAGTTTGGCCAAGCAAGCATCTATAAGAAGGAAAATTAATTTAGTAAAAACTTGAATTTTGAATTTAAAAGCACATGATGGAGTTCCAATGGATTTCCAAGATAGAGTAATGAATAATTAGGCTCCTTATTATATTATACATTAAGCCAAATTGGAAGGATATAAAGGTGGCTCACGGCTAAAGCATGAGAGGGAGTCCAAGCAAAAAAAGTATTCAAATTTGAATGGAGTCAATTCAAACATATGATGAGTGGTCTAATGAATGTTTTGGCTAAGGATGATCTATAGGGAGAGAGAGAGAGAGAGAGAGAGAGAGAGTGAATCATGTAATTAACCATATCATTAAAATAAGATCTAATTCAAGCAAAGAGATTTTAGGCCAAGGATATATTCTTTTATAATTTGGGTTATATAAGGGTAGAGCTCTGCTACCTAATTTTTATTCTTTTCTAGGGTGCACGACAGTGCATGGCCGCACTAACTTTTTATTCTTTTATAAAATTTATTGTGTTTAGCTTGTGTAATTGAAATGGTGTGTTTTTCATAGGTTTCTTAAAGTGTGATGTTTTGATGTGTGGCCTGGATGCGGTAGGCTATTTAGGATAACTCATAACTAAATTTTAATCTAACTCATAACCTCACCTTAAAGCCTAGGTTTTATAATCAAGATAAATAAAAGATTTAGAAACCCCTTAGCTGAATGTTGAATGCTATAACATCATGCATAACATCTTGTTTCACTCTTGAATAGGGAGGCTCTCCGTTCTTGCACAATAGGGGATATGCTTAACCTTTGAGGGCATCGCTTGTAGTGGAGAACACCTCCTACCATTGATTTAACCAACAACCTTATTTTATCATACATATAGGCATAATCGTCCTAAGCATATGTCCAAAATAAATGTGTCAAAATGGAATAAAAATATTGTAAAATTTAACATTTGTCTAAGTCATATTTTCATGTCAATCATGATCTAGTCTCTTAGAAGTGAGTTTAAGACTCTAGTTTCTTTCTTAATTAAATGATAGCCTAACTATCTTGCATTTAAATAAGATGGGCTTAATGGGTTTAAAGTGATAGGAGGTGTTAGCTGGCAGCCACTCCAGGTGGTTGTAAGTCCAGAAGAGTCAGGATGTGTTTATCCTCTCTCATGAAGATAAACCATTATGTTCCATTTCCTCGATTATACTTAGGTTGTTCTTTATCTTGTGATGAAGAATCTTAGATTTAGATTCTAAGGCTACCTATTTTCTCTAGGTTATAAGTATAAGTGCTCACCTCGTAGGTATTTCCATAATCTTGTGTTGATAGATTATAAGCCTTAGTATTCTAATAAAAATTCTAACTTAAACAAAAATAAATTCTCTCTTCCAAATACATAAAGCTTCACTATAGGGTATACCTGAGCATTCACTAGGCTTCCTAGTATCATGAGTTCTCTATACTCATCCTCCTTTGGAATCTGTAAATAGGTCTTTCTACTTGAACTCTCCCATTTGACTTTCATAAACACCCAATCCTTTGATAGTCTAGCATTAAAATCTTTCGAGACATTTATTTACTACTTTAATCAAGAGTCTTCTTAAGAAATTCTACTTTTCTAAGATGTAATTAATTATGGAAGCTTTCTTCCATAGGAAACTAAAGAATTTGACATAAAATAAACCCTACTTTACTCTTCCAAGTAAAGTAGGGGACAGATCTCTAGTATATACGAAGACCCCTCAACCTTAGGAGTCCTTATTAGGTGATTAGATCCATTGTAGGGTGATGTTTCCATCTTCTTAGATGGTACGTCATACCTTAATGTCATACTCGATCACATCAATTAATTATAGCTGATAAGTCTCTTCGAGAAAATGGGTAATCTATGATCCTTCATTTCTTATTATTAACTTGATGGTATGTTTGTGAATAAATATTTATCTTGAGTTCATTTGAAAGGTGGAACCTTACCAGATCTCCTTCTCATGTCCTCTTGTGAGAAATCTCAATTGTAGAATATATCATTCTATTCATATAATTTAAACTCCTAATAGATTTTTTAATGAATGAAAAAAAAAGATGAAGTTAGATTAAATTGGAGCTATCACCCCATCAACACCTAGTCACCTAAATACAAGAGCCTATATTTTGTGCTCCTAAATTGTGCTATATATTACACCCTTGTCGTGTGGGCATTAGGTCAGTGCCTAGCCATTGAAGGTTGATGTCTATGTGCTAGGCTCTCTAGTTGGGTAAATCTTACACCAAAATGCTGGCTTCTCTATTTAGTGTGTCTAATACTTGCTTAAGTACCTAGATATGACCCCTAGGGGTCAAGCACCAAATCATCCCTATATCTCATGAATCACTCTAAAATTTGCTTAAATAAGTATTCACATGAATTAACATAATGATTTATATATCTTCCTTCAATTAATGCTCTTTTATTGCCATTATAATTTAAATCATTAGTTCCATAATTTTCTTAAAATCATGCAAAAATTTGTGCCATTTTAATGATCTAATGTAAGGGAAAAGTATAAAATATTTACATTTATAATACTCCCCCACACTTAGATCATTACTTCTTGTTGAGCAAAGGCCAAATGCATAATCGATGATAACACTAAAATTTTAAAAATTAGGATAAAACTTTTGATTAAAACCAATTATCTCATGCTATGAAATATTGTCATGTATATGTTTGAAAAGAGTTAATAATCCACTTTATTCAACTTATAAAAACCTTTTGAATTAATAAATATTAAAATGATCTACTAAATCATATACTAACACATTAATATGTCCTAAGTCGCAGCACATCAAAAAAATTATTGTAAGTTTATGATGTAAATTCTATAAAAGCAAGTTTATTATGAAGTATAAAATCTTTTATTTGGCACACCCTTAGACTTATGTACATGCAATAGGAAAAATTCATGACACAATGTTGATTTTAGGAATTTCTTATTTAGGTAATCACATACATCATTACGGGATTAATATATTATCTCAAGAGATAAATATGTTATCCTATAATAGATTCAATTACTTAATATGGACCCCTAAAGCTAATGGGCCTTCAATATTCTAAAGATTTTCCCCCTAAACTATATAAAGAAGTAGATCAAAACTTATTTTATACTAGGTTCGTAGTTTCATATATGGGCAATCCCTTATAGTTAATGACATTCTAGAAGGAAGAAAATTCCACTTAAAAATACTCTCGATTAAAGAAATTGACTTTTATTTCTATGGATTTCAAAGCTTGTCTTAAAGGATTGTTAATTTAAAAATTCAATAGGGAATGTTTCAAAGGGGATGAATTATTTTCTAAGGATAATAAGGATTAAGTAAGAAATGCTTATTGATACTGGGATGCCCAATAAGCATTTCAACTATCTTATCAATGGGCTTTACTAATTTTGAATTTAAATTATTGAGATTTTGAATTGAGATTTTATTAGAAGCCTATGACTTAGATTATAAAAGCATAAGACTATAAATGCTTAGGGGTTGAAGACTTATTCCAATAGAATGATTTAGACCTTAGGTCTATAAATGCTTCTGGCATAAGTCAGAGGCTAGACCTTGTTTAATTTTTGAGAATTATTATAAAAGTTTTAATTTCATTTAATTAAATAGATTGGTTTTTTTATCCGATATTGGGGTTTGTTCAATTTTCCATTGGGAATTTTTAACTTAAATGATTTAATTACACTTGAATTTTTATTACATTTTGAGGTTTAAAAAATGTAGAATTCATGTTTTAAATAATGAGGAATATAATAAATTCTGCTTTGGGGAGAACTCATTCCATTCAACATCCTAATCCTAATAAAATAACAACATTGTCATCTTAAGATGAAAGCCTATTATATGGGTCAAACTAAGATCTTGAGTATCTCATTAAAATGTTTTGAATTCATTTGAATGGTTTATTTAAGTTAGGTTTAATTTAATTAATGTTCAATCCTTCTTTTAAGGTTAAAGCTTATATTATTCAATTAATTTTAAATATTGTTAGGATTTAGAGATTTTATTCTTCTTTCATTTCATTTGACTCGATTAATGTTTCTTAATTTAATTTGTGACTTTTAATTAAAATTTAAAATAGTCCTTTAGCTTTTGACTAAAAGTTTAATCATTTAACATGATTAAGTTTAGTTTAATATTTATCTTATAAATTTGATTTCAAAAGATTTTCTTCACTTAGATTTTATATTTGTTAATTTTGATATTATTTAAAATAAATATAGTTTCATTGCTCAAGTTTATGTTCAATTTTATATCCCTTTGACTTGATTAAGACTTAAGATAGAAAATGGTTATTTAATTAGCATGTTTTAATTTAATTTATTTGATTTTGATTTTCTCTTATTTATTTCATTTAAATATTTTGAATGCTTATTAACTTTAATAATCTAACTTAATTAATTTAAGTTAATTTTTAATTTAAGATTGCTTTAGAAGTTTTGGCTTCATCATTTAACTATTTCATTACATTTAGATTTCATGATTTAATATGTTCATTGATTTATGTATTAAACCCATTGTTTAGATTGATTTTAGTGAGATATCTTATATTAAGGTTTTAGTATTTAGTTAAATATCTAATTATTAATTATAACCTAAGAAACTTAAGGAATGATCTATTTAAGTATCATACATAATCTAGGCTATTCTTATTCTTGGACCATTTAAGTAAAATGGTTTAATTCTAATCATTCATCTTTACTAATCATTAATGTCTTCCATTTGATGTTAAGTAAGCTTAAGGTGGCTTTACTAATATTAATTAGTTTCCATTTTCCTTTAAATGTTTATTTCAATCCAAATTTATTAATTTAGCGCTTTAGGGTCTAATTAATTTCTTGCTTTTAATTAATTCCCTTAACCCTAAGTAATGGATTAATTAGATTTTTCAACTTCAAAGGACTAGAAATTTTTTTTAAAATCCATTGATGTTGTTTAAGATATTTTAAATTGATTCCATTAATTTTCTTAATTTATATACTTTTTTGATTTATTATTTGATTAAAGTTGACCTAAATTTTGAAAATTCTGTGACTTCTGATTTAAAAGTCATTTGGCCTCGAAATATTTATTGGAAGTGGGGTTCCTTGTTAGTTTCATTTCTCTAAAATTTCATCTTAATTAGATATATATTTTTGGACTAACTAAAGTTTTAATGATTTCAATAAAACCTAAATTAAGCCTAAGTTACGAGGATTTCTTTACGTTTAATTTTTCTTAATTCCCCCTAGAAGATGAATCCATAGAGCATTTATTTAATATTTTAGGTTTTTGGTTGATTTACTATGATTTTTGAAAGATTAGATCAAGTAAATGAACTAATTATTTCACTTAATTTCTTAATTAGGTCATTTTAAAGATTAATAGGTTTCAGTAAGATTTAGAATTTATTTTGGGTTTATTAATCTGTATTATGATGTTTTAAAGTGATTTCATTATTTTCCTCAATTTTTAAAATTTTTTAAATTTATTTCAATAAATTAATGGTGGGAGATTAGAAATTTTGTATCTTTTGATTCAATTATTAATAAATCCACAAACTTTAATCTAAGATGTATTTTAATCTCAATTTTAATTTCCTAAAGTTTGAAATTTAAGTTTTAATTAAGTTTGATTAATTCAATTAAACTTGAATTAACCCAAAATATCAATTAAATTTTGGGGATTTTGACTTCAATAGATTCCTCTCATTGAGATGAATATATAGAGCCCTTATTTGTATTTTTTTTATTCAATATTTTATTTTTATAATTTTTTAAAGTTGCTAGAATTTTTTTTAGATTAGCTAAATTTACATGTAGATGTGTGTTGATAATGAGGATTTAATTTCCAAAAAGGATTTTCTTAATTCAATGCTTATAGGACACCTCACCTAGTGTCCTAGAAAATATTTATGAGTTTTTCTAACCTATTTGATATAGGTAGAATCAATCCAAATTTTCAACTTAGATTTAACTCAAATAAATAAAATTAAAATCAAATTAAAATGAATGAAAGGATCCAAACCCATTCCATTTGAATCAAATTGATCATTTGAACTCATTTGAAATCATACCTAACCCATTTAAGCTAAATGAGTTAAAATGAAATTAAATTTAAAATCAACTCAAATTAAATGGTTTAATAAAATCATAATACAATTGATCATCAATTGCATGATCAATTGCATTATGGTTTAAAGAATAAACTAAACAAATTCAAAGGGTAAAGTTAAATCCAAATACTTTGCATCAAAGCATTTGGTTGGATTCAAATTCCCTAAGCCAATTCAAATGGAATTAAACCTAATCTCAAATCCATTTTGAGATTAATTTGGGCATATTATACTTTAATCCAAACTAAGATAATGCTATATTGCATGGAAATAATAAAAGTAAATTAAAAGAAAAGAGGAATTAGAAAATGGGAAATAAAAAAAAGAAGAGAAAATGCTAATTTTCTTCTCCCACCTCATCCACTGCAAGATAAAAGCCACCTCTTAAGAGGATGGCTGCCTTCAATGGGAGAGAAGGCAATTAAGACAAAGGAAAACCTCCAAGAGATTGCGTTAACCTTAGCCAACCAAGGGAAGAAGAAAAAGATAAGAAGAGGAAGAGGAGAAAAAGCTCTTGACCAAGTGCAAAAATCAATCAAGGAAGCTCTCTACTTGTGCTATGAACATTCCAATGTATTCACAAGGCCAAGTGGAGTTGATCTCACACCTTGACCAGCCTTGCCGCTACCGGTGGCTGGAGTTCAGCCTTCAAAATTATTCCTTATAGAGCTTTCAGCCAAGCATGAAAAATGGGGTAAGAGAGACTATTACCTTCCCATTTTCATTCCAAAAGCATCGCCAAGGCAAGTGATGAAGTTTCCAACCCTATTCAGCCCCCTCGTCGCCGACACACCGGCAAATAGACAAAGGCCAAACAACCTCTAATGGTGATATCCCAATGAGTGGATTTCATCCCAAATTGAAGGTACCAACATGTTCACAAGCTCAAAGGGAGCTCGAAGGAAACTTCACTGGCCCTCCTTGCCACCGGCAAGCCAGAAAATGACCAACGCCACCTTAAATCGAGTCTACGTTGGTAAAGGGAGCAATTCACAGGGAGCCAAGCCACCAAACTTCATGCACATGTTCGTTTAGTCAAGGACAAGCTAACGAGATCGGTCTCACCACCGGCGATCGCCGGAATCCAGGTATGCATTTTCTCCCTCCCTTTAAGCCGTCAGTTTTGGAGCTTTCCTAATGAAATTGATTCCCCAATTTGATCCATCCATATAGATGGGTTCTAAATTAGTCCCTGATCATTTTGGGATTGAAATCAAGGCTTGATTCATCGGCAATCATCGACGATTGGCAAGAAATCATGGACTGTGTCTATTTCTTGTCGGTGAGCTTCAGGATTTAATCCTGACTGTCCGATCCTTCTATTAGGATCGGACGACCCAGATTTAGGCAGACAAGATTTATTCCACCCTTTAGGAACCACGGGATCAATCAAGACCATTCGATATTTGATCAAATAGTCCATAAGCGATCCCGCATTTTGAACTATGCTGACGCGGCGCTAGGTGGCGGCACGCAGACCAATCCACACACACCATGCAGTGGGACGCACCACGCAGGCGCGTGTCACGTGGCATGTAGGATCCCCCACTTAAAAACCATTAAATAAAAGTTTAATTAATTTAAAAAAATGCAAGAAAACTTCAAAAAATTATATAAAATTAAAGAAAAATCAAAAAATTACAAATAAAAGCTCTATGGATTCATCTTGATGAGAGGAATCCATATAAATTAAAATCCCTAATTTTTATTGGGTAATGTTCTCTTAATTTAGGTTTAATTAAAAAATATTAAACCTTAATTACTCTCAAATTAATAATCCAATTAATTTGAAACTTTGGGAAAATGAAATTAAGCAAAAAACATATCTTAGGTATATTATTGTGGATTTAATTCTCTGAATTCAAGAGAAATTGTAATTTCATGTGCATAACCTTTAAATTTGATTAAATTAATTATCCTTTAATGAAATAATTAGAAAACTTTAATCTAATAATCTTAATTCTACAATGAACATTAATGAACATCAGAATACCAATTAAACCTAATCAAACCTATATGAACCTAATAAATCATTAATTAACTTAATTAGATAATTAAATGAATTAAATAATTTAATTAAATAACCTAAATTTAATTAAATCATAATAAATCAACTAGTTAACCAAAAATTATGATTAATCCCTCATTAGAAAGGTATTTCAGTGAACAATAAGTGAAAAATAAAATCCCTTAATGAATCGTAATTAATCAATCTTAATTTTAGTTTTAATGAAATAATTGAAACCTTAATTACACAATAATTGAGTCTCTAATCAAGCTAAAACTTTAGGGATACAAAATGGGCATGTACCCCTACTTTCGAGAAAGATTTCAAGTCCAAATTTTCTTTAGATTAGGATTTTTCAAATTTCTAAATCCCTAGGCCAATATTAATCAAATATTGGATTAAGGAAATTAATTAATCTATTAAATAAAGTGGTAATTCAAACTAGTCTCCATCAAACATTAGAAAACTATTCAAAAACTTTTCTGAATATCTTAAGTCAATTAAAAATGATCAAATTCAATCTTAAGTTAATGAAATAAAACCTTAGGTTAAAAAAAACTATTAATTAACTTAAACCTTAACCTTTGAATCAATAAAATTTAATGAAACTACTCATGTCTAGTAAATTTAAATAATGAATCTAAAACCTAGGATTAATTAAATTAGATCAAGTAATTGACCTAAGTACTTTAGGTTAAGACTAATCCATGAACAAACTTAAGGTTCTAATTGATATTAATAAACTTAAACCTTAAACTTACAAATCCATAATTTTAAATAACTTAAGTTAAATTGAATAAAATCAAACTCTTTAAATTAACATAAGCCAAATCAAATGAAATCCATATAACTTAATTTAAAATTAAATAAATCAAATAAATTAAATCAAACAAAGTAATTCAAGCAAATGAAATAACATAAATCAAGTCCAAACATAAATAAAATCAAAAGGATTAATTAAAATACTTAAGGATTTTAGTTAGGATTTTGGAAACTTCATTAGGACTTAGGATGTGGAATAAAGTGAGTTTCACCTAAAAATTAAATTCATTCTATTTGTTATTCTTGAAAACTTAAATATTACTTTAACCAAATAAAATGAACATAAAAAGGAAAATTAAATCACTAAATCATTTGAATTAAAACCAACCAAAGGTAAAAATTAAATAAAATGAAACTTCAAATTTAAACTTAAACTTAAAAGCTTAGCAAAGACTTAACACATAAGTCCAACCTCTACTCACACTATATTACTTAGGCCACAAACCCTAGATCTAGGTTAGATCTTTTTATGATTTTTCTTTTAATCTCCTCTGATATGTTATGTTGTGATTCACATGTATGTGTGGTGTATTACTTTAGACTGAATGCCTAGGCTTGTTTGTTTATTTGAATGGATGTTAGGGTGTTTTTTCTAGATTTGACACTATTTTTTACAGGAGACTGTGTTAAAGGTCTCACTGTAATGAATAAATCATGAAATTACTATTTGCTTGCAGGTGCTAAAAATCCCTTAACATAGCCCATAGGATAGGTGGGCTTGGTAAGAAACTAATGCTAAGCCCATATGTTTGTGAAATATAAACTACTTTGTATGCTGTGTGTATTTCCTAACATCTATTTTGCAAGGCTTAGAATTTCTTTTTTGAATTTTAAATGTAAAATTGAGCTTAAAATTAGGTTAGAATCTATGGGGTCTAGGATTAGCAAAAGTTAACCCAACCAGGAGATGGTGTGGTGGTCCCCTGTGGATCTCAATGGATGTCCCTAAAGAACGAGACTTTTCTGGAAAGAAGACCCATAGTTCTAAACTTATAGTTCTAGGTCAGGTTGTATAAGGGCAGAACTCGACTGACCATTTTTCTTTCTTACGGGGTGTACAGCGATACCCAGCTGCATTAGCCTTTTTCTTATATAATTTAATTCGGTTTGACTTATTTTGGGTGTGCAATAGAAACTACATGCTTTTCATAGGTTTCTTTCTGTGCTATGTTTGAGCTGTGATGAATGCTTGGATGTAGGCTCATAGGATAAACTAAATTTTCTACCCAACTAAATCAATTGAAACATAAAAATAAATACAACTCATAATCTTCATATAAAATCTTAGGCCATTAAAGCAAGATAAAATATGTAGCAACCGCTTACCTGGATGTTTTAATATCATGCATAAATCATATTATTTCACTCTTAATTAATGAAAGACTTCCATCTTTTCTAGAGAACCTGGGCTTGACCTTTGAGAGCCTATGATGGAAGTACACCTGCATCTATTCTGATTTGGCCCATAATCATTTTCTAATTGCATGCATTAGGCATAAATTGTATTCCTATGACCTAAATGAATCTTGAGTCAAAAATTATAAAAATCTAAAAAATATGCATTAGTTAGGTGCATCTTCATACCCTACATGATCTTAAGGATTAGGGAGTAAGTTTAGGTTCATAGATTTCTTTCCTAAAATTGTAACAACTCAACCATCTTGCATTCATATGACTTAGTCTCATTGTTTAAAAATGCACTTAGGTGGTGTTAGCTGGTAGCCTTCTCCAGGCAGGTTATAAGTCTAAAAGAGTCAGGGATATGTTAGTTCCCTCAAGTGAGGAGAATGGCCAATGATTCCCAAGGATAGAATTAGGTCAAGCATCTGACATGTGTTAGAAGCACCTATAGACTAGGTTCTGAAGAATCTTTTTAGGAATAAGTCTTCAACCCTAGGCATTTCTACAGTCTTGTACTGCTAGCATCTAAGCACTAGATTTCTAAGAAAATGGCAACTTGAAATCTAAAATTAAAATCCCTAATTTGAAGCCTAATCATAGGATAGTTGAAATTTCTACCAGGTATCCCAATATCAATAGGAATTTCCTACTTTTTCCCATTTGACTCTTGAAAATAACTCTCTCCAATTTGGACCTCTCCCAATTAAATTTGCAAAAATTAATCCTTTGAAAGTTACCTTAGTAGTTTTTAGGAATAATAATTTATTTCTTTAATCGAGAGTATTCTTAGGAAGAGACCCTTCCTAAGACATATTTAACTATATATGCTTACCTTTATAGGGAACCATGATCCCAGGATAAAATAGACCCTGTTCTACTTTTTCATGTAGTTTAGGGGAAAATACTCTAGTATATGAAAGACCCATTAGCCTTAGGAGTCTTTTATTGAAATGATCAAATCCATTACAGGAGAGCATGTTTATATGTTATTCCTGAATGTCATATTTGATCATCTAAATGAAACATTCCTAAACTCTATGTGGTGTCATTTCTTTTCTCTATTCCAGAGAAAACACCAACAGTGAGATCCATGTGAATCCGACATTTAAACGACAGTGGGGACACAGTGTTGTTTAGATCATCCTGTGATTTCTTTAACGGATTTACTCAATTGGTCCTACTAAATCATAGTCGTCTGTTCCAAATAAAAGGAATAGATGGCTGTGATTTTATCTTTTTTATTCACAGTGGCAGCTAAGCGCTAATGAATTTTTATGGCTAATCACTAGCAATCCATGTAATGAAATCATGAGATTTCAATTTCAAAATAATCAAGCCATGAGTTTGAAGAGATCTATATGGTTTAATTGATCTTAAAATTGATTTTATTTTACAAACAACCAGTGTAAAATTAAATAGAGATTAGTTTTAGCCATACCTCACTAGCATTAGGTCTTAGTGGTGGTTTGGGATTCAAAAACATTCAAGAGAGTTGGATGAAACTTTTGAAAGAAGAATTATTTTTTGACTCCCTCTGGATTGACATGGAGATGAATGTTCATCATTGCTTGCTGGAGTTTGGTGTTGGAAATGTTTGGAGGAGCTTGGGAGAAGGTTGAAGGTGTGCTCATGTTTGATTTCACTTAAGGAAGGTGTTAGAATCAATGGAAGCCCCAAATTTTATCCATCGAGTTTTTGAGCTTGGTCAAGAGCTTCCCTATTAGAATTCAATAGAGGTCAATGGCCGTAAGAATTTACACTCTAATGATGGTGTTAAAAGTGGGAAGAAGGTAAAAGCATGTGTTTGAATCCTTAGAGCAGATAGAACATCACTCATGGATGGGATTTTGGAAGGATTGTGGGGGATTTGCTCGATTTGGCTTCTTCTCCTCTATGGCATATTCCTTTACCTCTTTGGACAAATAGGGACCTTCTTAGACCATTAGTTTTGGTTGGTGGGTTCATCTTGGGATGTGAATAAATGATTCCAAGTGTGATTAGTTTGAGTTTGAACTTAAATGCCCAAGTTTGATCCATTTGGATTTGACTTGATTTAGATTGGGTTATGTGTGATCCATTAGCATTAAATGCTCATTATTTCCCTCTTTTGGATTAGTGATTGGCTATAAAGTTAGGCCTTAGGTGCACCATGGATTAAAATTGGGTTTAAGTGTTTGAGTTTAGTCCATTTAGCTATATGTTGTTTTTTGGATTGATTTTGTTCAGTTCATTTAATCAATGGATCTAAATTTAGATTCAATTATTTTTTTAGCCATTTAAGATATTTCCAATTAATTTTTTTATTATATTTAGAATTAAAATTTATTTTAAACCCAAATGAACCCATCTTAAATTAAGTTATGTTTAATTAAGTCGAGTGGCTAATTTGATATAATTAAAATGTCATTAGATCAATTGGTTTTATTTCATTTAAGGTTAATTTTGAGTTTCAACCCACTTTGATCCAAATTGGGCTTAATGGGTCAACATGGGTTAAATAACCAAATTGGTCAAATCAATCCCAATAATTGGTTGAGTTATGTTCATTTATGACTTTGAAATGATTTTAGATGTTTGATTTTAGTTAATTTCAATTTTATTTTGAATTAGGTTTCAATAAGGTTCATTTGAGTTCATTTGGATCAAGTGAGCTAGTTAGCCCATTTGAGACCTTATTGGATATGGATCTATTTAGATTTATGTTTAAACATGTTTATTTGATAATTTTAAGCCTTTAGAATGATTTAATTTGGTCAAATTTTTGGTGAATTGTTTTTTGACTTAGTGGGGCCCATATAAGTCAACTCTAAGTCAAATGACATGATTGACCATCTTGAACCTCATTTAGATTTATTTTTAGGTTCATTTATGTTCATGCATTGACTTTATGCTTTTTATTTGATTTGATTTTATTTGAATTTATTTTAAGTTTAGGTAATTTGGAGCTTAGATAGGTTAATTAGGTTGACTTCCCCAACTACCTTAGTTTAAGCTCAATTAGCTTTTAGACTACAATTAAAATGAGTTTGACCTAATAATTTACTTATATTTGAGTTTGGTTTGGGTTCATCTAATCCTATTGGGCTAGGTCAAATATTAGAAGGATTCACTAGGTTACTAAGCAAAGTATCCTGAGTGCCTAATCATGAGGCTCCTAATCTAAGATTATGTGTCTTAATTACTAAAGAGGATGATAGCCTCATCCAAAATTAAGGTCAACACATGCCTCATAAAATTTATCATTTTAGTGAATGTCCAAAAATACGGGCAAGCTAGAACACCCTTCATAGCAAGCCGTCATCGAAACAAGTTCCAGTCTATAGATGCAAACTATTCAATAAAAAGGATTCATCACACATAGGGCTTGTCAAAGAAGATAGCTCAAAGAATACAACATGGAAACTAATAATATGAGTTGACTCGCTCGAGGCTAGCAAGTGATCAAGGAAGATCGGACAACACAAATGACTAAAGTTTGGTACCTACCATGACATCGAATTGTCACATTAGAAACGATAAGAAGTCACCCTGCTAATAAATTATGGAGCTTACCACTAATTAAAGAACACTTGACTTGTGTTAAAGCATATCCTTAACTATACTCGACTTACCTTAGATGTACTTACTATATGTAACTACCTCCCCCTCCACAATATAAAAAGGGTCCTTTCAAAGAGGGGGAGGGGGCTGGGCACTTTTCTTTCTCTCCCCTTCTTTGGGGAGGGTGCTATAACTTTCACAACTGATATTAAATCATGGTGGAATAATAAAATTGGAGACATTTTTTTGTATTTCTTTCATTTCTTGCTGGTCTATTTTTAACTCTATTTCTCAAGTATCTTTGAGAGTTCTACTTCACTCAATGGATAGATTCAGATTCAACATCCTTTTAGAAGTGGTGAGCATGGATGACACTGAGAACTTGGTGTCAGATATAAAGTGAGGCAGGAGCCTTAACATGGAATCATTCAACAGGCATGGAGTAGAATGCCCAATAATTCAACATGTAACAAATCTTGAGAGACATGGAAGATAGAATCACTTGTTCAGTGCAGATAATAATGAAGAAAAATTTCCACAAAGAACCAAAGGCCAAAGAGAATGAAGGATCCTCAAGATCGATGACTCACCAGGCTGACCAAGAAAGAAGAGAACTATTAAAAATTCTTAACCTGGATGATGAGTCATACTATGCCAGTGAAGAAGACATGTTGAGAAAATAGGCAAATCTAACCAATAATTTCTCCACTAAGATCACGAGGCTCCCCACCCCCCCCCCCCCCCTTACAAGTTCAAAATCCATACTTGGAATCACACAAAGGTTGAATAGACCTGGCTGTTCATATAACATATTTTGAGCCAACAACATCACTATTAGATTTGGATGATGAAATGAAGTGCCACCTTTTCTTTACCAGCTTTAATGAGTCAGCCTTTAAATGGTTCTCATGTCTCCAAATAAGGGTCATAATCTTATTCATCGATTTTAAAAGAACATTTGTTACACAATTTGTTAGCACTAAGAAACCTTTGAAGAGTTCCCATCTCTTCTATAAATGAGACAAAAACCTAATGAATTCTTAAGGAAGTTCATCACTTGCTTTCAATGAGAAATGCTAGAAATTAAGGACTTGGTGGCCCAAGTAAAACTCGCTCAAGGCTTGAAAGAGGAACCCCTTCAGATATGGCTTTAAAGTTCAACGACCCAAAATACTTATCAAATAACTTATGCTGGCGAATAACCACATAAACATTGAGGTATATAGTGGGGTCATCCACTTAATGTCTCAGACTCATGCAAAGGATTTGGTGAAGAGGTCATCTTTTGAGTAATTGAATGGAGATAGGTTTTGAGCTCAAAAACTAGATAAGAGAAGGTGGCTGAAAGCACCTACATAGAGGTGAGATTTTAAAAACCCTATGACTCACTATAAAAGAGCTGAATAGTCACAACCCACCTTAATAGTTTCTTTAATGGTGTAAATGGTCAAGTTAATATAAGCCATCCAAAATAAAAAAATAATTCAAATGTCCATTGCCTATAAAGGCTAGTGGGGTTCACAATCTCTCCAGGTACTTAAATGGGCATGATGCTAAGGAATGACATCACTTGAGGAGCTTAGGTGATGAGTTAATAAAGGCTTGAAAACTCAAAGAATTTACTAAGTGAAATGATAAATAAGTCATTAAAACAAGTAATGAGCCTGCCCCCAACACATTTTTGGAGGTTATGGAGAATCCTTAAGGAAAGCGAGCCTCAAATGAATTTGATTTGTGGACACTAACTCAATGACCATGGTGCGTAAGCCAAACATCTCCATAGTTTCTATTAGTTTTTCTAAGTAAGATAGACATATCACTGGTAATTCTTTCAATGATGCTATCATCAACATAAAAGTAATCACTAATTATCAAATTAAGAGTAAAATAATCAACATGGGGATCTCATTCAATATCATTTTCAAGTTTGTCTTTGATAAACTAGAGTTGGCAAGTTCTAAACTCATCCCTACTAGAGGATCATTGTGTGGCTTCTTAGAAAAAGAAGAGAGAAGGAAGGGTGATTACTCTTCCTATGACTTGGGGTGGGTGGGGCAAAGATAAGAAGCAATTCACATCAATGCCTGACTTTATTATGCCACTTATAACATCATCTTTAGTCGACCACTACTCAACATGTTCAAGGAAGTGGTTTTGACATACCATGTAGCCATCAAATTCCCCACAGGAGGCGAGAAAGTCACTATCAGAAGAAATTTGAATCAATCTAGAATTTGCTACTTAAGAGCTATAGGAAGATTGGATAGAGAAGATGAAGTTATACAATTATATGCCCCATGAATCAGTGTCAAAATTCTTGAAGAAATAGAAAATATTTCTACTACACAAGACCATGGATAAGTCTTTAGAGCTCATTTGACTCTTTGCTCTGAGCATAAGAAAGAACAAATCTAAATTCTTGTAGATGATTTTGATGTATTTACCTATACCATAATAGAAATGATGGGTATTAATATCAACATCACTTGTCATCACCTCAAGGTTGACAAAGATGCCTAGCCAATAAAGCAAAAAATTAGAAAAACCACAACATTACTCATTGAGCCCATTAAAGAAGTCCTCAAGCTACTTGAAGCTAACTTTATTAGAGAAGTCTAGTACCCAAAATGGGTTGTCCAATATGGTCATGGTGTAGATGTCAAGAGGAAAGTGGAGAATGTGCATCAACTTCACTAATTTGAATTTGACATATTGAAAAGATGGATAACCTCATCCTTGGATAGATACACTTGTCAACTAGGTAGCTGGCTACTTGATAATAAGTTTCTTAGATGCATTTTTGGGGTACTATCAAACATAAATGCATCCCACTGACTCAAAAAAGATGTCCTTTATTATTAAGAAAAGACTCTAGTGTTGCAGAGTAATGCCTTTTGGGCTTAAGAACATAGAGCCAACATACAAGAGGATGGTGGATCGAGTATTCAAGAAGCAAAAAGAAAAAAAAGAGAAATAGGGAGGTTTATGTTGATAACTTATTATTTAAAGTAAGTCATTCACACAATATATCCAAGACCTAAGAGAAATATTCACCACTTTAAAGCAGTACAACATGCACCTTAACCCATTGAAGTGCACTTTTGGTGTTGGGTCAGGCAAATTTTTGAGATTTCTAATCACTCATGAAGGCATAAAAGTAAATCCTAAAAAAGTAAAGGCAATAATTAGATACCTTCATTTAAAGTAAAGAAAGAGGTTTAACGGCTCACAGGGTGAGTCATCGATTAAATAGGTTCATTTATACCTGGGAGAATGCTACTCTCCATTCTTCAAAGTTCTAAAGGGAGCTAAGAGATTTTAGTGTAGCCCATAATATGAGAAAGCTTTCTATAATTTATAAAATCAACTTGCATCACCACCTCTACTACAAGCCCTAAAAAAAGATAAACCTTGTTATTATACTTAGTGGTTGGAGAAGACTTGGTCAGTCCTATTCTTATTAGGGAGGAAAATAGAAATCAGTGGCCTAACTACTAGGTAAGTAAATATCTACAAGGTGTCAAGTTAAATCCCATCATGGAAAAACATACACTCACACTCATTGTCTCAACCAAACAACTTAGAACATACTTCCAAGCACATGAAATACAAATCATCATGGATAATCCGCTCAAATCTATACTCACCAAACTAGATCATTCTAGGTGGTTGTTGAAATGGTTTATTGAATTGCGGTGTTTTAATTTGGAGTCGTAAAGACACCATGCAAATATTAAGGGATATTTTTTGAAATGATCAATATGACATATAAGGTATAATGTACTATCTTGAAAGATAAAAATATTATCTATAAATGGACTCAATCACCTAATAAGGACTCATAAGGCAGATAGATTTACATATATACTAGAGATCTTTCTCCCACTTTACATGGATAAGAAAAAGAGGGTTATTTTATACCGGGTTCGTTAGTTCCCTATGAAAGTAAACATCCATAGTTAATTACATCCTCGAAAATGAGAATTTTCTAAGAACACTCTCGATTAAAGTAGTTAACTAATATCTACGAATATTTCAAAGGTAGATAATCAAAGAATTAATCATTTTGGAAAGCAACCAGGAAGAGCTTAAATATGAAGAGTTCTTAGCAGATCCTAAAGGAGAAAAAGTAAGAAACACACATGATACTAGGAAGCTTAGTGAGTGCTTCAATCTTTCCTATGGTAAGGCTTTACATTTTTGGAAGAGAGAAAATTATTTATTTGAGTTAAAATTTTATTAGAATGCTAGGACTAAGATTCTGACAATATAAGATTATAAAAATTCCTAATAGGTGAAGACTTATGTCCATAGTAAAATAGAAATAAGAAGCTTCATAACCTTTATCTATGGTGGTCTAGCACTAGCTAAGAGCTCGACCTAATTATACTCAGGGGAATAGGATATAATAGTTCACTTCCACTAGGGTGGAGAGCAGATCGATCCCGACTCTTCTAGAATTAAAATTGTATGGAGTGGCTACTAGCTAATACCTACTATGATTTTAAAGTCATAGTCATATGTAAATGCAAGGTAGGTTAGCTGTTATTGATTATGAAATAATCTAAAGTCTTAAACTCACTCTGTAAGAGACTAAATCATGATTAGAGTGCAAGTTATGACTTATACTAATGTAATAAAGTTTACATATTTTTATTTGATTTTGACTTATCATTTTTGACTCAAGCTTGGGAGAGTTCATGACTAAATACATAATGAAAGTATATTATGGGCTAAATCAGATAGAAGGGGTGTTCTCTAACACAAGAGACTGCCCTCATAGGTCAAGCCTGTCCCTTATTGTGCAAGAGTGGAGATCCCCTATTTGCAAGAATAAAATAACATGCAACTATACAGTTAAATGGTTGTTAAATCTTTTATTTTCTTGATTAACATCCTAAGCTTTATGGTGAGGTCATTATTTGATTAACTTTTAATTGAAGTTATTAAATTTGGATAGAAAAATTAATTTTTCTAAAGAGCCCATTGCATCCAGGCCACACATCAAATAATCAAACTTAAAGAAACCTATAAAAAGTATGTCATTTCTATTGCACAATCCAAGTAGACACAAAAATCAAACATTCATTTCATAAAAGAATAAAAGGTCGGTGCGGTCGGGTACCACCATACACCCCAAAAATAAAAAAAAATTGGGTAATCGAGCTCTACCCTTATTCATCTCAGATTATAATTAAAATTACAATAAAAAGAAAAAAAAAGATATGGGGGGGGGGGTCTTCAATTCTTCTTCATCTTCACTTTTTGGATTTGAATACTCTAGGCTTTATAGGGCATCCTCGGTCTATGCCTTCTATCCACTGCTCATCCTAAATCCCATAGCACTAATCCTATTCCTATTGCAAAAATTATATTTTGTAAATAAAAAAAATCTAAATACACTTGTAAAATAGAAGTTATTGTAACATACATGCAAACCAAGTAGTTTATATTTCATACATTCAGACTTAGCACCTTGCCCTTAGGTAACCAAGCCTACCTATCCTAATGGATCATTCTTAGGAATTTAACATCTATAAGCAAGAAGCATTTATATTTTTATTATTACAATGGTCTGTTAAGCACAATCTTTTGCATAAAACTTCATTAATCTAATATTTACCTAACATTCAGACTACACACAAACAATCATAACATCTATTCTAAAAAAATGTACCTCACAAGACATAATATCACACCACTATAATCATCGGCTTAACTTAGTGCTAAGATCGGAGGCTTAGTATTCTAATGTGTGTGCTAAAGCCAAGTGTGGTATGTCTTAATTGGGCTTTAGAGTTAGGATTTTCTAATGATTGAATGTTTAAATCCCTTATTAAGGGTGGTTATTCTTTAGGTTATTTAAAGTTTAGATAATATTTTAAATTATATGCTTTCTATTGTTTGTTCTTTAATTATAATTTAACATTATAAAGAGGAGAAAGAGAGTTAACTCTCTTTAATCCTTACCTTATGTTGATCCTAAAGAATGAATCTTTATGACTTTTAAGCCTTTGAATGGAACCTTTATGAATTTTAGTTAGCCCTATATTTGGATTTGACTTAATGAATATTACTTAAATATGAAAGGCATCTTAAGATCAATGAAACCAAATCATAATCAAATGAATAATGTTTTGTTATCTTAGCTTCATTATTAGTATACATCATATTTTATTTTTGCTCTATTTTTGATTTTATACATGTACATACATACATACATACACACACACACACACACACACACACACACACACACACACACACACACACACACACACACACACACACACACACACACACATATATATATATATATATATATATATATATATATATATATATATATATATTGAACACACTTGAAGCATGAATATGCAAAAATTCTATAATAAAAGGAGTTTCATTTCATATTTATACACCTGTATAAATGTATAATAAGCTATACAAGTATGTGCCTTTATTAACCAGGGAAGTGAGGTTATTTGGGATCTCCTTGGGCCTACTTAAAGCCTCATGTTTCAGAGATGTCTAGACTATATACTTATTAGCCCAAATACATGCATACACATTTAAATATAAAGATGAAATCATGAAAAGTCATAAGTTGTTATCCTTTTAAGCATGAAAGATAAATAAACATTACTTTATTTTATCATTTATAATTTAAATTTATAAAAATAAGGCTTAGATTTTAATTATTTAATTAATAACTAACATATGATTATTGATTAGAGAGAGAAAATAAATTGAGATTTATTAGTGATAATAGTCACTCCATATATTTATATCTTACTACATTAAGCAATTGAAGGCAACATATTCTTTTTAAATTTAAAACATGAGTGTATGGAACATATGGCATGCAAATTTATGATAATTGAAGTAAAATAATTATCATTATCAAATGACATATTCTGCTCCATTAAAACCTAAGACAGTCATGTAAAATAAACATACCTTAAGCCTAATCAAAGTCTTTTTAGGATTTTAATTTTTATGATTTTGAGTTATTTAATCCTAAAGAGAAGAAGTGAAAATTAGTGTTAAACCCATCTCCATGTTTGTTTGTTAATAAATTTAACAAGAATTTAAGCATCTTTTATGAATTAATTAAGTTTAGCCCATTAATAATCCACTTAATTACCCTTCCAAAAGAAATCACTTAATATAATCAATTATGAAGCAAGAGCCCATAAATCATGATGATATGCTTAAAAAAATAAAATTTTCAATGTCCAAAAAATTTTAAAATAATTAGGCCCATGTTTCATAATTAATTTAGTTAAGAGAATTAAGTTAATTACTTTCATAATTCTTTACACCCATGGAGAATCATGATTTTATTGTAGATCCATATATTAACTAAGCACATAAGGAGGATTCAAATAGGCATCTTGATGAATTAAATTGATTATGATGACTTCACTTTTATGAATTTTATTCAGTTGATTAATTAATTAATTATGGTCACTAAGGAGAATTTAGGAAAATAATTAGAATGAGGGGTCCTAATTATTACTCATGATAATTGTTATTTTCTTAGTGATTAATTAACCTTCTCTAATCAATTTCATAATTTTCTTGATTTTAATAATTATTAAATACACATAAGAGGTAATTAGGGCTAAAAATTTGATTCTCCTAATCCACTTGAGAAATTAACCCAAGAAAATTATGGGAGGTAGAGGTCATCTCATATATTCAACATGCCAAATCTAAAGTTAATTAACCAAGCGATTAGGGCTTAATTAAGGTAATTAATTAAAAATTTATTTAATTAATAATCAGTGGATAATAATTATGGATTTTATTTTTCTTGGATTCTCCTCTATCAAAGTTTTCAAAATGGGTTTATTTGTATTTTTCTAATTTTTTTTATAATTAGTTATGAATTTTTAAAGTTTTGGCTAATTAAAACATATTTTAAACCATAATTAATTAATTTACATAGTCGGTGCTATACGAACATTGACGCGATAGTTCTTTCTATGTGGCATTATGAGATTAGTTTTTTAAATCATCTAATGTGGCTGCTTACTCAGTGGCGGTGGATGTTCTTTCATCTCAGTCGTCTAATCATGGATCATATGGGGAAGTTTAATCCAATGATTTTAATAGAAAAAATTTAGAAAATCTAGTGTGATTAATCATGGCCGTCTATCTTAATCAGGTAGAACAAACGATCGATGATCCACCATCTTCTCGGAGTAGAAGACAGACACTGTCTACCTTTTGCTGCTTGATCTGAGCTCACCAAAGCTCGTTCAATGGTGGATTCAACTCCAAAATGATTAAGGGGTTATTCTAAATGGATCCTATGATGAGATTTGCATGAAATGACATTTTCTTTCACAAAATACCAATATCCTACGATTTTCTACGATTGCCAGAAATTACCTTGCCTGAGCATAAGACTAGTGGTCCATCAACTGAAGTAGCTTCTTCTAGAAGAGATGAAGCCTTATTAAGAAGTCGTAAGCTGCCTCCTCATCGGTTGCTCTCTGGACCAAGCATCATCGTGAAGCTCATCGAAGTTAGTCTTGGAGTGGCTTTCGATGCTTGAATCAATTTAGGATTGACTCATTTTGACTCATTGAAGTGAGGTGAAGGTGTAGGAATAATTGATTTGTCTTTGCTGGAGGTTTGGTGAGTTTGGATAGAATAGGCTCTTGGGTTTGGACCAGGTTTAGTCTCACTGATGATCGGAGGCATGATAGGCTTTGGGGATGCTTGGGGACTGCTCAAAATACTCTAAGGATGGTCTGATATCTAATTTAATTTATAAAATTTGGTACAATTAGGTTGACTCAATTTAAACTAGATTTCAATTTAGCTCATATAGGTTAATTTAGGCCAAATGGGTCAAGTTGATCAATTTGATCAAATTGGTCAAATTGGCTTGGATGAGGGGTTAATTTATGTTTAATTGATCATTTGGGATTTATTTGAAGTGTTGGTTTGAACTGATTTGAATTAGTATGAGATTTGGTTCAATTTGACCCTTTAGGTCAATTTCGATCAAATGGGTCAATTATGAACATTTGACCAAGTTGGCTTCAATTGGTGGCTGGATTATGTTCAATACCCAATTAGTGATTGATTGAATGCATTGGTTGCAATAAATTTATATTAGAGTAGGATTTGACCCAATTTGGTCCTTTTGTTTAATTTGGGTCTAATAGGTCAAGATGGTCAAATTGCCTTGGCTAGGTCCAATTGGATGGAATTGGATGATCAATGATGATCAACAATCATTTTAGCATAGATTGACTAAATTGATTTAGTGTAATTGGGGTTTGATTGAAGTTTGATCCAATTTGGGTTAAGTAGCCCAATTGGAATGATTGGGTTCAATTGGGGTCATATGAAGGTTGGAATGTGTTCGAGGATGAACTTAGAGTTGATTGAAGGTTTTGATTGCAATTGATTTGAGTTAGATTTTTTCCATTTGAACCCTTTAGGTCAAGTGGGACGATTTGGGTTAATTAGGTTAATAGGCTTGATTGCATGAATTGGAAAGGATTATGATATTCAATTAGGCATTTAGAGCAATTATGAGGCTTGGATCAGCTTTGATTGGCTTGAATCAAGTTGAATAGAATTTTAGCCCAATCGAGTTCAAATGGGTCAACTTGGTTAAGGCTTTAGTTAACTTGGTTTGATTCAATTAAATTAAAGTTAAGGCTTAATCATATTTAATTGGAGTTCAAATGAATTTGGATGGGTTAGATTCCAATAATGTTGATTTGATCTTGAGTTTAACCATCTTGAGTACAAATAAGTTAAGTTGAATCAACTTAGTCAAACTGAACTAAGATGAATCAAATTGAGCCTAGTTCAAGTTGGTATTTGGTTTGGACCTTGGATTATAATCATTTGGTTTGAATTTGGTTAATTGGCTTGATATGAAATTTGGTTGGGCCTTAGTGTAGGTGAGGTTTTACTTATCTTAAGATAAGCTCTAACCTTAGGGTTATACCCTATAGATCTCTAGGCTTGGGTTTGGTGTTCCCTTAATCATTAGAACTAACCTAACATTGAGGAAGTATTAGTGTCTAGAAGAATCCTAAGTCTAGGATATGGGTAGTCAACCTCATTCCAAAAGTGAGGTCAACATGAATTGAACAAGTTTAATATCTCTTACACACCCTAGCTGGCAATCAAGGCCCAAGTACTGGTTGATTTCCTTACCACTTTCTATAATTTTCATAAAAACTCGATTAACCTAGAACCTTTATGGTGATTATACATGAATGGATCATTAGGCAGGCAAAGCATGGGTGAAAAAGCCTAGATATGATCACTAGAATGTAGTCAGTTTAGTTTGATTTCAAATCAATGAATAACCAATTTGAATATGAGGCCCAACTTGCTTAACTGAGATTTTCTTGTGGACTTGAAGCTTTGCATATTATTGTAAGGAATGTTAACGGGGACTAGAAGGTCATAGACAAGTCACTTTAAAAGTACTTGCTCAAGGTAAAAATAGAAATTAGGTAGTTAGAATTCTTCAAAATCAAGAAGATATCTAGAGAGGAGAAGCAACTCATTGACCTACTATCTAGGGTGAGTAGACTGGAGAAGCTCTCAATCATATGACTCCTCCAACCAAGCATAGAAAAAGATGAGCTGCTATAAGTTAAATATAAATATTTGTCGAGTTGGATTGATTCAATTAAAGGTACTTAAAAACTTGGGAGGTCAGAGATGCTACTAAAGACTCGAGGAGATTTACGATAAGAGTCACCCAGTACTTGCTAATTAGAGGCAAATTATTTTGAAGATTAATGACTTCACTTAACCTTAGGTGTGTGTGACTGATCGAGCAAAGAAGGATTCTTGAGAAAATATACTCAAGAAAATTTGGTAATTATTTAAAAAGAAGAGCACTTGCCCACTCAGTCATAAGGTAGGGACACATCTTGCACATGCTTCAAAAGGATGCTAAGGCATTCACTAAAAGATGAGTGCAGTGTTAAAAATTTGCTCCACTTTAGCAACAACTGTTACAACTTCTATAACCTATTTCAAGCCTCGAGCCCTTTATAATATGGGGAATGTCTAGTAGGTAGAGAAAGTTCATTCTTATCATGATTAACTACTTCACCAAATAGATAGAAGAAAAATAACTCGCCAAGATAACCACTCAAGTAGTTTAAAATTTTATTTGGGCTAACATTATTTGTAAGTATAGGCTACCCATGCTAATCATCACATATAATAGGGCGTAATTCATAGATAAGGGATTAAGAGACTTTTATGAGCATCAAATACTACACTTAAAGTTCACCTCTGTAGACCATCTACAACATAATGATCGCTTAAAAATGGCTAATAAGAAGATCCTCAACATCTTGAAGAAGAAAGTAAAAGGGGCTAAAGTCAAATGAGTCAATACATTACTCATATTACTCTAGGAACTCAAAACAACTCCAACTAATGCAATACGACACTCATAATTTGTGCTATGACATATAATAGAAGCTATCTTATTGGTCGAGTATGAACTCTACATCTAAAGGGTATTAACAATAGAAGGATTAAGAGATAACATTGGCAAATGGATGAAGGCAGATTTTGAGGCAATGAAGGCACACTTAACATGCTCGAAGAACATAGGCTTGATGCATCATTAAGGCAAGAGAAAATAAAGAGGTTAATGATAAGGTATTATAATAATCAAGTGAAAGAGAAATATTTTCAGGGTTGTAACTTAGTGTTGAAGAAAGTCAATGCAATAGCTTGACAGAATGCCTTAAGTAAATTGTTCACACATGGGATGACCCTTATATTATCATGAAGTAGGTCTACCTTGGGGCATACTAATTACTGACCCATGAAGGACAAGATATTCCCCATACATAAAATGTGGGATATCTTAAGAAATTTTATCCTTGAAGCAAGTAGTATCTTTTGTATTATACATTTTTCTATTATTATTATTATTACTATTATTATTATTATTGTTATTATTATCATTATTATTATTATTGATATGAAGTTATGATCTACAAAATTTGTACTTCTTCTTACTCAGATATCTGCCTTACGAATGATGAAAAAAGACTTTAAAAAATACAAGGAACAATACTCAAGGATATGTACAATAACTCAGTTTACTCGTCGCTCCACTTTTGGCCCAAGATAAGTGTTCCTCTTGCTAGGCTACAAAAAACCCAAGTGAGAAATCTAAGAACTTGGTGCTTCATTCTTGGTCTGAGAATATCAAAGTTAAGTAGGCAACTAGCGAGTTGAAATTATTAACAGTGCCAAAATTTTATAATAAAAAACTAATTGTCCATAGTCAACAATTAAAATAAAAATGACCAACACTCCATGAAACTAGCGGCTGATGTGTAAGACTAACATCCCAAGAGGTTGGTGACTATTAACTAAAGGATCAACTCTCCATAGTTGGTAATAAAATAAAGACCAACACTTTGCATGGTTAGAAACTCATATGATTGACCAGCACCATGCGATTGACGACTCATATGTAAGACTAACACCTTGAAGAGTTAGTGACTAACAACTAAAAAAAGCAACTCCTCATTGTTAGAAATAAAAAAGACCAACACTTTGCATGGTTGGAAACTCAAGTGTAAGATCAACACCTTAAAAAGTAGGCAACTATTAATTAAAAGACCAACTCCTCATCATTGGCAATCAAAAAGACCGACACTCCATACGGTTGGAAACATAAATGTAAGATCGACACCTAATTAAGTTAGTGGCATTAACTAAAAGACCAACTCTTCATAGTTGGTAATCAAAAAGATAAATACTCAGCATGGTTGATGACTAAAGTGTAAGATCGATACCCCAAGAGGTCTATGACTATTAACTAAAGGATCAACTCTATATAGATGGAAATAAAAAATGACCAATACTCTGAGCAATTGGTAACTCATGTGTAGGATTGAATCATTGGGAGGTTAGCGATTATTAACTAAAAGCCAAGTCTCTTTAGTTGGCAATCAAGAAAGACCAACTCTCAATAGTTGCTAGTAAAAAAAGACCAACACCTCGTGTGGTTGCCGACTCATTGTTGACCTCATTTTTAGATGAGGTTAACATCACTTCTAAAATAAATAATTAAGATAACTAATCCTAGAGTAGGAACATTCTAGTTAAAATGCTTAGGATAGTACATCTAGTGACCTAGTGCACCTTGCTTGGGTTTGACCTAATCTAATGGGCTTGGGAGGATTCAACCAAAATTTCAAATTTAGATTAAATCAAAACAAATCCAAATATTTCAAATAAAATTCAAATAAATCATATAAAGTTAAATTAAAATAAATAAATGAATCAAAAACGAAAATAAAATCAAATCTAGACAACCCATTTGACATAGGTTTGACTTAGGTGGGTCCCACCAAGTGAAAGGTCAACTTGCTAAAATTTGATCAAATGAAATCATTCCAAATATCCCAAATGGTCAAATAAACATGTTTAATCATGAATCTAAAAAAAGTTAAAATTATTTAGGCCTTACATAGGTTAATTAGACTACTTATTCTAAATGAACCTAAATGGGTCCTATTGGCTTCAACCCAAATCAAATTGAAATAAATTAAATTTGGTGCTGAAAATTATTTGAAAATGATAATCACATATAGTCCAACTGATCATTGGGTCTAATTTGGTCAAATTGGTTATTTGACCTAAATGAAACCTAATCTTAAACCATTAAGCCTATTTTTGGTCAAATTTGTTCAAATTGAAATCCACTGGAAATTAAATGAAATTAATCACTCCAAATCATCTCACATATGTGATCAAGCATGATTGGAGTCCAAACAAAATTCAATTGAGTCAAATGGGTCATTTGAAACCAATTGGAATCAAGTTTAACCCATTTAGGCCTAAATAGGTTGAAATGAAATGAAATCCAAATTAACTCAAATCCTAAAAGAATTAATTAAATCAAAACTTAATCAATCATTAATTAAAGGTGATTTAATTAAAATTAAGAGAATTGAATCAAAATAATACATTTTGAATCCAAATGCTTGAATTGGGTTCAAATGTCCAACTCAATTCAAATGGATTTAGATTTGACCTTAAACTCACATTGGGTTTTAGTTGGATAACCACATATTAGTCTAAGGGCTTTGGTGGTGATGCCATAAGTCACAAAAATAAAGAAAAATGAAAGACCTGGAATTATGAGAGTAGAAGACTTGGAATCCATGAAAGGAATGCAAGTGTCATTTCTTTTCCTCCATACCTCATCCATCTCTTGGCATGAGGAATCCAAATTACTTGAGGGCCTCCAAAAGAAGTCAAGAGAGAATTGGCTTCCTCCATGAGAGAAGTAAGAAAGAGGCAAAGGTGAAAGCCAAGAGAGCCTAACTCTCGGCCAAGAGAGGAAAGGGGGAGAAAATGGATTCCTCCCCTCCAATTCTTTAACCTAATATGCTCACAAACCCAAGAGGTGTGAAATCCATCCTTTGGCCGATCCTCCCACCGCTGGTGATAGGAATCTGACCACATCCCAAATCTATCACAAAGGGAAAAGAAGAAGAAAGTGACCTTCCCTAGACCCTTCACTGCCAACACACCAGAATTTGACGAAATTTGGTGGCTTTCATTTGGCCTTTAATTGAAAAATGGTAGGGAGTGCATTTCACCTCCAATTGAATGTTCCAACACATTCGAGAGGTCAAGGAGACCTTGAACGAATCCTCACTGCGACCCTTTACTATCAATGAGTTGAAGATTGACCAAACCCAATGGAAAATGGCAGCATATTAGTCTTCAAAGCATTTGGCAGGGAGGCAAGACACCAAATCACATCCACAGCTTCATCACATCGAGGCGATGATGTTTGAGTTGATTCCACCACCGCTAGAATTTAGGTATGCCTCACCACCAACCTCTATGGCATTCAGATTTGGTCTTTTGTGAAATGAACTTGGTCCCCATGAGGATCAAATCATATAGATCGATTGTAAATTGATCCTTGATCATTTTGCAATCAAAATCATGTCGAAATCAGACTTGGATTGTCAAAAATCCATCAAATTCGATGGACAACATCCGTCTTTCACCAAAGACATTTAAGAAATGATCTATGCCATCTGATCCTTCAATTTTTAACAGATGGTTGTGAGCCGAATAGTTTGATTAATCCCCTTAAGAAAATGATGGAACAAATAGGGATCATCTGATCCTCAATCGGATGGTTTAGATCCATTTTACATGGCGCCACTTTTGATGTGGTTGTCACGAGGGATCTGTGTGGGCCAAAGGCGCTGCGCCTTGTGGTAAAGGCACCACGTCGTGTTGTTAGTTAAAATGGTAAATCCCATTTAAATTTATTAAAAATTAATAAAAATATCAAAAAATAAAAAAATATAGAAAATTAAATATAAATCTAAAAAATGTAAACTTGGGCTCTATAGACTCCTCTTGATGAGAGGAATCTATTAAAAATTAAAATCTCCAAATAATGTGGGGGTATTTTGGCCTTAATTTAGGTTTGAATAAAAAATTTGAAATCCTAATTAATTATAAACCATTAATCCAATAAATGAAACTTTGGGGAATCAAAGTTGAGGTTAAAACACACCTTAGGAAAATATTTCATGAATTATCTCCACGTAATTCAAGAGATATTAAATTTCAAACCCTCAATTTCAATTTGAACTAAATAAATTAAAATTAAATGAAATAAATCATAAAAATAGATCAAATAACTTTAAATCAACATAATAAACCCTAATGAACTTAAAAACATAAATGAAGCCCATTCAAACTCAATAAATGACAAAATTCCTTAATTAGGTAATTAATTGAATTAAATAATTCAAATAATTAACCATAACTTAAAATAAATGCCAATAAATTAACCAAATTTTTAACAAATTATGAACAAAACCTCTTTGGAACCATCTCTAGAGAGGAATCAAAGAAAAATAAAACCTCTAAATGATCCTTTTAAATTAGGCTTAATTTAAGGTTTAATGAAATAATTAAAATTTTCATTACACCCTAAGTACATATCTAATCAGAATGAAACTTTGTAAATATAAAATTAGGAAAGAACCCTACTTTCCATAAACATTTAAATCCCAATTGACCTTTGGATTGGGAATTATTGATTTTCCAAATCTCAAGATCAATATAAATTAAATAAGAAATAAAAAGAATTCATAAATTCACAAAATCGTAAAGTAAGTTGTAATAATCTTCATTAACATCAGAACATCCAAAGATAATTCTCCAACAATCTAAATCAAAGAATTTGATCACTTCCATACTTAAAATAATTAATGTTAAGATTAATTAAACCTTAAGCTAATGAACTCATAATCAAACAAATTAATTAAACTTGATCCATAATCAATGTAACTTAAGAATGAATTCAATCATTAACCTAAGTGTCTTAAGTTAACATAAATCAAACTAAATGAAGTAAACATGAATTTAATCAACATAAACATAATTAAAATATAACATTGATAAAAAATAAATGTTAAACTAATTTAAACCAAATCATATGAAGTAATTAAAATCAAATCAAATTAAAAATAAACTAAACCAATAATGAAATTCAAATCAAATCAAAAGAATGAAATGAAGAATTAAATACCAAAGAAAAGAATTGAAGCATTAATCCAAAATCCAAACTAAATTCAAATCCAAACCATCAAAATGAAACTAAGAGAAAGAATTTAGATATTTAAAGACCTTAGTTAGGCCTTTGAGATAGTTCTTCATCCTAGGATGAAGATTTTTATTCCAATAGAGTTTAGGATGTTGAATAGTATGGGTTCCACCCAAAAGTGGAATCTATTCTACTCTTCATTTTTGAAAACATAAACTTCACTTTAGCAAAATAAAAGTGAACCTAAAAATGAAAATAAATCATTAAATCATTTGAATTGAAACCATCTAAAGGTAAAAATCAAACAAACTTCAAACTCTAAATTGAAACTTGAACTAAAAAGGCTTAGTAAAGTATTGCTTCACAAGCCTATTCTCTTCACACACTAGATCATTAGGTCACGGACCCTAGACTTAGGTTCTATCATTCTATGAATTTCTATGATACTGTATGTTGTGTTGTGATGTGCTTTACATGCCTTTGTAGAGTACAATTTTAGACTGTATGTCTAAGATTATTTGCCCGTTAGACTGGATGGTAGGATGTTCTTTTTTATAATTAACATTATCTTCTATAAGGGGCTATGCTAGAAATGACCGCTATCACAAATAAATTATAAAATGCTATTTTCTTGTAGGTGTCCGTAAGTCTTTAAGCATATCCTAATAGGATAGGTGAGCTTAGCAAACAACTAATGTTAAGCCCATATGTTTGCAAAATATAACTGTTGTGTATTTTTTGTATTCTGATGACATTTATTTTGCAGGGCTTAGGGTTTATTTTTGAATTTAAAAAAGTAAATTAGAGCTTAGAATTTGGTTAAGATATATGGGGTCTAAGATTAGCAAGAGCTGGCCCTACCAGAAGATAGGTATAGTAGTCACCTTCGAAATCCAATGGTGGTCCCTGAAGAAGGAGATAATCCTAGAAAGAAGACCCATAGATATAGCCTTGTAGTTCTAGGCTGGCTATATAAGGACAAAGCTTAGTTGCCCGTTTTCTCTTTCTTTTGGGGTGTACAATGGTACCCAGTTGCATTAGCCTTTTTCTAAAATTAAATTAGGTTGATTTATTTTAGGTTCACGATAGAATCAACTTATTTTTCTAGGTTTCTTTCTATGTTGTTCTTTCCTGCGATGATTGCATAGACGTAGGCTCATAAGAAAAATTAAATTTTCAACCTAACTTAGATCTAAATAACTAAAACAAAAATAAAGAAAACTTGAAACTTCACTAAAATTAAAGCCTTAAGAATAACTTCAAATCAAATATAAATAAATTAGCTCTCGAAAATCATACAATCATATTGCTCTCAACTCTTGAAATGGGCACTTCACCCATTGCACCTAAGGGGAATCTGACCTGTAAGGATGTCTACCTTCTCGAGGAAGTTTGCCTATCTTTTATTGATCTGGCGTATCACCAATTCTAATTTCATACCATGTAGGCATAAATTGCATACCCATGGCCTAAAATGATTATTGAGTCAAAACATTTAAAATTTGAAAAATGTGCGTTAGTTAGTGCATTTCATACCCTACATGATCTTAGTGATTAGGGAGAGAGTCTAAGATTCTTAGATTCCTTTCTTAAAATGCAATAGTCTAGCCATCTTGCAAACATAAGACTTAGAATCATGAATTTAAAATGCACTTAGGTGATGTTAGCTAACAACCCCTTTAGGCTGGTTGTAAATCTAGAAGAGTTATGGATAGGTTTGTTCCCTCAAGTGAGTGGAATGGCCGATAATTTCTAAAATGGAATTAGGTTCAGCATCTGACTTGTGTCAAAAGCACTTGTAGACTTAGTCTCTGAAGCATCCTTCTTAGTATAAGTCTTCAGCCCTAGGCATTTTTGCAGTCTTGTGCTACTAAAATCTAAGTCTTAGATTTCTAAGAAAATGTCAACTCAAAACATAAATTAAATTCTAAAATGTAAAGCCCAATGATAAGATAGTTAAAGTTCCTATAGGGCATCCCAGTACCAACAACATTTCCTACTTCATCCCATTTAGCTTCAAAAAATAACTCTTTCTAACATTGGATCATTCCAATTGAAAATTCCAAATGTCATTCCTTTGAAGACCAACTTAAAAATTCCTTAGAAATAATAACTTATCTCTTTAATCTAGAGTATTCTTAGGAAGAGACCCTTCCTAAATGTAATTAGTTATAGAGGCTTGCCTTAATAGGAAACCATGAACTTGATTTAAAATAAATGTTGCTCTACTTCACATGTAGTTTAGGGGAAAACTCTCTTGTACATGAAAGACCTATTAGTTAGGAGTCTTTTATAAAATGATTGAATCCATTATAAGATGGCATGTTTATCTTCTGAGATAATATGTTCATTCCTTACCAACACATTTGATCATCCAAATAAGAAATTTGTGAACTCTATGTGGAGTCATAAAATTTTCTCACACTATGTGTAAGACCGACACCCTGAGAGGTTAGCAAAAATTAACTAAAAGACCAACTCTCCGTAGTTGAAAAAAAAAGAGATCAACACACTTTATGCAGTTGGTGACTCATGTTTAAGAACGACACCCTAAAAGGTTGGCAACTATTAACAAAAAGTTGACTCGCCATGACTAACTAAACAATAATCAACCCCCATGGTTAGAGATAAAAAATCATCAAACTCATATTAATTAGCAGCTACAAAGGGATGACTTGCTACAGTCAACAATCAAACACATCTTGAATTCAACATTCATAATCTTCCTAAGTCCTAGACAAAGTATTCATACCATGTACAAAATAAATAGCTCGAATAAATTCTTGGTAATAAAATCAAGTGAGTCACCACAAAGATACAACTTTTACATTCATTAAAGTATACACATAAAATTTCTAATGTACTCAACAAAGAGAAGATAAATGATTGTTTTCATTCAAATGTAAAATCTTTACTGAAGTGTGAATGTGAGAAACATATTTTATCTCAACTCGACAAAAAGGAAAAAGAAAGAGAAAAGAGGAAATATAATTAACTTACATTGCCTTCATCATCATCCTCATGAGAAGTTTAAAATGTGAGTACATTAGAGAAATCCAAAAACTTAGCATCAAAATGACCATGCTTAACTTAACAATGATAAAGTTTAAACTCAACTTAAATTTCTGTTGCAATAAATTCTTGTACACATTAGAAATAAAGAAACCTATGAACTTGATTTCCTTTTTCTAAAATTTCTAAGTTAGATGAGAGAGAGAGGTAGAGAGAGAGAGAGAGAGAGAGAGAGAGAGCTCCTCTTCTGATTCCCTTTTTGCATTAGCTAGACAAGTTAGCTCCAAAACTACATTGTTCTTCTCCTCCTTCTGCTGAGTTCACCTTTATAGTCACCAATTCATCCCTCCAAACAGACAAGGCCTTCCTCTTGAAAACAAACTTCTTGTAGATCTCATAAGTTGACTACCATGCTATGGCTTAAGCAGTCATGATAGTAAAGGCTAATCGACTATAGGGAGTTTCCTCAATAAGCTCATTTAGGTCTTTAGAGGAATTCACCTATTAGAGTTCAAAGGCTTGACTAGTTGGCTTTGACATGTTTGGAATATAATTATTGATAACATACCCCTCCTCCTCCTCCTTCCCTTCCTCATGCTCACTTTGCTTCTTCTTATGGCAAATTAGAAGAGTCAGACTTGCTATCTTTTTTCTAGACTTCTTGGGAGTTGTACTTAGCTTAGCCTCATCAGCAGCCTTAATGGGAGCCAAGTCTTTCTCTCTCCTCACACTAGTCCATCACTAAGAATTAAATCATAGAGGGACTGAGTGGAGGGGTGTGAAAGTATCATCTTTAATAAATGAGCAAATGAGATGATTAGAAAATGTAGAGTCAAAAGGGCACTATAAAATCTTCAAAGGATGATGAAATATGTACCATGGAAGGCACTAGATACATGGATAAATTGGAGATAGTGATGGATATTTAGAGTATTATCCATCACTTTCTACAACACCCCCTTCACCCAGGAAATTGACTATGGACCCATCACTTTTCTTATCAAAAAAGCATAGAAATCTTTAGAACCAGGCATGATGGAGAGCACTTTATAAATAAGAGCTTTGTGTGCCATTTCATCACTTTATTTAGCTGGTCATGAATCTTTATCAGGACTATCAAAAATAGGATAGTCCCATCTTGGTGATTCTTCATTAAGAAGACCTAGTGAAACAAGTTTAGTCTCCATTCTCCATGGTAACTTTAACTCCTCTAAATATTAGGATGATGGTGGTGTTGCACTCCATAGAATTTGACCAAACTTAGGTCAGGATGATCCCATTAAAATTCTGAATATTTACCCACTCGTGGCAAAGAGAGAGCCAAAGACCACGTTTAAAATGGCCAAGAGGAATACATAACTTGTGTGACTAAATCAAGTTAAGCCACTCATCCTTGTCAGTCACTCACATCATGAAGTCTTGGTGGCTCTAGTAATAGTTGAGGAAGATGTGAGTCATTATTGAATGATCAAGGTCATTCACCTCTTTGGCTTTGACCTTCATGAATTCAATTGCCGCTTTCTGTTGAGCCACCATTTGAGTCAATTAAAGGAAATCTACTTTAAAAGCCAAGAGGGATGTGAACTACTCACTAAGACATGATGTCCACTCACTTGAAAATGAAGGGGAAATAATGACTCAATCACTCATAGGAAGATTGAATTTATAGACATGAAAGGTAAGGTTCGATAAGAACAGCACATCAAGTATTAAATAAAGAAATCATTACTTAATCCAAAAGAAATTTTGAGTGATGCAAGTCATGATAAAAATTATTATCGAACACTCACTTTGTCCCTTATACATCATATTTTGAGTTGCTTTGTAAAGGTTCGAGTGCCATTCCTCGCCAAGCCCACACTTATCACATGTGTAATTAAATAAAAAAATTAGCTATGGAAATAAAGAGATAGTCCCAAATGACTTAATAGAGCATTGGAGTAAAGCTAATTTGACCCTCATGGTCATAAAATTATTATGGGTCTCTGGCTCCATAGCTTGACTTCACTATGACTCCATCTCTAGCATTGATTGAAGCTCACTTATCTTCTGCTTTGATAAGTGGAAGTCTTCCTATAGAAGAGTGATCCTCCTCTATAAAGTAATAGTTGTGGATGGTTTAGTCAAGGCCTGTGATCACCTCTCAATAACTTCCCACTTTGGATGAGAAGACTCATTTTACATAGACTCACCGCTATCTTAACAAATAAAGGGATAGAAACTTGCCAATATCTCTTAGATGTTTGTCTAGTGAAGTGGGTCTCCCCAATAGAAGAAAGGGCAAATGCTTTAATGATCGTTTCATGCAGGTACACATTCTATCACAATACCAAGCTTGATGTTGCCTAGTTAGTTTGTGGCAAAGCTGGAGTTGCCCCTAAATAAAAAGAAATAAATTTGTCAAAAACAAATAATAAAATTTTGAAAGGCAATCAGGTAAGGGCTAGATCCTTATGATAGGATGCCATTACTTGAGAGAATGAACTTCCTTAATACTAAGATGATGACCTAGTAGCTCACCCATTATAAGGTGAATCATTTCCTTAAGAATACTTTGAGTATTGAGGGAGATAACTTGGGAGGAAGGCCAGTGCCCATTATCACCTTCATCTAATGCCTGCACACTCGTCATGTTTAGCTACAAAAATAGAAGAAAAGTAGAATGATAATTAAAAAGAACTTGAGAAATAAAATAAGTATGAGTTCTACCTCATGAGACAGTCCTCCTTGAACATTTTTATAGAGGTAATTCCCACCAATCTGCTTATCATGGCTTTCCAATGCTTGATCAGGAGAATATATTGTTCCTCCTCTTGAGCGCTCATGAGTTTGGAAGGAGGGTGGTTTTTACCAAAATGGTCATATTCTTCTCTTCAACAGGCTGACTGCTTGGTTTTGCACGTGAGTCCTTGATGCAACCTTTGGCTAGAGTAGTAATAATTTTGTATATGGGGATAGCAGAGGTACTTACCTTAGCCATAGGGATTCCACTAGCTTCTTATTGTTCTTCATCTTCTTTTGAAGGCCTTCCCAGTGTTAAAAAGAATTGATAGCTTTAAGAGATCTCTTACATCCTTGGCGAATAAGTGAATCCCTCTCACCAACGATGATTCGACAATAAGAAGAAATTCTCAACTTAGCAGCGAACATAATATAAAAAAAGGTTTTCGAAAGAGAGAGGACAAATGTTAATTTTATAACCAAAGAAGCTTGTGTACTTCAAAAGGTGATATGACTATTCATAACTTTGTATTACTTTTTTAGAATTCATTGAATGCTCAAAGCTAATTATCCTTTAGATTCTTCTGTATTTTATTTGAGTTGTCTCTATAAGGAGTAGAAGAATTGGTAAGCTAAATATATATCCAAAATATATAGGCAAGCTATAAAAGGTTTCATAATAAGCCATCACTGGAAAAAGATCGAATTTATAGAAGTAAGTTATTTAATAAAAAGGATTCACCACATATATGGTGGGTTAATGAAGGAAGATTGATGAATGAGTTTGGAAACTAGCTACATAAGTAGACTAGCCCAGAGCTAGCGAGTGATCAAGGAAGATCAGACAACACAAATGGCTATAGTTTAGTGATCCTACCATGACATAGAAATTTTCTACATTTGGAAAAGTAGTACGTCTCCTGTGTCAATGAAATATGGAGCTTATTGCTTGAGGATGAACATTCATCTCATGTTATGGTGTGTCCCCACCTGTATTACCTTGCATATACTTATTATATGTAACTACCTCCCCCCTTTATTATAAAAATGGTCCCTGGACTTCTTTGTTTTCCTCTCCCATTCCATTCTAGTGTTGGGGAATACCTTTTGTTATTTATACTAAATATTGATGAAACAATAAAATTGTAGATATTTTTGTACTTCTTTTTTTTCTTTATCTTTTATAGTCTTATTTTTCAAGTATCATAGTGAGTTATGCTTGGATTCATGGATAGATTAGGATTTAACATCCTTTTAGGTGCAATGAGAATAGATGAGGCCAGGAATTCAAAGTCATATACAAAGTGAACTGGGACCCTCAACACATAATCATTCAATTAACATGGCAAAGAATTCTTAACAATTTAAAATACAACAAAACTTGAGAAGCATGGAAGATAAAATCACTCACTTAGTTTAAGTGACTATGAAGAAAACTAATTGCAACAAAATGAATGTAGGATCCATGAGATTGATGACTCGTTGGGCTCACCAAGTGAGAAGTGAACTATCTATAACCTCCGCTTGGATGATGTGTCATACTATGCTAGTGAAGAAGAAGACATATAAAAAGTAGATGAATTTGTTTAATGATTTCTCTATAAAGATTATAGAGGCTTGCCACTTGTACATGTTCAAAATCCCACCTTTAGAATCATGCGAAGGTTGAACATACCCGACCGATCACATAACATATTTTAAGTCAACAACATCACGTTAGATTTGAATGATGCAATGCAGTGCCACCTTTTCTTTACCACCTTCAAAGACTTAGCACTCAAACAGTTCTCACATCTCCCAATAGGGGTCATAACCTCATTCATAGATTTTAAAAGAATGTTCATCAGTGATGGCATTCTTAGGCTTTATTTTTCTTTGAGTTCTCACATCTCCCAATAGGGTTGGGTTTATTCCCATTTCATCAGTGCTCAAAAACCTCTAAAGAGTTCTTAGGCTTCTTTATAAATGTGACAAAAACACAATTAATCTTTAAAGATGTTCATCACTCACTTTCAATGAGAGATGTTGGAAATTAAAGAGTTGGAATCTACAATGTCCTAAGTTGGACTTGCTTAGGGCTTGTGTGAGGGACCTTCAAATATGCCCTTGGACTTCAATAGCCAAAAAAGCTCATTGAATTATTTGAGCTGATGAATAACCATCTGAATGCTGAGGAATATAATGAGGTTATCTAGTTGATGTCTCTAACTCTTATAAAGGATTTGGCGGAGATGTTATCTTCAAAGGAATTGCTCAGAGATAGGTTTCGAGCTTAAAGAGAAGATAAGAGAAGGAGACCCAAAGCACTTACACTTATGAAAGATTTTGGAAACCCCATGACTAAGTATCAAAGGGATGGATTCTCACAACTTGCCTTCATAGCTTCTTTAAGGTGTCGATGGTTGAGTTAGTAGAAGCCATCCATAATAAAAAAAGTACTTCAAATGGTCACTGCCTAAGAAGGTCGGTAGGGCCCATGATCGCTTTAGGTACTGCAAAAATCATCATGATTATGGGCATAACATTGAACAATGCCATCACCTGAGGAGCTTAGTTGATGAGTTAATAAAGGTTAGAAAACTCAAAGAATTTATTAGGCAGAATGATAAAGAAGTCATTAAAATGGGAATAAAACCACCCCAGCACACACGATCCATATTGCAGGGGATCATACCCATTTTTTTAGAGGTGGTGGAGAATCCTAAAAAAAAATAAGCCTCAAATGACTACCATCTGAGGACGTTAACTTGGTAGCCTTGGTGCATACACCATTCATCTCCATGGTTTATAGAAGTTTTCCTAAGAAAGACTGAACCATTGATAATTCTTACAATGATGTAATCATCATCATGACATTAATCACCAATTATCAAATTGGGAGTATATTAATCAACATGGGGAGCTCAATCAACATCATTTTCAAGTTTATCTTTGATAAACTAGGGTTGGCAAACCCCTACTATAGGACTGTTATACAACTTCTTAGAAGAAAGAAGAGAGAAGGAAGGGAGAAGGAAGGGTGTTTACTTTCTCAATGACTTCGGGGAATATAAAAAGTAATTCATAATAATGCCTAACTGTATTATAGTGGAGGCTCCCACCACTTATAATGACATCTTTAGTTGACCACAACTCAATATGTTTAGGGAACTAGCCTCGACATACCATGTATCCATTAAATTTTATGCAAGTGGTGAGTATATCACTATTAGATAAAATTCGTATCAATATAGAACTTGCAAATTAAGATTTGTATGTTAATTAGGCAAAGAAGATGGAGGTTTACAATTAGATGTCACATAAACCAAAGTCAAAGTTCTTGAGAAAATAGAAGAGATTCCTATCGCATAGTACATGGGCAAGTCCTCAAAGTTAGCTTACCTTTTTGTCTCAAGCATAGGGAAGCACATATCCAAACTCTCTTACACAATCTTGACATATTCACCTAGATTACAACATAAATGCTAGATGTTGATATCAATATTGCTTGTGATCACCTCAATGTAGACAAAGATGCTCGACCAATAAAGCAAAAAATTAGGAAAACTGTAGAATTATTCATCGAGCCCATTAAAGAAGAAGTGGCCAAGCTACTTGAAGCAAACTTTATTAGAGAATTATAGTTCTTAGAATGGGTGTCCAACATGGGCATGGTGAAAAAATCAAGAGAAAAGTGGAGAATGTGCATCAACTTCACTAGTTTGAATTTAGCATGTCTAAAGATGGATACCCTCTTCTTTGGATAAATGCATATGTTGGTTCGATAGAGGGCTACTCAATAATGAGTTTCTTAGAATCATTTTTAGAATACCATCAAATATAAATGCGTCCCACTGACTCAAAAAATATGTTATTTATTATTGGCAAAGGACTTTATTATTATAGAGTAATGCTTTTTAGGCTTAATAACATAGAGGTGACCTATCATAGGATGGTGGATCAAGTGTTCAAGAGCAAAAATAAAGAAATATGGAGGTTTATGTTGATGACTTGGTAGTTAACAGTAAGTCACCCAGACAATATATCCAAAACCTAAAAGAAATATTCACCACTTTGAAGATGCACAACATGCACCTTAACCCTTTCAAGTGAACTTTTGGTGCATGGTTAGACAAATTCTTTGGATTTCTGGTCACCTCTGAAGGAATAAAAAATAAATCTTGATAAAGAAAAGGCAATAATTAAGATACTTTCATTAAAAAAAATGAAAGAGGTCCAACAGCTCACAGGGCGAGTCGCTAGATTAAATAAGTTTATTTCTAGGGTGGGAGAATGCTACTTGCCATTCTTCAAAATTCTTAAGGGAGCTAAGAGATTAGAGTGTACCCTAAAATGCAAAGAAGCTTTATGTACTTGCATCACCACCTATATTAGAAAGCCTTAAAGAAGGAGAAACCTTGCTGTTATACTTAAGGCATGGAGATGACTTAGTTAGTTCTATTCTTATCTGAGAGATAAATGGAAAGCAGTGGCCTATATACTATGTTAGCAAATCTCTATGAGGGGTTGAGTTAAATTACCCCCATCATGACAAAACTCACATTCACACTATTGTCTCATCTCAATGACTCCGACCATACTTCCTATCACATTTAATACAAGTTGTCAAGGATAATTTGCATAAATTTGCACTTGTTAGATTAGATCATTCTTGGAGGTTGTTGTGGTTTGTACAACTGAACAAAATTGATATCTCCTACTTTTCCTTGATGATAATTAAAGCCCAAGAACTCACTAATTTTTTTTTGTCAATTTGTACTATTCTCATAATGCCCTGATTAACCTAGAACCTTTATGGCGATTATACATGGATGGATCATTAGGCAAGCAAGACATGTGTACTAACATAGTGTTAAAAAGTTCAATCAAGATCACCATAATGTACTCGATCAAGTTTGATTTCAATTAAATAAATAACCAATCTAAATATAAAGCCCTGCTCACTAGACTGAGATTCACTCGAGAACTTAGAGATTCGTATATTATGATATACTCAGACTCACAGCTAGTGGTAGGACAAGTTAACAAGGGCTACAAGGTGATAGATGAGTCACTACAAAAGTACCAAATCAAGGTGAAAATAGAAATTGGGCAGTTAGAATACTTCAAATTCGAGTAGATATTTAATAAGAAGAACCAACTCATCAATCTACTATCTAGGGTGAGCGACTCGTGAAGCACTCAGTGATATGACTTGCTTAACCAAACATAAAAGAATATGAGCTAATGCAAGTGGAATATGAATATTGACCAAAGTAGATTGATCTGATTAAAAGGTTCTTACAGATTGGGGATGTCAGAAAGGCTACCAAAGATTGGAGGAGATTCAGGATAAGGCTTGCTCAGTACTTGCTGATTGAAGATAAATTATTTTAATGATTGATGAATTCATTTAAGCTTAGGTGTGTGTGAGAGGCCGACTAAAGAATGACTCTTAAGGAAATACACTGAAGTGAATGTGGTAGAAATTTGAGAGAAAGAGCACTCACCCACTGAGTCTTAAGGAATGGATACTTTGGGCCCATGCTCCAAAAGGATGTCGAAGCATTCAACATAAGATGGGTGCATTATCAAAAATTCAATGAACTCTAACAATAGTTGTTGCAACCTCTACAACCTATTTGAAGCCCCTGGATCTTTACCATTTGGGGAATGGCCAGTGGGTAGAGGAAGTTCATTGTCATCAAGATTGACTACTTCAATAAATGAATCAAAGAAAATTCACTTGCCAAGATAACTGCCTAGGTAGATAGAAATTTTTGGACTTACAATATTTGCAAGTATGGGCTACCCATATCCATCATCACAGATAATGGGCTACATATAACCAATATGGGATTAAGAAAATTTTGTGAGTCTCAATGAATACACTTAAAGTTTACCTCAGTACACCATCTGCACAACAATGATCTTGTAAAAATGACTAACATAAAGATTCTCAATTTGCTAAAGAAGAAGGAAGAAAGTGCTAAACCTAAATGAGTCAATGCATTACCCACAATACTATAGGTACTCAAAACCACTCCGACCAATGCAATAAGGCACTCATTAGTTACACTATCACTTAGAATAGAAGTTGTCTCATTGGTTGAGTATGAGCTCTAAATTTAAAGTGTATTAATAGCAGAAGGATTGGGAGATAACACTGGTTAATAGGTATAGGTAAATTATGAAGTAATGAAGGACACAGTCGACATGCTCCAAGAACTTAGGCTCGAAGCATCACTGAAGCAAGAGGAAATAAAGAGGTGAATGGTAAGGTACTATAATCGTAATGTGAAACAGAAGCATGTCAAGGGTGGTGACTAAGTATTGAAGAAAGTCAAGAAGAAGATTAGCATAACTCCTAAAGTAAACTCACCGACACATGGGATGACTCTTACATTATCAAGAAGTATGTTGGATTCTAGGCATACCAATTATTGGCCCATGAACGACAAGACATTTCCTATATCTAAAATGTTAGGGATTTTCAAAAATTCTATCCCTGAAGCAAGTATTATCTTTTATATTTAATATTTTTTATTATCATTATTATTGGTATGAAGATATGATTTATAAAATTTGTACTTCATCTTACTTAGATTATTGCTTTACTGAATGACAAAAAAAAAATACTTGGTGGAATATAATGAATAATACTTGTGAGTTGTGTAATGATTTAGGGTACTCAGTGTGCCACTTTTGGGCCAAGGAAAAGGGTTCCATCTGAAAGGTTATAAAGGCACTAGGTGAGAAATCTAAGAACTTAATGCATCATTCCTAACACTAGAATATCACAGTCAAATAGGCAACTTGTGAGTTAAAATTATTAATACTTGTCAAAATTTTATAAATAAGAAACAATTAACTCTCTATAGTTGGCAATAAAAAGGAACAATACTTTATGCAGTTGGTGACTCATGTGTAAGACCAACACCCTGAGTGGTTAGTCATTATTAATTAAAAGACCAACTCTCTATATTTAGAAATATAGAAAAACCAACACTCCCTATGGTTGGTGACTCATGTGTAAGACTATCACCCCGAGATGTTAGCAACTATTAGTAAAAAGACCAACACCCTGTGTGATTGTGGACTCAAGTGTAAGATCAAATCCTAACAGGTCAGTGACTATTAACTAAAGTCCAACTCTCTATAGTTGGCAATAAAAAAATGATCAACAGTCTTTATGGTTAGCAACTCATGTGTAAGACTGACACCCCGAAATTAACTAAAAAATTGACTCTCCATAATTGGAAAAATAAGGATCAACCCCTATGGTTAGAAATAGGAAATCATCAAACTCATAGTGATTGGTGACTACAAAGGAATGACATCCTATAGTCAATAATCAAATGCATCCTAAAGTCTACATTCATAATCTCTTAAGTCCTGACAAAGCATTCATACAACAATGAGCATAATGTAAACAACATGAATAAATTTCTACCAATAAAATCCTATGAGTCTCCATAAAGATACAACTCTCACATTTTCTCATTTAAAAACACTTACAATTTTAAATGTACTTGGAAAAGAGAAGAAAAATTGTTATTTTCATTTAAAAGTAAAATATTTATAGAAGTCTGAATGCAAGATACATATTTTCTCTCAACTCACCAAAAAGAAAAAAAAGAGAGAAGAAGGAAGATATGCAACTTGTGTTACCCTTGCCTTCATCCTCATCAAAACCCAAATGGAAAGTATGTTAGAGAAATCCAAGAACTTGGTGTCCAACTAACCAAGCTTCACTAACTTTGCAATGATAAAGTTAGCTCACATATTTAATTTCTATTGTAATAAGTCCTAACACTCATTAGAATCAAGGAAACTTATGAAATTGGTTTTCTTTTTCTAAAGTTCTATGGAGATAGATCCTCTTTCAATTCTATTTTTACCTCTACTAGGTAAATTATCTCCAAAACCACTCTCTTCTCCTTCTCCTCCTTCTATCGAATCACCTCCACCTGAAGCTCAAAGAGTTGCACCTTGGAGAATTTAAGCTCATCTTTCATAGTTGCTAATTTAGCCCTCACTGTCGACAAGGTCTTCATCTTGATAAAGAAATATTTATAAATCTCCTAAGTCGACTGCCTCACTATCACTTGAGCCATCATAAAAAGAAAGTGTAATTGCCCATTGGGAGTTTCCTTAAGAAGCACATCAAAGTCTTCATGATGGAGTGATAACAGAGAGAATGCCATAGTTGATGGAGGAAGAATTGCTTCACGGCCTTCCACTCACCAAAGTGGGAGATATGTGAGGATGTCTTACTCACCCAAGTTGAGTGGTAGTGAGGGATCACTAAATCCTCCAAATGGCTAGCCACCTAGCTCCAACTAAAGAGTTTTTCACTTAAATTTCCACACATAAATAAGTCTAATCTTCCATTAAGTCATAATAAATGTTAATATAAGTATAATACTCTAAAGGATGTATCTCTTGGGGATAAAACTACTAAAAATTGTAAAAAAGCCAGAACCTATTATTTTGTAGCACTGAGGTGCCACAAGCTGGTGTTAAGGTGCCACAGGCCAGCACTAAGGTGCTAGCTTCTATGTTTCTAAACACTAAATATCACAAAATGTAGTTCCAAGGTGCTAGAAGACCAGTGCTTAGGTGCTAGAAGACCAGTGCTTAGGTGCTAGAATAACACTTATATAAATTAATACATGAACTTACATGATTTCAAACATAACTCTTGCACAGTACTTAAATATGAACGAACACATCCATTACTGCATAATAGAACATGTGATATCAATATTAAACATCACAACACATATGATCTAATAAAAGTTTGCATAAGTTCAAGCTTTGGTTTGGGACCTTGTGGTCCTTTCCTCCTTTGATGTACAACATCAGCTCCTTTGAACCTTAAAGAACTCTTCTCCAAAGAGTTAAGATTATGAAAGTCTTCTAGAAGTTTGGGGGTGAGCTCTGTAGTTCTTCTAAAGTCATACAAGTATCCTCACTTGGTGGCTTGTCTTTCCACCTGTCTAAGAATCTCTGAATGGTGCTATCATCTATTAGTTCTTTAGCTTTGATGAAATTCTCTACTTTAAAGAATGTTAACTAGATAGGTTCCTACAAATAACTTCTATCTCTTCTTGCAAAAGTTTCAGTTTTTAAATTTGGAGGTTGTGTAATTCTTTTAAAAGATATTTGATCTTCCATATTAAAAATAGAACTAATAAACATGTGAGGTTGAAATTCAAGAACATAAGAGTTAACACCATATTTTCTAATAATTTTAATTGGCCCACATGCTCTAACATGTGACTTTTTATAGTTGGTGGAAGGGAATCTTTCATGATGAACATGAATCAATACATAGTCATCTATATCATATTTCTTATAAATTTTATCTTTATTATTTTGTTCAACGTACTTAAAATTTTGTATTTCCAATTGTTTCTTTATATCTTCATGAAGGCTATAAAAATCACATGCAAATGTATATGTTGAATAAAAAAATGCATGAGCAGGTAGGTCAGTTAAGTCAATAAGCATTTCAATGTTATATCCATAAACAATCTTGAAAGATGGTTTATGGGTTGCTCTGAAAATGGAACTATTGTATCCAAATTTAGATGTAAATAATATTAAATCCTAGTTTCTTAAGTTTTTCTCAACTAAATATCTTAGTATATATTCTAATGTCTTATTAACTACTTCTATCTATCCATTTGTTTGTGGATGAAATGCAGTAAAAAATTTTTGTTGTGTTCCCCTTATTTTTGATAAAAATTTTCAAAATAAGATATAAATTTGACATCTCTATCGAAAACTATAGTGAATGGGATCTCGTGTAGCTATACAATTTCTTAAAGAATAATCTTACTATATGAGATTCATCATTTGACTTTGAATAAGGTATGAAATGTTCCATCATGGACAATCTATCTATAATGATAAATATAATATCATGTTCACGACATGTCCTTAAAACCTATATGAAATTTATGGATAAGTCTTCATATAGTCTAGAAAGAATAAGTAATGATATATAATGACTTGTTCTTTATTTAGCAATTTTAGCTTGATGATAAGTGTAACAATGGGCAACATTACGTTTAATATCTTTTCATAGAGATGGCTAGTAAATTTTTTTTCCAACTAGTGTTTGGGTCTTTAATTTATTGAGATATTCTAATATACCTCCTGAATGTAGTTCAAAAATAAGAAAATCCCTTAGAAATGTTTTGGGTATACATAATCTCTTACCTTTATAAAGATATCCATCTAGAATGATAAATGAGCTATTAAAAGTTAAAGGTTTGGATTCATGTTCTAAGTATATCATATGAAAATCAGAGCAAATTTTTTTAATCTTCTTTTAAAGTCTTAAATTCAAGAATTTGAAATTTGAAGGATGAAACCATTAGAGATACTCTAGATAGAGCATCTACTAATTTATTTTATATTCTAGGTTTATGTTTAAGCATAAAAGAAAAGTCTTGAAGGTATTTGATCCACTTAGCATATTTATAATTTAATATTTTTGGGAGTTAATAAACTTTATGGCTTGATTTCCTTAACTTAATATTCCACCAATTCCAATACCTGATGCATCACAAGTCACTTCAAATACTTTTTTGAAGTTAGGAAGTTTTATGATAGGTGAGGAAGTCATAAAGATTTTAATTTATTTCATGGACCTTTCAACATTTGTGGTCCATGTAAACTTATCTTTTTTAAGATGTTAGTCATAGGGACTACATTAGTGCTAAAATTTCTTATAAATCTCTTATAAAAATATACTAGTCTATGAAAACTTCAAACATCCATAAAAGACTATAGAGTTGGCCAATCTATAATAAACTTAATTTTTAATGGGTCAACTTTTAATCCATCTATGGATATAATGAAACCTAAGATAATGACTTTAATTTGATAGAAAAATATTTCTTAAGGCTTACATATAGTATTGTTGCTCTTAGTTTCTCTAAACCTATTCTTAAATGATGTCAATGTGACTTCTCATCTAGGAAATAGATAAAAATATCATTGAAATTAACTACAAGGAATTGGTCATTACAAGGTTTTAGTATAGTGTTCATTAGTTTTATTAATGTACTAGGTGCATTTGAAAAATCAAATGGCATGACTAACCATTCATAAAGACCATCGAGAGTTTTAAATATTGTTTTTCATTCATCACCTATTATAATCCATATTTGATGGTATTTACTTCTCAAATAAATTTTAGAGAATAAATATGAACCTAAAATAAGATCTAATATATCATCCAACCTTGGTATAAAAAACTTATATTTTATTGTGATCTTAATTATTGCTATACTATCAATACACATTCTCTAAGTTTCATCTTTTTTTAGGAGTTAAAAGAGTTAGTACAACATAATGACTAAGACTTTCTTGGATAAAACCCTTCTTCAAGAGTTCTTGTACTTATCATTTTAATTCTACATGCTCAGTTGAATTCATCCTATAATGGGGTAAGTTCGGTATTTATAAACTAGGAATTAGGTCTGTAACATATTGTATATCTTTTAATGGTGGTAATTCATTAAGTAAGTCATCAAAAATCAAATCAATAAAAATAGATAATAGATTTAAGACTATAGTAGCTATGTGGTGATCTTTAACATCAACAAAGATTTCTTTAAGATGCAAGATAAATAGAGAAGTAGGATGATTGAACTCTCTAACTAAGTGTCTAAACCCTAAGATTATGATTTGAATACTAAGAGATTCACACATATTAAAACGTAAATTAAAAGTATCATCTCTCTCTCTAGCTGGTGGTATTACTATTTACTAGAATTTCACATTTTTCTCTTGATTGGCTTTGGGTTGTAGTTCAAAATTTGGTTTGTGAGGAGGTGTAAGAAGAATTCTATGTGGGGGTGTAATTGACATTTTTTTTGTTAGGCTTTACAAGAAATAATTTGATTATTTTTCATTATGTTTGAATACATAAGTGTTTTCATGATCGTAATGGATTATATTCAAATCTTAAAGCCATGGTATTTGAATAGAATATAAGTTATTTCCATTGGAAGAACATCTCACCAAATTTGATTAATATTGCTACCTGTCCTGATTGGGACAAGACATTTATTAGTTATAGCTAGGGATGTGTGGTTTACCTAACTAACTTAGAATGATTCTTGGTGAGGTTCAGTTGTAAGATTGGTTTTAATGGTAGCATGTGTTAATACAACATTCATAGTCTTTGATCTATTACTAGCTTATAACCTCTTCGTACATAAAATATATATTGCAAAAATCTTCCTCCTTTTCTAATTTTCTTCTTCCCCAAAAGTAGTCATACACCTCATAACTGACATCAGATTATCTATATTTGGATCTATTTCTTCATCTGATAGTGGTGTGTCATCATGTATCTCTTTAACATCCTCTCCTTCTCCTAAGTCTTCCAATTCATCTAGAAATATGATTTTTACTCCACATTAATTTTGCATTGACATTTAAAGCAAACTATCTCTCTCAATTTTTTAGAAGTAGATTCAGTTGCGGTCATTTTAGATAGGTTATTTGACATAGAAGGATTAGGTCTAATGATAGACTTTTGAGGTTGATATGTGGTGGGATATTTAGAATGTATTTAAGCTTTCATCATGGATGTGGATGCAACCTTCTTATATGTTTCTAGAAGTAAAGCATAATGAAAAGCATCCTCTAAGATAGTAATCATGAAGCTTGACTTTATTCTTAACATCTCCTCTTAAACCAATGACAAACTTATTAGCTACAATGGGATATTTATAGTAGTCATTTGTTCATTGAGCCTTTTATCATAATTTCTAAGATGGTATTTAGCTCTTAAAAATTCTTTCATTTCTACCCATGTCATGAGGTTTCTATTGAATCTCTCTTTTTTAGCGAGAATATTATTCTAGTAGATTTTTGCATGACCTACTAGTTTCATTATAACAAACATAGTTTATTGGTAATCATCCATATGATACTAATCAATGAAATCATCCACTTAGCTTAACTAATCTAAAAATTTATTGGGGTCATGAACACAGTCATATGATGGAGCTTTTATCTTAACTTGTTTCATAGGTTCATGCTATATTTCTTAGACCCTAAGATTGTCTTGCCTAAGAGTGATCATTTAATTTGGCCTTCTCACTAGATAATCATCTTTAAGAAGTTCAATATTTTTCCCTCCTACAGATTCTAAGTCATCCGAAGATAGAATAGTAGGTGGAGTTCGAAGCCTTGTACTTAAGGTTTTAATTTATGCAATGAGGTTCAATAGAAGGTCTTTTACCCCAACGAATTTCTCTTCACTTCTCATAGAGAACTCATCTACTCTCCTAGGTAAGTCCTCTAGTTGGTCCAAACTAATGGATTTTGGTGGCATGATGTAAACAAAAGGTTGCAAATATGACATCCTAAATGTATAATTTGAATATGTGATATGTGAACTAAACTTAACACAATGAGATGCACAAATTTGAAAATGACTATCCTTCAGTAAGCATAAAATAACTTTAGATATTACAAAATATTAAGTAAACTTACAAATAAATAAACATAAGATCCTTAAGGATATGAGTTTGATTTTTATGTAAGGTTTGCATACTAAGTTAAGCTATTTAGTGAAATCTCCCTTACTCAAGTTATCACTCAAGTATTATGGCTTGTAGTTAGGTTAATTAGAAAAACTAAGCTTTTATGAGTGGAGACAACTAGTTAGTACTAAAACAAATGTTCATAGGATTGTCTATCACATGAATTTAACATAAGTTTCTAATAAAAATTCCTAAATATGTAAAGAAAATTATACAAAATCCAAAATACATAACTAACCTTCCTTAGATTTGATATGAATTAGTTACGAGCACTTTCTCCAAGCGTTCAAACCTTGGGCTCTGATACCAAAATTGATGGAGTACGATCAAGAAGAGGATACTATTCTTGATAAAGGAAGAAGAAGTGCTTCACGGTCTTCCACTCACCAAACTGGAAGGGATGCAAGGAAGTCCTACTCATCCAAGTAGAATGGTAGTGAAGGATCACCAAATCCTTTGGATGGCTACCACCAAGCTGTAACCCAAGAGCTTTTCACTCAAAGTTTCGCACAAAAATAGATCTAATCTTCCATTCAATTAGAATAAGTGTTTATATATGTACAATACTCTAAGGTATGTATCCCTTTGAGAGAAAATTACTAAAAATAAAAATAAAATTAGAACTTGTCATTTCATAGAACCAAGTCATCATAGGCTTCCATTGAGGTGCTAGCTTCTCTATCCCCAAACACTAAATATCACCAATGTCAAGGCACCAGAAGACTAGTGCCTTGGCGCCAGCCTAACACATATACAAATTAACACATGAAATTACATGATTTCAATCACAACTCTAGTACAACACTTAAATATGATCAAACACATCCACTACTATATAAAGAAGCACATAGAACATCAATATTAAAATGCCAAAATACAAAAGATCTAATAAAAGTATAATAAGTTCAATCTTTGGTTTTGGAACTTATGACAAGTCTTTTTCTCCTTTGATGCACTACATCAACTCCCTTGGTCATCAAAGAATTCTTCTTTGAAGAGTTAAGATTCTGAATCTTTAAGAAATTTAGGGGTGAAGCTCTATAGTTCTTCTAAAGTCATTCAAGTATCATCACTTGGTGGAATGTTTTTCCACTTGACTAAGGATATCTAAATGGTGGTATCATCTATTAGTACTTAAGCTGTAATGATATTCTCTACTTCAAAGAATGTTGACTGGATAAGTACCAATAAATAACTTCTATCTCCTCTTACAAAACTTTTACTTTGCAAATTTGGAGGATGGATAACTCTTTTAAAAGATATTAGATCTTGTACACTGAAAATAGGCTAATAAACATATGAGAGGGCAATTCGAGAACATAAACATTAGTAACAAGTTTTTTAATAAATTTAAATAGTGCACATGCCCTCACCTATAAATTTTTATAATTGGTGGAAAGAAATCTCTTAGGATGTATATGAACCAATATATATTATAAAATAGAAAATGCATGAGTAGTTGTATTAGTTATTTCAATAGATAATTTAGGGTTTTATCCATAAACTATCTTGAAAAGTGATTTGTGAGTTATTCTACAAATAGAACTACTATACATAATTTCATTTGTAGGTAATTTTAAATCCTAGTTTGCTAAATTTTTTACAACTAAACATCTTAGTAGATTTTCTAATATTTTATTGACAACTTTTGTTTGTCCATCACTTTATGGATGAAATGCAAAGGGGAACTTTACTTGTGTTCCCATATGTTTCCTTAAGATTTTCAAAAAATGTGACATAAATTTGATGTCTCTATCAAAAATTATAATGGGCAGGACTCCATGTAATCTCATAATTTCCTTAAAGAATAATATTTTTATATAAGATGCATCATTTGTTTTTGAATAAGGTATGAAATGTGCCATCTTAGAAAATTGATCTATGATGATAAATATACTATCATATTCATAAGGAATTTATAAATAAGTCTTTTTATGGTCTAGAAGGAATATGTAATGAAGTGTAATGACTTACTTTTTATTTTATAGTCTTAGATTAATGACAAGTATAATATTAGGCTTCGATATGTTCAACATTCTTTCATAGTGATGGCTAGTAAAACCTTTGCTCAACTAGTGTTTAGGTCTTTAAATTACTAAAATGTTCTGATATCTCTTGAATGTAATTTAAAGATAAGGAATTCCTTTAGGGCTAATTTAGGAATACATAATTGCTTACCTTCATAAATATATCCATCTAGAATGATAAAGGAGCTATCAAAAGGGTTAGATTCATGTTTTAAGTATATCATGTGGAAATTAAGGTAAAGTTTATAAACTTCCTTTAAAGTTTTAAATACAAGGATTTAAAGTTCAAAGGTTGAAACTATTAGAGATACTCTAGATAAAGCATTTACTGATTTATTTTTTTACTCTAGTTTATGTTTAAGTACAAAGGAAAAGTCTTGAAGGTATTTGATACCATTTAGAATGTTTATGATTTTGTTTTTTTGGGATTTAATGAAGTTTAGAGCTTGATGATCAATATGCAAAATAAAATCTTTATGTAACAGATAGTGCCTCTATTGCTTAAGAGTTTGAATAATTGCATAGTACTTTTGATCATATGTAGAATATTTTTATCTAACATCATTTAGTTTCTCACTAAAAAAATAATTAGATGGTTTTCTTGACTTAATATTCTACCAATTTCAATACATGATGCATCACAAGTCACTTCAAATACATTGTTGAAGTCAAAAAGTCTTAAAATAGGTGAAAAAGTAATAAGAATTTTAATTCATTGCATGGATTTTTCAGCATCTGTAGTCCATATAAACTTATCTTTTTAAAGATGTTAGTGATAAGGTCTATAACAATGGTGAACATTCATAAAAATTTCATATAGAAAGTTGCTAATCTATGAAAATTTCTAACATCCATAAAAGATTTCAAAGTTGGCTAATTTATAATAGATTAATTTTTGATGGGTCAACTTTTAATCCATCAATAGATACAATGAAACCTATGAAAATTGACTTTCACTTCAAAATAAAAAACATTTTTTAAGGTCTACATATAATTTTGATACTTTTAATTTTCCTAAGACCATTCTTAAGTTATATAGATGTAACTTTTCATTTGGGGTATAGATAAGAATATCATCGAAATAGACTACAAAGAATTGATGAATAAATGGTTTTGGTGTTGTTCATTAGTATCATGAAGGTATTAGGTGCATTTGAAGGACTAAATGACAAGGTTAACTATTCATAAAGACCATCGAGAGTTTTGAACATCGTCTTTCATTCATGACATGGTCAAATCCTTATATAATGATATCCACTTTTGAAATCAATTTTATAGAACAAGGATGAACTTCAAGTAAGATTTAATATGCCATCCAACCTAGGTAAAGGAAACTTATATTTTATTGTGGTCTTATTTACTGCTCAACTATCAATACTCATCTTCCAAGATCCATCATTCTTAAGAGTTAAAAGAACTAGTACAATACAAGGACTAAGAATTTCTTGGATAAAACCCTTCTTTAGGAGTTCATCTAACTATTATTTTAAATCTACATGCTCAGTTGGATTCATTTTATAATGAAATAAGTTAGGTATTTGTGAACTAGGAATCCCTTAATGGTGGTAGTTCATTAGGTAAGTCATTGGGGATTAAATTAATAAAATTAGATATTAGATCGATGACCACAGTAAGTATGTGGAGATCCTTAGTATCAACAAAAATTTCTTGAAGGTGCAAGATAAATAAAGAAGTGGGTTATTGGACTCTTTAACTAAGTGTTTAAACCCTAAGGTTGTGATTTGAATTCTAAAATATTCGCTTGTTGTAAAATGTATATCATAAGTATCCTTCCTATTGTTGGATAGTGATATCACTATCAATTAGCACTCTATATTCTTCTCTTGATTGGGTTTGAGTTGTAGTTTAGAACTAGGTTTGTGCGGACGTGCGAGAAAAATTTTATATGGGGGGTGTAATTGACCTCTTTTCATTAGGCTTTATGAGAAATAATTTGATTATTTTCTCATTATGTTTGAAGACATAAGCATTTTCATGTTCATAATGGATTACATTCAAATCATAAAGCTATGATCTTCCTAATAAGATATGAGTTATTTCCATTAGAAGAACATCACACCAAATTTGATCAACATAGCTACCTATCTTAATTGGAATAAGACATCGATTAGTGATAGGTAGGGATGTGTGATTTGCCTAACTAATTTAGAATAGTTCTAGGTAAGGTTTAGTTATAAGATTGGCTCTAGTGATAGCATGGGTTAATATAATATTCATAGCACTCCCTCCACCTATTACTAGGTTACACCTCTTTTTCTTACATAAAATATATATTGAGAAAATATTCCTTATTGTTTAGTATTTTTCTTCCCTAGAAGAAATCATACACCTCATAACTAGCATTGGATTATCTATATTTGGATCCACTTCTTCATTTGATAGTGGTTTATCATTATGTATTTCTTCAACATCCTCTTCTTCTTCTTCTAAATCTTCTAATTCATATAGGAACATGATTTTATTTTCATATTACTTTTGCATATGACCCTTCTTATGACATTTAAACTAAACTATCTCTTTCATATTTTTAGAAGTAGTTTTATTAGGTTTCATTTTACAGGAGTTGCATGATGTAGAAGGATTACATCTAATGATAAACTTTTGAGATTAAGATGTAGGTGAATATTTAGAAGATATTTGGGCTTTCATCTTGGATGTGGATGTAACTTTCTTATGGTTTTTTAGGAGTAAAGTATCATGAAAGGCATCCTCTAAGGTCTGAGGATCTTGAAACCTACTTCATTCCTAATATCTCCTCTTAAACCAATGACAAATTTATTAGCTACTTGCCACTCTTGATCAATGCATTATGTTTGAACTATTAAGTCTTCAAATATATTCATAAATTTCAGTATTGCTTGTTAGTGGAACCTTTTATCATGATTTCCAAGATAGTATTTAACACGTAGGATTTCTTTCATTTCTATAGTATTTTACACTTAGGATTTTTTTTCATTTCTACTCATATCATGAGGTTTCTACTGAATCTCTCTTCTTTAGCCAAAAATTATTCCAATAGATTTTTGCATGACCTACTAGTTTTAATTTAGCAAACATAGTTCATTAGTAATCATCCATATGATACCAATCGAAGAAATCATCCAATTGGGTTAATGAATGAAAAATTTTATTGGGGTCATGAACACCATCATATGTTGGGGCTCCTATCTTAAATTATTTTGTAGGTTCATATATTGTTTCATAAACCCTAAGATGGTCTTGTCCAAGGGTATTAATTAGGTTTGGTCTTCTTGTAGGATAATCATCTTTAGAAAGTTTAATATTTTTCCCTCCCATGGGTTCTAAGTCATCCAGAAGAGATAGTTGGTGGAGTTTGAAGCCTTGTACTCAAGATTTAAATATGTGGGGTGAGTTTCATGAGAAGGACTTTTACTGTAGTAAATTTATCTTCACTTCTTATGAAGATCTCATCTACTTCCCTAGTTAATTTCTTTTGTTGGTCAAAACTAATGGATTTGAGTGGCATGATGTAAACAAAAGGATGCGAATATGGCATTGTAAATAAATAATTTAAATATGCGATAAGTGAATTAAACATAACACAAATGAGATGCACAAATTTTAAAAATAACTATCCTTCAGTAAACACAAAGTAACTTATGGATAATATACAATATTAAACAAACTTACAAAGAAATCAACATAAGATCTTTAAAAATATAAATTAAATTTCTATGTAAAGTTTTTATATTAGGTTAAGCTATTTAGTGAACTTTCCCATACTCAAGTTGTCACTCAAATATGATGGCTTGTAGTAAGGTTAAGTTTGGAAAGGCTAAGCATTAAAGGGTAGACAACTAGTTGGTAGAAACACAAACATTCATAGGATTACCTACACATGAATATAACATACATTTCCAAACAAAATTACTAACTCTGTAATGAAAATTACTCAAAATTCCAAATTATAGAACTATCCATACTTGGATTTGATATGGGTTATTTGTGAGAGCTTTCTCCACAAATCCAAACCTTGGGCTTTGATACCAAAATTGATGGTGGAGATGAGATTGCAAAGAGTAGGATGTCACAATGGATAATGAAAAAAATGCTCCAAGAATCTTCCAATCTCGAAAGTAGAAGTGCTATAAAGATGCTCTACTCACCAAAGTAGAGCGGTAGTGAGAGATCACTGAATCCCTCGGATGGCCAACCACCAAGCTCTAAACTAAAGAGTTTTTGCTCAAAATTTACATACCAAATAAGAATAATTCTCCATTAAGTAAAAATAGGAATTTAAATAAGTATAATACTCCAAGGGATGTGTGCTATTAGGGGAAAACAACCAAAAAATTGAAAAAGAAAGTTGGAACCTTTATTTCACAGCACTAAGGTGCCATAGACCATCGTTGAGGTACCACAGTATAACATTGAGGAGCCATAGGCCAGTGCCAAGGTGCTAGATTCTCTATCGCCCAAACATTAAATACCACATAGTGTAATACCGAGGCACTAGAAAGGCAATGCCTAAGCACCAGACTAACACTTATGTATTTTAACATATGAACTCACATGTTTTCAATCACAACTCTTATACGACTCTACATCCATTACTACATAATAAAACATATAAAACATAAATATACAACACATTAAGTCCACTAAAAGTCCTCCCAAGTTCAAGCTTTGTTTTAGACCTTGTGATAGGCCCTTTTTTCCGTCGATGTGCTACATCATAATTATTCATGACCATTTCTTCTAATAGATCATACACATTATTCTTTGTCTTGCTCATTAAAATACCACCATATACATCATAGATTAACATTCTTGTAGGCCCAACTAGCCAATTCTAAAAGGTCTAGACTTGAATCAATATATGTAGATCATGATGGGGCTTCGGGTTGGTTTATTTTAGAATTTTCAAGTTAAAATTTAGTTTCTAAATTTTTAAGAAATGTAAATAAAAAATTTTGGTAATTTATTATATCACAACAGCAATAAAAGAAAGAATTTATTAAATAAATGTACAAAAATTAAGAGACATAAGGTGCATAAATTTTTTCATTGTATGGCTACACCTAAAAACTAGCCTACGTTTGAGCCTAGTAACCCACACTATTAAACCACTAAATCAACAAGGTTATAAAAAATCTCTTATGCTCTCCTGCACGAGTTAAGTACAACCCCAAATACTATACTTTCCCACATAGGGAAAATACAATCCGAACAATATAATTTCCTATATTGGGCTAGTACAACCATAACTTCAAGGTAGAAGAAAAAAAAAGAAATTCTAGCTCTCAGATTTTAAAATTTTTTTTCTCACAATCCTACATAAGCAATAATAAGACAAATGAAAGAAGGCTCATAATATATGTTGTTCTTTTGGAAATTAAAATATGCAATGATATGAATCTAAAATGTCTTTATGCAAAGTACTTAAAAAAACTTAACCTTTGAAAAACACTTGTAAAAAGAGAAATGCAAAAACCTTAAAGATGACAGCTTTGAAAAGAAAAACAAGTATGAAATCCATAGATATGTGATCATAAACATCAAAACACAAATATAGAATGATATGTATAAATAAAAAAATTTACTTTAGAAATGCTTTAACAATGCTAAAGAATTCATTTTCAATCAACATAAACCATCAACATCAAGAAACACAATTAATTAGAATATTTAGTTGCAAATTAATATTTTAATCATAAACTTTATAGAACATTTAGTTGCAAAGACCATCTTGACATATTATAACAAGTAAGCAAGCCACTAAGAAAATAAATAAAATTGTAAAAAAGAAATGACAGGAGGCACATAGATTTTTACGCAGTTCAACAAAACCCAAAAATAGGCCTACATCTTCACCTAGTCACCCTAAATAGGAATTCACTAGTCAAAAAGAGATTACACATAATCTCCCATACTTTCCCACATTGGGCAAGTAAAACCTCAACTTTATACTTTCCTAAAATGGGCAAGTACAAACCCAACACTTTTACAATAAAAATAAGAAGAAAAAAATACAAGTTGTATATCTAACTCTCAATTTAAAAAGATTTGCTCTCACCCCAATATTACACGGTGATAAGACAAATAAAGACAAGAGCACAAGATCTATGTGATGTTTATAAATGCTTTATAAATATATAAAAAGAAATTTCAATTTTTAGTCCAATACAACATATATAATAAGGTTATGAAAACTTGCATAAAGTAAGTGAACAAGAATTTTCAAATCACTTGCATAATATGATAAATAAAAATATTTGAATCAAAGCAACATCAAATCAAAAATAAAAGATTTAAATCATCAAAATCAATCCTTTCAAATTACATGACTATGAATGAAATGAGACTTAAAAAAGTATAAACTTTAAAGATCATGAAAGTTTTTCACTCAAAGACAAGCCAATGGAATCACAAATTCAAGGATTAAAATGAAATTAAAGTTTTAACTCAAGTCATGATGTATGATCAAAGTAGAAGTAGACTTGATCTTGAACCATTTAATGAGTTGAAAAAGGTTGAAGAGAATCTCCACTTGATAATTGATGAATATGTGAAGTAAAGAAATGGTATCAATTAACAAGCCTTCAAGGATCTTCAAGCAGGGTCTCGGCCAAGGAAGAAGCAAGGATGAAGTCAACTTTTAATTTTCTTCAATCAAATCCTTATACAAGAATTCAGCCAGGGGAAAAAAATGATAAAAGATGGATGACAGCTTCAAAAGTTAGAACATAAAAGAATCCCGAAGAGTTTAATTTGCAAGAGGTCAGCCTAGTGGAAAGTGTTAAGAAGAATTTAAGTGGATTTGAATCCCCTTTTTATAAATTCATGAATCAATAGGTTCGGCCAAGGCACGAAGAAGAATAAGAGAAAATTTAATTTTGGTTAAAACTTGAATTTTTAAATCAAAAGCACATGATTGAATTCATGTAGAATTGGTGAAGGTTTAGTAATGAATGATGAGGCACCTTAACATGTAGGTTCTTAAGCCAAATTGGAAGGAGTCCTATGAGGCTAATGGCCAAGTCAAGAAAGAATAAAAGGGAAACCAATTTTGGAAAGATTTTGAACATGTGATCCAAGGGAGGATGTGTTCGATCAGAGCATGTTTTAGTTGGGTTGAAGGAAGAAGAAGTTGGCCAAGGAAATTGGAGCAAAATTTTAAAGAACTAGAGGAAAAAAAATAAAATAACTATTTGAATTAATTTAACATATGCACTAAAATTTGAAATCACAAATATTTGAATAATAAGGCTTGTCAAGAGGTTTCCAAATTGAATTTGTATCAAGTCACATGATGATTTAATTAATTAGTTAAATAGATGCAATTAGGGCAAACCATGTAATTAATTTGAATAAAATAAATAAAGGAAAATCAAGAATGACTTTCAACCAAGGAAGCTCCAAATAGAATCAAGCTCCAATAAATTAATTCAATTCAAAGTAAATCATGTGAGATCAATTAAGAAGATATTTGAATTAATTAAAACAAATAAAATCACACTAAAAAAATACGAAGGGGATCGATCAAGCATATTCCTAAATAAGAAATCCAATTTTGTAAATGCATAAAGTCAAGGCTAAATTGAATTAGATTTTGAATCAACTTAAAATTATTCAAATTAATTCAATCATGATTAAAATATTATGCATAGCAGTTGGCCACACCATGCCATAACAAGATATAACTCATTTGGAAACAAATCATGGCCAAATACAAAATAAAATTCAAAAGTACTTAGATATAAAAATCAAAATCATTTGAATAAAATAAATCCAATAAGTTAATGAAAATGATATGAAGTTAATTTAAATAGAGTGCACATGAATTATCATGCCAAAAACCATGAAAGATAATGCCAAAACAAAATTAGAGTGAAAATTTTGATAAGAGAGTATATAAAATAATATGAGAGAGAAAAATAATAATATGGATAATTCATGAATAATTCCACTCTCAAGTAAAAATAAATGAATAATTAATAAGACCAAACTTAAAAATAACTATATTAAATGTGAAGTAAATCTAACTCACTTTAAATCACAATTGACAAGATTTAATCTCATGCAAGTACTTAAATATCTAAAAAGAATAATTTTAAGAATATTTGAAAATGTCATGCAAATAAAATATGAAAAATTATGCAAAAATTCAATTGAATGATGTGGAATTATTTAAGGTATTGTTTTCATATTATTGAGCTCTTATTTGTCTTATTATTGCATAATCTAAGAAGTTTCCCAAACTGCCCTTGTCCATCTGATCATGACTTTCAAATATTGACTGAGTTTACTAAGTTGAGCTTCCTTAATACTTGAAATAAAATATTAGTTTCATATAATCATATGTTTGTAATCATCAAAATCAATTTGATATGCAATAGGGCTCATGGAGTCAATAATCTCGCCCTTTTGGATGATGATAAAGTTATGTTGGTAGTGTTTAAAGATGTATAAGCAAAATGATCTTTCATCTTCTTTTAAGCAAAGATTTATTTAATTAATATACCAAAATTTGGAAATAAGAATTAAATAGACTACAAAAAAATGAAATGAAAGCATGTAATTAAGTAAAATCAAATAGCTAAGTAAGGCCTGTAGTAGTAATAAAGTAAAATAGCTCCCCTAAAATTTATGCCTTTTAAAAAAATTTACAAAATTATTTTTTGAGAAACAACAATAAGAATTTTTAAAGACCAACATACATATTTATAACCATTTTGGAAGCATAAAAAGATGCAAACAAGTAAAATATGCTGAAACTTGTTTTTTTTTACTTTTACAAATGGATCCAACATGCCAAAAATACATCTTAAATTATAAAAAAAATTCTTGAGGTAAAATTTTTGTAAAAATATCAGCAATTTATAAATCCGTATTAATAAATTTAGGATTAACATCTCATTTACAAACATGATCCCTAGTAAAGTGGTGTCTAATCTCAGTATGTTTGATTCATGAGTGTTGAATAAGATTTTTAGTTAAATAAATAGTACTAGTGTTGTCACATATTACAGGAATTTTTTCTAGCTTAATACTAAAGTATTTTGAGCAACACAACTTCCAATAGTTATGTACTCAGCTTCAACAGTAGAAAGTGCAACAAAGTTTTATTTCTTAGAGAAACAAGGCATAAGAGAGGATCCTAAAAATTGACATGTGCTCGATGTGCTTTTTCTATCTATTTTATGAACTACATAGTCAGCATTAGAATAAAAATAAATAAATAACATGAAAAAGAATTTTTAGGATACCACAAATCTAACTTAGAAGTGCCTATAAAATAACAAAATATATGTTTGACTGGTCTTATATGAAATTCCTTTGGAGTAGCCTAAAAATTAGCACACTAGAAAATGACAAACATAATATTAGGCCTACTAGTAACAAGAAATAAAAATGAACCGATTATACTCCTATAATGCTTTTGGTCAATAGGTTTACTTGATTCATCCAAGTCCAATCTAGTGGAAGGGCTCATGGGGGTTTTACTTAATTTGAATCTCTTCATGTCAAACCTTTCAATCAAATTATTTGTATACTTAGTTTGACAAATAAAAGTGCCATATACTTGTTATCTCACTTGAAAACCCAAAAAAAGAGTTCTTACATCATACTCATTTCAAATTCCTTAAACATCAAAGATGATAACTCAGCATATAAAGATTCATTTATACTTCCAAAAAAAATATCATCAACGCATATTTGCACAAAAATAAAGTCATCACCTAAGTTTTTTAGGAAAATGGTTGTGTCTACATTACCCTTTCTAAATCAATGTTCAATAACAAAACTACTCAATCTATCATACCAAGCCTGAGAATCTTGTTTTAAATCATATAAAGCTTTCTTCAATTTAAATACATGATCAAGACATTTTAGGCTCACAAAACCTGGGGGTTGCTCTACAAAGGCATCTTGGTCTATAAACCCATTCAAGAATGCACTTTTTACATCCATTTGAAAAAGTTTAAATCCTTATAACAAGCATAAGTACAAAGAAACCTAATAGACTCTAGTCTTACTATGGGTGCAAGGCATTTTTTAAAATCTATCCCCTCAACTTTTGTCTACTCTTGTGCAACTAACCTAGCCTTGTTTCTAACAATGCAATATGAGTCATCTAACTTATTTCTAAAAATCCATTTACTTCCAATACCATTTTGATCTTGGGTCTTGAGACTAATTCTCAAATATCATTTCTAATAAACTGAATCAATTCTTCTTTCATAGATATAATCCAATAATGTTCTTTTAATGCTTTATCAATAAGCTTAGGTTCAATCTCAGATAGAAAAATAGAATTATTAATCATATCCTTAAAGTGTCTTCTAGTTATAAATCCTTAGAAGAGAACTCCTATAATCAAATCCTTGGGAGAGATCTCATATAATCAAATCCTTGGGAGAAATCTCCAATAATCAAATCTTTGGGATGATTCTTAACGAATTTCCACTCTTTAGGCAAAGAATCATCAACATTTTCTCCCAGATTAATTTTTTTTAAAGTCTTCTACCTCATCTTAAATATAGTCATATTTAGGAGTGTTTATAGGGTTTTCATCAAATATTACAAGTACAGATTCTTCTACAATCATCTTCCTCCTATAGAATACTCTATAAGGTCACCAAGATAAAGAATAACCTAAAAAGATTCCTTCATCTAATTTGCTATCCAAGTTTTCTAAAGATTCTTTTCCATTATTCAATATGAAACACTTAGAACTAAAATTTGAAAATGATTAATCTTAGGTTTATTTTTAAAGAATAAGTCATAGGGGGTCTTATTCAAGATCAGTCTCAAATAAACTTTGTTCATAACATAATAAGCAATATTAATAGCTTCACGACAAAAATATTTAGGTAATCTATAATCATTCAACATAGCTCTACTAAATTCAACTAAAATCTCAATTTGTTTTCTTTCTACAATACTATTTTATTGAGGAGTTCTTGGAGAAAAAAATTATGTTTAATTTCACATTTGTCATAAATTTTTTAAAAATCTATTTTTAAATTCACCTCCATGATTTGAATGGATTTTACTAATCCAACAACCTCAATCTCTTCGAATATACATTGAAAATTTTTGGAGAACATCAAAGGATTCATTCTTATGTCTTAGGAAATAACCCAAGTAAATCTAGAGAAGTCATCGATAATAACAAAACTGAAAAATTTACCTCCTAAGCTAGTAGTGCTAACGAGTCCAAATAAATCCATTTGTAGAAGTTCTAATGGTCTAGAAATAGAAATAATAGTTTTATATTTAAAAGAGTGTTTTGAATATCTTTCATAAATACATGCATCACATATATAATCAGAATATAACTTGATTTTAGGAAAACCATGAACTAAATCAAAGTTTGAATTTTTTTTTAAGGTGTTCATATTAATATGACAAAATCATTTGTGCCATAATCAAAAATCATCATGAGAAGTTTTGAAACAAAGTAAATTCAAATTTGTATCACAAGAAATTTGAAAGTCAATTAAATAAATGTTTTATGCTTATGTCCTTGAAGCAAAACTTTTTCTTTATTTCTACTAACATAGAAAGAAGTATGAAATTCAATATTTAAAACTTTATCACACAATTTGCTAATTGAAATTAAGTCATGTTTTAAACCAACAACTAAAAATACTTTATCTAAAGGAATTGAATTTTATGAAATCGAACTAATCAAGATAATCTTTTTTTTTTGCATTACCACCATAAATAATATATCATTCTTCATTAAGTTCTACATCAGAAAATTTAGATTTGTCACCTGTCATATGCCATGAATATCCATTGTCTAAGTACCACATGTTGACCTCATTTTTGGATGAGGTTAATAACTATGGATCTCACTTTTGTAGTGAGGATTCACCTTGTTGTCTTAGACTTAGAACCTTATAAGCACTTGGATTTTCACAGTCATAGGACACTTCTAGTGATTAAGAGATCACTAAACCCAAGCCTAGAGACTTAGGAAGGCATCCTAAGCTTAGGTTATAACTCAGGACAAATAGGTCTTACCTATCTTATGGCCTAAACCAAGACCCATGCTTGTCCAGTAATCCAAAACCAGCCTCAAGCCAACACGACCAACCTCCATAGAATCTTGTTTCTGATCCAAGATCTAAGCCAAATTGGCTTAATCCCTAGCCAAAATTAATTCCACCATGATCCTATGGATCCAATCCAAAACCCATTAAAGTAAACCAAATCCTACTAATTTTCACAAAAACACTCCAACCATTCAATAGACCATTTCAAACTCTTCTAATACTTACAATTAAACTAATTGAACCAAATGAATCCAATCAACCCAAGTTGGCCCATTTGACCTAAAAGGTCCAAATGAGCCAAAATCTAACCAAACCAAAATCAATTGCAATCAAGGACACCAATCAACCCTAAATCCATTAATGAACTCTACTTAACACCCAATTCAATCCATTTCAACCCAATCAACCCAATTGGTCCACTTTACCCAAAATGGCCTAAATGATCAAATTGACTCAAACTTCAATCCAACCTAAATTGATTGAATGAACCCATCCAATCTCTTCTATAATGATTGTTGATCATCCTTGATTTCCCAATTATAAATAATTGGGTCAAACCAAACCAGTTTGATCACTTGATCCAAGTTGACCCAATTAACCCATATAGACTAAAATTAACTAAATTTCATTCCAACTCCAATCAATTACAATCAATGACTCTCATCAATCATAAATTGAGTATTAAACATGATGCAACCACAAAATGAACCAAACCAAGCCAATTTGGTCCCTTGACCCAAGTTGATCAAATTTGACCTAAAGGGTCAAATTGAGTCAAACCAAATCCTAAACCAAATTGATTAAAACCAATACCTCTAATAAATCATAAATTGAATATTGAACATGATCCAACCTTCAATTGAACTCCATTGGGTCAACCTAACTTAATTGACCTTTAGCCCAAATTGACCTAAAGGGTCCAATTGAATCAAATCATTCCCAAATCCAAATTGGTTCAAACCAACACCTACAATTATTCTCAAATGATCAATTGAACCTAAACCAACCCTCCACCCAAGTCAATTTGGCCAATTTGACCAAATTGGCCAAATTATCCCATTTGACCCAAATGAACCCATGTGAGTCAAAATCAAACCCACTTCAAATTAAATCAAACCAATTGAACAAATACATTCCAAATGATTATTTGAACATACCCAAACCCTTGGTTTGACCCAATTTGACCAGTTGGTCAACCTAGCCCACTTGAACCCCATTTGACCCATATGTATTAAATTGAGCCAAACTATATCAAACCAAGTTTAAACAAAATAAAACTTGGCATGACTCATCCTTGGGTCACCATGGGCCAGCCCAAGTGAACCCAACCCATGATGAACCTAGTTTGGGTCAAAACCCTTGAACCAACCCACTCAAATGAGATAAAATCCCCATTTAGAGGGGTTCTCCCTAAGCCTTGGCAGCCACCTTTGGCCATTCTTGGATATGTGGACCACTGACCCAACCTAACCCAAGCCTGTAGGGTTTAGCCTTTGGCCATGAGAGGGTGAACTCACCCTTGACTCTCCATTAGTTTACTTGGAATAGGATGTAGACCCCATGCCAGCCCATGCCATTACCTCAGCCTCTCAAGCACCTCCACCTCGTCCTCCACCTCCGACCACTGCGGATGATCAAAGGCTTAGCTAATCTCAGCCCTTGGTTCACTTGGGGAGGAGAGTATACTCCTCCCATCGATTTAAAATTCACACAGAGCTTCCTCAGAGTATTTCGAGTAGTCCTAGACCCTTCCCCAAATCCTTAGTGCTCTCCATTGCCGACGACCAACCACTGATGAAATCCAAGAGCCCCGTCTGACCAACCTCACCAAAACTCCACCAAACTCAAATTAACTTTTCCCACACCTTCCCCTCAACCCTGTGAGTTAAAATGAATCGATCCTTGATCAATTTGATCACCGAAAGACACTCCAAGAATAACTTCAATGAGCTTTATAGCGGTGCTTGGTCCACGAAGGAATAGATGGTGAGGCAGCTTGAGTTCTCCTCAACAGGGCTTCTTCTCTTCAAGACGAAGCTACCTCAGTCAATGAACTGCCAATTTTTAGCTTCAGTGAGGTAAAACTCCAGCGAACTATTGATTTTCCCCTAAGAGTTGGTCTTTTGTGAAGTAAATAATGATTTTATGCAATTTCCATTGTAGGATCTCCTTAGATCTCTTCACCACCCATTTTAGAGTCGATCTCACCATCACACAAGCTCCAACGAGCTTAAATCAAGTGGTGGAAGGTAGATGATATCTTTCTTTCAGCACTTAGGGGACTACGAATCATTGATTATCTATTCTGAGTGATTAGAAGGGATGATCATAATTTAATTCACTAGATTATTTATTTTAATCCATTAGAAATCATGGGATTAATCTATGTAATCCAATACGAGATCAAAAAGCACTGATGAAACTTCATCCGTCACCGTTGAGTCAGCTGTTGCATCGAACATTTTAAATAACATATCCCATGGCACCATGTGGAAAGTGCTGCGTGTCAGCTTTTGTGTGGTACCGACAGTTTAGGAGGTTAATTATGCATTAAAAATGTAATGAAATATCCAAACTTTAAAAATTAATAATTAATTGTAAAAAAAATCTAAAAATACAAATAAACCCATTTTGAAAATGGTAAATAGAGGAGAATTTAATAAAAAATCCTTAATTCTGATTAATGAGTAGTTCTTAATTTAAGTTTGATGTTTAGGATAATTACCCTAATTAAGGCTTAATTACTTGGCCAATTGATCCCAAATTTGGTGAGTTAATTCCATGGGATGTTCTCTGCCTCCCATAATTTTCTTGGAATTTATTGGCCATGTAATTCAAGGTATTTGAAATTTCAATACTAATCACCCTCCTTAATTAATTTGATAATTATTAAAATTACTAAATAGCAAAAATTAATTGGTTAATGATGAATAATCACTATTAATACTGAGAATGGTGTGGGGAAATAATTTGGATCTCTTTTCTAATTATTTTCCTAAATAGAATTTCATAAGAGGGTTAATTAATGCATATGTTAATTAAAGATTAATTAAATAAATTAATTAAGTAAATTAATGGTTAAATAAAACAAAATAAAAATGATGATTGGTTTTGGCAATTCAAATTCAATTCATGGGTTCCCTTTGTGTTTAATAACATAAAGATGTTTAAGGAAGTTATGGTTAACCCATGGGAGTGGGAAAACCATAAGAGTACTTAACATAGTTTTCTTCTTTAATCTAATTAGCTCTTAAGCATGAACCTAATTTTCATTAGTTCCCCCTAAGTGCGTTGCAAATTTTACTTTCTTATTGGCTTATCATTTGAGGCTCATGATTAAGTAGTTAATTAAATTACGGAAGCTTAGGGAAGGATAATTAAGTTGATTTCTTAATGACTTGAACTTAATAAATCAATAAAATTTACTTAATTATTCTTCTTTAAACATAATAAGTCACTAACATGGGATGGGGGCAAAACAACAAACAACATTTATCCTCTTTAAGTTTTAAAAATTCAATTCCAAAAATTAAACTTCATAATAAATTTGGTTAATTTTAAAGAACACTTATTTGACTTGATTTTCCTTAGAAATTAATGTGATTGAATGTATTATGTGGCAATGTTTAATCATTCCTTTTCAATCATTATAAATTTGTATGTCATTTGTATTATGTATCCATGTTTTCAAATAAAAAGGATCAAATGAATATGATTGTACATGTATAAGTTGCATGTGTTGAATTGATCTTATTATATGGTGTGGCTATTATCACTAATAAATCTCATATTATTTTCAAATGATAAACTAATGATGAAAATTTAAATTGATATTAGCCATGAATATTCTATATGATTTAAATTCACTTATAGTTTAAACATGTTAAAGGATTATTCTATTTCCATGATTCATGTGTATGTTTACATGTGTTTGAATGTTAGTAAGTATATAGTTTGGACATCCCTAGAATATAAGGCTTTATGTAGTCCCAAGGAGGTCTTAAATTACCTCACTTTTGTGATTTAATAATGGCACATACTTACTTAAGTTCATTCATATGTGGACATGTGTTAGAATTTGGATAAAGCATTAGTTTACATGAGTAAATAACTTTCGAATAGACAATCTTTTGCATGATTTTCATCTCTATGTTAGTGTATACATTTTTTTTGTATTTAGGATAGATAGTATATAGTCTGGACATCCCAAAAATATGAGGCTTTAAGTAGCCTAAGGAGGTATTAGATTACCTCACTTCCTTGGTTTAACAATGACACACACTTGCTTAAATCTATAATACATGTGTATATATACTTAGCTAAGGAATGTAATCTCTTTTCCATCAAAAATACATGCATTATAAAATCATTCAAGTGTGCCAAAAGTATACACATGTACATTTCATGTATAGATATGTTAAATTAAATATCATAAATAAAAATAAAAAGACATGTGCATGTTATTAATGATGAAATGGAATGAAGAAACGTAGTCCATGTGGTAGTGATTCAATCTCTTTAATGTTAAGATGCCCTTCATACTGAATAGAATTCTTTAAGATTAACCCAAATTTAGGATTAATAAAATGTTTAATATATCATTCACTAAAAGAAATCAAAATCATAGCAACATGCCTTTAGAAAATAACTTAGGGTAGGGATGAAGAGGGTCAAACCTCTTTCCCTCTTTATAATAATTAGATGTTAAGTAAATATTAAGTGAAATAAAAAAGAAATATAAATTAAAATACATTAATCTTTTTAATAATTTGAAGTGAAACCTCCCCTCATGTGTAATTTGAACATTCCAAATCCCTTAGATAATCATAAATTTAAAGCCTAACTAAGACATACCACACCAAACCTTAGCACACACATTAAAAATACTAAGTCACCACTTCTAGCTCTAAGTTAGGACGGTGTATATTATGATGTTATGTTTTATTATGTGATTTAATATTTTAGACTGGATGTTAGGCCGTTCATAGCATAATGATATTTTCTGTAGGAGATTATGTTAAAGAGGCTGCTAAGATAATAAATAAATATAAGTTCTTTTACTTGCAGGTTGCTTCTGCCATTTTGCATAATCCACATTAAGACAGATAGGCTTGTTCACTCATGTACAGAGTGCTAAATCCAAATTTATGGAACATAAACTGCTTGGTTTGAATGTTTATTTGGCTAACATCTGTTTTCTTAGTGTAGTTAGATTTTATTTTATATAAACATATAATTTTGCAATAGGAAATAGGATTAGTGCTATGGGGTTTAGGATGAATAGTGGCTAGAAGGAAAAGACTTGGGAGGCAATGTGAAGCTTGGAGTAAATCAAACTAAAAGAAGAAGAAAGAAAGAAAAGCAAAGAATGAAGACTCCCAGAGCATCTATTTAATTATAATTGTAATGTTCTTTTGTAATATGGGCTATATAAGGGTAGAGCTTAGCTACCCAACTTCTTTCTTTTCCAGGGTGTACGATGGTACCCGACCGCATTGGCCTTTTATTCTTTCACAAAATGTATGAATGTTTCGTAGTCATGTTTAGCTTGTGCAATAGAAATGACATGTTTTTCATATATTTCTTAAAGATTGATTATTAAATGTTTGGCTTAGATGCGGTAGGCTCTTTAGGGTAAAATTAATTATTTTTATCCCCACTAATAATTTATAACTAAATTCTAAAACAATTCATAACATCACTTTAAAGCATAAGTTTATAATCAAGATAGTTAAAAAAATTTAGCAACCCCTTAGCTGAATGATGTATGTTCTAACAATCATGCATATCATCTCATTTCACTCTTTAATAGGGAGGGTCTCCAATCTTGCACGATAGGGGAATGCTTGAGCTTTGAGGGCATTCCTTGTAGTGGAGAACACCTCCTTCTACTGATTTAGCCCATAATCTAATTTCAACATGCTTTTAGGCATAATTATCCTAAGTCTTTATCCAAATGAATGTGTCAAACTAATATAAAAAATTGTAAATTTTGCATTAGTCTAAGTCACGATTTCATGCCAATCATGATCTAGTCTCTTAGGGAGTGAGTCTAGGACTCTAGTTTCTTTTCTAATTAAATAATAGCTCAACTATCTTGCATTTAGATAAGATTGACTTACATGGTTTTAAAGTATAAGAGGTGTGAGCTAGCGGCCACTCTAGGTGGTGGTAAGTCTAGAAAAGTCAGGATGAGTTTATCCTCTCTTAAAAAAATAAATCATTATGTACCATTTTATGATTAGACTTAAGTCATGCTTTTAGCTTGTACTAAAGCATCCTAGATTTAGTTTCTGAGGCTACTTATTTCTTTTGGTGCTATGAGTATAAGTCCTCATTTTTTTAGGTATTTCCATAATCTTATATTGATGGACTAAAATCCCTTATATTCTAATAAATTTTCAACTCAAATAAAAATAAACTCTCTCTTTCAAATATATAAAGTCCCACTATAGGGTAGATGGGTTCACTTACTAGGCTTCCTTGTATCATGGGGGCTCCCTACTTATCTTATTTTGGAATCCATGAATAAGCCTTTCCACTTGAACTTTTCCACTTGATTTTCATGAAAAACTAATCCTTTGATAGTCTAGCTTTGAAATCATTGGAGATATTAATTAACTATTTTAATCAAGAGTTTTCTTAGGAAATTTTTATTTTCTAGGATGTAATTAACTATGGAAGCTTGCTTCTATAAGGAACTAAAGAATCTGACATAAAATAAACCATTCTTTACTTTTTCTTGTAAAGTAGGGGAAAGATCTCTGGTATATATGAAGACCCATCTACCTTAAGAGTCCTTATTAGGTGATTATGTCCATTGTAGGGTTATGTTTCCATCTTTCAAGATGGTACATCATACCTTAATGTCATACTCGATCACTCCAATAAGTATCCCCTAAGATCTTCATGGTATTCTAATGACTCCAAATTAAAAAACCATAATAACACTTCTAAAAATAACCATTAGGACTCCTAATCTTAAATTAGAAGTCTTCTAATTAAGTAATGTACTTAATGATCTAGTGCACTCTCTTTGGTTTAATCTAACTTAATAGGTTTAGTTAGATTCAACCCAAATCTCCAACCTAAAGATATAACACTACAAATTTGAAATTAATTAAGCTTTGATTCCAGTTTAATTAGGGAACGAAAATTAATTACCTTAATTAAGATAAAAATTATATAAACCTAAAAAAAATTAAATTAAATATGAAAAATCCAAAACAAATAAAATTAAAAGCATGAAACCATGACATAAAATTGAATAAATCCAAATTTAAGCCAAAGGTCAAAAATTGGTCAACCCTTTTGACATGGGTTTGACTTTAGTGGGTCTCACTAAGTGAAGGGTCAACCCACCAAAATTTTAATAAATAAAATCATTCATAATAATTTTGATGATAATATAAATAGATTTAAACATGAATTTAAAAGAATAGTAAAACAAACCCAAATCAAACTCAAATTAATCCAAATAAATTGTCCAAAATTATTTAAAAATGATTATTGAACCTAATTCAACATGTTGGATTTATATGGGTTCGACTGCCTAAGTTGAAAATTTGGGTTTTTTTAGATCCCATTGAAGTTCAAATGAAAAGTAGAAAATTCCTCTCCATGATTCCAAATCTCTCCAACATACACATGATCCCCATTTAACATAATCAAATTTGTTAAATGAGGGAGTCAAAGTCAAAAGTCAAGATAACAATAATCAAAACAAGAGTCTAATATTATATCATTATCTTTTCCAACAGTGAAGAAGAAACCCAATTCTCTCTTCTTCCAAACAACCAGTCATCATGTCTGTCGGGATGCTCATTTTCTCTTTCACTTTGACTATGGATTTGGCCATGGATCAGGCCATACTCACCTCATCTCCATCATAAAGTTTGGCTTGGGCTTTGAGCACTTCAAAGTAACATGTGATGAACCTACCCTCAGCATTATTAGTAGGGAGGAGGTGACCGACATGAAGCCACTTATGTAGTTTAATCTCCATTCAAACATTTAGTTTCCATACCTAAAGAGAGAGGCCTTAGAGGTTCTCTTACCATGTGTACCATCTCCACCTGCCATAGCTTCAGCAAGGGTTAGTACCACCTTTACAACAGCCCCAATCTTTAAGGGGAAGTCTATCCTAGTTTCTAAGATAGTCTCTGCTTTCTTTGAGGTTGGTTCTAGCTCCCATCTTGCACTGTTGACCAAGACCTAGAGCCATAAAAAAAGTAAAAAGATTAATAGGCATTATGAGATCATGGCCAAAGAGGTTGAGGAGGCCCCCATTTGGCTAAAGATGGATCCATCCGTAAGACCTCTCCCCTTCTTGGTGGTAGTAGGATTCACCCTATCTCATTGTAGAGGGAGAGGATGATGTCAGGAAGATTATAGCATCACCCCCACTACCCATGGAGTATGATACATCAAATAGCGAGAGGAGGAAACCCTATGCTAGTCTAAGGTTCGTGCTCAGGAGAGTATGGAGAATTCATGGACGTTCTGAGTCTGCCACCTTACATGACTTGAGGCGAGTGATACCTAGGAATGTTAGGGATCATATCTATAGATTTATAGAGAGAGGACCACAGAGGCCAAGGTTGCTACCCAGGCATGCAAGAGAGATAGAAGGAGGTTCACCATATAGTCGGTAGCCTCAGCTTTGATTGACCATTCGATTGGCAGGCTGATAGAGTCAATCATTCTAACAGGATAATACTCATCAGTTCAAGCCACATGAAGAGATCTTCATTGAAGAGTTAGCCGATGTAATCACCATTACATCGCTCCACTCATTGACCATCATCACCCATTAATCTGCCAACATTTGAGGTGCTTACAAAGTATGACAAGTCATTATCAGGAGAAAGAGCATACCCCTTGGTGATATGATTATGTCCCAAGGATCACACTTCATCTACTCCACCAGTGGAGGTGAGGCCAAGTACTCATGCTCAACCTTTCATCTTAACGGTGGAGAAGAAGGAGTGGAAGCCCAAGAGCAACGTAGTCACTCCACCACTACAGTCGAAGGAGAAGAAAGAAAGGGATACCGGGTTGGCCCCTATGATTGTTAAGCCAGTTAGAGATAACAATCCTCCCATCCAGAACATACAGTGCATCACCTCATCAGAGCACAATCCAGTTGTCAGTCACCACTCAGCATATGTTCTAGTAGTGCCAGGTTGAGTGGATGACCAATCTTTGGAAGAGATTTTAGAAGACTATCGTGTCATGGTGAGGAAGATAGTTGGAGATGATTAGTTCGATCAAGCGGAGGGTATGATAGATTTCAATGATAATGAAGATGACCTTTTGGATGATGTTGCAAAGTCCATATGGTAGATACCCGAGGATCCTTGCACAAGGAGTAGCTTAGACAGAAAGCCCAAGGTGTTGTAGTTAAGGAAGGTGAGGCATCTGACTCAACTCAATGCCTCCTCCAGCAAATAAAACTCAAATATGATTAGATTGATAAAATGGAGAGAAGGGTAGAAGAGTTGATTATAGTGGTCTTAGCATAGCAGAATCAAGCACCTATCTCACAACCCACTTCTATTGAGGCTGACAGATCTGAGCTAGTGCACATCTTAGATTGCCCTAAGAGCACTACTCCTATAGATGAGAATGTTGGTAGTTTGCATAGGAAGGTAACCAATAGCATCTCCATGCATGAGAAGGATATGAAGCAGATGGTTGAGCAGCAAGTGAAGGAAGCATTGGTGCAAATCAAATGGAGCTCATTGGTTCCAAAGGGTAGATCCTACCCAGAGGAATTTGATGTAGTTCAATACCCCAAGGGTTTTGTTCCACCATCCTTCAAGGTATTTGATGGCAATGGGAACTCTAGGAAGCATATAACACACTTTAGAGTGAGTTATTGTAATGCAGTGGTAGCAACACCTTACTTTTTGGCAGTTTACTAGTATCCTTTCTGGAGTTGCATTTGATTGATATGCTAAATTGCCCAATGGCTCGATGAAGTCCTTTGCAGAGTTAGAGCATCTCATCATTAAGAGATTTGCAAGAGCTTAACAAAGGGTAACTATAGGGGACCTCATTATATAGAAACAAAAACCCAACAAGTCCCTTGTTGATTATATTCTTTGATGGTAGAACCTAAGAATGAAATGTAAACCATAGCTGCAAGAGTAGCATGCCATTGAGATTCTTCTCAGGAATATCCATGGCACGCTCACCTTCATGCTCAAGGCTTTACCATAAAGATATTTAAGAAACTAATCATCAAAGCGGATAACCTACAAGAGGAAGCCAAACAGTTACCCTTCTCAGACTAGACATTTAAGCCCAAGCCCCAGAAGGTATTCGAGAAGAAGCTAGAGATAATAGTGGTAGTGGATAAGGGGAAGCAACCAGTGAGAGCATAGTTTGAAGGCCCAGAGTTCAACAGCCTCAACTCCTGCCTCCTCTTCAACTACTTTAGCCACCACAAAGGCCACCACAATACCCTACATAATAGTGCTATCAGTATCCATCACCAGGTAACTACTTTCCACCTACTCTTATCAATAAACTCAACCAGCCATACTCATTTAAGAGGGAGGTAGTCAGGAAGATTTTCAAGAACTTTCTCAAGAAGCCTGATTTCTAGCTACTCGAGCCTAAAAAGCTAGACAAAGTGGATAGTAGTAGTGATCCTAACTATTGACCCTACCATTGCATGCTAGGCAATGTCTTAGAGGATTACTTTACCTTCAAATATTGGCTTGATCGTAGCTATAAGTTAGGAGCCATAGTTATCCCCAAAAAATACATAGTAGAACAACCTGTTGGTTCTATTAAAGCAATCATTAGAGATACATTGGATCCTCGTAAGACAAAAGAAAGTTGAGATATCTCTTTATCTCGCACCTCTAAGAAAATCATTTCTAAAATTAAGAAACTTTCTTTGCAGGTGCCTAACTCAGCTCAGACCTCCAACACTAAGGAAGGTATGCCAGTTGTGAGAGGCAACTCAGAGAGGGTGAAAGCCCATTAGCAATATCAACCATTACATGCCCAGGATAGCTCCATAGCACCACCACCATTCGAGCCTAGAATTCTTTCTTCCATAATTTCAATTACCACCTCTACCAGGTCCTCCACCACCAACAGGAGCATTATATCTATGGATGAGAGCACCAAGCCACTCACACTGCTCACTTTACTTGAGTTCTACTATGTACCACCTCTAAAATTAAAGAAATTAATGAAGAAGAATGATTCCACTTACATCTTGTCTACCTTTGATAATATGAGGGATTTTATTCTTATTGATAGCTCTCTAAGTCATAGCAATAAAAATCTAAATAATTTTGATAAATTTCACTCTTATTCAGAAATATATTGCCCTTTTTTGAATCTTCTGGGTTCACCACTTGAGATTGACTTAGAGTCATCTGACTCTAATGATCATTTAGGAGATGTTGTAGGTATACCTAATAAGTAGGCAAAACTTGCCACAAGCTCCTCATCATAAGAAGTGATTGAAGTCAACCTCCAAAGTGGTAAAGTTCTATCTCCTATGGTAGAACCTCTAGGTTATTGGTTCCAATGAGAAGATAACCCCTTCATAAGATGCTTCACCCTTAGATATGCTTGTGGAGGACCAACCCAAAGTTAACTACAATGTCCAGACACACCTTAGAAAGTTTCCACCTAAGTTAAGCATATATGATTCCCTTGTCTTATCCAAAGAGATGAGGAAATCACTAGTCAAAGCATTGCTTGATCCTGAAATATGCTTAGCTAAGTTGGCCACTACTGATCCAACTGGGGAGGAGGCATGCTTTTCAAAGAAATTCCTAGGAGTCACATTCTTAGATGAAGATCTACTTCTAGGTACAATATAACACAATCGTCCCCTCTACATTATAATGTATGTTGGCTAGTTCACACTATCCAAAGTTTAGGTTGATCCAAGTGCATTAGTCAATATTATAAGTCTAAGAACCCTTGCTTACTTGAGGATTAACATCTCTGAACTCCAAGCAGAGAAGATGATGTTGAAAGGATTTGATGAATAAGATGAGAGGGCATTAGACTCCATAGTGTTTCCTTTGGAGATAAATGATAGGAAGACATAAGCCAAGTTTCATATAATAGATTCTGATACATCTTTCAATGCTTTGCAAGGGCAACCTTAGATATATGAGAACAACATGATTCCATCTTCCTTACATCTGTGCATCAAGTTTATAAGGGATGGAATCGAGTATCATGTCAAAGGAGATCTCAAGTTATTTGTAGAACATGAGGTTAGGATTTATGAGGATCCAGTCTATTACCTATCTAAGAAACAAAATGTCTTCTCTTGTGAATTTCCTCAAAATGAAAAAGAATAAGAAAAAGAAAAGAAAGAAAAAAAAAGAAAAAGAAAAAATGAAAAAGAAAAGAAAAGGGAACAAGAAGAAGATCTTGAGATGGATATAGAGCCTGCGATTAGATTCCACCCACAGTTCATTACTCCATTTGAACAAGTGGGGAGAATGACCCAACCTCCACCAGGATGAGGAAGAGGTAAGTCTAGAGGGATCCCTAGAGGTGGAAGACCTCCATACCTACCACCTACCAAGAGATTCATCCCAGCATTCAGGAGTACACCTGCTATCTACATAGACTTAGAATCTAGCTCAGATGATGTGTCATATGTAGTTAGCACACCGGCCAGCTCTTCTCGTCAGTAGATCCCATTAGAGGTGACACTAGATCCTGACAGTGATGAAGACCAGATCCATAAATAAAGCATGAGTATATACAAATCTTCATTATGCAAAACTGTCAGACAATAGATGGGTGCCTTAGCTCTAACTAAACTTTCCTCACAAAAAGTTGAGAGTTTAGTAGTTAAGGAAACTCCAAAAGTATGTGCAAATACCAAGCCCCAAAGTTTTTATTCATGAGCTGCATCCTCAAGTCGAGAAGTTGATGTAGAGCTTGAGGATGAATCATTTAAAGAATTAATAGAACTACCTTTTGATTGGAACTAGCCTTGTGTTCTTAATTTGGCAAAGAAAGGTTTAATCTCACACACATGGTCTAAGCACAGGTCAGTGTACTTTGAAAGGTAAGGGGATAACAAATGCAAGAGCTTTCAGTCAAGACTAGGACTAGGCTTTGGTACAGTGAGCCTAGTCGACGATGATGATTATTTTTTGGTCGTCACCAATCATTTGGAATCTAATAGGTTATTCTAAAATCACATTAACTCATATGAGGAGGTGCACTTAGAAACTTTAGATGATTTAGATGATCTCCAAGTCAAAGATACACCCCTAAAATTTGAAGAAAAAATCAAGTCAACCATTGACGAGCTCAAAGAAATCAACTTAAAGACTGAAGACAATAGGCACCTAACGTACATTAGTTTCTTGGTGAATGGAGCTATGAAGAAATGCTTGGATTAGCTCCTAAAATAGTGGTAATAATCTAGTGATATGACTTGACACTAACAACATCAGGTAAAATTCTAGATGCATGTGATTGGACATTGAACATCAAGTCATTTCTAAAGTTAAGAAATAGATTGATGCTGGTTTCATGTGGGAGGAAAAAATACTCCACCTAGTTGGCTAGCATCATTTCAGTTAAGAAGAAGAATGGCCAAATTCGCATATGCATCAAATTTAGGGTTTTTTATAAGGCATGTTCAAAAAATGAATTTCCATTACCGATACTAGAACTGATGGTGGACATTGCCTCATCTCATGTTGTCTTCTCTTTTATAGATGCCTCGTCTAGATATAACCAAATAAAGATGGCCACCAAAGATGAAAGAAACACTATTTTCATAATCCTGATTAGAATATATTGCTATAAGGTCATGCCTTTTGGCCTTAAAAATGCTGGTGCCACATACTAGCAGGCCATGACCTGAATCTTCAATGAACTCATTTATCACCAAGTCAAATATTACGTTGATGATCTTATGGTCAAAAGCAAAGAAAAAGAAGACCACCTCTTTGACTTGAGAGTAGTTTTCAAGCAATTAAGGAAATACAACCTTAAAATGAATCCTATGAAGTGCGCATTCAGAGTATCTTCAAGGAAGTTATTTGGGTTCGTTGTTCGACATCGTGTAATTGAAATATACCCAGAGAAGATTAAAGCAATATTGGAAATTCCACCCTCTAAAAGTATAACCCAACTAAGATCATTCTAAGGGCAGTTGGCGTATCTAAGATACTTTATATCCAGCTTATCAAACAGATGCCAATCATTTTTAGCACTAGTCAAGAAGGATGCCAAGTTCAAATGGGATGATAAGTGTAGATGAGTGTTTGAGAACATTAAGCAATATCTCATGACGCTGCTAGTCTTAGCTACCCCAACCCCAAGCAAACCTATGATACTTTGCACTGCTGCATTTGATGATTACCTTGGCCCTTTGTTCGACCCCCAATGATGAGGGGAAGGAGAACATACTCTACTATCTCAGCCATTATTTGATAGCTGCTGAGGTGAACTATCCACCCATTAAGAAATATTTCCTAGCTTTAATCTTCACAGTATAGAAGCTATAGAATTATATGTGCTCTCATAAAGTAAACTTAATTTCTAGAATCAATCCATTATAATATCTCATGAAAAAATTGACACTATCTGAATGGTTAGCATAATGGTCAATGATTTTATCGCTGTTTGACATCACATTCGTACCCCTTCGTGCAGTGAAAGGATAAGCACTCATAGATTTCTTAGTGGCACATCCACTTCTGGTGGATTCCCAGCTCAGTGATGACCTCTTCATGAACAAATCATAAACTTAGAGGATACAAGCTTTTACTACTGGGAGATGTATTTTGATGGTTCGACTTCCTCTCAAAAAGGAGAAGAATCACAATCTATTCTCCCATGCAAGGTAGGGGTAGGGATAGTCCTTCTAACGCCAAACTGCGATATGATGAGATTTTCATTTCATCTATCTAAGCTTTGCACTAACAAAAAAGATGAATATGAGGCTCTGATCATCGGTCTGTAGTTAGCCATCTCGCTAAACATTTTGAATATCAACATTTTTAGGGACTCACAGCTAGTTAACAAATAGATCATTGTGTCCTATAAAGTATTGAAGTCCAAACTCCATACTACCACAAGTACACCATGGAGTTGCTAGACAAAATTTAAGAGATCACAATCTATAAGATCCCTCGAGAAGAAAATATCATAGCTCATGTCTTAACCATGCTTGCTAAGGAGTTAGCATGTTCAGAAGATGAGCCCATATCAATAGAGGTCCATAATAGAGAAGTCTTCTCTCTTATTGATGTTAAACTCATTGATAAATACTTTCTTGAAGGGGAGGTTGTCATTGCCAAAAAGGATAAATAACTGGATTGGAGGCAATCCTTAATTGATTAACTAAATAAAGGCAAACTACCTTAAGAAAAACCTCAAGCACATCAGGTGAAGCAAATAACACTCTCCTATTCCCTCATGGATGGTGTCTAATATCGATGATCTTTCAATCATATGTGGTTATGCTATTTAGACAAACATGAAGCCCATAAGATCATGATCGAGGTACACTCAAGACTATGTGGAGCTCATCAATCTGGTCCCAAGATGAAAGCCAAAATTACGAGACTTGGATACTACTGACCAATGATGATCACAGATTGCATGGACATATCGAAGCGATGTCACCAATGCCAAGTACATGGAGTGTTATTACACCTACCGCATAACATTATACATCCAACTTTGGCCTCATATCCATTCGACTGTTGGGGGCACCAACATAGTGGGTCCGATCAATCCTTCTTCGTCCAAGGGTCACCGATTTATTCTCCCAGCTACGGACTACTTTTCCTAGTGGGCGGAGGCAATCCTGCTCAGAGAATTCAAAGCTTAGCATGTGCTCCAATTCTTTAGGAACCATATCATTTATAGATTTGGGGTACCTCGTTGAATCATATCTCATAATGGCACCACTTTCAAGAGCACCAAAATCAACAACTTTTCCCAGAGACACAACATATATTAGAGATATTATACCATATACTACCCACTAGTGAATGGTTTGGGAGAAACCTTCAACCAAACTTTCATTCAAATACTCAAGAAGACACTCGATGATAATAAATGACAATGACATGAGTAGTTAGTTGAAACCTTATGGACTTATAGAACTACTTACCGAACTCCAATACAATCTACCCCATTCTTCTTAGTGCATGAGTCTAAAACCATTCTACCCTAAGAAGTCCAGCTCTCATCACTACGAATAGCTGTGAGTAGCAAAGTATTTATTGAATAGAACACTAAACTATTATTAGAAGAACTCGAAGGTTTAGAAGAAGGACACTTATAAGTATGCCAAAACCTTGAGTTATACAAAGCCAAGATGGTTCAAGCTCATAACAAGTTAGTCCTCCCTAAAGCTTTTCGAGTAGGAGAGCTTGTTTTTGTTCTAATGAGACCAATTTTTACCCATCGCAAGATGGGAGGCAAGTTTAAACTTACTTGGGAAAGCCCTTTCACCATAGAAATGACCTACCAGGGTGGATCTTACCAACTTATAAATTATAAAGGAGAACATCCAATGCTCCCAATCAACAAGCTTTATCTAAAAAAATATTATGCATAGACAATGTCCAAAATAATTTTCCATGAATAAAAATTCCATTTTGATCAAACTTCTCTCTAAGTTAAAATATTTCTAATTATCAAATTTTATCGATGTGTTTAGGGTAGGTGTAAGAGAACCTGAGTGGCATCCTATCTTTTGGTGTCACAACACAAATGCATAATTGCACATAAATAAAAATAAAGCAAATAAAAATACAATTACTTCAACCTACTTTGAGTTGAGGTAAGACTCCTAACGGCTCTTACTCAATAGTTGTTCTAGGTCAGGATTAATTCACTACTTGACTAGTGTGTCTCTCTAGTGGTCATCTTGCTCAGAAGGATGTGAGACCCCATGCTTTCTTCTTATCTTAACCACTATTAATCGATGGCTTCTTTATTAGTTTGATTTGTCTTATTGCATGACCAATATACTATCATGATGACCAGCATTGCTTAAGAAGATGTGAGTCCCTGAGCTTTCTTCTTGAACTAGCTATCGTGCACTAATTGGGTCTGGATTTATATATTTGAGGATTGGGGTAAGATCCCCAGTGGCTCCTCTCCCTCTTGATTACATCAAGCTTGGGTTCAGTCCTTCTTTATGACTCCCCACTTAGTAGTCACCCTAGGAAGGTAGTAGTTGTCAAGCCAACGACAGACTATCCCGATAATAAGTTCCACTTAGGAAGATATGAGTCCCTGATTCTTTCTGCCTAGATTGATCATTGCAAACTGACGGGCACCTTAGGTTGGCTGGTGTTTGCTTTCCTGACAAACCCACCTTGTGGATAACACCACTTAGGCAGATGTGAGTCCTTGCGCTTTCTCCCTGAGCTAACCACTGTATACCTATAGGCTTTAAATTTTAGAGATTAGGATAAGACCCCTAGAGGCACCTTCCTTATGGGCATTATATTTGTATTACGTCTCCATGACCCCATATAGACATGACTCAGGTTGCTATTGGATTAGATAGTTCCCTTATCTTAGTAACCACCCTGTGGTTGGAAGCTCCGTACTATGGTTGTACAGACTATGCCTTGGGATAATAAATCTAAGATAGGCCAAAGCCCCTATGGCTCCTCCTAAATTTTATATTCCTAAAATAATTTATTTATATTATAAAAAAATTTATAATAAGTGTATAAAGTTAAAAATTAAAATGTCATTTTTTTATTTTTAGATTTAAAAGCCTATTTAATATTTTAAAATCTCAATTCTTTATTCCTATTGTCTAAGTCAAGTTTCAACATGTTTCTAAAACCTTTTGTCCCACATCATAAAAGAAGTTAGTGTTATACTCTTTATATGAAAGAAAAGAGCTTTCTAAATAAAAACTTTGGACCCACCTAAGTGGTGTCTTGACCTGATAACTTCAAATTTATATTATAAATTAATGTAGTTAAATTTATATTAATAATAATAAAGCTTTTAAGATGTATTAATTTTTTTTAAAAATATTTAATTAAAATATTATGTTTAACTATTAGTTAAATTTTTGTTGTCATTTCATTAAAAAATTTTTAAAAAATAGATGAGATTCATTTGTACTGAACAGTCAGGACTGGTTTTTTGATTCACCAATTGAACCAACAGTTCAAGCCGGTTCTCACTGGTTCAATGCAAAAAGGGGTTTTTATAGTTAACCGGACCGGTTCTATGGCCGGTTGACGGTTAAACTGGTTGAACTGACCGATCCAGTCTGGTTTTTAAAATAGTGCTTAGTAGTCGCCCTAGGTAGGGTTTGATTTTGTTAAGCCATCAATGGGTCACGCCAATGGCTGACTCTATTTTGGAAGATGAGAGTCCTCGAGCTTTCTTTCTGGTGTAGCCATTACAAACTGATGGGCAGCCTTTAGGTTGGATAGTCTATACTATTCTGTCGATAGACTACCCCTTTGGACTGATAAATCTAAGCTAATCCAGGCCTCACATAGGCCCTCTTTAGTGTGGTCCATTGCTAACCAACATAGTCCACACTAAATCAATCAACAAAATAAAAAGAATCAAAATTAATAACCAAACTCAAACTAAATCAATCAACATAATCAAATCAACACAAAATTCAAGTTCAAATCAGAACTAATCAACATAATTCATATAAATCAAATAAATTCAATCAAATCTTAATCCTTAGTGGATCTCCCTTTATGCCCTTAGCATAAATCAATCTATAATCCAACCAAATTCATGTGCAAATCCCCAACGAATCTCTCTTCATGTCCTTAGCACCAATTCTCAATAAATCAAACCAAATCCACTTAACTCTCCCATGCCCTTGACTTGAAATGAATTGCATCACATTAGGATCTATAGTTCCATTTACCTCTCTACTTAGGTTTACATAGCCTTCGTTAGTGCTTGTGATCTTCCCAGATGTTGTTGATCATCTCAGTCAACCTCAATACATGTAGTGTGCCTTACCAGTTACACAACACTTATTGGGGGTTTTGTTGACCTCACTTCTGGAGTGAGGATTCACTTTCCCATCTTAGACATAGGAACCTTCTAGGCACTTGGATATCCCTAGTCATAGGACACTTGTTGTGATTAAGGAAACACTAAACCCAAGCCTAGAAACATAGGAAGGCATACCCTAAGCTTAGGTTATACCTTAGGATAAATATGTCTTACTTATCCTATGACCTAAACCAAAACCCATGCTTGTCTACTCATCCAAAACCAACATCAAGCTAGCACGACCGACCTCCATAGGATTTTATTTTTTGTCCAAGCTCCATGCCAAATTGGCTTAAGCCCTAACCTAAATTAATTCCACCATGATCCTATGGATCCAACCCAAAACTCATTGAAGTAAACCAAATCCTACTGATTTTAACAAAAGCACTCCAATAGGTCATTCAATAGACCATTTCAAACTCTTCCAATACTTACAATAAAACCAATTGAATCAAATGAATCCAATCAACCCAAGTGGGCCCATTTGACCCAAAAGGTCCAAATGAGCCAAAATCCAATCAAACCCAAATCAACTACAATCAAGGCCACCAATAAACCCTAAATCTATCATTGAACACTTCTCAACACCTAATTGAATTCAATTCAACCCAATCAACCCAATTGATCCACTTGACCCAAAGTGGCCTAAATGACCAAATTGACTCAAACTTCAATCCAAGCCAAATTGGATTGAATCAACCCATTCAATATTCTCTATAATGATTGTTGATCATCTTTGATTGCCCAATTACAATCAATTGGGTCAAACCAAACCAATTTGATCACCTGATCCATGTTGACCAAATTAACCCATATGGACCAAAATGAACTAAATCTAATTCCAACTCCAATCAATTGCAATCAATAACTCTCATTAATCATAAATTGAGTATTAAACATGACCTAACCACCAATTGAACCAAACCAAGCCACTTTGGTCCCTTGACCTAAGTTAACCCAATTTGACCTAAAGGGCCAAATTGAGTCAAACCAAATTGATTGAAACCACTGCCTCTAGTCAATCATAAATTGATTATTGAATATATCCAACCTTCAATTGAATCCAATTGGGTCAACCTAACCCAATTGAAACCTTTAGCCTAAATTGACCTAAAGAATCCAATTGAACCAAATCATTTCCAAATCCAAATTGATTCAAACCAACATCAACAATTATTCTCAAAGATCAATTGATCCTAAACTAACCCTCTACCCAAGCTAATTTGGCCAATTTAACTAAATTGGAAAACTTAGCCCATTTGACCTAAATGAACCCATATGAGTCAAAATCAATTCCAATTCAAATTAAACCAAACCAATTACACTAATACATTCCAAATGATCATTTGAACATACATAAACTCTTAGTTTGACCTAATTTGACCAATTGGTCAACCTAACCCAATTGAACCCCATTTGACCAATATGGGTCAAATTGAACCAAACTGTATCAAACCAAGTCCAAACCTAACCAAAATTGACATGACTCATCCTTGGGTTACCATGGGCCAACGTAGGTGGACTCAATCTATGGTGAACCCAGTTTAGGTAAAAACCCTTGAACCAACCTACCCAAATGGGATAAAATTTCCATTTGGAGGGGTTCTCCCACTCCCCAAGCCTTGGTAGCCACCTTTGGCCATTCTTGGACATGTAGACTACTAACCCAACCTAACTCAAGGCTAGCATTTGGCCATGACAGGGTGAACTCACCCTTAGCTCTCCATTGGTTCACTTGGAGGAGGAGGTACACCCCATGCCTGCCCATGCCATTATCTCAATCTCTCAAGCACCTCCACCTCAATAGTCCACTACCACCTTCGGCCACCTACCCCGACCAGACGACTGTCAAAGGCTGAGCCAATCTTAGCCTTTGGTTTACTTGGGGAGGAGAGTATACTCCTCCTTGTCCATTCAAAATTCTCATAGAGCTTTCTTAGAGTATTCTGAGTAGTCCTAGACCCTTACCCAAATCCCTAGTGCTCTCCATCGATAGCGAGACCAACCACTGATCAAAATTGAGAGCCCCATCATTCCAACCACACCAAAACTCCATGAAACTCTAATTAACTCTTCCCTCATCTTGCCCTCACCCCAGTGAGTCGAAATGAATCAATCCATGATCGATTTGATCACCGAAAGACACTCGAAGACCAACTTCGATGAACTTTATGGCAGCGTTTGGTCCACAGAGAAATCATTGGGGAAGCAGCTTGAGTTCTTCTTAATAAGGCTTCATCTTTTTAAGATGAAGCTACCTCAGTTGGCGGAACGTCGATCTCTAACTCTGACGAGGTAAAACTCTGGACAATCATAGATTTTCTCCTAAGTTTTGGTCTTTTGTGATGTGAATCATGATTTTACATAATTTCCATCATAGGATCTCATTAGATCTCTCCCCGCATGTTTTGGAGATAATTTCGCCATCCCACGAGCTCCGATCAGCTTAGATCAATCGACAGAAGGTGGACAATGTCCATCTTTTGGCGCTCAGGGGATGACAAATCATTGAAAATTCATTCCACATGATTACAACAGATGATTGTGATTTATTATAGTAGATTATTCATTTTAATCCATTCGAAACCACAAGATTAATCTTCATTGTTTGATTCGAGATTAGACGGTGGGGATGAAATCGTGTCTGCCTCCGCTGAGTTAGTTATCATGTTAGACATTCTAAATAACCTATCCCATGGTACCACATGGAAAGCTCTTTTGCGTCAGCTTCTACATGGTGCCGACGGTTTAGGAGGTTATTTAAGCATTAAAAATGCAATTAAATAGCCAAAACTTTGAAAATTCATAACTAATTGTAGAATAATCCAAAAAATACAAATAAACTGATTTTGGAAAGGGTAAATAGAGGAAAATTTAATAAAAATAAAATCTTAAATGTTTGGTTAAAGAATAGTGCTTAATTAGAGTTTATTATTTAGGCAAAATTACTTACCCAATTGATCCCAAATTTAGTGAGTTAATTCCATGGGATGTCCTCTTCCTCCCATAATATTTTTGGAATTTATTGGCCATGTAATTCAAAGTATTTAAAATTATAGACCTAATCACCCTATTAATTAATTTGATCATTATTAAAATTGGTAAACAGCAAAACCTAAATGGTTAATGATGATTACTCGCTATTGATAGTGGGAATGGTGAGGGGAAATAATTAGGACCTCTTTCCTAATATTTTTCCTAAATACATTTCCATAGGAGGGTTAAGTAATGCATATATTAATTAAAGATGAATTAAATAAAATAATTTAGCAAATTAATGGTCAAATAAAATCAAATAAAAATGTTGATTAGTTTAGGTAATTCAAATTCAATTCATGGGTTCCCTTTATCTGTTTAATAACTTAAAGATCTTTAAGGAAGTTATGGTTAATCCATGGGTGTGGGAAAACCATAAGAGTACTTAACATAGTTTTCCTCTTTAATCTAATTAGCTCTTAAGCATGAGGCTAATTTGTATTAGGTACCCTTAAGTGCATTACAAATTTTAATTTCTCATTGGCATATCATTGGAGGCTCATGATTAAGTAGTTAATTAAATTAAAGTGGCATAGGGAAAGGCAATTAAGTTGATTTCTTAATGACTTGAACTTAATCAATCCATAAAATATACTTAATTATTCTTCTTTAAACATAATAAGCCACTAACACGGGATGGGGCAAAATAGCAAACATTGTTTCTCCTCTTCAGGTTTTAATAATTCAAATCTAAAAATTAAACTTCATAATAACTTTGGTTAATTTCAAAGAACACTTATGTGATTTGATTCTCCTTAGAAATAAATGTGATTGAATGTATTATATGGCAATGTTTAATCATTCCTTTTTAATCCTTATAAATTTGTATGCCATTTGTATCATGTAACCATGTTTTCAAATAAAAAGGATCAAATGAATATGGTTATACATGTATAAGTTACATGTGTTGAATTGATCTTATTATATGGTGTGGCTATTATCATTAATATATCTCAAATTATTTTAAAAATTAGAAACTTATGATGAAAGGGTATATTAGTCTGGACATCCTTGGATTGCGATACTTTAATTAGCCCCAAGTAGGTCTTGTACCTTTCACCCTTGGTGTAGAAAATAATGGTGTCATACTCACTTATATCTTTTATACATATAAATGTGCATTTGATTAATGGATAGAAAAGTCCCACATTTCTACTTAAATAAAATCATGCATTCATGAAATATTCAAAATTTTCCTAAACAACATCTTTTTTCATTCATCATTAAAGTGTGCTACAGTATTTTTATTGCATGTATAACTATGGTTAGGATCATTCATATGCATGGTATACATGTTGGAAAGAAATAAAGGGGTATGTGTTATGTGATAGTAATTCAGCTTAATTAATCTTAAGATGTCTTTCTTATTGAATAGGTTTATTTAGAAAAAAACTAAACTTGGGAATAATTAAAACACATAATAAAATATTCACTAAAAAAAATTCATTAATAAATTTACCTTAGAAATTACTTAAGGTAGGGATGAAAGAGAAGTTCTCTTATCTTATCTTCTCTTTATTACACTTAGTAAGTAAATGTAGGTTCATTCAAACCAAATCAAATCATCAAATAAAATTAACCAAATTAACTAAATCTTTTAAAATGAAACCACCTTCCTAAGTTGAATCTTTCACACTTAGAAAATTCTAACCTTAAAGCCTAGCTAAGACATGCCACACAAGCTTTAAATGGCACACACATTAAGCTAAGTCACCATTTCTAGCTCTATGTTAGGGTGATGCATGATTTGATGCTTGATTTTGTTTTGTGATGTAATGTTTTATACTGGATGTTATGGTGTATGTGCGTAGACTGGATGGTAGGATGATCTTAGCCTAAACACATCTTCTACAGGGGATTATGCTTAAGGGGCGCTATACTAAAAATATAAAATACTTTCGCTGTGTAGGTTGCTTATACTCCTAAGAAAAATCCAAAATAGGTCAGGTGGACTTGGTTGCCCATGTGTGGGGGTACTAAGTCTAATTTATTCATATAATTGCTTGGAATGTGTGGTGTCTTTAGCTAATCTCTATTTTACAAGTTTTAATTAGATTTACTTTTCTCATTTTCATGTAATTTTTATAATTAGGATTTGGAATAAATGTTATGGGGAAGTGGAGTTGAACATTGGTCATAACATTATGTCTTATGTATCATGTGAAGCCTTTCAAGCAGCTACATTCTAACTAAGTCGAAAGAGAGAAAGGAAAGAAGCAAATCAAACTTGAAGAAAGAAGAATGAATAAATGCAGAATGAAGACCCCCCTTAACATAAATTCCTTCTAAGTTGTAATTATTCATTTGTAATCTGGGTTGTATAAGGGTAGAGCCCGGCAACCCATATTTCTTTTTGGGTTTGTGCGGTGGAGCCCGACCACAAAGGCCATTTATTCTTTTGTGCTAGCTTTATAAAATTATTTGATGTTTATTTAGCTTATGCATTAAGATGACATAATTTTCTTAGTTTCTTCATTGATTGATGAATGACCTGGATGTGATTAGGCTCCTAGGGAAAAATAAATTTAATATCCAATTAATCAACTCAAAATTAAAATGAAATATTTCATAATCTCACTAGAAGCTTAGGACATAAATGAAGATAATAAAAGATTAAGCAACCTCTTAGCTGGATGTTGTCTGTTTCACATCATGCATAAAATCATCTTGCTTCACTCTTGCTAAAGGAGGGCTTCCACCTTTGCTAGAGAACATGGCTTGACCTTTGATAGTCATGGAAACACACCTTCGTCTTGCTGATTTTGGCCCATAACCAATTTTTCATGCATTGAGCATATGATTCTCAAAACCTGTGTCAAATTAAGTATCCAGAAAATGAAAATAAACTTAATAGAATTTACATTAGATTAAGTCATGAGTTCATGCCCTACATGATCTAGTCTCTTAGGGAGTGAGTTTAAGGACTTAGTCTTCTTTCTAAATAAACAACAGCCTAGCTATCTTGCAGAAGCATAAGACTTGCCTACATGTATTTAAAATCATATGAAGAGTTAGTTGGTGACATTCCTCAGGTAGTTGTAAGTCTAACATTTGGATGGTTTATCATCTCTTATGGAGGTAAACCATATACCCATTTTTCCTTAGATTTAGGTCATGTTTTGGCCCTTGCCTTAGATCCCTAGATTTAGGTTCCTAGGTTGTTGTTTCCCTTTACAGGCTGCAAGCATAGATCACCACCTCTTAGGCATTTCTATGATCTTGTATCATGGAATTGTATGTCCTAGATTTCTAATAAAAATTCAACTCAATCATATAATTTCTCTCAAATCAAAAATATAAAGCCCAACCATAGGATAGTTTGGGATGCTCGCTAGGTCTCTTAGCATCGTGAGTATCTCTTACTTATCTCCCTTTGGTCTTGATAATAACTCCCTCCTTTTGATCAATCCCATTTGATCTTCTAAAAATAACCAATTGATTGATAGTCCTATCTTTGAAATCTTTAGATCAATCCCAAAAGCTACAACACTATATGCTTTCTCATAAGGTGAACTTGATTTCAAAAATCAATCCACTGTAGTATCTCATGACACGGCCGATATTATCCAAAAGGTTGGCATGTTGGTCCATGATTCTCTTACAATTTGATATTACATTTGTACCCCTCCGTGCGATGAAAAGATAAGCACTAGCAGATTTCTTAGCAGCACACCGACTTCCTGATGATTCTCCACTTAATGATGATCTCCATGATAAACAAATCATAACTTAGGGGAGTTAACAATCACCATTGGGAGATGTATTTCGATGGTGCGGCTTCCTTTTATAAAGGAGAAGAACCACGATATACTCTTCTAGGAAAGACATGGGTAGGAATAGTTCTCTTAACTCCAAATAGCGATGTGATGAGACTCTCATACTATCTCTCCAATCCATGTACCAACAACAAAGCCAAGTACGAGGCTTTGATTGCCAATCTGGAGTTAGCCATTATAGTGTGTGCCAAAAGTATCAACATCTATGGGGATTCTCAATTGGTCATCAACCAGATTGCTGAATCCTACAAGGTTTTGAAACCCAAGCTTTGCCATTACCATGAGTACACCATGAAGCTTTTGGTCTAAATCCCTAAGGTCATCATCTACAAGGTCCCTCGAGGAGAGAATGTTGTAGCAGATGCTTTGGCCAAACACACCAAAGAATTGGCATGTTCGAAAGATGAGTCCATTCCAATAAGGGTTCAAAATAGACAAGTCCTATCCCTTATTGATGCTAAACTTGTTGAGAGACTTTCTCTTGAAGGGGAGGTTGCCGTTGTTGAAAAGGATAAGGAGCTGGATTGGAGACAACCATTCATATATTATTTGACTAGAAGCAAACTACCTCAAGAGAAGTCACAAGCCCATAAGATAAAGCAAAAAGCTCTCTCCTTTACTCTTATGGATGGCACCTTGTACTGATGGTCTTTCAATCAAATATGGTTACGTTGTTTGGACAAATATGAAGCCCATAGGATCATGATTGAGGTACATTCAAGTCTATATGGAATGTATCAATCCGGTCCAAAGATTAACGTAAAGATCAAGAGAATAGGATACTACTAGTCTTCGATGATTACAGACTGCATGAATATAACTAGGAGATGCCATCAGTGTCAAGTACACGGTGTGGTCCTACATCAACCAACCAACATTCTACATCCTACATTGGCCTCATGGCCATTTGTGTGTTGGAGTACTGACATTGTGGGTCCTATCAATCCTCCTTCTTCTAAGGGTCATTGATTCATCTTAGCTTCCACCGACTACTTTTCCAAGTGGACGGAGGCAATCCCACTCAAAGAGATCACAACTCAGAATGTGCTTCAATTTTTTAGGAACCATATCATATATAGGTTCGAGGTGCCTCGATGAATTATATCTGATAATGGTACTATATTCAAGAGCACCAAGATCAATAACTTTTCCAGAAGATACGGTATAAATTAGAGATACTCCACCATCTACTACCCCAGGGTGAATGGCCTAGCAAGAGAATTTAACAAAACTCTCATCCAGATACTAAAGAAGACTCTTAACGAAACAAGCGACAGTGACATGAGTAGTTAGTTAAAGCCTTGTGGGCATACCGCACCACATATAAGACTCCAACTCAATCTACCCCATTCTCCTTAGTGTATGGGTCTAAAGCCATTCTACCATTAGAAGTTCAACTCCCATTACTAAGGATAACAATAAGTAGTAAAATCATTACAGAGCACAATGCCAAGTTACAGTTAGAAGAGCTCGAAGGTTTGGAGGAGAGACGCCTACGGGCATGCTAGAATCTCGAGTTATATAAGGCCAAGATGATTCAAGCTCACAATAAGCTGGTTCGCCATAGAACTTTTCAAGTAAGAGAACTTATCCTAGTTCTAAGGAGACCAATTGTTGCCCATCGAAAGATGGGAGGCAAGTTTGAACCCACTTGGGAAGGTCCTTTTACCATTGAGAAGGCCTACCAAGGAGGATTTTATCAGCTTATTGATTGTTAAGGAGAACAGCTGATGCTTCCAATTAATGAGATCTATTTGAAAAAATATTATCCATAAAATAATATTTGAAAATAATTATCATCAAAATTTCATTCTAATTCATCAAAATATAATTTTTTTTTGAAACATTATTTGCTTATTTGCGAATTTGCCATGATATATTCAGGGTAGGTGTAAGACAACCCAAGAGGCATCCTATGCCTCCTTCACAAACACGATTCCCCAGTGCTACTAGAATAGGTGTGAGAGAACCTGAGAGGCATCCTATTTTGACTAGCATGACTAAGATAGGTGTAAGAGAACCCAAGCGACATCTTTCTTAATGGGATCATAACTACCATTCATGGCACCATTTCATCAAAATCCCCAATGTGTTTAAGGTAGGTGTGAGACAAACCAAGCAGCATCCTATTCCCTTTAACACAAGCACAAAAATAAACACATATCTTTTGTCTTAGGCTATTTTGATGTGAGAGAAAGCTCCTATGGCACTCACTCATTAGTTGCTTTAGGTCAGACTAACATATTACCTTGTTAGTACATCACCCTAGTGGTCACTTGTCCAATGGATGTGAGTCCCTGTGCTTTCTTCCTGACTTGACCATTGCAACTCGATGAGCGTCATGTTAGTTTGGTAGACTTCACTGCGCAACTAGTAAGCTATCTCATGTTGACTCTATTTAAGAGGATGTAAGCCTACACACTTTCTTCTTGAATTAGCCATCATACACTAATTAGGTTGAGTATGTTTGAGGTTTAGGATAAGTTCCCTAGAGGCTCCTTTCCTCTTGACTATCTTGAGTAGATATAAGTCCCACAGTGGCATTCACTTAGTAGTCACCCTAGGTCAGATGGCACCTATTGAGCTGAAGACAGACTATCCCGATAATCAGTTCCGCTATAGGAGGATGTGAGTCACCGATGCTTTCTTTCTAGACTGATTTTCATAAATTGATGGGGACTTTAGGTTGGTTGATGTTCACTATACTGACAGTGACTCACCCGATAGATACACCACTCTTAATAAAGGTGAGTTCTCATGCTTTCTCCTTGAGTTGGCCACTAAATACCTATAGATATTATCTTTTTTAGGGTTTTGGATAAAGCTCTTAGTGGCCCCTTTCCCCATGGGTACTCTATTTGGATCACATCCTTTGCGACCCCATTTAGATACTACCCGAGTTACTTTTGGATTGGCCAATCAGCCTTTCCTAGTAGCCACTCCTGTGGTTGGACAATTTGTTTAGCGAATGCACAGATTCTCCCTTGGTCTAGTAAATCTGAGATAGGTCTAGGTTGATATAAGCTCGTTCTCAGTATGACCCCTTACAAACTAACAGGGCCCATGATAAACAAATAAATAAAAGAAATAAACAATTTTTTTGCTTATGGATTAGGAATTCAAGCCCCTAGTGGCCCATTTTCCAAGCAGGCATCCTATCTTTAGGGCAGTGTCAGCAGAACTCCCTATAGAAATTGCCTGACTACTCTTGAATAGGGATAAGTCCCTGGGTTAGTACTCTCTCAGTAGTCCCCCTTTGGTTGGGTTCAATTTGTTTTGCCACGAACAGGTTACCCCGATAATCATTTCGCTTTGGAAGATGTAAGTTTACTATGCATTCTTCCCAGCACGACCGTCACAAACTGATGGGTAGCCCTAGGTCAGGTTGACATGTTACCTTACTAATGTGTTGCCCCAGTGGTCTTTCATTCAAGAAAGATGTGAGTCCCTATGCTTTCTTCCCTAAATCAACCACTATAAATCGAAAGGTACTTATTTGGTTGGATAGTTCTCCCTTCGGCTGGGAAACTACTCCCATTGGATCGGTAAATATGAAGCTAGGTCAAGGCCAACATGGCCCCTAGTTAGTGCAGTCCATCACAAACCAATGGGATCCATAAAATATAATTGAAAATGAAATTAACTTTGATTATCTTTGAGCTGATTTAAGTTCCCCTAGTGGCATTTTCTTAATAGTCAGCCTTAGGTCAGGTCAGCATGTTACCTTGCTAATTTATTGCCCTAGTGATCTTTCATTCAGGAAAGATGTGAGTCCTCATGCTTTCTTCCTTGAATTAACCATTACAAACTGAAAGGCAACCCCTTTGGTTGGATAGTCTTACTATGTGGTTGGTAGATTACCTCTTTTGGACTGATAAATCTGAGCTAAATCAAGGTCGACATGGTCCCTACTCAGTACAATCCATCACAAACCAATAGGGTCCATCTCAAAATTTAAAATCTAAAATTTGAAACAAATTCAACCCTCCTCTCTAGTGGAGTCAAACTAAAAAACAAAATAAATCCAATCAACCTCCCTTAGTAGGTTCAAACCAAATTCAACAAAGCAAATCCAATCAATCACCCTCAGTGGAGTCAAACCAAATTCAACAAATCAAATCAATCGGCCTCTTCTCAGTGAGATGCAAATATTTACAGTTCTCTCAGTGGAATCAATTTAATCTAACTCAAACTTGCTCCCCTAGTGGAGAGTTCACACTTTCATCCCTAGTAAATCCTGAATTCTAATCCCTTAGCAAATTTCATAATCTCTTTTTCCTCTAGTGGATGACTTGAACTTGCTCCCTTAGCGGAGGGTTCACATTTTCATCCCTAGTGGGGAACCAAATCTTAAATCAACAAATCAAATCAAATTTCTTCCTAGTGAGATGCAAATGAAATCAAAACCTCTCATCCCTCAGTGGATGACTTGAACCTTTTACCTTAGTAGAAGGCTCACATACTCAGTTAATCCCTAGTGGATTTCTCCATCACTCTATTATGTCTTTGACATGAGTAGAGTCACAATGCACTAAGCTCTTGATTCCTTCTACACCTCTAGTTTGGGAGTAGATTATTTATGTTAGTGTTTGTGATCATTCGACATTGTTGATCATCTCAGTCAACACCAATATGTGCGATGTACCTTGTCAGTCACACCACACCTATTGGGCGCCCTTCGTTGGCCTCACTTTTGGAGTGAGCTCTCAACTTCTCCATGATAGATGTAAGACTCCTCTAGACGTTAAAACTTCCATAGTCTTAAGACATTTCTAGTGATTAGGTTAACACTTATCTTAACCTTAGAGACTTAGAAGAGTTAGCCATAAGAATAGGTTATGCCTTAGGGGTGTTAGGAAAACTTGCCTACCTTATAGCTTAAACCCAATCCTTACTTTCTTCTTTCAAGTCAAAGTTCAAATCCAAATCAACCTCAAATTCAAATCAACTTCAAACTCAAATCTATTATAAATTGTTAAAATCAATTCCAACCTAATTGATTTTCTCAAATCATCAAATCAATTCCAAAATGTGAATCATGAATCAATTCCAAATGATTGAAATTCATGATTAATTCTAAATCCAATATCCTTCCTAAGGCTTTTATTTCATCTTATGGACTTAGCTAAACCAAATCCTTACTTCCTTCTTTCAAATCAACTTCAAACTCAAACCAATTCCAAGTCAAAATTCAAATTAATTCCAACTTAATTGATTTTTCTCAAATCAAATCCAAATCAATTCAAACTCAAAATATTTTCTCATAACCCATTTATATTCTCATTTATATTCACAAATGTAAATAAAATATAAATTCAAATGACCAAAACTAAATTCAAAACTCAATTCCAAATGCAAAAATCTTTCCTAAGTCACTTTGATTTCATCTTATGGACTTAGCTCAAATCAAATCCAAATCAATTCAAACTCAAAAGATTTTCTCACAACCCATTTATAGTTTCTTTTATATTCACAAATATAAATGAAATATAAATTCAAATAATCAAAACCAAATTCAAAACTCAAGTACAAATCCAACCTAAATCCAACCTATACCCTTTCAACTTAAAGTCTTGAACTTAGCCAAATCATTCTCAAATCAATCCAAACCTCTAGATTTTCTCTTCAAACAATCAATCCTTCAATCATAAACCAAAATATAAACACAAAATTCAATCATCAAACTAAAATCAAACTAACCCAAGTCAAACCCATACTTACCCTTTTGATTTGAAATTGTCAAATGAATCAAAACTCATTTGACTCCAAATCACTTGCAATTGGATTTATATTTCAATCATAAGTCCATATGTGAGTTCAACCAAACTTGAATCAAGCCTTGATCAAGTCAATTAACTCATTTAGGCTCACTTGATCCAAAGTGACCTAAAGCACCCTTTTGAGCCAAATTCTAATCCAACCAAAATTGGATTGAACTAAGCCCATCTAAGCCTCACATTGTGAGCAACAATCACCCTAAGATGATCAATCACCTAAATTGAGTGAAACCAAGTCAAAGCTAGCCTTTGACCAAGTCAACACTTAACCCAAATGAAACTTAAACTAGCCAAAATCCACCATAAGACAAATTGATTGAAACCATTGATCTAAACCTGTTTATGATCAATGACTAAACATGATTAAGCCATCATTTGAGCCAAACATAGCCTAATTGGCCACTTGACCCAAGTTGACCCAAGGTGACCTAAAAAGTCAAAATGTGTCAAATCTTGATCTAAGACAAATTGATTGTAACTAATGGGTCAAATTCATTCTAAATCACTTGTTGAACTTGACCAAAGCCTCAATTGGCCAACTAGACCCAACCTAGCTCAATTGACCATGAACCCAACTTCACTTAAAAGGTCAAATCAACTTGAAATCAAACCAAACCAAAATTGATTGAAACTAAAGCTTATAATACATTTCAATTGTTCAACCAAGCCTAAACCAAACCATTACCTAATTTAATTGGGTCAAATAGGTCAAATTGGTCAACTTGACCCATTTGACCTAAGTGAACTCAAATGAACCAAAATTAAATTGAACCAAACCAATGACACCCATAGGCTACTAATGATCATTTGAACTTGACCTAACCCATGGTTTGACCCAATTTGACCATTTGGTCAACTTGCCCCAAGTTGACCTTTTGACCTAAATGGGTTAACTTGAGCCAAATCATATCAAATAAACTCTAAATTCATTAAAAATTAGCACAACCCATTTTTCGATCATTCCAAATATGGCCAAATCAAAATCAAGGCCAAATGACTATTCTACCACTACATTAAAGGGTAACCTATGATCAAATTCACTTGAAATTTGATCATATTCCAACTCAAGACCACTTGGCATCTTCCTAGTGGACCATTTGGACACCAAGAGAGGTGGTGCACTTGACCCAATGGGTTTGGGTAAGCCAAACCCAACCCAAGGCCAAAATTGACCACTCTACTCAAAATTCTCCACATGGATCACCTCCTACACTCATTTAACACATGTGCATCTCCGCACTTCCACTCTATTGCCAAAACTGAAGCACATGGCACTCCTAATAACCAAAATAATTATTTCAATCTTCTCAATTTGATCAAAATGTCAAGGCAAGCCTCGACCATCCGATCCAAGTTGGGGGAGATATACTCTCGCTCATTTCCACTCAAACCATGACTCCTACATTCGATTGAGCTCAGAGGATCAAAGGAAAGCTTCTCCAAGTTTCCCCAAGCATTCCTAAGCTCATTCTAATTTTCCTTTCACGAATTTCTTCAAAGTCAAAATAGGGGAGGCGAGGGGGATTTCCACTTTGCTCAATTCTCAATCAAACTCCAATTGCTCTTGGAAGCACCATCAAGGGACTAAGTTGATCTCATCTAAAGCAAATCCTAAGCATCCAAGCCACAGGAAGGAAGACCCAGACCAAAGCGCAAGCCATTAGAGGAGAACTTGGTCAATTCGAAGATCCAATTCATCTAAAAGCTTGAAACCTTCAATAGGTCTTCGTCTCTATTAGACGAAGCTACTTCCACCGTTGGAACCACCAGTGATAGCCTCCAGTGAGGTATGAATCAAAATCAAGCTTAGGTTGAAAAATCTTTGGTCCTTTATGAAGGGAATTGCAATCCCATTAAAATTCCACCATTGGATCTTCTTCTCTATGCTTCTAGATGGTGTGGGTTGAATCCCAACCTTATTCAAGCTCAAGTGAGCTCAGATCAAGCCATGGAGGACGGACAGTCTCCATCTCCCATAGGCAAAGGCAGGGATGAATCATGGACCATCCATCCCGTGTGTTTTGGATGAATGGTCTTGATTAATCAGTGTAGATCCATTGATTTAATCCCTTTACAACACAAGGTTTAATCCTAACCGTCCGATCCTTGATCGGACGGCCCAAAAGAAAGCATGTAGCACCATCGGCAAATGCAGCAGCCGATTTGACAACATAAAAAATGAATTCCATTGAGTCACGTGGAAAGCGCGCGCTGCACCTACAGTCCACATGGCGCCGACGTGATTAGTTATATAATTAGCTTATTTAATTACCTAATAATCACATAAACTTAATAAATTGATAACTAAATGTAGAAAATTATAAAAAAAATGCAAACTCAACTTCATTTTAAAGATAATTCAAAGTGGAATAATTTAAAATTAAGTTTAATGAATTTTGAACAGTAACCTTCATTCAAATTAGGTTTTATTAGAAATATAATTATGTTAATTACTCCTTAATTACTTCATTAATTAATTCCAAACTCTCTAGGGTTAATTTGTGTGAAGACCTCTTCCTCCCATGATTTTCTTAGAATTTATTATTGGATTGATTTTGGTAATAGCTTATTTCATCTCTAATCACTCCTTTAATCAATTAAATGGTGATAAATTCACTAATTAAGCTTGTTAATCATCTTAAAATAGTGAATGAACTTAGGGAATGTGATTAGAATTTCTTTTTCAAATATTTTCCCCTAAGTTTATTTCATCTTAATTAATTTGGAAATTGATTAATGATTTAATCACTTCATTAAATAGCTTGATTAACCAAACTCAAAGCCAAAATTAGTCTATAAACTTAATCAATTAATAAATCTCTTATTCTTAGGTAGATCAGTAGGTGTTCAAAAGCCTAAGGTAAGCTTAAGGAAATTGTATCCAACTCACATATGTGGGATGGTTATGAAAGTACTTAATTTAAACCTTTAGCTTAATTAATCAATAATTATGAGAAATAGGCTCTTTTATTTCTTAGGAGCATTGATAATTTAAATTTCACGTGGTTGCATATCTTATTTTGGCACATAAATGTTAGGTTAATTATGTTAAAGTGGTGTAGGTAAGGTGTAATTAATAGATTTAATTTACACCTTTACCTAAGCAAAACATAAAATCATTCTAATCATCTTAAAATTACACTAAAATAATTCACACATGTGGGAAATTGGTTAGGATCAGAAAAACCTTTTCATAAATCCTAAATCAAATTAAATTCAAAACTAAAACAAAAGTCTCTTTAAGTAACTTTGATTCACTTTAAATAATCTTATATTATAGGATTGTCCTTAGGATTTAATTAGGGTGAATGAAGTCATATGCTTCCATCACTTTATTTCTTTACAAGCATGCTAAATGTTGTATGCCACATGAAATCATGCATTCATGCCTTTAAAAAATATCAAATTAAATGAAATGTTTCCTTTATGTCAAATTTCATGCTTTGGATAAAGTAAGAATATGAGTAGCTATTATAATTATTAAATTAAAAACTATTTTCAAAATTCATAAATCAAAGATTATAAATGAAGGTATGCTACTTATAAATACTTATATGTGATGTATAGGAGATGTATTTGGTGTTATTTTTCTTCTTTTCTCTTAACATGGATTTGGATAAGATTTGCAAAGTGTATAGTTCATTTGAAAAGAACATAACACTTGCTTAAATATATTTCTATGAATTTTCATGTTATGACTTAAGAAGGATCTTCACATTTACACATATAAATTGCATAACCAAATCAAATAAAAATATTTTGCATGACTCTTCATCTATTTGCTTTCTTTTTGTACATGCACATGCATTTAAGAAAAGTGGTAAATTATTCTGGACATCCCGGGGTTGTGAGGCTTTAAATAGCCTCGAGTAGGTCTTATACCTTACACCCCTGCTATAGAAAACAATGACATCATACTCATTTATGTCTTTTATACATTTAAATGTACATTTAATTAATGGATAAAAGTGTCCCTCTTTTCTACTTAAAGAAAATCATGCATTCATGAAATATCCAAAATTTTCCAAAACATCTCTTTGCATTCATCATCAAAGTGTGCAAAGTGTTTACATTGCATGTATAGCTATGCTTAGGATCATTCATATGCATGGTATACATGTTGGAAAGAAATAAAGGGTTGTGTGTTATGTGATAGTAATTCACCTTAATTAATCCTAAAATACCTTTCTTATTGAATAGTTTTAGTTAGATAAAATCTAAATGTAAGAATACTTGAAACACATAATAAAACATTCACTAAAATAAAATCATTAATGAATTCACCTTAGAAATTACTTAAGGTAGGGATGAAAGAGAAGTTCTCTTCTCTTTTCTTTTCTTTATAACACTTAGTAATTAAATGTAGGTTCATTCAAATCAAATCAAATCATCAAATAAAATTGACCAAATCAACTAAATAACTTAAATCGAAAACACCCTCCTAAGTTGAATCTTTCACACTTAGAAAATTATAACCTTAAAACCTAGCTAGGACATGCCACACAAGCTTTAAATGGCATAGACATTAGGCTAAATCACCATTTCTAGCTCTATGTTAGGGCGATGCATGATTTGATGCCTAATTTTATTTTGTGATGTAATATTTTAGAGTGGATGTTAGGATGTATGTGCATAGACTAGATGGTAGGGCAATCTTAGTCTAATCACATCTTCTTCAGGGGATTGTACTTAAGGGGCGCTACAATAAAAATATAAAATACTTTTGATGTGTAGGTTGCTTATACCCCTAAGCATAATCCAAAATAGGTCAGGTGGACTTGGTTACCCATTTGTGGGGTACTAAGTCTAATTTATTCTTATAATTGCATAGAATGTGTGGTGTGTTTAGCTAATCTCTATTTTGTAGGTTTTAGTTAGATATACTTTTCCCATTTTAATGTAATTTTTGCAATTAGAATTTAGAATAAATGTTATGGGGAAGTGGAGGTGAACATTAGTCATAAGATTATGTCTTATGTACCATGTGAAGCCTTTGGAGCAACTACATTCTAACCAAGCCAAAAGAAAGAAAGGAAAGAAGCAAATCAAACATGAAGAAAGAAGAATGAAGACCCCAAAACATAAATTCCTTCTAAGTTGTAGGCATGATTTTCTTAGTTTCTTCATTGATTGATGAATGGCCTGGATGCGATTAAGCTCCTAGGAAAAAATAAAATTTATATTCAATTAATCAACTTAAAATTAAAATGAAACAACTCATAACCTCACCTAAAGCCTAGGACAAAAATCAAGATAATAAAAGATTTAGCGAACCCTTAGTTGGATGTTGTATGTTTCACATCATGCATAAAATCACCTTGCTTCACTCTTGCTAATGGAGGGCTTCCACCTTTGCCAGAGAACACGGCTTGACCATTGAGAGCTATGGTGGAAACACACCTTCTTCTTGCTAATTTTGGCCCATAACTAATTTCTCATGCATTAAGCATGTGAATCCCATAGCCTGTGTCAAATTAATTGTCCAAAAAATGAAAATAAACTTAACAGAATTTGCATTAGATTAAGTCATGAGTTCATGCACTATATGATCTAGTCTCTTAGGGAGTGAATTTAAGGACTTAGTCTTCTTTCTAAATAAATAACATCCTAGCTATCTTGCAGAAGCATAAGACTTGCCTACATATATTTAAAATCATAAGAGGAGTTAGTTGGTGAAAAGCCCGAGGTGGTTGTAAGTCCAACATTCGGGTGGTTTATCCTCTCTTATGGAGGTAAACCATATACTCATTTTTACCTTAAATTTAGGTCATGTTTTGGCCCTCGCTAAAGCTCCCTAGATTTAGGATCCATGGTTGTTGTTTCCCTTTGCGGACTACAAAATTCTCTCCTCTTATGCATTTTCAAGATCTTGTATCATGGAATTGTAAGTCCTAGATTTCTAATAAAAATTCAACTCAAACATATAATTTCTCTCAAATTCAAAAATATAAAGGCCATCCATAGGATAGTTTGGGATGCTCTCTAGGTCTCCTAGCATCATGAGTATCCCCTACTTATCTCCCTTTGGTCTTGTTGACCTAATTTTTAGAATGAGCTCTCAACACCTCCATCTTAAACTTAGGATTTCTCTAAGACCTTAAGAGTTCCTTAGTCTTATGACATATCTAGTGATTAGGTGGACACTCCCCTAGCCCTAGAAGACTTAGAAGAGTTAGCCATAGGAATAAGACATGCCTTAAGGGTGTTAGAAAAATCTCCTACCCTTTAGCTTAAACTATTCCTCACCTTCCCTTCTTTTAAGTCAAACTCCAAATCAATTCTATTTTATTTTCTCCAAACTTAATTCAATTCCATGATTCTATTCCATGATTGAAACTAATGATCAAAATCCATTAAAATTCCTAATTTTAATTTTTCTAAATCCTTAACCCTTTCTTACGGACTTAGCCAAAACTATGATTCAAACTTTTTCAAAGCTTTGAGATTATCTCATAATCCATTTATATTCTTATTTATATTCACATTTATAAATTAAATAAAAATTCAAACTCATCAAATCAAATTCAAAATTTCAAATAAATTCATGAAAATTTTCTTAAGTCCCTTTAATTTTCCATTAAAGGACTTAGCCAAATCAACTCTAAACCTTGATCAAATCACTTCAAATTCATGGGATTTTCTCAAAATCAATTTATATTCTGATTTATATTCTCATATGTAAATGAAATATAAATTTAAATCAATCAAAAAAAATCAAAAAATAATAATAATAAATGGAATTTGAAATGCATTAGATTTATGTCATTTGAAGCATGTCCCTTTAAATGATCTAGTCTCTTTAGGGAGTGAGTTTAAGGACTTAGTCTCTTTCTAAATAAAAATAGCCTAGCTATCTTGCATAAGCATGAATACTTGCTTACATATATTTAAAATTATAGGAGAAGTTAGTTGACAGCCACCCCTGAACAGTTGTAAGTCCAAGCTATTGGGTGGTTTGTCCTCTCTTGTGGAGGCAAACCAATTACCCATTTTTCACCTTAGATTTAAGTTGTGCTTCCGGCCCTCTCTAAAGCTCCCTAGATTTAGGTTTTGAGGTTGCTTTTCCCTTTTGGGGTCCATAAGCATAATTCCTCCCATCTTAGGCATTTCCTTAATCTTGTGTTAAGGAATCTTAAGTCTTAAAATTCTAATCAAAAATACAACTCAAACAAACTAAATCAATTTCCAAAATGTAAAGCCCAATTTTAGGATAGTTTGAGATGCTCACTAGGTTTCCTAGCATCATGGGCATCTCCTACTTATTTCACATTTTGGCTTCGATAATAACTCCCTCTCTTGATCAATCCCATTTGATCTTCAAACAGAAACCAATCAATTGATAGTCCTTCCTATTTAAATCTTCAAAGACAACGATCATTTACCTTAATTGAGAGTTTTCCTAAGGGATCCCGTCCCTTAGAATGTAATTAACTATGGGGGCTTACCCCTATAGGGAACTTAATGAACCCAGTTTAAAATAAACCTTGCTTTACTTTTTCATGTAAAGTTGAGGAAGAATATCTGGTACATATGCAAACCCATCATCCTTAGGAGTCCTTATTGAGGTAATTGGTTCCATTAAAGGGTAGTGACTTCTATCTATTGAGATAGTACACTATACCTTGATGACGTATCCGATCACCTGAATAGGTACATCTACGAATCTACATGGCATCTTACCAAGATGAATTTCCACATATAATTTTGCCTTCTCCTTTCACCAACAGATTTGGAAGGCGACTCTATATGTGTGTGGGAATTTTTCTCCATAGATTTTTCTAGCGACTCCACTGGGGATGGTTCCTCTCTCCATCTTTGGTAAATGATCATTGCATTTGAGTATCGATAGTGGGTTTGTACTTTGTTATGAATCCAAGATTATCCTTCCTTCAGTTAGCACTTAGCTCATTTCTAGAACTGCATTCCCTGTTGGTCTTAAAACCCCCGTTGGTTTCTCCAATGGGTAAAATGACAAGATTCAAATAAAAAGAAACATCTTTTAAAGACTTCCTCCTTATTATTTTCATGATAAGGAAAGGTTCATCCTAAAATAAATAATTAAAATCTTCCATAAAAAACTTTGATTTTTCAAAAGCACCTTTTTCAAAGATGCACTTAATAAACTATTTCCCACAAAATTTCTTCACCATTATTTAATAATTCCAATAATTGTTACATGTAGGGATTTTCAAAAATAAAACCAATAAAATTTTTCCAAAAGCACAAATGTAGATCTTCTTTCGATTCACTTTGATGAAGATGTCATTTTCAAAATAAAATGAACAATCATCCTTTCCAAAAATTACAATCATAATCATAAAATTTTCAAAAAAAAGCACATATGAATCTTTCTATTTCAATACACTCACACTTATTGAATAGAAAGTTCATTTATAAACAAAATTAAAATTTTTAAAAAGCACATGTGAACATCTTCATTTAATATACTTAGGTTTGTTAAATGAAAATTTCATCCCCAACTAAAAAATAAAATTTCATTTTGGAAATCTCACTTGAGCATATCCCACATATGTTTTAATTTGGAATTCTTCCTCTTTCAAAAAGCAACAATCATACACAAAATTTCATATTTCAAGAATAAAAATTGATTTCCATTCTACATACTTAAATTTGTTGAATGGAGGTCCCCTTTTCAAAAGATAAAACTTCAACAATCATATTTCAAAAATTTTCTACAAAGCACATTTTGGAATTTCACTTAACATACCCAAATTTGTGAAGTGAAGTCTCCAAATCCCAAAATTCAAAATTTTTTTTCAAAACACACATTTGGAATCTCATTTAGCACAATCAAATTTGCAAAGTAAAATTTCAAAATCCAAAATCAAAAGTCAACAATCAGAATCCAAAAATTTTTCAAACAACATTTTGAAAATTCACCTAACATACCTAAATTTGTTAAGTGAACCTTCCAAATAAAAAATTTAAAACCAAACATATTTTGGAACCATTCATTTTACCTCTAAATTTGCCCAAATTTGCTTTGTAAACACATGGATCCAAACATACCAAAAAATGATTTCTAAAACCACATTTTGCAAACATTTTAACCTCATTAATATACAAATTTGTTAATAAGGTTTCCAAAATCAAAATCCAAAATTTTCAAAATTCTAAACATTTGGAACTATTTAACATACACAAATTTAAATTTAAATCCAAAATCCAAAATTTAAAATTTAAACATTTTGGAACTTCATTTAACATACACAAATTTGTAAGTAAAGTTTCCAAAATCAAAATCAAAATTTTTAAACACATTTTGAACTTCATTTAACATACACAAATTTGTTAAGTTTCCAAAATAAAAATTTTCAAAATTTAAACACATTTTGGAACTTCATTTAACATACAAAATTTGTTAAGGTTTCCAAATCCAAAATCAAATTTTAAAATTCTAAACACATTTGAACTCATAAAAAGTATGTTTCCAAATCCAAAAAAATTTCAAAATTTTCAACAACATTTGGAACTTCATTTAACATACCCAAATTTGTTAAGTAAAGTCTCCAAATCCAAAATTCAAAATTTTTCAAAACATATTTTTCGAACTTCCTCCCTTATCATACCAAATTTTCTAAGGAGAAGTTTCCATTTTTCAAAATAAAAAATGAAATCAAAATTTTAAACACACCATTTGGAATTCCATTTAGCATACTCAAATTTGCTAAGTAAAATTTCCATTTCACAAAACTAAGTGGGACTTCGTCTTTAGGAAACCAAATTTGCTAAAGTTGAATCTCCACTTTCAATCATTTAAAAAAAAAAATGAAACATTTAGGATCCCCTTAGCATACCAAATTTGCTAAAGGATCCTACCCTTTCAAAAATCAAAATTTTCCAAACAAATGAAACACTTAAGATTTTCTTAGCATACCTAAATTTGCTAAGGATCCTATTTTCAAAAATTAAATAAAGTACACTTGGATTCTTCACTAAGCATACCTAAATTTGCTAAGTAAGAATTCCAAAATTTTCTAAAAAAAACTAAAACAAAACAAAGTTTTCAAAAGAAACAATCACTTTTACTTTACTTAGCATACCTAAATTTGCTAAGTAAAAATTATCAAAATAATCAAACAACACAAAATCATTTGACCCTTACTTTAACATACCTAAATTTATTAAAGGAATGGGTCCTCAAAATCAATATTCAAAATAAAAATTCAAATGAACCTATGGAAGCATCCTATCAAAATTTTGATTTCATATTTCAACATACATAAATTTGTTGAAGTTTGAATTCATACTCAAATTCCTCTTTCAATCAATCATTCCAAATCTATTTGAACCCCACTTAACACTTCCAAGTTGTTGGATGTGGGTTCAAATTTTCAAAATTCAAAAATTCAAAATCTATGGAGATAGAAAACTAATGCAAGTTTGTTTCTTCTTATAGATTCTTTTCAGTGCAAGTACAGTTTTAGTTTACTTAAGTCAGTGCAATGGCAGGTTCCCAGAAATTTATCTTTACATTCCATCATGACATGGATCTGGCCTTGGATCAGGCTGACTACCCTAATTTGGATCATATCCATTTGATCCATTTTGGCCATGGATTTGAGGGGGTCAGGATCACTTGTGAGGGCATTCCCCTCACAACAGTCAGTAGGAAGAAGGTGGTTGGGCGGGTCCATCGTGAGATTCTATGATTCGGATGTATCCTCACTGAAGAGGAAAGCATAGTACCACTATTGGTTTTAATATCGCCAGATCAAGCCCATTCCGGGCGTCATCCCAAAGCATGCCCTCTCATGCTAGCACTATCATCTATACCCTCCAAGGGTAAGGCTCCCCTATTGGCTTCCCCACATTTGAGTGTCTAGCTCACACCTCTCATCCTACACCCAAGATAGAACAAGAACCATGGTCAAACGATTCCATACCAAATAGAGAGTTAGGGCTATCATGGATGGATGAGTCTCTCATGATTACTTCACCACTGGTTACGGAAAACTAGTTTCATCCTCTCTAGATGACAGAGAGGATGATAGAGGATCTCATTGCCTCCCTCCAAGTGGTGCATCTACTACGCTTTAGAGTAGAGGTCACATGCCTTTGCTCTATTATACCCAAATAGTGTGAGCATGCTGGATGGTCGAGTGCGTTCAATCTGATCATATCCCTCAGCAGAGAGAGGGGAGGCATGAGGCCCATACATCATACATCACAGAGAGCAATGAGGTTCATTCAGCTTACTTTAGTCAAATTTTCCTCCTGCGTCACCATACGTAATATTCTCTCCTTATGGGACCTCCATCAAGGCTAGCTCCTACAATAGATTCATGAGTCTCCACACCACCGCTCCCCACGCCCCTCCATCTCCAAGAGTGTGTTTCAAAGATCACCCATTCCATCCAAGGCCATGAAGGTCATATCTGGGGAAAAACATACCCCATTGGTGATCTGACTATGGCTAAGGGATCCTACTCCACCTACACCACCCATTGTGGTAGGGCCGAGCTCTCCTACTCGACCTTCTACCCCAGTGGTGGTGCGGAAGGAGTGGTGACCCCGGAGCATCCTGGTCATTCCTTCACCAACTCCACCCTTACAGCCGGATGCGGAGATGGTGACAACTATCATAGATATTCCAAATGACATTTTAGTAGAGTGAGGATCATCCAGGATTGTTACCCCTATTACAAAATGTGATAAGAGATTATCATTCTTCTATCGAGCCCACACATGATTGACTCCCACCTTAGTGAGGTTTGCCTCTCTCATGATAATGATCACACTAGTTAGCCCAAGGAAGATGACTTGATGGGGGATTCAGCTTCCATATGCATGATCGATACTAGAGGTTCTCTTCTTAAGAAGTAGCAGGCCATGGAAGGTGATGAGGTTGATCAAGGAGGCACCGTAGAATCAGCCCATCACCTCTGACAGCAGTTAAGGCAGAAAGATGAGCAAATTGATAGGATGACACAGCAGTTGCAGGACTTGTTGGTAGTAGTTTCAGTGCTTTAGAAGTAAGCCCTTCTAGTTCATCCTAGTACAACATGTTACCACCAATAAGTGCATGTCTTAGACCTAGTTAAGACTCTACCTCCGCTGAGCAAGGTAGCACTACCATATAGGAAGGTAGTGGAAAGTACCTCCATACATGAAAAAGATCTAAAATCCATGGTTGAGCACCAAGTGAAGGAAGCCTTGGCTCAAGCCCGAGGAGGATCATCAGTTCCAAAGGGTAAACTATACATAGAGAAATTTGATGCTATCCAGTATGCCAAGGGTTTCTTGCCTCCTTCCTTCAAAAGCTTTGATGGCAGTGGGAATCTGAGGTAGCATATAGCTCACTTCAGGGCCAATTATTACAACACAGGTGGTAGCGACGCTTTACTCTTTAGACTCTTTGTCAGTAGCCTAGCGGGTATTGCATTTGATTGGTATGCTGAACTGTCCAATGGTTCAGTAAAGATATTTGTTGAGCTAGAGCAACTCTTCATCAGGAGATTTACTAGAGCTTACCAAAGGGTTACTGTGGGTGATCTCATTGTAGCCCAACAGCACTTCGGTGAGTCACTTGTTGATTATATTCTCCAATGACGTAACCTAAGTATGAAGTGTGAACCATAGCTGTCTGAACAACATGCCATTAAGATTCTCTTGAAGAATATCCATGGCTTGGTCACCTTCATGCTTAAGGGCTTCACCATAAAGACATTTGAGAAGCTAATCAACAATGCAACTAGTCTACAAGGAGAGGCCAAATAGTTTCCTTTTCCATATCAGTTGCCAAAGTAGAAATCCCATAAGGTTAATGAGAAGAAACCTGGAGTAGTAGCAGCAGCTGACAAGGGGAAGCAGCCAGCTAGAGATCAATTTGAGAGATCACAACCTCAGCAGTCTCCAACTCCTTTGCCACCATCAAGGTAGCCATACCGGCCTCCACCATGGCCAGCACAGCCACCGCCTCAGCCATACCACCAGCAGCAATGACATGCATATCCGCCTCCAGGTAGTCTACATACTCTATTAGATAAGTTAAATAAATCTTATTCTTTTAAGAGAGAGGTAATCAAGAAAATCTTTAAGAATCTATTAAAGAAACTTGATTTTCAGCTACCTGAGCCTAGGAGACCAGAGAAAGTTGGCAAAAGTCATGATCCAAACTTTTTCCCTTACCACTGTATGCTAGGTCACATTTTGGAGGGTTGCTTCACATTCAAGGACTGGTTTAAACACAATTTCAAGATTGGTGCTATTGTTATCCCAAAGGAATACCTTGTGGAACAACCTTCTAGCTCCATTAGGGTAATCCTTGGGCATACAAGTGATCCTACCAAAACCAAAGAAGGTTGGGACATTTCTTTGTTTAAAATCTCTAAGAAATTAATCAAGATTTTTTTGAGTGCTCAAACCTCCAACACCAAGGAAGGTTTGCATGTTGCCGGCCAACTCTAGGAAAGTGGAGCTCAAGAATAGCAAAGAAGATGTGTCAGATAGCCTCTTAACACGCCACCTATTGTGTCCACCTCCTTTCGCAGCTCTTCCACACCGATGACTTCTACCATTTCAACTAGTTCTTCTATTTCTTCCTCTAGTTGAACTCTTATATTAATGGATAAGGGCATCAAATCCCTTACACCACTCACTCTACTTGACTTCTACTTTGTACCTCCAAAAATTTCTAATAAATTGAAGAATAAAGTTGATTTGAATTACATCTATGTCTCCTCTGATGACTTGTCTTCTTCTATTCCTAACGATAACTCTTCAAGTCTAATTAACTATAACAATTTTGATCTTCCTCTTTCTAATTTAGAGTTGGATTTTCCAACTCTGAATACTACAGGTTCACCTTGAGATAGACTTGGAATCATCCAATTTTGAGAGTCCCATAGGAGAAACTGTAGGTGAGCTAGAAGTGCAGGTAGAACTTGTCACCACTTTACCTCTTGAGATTATCAAAGTCAACCTCTGTAGTGGTAAGGTTCTACCTCCTAGTACAGCACCTCTAGATAGAGGAAAATAAATCATTGGTTCTGAAGATTGAGAAGCCCTTCCAGAAGATGCTCCACCCTTGGATATGCTTGTGGAAGACCAGCTGAAGGTGGACTACAATGTCCTTTCTCATCTAAGAAAGTTGCCATCTAAGATAAACATATATGATGCCCTTATCTTATCCAAAGTGATGAGGGAGTCACTAATCAAGACCCTCCTTGATCTAAATATGCTTAGCTGACCGCTATAGGTGAGGAAGCACACTATTCAAAAGAAGCCCAAGGGATCACCTTCACAGATGAAGACCTTCTACTAGGGGACTTGGAGCACAATCATCCCCTATACATTACTGTCGATATGGAAAAATTTAGACTTTCCAGGGTTCTTGTGGATTCAGGTGCATCAATGAACATTATGAGTCTAAAGATCCTTGCCTATTTGAAGATTGACATCTCTACTCTTCGAAGAGATAGAATGATGTTGAGAGGATTCAATGATCAAGGCGAGCGAGCTTTAGGTTCTATAGTGTTGCCGTTAGAGATCAGTGACTGGAATGCTGAAGCCAAGTTCTACATCATTGATTCAAATACTTCATTCACTGCTTTACTTGGTAGGCCTTGGATACAGTAGAACAAGATCGTTCCATCTTCCCTTCATTAGTGCATCAAGTTCAGAAAAGATGTAATTGAGTACCATGTCAATGGGGACGAAAAGCCATTCTCTAGAGATGTTGAGATCTATGAGGATGTGGCCTATTATCTTTCTCAAAATAACCTTTCTCATGAACTTAGATGAAATTCAAATGCAAATACAAAAGCAAAAGAAAAGATAAAAGAAAATGAAAAGAAAAAGAAAAGTCCAAGTGAGCACGAAAGAGGAATTGAAGAAGAAGTGGATCCACATATCACATTCCACCCACAGTTCATTCCATCATATGGACATGTGGGTGGATGGCTCAACCTCCACCGTGTAGAGTAAACAAAGGTAGTTCCAGAGGTGGGAGACCCCCTAGTTGGCCTTCAACCAATAGAGGTCATGTTCTAGTTCATAGGAGTACCCTACTATTCACATAGACTTGGAATCTACTGAGGATGAGTCTAATGTGATTAGTATACCACCCAACCCCTCGGTTCCATTGAGGTGACTTTTGATCCATCCAGAGATGAAGACCAGGCCTCCAAGCAAAGCAAAGTATTCGAATCTGGTTTATGTCAAACTATTAGGCAGTAGTTGGGAACCTTAGCTCTTACCTCACTTACTTATCAGAAAGTTGAAGGTTTAGTAGTTAAGGAAGTCCCTAAGTCTTCTAGTGACATGAAGTAGAAGAAGTTCTCATCTTCCTCAAGTCCAGAGCTCAATGTAGTACTTAAGGAAGATACTTTTAAGGAATTAATGGAATTATCTTTTGACTTTTACTCATCTTGTGTTCAAAATCTTATACAGAAAGGTTTAGTTCCTCACACTTGGTCCAAGTACAGGTCAGAATATTTTGAAAAATTATGGAACAATACAGGCAGGGAAGCACAATCAAGAGTAGGACTAAGATGTAGTACAGTGGGTCCGGTCGATGATGAAGATTATTGCCTAGTTGTTACCAACCATTTGGAATTTGATAAGTTCTTCTCACACATCCCCAACTCTTATGAGAATGTATATTTAGAAATTCAGATGATTCAGATGATCTCCAAGTTAAAGAGGCACCACCAAAATTTGAATAGGAGATTCATTCAATAATCAACAAGCTAAAAGAAATCAACCTCATGATAGAAGAAAATCCTTGCTCGACATACATTAATTTATTATTGAATGAAGAAGAAACCAATGACTTAGTTAGGCTATTGATTGAGTTTAAGACAACTTCCCATGGAGTTATGAAGAAATACCCAGATTATCTCTTGACATTGTAGTCCACAAGCTAGCAATAGATCATAACGTTACCCCTATTAAGCAAGCTCCTAGATGCATGTGATTAGAAATTGAACAACATGTCATTTTTGAAGTCAAGAAATTGATCGATGTTGGTTTCATCAGGGAAGAAAAATATCCTACTTGGTTAGCTAGTGTCATCCCAGTTAAGAAGAAGAATAGCCAAATTCGCATTTGTATTGATTTTAGGGACTTAAATAAGACATGCCTTAAGGATGAGTTTCCTCTTCCTATACCAAAATTAATGGTGGGCATTGCCTCATCTCATACAGTCTTATCTTTCATGGATGGGTCATCTGGCTACAACCAATTCAAGATATCTCCTGAAGATGAAAGAAACATTGCCTTTCGTACCCCGATTGAAATCTTCTGTTACAGGGTCATGCCTTTCAGCCTTAAAAATATTGGTGCTACATACCAACGGGCCATGACTTAGATCTTTAATGAACTCATCCATCATCAAGTTGAGTGTTACTTTGATGATCTAGTAGTCAAGAGAATAAAAAAAGGAAGACCATCTTTTTTATTTGAGAGTAGTTTTCAAACGGTTAAGATAATATAACCTCAAGATGATTCCCCTGAAGTGTGCATTCAGAGTCGCTTCAGGGAAATTCCTTGGGTTTGTTATTCAAAATTGAAGAATAGAAATAGGTCCTGAAAAGATCAAAGCCATCTTAGAAATGCCACATCCTAAGAGTTTAACTCAACTCAGATCCTTTCAAGGACAGCTAGTGTATCTAAGACGCTTTATCTCAAACTTATCAGGGAAATGCAAACCCTTCTCTACACTTGTCAAAAAGGATGCCAAGTTCAAGTGGATGAAAAGTGTCAGCACACATTCAGACACATCAAAGAATACTTGGTGAAGCCGCCAGTTCTCGCAGCCCCTATCCCGGGTAGGTCATTGATCCTTTATACTGCTGCATTGGATGACTCTCTTGGTTCTCTGTTGGCCCAAGCCAACAATGAGGGGAAGGAAAGTGCTTTCTACTATCTCAACCGTCATCTGATCCCTGCTGAAGCAAACTATTCACCTATCAAGAAACACTGCCTAGCTTTAATCTTTGCATCTCAGAAGCTACGACACTACATGCTTTCTCATAAGGTGAACTTGATCTATAGAATCAATCCACTACAGTACCTCATGACATGGCCAATGCTTTCTAGACGTTTGGCTCATTGGTCCATGATACTCTCGCAGTTTGATATCACATTTGTACCCCTCCGTGTGGTAAAAGGATAATCACTAGCGAATTTCTTAGCAACACACCTTCTTCCTGCTGATTCTTCGCTTAATGATGATCTCTCCGATGAACAAATCATGAACTTAGTGGAGGCTGGAGACCACCAATGGGAGATGTATTTTGATGGTGCTGCTTCTTTTCTTAAAGGTGAAGCACCATGATCTATTCTCCCAGGAAAGGCAGGGATAGGAATAGTTCTTCTAACTCCAAATCGCAATGTGATGATATTCTCATCCCCTGCACCAACAATGAAGCTGAGTATGAGGCTTTGATTACCAATTTGGAGTTAGCCATCACTATCAGTGTTAAGAGCATCAACATCTTTGGGGACTCTCAGTTGGTGATCAACCAGATTGCTGGATCCTACGAGGTTCTCAAGCCCAGGCTTCGTCACTACTTTGAGTATACCATGATGCTGTTGGTCCAGTTTCTTGAAGTTACCATCTACAAGGTTCCCCGAGTAGAGAACGCAGTAGTAGATGCCTTGGTTAAACTTTCCAAAGAGTTGGCATGTCCGGAAGATGAGTCCATTTTAATAAGGGTCCAAAATAGACAAGTCTTATCCCTTATCGATTCAAAACTCATCGAGATACTTTCTCTTGAAGGGGAGGTTACTGTTGCCAAAATGAACAAGGAGCTAGATTGGAGGCAACTATTCATAGATTACTTAAACACTGGTAAACTACCTCAAGATAAATCTCAAGCATGAGGTGAAACAGAGAGCACTTTCCTATGCTCTTGTTGATGGCACCCTGTACCGCCGGTCCTTTGGCCAAATGTGGTTATGTTGTTTAGACAAATACAAAGCCCGTGGCATTGAAATTAAGATACACTCAGGTCTTTATGAAGCTCATAAATCCTGTCCGAAGATTAAGTTGAAGATCAAAAGACTTAGATACTACTGATCTTCTATGATCACAGATTGCATGGACATAGCTAGGAGATGGCATCTGTGTCAGGTGCACAGTGTGGTCCTTCACTAGCCACCCAACATTCTACACCCTACTTTGGCTTCATGGCCATTTGAGTGTTGGAGTACCGACATTGTAGTTTCAATCGATCCTCCTTCTTCTAAGGGACATTGATTCATCTTAACTGTTATCGACTATTTTTCCAAGTGGGCGGAAGCCATCCCACTTAGAGAGGTCACAGCTTACCATGTGCTTTAGCTTTTTAGGAACCATATCATATATAGGTTTGGGGTGCCTCGATGAATTATATTCGATAATGGTACTGCATTCAAAAGCACGAAGATTAATAGCTTTTCCAAAAGATAAGGTATAGATTGGCGATACTCCATGATCTACTACCCCGGAGCTAATGATTTAGTTGCATTAAGCAAAACTCTCATCCAAGTACTGAAGAAGACTCTTGATGATAACAAAATATAGTGGAACAAGCAGTTGGTTGAAGCCTTGTGGGCCTACCACACCATATACTGAACTCCAACTCAGTTTATCCCATTTTCCTTAGTGTATGGGTTTGAAGCCGTTCTTCCTTTAGAAGTTCAACTTCTATCACTAAGGATAGCATTGGGTAATAAGATAACTACAGAGCAAAATGCCAAGTTTTGGTTAGAAGAGCTCAGAGGTTTGGAAGAAAGTCACCTACGGGCATGCCAGAACCTCAAGTTGTACAGGGCCAAAATGATTCAAGCTCACAACAAGCTGGTCCACCCTAGGTCTTTTCAAGTAGGAGAACTTGTGTTAGTCTTAAGGAGACTAATTGTTGCCCATTGAAAGATGGGAGGCAAGTTTGAACCCACTTGGGAAGGCCCCTATGTCATAGAGAAGGCCTACCAAGGGAGATCTTATCAGCTTATTGATTATAAAAGAGAACAATTGATGCTTCTAATTAATAGGCTCTATTTAAAGAAATATTACCCATGAAATAAAACTTGTTTGAAAACAATTCATTAATAAAAATAACAAAATGTGATTCCATTCATCAAATCTACTCTTCTTTTGAAGTGTTATTTGCTTATCTTGCGAATCTATCGTGACGTGTTTAGCGTAGGTGTAAGAGTCCCCTAGTGGCATCCTATCCCTCCTTCATAACACAAACACAATCCCTTGATGCTTTCAAAATAGGTGTAAGAGAACCTGAGAGGCATCCTATTTCGATTAGCATAACTAAGTTAGGTGTGAGAAAACCCAAGCGACATCCTTTCTTAGTGGGAATTCTTGTTTCCACCCATGGCATCATTTCATGATTCCCCAATGTGTTTTAAGGTAGGTGTAAGAGTCCCCCAGAGGCATCCTATTCCTTTTAGCACATGCACAACAATAAACATAAATCTTTTATCTCTATCTATTTTGATGTGGGAGCAAGCCCCATATGGCACTCATTCATTAGCTACTCTAGGTCAGGTCTACATGCTACATCACTAGTATGTCACCCCAATGAGCACTTGTTGGAGGATGTGAGTCCCCACAATTTCTTCCTAACTTGATCATTGTAAATCAAAGAGTGCCTTGTTAGTATGGTATGCTCTACTGCCCAGCTAGTAAGCTACCTCATGTTGACTTTGCTTAAGAAGATGTGAGTCCCCGTGCTTTCTTCTTGAACTAGACATCATGTTTTAACTAGGTTGTGTATATTTGAGGCTTAGGATAAGTCCCCTAGAGGCTCCTTTCCTCTTGACTACTTTGAGTTGATCTAATTTCCCCAATGAAATTCACTCAGTAGTCGTCCTAGGTCGGATATCACCTATCAAGCCAAAGATAGACTATCCTAGTAGTTAGTTTTGCTATAGGAGGATGTGAGTCCTCAAGTTTTCTTCCTAGGCTGATTATTGCAAAGCGATAGGCACCTTAGGTTGGTTGATATTCGCTATGCCGATAGTGACTCACCCAATGAGTACACCACTTTTGGAAGATATGAGTCCCCATGCTTTCTCCTTGAGTTGGACACTGAACACCTATTTGATTTATGACTAGCCATGTCATTTTCTCCATGGAATTAGATTAAGCCTTTACCGGCTCCATCCCCTGTGGGCAATCTATTTGGATCAAGTCCTTTGTGACCCCATTTAGACACTACCCGAGTTACTTTTGGATTGGATAGTTCTCCTTTACTAGTAGCCACCCCTGTGGTTGGAGAATTTGTTCAACGGATGCACATATTCTCCCTTGGTTCAATAAATCTGAGACATGTCTAGGCTGATATAAGCTCCTTCTTAGTTTGATCCCTCACAAATAAATAGGGTCCATGATAAAATTAATAAATAATAAACTAAAATAAACAAATAAAAATTAATTTGCTTGCGGATTATAATTTAAGCCCCCAAAGTGCCCCTTCTCCCAAGTAGGCATCCTATCTTTAGAGGCGTGTCGTGAGAACTCCCTATGAATTGCGATTACACGAGTTAAGATAAATCCCTGTCGCACTCCAGTCACTCTTAGTCGGTTCAATCTATTTTTCCATAAGCAGGTTACCTCGGCAGTCATTCCGCTTTGGAAGATGTAAGACTATGATGCATTCTTTCTAGCATGATTGTCGCAAATTGACGGGCAGCCTCAGGTCAGGTTTGATTTATTACCAAAGCAACCGATCACCCTTGTGATCTTTTCTAGTGGAATATGTCAATCCTCGAGCTTTTTTCCCTTCAATTGATCATTGCAAACTGAAAGATACTCCTTTGGTTGGATAGTTCTCCCATCGGCCGGGAAGCTACTCCCATTGGTTCAGTAAATCTGAGATAGGTCTAGGCTTCTACAAGTTCCTTCTCAATGTGATTTCACAAACTGATGAAGTCCATCAAAAGAAAATTAAAAATGAAATTAATCTTGACTATTCTTGAGCTAATTTAAGTCCCCCAATGGTATTCACTCAATATTCAACCCTAAGTCAGGTCTGATTTGTTGTCCAAAGCAACTGATTACCCTAATGGTTTCTTGTCTCTAGAAGATGTGAGTCCTCATGCTTTCTTTTTAAAACTTGACCATTGTGCACCAAAAGGTAGCTCCCCTTTGTTGGATAGTCCTACCTTGTGGTTGGTAGACTTATCCCTTTGAATTGATAAATATGAGTTAGGTCTAGGCCTCCATGGCCCCTACTTAGTACAGTTCATCACAAACCAATGGGATCCATCATAATCAAACAAATAAAATTGAAAATAAAATTAATCTTGACTATCTTTGAGTTGATCTAAGTCCCCCTATGGCATTCACTTAATAGTTTGCCCTAGGTTGGGTTCAATCTGTTGCCTTGCCAATAGATTATCCCAGCAATTGGTCTTTACTTTGGAGGATGTAAGTCTACTACGCTTCTTTACTAGTACAACTGCTGCAAACCAAAAGGCATCCCCTTTGGTTGGCTAATCCCACTATATGCTTAGTAGACTACCCCTTTGGATTGGTAAATCTGAGTTAGGTCTTAGCCCCCATGGCTCCTACTTAGTTCAACCCATTACAAATCAACAGGGCTCATCGTAAAAAATTCAAACAAACAAAATTAAAACAAATTCAACCCTCTTCCCTAGTGGGGACCTCTCCCTAGTGGGATTCCAATCAAATCAAAATTTTCAACTCCTTGTAGATGACTTGAACCTGCTTCCTTAGTGGAAGGTTCACACTCAATCCCTTAGTGGATTTCTTCCCTCTCTCTTATGTCTTTGACATAAGTAGAGCCACATTGCACTAAGCTCTTGATTCTTTCTTTCCTTGGGTCAGGGATAGATAGTTTCTGCTAGTGCTTGTGATTTCTCAATGTTGTTGATCATTTTGATCAACACGAATACGTGTGGTGTTCCTGGTCAGTCACACCACACCTATTGGACACCCTTTGTTGACCTTAATTTTAGAATGAGCTCTGAACACCTCCATCTTAGGCTCAAGATTTCTCTTATACTTTAAGAGTTCCTTAGTCTTAGGACACATCTAATGATTAGGTGGACACTCCCCTAGCCCTAGAAGACTTAGAAGAGTTAGTCATAGGAATAGGTCATGCCTTAGGAGTGTTAGGAAAATCTGCTACCCTTTAGCTTAAACTATTCCTCACCTTCCCTTCTTTCAAGTCAAACTCCAAATCAATTCTATTTGATTTTCTCCAAACTCAATTAATTTCCATGATTTAATTCCATAATTGAATTCCATGATTGAAACTCATGATCAAAATCCATTAAAATTCCTAATTTCAAATTTTCTAAATCCTTAACCCTTTCTCAAGGACTTAGCCAAAACTATGATTCACACTTATTCAAAGCTTTGAGATTTTCTAATAATCCATTTATATTCTCATTTATATTCACATTTATAAATGAAATATAAATTCAAACTCATCAAATCAAATTCAAAATTCCAAATCAATTCATGAATATTTTCTTAAGTCCCTTTAATTTTCCATTAAAGGACTTAGTCAAAATCAACTCTAAACCTTGATCAAATCACTTCAAATTCATGGGATTTTCTCAAAATCAATTTATATTCACATTTATATTCTCATATATAAATGAAATATAAGTATAAATCAATAAAATACAATTCAAAAAATAATAATAAAATTAAATTTGAAATGCATTAGATTTAGGTCATTTGAAGCATGTCCCTTTACCTGATCTAGTCTCTTTAGGGAGTGAGTTTAAGGACTTAGTATCTTTTAAATAAAAAATAGCCTAGCTATCTTGCATAAGCATGAAGACATGCCTACACTTATTTAAAAATATATGAGGAGTTAGTTGGCGGTCACCCCGAGGCGGTTGTATGTCCAAGTTGTTGGGTGGTTTGTCCTCTCTTGTGGAGGCAAGCCAATTACCCAATTTTCATCTTAGATTTAGGTTGTGCTTCTGCCCTCACTGAAGCTCCCTAGATTTAGGTTTTGAGATTAGTTTTCCCCTTTGTGGGCCATAAGCATAATTCCTCACCTCTTAGGCATTTCCTTAATCTTGTGATAAGGAATCTTAAGTCCTAAAATTCTAATAAAAAATATTACTAAAACAAACTAAATCAAGTTCCAAAATATAAAGCCCAATTTTAGGATAGTTTGAGATGCTCGCTAGGTTTCCTAGGATCGTGGGCATCTCTTACTTATTTCTCATTTTGGCTTTGATAATAACTTTCTCTTTTGATCAATCCCATTTGATCTTCAAATATAAACCAATCGATTGATAGTCCTTTCTATTAAAATCTTCAAAGACAATGATTATTTACCTTGATCGAGACTTTTCCTAAGGGATTTTGTCCCTTAGGATGTAATTAACTATGAGAGCTTGTCCCTGTAGGGAACTTAATGAACCCAGTTTAAAATAAAACCTTCTTTACTTTTCCATGTAAAGTAATGGAAGAATCTCTGGTACATATGCAGACCCATCATTTTTAGGAGTCCTTATTGGGGTGATTGGTTCAATGAAAGGGTAGTGACTTGTGTCTTTTGAGATAGTATACTATACCTTGATGACATATCCGATCACCTAAATAAGTGCATCTGTGGATCTATGTGGTGTCTTACCAAGATGAATTTCCACATATTTAATTTTTCCTTCTCCTTTCACCAACAGATTTGGAAGGCGACTCTATATGTGTGTGGGAATTTTTCTCCACAATCTCAATAATAACTCCCTCCTTTTGATCAATCCCATTTGATCTTTCAAAAATAACCAATTGATTGATAGTCCTACCTTCAAAATCTTTGGAGATAATGATCATTTACCTTAAAAGTCTCATTCCTTAAGATGTAATTAACTATAGGGGCTTGCCTCTATAGGGATCTTGACAAACCCTATTTAAAATAAATCCTACTTTATTTTTTCATGTAGTAGGGGAAGAATCTCTGGCATATTCGAAGACCCATCATCCTTAGGAGTCCTTATTAGGTGATTAGGTCCATTGTAGGATGGTGACTTCTGTCTCTCAAGATAGTACATCCTTCCTCAAAGTCATACCTGATCACCCAAATAAGAACATCTGTGGATCTACTTGGTGTTTAACAAAGTGTATTTTTGTTTTCATTTATTTTCAAGATAGATGAAGATAAAATTCACCACATTCTCCTTCAGAGTTTGAAGAAGAAATCAAGTCTACTATTGATGAGTTAAAGGAGGTTAACCTAGGAAGTGCTAAAGACTCAAAGTTAACTTTTATTAGTACTATGATAGGTCTAGAAAATTCTAAAGAGTTAATCACTTTATTCCTTAAATACAAAAATTGTTTTGCTTGGAGCTATGATGAAATGCTAGGTTCATCTATAGGTGTTGCCATGCATAAATTAGAGATTAAACTCGATGCCATTCTAGTAAAACAAGCTCTTAGGTGAATGTGCCTAGAGATTTAATAATTAATTACTGAAGTGAAGAAACTTATTGAACCTGACTTTGAGTGAGAAGAATAATACCCTACTTTTCTACTTAACATAGTCCCTATAAAGAAAAATAATGGTCAATTATGCATTTGCATTGACAATAAAGACTTGAATAAGGCTTGTCGCAAAGATGAGTTCCCATAGGCAATATTAGAACTTATGGTGGACATAGCCTTTTTGCATAAGATCTTCTCATTCATGGATGGATCATCTAGGTATAACGTAATTAAGATGTATCTAGAGGATGAAAAACCTACAGTGTTCAAAAATCCTATAGGGGTATTTTATTACACGGTCATGTCATTCGGTCTCAAAAATGTCAGGGCTATATACCCAAGAACCATGACTATAATCTTCGATGACTTGATTTATAATCAAGTTGAGTGTTATATCGATGATCTAGTCATCAAAAGTAAAATAAAAGAAGATTATTTATATGATTTAAAGATTATTTTCAAATGGTTGCACAGCTATAATATGAAAATGAACCCGTTGAAGTGTGCTTTTTGAGTAACTTCCAAAAAATGCTTAGGGTTCGTATTGTGACACCGTGGGATAGAAATTGATAAAAAAAAGCCTTTATTGAAATGCCACCACCTAGAAGTCTTACACAATTAAGATCATTCAGGGAAGGCTTGCATATTTAAAGAGGTTCATATCAAACTTATCAAGAAGATGTCAACCATTTGTGGCATTAATAAAGAAAGATTCTAAATTCATTTGGGATGAAAAATGCTAAAATGCATTTAAAAGCCTAAAATAATACTTAGTAAATCCTCTTATTTTGGATGCTCTAATTCCAAGAAAGCTAATAATTTTATATACTGTAGCTTTGGATGAATCACTTGGGGCCTTATTAGCCCAAGTAAATGAAGAAGAGAAAGAAAATGTCCTTTACTATCTAAACCATAGACTCATCCCAATGAAAATGAATTAGCTACCTATTAAGACGCATTGTTTAGTCTTAGTCTTCTTGGCTCAGAAACTAAAACATTACATGCTTTCTCATAGAGTTAATTTAATATCAAGGGTGAATTTATTATAATATCTTATGACCCTCCCAACATTGTCTGGATGTCTAGCACGTTGGTCGATGATTCCATTGCAACTTGAGATCACTTGCATTCCTTTTCGTGCTGTAAAAGGATAAGTCATAGCTGACTTCTTAGCATCACATCCCATATTAGAGAGTTCCCTTTTAAATGATGATCTTCTAGATGAGTAGATCATGACATTAGAAGGTGAATCTAATGCCATTTGGGATCTATATTTTGATGGTGCAACATTATCTAAGAAAAATAAAAAATTAAATTCATCTATCCCAGGGAAGGTAGAGATTGGGTTAATTTTTATAACTCCAGATAAATTAATGATGCGATATTCATATCATATGGTCGAGTCTTGCACAAATAATGAAGGTGAATATGAGGCTCTTATCACTAGATTTGAGTTAACAATCCTTTTGGATATAAAAAATATAAAGATCTTTGGAGACTCTCAACTGGTTATCAACTAAGTGAGTGGAATCTATAAGGTATTGCATCCAAAACTCTTTAGTTATTATCAATATATGATGAAACCACTTGAGAAAATTTTATATGTAACTATGTATAGAATATCTCATAGAGATAATTCTATAGTAGATGCTTTGGCTAAGCTTGCCAAAGAAATCATATGCTGAGAAAATAAATCTATTTCTATCGAAGTTCAACATCAACAAGTTTTATCTCTTATAGATTTATATTACATGAATACAAAAGTAGAAATGCAAAGGATAACCACTCTTTCTGAAGGTCAAGTAGAATGTGACTGGAGGCATCCATTCATTGACTACCTGAGTAAAGGGAGGCTTCTTGAAGACAAGTGACTAGAAAATCAAATAAAGAAGTGTGCCTTATCTTATGCATTAATTAATGATCTATTATGCTGTAGGTCATTTGATAAATGTGACTATTCTGTTTAGATAAGCAGGAATCCCATAAGATTGTGGGTGAGGTACACTCTGGATTGTGTGGTGCTCTCCAATCCAGACCCAAAATGAAAGGTATTATTGGCCATCGATGTTAATGACTGCATGAAAATTGCATGTTATTGCTATCAATGTAAGATACATTGAGAGTTAAGGTCCTAACATCATAGGGTTTAGGCATCAGCCTTTTAATGTACTACACCCTATGATAGCCTCTTAGCCCTTTGAGAGTTAAGGTACTGACATCATAGAGCCTATTGACCCTCCTTCCCCAAAAGGTCATCATTTTATATTAGTTGTAATAGATTACTTTTTGTAAATGGGTTGAAGTGGTACCACTGAAAGAAGTAAAGACATACCATGTGTTAAAATTCTTTCAGGAGAATGTTGTATACTAATTTGGTGTTCCTCGCCGAATCATATCCAACAATGGTTCATCATTTAAGTTCACAAAATTAAATCATTTTATGGCTAGACATTAAATAAATTGGATATATTCAAACATCTATTACCCCAGGGAAAATGGATTGGCTGAAGTATTCAATAAAACTTTAGTACAAATTTTGAAAATTGTACTTGATGAAAACAAACAACAATGAAAAAGTTGGTTGAAGCCTTATGGGCCTACTAGACCACATACAAGACACCAACTCAGTTTACACCTTATGCTTTGGTTTATGGAACTGAAGTAGTTCTTCCATTAGAAGTGCAATTTACTTCATTAAAAATAGAAGTCAACAATAGTATTACAACTAATCAAAATCATAAATTTTGATTGGAAGAACTTAAAAATCTTGAAGAAAGATACTTGAAAGTAAAATAAGACCTTGAATTGTACCGATCATCTATGGTTCAAGCACATGATAAGTTGGTCCATCCTATAACTTTCCAAGTAGGGCACTTGTTCTTGGTTCTTAAATGACCAATTTTAGCTCGTTGTAAGATCGGCAGCAAGTTCGAGCCAACTTGGGAAGGACCATTCGTAGCGGGAAAAGTCTATGAAGGATGTTCTTACCAACTTATTACTTATAATGGTGAGTGCCCAATGCCACCAATTATTGGTCGTTACCTAAGGAAATACTATATGTAACTTGTACTCTATTTCAAAAGAATGATGATCAATAAAAATTCTATTTTTTATTTCTTTTGTAACTTTATTCAAATGATTGTTATCTTTATTAAATTTTATTCAATGACTTGAAGTCATATTTTTCTTATGTAGAAACATAGAATATAATCTTTCTAGGATTGGAAAAAATCTCTTCAAAGCACCTTTACTACTCTTATTTTGAGTTGGGATTAAGTCTTTCATGGCACCCTCCTCATATGTCTTACATAGGCTTGGAGCATGCCTTTTATGAAACCATTCCTATTATCAATAAATTAGGATAAATTTAATGAAGTCCCCTTTTCTATCAAATTGCCTATTTAAATTAGGATTAAGTCATGAAGACCCCTCTTCTATTAGCCAAAAATATTGAGGATTGGAATAAGTCATTAAGACCCCTTTCCCCTTTCTTAGCTATCTAAGTTGGATTAAGCCAATGAAGGCCCCATTTTAATAGCTAATTACATAGGTGTAAGCCCCATAGAAGGCATCCTATTAAATGATAAAGTTAGGATAAAGTCATTAAGACCCCTTTCTCTATTGTATAGAATATCTAAATTAGGATAAAGTCAGTAAGACCCCTTCTATATTAGTCAAAAAATTGAGGAATAGGATTAAGTCACTAAGACCTCTTTCCTGAATTTAAGCTATTAAATTCCATTCCTATTAACTAAATTTTACTAGACTAGGAATTAAGTCATAGTCTAATTTCAAATGAAATAAAATGTAGGAATGGAATAAGTCACTGAAGACCCCATCCCTATAGGCTACCTAGGTTCGGAACAACTCATGAAGACCCATTTCCTAAAAGCCAAAAATAAAAAATAAAAAAATCTTGAGGTTTAGAAATAAGCTAAGAAGACCCCTCTTCCTCATTATAACTATTCAAGAAGACATAAAGCCATTGAAGGCTTCTTCTTAATAGTTAATTAGATGAGATTAAGTCTTATAGTAGGCATCTTTTCTAAAAGAAGAAATTTTCAAGATTGACATATAGATCGTTTCCTTAGATTGGTTAGTCATTAAAACTATCCCCTTGACTAATTTATGTAAGAAGATATAAGTCTCTAGGCTTTCTTCTTAATATAGAGATTGAAAACCTATAGGATTCAAATCTCTAATAGTCAAGGGAAAGTCTTTTGAAGACACTTTATTTGGCTACAATAATTATGTTAATATTACATCTTTCTTTAGATATACTCTTAATGACATCTTTATTCTTCTTAGAATTTAACAAATCTGAATCTCTAAAAATAAATCAATTAAAATTAAAACAAACTCGGGAATATTTATGCCTATCTTTCACAATCAAATCTAAAACATAATTTGAAATCAAAATCAAATTATAAAATTAAACACCTTTAAGCTTACGCTTGTAGTGGTGACTAGTTCGGTCAACACTAATATGGTCAATGTACTTTGGGTAGTCCACTACAAATATTGGGTGTCCATTTGTTGACCTCATTTTTGATTGAGGTTAATAACACTCCCAAAAATAATCATTATGACTCATAATCTTAAATTTGAAGTCTTCTAATTAAGCCCTTAGGGCATTATACTTAGAGATCTAGTGCACCCTCTTTAAATTCATCTATCATAATAGGTTTAATTAGATTCAACCCAAATCTCTAACCTAAACATATAGCACTCCAAATTTGAAATTAATTATGCTTTGATTCAGGTTTAAGTATGGAACTAAAACTAATTACCTTAATTAAGCTAAGAATCATAAAAACTTAAAGAAATTCAAATTAAATCCAAACAAACCCAAATTAAATGAAATTAAAAGCATGAAATTATGACATGAAAATGAATAAATCCAAATCCAAACCAAAGGTCAAAAAATTTTCAAACCTTTTGACATGGGTTTGACTTATGTGGGTCCCATCAAGTCAAATGTCAACCCACCAAAATTTGACTAAATAAAATCTTTTCAAATAGTTTGAATGATAATATGAACATAATTAAACATCAATTTAAAACAATAGAAGTCCAAAGTGGCATTAATTAGGCTAAATTAAGTCATTTGACCTAAATGGGTCTTATTGGGCAAACCAACCCAATGACCCAAATGAACCCAAATTTAACCCATTAAGCCAAATTTGGGCCAAATGGGTTCAAATTAGAATCCACTTGAAATTAAATAAAATTAATCATTCCAAATCATCTCACACATGTGATTAAACATAATTAGAGTGTGAAAATAATTTAATTGAGTCAAAATTGGTCATTTGACTCAACCAAACCCAACTTAACCCATTTATGGTGAAATGTTAGTTGACTTGGAATTGGACTAAACCCTCATGTGGCATGAGTTAATTCAATTCATAATCATCCAATGGAAAACCAAGGATAATTAAAATAAAATCTAAAACCAATTAATAGTGATTAAAGCATTTGAAACCTAAATTAAGTCCAATTCTTAGATTAATCACCAAATAGATTCAAATTGAACTAAACCTATGCAAACCTATCTAAATTCATTCTAGCATGGGTTAAGAGAGAGTGGTAACCACTCTTAAGCAAATTAATCAAGTCTAAATCAATCCAAATGATGGAATATACTATGGCAAAGAAGTATTGAGTAAAGCCGAATCCATTTTGCCCAATCCATCATCCCCTTAGCATTCCACCTCCTTAAATCTTTGGATAGCTTAAACAACTAAGGACTAAGAACCTTAATTAGCTATGGCAGACCAAAGGAAGAGAGAAGATGGGATAAGAGGCTCAACTTCTATGGCAAAAACACCAAGAGGCATTCTCAAGTGAAATTGACCATCTCATCTCCTTCCCCACCTTGCACAAAGATGAGCCTGATCTTCCCCCAATCCCCTCGCCACCGTGAGGTTAGAGAACAATTAAGGCTGACAAAATTCAAGTCAAGCTTGGCCTAGGAGTTGATCCACAATGAGGAAACTCAATTCCTTTTACACACGAGTTCCCCACATCATTCTTATGCTTTTAGAGTCGATTCCACTGCCAGAGATCACCGGTATCAAGGTATGCTATTAAGGACCTCTCCAAACTTTCAATTTTGGTACTTTTTAAAGAAAATTTTGATCTCAAGTGATATCAAACCATTTAGATCTTCATGATTTCATCCACTTATGGATTTGGCATTGAAAGCGCATGATTTTGATGGCCGAATGGCCAAAAATCATGCAGAAATGATGGATGGCTCTTGGCCTCCACCGTCACTATAGGAGATGAAATATTTTCCATCCGTTCCATTTATAAGGAATGAAGGATTGAGATCTAGCTGAATATTTGATTAAACCTATTAAGAAGCACTTTGGATTAAATCACGACTGTTCGATCTTTGATTGTACGACCCACAATTAACCCATGTGAGCTAGCAATTTAATGCTAATCCATATGGATTTTGCATGGTCCAATGATGTAGACTAGCGTACAAAGTAACATCACGTCAGATCCACATGGGTCCGACGTGCCTAAATCCAAAATTCAGGTTTTTCGAAATAAAAAATTAAAGAAAAATTTTTAAAATTTCAAAAATTTATAGAAGCTTAAATATAAATCCAAAAATTACAAACTTGGGCTCTATGGATTTCCCTTGATGAGAGGAATCTATTAAAATTAGAATCCACAAATTATATGGGATATTTTGGCCTTATTTATGTTTGAATGAAAATTTTCAAACCCTAATTAATCTCAAATCATTGATCAAAATGAACTGAAATATTGGGGAGTTAAAATTGATGTTAAGATACACATTATGTAAATTTTTCATAATTTATTTAGTAATAAATCTTAACATTTGAAATTTGAAACTCTAAACCCTCATTTTCATAAAATAAATTAATAACAAATGAAATAAATTATGGAAATGATCATATCAACTTAAAACATCATAATACATCCTCAAAAATAAATAAATAAGTCATTAAAACCCATTAGAACTTAATGAATCACAAAATGACTTAATTTGTCCATTAATTTAATTAATTAATTTAATTAATCAACTTATAATTAAATAAATCATAATAAATCAACCAGAACCCAAACAATTATGAATAAACTCTCTTTGGATGCATATTCCAGAGGGAAATGAAGGAAAAATTAAACTTCTAAATGATCCTCATTAAAATAGGCCTAATTTAGTTTTTAATAAAATAATAAAAACATTAATTACACATCTCATTAAAGTGAAACTTTTGGGAAATCAAATTGGCAAAGAACCCCCCTTGCATTAAAATTTTAAACCCAATTGACTTTTGAATTTGAAATTATCAAATTTCTAAGTCTCTAGGTTAATTTAAATAAATAATAAATTAAAAATTACAATAAATAGTAAAGATTCATAAATCAATGTAAAACACTCCTATTAAGATCAGAATACTTAAATATAAAACTCTCCAGCACCCTAAGTCAAAGATTTGATTAATTATAAACTTAGGGTTTAATAATAGTCATAATGAAATCAAGAAGTAGACATTAATATTAATGTATTCACAAATAAGTAAATTAATGAATTTTAGTATACAAATTAATTGAAACTCATAAATGAATCAAAGATTAACCTAAATGTATTAGGTTAATATGGTTTGTATTAATTCAAATCAAATATGAATGACTTAAATGAAAATAATGAAATACATAGCTATATAATTGGAAATTTGAAAAGCTAAGTACTTAGGAAGAAATGGATTCAATAGACTTAAGAAAAAAATAAAAGAAATAAAAAAATCTTAAAAGGAATGAATAAGTTAGCATAAGAGAAGAATCTCTCCTAAATTTCTTAAGTCATAATGAAAATGAATTTATGTTCAATTAAAGGATGAAAGGAAAGTTCTTCTAAAATAATAGAATTATCATTTTAATTAAAGGTAATTAGAAATAATTAGATTCTTTTATTTTAATTCATAATACATAAATGGTAATAAAATCATCATGTGCTAACTTAAGTTTAAATAAAATTAACTTAAATCAAATGAATGAAATGAGTTTAACAAAAATGAATATTAAATTAAATATGAATTCAGACAACATAAAACATTAAAACCTAATCAATCTAAGTTATAAAAATAAGAAAAATTCAATAAAAAATTAAAATAAATCTAATTAAAAGAATTTAAAATTGGAAGGAAAGATATAAATCATCATAATCTATAAAGAAAAAAATATAAAGTAAAATAATAATGAATCAAATTAAGAAAAAATTGAATAAAAATAAATGATAGAATCTAAAATATCATTAACACAATATTAAGCAAAGGAATTAAATGAAATTAAAATCATAATAATAAATGAATTAAACATAAAGAAGAAACTAAATCATAACAATAAAAGAATTAAAATTCAAGTGTAAATTAATTCAAATAAAATCACAAGATTATTGACAAAGAAACATACTTTAATGACGTCAAAACACAAAACACGAAGTGAAAAAGAATAAATATATTTAAAACAAAATGAAATAAACTAAACTAATTCAAATATTCAAAATTTAAAGAAAGAATATATTAAAAATAATTAAGATTTTTGTTACACATTTAGGATGAATCTTCATCCTAGGATGATGACATTATCTTATTATGCCTTAGGATGTTGAATAGAATGGGTTTCACCCAAAATGGAGTCTATTGTATTTTTTATTCTTGAAAACCTAATATAACTTTAATATAAAATGTACCTAAAATGGAAATGAAATTACAAATCTTTAAATCATTTGAATTGAAATCACTCATAAGGTAAAAATAAATAAACTTCAAAAATACAAATTGAAACTTGAATTAAAAGAAACCTAGTAATGTCTTGCCACACAAACCCCTTTTTTTCACACACTAGAATAATAGGTTAGGGATCCTAGACTTAGGTTAGGTCATTCTATAATTTTAGGCAATAGTTTATGATGTTGTGATGTGAGTTATTTTTTTATTATTTTATGGTGTAATATTTTATATTGTTTAGTTAGGATTGATTGCGGATAGTTTGGATGGTAGGACGCTACTTTTAGAACTAACCTTATCTTTTGTAGGGGCTATGTAAAAGGGTTTTCCATCATAAATAAATTATAAAATTATTCTTTGCTTGCAGATGTTGAATAGCCCCTTAGCCCATAGGATAGGTGAGCTTGGCAAGCAATTAATGCTAAGCCTATATGTTTGTAAAATATAATTGTTGTGTGCTATTTGTATTTTTCTAACATCTATTTTGCAGGGTTAGGATTTATTTTTGAATTTAAAATTTAAATTTGAGCTTAAAATTAGGTTATGATCTATGGGTCTTAGGATTAGTAGGAGCTGGCCCTATTAGGTGATGGTGTACAGGTCTCCTATGAAGCCCAACAAGAGTTCATGAAGAACGAGATGATCTTGAAAAGAAGACTCATAGATCTAGACTTATAGTTCTAGGCCAGGTTTTATAAGGGCAGAGCTTGGTTGCCCATTTTCATTTCTTCCGGAGTGTACAACCATACTTGGCCGCATTGGCCTTTCTTTAATTACATTGGATTGATTTATATTGTGTGTGTAATAGAATCAATCTACTTTTCTAGGTTTCTTTCTGTGTTGTGCTTTCTATGATGAATACTTAGATGTAGGCTAATAGAAAAAAAATTAAATTTTTTACCCAATTAAATCTAATCATTTTAAACATAAAAATAATGAAATTCAAAACCTCACATAAACTAAAGTCATAGGGAACAAATTAAAATCAATTAGTAACAAATTAGCTCTCTAAAATCATACAGTCATACTACTCTAATCCTCATAAGGGGCATTTAACCTATGAGGATGATCGCCTTCTTGGGGAAGTATGCCTTCTATTATTGATTTTGCCCATGAATTTCTTCTAATATCATACCATGTAGGCATAAATTACATACCCATGGCATAAAATGAACATCGAGTGAAATTATATAAAATCTAAAAAATGTGCATTAGTTAGTGCATTTCATACCTTACATGATCTTAGGGATTATGGAGTGACTTTAGGATTTTTATATTTCTTTCCTAAAAATGCAATAGTCTAGCCATCTTGCATACATAGGACTTGGCATCATAAATTTAAAATGTGCTTAGGTGGTGTTAGTTGGTAGCCTCTCTAAGTCGGTTGTAAGTCCAAAAGAGTTAGGGACAGGTTAGTTCCCACAAGTGAGAGGAATGGAAGATAATTCCCAAAATGATATTTTGTCTAGCATCTGACTTGTGTTAGAAGCAGTTGTAGACTTAAGTTCTAAAGCATTCTCCTCATATTAAGTCTTCAACCTTAGACATTTATGCAGCCTTTTGTTGCTAGAATCTATGCCCTAAACTTCTAAGAAAATGTCAACTCAAAATCTAAATTAAATTTTAAAATCATAAGTCCAATGATAGAATAGTTGAAATGCTTACTAGGCATCCCAATATCAATAGACATTTCCTATTTAATCCCATTTGACTTTCAAAAATAACTATTTCCACTTTGAACCAATCCCAATTAAAATTTCAAAGATCATTTCTTTGAAAACTAACTTAGAAATCCTTAGAAATAATGATTTATTTCTTCAATCGAGAGTATTCTTAGGAAGAAACCATTCTTGAGATGTAAGTAACTATAAGGGCCTTCCTTTATAGGGAAACATGAACCTAGTGTAAAATAAACTATGTTATACTTTTCATATCGTTCAGGGGAAAACTCAGTGGTACATGAAACACTCATCATCCTTAGGAGTCTTTTATTAAATGATCGAATCCAATATAGAAAAATATGTTTATCTTCCAAAATAATATATTTATTCCTTAATGATGCATTTGATCATCTAAGTAAGAAATTCTTAAATTCTATGCGGTGTCATAAAATTTTCCCACACTACATGCCTTCTTTAATCTTGCTTTGAAGGCATTCCTACAAGAGAAAATCAAGGGTCAACTTTTAGAACCGAACATGTTTGGGTTTAAATCCTATAGAAGTAATATGCAATGAATTTTGTGAAGTGGGCGTTGTTTCATTTCTAATTCAAGGTAGCCAAATGAAGTTTGATCTAACAAATTTTTGGGATTTATGTGTATGACAATCAAATGAGATATGCCCTCTTTTGTTAAAAATTACACCAAATATTTGTGTTAGCATAAGGTCGATGTTTAAATGATTTTGATTCCATAAATGATTTACCTCTACTAGATGAAGCATGTGAGTGTGAACTACAACATGTATTCAATCTTGCATGTAATAAAGCATTCTCCCTTTTTAGTTTTTCTACAAGCAGAGATTGATCCACTAATGCATTATTCTTTGTTTTCAACTCACTACAATCATTTTTTAAAGATAAAACATGCATTTTTAAGTTTTTCTTTTCTTTTTCTAAAATAATATATATTTTTTTTCAATTTTTAATCTTCATGTGGTTATTCATTAAAAGCATCATCCAACTTTTCATAAGAAACTTCTTCACATGGCTCACTAGAAGTGTCCAAATCCACCATGAGACATAGATTGGCTTCTTCTTATGTAGTGTCATCACTTGATTCTTCCAAATCTGAGTTTTCCACAATGCTCTTTTCTTCTTCTTTTTTGGCTTTTTATTTTTTTTTTTATTTTTTTTTTCAACTTGCTTTTATTTCTTAGCTAATTCAGTGCACTCTCCTCTTACATGTCCTAGATTTTTGTAATTGTAGCAAACTATCTCTTCACTTGCATTAGACTTTTTAGTAGGCACTTTATGCATTATAGATTTTCCATACATTTTTTTTTCTTTTTGAGCATATTTATTAATTTCTTTGAATGCAAAGCAATTATTTTTTTTTACTTTCTGTTTCTTTTGGAAGGAGTCATTTTGATCCCTTTGTGCTAAAATCTATTCATGAGCTATCAAAGAGCTAAGAAGTTGATCAAGTGTATATGTAGTTAAATCCTTAGCTTCACTTATTGTAGTTACCTTAGCATCCCATTCTTTTAGAAGACATCTCAAGATTTTGTAGACCAAATCTTAACTTTTGTATTTTCATTCAAGAGAATACAATGCATTAATTATCTTCATTAAACAGATATACATATAAAAAATGGTTTCATTCAAGAATATAAGGAACAATTCATATATGTGTATTAATTTATTTATATATGTATCTTTTACTTCGTTAGTACCTTCATATGTAATAATCAACTTATCCCAAATTTGTTTAGCTATACTAAGCATAGAAATTCTCATATAATCATCAAAAAGTAAAGCTCAATACAAAATATTACATGCCTTTACATTAAGTTTATCTAATTCTTTCTCATAAGTAGACCATTCATCAAAAGGTTTTTTTTAACTTTAAGCCATTTATTTCAACAATGGGGCGGTATTAATGTGTCAACCTATGCCACATTCTAAAATATTAACCATGAATAAAAGTACTAATACAATGTTTCCAATAATCAAATGGAACGTTATCAAGTAAAGGTAGCTTGTGTGTACATATTCATTTAGGTAGCTTTCCATAGTTATTTACTCAAGGATGTTAAGCCACAAATTGAGCTGAGCCTTTCATACCAATAGTAAAAAATCTATAAAATCCAAATGCGGGGGGTGGGGGTATAGAAAATTTAGTTGCAAAGACCTTTTTTGATATAATATAACAAGTAAGCGGAAAATCAAGAAAGTAAACAAAAGTGTAAAAAAAATAAAAGACAAGGGTTCGACCAAACCAAAAAATTGGTCTACATCCACGCCTAGTCACCCTGATGCCTAGTCACCCTGACTAGGAATTCACTAGTCAAAAAGAGAATACACCCATTTGTTGATACTTTCTTACACCGGCCAAGTATAACCCCAACTCCATACTTTTCTTGAACCCAACACTTTCATAATAAAAATAAGAACAAAAATTGCAAGTTGTATGTCAAACTCTCAATTTAAAAATATTTTGCTCTCAACCCAATATTATATAATGATAAGATAAATAAAGACAAGAGCTCAAGAATTTTGTGATGTTTATAAATTTTTTATAAATATGTAAAGAGAAATGCAATTTTGAGTTCAATATAGCCTATATAATAAGGTTATGAAAACTTGCATACATTAAGTGAACAAGAATTTTTAATTCACTTGCTTAAAATGAAAAATAAAAATCTTTGAATCAAAGCAACATCAAATCAAAAATAAAAGATTTAAATCATCAAAATCAATCCTTTCAAATTAATTCAAAAGAGACTATAAATGAAAAGAGACTAAAAAACTATATAAACTTCAAAACATATGAAACTTTTTCATTCAAACACAAGCTAATGGAATCATAAATTCAAAGATTAAAATAAAATTAAAGTTCTTACTCAAGTCTTGATGAATGATCAAAGAAGAAGTTGACTTGATCTTGAACCTTTCAATGACTTGTAAAAGGATGTTGAAAAAGGTTGAAGAGAATCTCCACTTGATAATTGATAAAGATGTGAAGTGAGGAGATGATATCAATTAACAAGCCTTTCAGGATCTTCAAGCAAGGGTCTTAGTCAAGGAAGAAGCAAGCAAGGATGAAGATAATTTTCACTTTGGTTCAATCAAACCCTTATGCAAGAATTTGACTAGAAATCAATGAAAGATGGATGAGAGCTTTAGAACTTAGATCACAAAAGAATCTCCAATAATTTAATTTACAAGAGGTAGACCTAGAGGAGATAGCTTAGAAGAATTCATGTGGATTTGAAACAACTTTTTTATAAAGTCATGAATTAATAGGTTCAACCAAGGCATGAAGAAGAATGAGAGGAAATTTAATTTTGGTAAGAACTTGAATTTTGAATTTAAAAGCACATGGTTGAATTCCCATGGAATTGGTTAAGGTTTAGTAAAGAATAATGAGACACCTTAACATGTCGGTGGTTAAGCCAAATTGGAAGGAGTTCGATGAGGCTCACACCAAGTCAAGAAGGAATAGGAGGGAAACCAATTTTGAAAAGATTTTGAACATGTGATCCAAGGGAGGATGTGCCTGATAAAAAAATGTTTGATTGTGTCCAAGCAAGAAGAATTTGGCCAAGGAAATTGGAGCAAAATTAAAGAGAACTCAAAAAAAGAAAAATAAGTTTTAAATATGCACTAAATATGGAAATCACAAATATTGGAACAATAAGAGTGAGTAAAGAGGTTCCAAATTAAATTTCAATCAAGTCACATGATGATTTAATTAATTAGTTATATAGATGCAATTAGGACAAGCCTTAGAATTAATTTGAATTTAATAAATCAAGAAAAATCAAGAATGATTTTCAGCCAATGTGGTATAAATAGGATCAAGCTCTAATCAATTAATTCAATCAAGAGTAAATCATGTGATATCAATTAAGAAGATATTTGAATTAATTTAAATAAATTAAATCTCTCAAATTAAAATATGAAGGGGGTCGACCCTGCATATTCCTAAATAAAAAATCCAATTTTGAAAAATGCATAAAGTTAAAACTAAATTGAATTAGAATTTGAAATAACGTAGATTCATTCAAATTAAATCAATCATGATTAAAATCTTATGCATAGTGGTTGGCCACAGCATGCAATAAAAAGATATAACTCATTTGGAAACAAATCATGGCCAAATACAAATTAAAATTCAAAAAGTATTTAAATCTAAAATTTAAAATCATTTAAATAAAATAGATTCAATAAATTAATAAAAATGATATAAAATTAATTTAAATAAATCCTACATGAATTATCAAGCCATAGACCATGAGAAATTCATCCAAAATAAAATTAGAATAAGAATTGTGATAATAATTGATATATAAAATAATATGACAAAGAAAAGAATAATAGAGAAAGTTCACGAATTATTCCATTATCATGGAAAAATAAATGGATAATTAAGAAGACCAAGCATGGAAACAACTAAATAAAATGTGAAATAAATCCAACTCACTTTAAATTATAATGTATAAGGCTTAATCTCATACAAGTACTTAAATGACTCAAAAATAATATTTTAATGAATAATTAAATTATCATGCAAATAAAATATGAGAAATTATACAAAAATTTAATTAAATATATGGAATTGTTTAAACTATTAATTTTATATTATTGAGCTCTTATTTATCTAATTATTGCATAACATAGGAAGTTTTCCAAACCGTCGTCATCCAACTGAGCTTGACTTTTCAAATTTGATTGAGTTTACTGGTCCAACTGATCTTGACTTTTCAAATTTGATTGAGTTTACTGGGTCTATTGAGCTTCCTGAATTATTTGAAATGAAATATTAGTTTTATCCAATCATATATTTGTTATCATCAATATTAGTTGTTTGAACAATAGGGCTCATGGAGTCAACAAATCTTACACAACTCTCTTAATAGAATGAAGTGTATGCATAATACTTGAATGAGTGTTCTCCTGAAACTTGAAGATACTTGAAGAAGAAGAAGAAGAAGTCTCTCCTTAGAAAATGCTTAAATATGAGAGCAAGAAAGGGGTGGCTTGAATAATTGAATCAAAGAAAACACTTAGAATTTTATTTATCAAGAGGTTAGCTAAGAGCTAATTTTTGCAAGAAGAAGAGATAGATGTCCCCTTAACAACTTATTAAATAAAAATTAAGCCATGAGTGGGTTCGCCAAGGCAAGGGAAAAGAGATGTAAAAATTAGGATAAAAAAATGCATAAAGCAAGAATTTGATTTTGAAACACAAGGAACCAATAATTTTATATTAATCAAATCAAATTCAATTTTTAACGAGTGAACCAAGAGAAGGGGAGGGAAGTCATTTAAATGCATTAACATAATTAAATAATCTTAATTAATGAAAAGTTCAAATAAGATACTTGAATTTATTTGAAAATAAAATAAATCAAATATTTAAATAGCATGGGATTACATAAAAAGTAATGTAAAATGTAAAATAAATTTAATTAAGCAATTAATTAAAATTGATTTAGAAAAGCATTTGAATTTAAATAAAATCAAATAAATTAAATCAAAAGAAGGGGGGGGGGGGGGGGGGGGGGGGGGGGAGGGGTGGGGACAACCAAGGCGTTTCCACCTATGGATTAAACTCAAAACACTTTAAGTAATTCAAATCCATTAATTACAAATCAAAGGGTTTTTAATTAAGAAGAAATTTAAAATTTTAACATAATTTAAATTTAAATAAATATAGTGGGCCCATAGAATATTATCATAAATAAAAATATTACAAAGAAAAACATATTAAATCCAAATCCATTTGATTCTAAATTTGAACTAAATCAACTTAATTCAAATAAAATGAAATTAAGGTAATTATAATGAGTAAGGGACCGACCAACCAATTCAAAAAATGAATAAGCCTAATTTGGAAATTTTTTAAAGCAATATTTAAAATTAAAATTCAAAAAAATTTGAATTAAAAATAAATAAATAAGGAAATTGCTTTAGCAAATATTTTAAATGAATAAAATAAAATCTATTATGCTAAAAGGATAAAAAATTTTCCAAGCATATGGGTCCAAGATGGTTAAGTGCAAAAATTAGGATATGAGAGAGAGAGAGAGAGAGAGAGAGAGAGAGAAACAAATAGTAGGAGAGAGATAAAATATATTTTGATTAATTAAGTAAATAAACCATGTTAGATGCAAACTAAATGGATAAAAAAGAATTCAAGCATAGAAATTAATCAATGAAGTTAAAACTCAATTTTGTGTGAAATGGATAAGGCTTGAATTAATGCAAACAATCAAATTATCCAAAAGGATAATTTAATAAAAATTAAAATAAGAATACAAATTAAATTTGGTTAAATTATTTCAAAATTTAAATAAATAAGATGGAAATATTTTAATAATTATCTTTTATATTTATGAGCTTTATTTATCTTATTTTGTGATTCCTATAAAAATTCCCAAACTACCCAAGTCCAAGCTAATTTGACTTTTCCAAGTTAACTAAACAACTTGAGTCTAGTAAGTTTCTTGAATCACTTGAAATAAGTAATTAGCATCATCAAATCATATGTTTGTTATCATCAAAATCAGAAAATCTATAAGGATGAAGGTGCAAAGTGACCTTATATAAACCTTTTAAAAATATAATTTTCATATAATCATATAAATCATATAACAAAGTAAGCTAAGTAGTACATATAAATCTGTAGTAAAGTAAAATATGTAGCAGAAATAAATTAGATAGCACCCCCTAAATTTATGCGTGTAAAAATAAATTTGAAACCAACATACCTACTTTTCCCCCTTTTGGAAAAATCAAAAAAGAAATGAACATGAGACATCATGAAAATAATATAATAAATAGATAAATTTAAATCAAGGATCTAACATACCAAGCATACATCTCAAACTTCAAAAATTATCTTCAGGTAAATGTTAAGTAAAATATGTCTACAATTTAAAAATCAGTGCTAACAAATTCAATATTAACCTTTACACACATGATCCTTAATGAAATAGTTTCTAATCTCAAAATGCTTGGTCTAATGATAGCTGAATAAAATTTTTAGTCAAACAAATATTATTTGTGTTGTCAGACCTAACATTAATGTGTTTTAGCCTAATACCAGAGTCTTCTAATTATTATTTTAACTAAAAGCCTAAGCAACATAACTTTTTGTAGCTATGTATTCAATTTTAACAGTATAAAGAGAAACAAATATCTATTTCTTAGAGCACTAAAACACAAATGATGATCTTAAAAACTAACATGCACCTGATGTGCTTTAGTTATCTATTTTGTAACTTTCAAAATTAGCATCAGAATAAGTAACTGAATCAAATGATAAGGAATTTTTGGGATACAACAAGCCTAACCTAAAAGTGTTATCAAATAAAAAAATTATACACTTGACTATAGTTAAATGAGATTCCTTATTGATCTAAAGTGAACACACAAATAATTATTATACATAATATCAAGCATATTAGCAACAAGAAATAAAAGTGAACCTATCATGTTCATATAAAGCTTCTAATTAATATGTTTATTGAATTCATCTAGATTTAATTTAGTATAGGGGCACATGAGAATCTTATTAAATTTGATTCTTTTCATGTCAAACCTTTCAATTTATTCATAAGTTTATTTAGCTTGACAAATAAATGTGCCATTTTCTTGTTGTCTCAAGACCCAAGAAAAAGTTAAGTTCTCCCATCATACTCATTTCATATTCCTTAGACCTCAAAGATGAAAACTCATGACATAAATACTTATTTGTAATTCTAAATAATATATCATCTACATAAATTTTCATAATAATTAAATCATCACTTATATTTTTGAAGAATAAGATAGTATCTACTCTATCCTTTATAAACTCATTAAAAAAATATTTAACTAATCATACCATGCTCAAGGAGCCTACTTCAATCCATATAAAACATTCTTCAATTTAAATGCATGATTGAGAAAATTCAGGCTCTCAAAATAATGGGGTTGCTCTACAAAGACATCTTGGACAATAAACTCATTCAAGAATGCACTTTTTACATCCATTTGAAGGGAGTTTAAAGTCTTTAGAACAAGTATAAGAAAAGATCAACTTATTATCCGCTAGTCTTATTATGATGCAAAGGTTTTCTTAGAAGATATTACCTCAATCTATGTGTACGCCTGCACAACTAACCTAGTTTTAATAATATAACCTAAGTCATCTAACTTATTTTTAAAGATTTATTTAGTTCCAATAACATTATGATCTTGAGGTCTAGGGACATCATTTCTTATCAACTATTTAACTCTTCTTCCATAACAATAATCCAATAATGATCTTTTAAGGTTTCATCAATTGATTTTGGTTCAATCTCAAATAAAAAAATAGAATAACTAATTATATCTTTAAAATGTCTTCTTGTGACAACACCTTATGATAAATATCCTATAATCCAATCTATTGGATGATTTTTATTAAATTTACACTCTTTTAGCAAGAAATAAACAACTTTATCTTCCAAATATATTTTCTCTTAATCATCTATCTCACATCAATGGCATCAGTTTTTAATAAGATTAATTGAATTTTCATCAAAAATGAAATTCATAAATTCTTCTATAATTAATTTCCTTTTACTAAAAACTCTAAATTGTCTCTTAGACATAGAATGTTTCAAGAAAATTCTATTATTAGATTTTCTATCAAATTTATCTAAAGATTATTTCTCATTATTCAAAATAAAATATGTACATTAAAAAAATATGAAAATGACTAATTTTAGGTTTCTTTTAAAAAGATAATAATTCATAAGGGGTCTTATTCAAAATATGTCGCAAATAAATCCTATTCATAATATAATATGTAGTGTTCACATTCTAAACCCAAAAATATTTAGGTAAGTTATAATTGTTCAATATTGCTCCACTCAATTTTATCAAAATATTATTCTTTCTTTCAATAACTCAATTCTCCTATGGAGTTTAGGAGCAAAAAAATTATCTTTAATTTCAAATTCATCAAAAAAGTTCTCAAACAATTTAGTTTTAAATTCATCTTTATTATTAGTTTGATTCCTACTAATTAAATACCTTGACCTCTCTGAATATATTTAGCAAATTTTATAAGGACTTTAAATGCATCATTCTTATTTCCTAAAATATAACCCAAGTAAATTTTGAAATGTCATCAATGAACACAAAACCATAAAATTTACCACCTAAATTAGCAGCAATAATAGTACCAACAAATCCATAAGCAAAAGTTCTAATGATATAGATGTAGAAATAATTTTTTTATTTTTGAAAGATTTTTAGAATGCTTATCATGATTGCATGCTTCATAAATTTAATTAACATGAAAATTAATCTTAATAAAGACATTAAATGAAATCATGTTTTGCAATTTTATTAAGCAAATGCATGTTAATATGGCATAATCTCTATGCCATAACCAAACATTATTAGAGGTGCTTTTAAAACAAAGGAAATTTAAATCTAAACCATGTTAATATTCTAAATTAATTAAATCAACATTTTGTATCTATGAATAATAACCTAAACATTTTCTTTATCTTTAATAACACAATACGATGTATAAATTCAACATTTAAACTTTTATCACAAAGTTGGCTATTTGAAATCAAATTTTCTTCAAATCATAAATAAGAATAACTTTACCTAAAGTAATTTAGTTTTTACTAATGGAGTCAATACCAACAACATTATCTGCATAAACCACAAATCGTTCTTCACTTGTCTCTATGTGTGTAGATTTATTTTTATAACCCACCATATGCCTTGAACATCCACTATCTAAGTACCACATGCCTTATTTGATTTTATTTTAAAGACATTCCTGTAGAAAGAAAATCAAGGGTTATCTTTTGGAACTCAAACCTCTTTAGGTTCACGTTTTATAGGAAAGTTATGCAATGAATGTTGTGTAATGTGTGTATCATTTTTAGTTTTAGGCAACCAAACAAATTTAGAATTTGAAATTTTATGTAATTTGTATGCATGGCAAACATTGCACCAAAACATTAGTATTAGTATAAGGTCTATATTTAGATGATTGAGATGCATGGTATGATCTACCTTTATTAGTGAAGCATGAGAATGTGAACTAAAGCATATATTCAATCTTGCATTTAGCAAAGTATTTTCTCTTTTTAAAATTTTAATTTGCAAAGATTAATCTACTAATAATTTATTTTTAATCATTAACTCATTGCTTTCATCTTTTAGAGTAAACACATGCAATTTTAAACTTTTATTTTCTTTTTCTAAAGTATTATATTTTCTTTTACACTTTTTATATTTAACAACCAATTTATTAAATATATATTCTAGTTCTTCATAAGAAATATCTTTACATACCTCATTTGTAGTGCCCACGTATACCAAAAGACATATGTTTGCTTCTTCAAAAGTAGTATCACCTGATTCCTCCAAGTTTGAGTTGGCCAAAATGCTTTCTTCATTTTCTTCTATTGTTTTTTATTCTTCGAACTTTTCTCTTTTTTTTTCCTAATTATTTTCTTCTTTCAGCTTTCACTAACAATTTTTGGATAGTCTCCTTTTATGTGTCCAAGCTTTTTGCAAATGTAACATATGATACCTTCTCTTATATTCAAATTTTTAGTGTGTCATTTATAAATTTTAGATTTGCCTTACCGTTACTTTTTTTTAGCATATTCCCTAATCTTTTGAAAAGCATGGAAACTTCATTACTATCAACCTCAAAACTTGAATTTGTGTCATCACTATTATCTTCCACATACAAAATAATAGTTTTTTTATTTCTTTATTTTTTGGGAGACGTCATTTAATTCTCTTTGTGCCAATACATGTTTAAGTGCTATAACTGAACTAAGAAGCTGATCATGTGGGTATGAAGTTAAATATTTAGCTTTACTTAAAGCTTACCTTAGCATCTTATTCTTTTGGAAGAGACATCAAATTTTTATGAACAAAATATTAGTTGTTATATTTGTCTTCCAAGAGAATACAATGCATTTATAATTTTTATAAAATGAGTGTATGTGTCAGAAATGATTTCATTAGGTAACATATGAAATAATTCATATTCATACACTAATTTATTTATGTAAGCAACTTTAACTTCAATAGTGCCTCCATAAGTAATAATAAATTTATCCTATTTTTTTTAAACATGAAAATTCTCATATAATCATTTATAATTAAAAAATGTAACATTAAATCCCTTATCACATAACTGACTAATGATGAGTAAATTGTGTTTCAAACCATCAACAAGGAAAAAAAATTTTAATAGATAAAGAATTTGTTATACTAATGGTACTTAACCTAAGTAGTTTGCAAGTTATGTTGTCTTCAAGAGTGAACGTTCCTTCACTCCTAAGTTCTAATGAAATGAATTTATTTTTATCTCCTATCTTGTGTCTCAAGCACCTACTATCTAATTACCACTTGTCTCCACTAGTCCCTCAGTAAAGGCATACCTGCAAAATAGATTTTGATTATTTTTTATAAACTAGACTTACTTGGGTTCCATACATCTAGAAGTAACATAGTTAAGAAATGTTTTTTGAAAGGCATATTATGCTAGGTTTGAATGTGGATGATGTTTATATAGATTAGCTATGTGTCTAAACATGCCACAAGAAAATAATAAATATTTGGGAAAGAATGCACGATCTTTTTAGTTTTAAATTTTCTTTTCTAATTGGTTGTGTCAATTTGCAACTTTTTATTCAAAGTTTTCATTAGCACAATCGAGAAAGCCAATATTTTTAAATAAGACATTTTTTTTCTCTTTGAACTTCAAATTCATTGTAATCACTTTAAATTTTTTATGTTCCTGTAGAAGTGAGCTTTCTTATGCAATTTATTTTGATGATAACAAACATATAATTGAATGAAACTAATATTTTATGTAAGTGTTCCACAAAGCTCACTAGACTCAATATGCTTAGTTAAAATTGGAAAGTCAAGAACAACCTGAATTATGGTAGTTTGAGAATCTTCCTAGATTTTATAATAATATCACTAAAATTAAAATAATGGCTTAAAATTTTTCATATAATTTGTCTTGCTTTTTGCATATTTTATATTTCAATTGCATTATTTTTCCAATTATTCTACTTGCATGAGATTAAGTCTTATCTAAAGTGAGTTAAATTTAGTATACACTTAATTAAGTTATTTTCATATTTAGATTAATTATTTATCTATTTATTTTATCATGAGCTGTAAATTATTCTTTCATTATCAAAATTATCTTTTTCTCTCTCTCCTATTATTTATTTTCTCTCTATGAGCAATAATCCTCTTTTATTTTCATTTTTGATGATTTTTTTATGACTTTGGCATGAAAAAATTTGGGGATTTATTTAATATGATGTCATTATTTCCCATCATTTTATGTTCTTTTGATATTCAAAATTATTTATATTTTCAATTTAAATCATCTAAATTTAAATGGGATTTGAGTTTAAGTTATTTCCAAAATTTGTCCATCTCAATTTAGAAAGCTTTAGTTGGTCTCATTGCTTAAATTGATTGGATTTGAATTAATATGAATTAATTTAACTTAATTCAAATTCAAATTCAAGTGGGCCATTGAATTAATTCCACTTTCATCAATAAAATTCTTTCCATTGAATGTCTTGGCCGGCCCCCTTTAATTAATCTTTACATTAATTTAAGTTAAGATTAAAATTTAAATCCTTTCCCATTTAGTACCTCTTAATTGAATTTAAATTTATTTGGATTTATTTGACTTTAATCCATTTATGAAAAGTATCTTGGATGAAATTATCATATTGATTTAATTAATTATTCTTATAAATTTATTCATGTAACTTTCCTTATTTGTTATCATCTAATTACTTAAGTAATTTATCTTATTAATTGCATGAACCCTTGATTTAAGCCCTATATAGAAACTCTTAGTAATCCAACACTTTTAAAAATTATGAGATTATTTTATTTTGAATTATTTCAAACACTTTAATTCTTTGATTATTATATTCATTAATTAGTTGGTGTTTATTTATGATAAATACATTATTTTCTTGCCCTCCTCTTATGCATGGCTAGCCACACTAACACTAATCCTTAATTTGATTTGAATTGAAAATTATTGGCATGTTAAATCAATACCTTAATTATTTTTTCTTCTTATTTGCTTTCTTCATTTTCCAAATTGTCTTAGCCAAAACTTACATTGCATTAATCTTATATTCATTTTAGGTTTGCTCAATTATGCCAAGTTATTAAATTCTTTCTTTTATTGCCTTGACTTGCCACACTTATTTGATTTGAATTCATTTGAATTCAAATCAGGTGGTTTAAATTTCAATTTCTTTCCTTATTTAATTTCTCTCTCATTCCTTCCCTTTGTTTCTCTCTTGCTTTGTCCGAAACTCCCATGGTCCTAAATCTAATTAAATATGTGCTCTTATGAATTTATTCTTCATGATTCTCTCCACCGTAGTCGAACCCTTACTAGTTGATTTCCTAGAGTGTTTCTTAGATTCAAAGTGCTAAAATCCTCCTCTCTTGATTTCTCCCACCTTGGTTGAGTCCTTAATTGAAGATTGCTTGAAGTGCTTAAGTTCATCTTCTCTCTTCTCGACTTCAACTGCATCCAAGTGGAGATCATCTTCAATTTTTTTAAAGCTTCTTTTTGAGCATTAGAAAGTTCACGTCAAGTCATTTGGATTCATTTCTTAAACATACAAGGTCTTGAGTAAGATTATTTATTTCACTTTGATCTTTTGAATTATTTGTTTTATTGACTTTATTTGGATTAAAAGGTTCATTTAATTTATAGTTAAAGTTCACTAATCTCTTTTCATTCTCTTTCAAGTGATTTGAAAGGTTTTCTTTTTAGTTTGATCGAATTGAAATCATAAAGCTTGTACAAATATTGGTTTTAATATCCATAATCTTTTTCATCCACTTCATGCAAGAATTTTAAAATTTAGTCTTAATTCTTGCATTTTATTTTAAAATATTTTAAGTTCATATCATTACATACTCTTAATTCATAAAACACATAATATAAGCTTAAGCTCTTTTCTTATTTGTCTTAATATTGTTTAGTGGGCTTGAGTGCAAAATTATTTTCTTAAATTTGAGAGTTAGACATTCAAATTATCTCTTTTCTTTTATTATTATCTTAAATTTATTTTGGGGTTGTACTTGTTTAGTGAAGAAAATTACTAGAGATTGGTTGTAATCTCATTTTTGTTCAGGCAATTTCTAGTCAAGGTTACTAGGCATGAACTTTGGTTGATTTTTAGAGTTTAGTCGAATGAAGTAAAAATATATTTACTATCTTTACTTTGGCATTCTATTTTTCTTGCTTGGTTGTTTGGTTGCTTGGTTTCTTTGTTCTTTTGATAAAATATATTTTTTCTCTTTTACAACTAAGTTTTCTACTAAGGATAAAATTAAGTATTTATTTGAAAATATTTTAAAACACCCAATTCACCCCTCTCTTGGGTTCCATCACCTCTTAACAATTGGTGTTAGAGCTAGGTTCATTTTGTGGCTTAACATTCTTGAGTAGATCACTATGACACAAGGTTTTTCTAAGGGTGCACTTCCTGAAGGACAATCCATACTTTGGCCACCATTGCTTGATAATGTTCCATTTGATTATTGGAAAAATCATATTATTACAATTCTTTGTGGTGAAGATGCTCACATTTGGTAGATGTTAACATAGCAATATCACACACCTATAGTTGAGATAAATGGTAAAACTGTTGAAAAGCCTATTGATGATTGGACATTATAAGAAAAAGAGTTGGATGAATTAAATATAAAAGCATGTAACACTTTACAATATGCATTACTTCTTGATGACAACATAAAAATTTCCATACTTAATATTGCTAAAGAAATTTGGGATAAATTGATTATCACTTATAAAGGTTCTAATGAAGTAAAGGATGCATACATAAATAGATTAGTGTATGAGTATGATTTATTCCACATGTTACATTATGAAACCATTTCTGACATGTACACTCACTTTATAAAAATTAATAATATATTAAATTCTCTTGTAATAAAATATAAAAATTAAGATGTAGTTTACACAATCTTGAGATGTCTTCGAAAAGAATGGGATGTTAAGATAACTACCATAAGTGAAACCAAAGATTTGACTATATATCCACTTAATCACCTGCTTGGTTCATTGATAGAATGTGAACAGGTGTTAGCACAAAGAAAGCTAAATGATGCTTCCTAAAAGAAGGACAAAAGGAAAGCTATTACTTTGTAGGTTGAAGATGAAAGTGAAAATACAAACTAAATTCTTAAGGTCGATGGTGATGAAATAGCCATGCTTTTAAAAATATTGGGGAACATGCTTAAAAAGAAAATTTCAAAGTATAAAAAATCTAAAGTTCATAAATTTTATAATAAAAAGATTAATGCAGGTGAAGGCATAATCTACTACAATTGTAAAAAGCCCAGATATCTAAAGGGAGAATGCCCAAAAATTGTTGGTGAAAATCCAAAGAAAGAAAAGGAGGCTAAAAAGAATAAATGTTGGAAAAACAAAAAGCCTCAAAAGAAAATGAAAAGAGAATTATGGGCAAATTTAGATTTAGAAGAGTCAAGTGATGACACATTCGAGAGAGAAGCCAACATGTTTTATGGTAGATGTGGACACTTCAAATGAGGTGTGTGAAAACAAAATACTTATGAAGAATTAGATAATGCATTTAATGATCTAGCATATGAATACAAAAAATAAGAAGAAAATACAATAGTTCTTAAAAAAAGAAGAAAATTTTGGAAAGCATGTTTTATCTTTAAAAGATGAATGTAATGAATTGAAAGCTAAGAATAATATTTTAGTAGATCAATCCTTGCTTGTAAAAAAATTAAAAAGAGAAAAAATATTATTACATGTAAGATTAAATGCTTGTTATAGTTCACATTCACATTCTTCATATAGTAGAGGTAAATCATTCATTACACCAAAATCAATTGGATATCAACTTTATGCTAATACAAATGTTTGGTGTAATTTTTGTAATAAAAGAGGTCACATATCATTTGATTTCCATGCACATAATTCTTAAGCATTTTTAAATCAAAATTTGTTTGGTTACCAAAAATTTAAAATACAACACATGCTACTAGCATTCATTGTATACTATTTCTATAAGATGTGGAACCACACATATTTAGGTTCCAAAAGTTAACTCTTAATTTTAATTTTGTAGGAATGCCTTTAAAGTATGTTCAAGAAGGCAGGCAGTACTTGACATTGAATGTTCAAGGCATTAGATAGGTGATAAATAAAAATTAAATCATTTAGAACCTCATGAAGAAAGATATGTTATTTATGGTGATAATGCTAATGGTAAAATTATTGGTATTAGTTATAGTTCTAAAAATTTAACAACATTAAAAAGTATTTCTTATAGATGACTTGAAGCATAATTTGATTTGAATTAGCTAGTTATGTGAGCAAGGTCTAAATTTTGAATTTTACACTTCTTTCTATGTTATTATAAATAAAGAAAATATTTTTTTGCATGTCATAGGCATAAACATATTTATTTAATTTATTTTAAGAATTCCTTTGATTTTAGTTTAAATTTTCTTTATTTCAAAAGTACACATGATGATGTTTTATTATGGAATAAATGGTTATTCAATATTAACATGCATTCCTTAAATAAAATGACAAAACTTGATTTAGCAGATGGTTTGCCAAAAATCAAATTTTATGCTTATTATGTTTGTGATGCATGCATATATGGACAACATTCAAAACACTCTTTCAAAAATAAAAAAAAAACATTGCTTCTGCTTTGTTATTGTTAGCACTACTAGCTTTGTTATTGTTGATGACTTTTCTACATTTACATGAGTAATGTTCCTAAGACATAAAAATGTTATGCTAGATGTTTATAGAAATTTTGTTAAGTACATTCAAAGAGATTGATGTTGTTTGATTAGTAGAATTCAAACAGATGTTGGAGGGGAATTCAAAGAGAAACTATTTGAGAATTTTTGTAATTTATTTGGATCAAGCATAACTTTTTTGCTCATAAGACACACCAACAAAATGGTGTTGTAGAAAAGAAAATTAGGATTTTGATTGAGTTGAGTAGAGCCATGTTGGATGACTATAGATTACCTAATTACTTTTGGGTTGAATCTATTAATACTACTTGTTAACTGATGAATAGAGTTTTTTAAGGCCTATCTTGAATAAAACTCCCTATAAATTATTCTTTGAAAAGAAAACTAAAATTCATTATTTTTATAACTTTTGTTACATGTGTTTCATCTTGAATATAAGAAAAAAAATCTTTAGGAAAATTTGATAGTAAATTAGATGATGGAGTATTTTTGGGTTACTCTTTGTTTGGTAGATCGTATATAGCTTTTAATAAAAAAAAGATGATCATAGAAAAATCTATACATATAATATTTGATCTAAATTTAGTTGATTTTATTAGAGATGATTTAGTTAATGATGAGGTAGATTACTTTAAAAAAATTAATTTAGAAGAAAAAGCTAATGATTATATGTCTAAAAAGTAGAGATATAATAAGAATCATCCTGAAGACTTAATTATAGGAGATCCATCCTAAGCTATTGAGAATAAAAGACATTTTCAGGATGTGATAAATAATTTAGTTTTCCTTTTAGATTGAACCTAAGCTTATTGATGAAGCCTTAAATGATCATTATTGGATTGTAGCTATAGAAGAAGAATTAAATCAATTTGTTAGGAAGGATGCTTTTGAATTTGTCCGTAGACCTCAAGATAAAGATGTTATTGGAACTAAATGGATATATATATATATATATATATAAGTTAGATGACTCAGGTTGTATTAATAGAAATACTGATAGGTTAGTTGTATAAGGGTACACACAAGTTAATGGGATAGATTTTGAGGAATTTTTTGCACCTATAGTAAGATTAGTGGCCATTAGGTTGCTCCTTACTTATGTTTATTATAAGAGTTTTAAAGTCTTTCAATTAGATGTGAAAAGTGCATTCTTGAATGGGTTTATTGATCAAGATATCTTTGTAGAGCAACTATCAAGTTTTGAGAGCTAGAATTTCATAATTATTTTAATTTGAAGAAAGCTTTAAAAGGTTTGAAATAGGCTCCTCTCGGGCTTGGTATAATAGGTTGAGTATTTTTCTCATTAACCATAGATTTAAAAAGGGTAGAGTAGATACCACCATATTCCTCAAAAACATAAGTGATGACTTGATTATTGTACATATATATATATATATATATATATATATATATATATATATATATATATATATATATGGATGGAATGTTGTTTGAATGTATAAATGAATCTTATGGCTTGACTTCTCATTTATGATGTCTAAGAATTTTGAAATGTGTATGATGAGAGAACTTAATTATTTCTTCGGTCTTCAAGTGAGACAATAAGAAAATGACACCTTAATTTGTTAAACTAAGTATATAAGATTTGAATAAAAGGTTTGACATAAAGAAATTCAAATCTAGTAAAATTCCCATTGATTAGAAGCTTTATAAGAGCATGATAGATTCACTTCTATACTCTGTTGCTAGTAGGCATGATATTACGTTTGTTGTTTGTTTGGATATTCTGTTTTAGGCTTCTCCTAAGGAATATCATTTAACAACAATCAAGCATGTATTTCATTATTTGATAGAAACTCATAGGTTAGGTTTGTGGTATCCTAAAAATTATTGTAATGTGATATGGTTATATATTCTGATGCTGATTTTGTAAGTTATAAATAAGATAGTAAAAGTACACCAAGCACATCTCAATTTTAGGATCATCTCTAGTGGCTTCGTTCTCTGGGAAATATAATTTTGTTATTCTTTCTATTGCTGAAGATAAGTATGTAGCTATTGGAAGTTGTGTTGTCTAGGTTCTTTGATTAAAGCAATAATTAGAAGACTTTGGCATTAGGCTAGAACACATTCTTGTCAGATGTGACAACACTAGTGCTATTTTTAATTAAAAATCTTATTCAGCTCACTCAGAGTAAACATATTGAGATAATACATCACTTTATTAGAGAACACATATTCAAGGATGATGTTAATGCTGAATTATTAGTATTGATTTACAAATTTCTAATAATTTTATGAGACTTTACCCAAAAAATGTTTTTATACTTTGAGACGTATGATTGGCATGTTAGATCTATCTATTTAAATAAGATCTATTTTAAGTATATTTCATATGCTTATATATTTTTTGATACTATCAAAAGGGAGAGAAATATGTATGTTGATTTTAAAATTCATTTAAACATGCATATATAAAGGGAGATATAAGATTTTTTTACTTGATTTTATTATTTATTTTTTATATTGCAACATGTTTCACTCAATTACTTGATTTTACATTACATTATAATTCATTTTACAAATTGTTTAACTTTGCTAGTTCAAATTTTCCATAGTACTTAAATGAATCTTTAAATAAAAGGTAGATAAAAGTGTTGACTATATACCTTGTGTACTCAACATTTAATTTGATGATAACATGCCTTGTGTAATAAGAGCTAATTATTTCTTTGTAGGATAAACTATCATGGGTGAAAATATTCCTGCCTTCATCTATCCCCATTTGGAAAAAGGAATAAATGAAAACAAAAATATATACGCCTTGTCAGGAAACCACATAGATCCACAGATGTTCTTATCAGGGTGATTGGGTACAATATTGAGGAAAGGTGTACTATCTTGAATGATAGAAGTCACCACCCTGCAATGGACCTAAATACCTGAATAAAGACTCCTAAGGACTATGGGTCTTTGCATGTACCAAAGATTCTTCCCCTACTATACATGAAAAAGTAAATTAGGGTTTAATTTAAACTGAGTTCATTAAGTTCCCTGTGGATGCAAGCCCCAATAGTTAATTACATCCTACAAAATTAGATTTCTTAGGAATACTCTCGATTAAGGTAAATGATCATTGTCTCCAAAGATTTTGAAGGTAGGACTATCAATCAATTAATTTATTTTTAGAATATCAAGTGAGATTGATCAAGAGGAGGGAGTTATTATCGAAGCCAAAGAAAGATAAGTAGGGGATGCTCATGATGCTAGAAAGCCTAGTAAGCATCCCAAACTATCCTATGGTTGGGATTTATATTTTTGAAGTATGAAGGGAATTATTTATTTTGAGTTGAATTTTTATTTGAAATCTAGGGCTTACAATTCCATGACAAAAGATCGCAAAAATGCCTAATATGTGAGGATTTATGCTTATATCCTGCAAAGGGGAGAAGCAACCTCAGAACCTAAATCTAGGGAACTTTGGTGAGGGCCAAAGCATGACCTAATTCTAAGGAAAAGATGGGTATTTGGTTTACCTCCATAAGAGAGGATAAACCACTCAACTGTTTGGACTTACAACCACCTAGGGGTGGCCACCAACTAACTCCTTCTATGGTTTTAAATACATGTAGGCTAGTCATATACTTTTTGCAAGATAGTTAAGCTATTGTTTATTTAGAAAGAAGCTAAGTCCTTAAATACACGCCCTAAGAGACTAGATCATGTAGGACATGAGTAATGACTTAAATCTAATATAAAATTTTTATATGTTTTATTTCTATTTTTGGATAATTCATTTGAATCAGGCTTATAGGATTCATATACCTAATGCATGAGAAATTAGATTATGGGCCAAAATCAGCTAGAAAGAAGGTGTATTTCCACCATGGCTCTCAAAAGTCAAGCTAAATTTTTTGGCATGAGTGGAAGCCCTCCAAATTAAGAGTGAAATAATATGCTTTTTATGCATGATCTGAGAAAAGTAATACAACATCTAGCTAAGGAGTTGCTAATTCTTTTATTTTGATTTATAACTTAGGATTAAGGTGAGGTTATGAGTTATTTATTTTTATTTTTGAGTTATTTGTATTGGATAGAAAATTTATTTTTCCTAAGAGCCTAATTATCATCTAGGCCATACAACAAATCAAGAAAGAAACTGGGAAAACATACCATCTTAATGCACAAGCTAAACAAACATCAAATAATTTATAAAGCTAGCACAAAAATAAGAGCCCTTTTGTGGTCAGGCTCCACCGCACAAAGATGATAACAAATTGGGTAGCTGAGTTTTACCCTTATACAATCCAGATTACAAATAAATAAATTACAATCAAGAAGGAATTCATTGTTATGGAGGTCTTCATTCTTCATTTCTTCATTTCTTCTTTCTTCTTTCTTCTTTCTTCTTTTGGTTCTTTCTTCTTTCTTCTTTCTTGCTTTTGGCTTGGTTGGAAAGTGGACACTCCAAAGGCTTCACATGGTACATAAGACATAGTCTTATGACCAACATTCATCCTAATCCCCCATAACAATCATTCCAAACCCTAATTGCAAATTTACATGAAAGATGGGAAAAAGGAAATCTAATTAAAACTTGTAAAATAGAAATTAGCTAAACAAACTATAAAATCCCAGGCATGTATATATATAAATTGAACTTAGCACCCCACACATGGGTAACCAAGTCTACCCAGCCTATTTTGGATTATACTTAGGGGTATAAGAAACATGCACAATAAAAACTTTTTTATTTTTATTACAGTGCCCCTTAAGCACAATCTTCTATAGAAGATAATGATTAGACTAAAAGTGTCCTACCATTCAGGCTATGCAAATGCACCCTAACATCCAAACTAAAATATTACATCACAAAACAAAATCAAAGCATCAAACCATGCACCGCCCTAACCTAAACCTAGAAGTGGTGACTTAGTCTAATGTGTGTGCCATTTAAGGTTTGTGTGGTATGCTTAGTTAGGCTTTAAGATTGAAATTTTCTAAGTGTGAAAATTTTTAAGTTAGAGGGTGGTTTCATTTAAATGATTTATAGTTTGGTGATTTGATTTGGGTTTGAATGAGCTTATAATTAGTTACTAAGTGTTATGAAGAGAGGAAAAGAGAAGAGAATTTCTCTTTCCTCGCTACCTTAAGTAATTTCTAAAGTAGATTCATTATGAATTTTTGTTTCATGAATATTTTGTTATGTGTTTCAATTAATCCTAAGTTTAGAATTTCCCTAAACAAACCTATTCAAAGAGAAAGGTATTCTAAGATTAAGTAAAGTGAGTTATTATCACAAAACACACAACACCTTATGTCTTTCCAAGCATGTGTAACATGCATATGGATGGACCCTAAGCATATCTATACATGCAAATAAAAATGTTTAGCACACCTTAATGATGAATGCTATGGGAGGTTAGTTAAGGAAATTTGGATGCTTCATGATGCATGATTTGGTTAAGTAGAAGAAGAAATATTCTCTTATCCATTTTTCATATACACAATTACAAGTATAAAAGACATAAGTGAGTATGGTACCATTATTAGCACCAGGGGTGTAAAGTACAAGTCCTACTTAGGGCTACTTAAAGCCTCGCAATCCCGGGAGTCCAGACTAATATACCACTTTTCTTAAATACATGTGCATGTACAAAAAGAAATGCATGGAAAGAGAATCATGCAAAAATTTTATGTTTGTTTGATTTTGGTTTGATTGTTTAGTTTACATGCGTGATGTGGAATTCCTTCTTAAGTTATGACATAGGAGTGTATTGGAATGGATTTAAGCAAGTGTGATATCCTTTTCAAATGGACTATACACTTTGCAAATTCTATACAATTCTATGTTAAGAGAGGGAGAATCATGTAACACATTTTATACTATTCACATACAAGCTCATAAGAAATTGTAAATAGAATGCCCTTCATTAGTAATATTTGATTTATAAGTTTTAAAAAATCATTTTGGATTTAGTAGTGATAATAGCCATTCCTATCTTACTTTAGCCAAAACATGCAATTTGACATAAAGGAAACATTTAATTTTAATTTTATTTTTAAAAGACATGAATGCATGATTTTCATATGAAATACACATTTATCATGCTAGGAAATAAATAACGTGATGAAAGCAATGTAAATTCATTCACCCTAATTAATTCCTAAAGATAATCCTATGGAATAATATTATTTAAAGTGAATTAAAATTGGTATAAGAAAATTTTATTTTGTTTTGAGTTTGATTTTAGATTTAGGAGATGTAAAAAGGTTTGCTAGTCCTAACCCATTCCCACATGTGTGTATTACTTTAGTTTAATTTTTAGGGTGATTAGATTATTTTTATATTTTGGTTTGGTTAAGGTGTAGATTAAGTTCATTAATTACCCCTTACCTACACCACTTTAACATATTTAACAAAATAATTATGAGCCAATATTTGACATAAAATCACAAGGAATTTAAATCAACAATGCACATAAGAAAGAAAGGGGCATATCATAATTACTGGTTAATTAAGTTAAAGGGTTTAATTTAAGTACTTTCATGACCTTTCCCACACATATGGGTTAGGTATGATTTCCTTAAGCTACTTAGGTTGTTGAACACCTAAACAATCTACCCAAGAAGAAATGATTAAGTTATGGAATGATTTGATTTTAAAATTTTGATTAATTAAGCCATTTAATAAAGTAATTAAATCATTTAATTAATTTGCACCTTAATTAGAATCTCATCCAAATGAAATAAACTTAGGGAAAAAGATATGGGAAAAAACTCCTAATCTCATTCCCTACATACATTCACTACTTTAAGGTGATTAGAAAACTTAATTAATAAATTTATCACTATTTAAAAAGTTAACTAATCATTTAATTGAGTAAGAGGGCAATTAGGAATGACTCAAGTAATTCCCCTAATTAAACCATTAATAAATTTCAAGAAAAATTAGGAGAGGCAGAAGTCATCCCACTCAATGCACATGAGAAGTTTGGAATTAATCAGTGGAATAATTAGAGAGTAATTAACGTAATCACTTTCCCAATAAAATCTAAATTCAAAAAATATCATTGTTCAAAATCAATTGAATTTAATTTTAGATTATTCCCCTTTGAATTATCTTCATAATGCATTTTATTTTGTATTTTTTTGATTTTTCTAAATTTAGTTATAAATATTTGAAGATTTCATGATTAAAACCTAATTAAATAGCCTAATTATATAGTTAATCCCATCAGTGCCACATGGACCGTTGATGCGGCACGCGCTTTCCATGTGGCGAGATGAGATTCGCTATTTAAGTAGTCACATCCAATGCATCATCAGCGGTGGTGCTACACATTTTCTCCTCAACTGTTCGATCAAAGATCAGACGATCAGGATTAAGCCTGCGGTTCTTAAGGGATAAATGCATGGATCTTACGCAGCTTGATCATGATTGTCCATCGAAAATGCATGGATGGATGGTCCATGATCCGTCACTGAGCTCGCATGTGGGGGAGAGCATTCATCCACTACTTAGGGCATGATCTGAGCTCGATTGAGCTCAGACTGAGCTCAAACTTTATCCACACCATCTAGGAGTAAGCATAAGTAGATCTAACAGCCAATTTTACTTGGAATAAAAATTCTCTTCACAAAGGACCAAACACTTCCTATTCTATGCTTAGTTTGAAGGCATACTTTGCAGGAGGCTATCACAGGCGCTCCCATTCATCATGATAGCTTCGTCTAGTAAAGACGAAGCCCTGTTGAAGATTTGAGGGCTTGAGGTTGAGTGGATCTTTTTATGGACCAAGCTCCTCTTCAAATGCTTGCGGCTTTGGTCTAGCTCCCACATCCCTTGCCCTTGAAGCTTGCAAGAAGCTTTGGATGAGTTCGATTAGGTCCTCTAAGGGTGCTTGCAAGAGTAATTGGATTGAAGTTGAGTATTGGATGAGTTGGAAAAATGCTTGAGCTCCCCTATTTTCAGCTTGAAGAAAAGAAGAGGAGAATTCAAATGGCTTGGGGATTGCTTGAGGGAGCTCGGGGAGCTTGCCTTAGGTCTCACTCAGTCAATCAACTGTGAATGTCTATGATTGAAGTGAAATTAAGTGGAGTATATCTCCCCTTTGAATGATCGAACGGCTGAGCATGGATTTTCCATTTTGGATCAGTTGTCATGATTCAATGGGCTATTTTGCATGTTTGAACTTGCACATGGTTCATTTTTGGCAGAGGGGGGTAGTGGAAGGTTCCCATGTTCTGATTTTAGGTGGAGGAGTGATTACCATGTGCTTGAAATGAGTGGGTTGGTTGGTTTGGCCATTGGGTTGGGTTTGGTTGACCCAAACCCATTGGGTCAAGTGCACTACTCTTATTAGTGTCCATGGAGACCACTAAGAGGGTGCCAAGTGGCCATGAAGAGGATTTGACCAAATTCCAAGTGAATTTGGCCAAGAATTACCCTTTGACCTAGGGGTAAAATGGTCATTTGGCTTTGATTTTAGTTTAAATATGTTTGGTATGATTGAAAAATGGGTTGGGGCAAGTTTCAATGAATTTGGAATTGATTTGATATAATTTGGCTCATGTTGACCCATTTAGGTCAAAATGGGTCAACTTAGGTCTAGTTGACCAATTGGTCAAATTCGGTCAAAGCAAGGGTTGGGTCAAGTTCATTTGACCATTTAAAATGTGTTGGCATTATTAATTTGGTTCAATTTTGTTTATATTTAGTTTTGGTTCATTTGATTTCATTTAGATCAATTGGGTCAAGTTGACCAGTTTGAACCATTTGACCTAATTGGGTTAGGTCATGGGTTGGTTTAGGTTTGGTTGGTCATTTGAAATGATTTGGTATCTTTGTTTCCAACCAATTTTGGTTTTGTTTGATTTTAGCTCAATTTGACCTTTTAGGTCAAGTTGGTTCATGGTCAATTTGGCTAGGTTGGGTCTAGTTGGCCAAATCAAGATTTGGTCAAGTTCAATAAGTGATTTGGACTGAACATGACCCATTTGTTTCAATCAATTTAGCTTAGATCAAGTTTTGACACATTTTGACTTTTTAGGTCAAATTGGGACAACTTGGGTCATCTATTCAATTGGGCTTGGTTAAGCTCAAATGATGACTTGGTCAAGTTCAAACATTGATCATGAATTGGTTTTGATCAATGGTTTCAATCAATTTGGCCTATGGTGGATTTCAGCTAGTTTAGGTTTTATTTTGGCTAATTATTGACTTGGTCAACCCTTAGGTTTGACTTTATTTGGCCCAATTTGAGTGATTGATCATCTTATGATGATTGTTGCTCACAATGTGAGGTTTAGGTGGGCTTAGTTCAATCCAATTTGGGTAGGATTAGAATTTGGCTCATAAGGGGTTCTTTAGGTCACTTTGTTCAAGTGAGCCTAAGTTGGTCAATTGGCTTGATTCAAGTCTGGTTGAACTCACATATGGACTTATAATTGAAATATAAATCCATTTGCAAGTGATTTGGAGTCAAATGGGTTGTGATTCACTTGACAATTTCAAGTTCAAAGGGTGAACATGAGTTTGACTTGGGTTTGATTTTTGGATTTAGTTTTGGTTTGATGACTAAAGTTTATGTTTATATTTGGCTTCATGATTGAAGGATTGATTGAATCATGAAAAAAATTCGAGGGTTCGACTTGATTTGAGTTTGATTTAGCTAAGTTCAAGAATTTAACTTGAAAGGCTTAGGTTGAATTTTGGTTGAATTTGGGTTTGATTTTTGAATTTAGTTTTAGTTTGATGATTGAATTTTATGTTTATATTTGGTTTCATGATTGAAGGATTGATTGAATCATGAAGAAAAATCAAGGGTTTGACTTGATTTGAGTTTAATTTGGCTAAGTTCAAGAATTTGACTTGAAAGGCTTAGGCTGGATTTGGGTTGATTTTGGGTTTGATTTATGAATTTAGTTTTTATTATTTGAATTTATATTTCATTTATATTTGTGAATACAAATGAGAATATAAATGGGTTATGAGAAAATTTCTTAAGTTTGAATTGATTTAGATTTGATTTGAGCTAAGTCCATAAGATGGAATCAAAGGGACTTATGAAAGATTTTTGAACTTGGAATTCAATCTTGGGTTTCAATCATTTGGAATTGATTCATGATTTGATAAAATTCATTGGAATTGATTTGAGGTTTGTTTCAGAATTGAAGTTGATTTGAGCTTGGAGTTTGACTTGAGAGAAGGAAGTGAGGAGTTGGTTTAAGCTATAGTGTAGGTAGATTTTCCTAACACCCCTTAGGCATGACCTATTCCAATGGCTAACTCTTCTAAGTCTCTAGGGTTAGGTTAAGTGTTCACCTAATCACTAGAAGTGTCTTAAGACTAAATAACTCTTACTATCTAAGAGGAGTCCTATGTCTAACAAAGAGGGTTTAAGAGCTCATTCTAAAAATGAGGTCAACAACTATCCACATTAATCATTATAAATATTATTCTTAATTTAGATCTTCAATATCAAAAATACGTATATATTTGAAGCTACTAATTATTTATTTCAAGTGTTTCAGGAAATTCACCACACTCAACTTGTTTAGTCATAGTAGGAAAGTCATATCAGCTAGACTAGGGTAGTTTGGGAATTTTCTAGTACTTACAATACTAAGGAAAATAAGGGCTCAATATATTAAAATTAATGGTTTAATCGTTTTAAAATATTTTATTTAAATTTATCCATATTTTTCTATATTTAAAATTACACTATTCTTTAAGTATTTCTTGAATTATCCATTTTAGATAACATAAATTCCTTGCATGAGTTTAATCATCATTTAGTGTGCTTTCAGGTAAGATGAATTTATTTTGTACTTAATTTAATTATTTTCAAACTTAATTGCATTAATTATTAATTTATTTCTTGCATAATAATAAATTTATTCTAGAATTAATCCAATTATCCTTTTCCCTCTCTTATTCCTTTATTTTCGCTCTCCTATCACCTTTATCATCCAAATAATGCTTTGGCCAAATTTTTAATAGGTATTTGACTAATAAATCATGCGAGATTTATTAAAATTATTTTCGTAATAATTTCTTCATTTTTCAAAATTTAAAAATTCATTCATTTAAATTTTGAATTTAAATTATTTTGAATTTATTTTGAATATTCATTATCATATTAATGCAAAATTGATTTTACCATTTTATGGAATAATTTGGGCGACCATACCATGATTTATTTCAAAAAATTTGAGTTTAATTAAATTAAATTAAGTTAATTCAAATTGGAATTTAAATGAAACTTGATTTAATAACCTTTCCTTTCTAAAATTAATCTATTTTAGGAAATTGTTTGGCCAGCCATATTAAATCAATTTAAACTATTTTAAATTTTATTCATTACTTAAAAAGAATCTTAATTAATCATCTAAGATTTTAATTAATTAAATGCATTGATTTGAGATCATTCTATTTATGGAAATTAGTGTTGGTTGAAAGTCTTATGGATTTTCTGCATTTATTTTATTTAGATTTATTCAAGCTATTTTCATCTTTAATCTTGCTCTAATTAATTCATCATATATTTATCATATTTAAATTGAATTCCCACTTGGATTTTACCATGATTGGCAACACTATTTTGAATTTCAAATCATTTGCCTTAATTAAATTAAATCATATTTACTAAGTTCATTATCATTTTCCTCTTATTAGTCTCCATTAGGCTGATCCACTTAAAATAATATTTCATTCAATTTAAGTTTCATTTTAGATTTAATGTATTTGAATTTAAAAACATTGCCTTAATGTATCTTCTCTCCTCTCTCTCTTTAGTCGAAAAACATAAGAATAAAATCCTTGCTTATTTTATTTGATTGTGCAATCTAAATCAAATTATTTCCTAAACTATTTTCCCTTTAACTCCATCATGCATGGCTGACCCCTTCATCTCTTCTTTTCTATTTAATGTGGATTTATCTTAAGGAAAAAGTTTCTTAGCTATTCCACTCTTGGCCGACCCCTTGCTACATTATTCTTGGAGATTTTTATGATTCAAGTGCTACTACACTTTCATCAACCTTCTTCCTCCCTTGGACAAAAGCTTGTGTTGCAAATTACTTGGGAGATTTTAAGGATTAGTAGAAATACATCATTGGCCTAAAGTTTGCTTAGTGTTCTTAAGTTTCCAAGGTGCTTAACTCTTCATCTTACCTTACTTTTCTTCTTGTCTGAAACATATAATCAAGGGATGCATGAATAAAGTTAAGTATTGATTGAAGTTCTATCTTGGCTAAATTATTTAGTTTGATTAGATTATAATTCTTCCTCTCTTCTTGCTTTCATAAATCTTTAAGTGGAAGTCATCTTTTGTTTTATTTCAAATAGCATACAAGTGATTACCAAGCTTAAATTTACAATTTACTTTACCACTTGCATACAATATAGTTATTGTGAAAGAGATCTTAAGTAAACCTATTTGATTTGGTTTTTCATATCAACTTGCTTATTATATAACACAAGATTCCATACATCATTTATTTTTTGTTTATCATTCATAATTCAAACAATTGTTGTGTGGTACTTTATATTTTTAATTCAAGTCACTTTGATTTTAAGGTTTCATATCTTTTAATATAAATCAAATTACTTTAAAGACTTGTTTGCATTTAACATTCCATTCAAGCAAATACATTAATTTTATTCTTTAATAATTAAGAAGTGAGCTCACTATTTTACTATTTCTCTTAATACTATGTTAGTTGGTTTTGGGTGAAAAATCCTTTTAAATTGAGAGTTAAATACTTTGCACCTTTTAATCTCTTATTCTTTTGTGATTTGTTGGGGTTTTACTTGCCCATGTAGAAAAGTACATGTTTGGGTTATACTTGCTCATGTACAAAAGTATGTGTTGGGGTTATACTATTTCTAGTGTATGAGAGTACATGAGATCGATTGTAATCTTATTTAATTAGTAAATTTCTTGTCAGGGTGATTAGGCATGGACATAGTGTAGTTTTTAGGTTTCGCTGAACCACATAAAAATTCATGTGCCTCTTATCTCCTTACTTTTTTACCTTTAGTTTGATTGTTGCTTTAATTTATCATTATAAATAATGTTATATATTTTATAACTAAATTTTCTACAAAGTTAAAAAAAAACTATTTGGGTAACCTTTCCCACCTTTGCAATAATTTTTTGCTCCATAACAGTTCCCCCACTCCCCCTAGACGGTTATTGTTGCTGGGGCAGGAAGTGTTAGTTTTTTTGCTTTTGAAATTGAAGGCCATCAAGATAGGGCCTTGGTGCTGGGATCATAGAGTCGCAGCTCTAGTATCACAATGTCATAGCGTTGTGTTATTTAAATAGGCAACAGTCCAAGAAAATTTCTATTTCTAGATTCTGTAAGGTGGGGACAGTGCCTAGGCACTACGATTGCAGTTCTACAACACCTCAAGTTAGGATGTTCCATTTATTTTATTTTTTTTATATGCAAACATATAGCCTTTTTTTATGTGATAAGGCAAATGGTGTGTACCTAGCAGTTGATGTTGGAGTCATCTTGAGGGCCCAGAGTATAGCAAGTAAGTGTCCACCCACTTGGCTTTTGCTCATTGCATCTTTTTCTTTAGAAAGTTTAGGATCTTTTTATTTGTAACTTCTACCTATCTATTACTTTGAGGATGATGCAGTGAGACATACTTGAAGTAAATTCTCTATGACTCACAAAATTTCTTTAGTCACTTATTGGTGAATTGTGGACCATTGTCTGTGATGATCGACATAGGCTATCTTTGCTTACAAATAATGTTCGTCCAACTAAAGTTTTGAACTACCTTGGTGGTTATCTTAGCAAATGGCTTTGCTTTTAACCATTTGTTGAAGTAATTGACCATGATGAAAATAAACTGCCATTGTCCACCAGTAACTAGTAGGGAGCCAATCAAGTCCATTCTCCAAATCACAATGGGCCAAAGATTTATGATAGGCTATAGAGGTTATGACAGTTGCTATTGTTGAGGTATGAACTTCTAACATTGCTCACGCCTTTTGCTAAAATCCTTGGCATCTTTCCTTATTGTAGACTAAAAGTACCCTTGTCATAGGATTCTATGAGCGACTATTCTTTCTCCATAATGACTTCCATACTACTTGAATGAACTTCATTGAGTACTTTTTTCTATTCACTATCTCTTACACATCTCATGATTAATGAAGTCACCAAGCTCCAAAATAACTCACTACCAATCAATAGATATTGGGTGGTTTTAATTTTAATTATATTTAGATATTTGATTTTTCTTCAAGCTCTCTAGTCTTTAAGTACTTCTTGATAGGGTCTATCCAACTATGTGAGTCTTCACTATTAAATTGCAAGACTTTCATTCATCTATGGCTGGTTAGACTAGTTGGAGGATGGGTTGCTCCCAAATTTTATGTGCTCTTGATAAAAAGTTTGTGAGTTGATTCTAATCCCTTGGAACTTGTTCAATTTTAAAATATTTGAGTTTTTTAATCTTTTTTTTTACTTTTAGTTTGTTTTTTTGTAGTGACCTATCTTGCACTTCATATTGTTTATTAACTTGATTTACCATGAGCTATGAATCTCAGTGGGTGATGATGTGCCTGATGCTTAGCCCTTGGAAAATTCATAGTCCAACAAGTAGAGCTTCATACTTAGACTAATTATTTATCACTTGGAAATTAAACTTCACCAACAAAGTTATGGTGATCCCCATTAGGCTTTTTAACAAAATACCCTCTCCTATTTCTTGCTCGTTTGAAGAACCGTTCACACACAAGTGTCAAAAAGGTTCTAGATGGGTTGATACATTGTGCGAGTCATTGAAATTTGCTAGAAAATAAATGAGTGTATGTGCATTGATTTCCATCTCAGGCAAGTAAAATATAACAAACATAGTTCACTCCACTAGCCATTTCAGTAGTATCCCTAAGTGATTTGGCTTTGTGAATATTGATTTGAATGGGTTGTCAGTGATGACTTAAATTGAATGAGCTCAAAAATATGGATAAAATCATCATGCTAATATAATGAGTGTGAGTGCTAGCTTTCGATGATTGAAAAATGTGACTCATCTCCCCTCAATAATTTACTCACAATACATTTGCTATTGTCTCCCACAATTGATTATAATTGAACTCGTTGAATCTTCTCCAACTCCTAAATATAATAACATCATTGTGCCCTCCATGGGACTATACAACAATGGGGGTAAGGCAAGTAAGCTTTTGATATCATTAAAGGCTTTCTCACATTCTCCAATCCACTCAAACTATTTCACTCCCCTTAACACTTAAGAGAATGGTGGGTAGCAGTCACTTGTCTTAGAGATGAACTTGCACAATATAGTGACTAGCTTAGTGTATCAGTGCAACTCTTTCATTTCTCTTAGTGATGGCCTATCCAGTTTAACTTTTACTTCAACTTTTTACCTTCAAGGGTGATTAGGAAACCCAAGATCTTACATGACTCAATGTTGTATCTATACTTCAAGAGGTTGAGGTGTATATTATATTTCTTCAAAGTAACAAATGTCACCTTTAAATCTTAGATATGTGTGCAGGTGACTTACTTTTAATTAGATGGCCGGCTACATAAGCTTTAACATTTCTGCCCTTTTGCTCTTTGAATAATCAATCTATCATTCATGAATTAGTCACTCCTACATTTTTTTCCCAAAGTGCATTACTCTGTAATAATATAATTCTTCCTTAGTAATGAAATCTATTATTTCTAAGTCAATAGAATTCATTTGTATTTAATGATAGCATCCAAAAAAAATAGAGTAACCTATCATTGAGTTAATGAGTGCATCTAGCCTGGAAGTGGATACTTATCTTTGGGACAAGCCAACTTCAAATGTATATAATCCACACACATTCCCAACTTATCAGTATACTTCTGCACCAATATAGCATTCAATATCCATTATAGATATTGAACTTCTCTAATGAAGTCTACCTCAAGATGTTCAGTGAATTTTTGTATGATTGGCTCAGCTAATAGAAATGTCATTTTCTTTATCTTCTATTTAATTGATCGAACATCCTTTCTAATATTGAGTCTATAGCATGTGATATTGATGTCAATACCTAGCATCTCAGTCATGATCTATGCAAATACAATGAAATTTTATTAGAGAGCATGAATAGGTGCTCTTGTCTACTCGTTAATGAAGGTTGAGTTAAATTTGAGCACTCGCTAAGGGCTTTTTTGTGGTCGACACTTTCTCAGTTTTCTTAGTTATTTTGACTCTAGTGCTTAAAACTTCCAATGGCAGCACCTCTTTTACTCTATGTGAGTTGCTAGCAGTTCATAGGTAATAGACTTTAAATTAATTCAAGTTTATCCTAATAGTTATTTCTTTTCATCCTATAGGGAACTTAACTACCACATGATAAATTGATACCACAACTCTAAATATGTTGAGTAATTGTTGTACAAAAATAAAATTATACATGGCAAGTGTGTCCTTGCTAGCAAAGTTGAAATTGCTTTTCTCCTTCTCTCCAAGTCACTATGAGAGTGATTATTCTTTCTATCTCCCTCTTTTCTCTAAAATACCCATAGAAGGAACCTCTTGTTGGGGTGATTTTTGAACTCATTAAGTTCATTTTATCAAACACAAACTTAACAATAATGGTCATTAAGCTCCTTGTGTCGATCATAAAACTCTCTATCTAATAATTTACGTCTAACACCATGATGACTCTCATGTTATTTAAAGGGTTTCTAATTACTAGTTAGTCTTTTTCTAAGAAATTAACTAGAAAAATTATTGTACTTAGTGCTCGTGTCATGGCCATTGAGTTAACTTCTCTTGAATGTAGTCAGTTAAGACTTACTCACTTCGATAACTCTTCATCTCTGAGAAAAATGGTGGGTTCCACTCTGGTAATATTGTTCACATAAGCTAGCATTAGTGACATCTTTACCAAATATCTTTCATGAGTGACCATTATTGACTATAAGACCTCATTACATTCCTCTACATTCATATGGCTACTATCCAACTCCAACAACTTGATGAGTGTGTCCCATGATCCAAAATCAAAATGTTATTCAAACAAAATGGGTTTCTAGGTAAAAGCTCGATGATTCAAGTTATGTTGTTAGAAATAAGACTAGGTTAATTGTACAAGGGTTAACATAAGTAGAGGGGGTAGATTTTAAAGGAATCCTCTGCACCTATAGAAAGATAAGAGGCCATTTAAGTTTCTCCTTGCTTTGGGACTTTAAACTCTTTCGGAAGGATGTCAAGAGTTTTTTAATGGGTTTATTGACCAATATGTCTTTGTAGAGAAACCCCTTGGATTTGGGAACCTTGATTATCCTAATCACGTGTATAAATTAAAGAAAGCTTTATATAGTTTAAAATAGCCTCTTTATGCTTCATTTGGTAGGTTAAGTATTTTTTGATAAACCATGGATTTAAAAAAAGGTAAAGTAGATACACCTTATTCTTTCAAAAAATAGATAATGATTTAATTATTATACAAGTATATATAGATGATATATTATTTGGAAGTACAAATGAATTTTTGTGCAATGAGTTCTTAACTTTGATGTCTTGGGAGTTTGAAAAGACTTTAATGGGAGAACTCAAAATTTTCTTGGGACTTCAATCGAAGTAATAGAAAAATGACACATTCATATGTCAAACAAAATACACAAATAAATTGCTTGATAGTTTAATATGAAGAGATTCAATTTAATAAAGCTCTCATGAGTCCATAGACAAAATTGAATTTAGATAAATTAGAAGAATCAATTGATCAAAAACATTATAGGAGTATGATAGGTTAACTTTTATACTAGTAAGCTTGATATAATGTTTGTTTGTATTTTTATGTGCTCATTTTTAGGCCAGCCCAAAGGAATCTCATTTAATAGAAGTCAAGCATATCTTTTGGTATTTGATAGACACATCCATAATAGATTTGTGGTATCCTAAATTTTTTTTATCATGTGATTTGATTTCTTATTCTAACATTGATTTTTCTAGATAAAAACTAGATAAAAACTAGATAGAAAAAGTACATCAAGCACTTGTTAGTTTTATGATTATCCTTTGCATCTTGGCCCTCTAAGAGTTAAAATTTCATGGCTTTATCTGCTATTGAGGCTGCGTACATAGCCACATGTAGTTGTGTTGCTTAAGTTCTTTGGATTAAGTAATAATTAGAAGATTTATTTATTGAGCAAGATCACATCCAATTTCAGTGTAATGTCACTAGTTCTATTATTTTAACCAAAAATCTTATCCAACACTAACGGAAAAGCATATAGAAATCATACACTACTTTATTAGGTATCATGTTTCAAAAGTTGATGTTAATATTAGTTTTATTAGCACTTATTTATTAATTATTGATATTTTTACAAAATGTTTACCAGAATAATATTTTTTTCTACTTTGAGACACATGCTTTAAATATTAGATCCTAATATTTAAATTTTAAGAAGTTTGTTATTTTCTTTTTGATGTTGCCAAAGGTGGAGAAGGGTAATATATTGGTTAGTCTTAACTTTACTTCATCCATATATTTAGGGGGAGCATTATTATTTGTTACGTGCGCAAATTGTTTTCTATAAAGGATCAATGTTTTTTTCTTAAAACTATGATTAAAGGTCAATTTGTGCCTTCATTAAAATTTATACCCAACATAAGTTTGTCATCATGAAAAGGGGGGAAATTGTTAGCTTTATGGGCCTCACATTCAATCTTATTAATCTTAATAATAATAAACATATGTTTTGATGCTTAAATATATATATGTTTAAGTGTTTCGATTTTATTGGTTCTAAAGATGTGCTAAATTGTTATTCACATAATATATGCATCTCATAATATATGTTTGATGTAATTGTAAAAATGGAAGAATGCAAGATAAATTAAGGTGAATAATTTGGAGCTCAAGATATAATGTTTTAGGTTATAGGCATTCAGAAGTGTCTTAGACGTCCATTAGAGTTCTCCAACATGATTTGATTTTCTTATAAATTAGCATATATCTTGAAATCATTTTACATATTATTAATTATTAATAATGAGCTTAAATTTTATATAAATAAATATTCTAAACTAACAAACATTTAAATTCATAAATATTAAAAATCTTATATGCTTAATACATAGCATTTAAATTTTCAAATTTTGATCATTAAGTACAACTAATATATAAATATCTAAAAGTTTATCTAATAGCTTAATTTTTTTATATTAACTAACTAACTCATGTGTCATTATAATTAAATTATTTCAAAGTTAAAATGTCATTTATTACAATTTAAAATTGGTAAAAATGTATGAAAATTAGTATTTTGCAAAAGTTTTTTTTATATTCAATGAATTTTGATTTAGTTTTGACTCCAAAGAGTTCTTTAAATTTTTTTCTTTCAATATGATAGTTACATGACCTACTTTTGATAAAATTTAAATTTATTATAATATTTCATATATTAAGTATATTTAATATTGAATGCATGCTAATCATGGTAAATTTTTTTTAAAGTATTAAAGGTGATATGTCAAAAGGAAAAAAAAATGAACTTACAAAAAGGCAACTTTGATGTAAGGTAGATCAAATATGTCAACTTGTATATGTTTAGTAAGTTAAGAATTTAATGTGGAGGAAACAAACATTACATTTTGAGCTGATCTAGTTTTAGCTAAGTAGTCAATTGGTTCGATTACCTTCCCTCGCAATCTCATATTACTCTACTTTATCATTTTAAATATATTAATGAGATACTTTGACATGCTTATATCATTGTTGAGAATTTTAACCAACATTTCAAAATGTAATTCAAACCATAACAATAATTTCTTTAGAGATTTAGGAATCATTAACGTCATTAGTAAAGCAGCATGGAGCACTAAGTTAGCTATATACATGGTAAAGAAAAAAAGAGAATGCACTTCCCGCTAGAATTTCTATAGATACCTCTGATCCCTACTTTTCCATCCTTAGAGTTGTAGCTTCCATCAATATTAATCTTGGTGGTTTGACCATCTGGCTTCTTTCAGTCAACTAGCTTCCATAAAGGCTTAGCAGAGTTTGGTTTGGAGATGCCAAACTAATAGTACTAACTCTCATAATTATAATCTACTCCTCTCTTGATACCATAAAATGTTTGAGCTTTAATAATATAACTCTTAATCTGGTTAAATAACTTAAAAGGCTAAATTATGATAATCTCATGTTTCACATTGTTTTGAGTCATATAAATGAACCAAAAAGAGATAAGTGGAATGATAGATTTTTTATGAATCTTGGATTTTATGCTAATAGCATTCAGTTGACACTTCATTAAGTAATCCAATGGAAAAAGGTAGTTCTTAGTGGGGAACGTGATGTTAAACTTATAGTTTAGATGAAACCAAACCCCTTCACCATATTTGCAACTAAAAATTAGATGTGTGATACATTTTTTCTTGGTTGTTTAGATGGCATCTCAATGTAATCTTCAACCCTTTAAGATTCAAAATATCATCTATTGGAAGTTGTTTGTGAAATAGTCTCCATATAAAAAAAGGATATTGAAGGTTTCATAGCTTTATTCTAGATTAAATTTCCCTAATGTGTTGTATTGCCTACACCCTAGCTTCTGGATATGATTTTGGATAGGGAATAGGTGCTATTTGTGTTTTTAATGAAGGCTTACACACTAAAAATAATTGGTTTCTTAGTTATAACACTAGCTAAATCCTCTAGGATGTATTTCATAAGCTTATATTTACCCCATTCAATATGCTGCTAAATTTTAGATATCTCCATGTTTTTAGGAAATGGTTTCTAGAAGAAATTTTTCAACTTCCCCTCAAGGGTCCAGCTGTCAAACTAGAAGTTAACTTCTCCTTCAACCAAGTTCCAAAGCACAAAGTGTTCAGCCTTTGCTCTATGTTGCAACATCATTTCCATGTACTTGAATTACCTTTACAAGCAATAACATAACATGGATGGTTGCTAATGCAATGCGTAAAAAAAGCCCATAAGAAAATTATTCATACAACATCTGATCCATAACTTCATAAAATTAATTTTAATAGAATCAACCAATGATTTACATCCATTTCCACAATCTTCCTTCGGTTTACAAAGTTTCCTCTAATTTGACCTATGTATTACTTTGTCCTTCCTACTTTATAAGGCTTTATTGAATCTCTGCTCTAACTTATGTTGGACAATAGCTGATATATAAAGTTCTTAGATGTAAAGAGAGATGGAATTTAAAATACTCTTGAGTAGTGTGATTCTTCCCCCAAGAACAAAAATGCATTCTCCCATGAATTGATATTTTGCTTAATTTTGTACAAAATATCATTTAATAAATCCACCTTTAATTTAGCTTTTCTTAGATTAATTCCAAAATACTTCATGGGAAAATCAATTTTTCAAAAGCTAGTGAACTCTTTGATCCATCTAATTCTTTCATTGTCAATTCCTTTCCCAGCATTGAATTGATGTCTTTCTATTAAACTTCATGCCTGAAATTTCTTCCAAATTTTGAATAACCTTCATGGTTTTCTTACTAGAATTTTTACTACCAATGCAAAATATTAAAACATCATCTGCAAAAGCCAAGTGAGAGACCATAATTTTTGCTTTTGAATTATAAAGGGCGTAGTTCCATTCTTTCTAAATGTTACTTAATATTCTAGCTAAAAATGGTTAAATTCAAAAATAAATATATAAGGGAAGAGTCTATCACCTATTTTTATACCTCTACTAGATTTGGAGAATCCATATGGGTTCCCATTTGCAAGAGCTAAATAATTATTATGTGATAGTATTCTATTTATAAGATCACAAAACTACTCACTAAATTTCCTAGCTTCCATCACCACCAATATAAATTCCCAATTAATATTATCATAAGCTTTTTAATGTCCAATTTAATAACAAGATTTCCTCCTTTACATATTTTGTTGATGACTTCAAAGAGCTCATGTGCCAACAAAATATTATCTGTTATATTTCTACCTTTGGTAAAAGTAGCCTGATTTTTTTGTGATTATTTTTGGTAGGGAATGTTGAATTCTCTTTGAGATGATTTTGCTAATGACTATTGTGAAACTAATGGGCCTAAAATTACCCCAACTTTCATTATCATTGCTTTGGGGATAAGAGAAATGGTAAAAGTTGTTAAATACTTGTGTGTGCATTTACCCATATAGAACTCCTAAATTGCCTTCATAAAGTCATTCTTGATAATTTTCCAAGATTGTTAATAAAATGTTGTTGTATATCTATCAGCCCATGTGATTTTATTGCCATCAATTCAGTTTAAATGATCTTTGATTTCTATTTCATCTAGAATATAAGTCAAATCCAAAGAGTTTACCAAAAAAATTTCCTCTAGGAGGAGCCAATGATTTATGTTAAGAAAATTTACTTCAATCTTTTAGAATAACATTTGGAAATATCTTAGATAGCTATCCACTATGGCTTCATGATCCTCAATATATCAATTGTCCACTTTTATTTTAATGAAAGCCTAATATTCTCTTTTTTATATACATTCATGATAAAATCTTATGTTTCTATCCCTTTCGACAAGGATGTCAACAATTCTCTCTAGGTTACAAACCTCTTCTTTCAATTAGGCCACTAAGTTTGTAATGTTATCAGAAACATCTTGGTTCCACTTCGTTAGTTTAGTAGCCAAATTTTTATGGATGTTCCAAAGCCTCATTCATGAATCACCATTGTAATTAAACTTTTATGATTCCTTGACACAATCTAAGATATCTTCATGTTGGCACCACATGTTGAAAAATTAAAATATTGAAAGGATCGGATGAGGCAGTAGGTTGATCGACAATAAAGAGGTGCATGATCAATTATAGTCCTACTCAGATGTCTAACAATTGTGTGTTCAAACTTGGAATACCATTCTAAATTAACTAAAATTTTTTCCATCCTGTCAAATGTCCTTTCTCTATGCAATGTAAATTATCAACTAGTAAATCCTACATGTAATAGTCTAGACTCTTCAATAGTATTAACAAGATTAGTCATCACACTACTGTTAAGTTTCCTACCTCCTTTTTTGTAGTAGAGTTTGCAATCATATTAAACTTACAACCCACTAGCCAACAACTTTGTATATTTTGGCTAATAGTTTGTATTTTCATTCACAGATCATGCCTTGCTTCCCTCAAGCCTATTGCATACACCATAGTTATATAAATGCTAAAAGTTTGACAAATAACTATTATATGTAGAAATTGAGTATCAACCAATTACAAGTCAACTTGAAAATAGTCTCCACAACATAGGCATATTTTATTACTACAATTAGTCAACCAATAAAAGTTGTCCAATCTTCTAATGATTTTGTAAGAATTTTTTTCTAAGAACCATAATAAAAAGGTTTAGTTTATGAATTCTAGTCATGTTTTTTTAATTTGTTAGAGGCATTGCATTTAGCAACACCTCTAATATCCCAAATCAAAAAATATTTTATGTCTTGAAGTTTGATTCCTTTAAGTAACTCTGACAATCCTATACTCAAAAGATGCTTGTATTCTAACTAAAGTAAAAGCACCAATTGAAGTAGCTACTAATGGATCTAAATGTTTTAGCTCTCTAATACCTTTATGCCTCACTTTCTTCAATTTCTAGACTGTTCATTCTTCCTTTATTTTATTGATGTTATTATTTAATACCTCCACATTTGTTATAGTATTGGCATCAGCACAGTCCTCAGCTATTTGATTTTATACTAGATTATTTTTAGTTGTTTTTTCGTCCCTTGTTCCTTCCTTTGAGGTCTCTTGCCTTATATTTTCAACTCCATCAATAGCTTTTACATTAAAAAAAAAAACACATAACACGTAGTTTGAATGTTATTATGATGAAATTTTTATTATCTTTCAAACTCAGTGGACTAAAATTTAAGAACTTGTACATTTCTAAAATGGTGTTGTAATTCACTATCAATATTTGTAAGAGGCCCATTTCTATTAAACACATTTTGCACTTCTCTATATTCACTTTTGAAATATATTTGATTCCTTAGAATGAAGATTATTGTCTACTCTATCTAGCTTTTAAATCTTATTTCTCAGCTCTGGTTGTGCTACATTGTAATTTTATAATGTATGTGAAAATAATCTACACTTATTACAATAATAAGGCTTTCGCTCTATTTCAACCCTTTATTAGTAACCATTTGTAGGTGAGCCTATCCACATTTCCTTGTTGCAACAATTCCTTGATATTTTATCCATCTCCACTTGAATCCTTGTTTCCAAGGGTCTTGAGAAATTGAATGTAAGTAAATCCAACTATAATGTTTACCAAAAATAGCTTCCAATAAATATAAAATTTGCTTATTGATTAAGTGTAACTTTAAGTTGGGAAATTTAATCCAAATGGGTACTATTGGTGGTTCCACAATATAATCAAATGTTGATATCCATTTTAAAATTTTCATTGAAACATTCTCTATGTAGTATGACTTCTTTGAAAAAATTCTAGCATAATTTTCCTCCTTATTCAGCTTGATAACAATGTGCTTTCCATATAATAACCATACACTACACTCTCTAATAAGTTTTAAAACATGAAAATGCTTCCATTTTCATATGTTTATATGTAAACTTCCCAACCAATGTAAATTTAAGAGGCTCAAATACATTTGGAGTATCATTAACAGTTAGAAATAGTGCAAGTTTTCTTCCCTTTATACTAGCTCATTTGGTAAATGCATTCTCCAAACCCTCTTTAAATTTTTTATGGAAGATTTGAGGGAAAATAAGTTTGTTGACAATATTAAATGTTTTTTTCTAATGTTGGTAATATTATGTAGAATCAACACATAAGTGTTTGAATGCATATAGAAAATAGAAAATAAACTAAAAAAAATTGGACCAAACTCACGAGGGACCAATTAGAGATAAAAAAAAAAGCAATCAAAACTAAGAAGTTACTTAAATGAGAGTGATCCCTTCATTGGAATAGTAACCATAGCGATGAAATCATAGCTATGTGGGAAAGGATGTATCTCTAGGAAAGGATGCCTATTTCATCCTTAAAAAGGCTAGTTTACCCTTGACTAATTGGAATTTGTGGCAATGACAAATGGAGTGCTGGTTTATGCCACAGTCAAAAAATTAAGAAGTGTTTATGGTTTTTTTTACTTGCCCATGTGATTAGCCATTTTTAGCTATTTGAATCTAATATATATTTAATATAAATTATTTTTTATTAAAAATTATATTATTATATGATAAAAAATGTATAGAAAATAATTTTTTAAAAATAAATTAAAATAATCTTCTTGCTTATAAATAGCCCCCAGTCTCTTCATGAATGGCTAGCTCTTCATATTTTAATTCTCTAGCAAAGCTTAGAAAAAATCATTAGATTTCCCTTTATATACTTTCCAAATATTGTAAGATCAAATTCTTAGTTTGATTGTTTCAATGCTCTCAACTAACCAACCTTTCTTAAATTACTTGTGTTTGTTTCTTGATCTTAGTCTCTCTTAATTATGCATGTTATTTTCATCTTCTATATGCTCTTTCAAATCTTCACATTTTGATGGATTAGTCTTTGGACATCATAGTTTAGGTTTTTCACATCAATGTTTATTTTTTCACTTGAATATAACCATATTTGTGAAAAACTTTTGTGATAGTTTGTAGGATTTATTTTATCTTATTGGAATTTTTGCCTTCCTACAAATATATTTTTACTTCTTAAAATATTTCCTCATTAGTCTTATTTAATAGATTATTTATCCTTATATCTATTTTATAAGTGTATGTAAAGAATTTAAATTAATTTATTATGTTGAATATATTTTTATATTTGCTAGATTTTTTATTGTAATTAGAATTTGCTTAGCTTTCTTAGATGTATCCTATACTGGCTACATTTAAGTATTTTTGTATTAATTTAAAGTAACATTTTTATTGAAATAAATGTTATTATTTTTTTGAATTTAGGTTTATTTATTGGATTTATTGTATGTCATATTTCTTTATCAAAATATAGTTTATAAAAGTTTAAATTATTTGATTTTACACTTGTCATTTCATTCCAAGTAATATATTTTGTTTAAATAATATTTTATTTTTTTGAAATTTAGAAAATCTTGTTATTTTTATTATTTCAAAATTAATAAAAAGGTTTGGGTGGAAAGTAAATCTTTATTAGACAATTATATACATACTATTTATAATTTCTCTTAAAGGTAAAATTATTCTTTGCTAAAATTTCATTTATTTTATAATAGACTATTGTGAATTTATTTTAAATTTTTTCTTATACGGTCTATAAATTTCATTAGGATAAACATTTTGGTAAGAGCTTTTTAAAGATATTTATATTGTCATTTCTTATCAAAATTCAGTGAGTAGTCTATCTTGTCAAACTTGTTTGGAATTAATTCTAAATTATAAGGTCATCATCTATAAGTTGTGAGGGTTGTACTCAAAATTTATATATTTGTAAAAGATATATTATATCAAAATTTATATTTTTTTTTTCTTTTTGGGCTTTAAAAATTTTAATTAGGGTTGTACTCACCCATTTGTAGGAGAGTATGTGTTGGTTGTGAGGGTTGTACTCACCTCATTATAGGAGAATATGTTTCATAAACTATTTTATATTTAATGGATTCCTAGTTAATGCAGTTAGGCATAGAAGTAAGTCATTTTGGTGTTTGGCTGAACCACATAAACATTAGGTGCCTCTATCTCTCGATCTATTGTTTATTAAATTTAAATCAAACAATATTTCTCTATTAAACATTAAAATTTGAGAGTTAACTTTTAAATTTTTAAAACACCCAATTCAATAATAACCCCTTACACCCGATGTCATATTGACATATGGGGCATATTAAAAACTACATTACATTCAAAGATTGGATAAAACATATATAAAAATAATAAAAATTGAGATCCAAAATAAGTTCTTGAAAAATAATCAACTTTTATAAAATATATTTATGCATCTGTTAGGTTCTTGGATCAAAAGCCATTGTACTATAATTACTTTTCTCTTGATCATGTGCATGTTAAAAATATAATAAATATCTAACTTATGAGTGCTTCCCATTAATCACTATTTTGTAATTCATTCTTCTGTTGAATAAATGTTTAAAGAGCCCACTCTAATCATTGCTAATATTGTTTATTAGTTAAATTTAAATGTCAATGATTTATTAGATGAAGGACAATCTCCTCCTTTTTTTAATATGCAAGTAAATTAAAATTCTAAAGAAAAAGTGCTTTCAAAAAAGACTCAAGTAGTATAATTGAGGAGATATAAAATGCTTTAACTTCCTAAAATTAGGCTAAAAATAATAGCAAAAAAATAGTAACCCTAATGAAAATATTATAAATGCAAATCAAAATCATCAAATATCTTCACAACAACATAAGGTGCACTATGAGTTCTTGGCCCATATAAAAAAAACTCTCAAAATTATTGAGTGTTTATGAAGCACTTATGAAAGCATCCAAAATTCACTAAACCCTAAGTAAGGCCCTGCTTGAACCTAAAGTATTGCATGCCCACCTTACTAAAGAAAATTTAAAGGAATGTATTCCCACTTAGGACTTTCTTTCCATCATTTTTATTGATGATGATCAATTGTTAAAAAAATACAAATTATAATAAACTTTTATATATGACTACATTGATCTATAATAATACTTTTAAAAGAATACTAGTATGCCCTAGTTCCTTAGTGAATGGCATAATTATTCATACTTTAGAATTGTTATCATTAAATAAAAAGTTATGATCAGATTGATTGATGCATCATGGCTTTGATGAAAAAATGAAAGCAGACTCTTAGTTCTATTACCCTACCATTGTAGTTTAATGATTTTAAACCTAATAAAATTAATTAGATTGATAAAAGTACTTTTTTTCAATATTTACTATGAGGACCATGGCTTCATATGTATGAGATGGCGCCATCTTCTTTATACCAATGTATAAAATATACAAAAAGAGGAGAGAATTTTTTTATTTTCATTCATGGTGATTTACAATCCTTTTTGTGTATAAGATTAATGTCAATGATGATAATGAATACTTTATTCCTAAAAAAAATTCAGTCCATTAAATGACACTTTACACTAATTTTGATTAAATCCACATTCCTCCAACTTCTATTTTTTGTCTTCAAAATAAGGGAAAAAGAAATTTTCACCAAAATAAGGTCAATAATTGACATCTCACAAATCAAATTAAGTTAGCTTCCTAACACTTTCTTTTGAAAATAAAATATTTCATGATAATTTTTTTATGATTCAAATAGGGAAGTCTAACAAGTTATAAACAAGTATTGTTAACCCCATGAGTCTTCACATAAACTTAGGTTTTGATGATCACAAACATTATTGGTTTACCATTAGTTTATATTAATCGATTATGTGTGCAAGTTATAGTAAGATATCAATGTTGGTACTACAAATGAGTAGCTCAATGAAGGTTGTCTAAGTTAGCACAAATAATGAATGTTTAATCAAAAGATTGATCATGGAAGAGCCTCAGAAGAGTACAATAAGAGATGATTGTATGCTAGAAGACCCAAGTCAAGCTCAATGCTACATCATTTTGGTAATTTTGTTTTATTTTATTTTCATTTAAGTGGCCTGTGAATGTTGAAGAACAACTAAGTACACATACACTTGAGAGAATGAAATGTAAAGATTATCTTTAAATAGTAAATAAAATTTCTCTTGATCATATTGTATATGGTTATCTTTTTTTGTTAATTAATCTAAGACACCAAGATTTAGTCGATTAAGCTTTAATTTCCAAAACTGAACTAATCATACTATACAGTACCTAATTGTACTATATGATTATTTATTTTACTAATTAATTATAGCCACCATGATTAAGTCAATTAATTTTAATATACCAAATTTAAACTAGTTGTATTATTTGATTTGCATTATATAATATAAATTTTAAGTTAATAATTACCTAATTTAAGTTTATAATTTTTGTGATCTAATGGAATATTTTTTCTCTTATACAATTCATAATATATGATGAGATCATACTGAACAAACAAATAGAGAGCTAGATTTAAGTTAGTATTAATCGTACACTATGACCCTTGGTTGTATAGTATGATTATGATTATTTTATAGATAGTCATATCATCCAGTTTGATTAAATAGATAACATACTTGACTTCTATATTGATTATACAATACAATAACTAATCATATAGTACAATTGCAATGATTTTCTTAAAAAAATAAATTTTTAATTTTTAATTTAGCATCTTCTCTATAAATGCACTCTTTGGGTAGCCAAACCTACCAACTTGAATGTGAGAGAGCTTAAGAGAGGCTTAGAAAAGGGTATTTTCTTAGAGAAAAGTAGGGAGAATTCTCTCCTCCTTTTTCCCTTAAGAGACCCTTTGTGAGAATTGTGTTTAGTGATGAAACAATTTGTTTTGGTTGTTGTTTTTCATCCACCTTACCATTGTGAGTTAATCCTTAACTTAAGAGTTTATTCTTGTAGAGAGAACTTGTGCGAGATTTGTCGAAGAGAAAAGTTTTTGTACCTAGGAGAGGGAGTGACATCTCTCTTGCCTTAAAAGAGAAGGGATATGGTGTGGGGTTTCTCCATTAACTGTTATAGAGAGAAGCATCTCCTCCTTGGCTTCTTGTGCCAAAAGAGAGAGAGTGAATTTTTTAGAGGAGATTTGGAGAGTGGACATAGGTCTATTAGGTTGAAGTACTATATTCAGTGCACCTCATTTTTTTTTTTTTTTGCTCTTAAATTTTATGTTATATTTTTTCTTTCGATTTTTTGGTTTTCTCAACCAATGAACTTGAAAGGTTTGATTTGATTAATTTTTCTTTCAAGAAATTATTAAAGCACACCAATTCACCCCTATCTTGGTTGTGCCATTTTTACAAGCATGGCTTTTTAAGTGAGATATTTTGATTTGAAGAAAATTCGTATAATAAAATGTTTCCTAATTTTGTTGCATAATTCTTATTTCAAGTGCCAAGCCTTGCTACACATTATTTATTAAAACAAGTTTTAAATTTTACTCTCTTTTTGGTGTATTTTCATCAAGATTTTTCATTTATTTATATATTTATTATAACTCTTTTAAAGATATCTTACATGCACCAAATAAATGGATGTAATAAAACACCTTTGCTATTTTTTTACTTAGTTTTATGCATTGAAATTCCATTCAACAAACCAAATTATTTAGACGAAATTGGAGATATTCTTATTTTAAAATTATCTTCTGCTTTAATGATTGTATGGTTAGAGAAGGAAATTCTTCCTCATATATGGTATAAATGCAATACTCGAATATGTCACAAATTATGACAAATGATCTTCACTATAAAGAGATGGATGATGCTTGGGGTTTCATGATAAATCCTTATTATATGTAGACTACAAGATTATTTTAAGCACCTCCAAAAATGCAATGATGATGATGATATTAAAAAATTGGTGACAAAATCATTAATGTACCTACTAGATAAGGCGAAAGTGCTCTACCTACTATGAATGAATTAATTGATGTGATATAGATAATAACCATTCTATACCTAGAGTATGCATAAACATAGTGAGTATTCAAAAATAATAAGGGATTAACATAAGGGCATCTAGTTGTGAGAAACATAATTTAGACAAGTTATCCACTCACCCATAAGGATTTGTTCTAAGTGGGCTAACATGAAGAACATCATTGTAAAGAGATCAACATCAAACAACATGCCACATATATGGAGACTCGCCCATATATGCGAAATTGCATAGCCAAACTCTCACATCAGATAATTCTCCCCATCGACGCAGATGACCATACTTGAGAAATCTTCACTCTACATATATTATTTGCCTACTCTCCAGACCGTAGGCTAATCCATTCTTATACAACCGATATAAATAACACATACTTTTTTTGTGTAGCCACCTCCCAGTCTTATAAAGGGTAGATTCTCAAGAAGGTGGAGACTTTTGCCTTTTGTACTTTTCCTCAGAGAGAGAGACAGAGAGAGAGAGAGAGAGAGATAGAAAGAGAGAGTTTTTTATACTCTGATCCAATACTTGTACTTTTATTCTCTAACATAGTAAGACTTTATATACTTTTTAGTCTATTTTTATATTCACTTCATCTCACTAATCTTGATCAACTTCTTGGGTGCCTAAAGAAAGGTCCTTCATCACTCCATAGATAAAATTGGATTCAATAATTGTCATCCTACATGTACTAGTAAGCTAATATGATGATCAAACATAGTGGGTTATCTAGGTTTTAACGAATTATTGAGGTTATATTACTAATAATAACTCTAAGATGCTTATTTCATCTTCTAAAATATTATCATATCAATTATCAATTGATTCTTTTACTTCTCTAATAAAATAAGCACCAAGGAAGACATGTATGGACATTAAACATTTAGTTATTTAATAAATAAAAAACTTATTTAAAGTAAATTTCATTTGAAAAGAATAATATCCACTTAGATAACTTGTATTATCTTTATATAAAAGAAAAATGGATCAATTCAAATATATATTGATTAAAGCAACTAAAATAAAGTTTTATCCAAAAGATGAATTCTTTTAACCTTTTTCTAAAATAATGATTAATATAGCAACAGTTTCCAATATTTTCTTTTATGGACAACTTATTTGGATATAATCAAACTACGATGGCCCGTAAAGATGGGTGTCATATATCTTTTAAAACTCAGTTAGTCATTTCTTGTTATAAATCTTTATCTTTTGATTAAAATATACTAGTCAATATGCTTAAGTTTTTGACATGTTCTTACAATACAAGTAGAATATTACATTAGTGATATTATTGTAAAATCAAAGTTATGTATGAGCATCTAATAAACCTCCACAGTGTGTTTTAATGAATTCAATATTATAAATTAAAAAAGATCTCTTAAAATGTTATTGTGGAGCTATATATAAAAATTTTTGGGATATAACATTTTTTCGTCCAGGAATAGAGATAGAACCCTCAAAATTTAAAGCTATCCTTATCCAACCCAATTAATATCTATACAAAGAAGACTCAATTTTTTAAGGAAATTTATTTCCAATCTTTTAGTAGATGTTAATCGTTTGACACCTTGGCCAAAAGGAATACTAATTTCATTGGGATAAATCTTATTAAGACACTTTTGAAGATACTAAATGATATTTTTTTTACATCTTCTAGTGTTCAAATCTCTAGTACTTAAAGAACATTTGATTTTGAAGATAGCATATCTTGACAAGTTTGGGGGAGAATTACTTGCACAAAATAATGAGCAACAAAGTAAAGAAAATACTCTATATTATTTTAATTATCGATTCATCCTTAATGAGATAAAATACTCTTCTTTTGAAAAACATTATCGTGCATTAATTTTTTAAATTTTTTTAGTAATTCCTTATAGTACCCAATGATTAGACCAACCCTTTTAGGATTATTAGCATGATTGGCAGTGATCATACTACAATTTAATAAAATGTATGTCACTCAAAAAGCTATGAAGAGACAAGCCCTAGATAATTCTCTAGTAACATATCCCAATCTAACAAATTCCACTTTAAATGATGTTCAAATTGATGAACAAAACCTTTCAATAAAATTAAGGAATAAGAATGGTACATTGATGGAACCATATCCATCAAGAATGATGTATCCGATTAAATTCTTTAAGTTAGAATAAGGTTGATATTTGTATCTTCTATAGAAAGAATTATTTGATATGCATATTATTTTAGTTCATCCTAATACAAATAATAAAGTATAGTAAAAAGTTCTAATTATTTTAGTTAATCCTCATACAAATAAAAAAGTAGAATTTCAAACCCCTATTACTAGCTTGAGTTGACCATTTAATTAGGCATTAAGAGAATCAAAGCTTATGTGCTTTTCCAAGATTTTTAGTACTTATACCTTCTCTAAGAGGGAGAGGGAGAGATCTTTATAATCTGAGGACCAAACATATTAGTACTAAGATAAGTGGAGCAAATCTTGATTTCATGCTTTTTAATTAATCTTTTAATCCTCTTTCTAAATTAATTTTATACATTATTAATTATCTTGATAATGAGTCCATCATTATTATTAGCTATAGAAAAATTTAAAGGAAACCCATAAAATATGACAATAACTTTATTTTAGAGATCAATATGTCATTTAGAATAATATACTATCTTGAAAGATAAAAATTCTATTCTTCAATAGATTCAAAGATTAAAATAAAGTAAGTTTTTTTATTCTTGTACCTAAATGTAATTAATGAATGATATACTATCTTGAAAGGCATAAATTTCATTCTATGATGGATTTGGGTATAATAATTGGATAAATTTTCAAAGTTCCTTAGCTTACATTCCCAAAATTTACTTTGGTTTTAATTTTAATTTCATTTTGATTCTAAGGTATAAGTTCCCTATAGAGGCAAAACCTTATAGCTAATTATATTTTAAGAGTATGAGCTCTTCAGAACATTAGCGATTAAATAGTGGTGAAGAATTTTATAACTTATATGAGTTAGTTAATTAATTGAGAGTTTCACATGGAGTAGAATCAATTTAAGAACATTCATTTTTAAGAGATTGAAAGAATAAGAGTGGAGAGCACACGATACTAAGAAGCTCATCAGTAGTTCAACAATAATCATAAGGTTGGGTTTTATATTTTGAAATTTAAATTTATTTATGTTTCAAGTTTACTTTATTATTAAAATGATGGGGTTTATAATTTATTAATAGAATGATGGGGTTTATAATATTATAACATTGCCTAGGAGGTGATGACTTATTATGAAGCCCAATGGACATGACCAATATGGTGTTTAAAAATGTGTGATGAGGGACACCACATATATCATTGAGGGTACTTATTGAAATGATCGTGTTCAGCATTGAGAAATAATATACTAATATGAAAGATAGAAATATCACCATATGATACACTGAATCACTAAATAAGGATTCCTAAGGCTAATGGGTTTGTGTGAAGTAGAGATTTTCTCCCTATTTTACATGAATGAAGTAAAATATGGTTTTTTTTAAGCAAGGTTCTTAAGTTCCCTATAAGAGCAATCCCCTATAGTTTATTATATTTTAGGAAATAGATTTTCCTAAGAAAATTCTCAAATTAAATTGATTAAATAACATCTCTATGGATTTTAAAGCTTGATATTGAAGGATTAAGGATTGTTGGAAATTAAGTGGGGGAGCACAATTAAGAAGATTTCTTAACGGAATCTAAGGGAAGATAAGTAGGAAGTGCACATGACACTAGGAAGCTTAGTGTTCCCTTCAATCTATCTTATAGTGAGACTTTATATATTTCAGATAAGAAATTTATTATTATTTGAGTTGATATATATATATATATAGATAGAGAGAGAGAGAGAGAGAGAGAGAGAGGATATGTTGGTTTACTTCCATTAAAGAGAGTGAACCTATTTTGACTCCTCTGAACTTACAACTACTTAGAGTGGCTGCAGCTATCACCTCCTACAAGTTAAAGTCATGTAGATAAGTCTTATAATGTGATATAGTTAGTCTATTCTTTATTAAGAAATAAAACCTAAGAGCCTAAATTCACTCTTTAAAAGCCTAGATCATGATGTGTATAAAATTATGTCCTAAACTAATGCAATAATATTACATATTTTATATATTTTGTATACACTTGAATATGAATAATTTTATTTATATGTTAGTAAAAATTTTATATTACTGTTGTGAAGCCTAGGAGCATCTACAAAATTTGTCATCATCCCTTGGTCATCTACCTCTAATATTTGACCAAATTTTCTATTAAGTGTCTCTATAGTTCGGTCTTATTAGTTTTGCTCAGATCTATGTCCAACTTATTATTTTTTCTAATTTAATTGCCACCTCTATTCTAGGATTAGAAATCTCTTATTGCCAATGTCCTCCACCTATTCTTAACAAATATTTTTAAAAGCCCCTTGGCACTACTTGTGTGTGATATGATTACTATCAATTGATTATTTTGGCATGAGAAAATTGTGCAAATTATTTTATTCATTGATAAAATATTTTTCTTTTATTTAATAAATGTTTAAATTCATAGTTTTTTGAATTTTTAAACCAAGTATTTTTGAATTAAAATTTGTATATGCATGATAAAATAGAGTTAGGGACAAAATTAGTGAGAAGGGTCTTCTCACTCAAAGCATTGCTATCAATGTCCTACACCCTCTTTATCATGCAATGAGTGAAGATCTCATATATTCAAGGATGGAGGACAAGATGCATGCATGATTGTTATCCACACTCATCATAGACCTAAGGTTCCTAAATATTTTAGTTGATTAATCCTTTGGTTTTAACATGATATTGTGAGTGATTAATTTGTAATTCAAGTTCATTTTAACTTGGGGTAGATTTATAATCCTTAGATTCCTAAATATTTCCAAAAGAATAAGTCATAGGGGGTCTTCTACAAAATTGGTCTAAAATATATATTAGTCATATAACAGGCATTATTTACAACTTCTACCTAAAATATTTTGGTAATTTATACTCACCAAGCATAGATCTACTTACTTCAATTAATAAATTTTTCTTCTCTACACTACTCTATTTTGTTGGGGATTTGTAGGTGCAAAACAAATATGTTTAATCCCATGTTCATCAAAATAATCTTCAAAAATTTATTTTAAACTTGCCACCATGATAATTTGAGCTATATTAATCAAAAGACCTTATTTTCTTTGAATATATTTAGAAAAATTTCTAAACTAATAAAAAATATTATCCTTATTACCTACAAATAAAACCCAAGTATATCTAGAGAAATCATCAACAATTACGAAATTATAATTTTTACCATCTAAGTTATTGGTAATAATACAACCAAATAAATTCATGTGCAACAACTCTAGAGGTATAGAAATAGAAATATTTTTTTTTACTTTTAAATGAACTTCTAAAATGCTTATCATGAATACATGCATCATAAATATAATCTAAATGGAAATTTAGTTTAGGTAATCCAACTACTAAATCAACTTTAACAATTTTATTTAGTCTGTGTATGTTAATATGACATTGTCTCCTATACCATAGCCATATATCATCATGAGTGCTTTTAAAACAAAGTAAATTCAAATTTACATCATGAAAGCTATCTAAATTAATGACATAAATATTTTTATGTCTTTGTGCTACTAACAACACATTTTAATTATTTTTTATAATACATCATGATGGATGAAATACTGCATTCAAACCTTTATCACATAATTGACTAATAAAAATTAAATTATGTTTTAATCCTTCTGCTAAAAAATATTTATCTATGATAGAATTCTTACAAATAGAACAAATGCCAATGATCTTTCCCTTTGCATTATACCCATATATAACATATCCTCCATTCCTTGATTCTAAAGTTGCGAATTTGTCTTTATTACCCATCATATTTCTTGAACATCCATTGTCTAAGTACCACATGCCTTCTTTGACTTTGCTTTGAAGGCATTCATGTAAGAGAAAATCACATGTTAACTTTTTGAACCTAAACATGTTTGGTTCCACATTCTAAATTTGAAGCATGATATTTAGCATGTGTGGTTTGTATAGTGCTTGTATTGGAACCCATATATAAGATGATTCCTTAGTGGTTTGTAATCTGCCTGCATAGAAATTAAATAAAATGTGTCATTCTCTACCATAATAGTTACAGCAAACATTAATGTTTGTATATGGCTTAGCATGATAATTATATGATGTATGAGTGGGATGTGTATGATGCAAATAATTTTTATTAGATGTTCTACTTGATGAAGCATTATAATGAACTTGTGATTTCAAACATAATTATAATCTTGCTCTTAATAAAATCATCTCTCTTTCAAGTTTTCATACAAATAAGAAATAATCTAATAAATTATTATTATTATTTTTCAAATTATTACATTCAATTTTTAATTCACAAAGATGCATATCTAAATTTTTATTTTTTTTTCCTAAAGTTTTATATTTTTTTAATTTCTTATATACAATAATTAAATCATTAAAAGTATCATCTAACATAAGATATATTATTACATACCTCCTAAGAATCTAAGTCAGATTCTCTTCTACCATAAGACATATGTTGACCTTTTCATTGAATGAATATTTACTTGATTCATCTGAATCTAGATTGGCCATAAAGTCTTCTTCTTCTTATGATACTTTTTCTCCATTATATTTTTCTTCTCTCCACATAAATATCTTTCTTCTTTGAATCAACAAGTTCTTGATAATCACCTCTTCCATGTCCAGACTTCTTATAATGGTAGCAGATCCCTTCACCTACAAGAAATTTCTTAGTTTGAAATTTATAGTTTTTAGATCTTTTTTATACCTTTGATTCATTTTTATTAGCAAGTTCCCAAGCCTTTTAGATAGCATGACCACCTCACCACTATCACCTTCTGAGCTTGAGGTTCTAGGCTCATCACTATCATCAACTTGTAATGTAATGGCTTTTCTTTTCTCCTTCTCCCTTTTTGTTGAGTTATCCATCTTATCCCATTGAGCAATAATCTATTCATGTGCTACGAAAGAGCCCAAAATCTGATCAAATAGATAAGTAAAAAATTCCTTAGTGTCATTAATAGTTGTTACTTTAGCATCCCATTCTTTTGGAATACATGCAAGAATCTTATAGACTAAATCTGATTCCTAAATGTTTTACCAAGAGAATACAACGTGTTAATTATTTTCATCAATATAGTATACATATAAAATTACTCATATTCTTAAATAAGTTTATTTATGTGAGCATCTCCAACTTCACTAGTTCTTTCATAAATTATAATTAATTTATCCCAGATTTCTTTTATTGTATTTAACATAGAAATTTTCATGTAATTCATCAAGTAATAGTGCATAATGTAAAGTATTACAAGCCCTACAATTTAGTTAATCAAGTTCTCTTTACAGTCCATTCCTCAAAAGATTTTTCTACTTTAATGTCATTTACTTATATAGTGGGTGTATGATATTGATTTGTCAACATATACCATATTTGTGCATCTTGACCTCTTAAAAATGTACTAATTCTATTATTCTAATAATCAAATTATACACTATTCAAAATTGGAGGTCTATAAGTGGATTGTCCCTTTGGTAGTCAACCCATGGGGGAAATCTTGTGCCATAGTGAAAAGATCTACTCATGGATGTTAAGCCAATAAAAGAGCCTAATTTGTGATACCAATTGTGAGTCACTATAGAACCTAAGAAGGGGGCTGAATTGGGTGTTATTAAAAAATTTTAAAGTTAAATTTTAATTTAAAGTTTTAGTAGAAAATACATTTTTAATTTTATGATGATAAGATAAAATTCTCAACGTAGCAGAAAATAAAGTACAATAAAATAAAGAGAAATAATAGGCACACAATTTTTATGTGGTTTGACCAAACACCAAAAATGGTTTATGTCCATGCCTAGCCACCCCTAACTAGGAATCCACTAAATATAAAATATCTTATGAACTATACTCTTCTATAACGGGGCAAATACAACCCCTACAATAACATGTACTCTCCTACAAAGGGGAGAGTATAGCCCTAATAAAAATTTTAAAGCCTAAAAAGAAAATCATTAAAAAATAAATTTTGATAAAATATAACTTTCTCAAATATATTAAGCTATCCAATTCAAAAAGTGATCTCACAAGTTTTAAAAGATCACTTTACAGCTTATAGATTTGATAAGATAGAATGCTCACTTTGTTTTGATAATAAATAATAAAATAAATATTATAAAATTATCTTACTAAAATGTTTACATTAACACAATTTGTAAACTAATATAAAAATGATTTCATTATTAATTCACAATAGTTTATTGGATGATAAAATAAATTTCAGCAAGGAATAATTTTAACTTTAAGAGAAACTCTAACTAGTGTATATATAATAGTGTAAGAATGATTAACTCTCTACTAAAATTTTTTTCTTAATTATTAAATAGTAAAGACAACAAACTTTATTAAATTTTAACTAGATAAAAAACTATTTAAACAAAGGATATTAGTTGGAATGAAATGATAAGTGCCAAATAAAATAATTTATCTTTTTTTAAGTTTTTATTTTGATAAAGAAACTTGACATATAATAGATCTAGCATATACACTAAATTTAATAAAATAATTTATTTTATTTTAGCCAAAATGATACTTTGAATTAATGAAAATAACCATTAAATAATTTAAAAAAAATTAGTATATGATAGATCTAAGTAAACTAGATAAGCTTTTAATTAGAAAGAGAGATCTAGCCAATATGAAAGTATTTTCAGCATAATAAATTAATTTTAAATGTTTAAAATACACTTCTAAAATTGATCTAAAGCTAAATGTTCTTTCAAATAAGACTAATGAAGAAATATTTCAAGAAACCAAAAGAAATTTATAGGAAGATAAAAATTTCAGCAAGTTGAAATAAATCCTACAAACTATCACAAGAGTTTTTCACAAAAAAAAATGATTGAAGAAACTTTGATGTCCAAATACAAATCCACCAAATAAAAATTTGAAATAGGAAATAGATCATGAAAATAGTATGAAAAACTAAAATAGATTAAGATCAAGAAAAATAAACTCAAGTAATTTGAGAAAGCTTGCTTAGTTGAAAATGTTGAAGCTTCCGGACCAATGATTTGATCTTGCAATATTTGGAGAACACTTGGAAAAAAAATCTAATATATTTTCAATTAGATTTTTTAGAGAGATTTGAGTTTGAATGAGTAACCCTTCCATGAAGAGAATGAGGGCTATTTATAAGCAAAAATACTATTTTGAATTATTTCAAAGAAATATATTATTTTAATATTATTTTATCATAGAATAATATAATATTCAATCAAAATATGATTTATATTAAATAAATATTAAGTTCAGATAGCCAAAAATGGCTAGTCACATGGGCAAGTAAAAAGCAACTAAATAAGGCTTTTAATATATTCAAAACCTGTAGCATGCATTCATTATTAAAATCACCTAATGTTTAAACAATCATAATAAATTAAATCAAAATTGGGTCATGTTAAAATAAAGGAAAAAAATCCAAAGAATCTGTTGGAGACAAAATCATATCTAAATTCCTTGATTATAGAATGACTTTTGTTAAAATACTAAATTTCATGTATTTTTATCAATTTGAAATATGACATTTAAAAATTATGATATAATTTAGATATGATCATACATATGTTAGTTATCATAAAACTTTTAAATTAAATTAAAATATTTAATTATATTAAATAGATAAACTAGTTACACTTAATAATCATAATTAATTATCATTTATTATTTTGATAATTTAAATGTTATGTATGAAGAATATAAATTTTTTAAATTTATGGAATTGAATGTTAATTAGATAAAGATTATTTATTTATATAAATTAATCTCATTATCAATAATTAAAATAAATAAAAATAATATGTTAAATTGTGAGCCAATGAACTCATATGAACCTCTAAGATAGTTCTAAATACATATAACCTATAATATTGTATCTTGAGCTCCAAACTATCCATCTTGATCTATCTTTCATTCTTCCATACTTGCACTTGCATCAAACATATTTTGAGATGTACTGGATATGTAATTAACAATCTTGTGCATCTTCAAAATCAATATATCTGAAACACTTAAAATATATATTAGAGCATCCAAGCATACATTAATTATCATCAAAATTAATAGGAATGAACATGAGGCTCATAAAGCCAACACTATCAAGCTCAATCTTTATACATCCTGGATTATAATTATATAAATGAAATTAAAACAAACCATGGGGGTGGGGGATCTTCATCTCCACTTTTCTTCATGAATTTGTATCATTCAGGCTTCACATGGCCTCTTAACTCAAAGCCTTCTACCCTCTGCTCTTCCTAAAACCCATTGCTTTAATCCTATTCTATTAAAAAAATTACATTTAAATTCCAAAACAATTCTTAACTAAACCTATGAAATATAGGTTAGCTAAGACTCACATATACACCAAGCAGTTACATATCGCACAATTGGATCTAGAATCCATGAGTGCCAAGCGCACCTATCCTAATGGGCTATACTTAAAGGGGTAAGCAACACCTACAAGTGAACGCATTTAATTTAATTTTATTATTATAGCATCCCTCCTTAATTAGGCATAGTCCCATGCAGAAAATATCATTAGTCTAATACTGTCCTGCCATCCAAACTATGCACAAGCAACTCTAATATCTAGTCTAAAATAATACGTCATAAAATAAGAAGATCAATACATCACAACAAGGCACTGACTTAATCGAGGTCTAAGTTTGGTGACTTATTAATCTAATGTGTGCGCAAAGACTTATGTGGTGAGATAAAGCTAGGCCTTAATAATTTAATTATAATTTGAGAATAAAATTTTAATTTATTATCATTAGGTGGTTTTAATTTAAGTGATTAATGATTTAAGAAGTGGAATTTTATTTACACATTCAATTCTATTTGAATTAGACTTAGAGTTTTAAAGAGTATGGAAATTCACAAGTTTTACTTGGAGTGAAACTTATTCCTTTTCAACACCCTACCTCAAGGTTAGAACTAAGAATATATTTTATGATTTTTAAGCCTTCAATGAAGTGTTAAGATTATTTTTTTTAATTTACAAGTTCAAATTAAACTTAAATGGAACTATAATCACATGAAAGATACTTTAAGGCTAACAAAGATAAGTGATGGCTCACTTAATGATGTCCTTTAATTTTTTATCACTTTAATGCTTCATTTTTTTATTTAAAATATTCATTTTTAAATAATTATGTACTTAGTTTAATCATTTTAGTATTCCCTTTCAAAATAATTATATATGTATTTTATCACTTTAATGGCCCATCCTTGAATAATTATGTGTTTATTTTATCATTTTATAATTCAATTTAAGATAATTATGTATTTATTTTATCATTTTAATAATGCATATTTAAATAATTATGTATTTATTTTATCATTTTAAAATTTTATTTTTAAAATAATTGTGTATTTATTTTATTATTTTAATATTTAATTTTATAAATAATTATGTATTTATTTTTATTCTTTTCATATTTTATTTAAAATAATTTTGCATTCCCTTTATCATTTTAATAATTTATTTCTTTAAAATAACATGCATTCTCATACATCAGTATAAACATGAATATGAATGAAATAAATTTTTAAAATCTTGATGATATAAAGTTTAAAATTAATTTACATTTTCTACACCACTTTTCAGGTGCATGTCATTATTAAACCACAAGGACAATGTATCTAAGACCTCCTTCTAAGTAGTAGCCCTATGCCTTTGGGTATTCAGACTATATACTTTCAAAGAGTGTCTATTATACACATGAATTATACATAGGAATTTCATTTACTTTAATTAGTTTGATATGTAAATATTTTAACTTGGATGATGAGAATATTATTTTGATTTAATGGTATATTAACCTCACTTTTAAAGTGAGGATTGATCACTCACATCCTAGGACTAGGATTCTCTTAGACACTTGGCTTTCTTTAGTGCTAAGACACTTTTAGTGATTAAGGGAACACAAAACCTAAGCTTAGAGACTTGTAGGGCATAACCTTAAGCCTTGAGCTTACCTTAGGACATGTGTGCCTCACCTACCCTATGACCTAAATCGACACTCATACCCATCAATTCATTTAAACCTAAATCAAATTATTGAAACCAAACCAACCCAAACTAATTTGAATTCAATTGATCTTGATTGAATTTGATTTCCAATCCAAGCTCCTAGCCAAATTAACTTGAATCTTAAATCAAGTTAACCCACTTTAATTCTATAACTCCATTCAAAATAAAATAAGTAAACTAAATTTAATTTAATTTTTTCAATCATTCTAACTATCCAATGGATCATTTCAAACTATTCTACCACTTACAATCAAGCCAATTAAATCAATTAGACTTAATTAACCAAGTTAGCCCATTTGACCTAAAAGGTTCAATGAGCCAATCCCAATCGAACCCAAATCAATTACAGTGAAAGCCACCAATCAACTTTAAATTCATTATTTAATATGTTCCAACCATCTATAGCCTCAATTGGTCCAAATTAACTCGACCAAACCACTTAACCCAAAATGATCTAAAAGGCCCAATTAGACTAAACTTCAATTAAACTCTCATTGAATCAAACTAAGCTATCCAATCTCTTCATTGATGATTGTAGGTCACTATTGAACACTCCACTATAATTAATTAGACCAAACCAAGCCATTTTGGCCCCTTAACCCAAGTTGACCCAAAGTGACCTAAAGGGATAAATTGGGCCAAATCATGTTCATAGCCAAATCAATTGCAATCAATGACTCTCATCAACTATAAGTTGGATATTGAACATGACTCAATCACCAATTGAAGCCAATTGAACCTAACCTAGCCAATTTAGCCTCTTGACCCAAGTTGACACAATTTGACCTAAAGGGCCAAATTAGGCCAAATCAAATCCTAAACCAAATTGATTGAAACCAATGCTTCTAATCAACCAACCTTCAATTGGACCCAATTTAGTCTACACAACCCATTTGACCTACATAGGCCAATTTGACATAAAAGGTCAAATTTAACCAAATCACTCCCTAATCTAAATCAATTTAAATCAACTTTTCTAATCAATCAATAATGATCAATTGAACATGGAAATGACCCATGCTCAAACCAATTTGTTATTGGTACCATTTATTGATTTGAACCATATGAAAAATCTAATCTAAACAAATCAATTTTCTTCTAAATGACTAAACTTTACTTTCACTTTGAATTTCAATTTGGTCAAATGAATTTGCAAATTTGAGTCAAACCCAACCAAATTAAAAAACCAACCAAACTTGGAATGATTATTCATCCATGGGCTGCCAAGTACCAACCCATGGTGAACCCTAGTTGAGTCAAACCCATTGAACCAATCTCTCCAAATGGGACAAAATCCCCATTTGCAAGGGTTCTCCACCTCCCCACTCCTTGACAACCATCTTTGGCTCTTCTAGGATAGTGGTCCACTAACCCAACATAATCCAAGGTTGTTGTGTTTAGCCTTTGGCCAAGATAGGGTGAGTTCACCCATGGGCAATCATTGGTCCACCTAAGGAGGAGTGTACACTCCTTGGCAACCCACTACACACACTCAGAATCTCACACACACCCATCTTAGCAGTCTCCTGGCACCTCTAATCAGATGGTTGCAAAAGGCTAAGCTAATCTTAGCTCTTGGTTCAATTGGGGAAGAGAGTATATTTTTTCCCATCCATTCAAACTCACCACAGACCTGCTCTAGAGGATACCAAATAGTCCCCAAGCATTTCTCGAGCTCCTTATGCACCCTACCTCGGGCTAGATCAAGCTCCACCCAAACCTGAGAGCATTGTGCTTCCATCTTCATCAAAACACCATGAAACGTAAAATAACTCTTCCCACACATTGCCCAAGTCTCAATGAATAAAAATGAATCGATTCCTTATCGATTCGACCACTAGCAGGCATCCCTAGACCAACTCCGTGACTTTCACGATGGCACTTAGTCCACAGACTGATCAGTGAAGAGGCAGCTCAAGATCTTCTCAATATGGCTTTGTCTCTTCAAGATGAAGATACCTCTATCCACAAATTATTAGACTTTAGCTCTAGCAAGGTAAAAATTTAGAAATCATAGATTTAGCCATTAGGTGTTGGTCTTTTGGGAAACAAATTATGTTTTTAAGTGATTTTAATCATAGGATCTCCTTAGATCTCTTTCCTGATCATTTTGAATTTGATTTCTCCATCAAACGAGCTCTAATGAGCTCAAATTGACTAGCAAAAGGTGAACGGTGTCTGTCTTTTGGCACTCATGAGACTACAGATCATCGGCTATCCATTTCGTGTGATTAGAACGGACATCCATGATTAATTACATTAAAAATTGTGATTTAATCCCTTCATAATCATGGGATTAATCTCAACCATCCCATCAAAGATCAGACGATCGAGATGAAGCCGCATCCATTGCCACTGAGTCAACAGCCACTTAAAACATTTTAAATAATCAATACCACGGTGCCACACGGAAAGCATTGCTGCATTAGAGTCTATGTGGCATCGATGGTTTAAAATGACTTAATTAGGTTAAAAAATTTAATTAAATAGCCAAAACTTTAAAAAGTTATAACTAATTGTGGAAAAAATCCACAAAATGCAAATAAACCCATTTTAGAAAGCATAGATGGAGGAGAATTTAATAAAAATAAAGCCCCTAATTAATATTTAATGAACAATGCTTAATTAAGGTTTAAAGCTTATGGTAATTACCTTAATTAAGGCCAAATTACTTGGCTAATTAATTCCAAATTTTGCATGTTGATTCTATGGGATGCCCTCTACCTCCCATATTTTCTTGGAATTATTTATCACGTGGTTTAGGAAATTCCAAATTTTCTATCCTAGTTATCCTCTTTAAATGATTTAATAATTATTAAAATTAATAAATAGTAAAATTTGATAATTAATGTCAATTAATTCATGTAACTATCGGGATAACATGGAAGTTAATTAGGATGTCATCTTCTAATTGTTTCCAATTGTATTATCTTAAATGATTTAATTAATATGTTTTATAATTAAGGGTAAATTAAGTAAAATTAATAATGAAATGTAAATGAAATCAATTAAGTAACTCAAGTGCAACCCATTAATCCCTTTATGTGTTTAATAACATAAAGTCAATAAAGAAATTATGATTTTCCTATTAGTGTGGAAAAATTATAACAGTATTTATCTTAGATTTTTTTCATCAATTATTTAATTAATTCGTAAGCATGAGCCTAATTGCTTTAGATCTCTTTAGGTGCATTGTAAATTTTATTTTTTGAAAGCATATCATTGAAGGCTTATGTTTAGTTGATTAATTACATTAAAGAATCTTGAGAATTGTAATCAAATTGATACAATTACTGACTCAATTAATACATAAAATATATTTAATTTTCTTCTTTTAACATGTTAGTCAACCAACATGAGATGGGGTGAATTCTAAGGTTTGTTTTCTTCTCTTTATATTTCAACAACTTGAATATTAAAATTAAACATTAAAGAAACTTTGATTAGACTTATGGGATGTTTATCAAACTTGATTATCTTTAGATTCTAATGAAATCAAGTATGTTGTGTGGTGATATTCAATTACTTCCTTTCAATTATCATAAATGTACATGCCATGTGCTTCATGTATTCATGTTTTAAAGTTAAAAGAATATGATTGCATTTAAATTGCATGAGTTAAACAAACATTATTATATGGTGTGACTATTATCATTGGTAAATCGTAAACTATTTTTAAACTTTGTGTTAATTATGAATTAAATAATTTAAATCCTAAATCAATGATTATTATAAATAAATAATTATGTGAAAATTAAATGCTCATTTACTTGTAATCAAAAGATGGGAATTAATGGTTTTATTCCTATGTTCATACTTATGTATTCATGTATTTGAATTGGAAAGTATATAGTATAAACATCCTGAGATTACGAGGCTTTAAGTAGCCCCAAGATGGTCATAGGTTATCTCACTTTTCTTATTTAATAATGGCATGTACTTGCTTAAATTCCTTATACATGTTTGCATAAGCTTAAATATGAAATGAAATCTCTTTTTCTATCAAATGCATGGATCAACATTCATTAAGTGTGCAAAAATATTGGTACATTGCATGTATATATATACTAAAACAAATATTAAAGAAACTAAAAAGCAAAGAATGCGGATGTTATTGATAATGAAAGGAAGTAGTGGAGTATTATTCATGTGCTGGTGACTTAATTTCATTGTTTATAAGATGTCTATCATGTTTGAATAATAATCATTCAAAATAATATAAACTTTGGCTAAAATAAAATTTATAAATTATCTATTAAGAAAGTTAAAGCAATAATAATCTATCTTTGAAAATCAACTTAGGTTAGGGATGAAAGAGTCAAGTTTCTTTCCTCTCTTCATAATGATTAGATCTTAAGTAAGAAGTGAACAAATATAATTACATAAGTGTTGGTTTACATAAGTGTTGGTTTAAAAATTTCTATTGGGGTCACCTTCAAATCTATGGATAGAAGAAATGCAAGAGACCTATAAAAATTCATCTTTTTAGGATGCCACGCAGATTCACAGATGTACTTATTCAGGTGATCGGGTATGTCATCAAGGAATAGTGTACTATCTCGAAAGATAGATTTAATGGACCTAATCACCTCAATAAGGACTCCTTAGGATGATGGGTCTGCATATATACCAGAGATTCTTCCCCTACTTTACATAGACAAGTAAAGCAGAATTTATTTTAAACCAGGTTTATTAAGTTCCATACAGGAGCAAGCCCCCATAGTTAATTACATCCTAAGAGACGAGATCCCTTAGGAAAACTCTCAATTAAGGTAAATGATCATTGTCTGTGAAGATTTCAATAGGAAAGGACTATCAATCGATTGGTTTATTTTTAGAAGATCAAGTGGGATTGATCAAAAGAGGGAGTTATTATCAAAGCCAAAATGGGAGATAAGTAGGAGATTCCCACGATGCTAGGAAACCTAATGAGCCTCTCAAACTATCCTATAATTGGGCTTTATATTTTTTAAATTAATTTAATTTGTTTGAGTTGTATTTTTCATTAGAAATTTAGGACTTAAGATTCCTTAACATAATATTATGGAAATTACTAAGAGGTGAGGAATTAAGCTTATAGCCCATAAAGGGAAGAAGCAACCTCAGAACTTAAATCTAGGGAGCTTTGGCGAGGGCCAAAAGCACAACCTAAATCTAAGATAAAAATGGGTAATTGGTTTGCCTCCACAAGAGAGGACAAATCAGCTAACAACTTGGAATTACAACTACCTAGGGGTGGCCACTAACTGACTCCTCCTATGATTTTAAATACATATAGGCAAGTCATTATGCTTATGCAAGATAATTAGGATATTATTTATTTAGAAAGAGACTAAGTCCTTAAACTCACTCTCTAAAGAGACTAGATCATGTAAAGGGACATGCTTCAAATAATCTAAATCTAATGCAATTCAAATTTTATTTTATTTTTACTTTAGATAATCATTTTTGACTCAGGCTAATAGGATTCGTATGATTAATGCATGAAAAAAAAGTTTATTGGCCAAAATCAGTGAGAAGGGAGGAGGTGAGTTTCCACCATGGCTCTCAAAGGTCAAGCCAAGTTGCTTTAGCAAAGGTGAAAGCCCTCTAATCAAGAGTGAAATAAGATGCATTTATGCATGATATTGTAAAAGAAGTACTCATCCAGCTAAGGGGTTGCTAATTCTTTTATCTTGATTTTAAACCTAAGCTTTAGGTGAGGTTATGAGTTGTTTAATTTTAATTTTGAGTTGTTAAGTTGGGTAAAAGATTTATTTTCCTTAAAGAGCCTAATCTACATCCAGGTCATACATAAAAAAAGGAAGAAACTAGGAAAAGCATCTCACTTAATTCAAAAGCTAAACAAATCATCAACCAATTTATAAAGCTAATCACAAAAAGAATAAAAGGTCATTGTGGTCAAGTACCACCGTACAAACCCAAAAATATCTAATGTGGGTAGCCGAGCTCTACCCTTATACAACCTGAATTACAAATGAATTAAATTACATTTAAGAAAGGAATTCATTGTTATAGGGCTTCCAGCTTTATTCTTCTTTCTTCTTTTCTTCTTGCTCCTTCTTTTCTTCTTTCTTCATTGGTTTCTTCTTTTGGTTGGTTAGAAGATGGATGCTCTAAGGCTTCACATGGTGCATAAGATAGGATCTTATGACCAATGCTCATCTTAATTCCCATAATAATTATTCCAAAATCTTAATTGTACAAATTTACATGAAAAGAAAAAGTGGAAATCTAACTAACACCTACAAAACATGGGTTAGTTAAAACAAACCACACAAATCCCAAGCATGTATATTGGACTTATCACCCCACACATGGATGACTAAGTCTACATGGCCTATGGATTATGCTTAGGGGTATAAATCACCTGCAAGTAAAAGCATTTATATTTTTATTTATGATATCGTCCCTTAAGCACAATCCCTTGCAAAAAAGAATAGTTAGACTGAGAGTGTCCTACCATTCATTCGACAAGAATACACCCTAACATCTAGTCTAAAACATATATCACAAAATAAAACAAACATCAAGCCATGCACCAACCTAATTTAATGTTATAAGTGGTGACTTAGGCTAATATGTGCACTTTGAAGGTTTGTGTGGTATGCTTAGCTATGGCTTTAGGTTCAAATTTTCTAAGTGTAAAGAACATGTTCAACTTAGAGGAGGGTTTCATAAAAGTTGTTTAGTTGTTTTGGGTTGATTTTATTTCATTTTTTGATTTGGTTCAAGTGAATCCAACAATTAATTACTAAGTTATGAAGAGAGGGAAAGAGAAGAGAACTTCTCTTTCCTTCCCTAACCTAAGTAATTTCTAAAGTAGATTCATATTTTAGTTTTGTTTAGGTGAATATTTTGATTACATCTTTTTATTAATCCTAAGTTCAGATAATACTCAAAGCAAACCTACTCAAAAAGAAAGGCCTTTTAAGATTAAATAAAATGAATCAAAATTCACATAACACACATTACTTTATTTCTTTCCCAACATATATAACATGCATATGGATGAACCCTAAGCATATCTATACATACAAATGAGAGCATTTAACACACTTTATGATGCATGCTAAGTAATCTATTTCAAGAAATTTAGAAGTTGAATATGCATGATTTTTCTTAAGTAGAAAGGGTTTTCCTTATCCAAATTTTCACATACACACAAGAAAGTAAGAAAGGCATAAGTGAGTACAGCGTCATTGTTAACCAGAGTTGTAAGGTACAAGGCCTACATAGGGCTACTTAAAGCCTCGCAACCTCAGGGTTGTCTAGACTAATATACCACTTTCCTTAAATACAAACATATGTAAAAAATAAATGAAATGGAAAAGGAGAATGCAAAAATTGTTTAATGGATTCATTTCATTTTATGTAATTTATGTATACAAGTATAGGTAACCCTTCTTAGGTGATAGTATAGGGATGAATAGGGTATAGAATTAAGTAAGTGTTAGGTTCTTATCAAATGAACCTTACATCTTACTAACCCCTATTCAAAATTATACCAACATAAGAAAGAAAGGAAACCTATACTAAGCATACCTTTATAATCTATCACATGAAAACTTATAATTAAAGTATAAGTAGCACACTTTTATATTTGGTATTTGATTTATGTATTTTGAAAATAATTTGGATTTAGTAGTGATAATTGTCATTCATATTTCTGCTTTAGCCAACACATGCAAATTTGACATAAAGTAAACAACTTCATTTTAAATTTTGAGAAATGAAATTATGAATGCATGAAATCACTTGGCATACAAATTAACATGTTGATGAAAGATTCAAAGCAATGAAAGCATGTAAACAAACTCACTTCACTTAAATCCTAAAGACATTCTTATAGAATAAGAAAACTTCAAATTAATCAAAGTGAATTCAAAGTGATTTTTGTTTAGTTTGAAGTTTGATTTAATTTTGAAAAAGTGAGATGAGTTTACTGTTCCTAACCCATTCCCATATGTGTTAGATTTTTTTTTTAAATTTTTAGATAATTAGATCCATTTTAATGCATTGATTAGGTTAATGTATGAATTAAGTAACTTAATTAACCCTTATCTACACCGCCTTAGAAGAGTTAACTAAATAATTATGAGCCAATGAGATCACATAAAACCCACAAGGAATTTAAATTTGTAATGCACCTAATAAGGAAAAGTCCTAATGCAATTTGGCTCATAATTAAAAGTTAATTAAACTAAGGGGTTTAGCTTAAGTAATTTCAAAATGCCCTTTCATTATTATGAATGAGGTTTTGATTTTCTTAATTAAAATTAGGCTATTAAACACCTAAGCATCTACCCCAAGTAGATTAATTAAGTTTTGGAACTTTTTAGAATTTTCAGAAATTGATTAAGGGGATAATTAATGAATTAACCCTTAATTAAGAGGAGATTAAGGAAAGATAAGGGGGTTTAGGGAATAGCTTAGAGGAAATACCCTAAAAATATTCAATAAACCTCCTACTTACTAGATCTAAACTTAATCAACCCTAATCATAGGTAAAAATCACTAATCATACCCTCATTATGCTTAATTACATAATGAGGATAATTAAGGAAACCTTATGCAATTAATTCTAATCAAGGCTTCAATAAATCCCAAGAAAATTAGGTGAGGCAGAAGTCATCTCCTAAAACTTACCCAAGAAATTTGGGATTAATCATAGGCTTAATTAAAAAGTAATTAGCAAAATAAACTTTCTAATAAAACCCAAATTTAGAGAAAATTACAATTCAAAACTCATCAAAATTAATTTTAAAATGTTCTAGATTTAATTACCTTTCCATAGGATTTTATTTCACATTTTTTGAATTTTTTAGGGAGAGTTATAGATTTTGGAAGATTCTTGAATTAATTAGAAATTAACTAAGCATTTTTAACTAATCTTGTCCACGGCTCACGGTGCGGCGGCATTAGCGTACGCGCTACACATCGCATGAGGGATTACATAAACATCACATCCCAAATGGCGGCTGGCGGCACACGTAGTTTAATACTCTACCGTCCGATCAAAGATCGGATGGCCAGGGATCTCCCTACCTTTTAAAATGGATAAAAGGAATTTCTAATGTGTTGAATTATCTCAACTGTCCATCTAAAATGCACGGATGGATGGCTGAGATCTCCCAAGTTCTTCCCCTTGATCAACAGAGATCGTCCATGATCAAGGGGAAGATCCAAGCTTAATCTAGCATAAATTTAAATCAAACTCAACCCACACCATATAAAGATAGAGCCAATCCAATCAAAATCGATGGGGTGAAAATTTCTTCTCGCACCACATTGAGTTTAATGGTCGAAAACCCCATACCTCCGAAGGTGATCACCGCTCGATTCTCTTATAGTGCCGGTTGAGATGAAGCCTTCTTGAAGTTTTGAGCAAAGATGGAGTGGATCTTCTATGGGTCACCTCCTCCTTAGCTTGAGCTCGGCTTTAATCCAATTCAATCCTCCCTTGCCTTTAGAACTTGGGAATGAACATAGGTGAGCTCGACTTGGTCACTTAACTGTTCTTGCAAAAGGAATTGCAATGGATTATAATGTGGAAGAAGTTGGCTAAAGGATTGAGCTCCCCTATTTTGACTATTTGGAAACCGAGAAATGAGGAATTAGCAACAGCTCTAGGATTCTTGCTATCACTCTCTAATGGCTCCTAAGTCTCACTAGCACTCAATCGAATTCAAGAATGATGCATTTGAGTTTGTTTGGGGGGGGGGTATATCACCCCCTTGAAGGATCGAATGGCCGGCAATGCTCTTACTATTTTGATCCAATTAAGCATAAGTTGAGGGTTGTTTGATCCGTTAGAAGTGTGCACATGGTCAGTTTGAGCCAAGGAGTGGATTACCAACCCCCCATGTGCTTGAATTTGGGCTTGAGAGAGAATTTGAATTTTCAATTTTGACCCATAAGGTCGAGTTTGGTCTAGGGACCAAATGAGCTGACCCAAACCCATTGAGTTGGGTGCACCACTCTCCCCTAGGTCCCCTTGTGCTTTTAGGAAAGCCTCAAGTGAATGTGAAGAGGGTATGACAAAATTACCTATGGGTTAAGCCAAAATTTATTCTATGGTCTAGGGGTAGGATGGTCATTTTGCTATCTTTTTCCACTTTGGATATGTTGGGTATGTGGAAAAACTAGGTTTGGCCAAGTTTCATGAGATTTAGAATTCATTTGATAGGGTTTGTCTCATGTTGACCCATTTAGATCAAATTGGGTCAAACCAAGGGTTGGGTCATTTTCATATGACCATTTGAAATGTTTTGGTGGCTTTGGTTTGATTCAATTTGGTATAGTTTTGGATTTGGCTCATATGACTTCATTTAGGTCAAATGGGCAAGTTGACCTCTTTGACCCATTTGACCTATTTAGGCTAGGTCATGGGTAGGTTTAGGTTAGGTTAGTTGTATGGAGTGGATTGGTATCTTTGTTTCCAATCAATTTGGGTTGAGTTTAATTTTGTCTTAACATGACCCCTTTAGGTCATGTAGGGTCTAAGGTCAATTGGGCTAGGTTAGGTCTAGTTGGCCAATTGAGGCTTTAGTCAAGTTTCACAAGTGATTTGGAATGGACTTAACCCAATCAATTTGGCTTAGATCAAGTTTTGACACATTTTGACCCTTTAGGTCAAAATAGGTCAACTTGGGTCAAGTGGCCAATTGGGCTAGGTTAGGCTCAAATGTTGGCTTGGTCAAGTTCAAACATAAGTCATAAGTGAACTTAGATTAATGGTTTCAATCAATTTGGCCTATGGTGGAATTTAGCTATGTAAAGTTTCATTTTAGGGTAAGTGTTGACTTGGTCAATCCTTAGGTTTGACTTGGTTTGACCCAATTTGATCATCCCATGATGATTGTTGATCATGATGAGAGGGATATATGAGTGGCTCAATCCAATTTGGTTAAGATCAAAATTTGGCTCATAAGGGTACTTTAGGTCACTTTGGGTCAAGTGCGCCTAAGTGGGTCAAATGGCTTGGTCAAAGTTTGATTTGAAGTTGGTTGATCTAGTGTATGAACTTATGATTGAAATATGAATCTATTTACAAGTGGTTTGAAGTCAAATGGGTTTAGATTCATTTGATAATTTCATATTCAAAGGAAGAATATGAAGGGGTCTTGGGTTTGATTTTTGAACTAGGTTTTGATTGTTTGATTGAAGTTTGGATTTATATATGAGCTGATTGTAGGATTGAATCAGAGAAAATCAAGAGTTGGCTTGATTTGAAATTGATTTGGCTAAGTTCAAGATTTTGACTTGAAAGGCTTAGATTGGATTTTGAGTTGATTTGTTTGATTTTGGAATTGGTTTTGATTGTTTGAATATATATATTTATATATGTGAATATAAATGAGAATATAAATTGATCATTAGAAAATTTCAATTTGAAGTGGTTTAATCATGATTTGTTCTAAGTCCATTAAGAAGGATTTAAAGGACTTAGAAAATTTTAGAGTTTGAATTTTTGAATTTGGTTTGATTGATTTATATTTATATTTCATTTACATATGAGAATATAGATGATAATATAAATAAGTTTTGAGAAAATCCCATGAATTTGAATTGATTTGATCAAGTTTTAGGCTAAGTCCATTAATGGAAAATTAATGACTTAAGGAGATTTTAAATTGGGAATTTAATTCTTGGATTTGATTGGATTGATTTATATTTATATTTTATTTATATATGTGAATATAAATGAAAATATAAATGAGTTTTTAGAAAATCCCATGAGTTTGAAATGGTTTAGAGTTGATTTTGGCTAAGTCCATTAATAGAAAATTAAGGGACTTAGGGAATTTCAAATTGAGAATTTAATTTGAGGGCTTGATTTGATTGATTTATATTTATATTTCATTTATATATGTGAATATAAATGAGAATATAAAATAGTTTTAAGAGAATCGCATGAGTTTGAATTGATTTGATCAAAATTTAGGATAAATCCATTAAAGAGAATTTAAAAGGATTTAAGGAAAATTTCATTAATTGATTTTGAATTTTGAATTTAGTTTGATGGGTTTGAATTTATATTTCATTTATATATGTGAATATAAATGAGAATTTAAATAGATTATGAGAACATCTCAAAGATTTTAATTGGCTTTAGAATAAGATTTTGATTAAGTCCTTAAGGGAGGCTTAAGGACTTAGGCAAAATTTGGACTTAGGAATTTTTAATGGAATTTGGTTATGGGTTTCAATCATAGATTTTAATCATGGATTTCAATCAAATGGAGTTGATTTAGATTTGGAGGAAATCAAATAGAATTGATTTAGAGTTTGACTTGAAAGAAGGAAAGTGAGGAATGGTTTAAGCTAAGGGTAGGAAATTTTCCTAACACCCCTAAGGCATGACATATTCTTATGGCTAACTCTTGTAAGTCTCTAGAGCTAGGTTCAGTGTCCACCTAATCACTAGATGTGTCTTAAGATTAAAGAACTCTTAAATTCTAAGAGGAGTCCTATGTCTAAGATGGAGGGGTTGAGAGCTCATTCTAAAAATGAGGTCAACAAAGGGCGCCTAATATGTGTGGCATGACTGACAAGGAACACCGCATGTATTGGTGTTGACCGAAACGATCAACAACATCGAGAGATCACAAGCACTAACAGAAATAATTTATCCTTAACCCAAGGAAAATAAAGAATCCAGAACTTAGTGTAATGTGTCTCTACTCATGTCCAAGATATGAGAGAGAAGGAAGAAATCCACTAATGGATAGAGTGTGAACCTTCCACTGGGGAAGCAGGTTCAAGTCATCTACAAAGAGATGAAAGGTTTGATTTGATTCTCACTAAGGAGAAAAAGATTTGATTTGTTCTACTAGGGAAGAGGGTTGAATTTGTTTTAATTTTTGTTAGGTTTGAATTTTTTGATGAACCCTGTTGGTTTGCAATGGGTTATATTGAATAGATGCCATGGAGGCTAAGACCTAATTCAGATTTACCAATCCAAAAGGGTAGTTTACTAAGCATATTGTAGGACTAACCAACCAAAGTGATGCCTTTTAGTATACAAGGCAGAAAGCATAGACTTACATCCTCCAAAGTAGGGACCGATTCTTTGGGGTAATCTATTGGCATGGCAAAAGATTGAACCCAACCTAGGGCTGACTATTAAGTGAATGCCACTGGGGGACTTAGATCAGCTCAAAGATAGTCAAGATTGATTTCATTTTTAAGTTTGTTTATTTTGATTATGATGGATCCCATAGGTTTGTGATGAACTGTACTAAGTAGGGGCCATGGAAGCCTAGTCCTAACTTAGATTTATCAATTCAAAGGGAGTAGTCTACCAACTACAAGGTAGGACTATCCAACAAAGGGGAAATTTCTTTTGGTATACAATCGCCAAGTCTTAAGAAGAAAGCACGGGGACTCACATTTTTTAGAAACAATGAACCATTGGGGCAACAAATCAAACTCGACCTAGGGCTCACTATTGAGTGAATGTCATTAGGGGACTTAAATCAACTCAAAGATAGTCAAAGATTAATTTTTATTTTAATTTTGTTTGTGAATTCCATTGGTTTGTGATGGATCAAACTGAGAAGGAACTTATAGAAGCCTAGACCTATCTAAGATTTACTAAACCAAAGGGAGTAGCTTCCCAGCCGATGGGAGAACTATCCAACCAAATAAGTGCCTTTTTATTTGCAATGATCAATTGAAGGAAAGAAAGCTCGGGGACTCACATCTTCCACTAGAAAAGATCACTGGGATGATCGGTTGCTTTGAGCAACAAATCGAACCCAACCAAAGGCTGGCCGTCGATTTGCAATAATCATGCTAGAAAGAATGCGTCATAGTCTTACATCTTCCAAAGCGGAATGATTACCGGGGTAACCTGCTTGTGGAAAAATAGATTGAACCCAACCTAAGGGCAACTATGGAGTGAGTACCGACTTGAGGATTTATCTCAACTCAGGTAGTTAGGCAATTCCTATAGGGACTTCTGCTGGCCTAAAGATAGGATGCCTACTTGGAAGAAGGGACCCTTTGGGGGCTTGAATTTCTAATCCACAAGCGAATTAATTTTGTTTGTTTTGTTTATTTTAATTTGTTTTATGTGGACTCTATTAGTTTACAAGGGATCAACCTGAGAAGGAGCTTATATTAGCCTAGACCTATCTTAAATTTATAGAACCAAGAGAGAATCTGCGCATCCATTGAACAAATTCTCCAACCCAGTGTCTAATCAGAAAGCCGGGTAGTGTCTAAATGGGGTCGCAAAGGACTTGATCCAAATAGAGTGCCCGCAAGGGATGGGGCCAGTGAGGGCTTAATCCAACACCCTAGAAAAGATGACATGGTTAATCATATATCCAATAGGTATTCGGTGTCCAACTCAAGGAGAAAGCATGATGAATCATATCTGCCAAGAGTGGTGTACCCACCGGGTGAGTCACTATCAGTATAGAGAACCTCAACCAACCTAAGGTGTTTGCAAAATCAACTAGAAGAAAGCTGGGACTCACGTCCTCCTATAGAAATTTGGGATAGTCTATCTTCACGACTGTAGCAGAAAGTGAATGCCTGGGGACATATATCAACTTAAAAGTAGTCAAGAGGAAAGGAGCCTCTTGGAGACTTGCCCTAAACCTCAAATATACTCGACCTAGTCAGAACATGATGGCTAGTTCAAGAAGAAAGCACGGGGACTCGCATCTTCTTAAACAAAGTCAATATGAGATAGCTTATTGGCTAGGTAGTGAAGCCTACCATACTAACAAGGTGCTCGTTGGTTTGTAATGATCAGGTTAGGAAGAAAGTGAATATCATAGAGTGTTGGATCTTCCAATAAATGATCACTAGGATGACATACTAGTGAGGTAGCACCTAGGCGACTAATGAGTGAGTGCCAGGGGCTTGCTCCCACATCAAAATCAGACAAAAGATTTATGTTATGTTAAAAGGAATAGGATGCCTTTGGGGGAATCTTACACCTTACCTTAAACACACTAGGGGTTTGATGAAATGGTGACATGGATGGCAACTAGATTCCCCTAACAAAGGATGTCGCTTGGGTTCTCTCACACATATCTTAGTTATGCTAATCAAAATAGAATGCTTCTCGGGTTCTCTTACACCTATTCTAATAGTGTCAGGAGATTATGTTTATGTTATGAAAGAAGGATAGGATGCCATTGGGGGACTCTTACACCTACCCTAAACATGTCACGGCGGATTCGCAAGACAAGCAAACAACACTACAAAAGAAGAGAAGATTTGATGAATGGAATCAGATTATTTTTCATTTTATTAATGATTATTTTCAAACATGATTTATTTCATGGGTAATATTTCTTTAGATAGAGCCCATTAATTGGTACCATTGGGTGTTCCCCTTTACAATCAATAAGCTGATATGATCCTTCTTAATAGGCCTTCTCTATAGCATAGGGGCCTTCCCAAGTGGGTTTAAACTTGCCTCCCATCTTTCGATAGGCAACAATTGGTCTTCTTAGGACTAACACAAGTTCTCCTACTTGGACCTAGGTCAGACTAGCATTGTGAGCTTGAATCATTTTTTGTACAACTCGAGGTTTTGGCACCGTGGGTGAGTCTCTCCAAACCTTTGAGCTCTTCTAACGCAACTTTGCATTCTTCTAGTGATCTTGTTACCCAATGCTATCCTTAGTATGGGAGTTGAACTTCTAGGAAGATGGCTTTTACACTAAGGAAAATGGAGTAGGCGGTTGATGGTGTGGTAGGCCCACAAAGCTTCAACCAACTACTTATGCCACTGTCATTTATTGTCATCAAGAGTTTTCTTCAATATCTAGATGAGAGTTTTGTTGAATGCTTCTGCTAAGCCATTTTCTCTAGGATAGTAGATGGTGGAGTATCTCCAATCTATACTTTATCTTCTGGCGAAGCTGTTAATCTTCGTGCTTTTGAATGTAGTACCATTATCGAATATAATTCGAGGCACCCAAACCTATATAATGATATGGTTCAAAAAAAAAATTGAAGCACGGCCGAGTGACCTCTCTAAGTGGGATGGCTTCCCACTTGGAAAAGTAGATGGTAACTAAGATGAATCGATGCCCTTGGAAGAAGGAGATCGATCGACCACAATGTCGCCCCAACACTCAAATGGCCATGAAGCCAATGTGGTGTAGAATGTTGGTGGTTGGTGGAGGACCACACCGCACCGACATCGATGGCATCTTCTAGCTACATCCATGCACCGTGATCATAAGGCCAATAGTATCCAAGTCTCTTGATCTTCATCTTCGACCGATTGATGAGCTCTGATATAGTAGTGTATTGATTATACCATGAACTTTATTTGTAAATAATGTAACCACATTTGGTCAAAGGACGATTGCCATCAACAAAAGAGCATAGAAGATAGCTCTTTATTTCACCTAATGGGCTTGTGATTTCTCTTGAGGTAGTTTGTCGGTGTTCAAGTAATCTATGAACGCCTCCAATCAGCTCCTTCATCCTTTTGGCAATGACAACCTCCCCTTCAAGAGAAAGTCTCTCGATGAGTTCAACTTTAATAAGGGATATGACTTGTCTATTTTGGACCCTTATTGAAATGGACTCATCTGTCGGACATGCCAACTTTTGACAAGTTTGTCCAAAGCATCTGCTACTGCGTTCTCTACTCGGGGAACCTTGTAGTTGGTGACTGAATATGGGCCAAACTTCATGGTATACTCAGTAATGATGAAGCTTGGTTTGAGAACCTAGTAGACCCACAATCTGGATGACCAACCGAGAATCAAAGATGTTGATGCTCTTGACACCGATAGTGATGGCTAACTCAGACCGCAATCAAAGCCTCATACTCAACTTCATGGGTTGGAAAGATAGTATGAGAATCTCATCACATCACAGTTAGAGTTAGAAGAACTATTCCTATCCCTGCCTTTCCTGGAAGAGTAAATCATGGTGCTTCACCTTTAAGAAAAGAAGAGGCATCATCAAAATACATCTCCCAATGGTGGTTATCAGCCTCCCCTAAGTTCATGATTTGTTCATCGTGAGATCATCACTAAGTGGGAGAATCAGAAGTGGGTGCTACTAAGAAATTGCTAGTGCTCCCTTTTATCATGGAGGGTATGAAATGTGATATTAAACTGTGAGAGAATCATGGACCAATGAGCCAAATATCTGAAAAGCATTGGTTATATCATGAGATACTGCAGTGGATTGGTTCAAGAGATCAAGTTCACCTTATGAGAAAGCATGTAGTCATAGCTCGAGATGCAAAGATCAAAGCTAGGCAATGTTTCAATAGGTAGGATATTTTAGCAGGATCAAACAATGGTCGAAGTAGAGCGCGCTTTCCTTCCTCATTTGGCTTGGGCCAAGAGCTCGAGAGTCATCCAATGCGTAGGTAAAGGATGAGTGGCCTGATGGGGCAAGAACCGGCGGCTTCACCAAGTATCTGATGTATTCAAGCTTCAGCACTTATCATCCCACTTGAACTTGGCATCCTTTTGATAAGTGCTGAATGGCTTGCATCTCCTCGATAGTTTGAGATAAAGCATCTTAGATATCACCATCCTTGAAAGGATCCGAGTTGAGTTAAACTCTTAGAGGTGGCATTTCTAAGATAGCTTTGATCTTTTAGATCTATTTCTATTCCCGTGTCAAACAAACCCAAGGAATTTCTTGAAGCAACTATGAATACACTTGTGGGATTTTGAGGTTATATTGTCTAATTGTTCAAAACTACTCTCAAGTCAAAGAGGTGGTCTTCTTTTCTGCTTTTGACTACTAGATCATCAACTAACACTCAACCCATGATGGATGAGTTCATTGAAGATCTGAGTCATGGCATTGGTATATAGCACCAGCATTTTTAAGGCCAAAAGGCATGACCCTATAACAGAAGATTCTAATCGGGGTTCAAAAAGTAGTATTTCTTTCATCTTCAAGAGACATCTTGATTTGGTTATAGTCAGATGACCCATCCATGAAGAGAAGACTGCATGAGATGAGGTGATGTCCACCATTAATTCTGGTATAGGAAGAGAAAAGTCATCCTTAGGACATGCTTTGTTTAAGTCTCTAAAATTGACATAAATATGAATTTGGCCATTCTTCTTCTTAATCGGGCGACACTGGCTACCCATGTAGGATATTTTTCTTCCCTGATGAAACCAGCATCGATTAGTTTCTTGACTTTAGAAATGACCTATTGTTCAATTTATAATCGCATGCATCTAGGAGCTTGCTAAATAAGGGTAATGTTAGGGTCTATTGCTAGCTAGTGGACTGCTATGTTAGGAGATAATATGGGAATTTCTCCATAACTCTATGTGAAGCAGTCTTTAAACTCAGTCAATATCCTAACTACGTCATTGGTTTCTTCTTCATTTAGTAATGAATGTATACGGATTTTCTTCCCCCAAGGTTGATTTCTTTAGCTTGTTTATTATTGAATGAATCTCCTCTTCAAATTCGGTTTCTTTGACTTGGAGATCATCCGATAGATTTCTAAACACACATTCTCATAAGAGTTGGGAATGTGTGAGAAGAATGTATCAGACTCCAAATGGTTGGTAACAATAAGGCAAAAACCTTCATCATTGATCGGACCCACTGTACCAAATCCTAGTCCTGCTCTTGATTACGCTTCCGTGCCTGTATTATTCCATAGCTTTTCGAAGTATTATGACCTATGCATGGACCATGTGTGAGGAACTAAGCTTTTCTGTATAAGATTTTGAACACAAGGTGAGTAAAAGTCAAAAGGTAATTCCATTAATTCTTTAAAAGTATCTTCCTCAAGCTCTACATCAACTTTAGGACTTGAGGATGATCCCAAAAGAACTCTTCGCTTCATGTCTGGAAGACTTAGGGACTTCCTTAACTACTAAACCTTCAACTTTATGAGGTGTAAATGAGGTAAGAGCTAAGGTTCCCAACTGCTGCTTAATAGTTTCATGTGAACCTGATTCGAATACTTTGCTTTGCTTGGAGGCCTGGTCTTCATCTCTGCTGGATCAAAAGTCACCTCCAATGGAACCCACTGAGAGGGGTTGGTTGGTATACTAATCACATTAGACTCATCCTCTGAGCTAGATTCCAAGTCTATGTGAATAGTAGGGTACTCATGAACAGAACACGACCTCTATTGGTCAAGGCCAACTAGGGGTCTCCCACCTAACTCTCTATTTCTACGCCTCTCCCCGTGGAGGTTGAGCCATCGTACCCACATGTCCATATGATGGAATGAACTGTGGGTGGAATGTGATATGTTAATCTATTTCTTCTTCAATTCCCCTTTCTTGCTCACTCGGACTTTTATTTTTCTTTTATCTTTTCTTTTGCTTCATTTTCCTTTTCTTCTAGTTTTACATTTAAATTTTATCCAAGTTCACGAGAAAGGGCATTTTAAGGAAGATAATAGGTTACATCCTCATAAATCTCAACCTCTCTAATTGAAAATGGCTTTTCATCTTCATTGACACGGTATCAATTCCATCTTTTCTAAACTTGATGCACTAATGAAGGGAGGATGGAACGATCTTATTCTAATATATCCAAGGCCTACCAAGCAAAGCAGTGAATGAAGTATTTAAATCAATGATGTAAAACTTGGCTTCTGTCTTCCAGTCACCTATCTCCAATGGTAACACTATAGAACCTAAAGCCCACTCACCTTGATCATTGAATCCTCTCAACATCATCATATCTCCTCAGAGTGTAGAGATGTCGATCTTCAAATAAGCAAGGGTCTTTAGACTCATAATGTTACGATGCACCAAATCCATGAGAACCGACAAGTCTAAAACCTCCATGTCATTATATATGTAGGGGACGGTTGTGCTCCAAGTCCCCAAGAAGAAGGTATTCATTTATGAAGGTGATCCTTGGGCTTTTTTTGCATAATTTCCTCACCTATAGCCACCGAGCTAAGCATATTTCATGATCAAGGAGAGCCTTGATTAGTGATTCCATCATCTCTTTGGATAATATAAGGGCATCGTATATGCTTAGCTTAGATGGCAACTTTCTTAGATGAGAAAGGACATTGTAGTCCACCACATCTTCCATAAGCATATCCAAGGGTGGAGCATCTGTGGAAGGGCTTCTCGATCTTGTACCAATGACTTGTTTCCCTATCTTGAGGTGCTACCTAGGTAGAACCTACCACTATGGAGGTTGACTTGATCTCGAGGCATGGTTCTACCGCACTTTAGGCTCACCTACAACTTCTCCTATGGGACTCTAATGATGATTCCAAGTCTATCTCAAGAGGTGAACCCATAGTATTGAGTTGGAAAGTCCAACTCAAATCGAAAAGAGAAGATCAATTATTATAGTTATTAGACTTGAAGAGTTATCATTAGGAATAGAAGAAGATAACTCATCGAAGAGACACGATGTAATTCAAACTAGCTTTATTCTTCAATTTCTTGGAATTATTTGGAGGTACAAAGTAGAAATCAAGTAGAGTGAGTGTAAGGGATTTGATGCCCTTATCTACGATACAAGAGTTCTACTAGAAGAAATAAAAGAGCTAGAAATGGAAGAAGTCACCGTGTGGAAGCTAACTAAAGGGATGGACATGGTCGTGGGCTGTGGCTATCCCGAGCACATGCTACTACAGCTTGTCACTTCACTTTCCTAGAGTTGGCATTAGAAACTTGCAAACCTTCCTTGGTGTTGGAGGTTTTAGTTGACTCAATCACCTGCAAGGAAAGCTTTTTGATCTTCTGAATTATTTTCTTAGAGGTTTTAGACAAATAAATGTCCCAACCTTCTTTAGTTTTGGTAGGATCACTTGTATCCCCAAGGACTACCCTAATGGAACTGGAAGGTTGTTCCACAAGGTATTCCTTTGGGATAACTACATCACCGATCTTGAAACTATGTTCAAGCTAATCCTTGAATATAAAGCAATCCTCCAAAACATGGCCTAGCATATGGTGGTAAGGGCAAAAGTTTGGATCATAACTTTTGCTTGCTTCCTCCAATCTCCTAGGCTCGGTAGCTAGTTTCTTTAAGAGATTCTTAAAGATTTTCTAATTACCTCCCTCTTAAAAGAATAAGGTTTGTTTAACTTATCTAAAAGAGTAGGACCATACCACGGTGATGATATGCATGTCCCGGTGGTATGGTGAGGAGGTGGATGTGCTAGCCATGGAGGAGTGGAGGCGATGGTTGCCTGGTGGCAAAGGAGGTGGAGGTCCGAGGTCATGGTCTCTGGATTGATCTCTAGTGGTCGCTTCCCTTATCAACCATCGCTACCTGTGCTTTCTTCTCATAAACCTTTGCACAAAAACTGATCTTGGAAAGGCAACTATTTGGTGTCTCCTTATAGGCTAGTCGCTTGTTGATTAGCTTCTCAAATGTCTTGATAGTGAAGCCCTTAAACATGAAGGCGACTGGGCCATGGATATTTTTCAAGAGAATCTCAATGGCATGTTGTTCAAACATCTATTATTAACACTTCATACTCAAGTTACGCCATTAGAGAATATAATTAACAAGTGACTCACTGGAGTGCTATTGTGCTACAACAAGATCACCTACAGTAACCCTTTACTAAGCTCCAGCAAATCTCTTGATGAAGAGTTGCTCTAACTCAACAAATATCTTTACTAAACCATTGGGCATATTAACATACCAATAAAAAGCAATACTAGGCTACACAAAAGAGTCTAAAAGAGTAAACCATCACCGCCATCTACATTGCAATAAGCCCGGTGAGCTATATGTTGCCTTCCACTACCATCAAAGCTTTTGAAGGAAGGAGGCACAAACCCTTGGGATATTGGATAGCATCAATTCCGTAGGGTCACCTTTGGAACGATGATCCTCCCGCTTGAGCCAAAGCTTCCTTCACTTGTTGCTCAACCTTGGATTTTAAATATTTTTCATGTATGGAGGTACTTTCCAATACCTTCCTATACATGCCAACACTACCTTGCTCAATGGGAGGTAGTCTTAACTGGGTCTAAGACATGCACTAACCGCGACATCGAATTGTTAGGATGAACTAGAGGGGCTTGTTTCTAAAGCACTGACACTGCTGCTAATAAGTCCTGTAATTAGCGTGCCATCCTATCAATATGCTCATCCTTTTTCCTTAGCTGATATCAAAGGTGTTGGGCTGATTCTACGGTGTCCTCTTGATCAACCTCATCACCTTTCATGGCTTGTTTCTCCCTAAGAAGAGATCCTTTAGTATCAACCATGCATACTCCAGCTGAATCTCCCATCAAGTCATCTTCATTGGGATCTTAACTCTTTCTTCATCAAACTACCCAAGATCTCCTTCTTCTCCATGAAATAATGTGCAACTATCTCATCTAAGGAATGATCCAACGGTACAAATAGTGCCGTGTGATCACTATGCATTGAGAGGCACCATCTCACCGCCATTGGGGAGTCAATCTGCGGAGTACTACCTAGATGAATACGACCACTGCTATAAGAGAGGTAATAATCCAAGGATGTTCCTCTACCAATACCGCTAACTATCATCTGAATATCGGATAACTATCACCATCTCTCCCCATCCACCGTATGGGGAGTTGGTGAAGGAATGACCACGATGCTGGTCGCACCTTTCCATCACCACCAAAGGTCGAAAGAGAGCTCAGCCCTACCATAATGGGTGTTGTAAAAGTGGTAGGATCACTGGGTTATCGGATGCGCCTTCATGGCCTTATGGAATGAATGTGCTAATAATGGCGCATGGTAGACCGTGGTGGAGACACCACCAACTCTCTGTGCACAAGAACTTCCCTCCTGAGGTGGCTAGTCCCAATGAGAAGAATACTATCAGTATGGTTAGTGCTAGCTGAAAATTAATCAAAGTAAGATCGAATGAAACCTTCACCACTCTCTAGTAACATGTGATGTATGGGCCTCATGGGCCCTCTCCTGATGAATCTGCCTCCCCACACTATGGGGGATAATAGATCAAAGATCAAATTGTGTCCCAGACTCTGAACATTTGTATGCTCCACTCCACGCATAGTGAGGCAAGCATACAACCTCCTACTCCTAAACCTGTTGCAGTGCACCAGAGGAGGAGGTGATGATCCTCTAGCATCCTCTCTATTTGATCTAGAGAGAGAATGGAGCTGGTTTTCTATAACCAGTGGTGGAGTGATGATGGGAGACTCATCCATGGTTGATCAAGCTGGTGCCTCTAGCTCCCTAGCTATCCAAGTGTGGAACCATTTGATCATACGATTCTTGTTGGGTAGGGGTATGGTGGGAAGAGTGCGAGCTAGACCCATACTCAAATGTCAGGGAGGCAAGCCTGAAACTAGGGGAGCCTTACCCTTGGAGGGTACAAATGGTAGGGTGCCAGCACAACATGAGCAAATGTGGATGAACTCATGAGTTTGTACTCGAGCCGGGCACTATAGTCTATGGTACCGCTTTCCTCTTAGTGAGGAGACATCGAATCGAAAGTTTATCCCGATGATGGTTCTACCACCTTGGTCCTGACTATTGAGGGAATGCCTCACATTCTGCCCCCCTCAAATCCTGACCAAAGTGAATCAAGTGGGTATGGTCCAAAGGGAAGTCAGCCTGATCTAAAGCTAGATCCATACCATGGGGAAAGTGAAGACAAACTAAGAGGCCATTTCAACTATAAGACAAACTAAACTACATTGACCGACTAAAAAAGAATCTGCAATGAGAAATGAACTTGTATCACTTTTCTGTCTCCATAGATTTTTTTGAACTTTGAAAATTTAAACCCACATCCAACAACTTGGAAGTGTTGAGTGGGGTTCAAATGGATTTGAGAAGATTAATTGAAAGAAGAATTTGAATATGAATCCAAACTTCAATAAATTTAAGTATGTTGAAATATGGATTCAAAATTTTTGATAAGGATGCTTCCATAGGTTCATTGTTGTTTGAATTTGAATTTAGATTTTGAGGACCCTTTCCTTTAACAAATTTGGGTATGTTAAAGTAAGGGTCAAATTATTTTGTTTTTGTTTGATTATTTTGGAATTTCACTTAATAAATTTAGGTATACTAAGTGTTTGAGAATGATTGTTTCTTTTTTTTTGTGAATTTTGTTTTGATTTTGAAAAATTTTGGAATTCTCACTTAGCAAATTTAGGTATGCTAAGTGAAGATCCCAAGTGTGTTTTATTTGATTTTTGGAAATAGGATTCTTAGCAAATTTAAGTATGCTAAGAAAATCCTAAGTGTTTCATTTGTTTGGAATGTTTTGATTTTTTTTTTTGAAAAGGGTAGGATCCTTAGCAAATTTGGTATGCTAAGGAATTTAAGTGTTTCATTTGGTGATTGAAAGTGGAGATTCAACTTTAGCAAAATTGGTATGTTAAAGATGAAGTCTCACTTAGTTGTTTGAAATGGAAATTTCATTTAACAAATTTGGGTATGTTAAATGAAATTCCAAATGGTGTGTTCAAAATTTTTTGATTTGTTTTGGTTTTTAAAAAATGGAAACTTCTCCTTAACAAATTTGGTATGCTAAGGGAAGAAGTCCCAAACGTGTTTGAAAATTTTGGTTTTGGATTTGGAGACTTCACTTAAACAATTTGGGTATGTTAAATGAAGTTCCAAAATGTGTTTAGAAAATTTTTGGATTTTAAATTTGGATTTGGAGACTTCACTTAACAAATTTGTGTATGTTAAATGAGGTTCCAAAATGTGTTTAAAAAAATTTTTGAATTTTGAATTTGGAGACTTCACTTAACAAATTTGGGTATGTTAAATGAAGTTTCAAATGCATTTCAAAAATTTGAATTGTGGATTTGGAGACTTCACTTAACAAATTTGAATATGTTAAATGAAGTTCCAAATGTGTTTGAAAATTTTGAAATATGATTATTGATTTTTTATTTTAGATTTGGAAACTTTACTTAGCAAATTTGATTATGCCAAATGAAGTTCCAAATGAATGTCTGAAAATTTTTGTTGGATTTTGAATATAGAGTCTTTACTTAACAAATTTGGGTATGTTAAATGAAGTCCTAAAATGTGTTTAGAAACTTTTTGGATTTTGGATTTGGAGATTTTACTTAACAAAGTTAAATGAAATTCCAAATATGTTTAAAAATTTTTGAAATATGATTGTTGATTTTTGATTTTGGGTTTGGAAACTTCACTTAGCAAATTTGAGTATGCTAAATGAAGTTCCAAAATCTGTTTAGAAAATTTTCAAATATGGTTGTTAAAGTTTTAATGTTTTGAAAAGAGGACTTCCATTCAACAAATTTAAGTATGAAGAATGGAGATCAATTTTATTTTTGAAATATAAAATTTTTGTGTGTGATTGTTGCTTTTTGAAAGAGAGAAATTCCAACTTAAAACATATGTGAGATATGTTCAAGTGAAATTTCCTAAATGATATTTATTTTTAGTTGGGAATGAAATCTTCATTTAATAAATTTGAGTATATTAAATGAAGGTGTTCATGTGTGCTTTTTGAAAATTTTAATTTTATTTACAAATGAACTTTTCATTCAATAACTGTGAGTGTATTGAAATAGAAAGATTCATATGTGCTTTTTGAAAACTTTATGATTATGATTGTGATTTTTGGAAAGATGATTATTCATTTTATTTTGAAAATGACATCTTCATCAAAGTAAATTGAAAGAAGATGTTCATTTGTGCTTTTGGAAAATATTATTAGTTTTATTTTTGAAAATCCCTACATGTAACAATTATGAGAATTGTTAAATGAGGGTGATAAAATTTTGTGGAAAATATTTTATGAAGTACATTTTTGAAAAGGTGCTTTTGAAAAAGCAAAGTTCTTTATGGAAGATTTATTATTTTAGGATGAACCTTTCCTTATCATGTAAATGATAAGGAAGAAGTCTTTAAAATGGTTTTTTTTTTAGATCTTTTCATTTTACCCGTTGGAGAACCCAATGGGGATTTTAAGACTACAAGGAATGCGGTCCTAAAACCTAAATATGATGGCTAACTCAACTCAAGAGTGAAATGAGCTAAGTGCCAATGGAAAGAAGGATAGTCTTGGATTCATACCAAAGCATAGACCCACTATCGATACTCAAAGACAATGATCATTTACCAAAGATGGAGAGAGAAATTCCCTAGCGGAGTCGCCAGAAAAATCTATTGGTTTAAAAATTTCTATAGGGGTCACCTTCAAATCTGTGGATAGAAAGAAAGGTAAGAGAACTATAAAAATTCATCTTTTTAGGATGCCATGCAGATCTGCAGATGCACTTATTCAGGTGATCATGTACGTCATCAAGGAATAGTGTATTATCTCGAAAGATAGAAGTCACTACCCCTAATCACCCCAATAATGACTATGGGATGATGGTAGATATGTAAAGATTCTTCCCTTACTTTACATAAAAAAGTAAAACAGGTTTATTTTAAACTAGTTCATTAAGTTTCCTAGGGAAGCCTCCAGTTATTCCATCAAGGGATGATCCTTAGGAAAACTCTCGATTAAGGTAAATGAATATTGTCTTTGAAAATTTCAATAGGAATGACTATCAATCGATTGATTTATTTTTATAAGATCAAGTAGGATTGATCAATAGAGGTAGTTATTATCGAAGCCAAAATGGGAGATAAGTAGGAGATGCCTAGGATACTAGGAAACCTAATGAGCATCTCAAACTATCCTATAATTGTGCTTTACATTTTTGAAATTGATTTACTTTATTTGAGTTACATTTTTTATTAGAAATTTAAGACTTAAGATTCCTTAACACAAGATTAAGGAAATGTCTAAGAGGTGAGGAATTAAGCTTATAGCCCACAAAGGGGGGAAGCAACCTCAGAACCTAAATCTAGGGAGCTTCGATGAGGGTCGGAAGCATAACCTAAATCTAAGGCTAACCTAAGTAATTGGTTTCCCTCCACAAGAGAGGACAAATTACCCTACAACTTAAACTTACAATCATGGGTAAAAAAACTCCTCTTACAACTTTAAATACATTAAAGTCCATGCTTATGTGAGGTTAGACTATTATTTATTTGAGACTAAGTCCTTAAACTCACTTAAAGAGACTAGATCATGTTAAGGACATGCTTCAAATGACCTAAATCTAATGCAATTCAAATTTCATTTATTTTTATTTTGACAATCATTTTAAAGCTAATAATTCATATGACAAAGCATATAAAAAGGTTATCAAAATAAAGGTAGAGGTGCTTCATCATGGCTCTCAAAGGTCAAGCCAAGTTTCTCTACGGTGGAAGCCTCTAATCAAGATTAAATAAGATGCTTTGTGCATGATATTTCAAAAGAAGTACTCATCCATTTCTAATTCTTTTTTCTTGATTTTCCGCTTTCTGAGATTATGAGTTATTTAATTTTAATTTGAGTTTATAAGTTAGGTAAAGATTGTTTTTTATGACCAATGCTCAATCCAATCCCCATACATAAAGTAAGGAAGAAACTAGGAAAAGCATGCCACTTAATGAAAAAGCTAAACAAATCATCAACTAATTTATAAAGCTAATCGCAAAAAGATTAAAAGGTCATTGTGGCCGGGTACCACCGCACATGGATGACTAAGTCCACTTGGCCTATGGATTATTCTTAGGGGTATAAAGCACCTACAAGAAAAGCATTTATATTTTTATTTATGATAGTGCCCCTTAAGCACAATCCCCTGTAGAAAAGAATAGTTAAACTAAAAGCATCCTGCCATTCATTCTATGAGCATACACCCTAATATCCAGTCTAAAATATATATCACAAAACAAAATAAACATCAAACCATGCACCGACCTAACTTAAGACTATAAGTGGTGACTTAAGCTAATGTGTGTGCTTTGAAAGCTTGTGTGATATGCTTAGCTATGGCTTTAGGTTCAAATTTACTAAGTGTGAAGAACATGTTCAACTTAGGGAAGTTTCATTTAAGTTGTTTAGTTAGTTTGGGTTGATTTTATTTCATGTTTTGATTTGGTTCAAGTGAATCCTACAATTAATTACTAAATTATGAAGAGATGGAAAGAGAAGAGAACTTCTATTTCCTTCCATAACCTAAGTAATTTCTAAAGTAGATTTACATCTTAATTTTATTTAGGTGAATGTTTTGATTACATCTTTTGATTAATCCTAAGTTTAGATAATACTCTAAACAAACCTATTCAAAAAGAAAGGCATTTTAAGATTAAATAAACTGAATCAAAATTCACATAACACACATTACTTTATTTCTTCCCAACATATATAACATGCATATGGATGAACCTTAGCATATCTATACATACGAATGAGAGTATGTAACACACATTATGATGCATGCTAAGTAATCTATTTAAGAAAACTTAGAAGTTGATTATGCATGATTTTTCTTAAGTAGAAAGGGTTTTCCTTATCTAAATTTTTATGTACACACATGAAAGTAAGAAAGGCATAAGTGAGTACAGTGCCATTGTTAACCAAAGGTGTAAGGTACAAGACCTACTTAAGGCTACTTAAAGCCTCGCAACCTCAGGGTTGTCGAGAATAATATACCACTTTCCTTAAATACAAACATTTGTATAAAATAAATGAAATGGAAAAGGAGAATGCAAAAACTGTTTAATGGATTCATTTCAATTTATGCAATTTATGTATACAAGTATAGGTAACCCTTCTTAGGTGATAGTATAGGGATGAATAGGGTATATAATTAAGTGTTAGGTTCTTTTCAAATGAACCTTACATCTTACTAACCCTTATTCAACACTATACCAACATAAGAAAGAAAGGAAACCTATACTAAGCATACCTTTATAATCTATCACAAGCAAGCTTATAATTAAAGTATAAGTAGCATACTTTCAGATTTGGTATTTGATTTATGTATTTTGAAAATAATTTGGATTTAGTAGTGATAATAGCCATTCACATTTCTACTTTAGCCAACACATGCAAATTTGACATAAAGTAAACAACTTCATTTTAAATTTTGAGAAATAAAATTATGAATGCATGAAATCACATGGCATACAACTTAACATGTTGAGGAAAGACTCAAAGCAATGAAAGCATGTGAAAAAACTCACTTAATTTGAATCCTAAAGACATTATAATTGAATAAGAAAATTTAAAATAAATCAAATTGAATTCAAACTGATTTTTGTTTAGTTTGAAATTTGATTGATTTTGAAAAATGTGAGATGAGTTTGTTGTTCCTAATCCATTCCCACATGTGTTTGATATTTTTGTTTCATTTTTAGTTGATTAGATCCATTTTTATGCATTGATTAGGTTTAGGTATGAATTAAGTAACTTAATTAACCCTTACCTACACAACCATAGAAGAATTAACTAAATAATTATGAGCCAATGAGTTGACAGAAAACCCACAAGGAATTTAAATTTGCAATGCACCTAATAAAGAAAAGGCCTATTGCAATTTAGCTCACAACTAAAAGTTAATTAAACTAAGGGGTTTAGCTTAAGTAATTTCAAAACAACCTTTCATACTTATGAGTGGGGTTTTGATTTTCTTAATTGAACTTAGGCTATTAAACACCTAAGCATCTACCCAAAGTAGATTAATTAAGTTCTAAAACTTTTTAAAAAATTTAAAAATTGATTAAGCGGATTATTAATGAATTAACCCTTAATTAAGAGGAGATTAAGAAGAGAAAAGGGGGTTTAGAGAATAGCTTAGGGGAAATACCCCAAAAATATTCCATAAACCTCTTACTTACTGGATCTGACCTTAACTAACCCTTATCATAAGTGAAAATCACTAATCATACCCTAATTAAGCTTAATTATATAAGGAGGGTAATTAAGGAAACCATATGCAATTATTCTAATCAATCCTTCAATAAATCACAAGAAATTAGAGGAGGTAAAAGTCATCCCTCAAAACTTACTCAAGAAATTTGGGATTAATTAGAGGCTTAATTAAAAAGTAATTAGCAAAATAAACTTTCCAATACAACCTAAATTCACAGAAAAGTATAATTCAAAACTCATCAAAATTAATTTTAAAATGTTCTAAGTTTAATTACCTTTCCATAGAATTTTTTTCACATTTTTTTAAATTTTCTAGGAAGAGTTACAAATTTTGGAAGATTCTTGAATTAATTAGAAATTAACTAAGCATGTTTAACTAATCTTGAGTAATCCCTGGCTCACGACGTGATGCATGGCGATGATGGTCAGTGCGCTTTACACACATCGCACCATGAGGGATTACTTAAACATCACATCCCAAATGGTGGTGGTGGCGCATGCAGTTTAATCCTCTACCATTCGATCAAAGATCGGACGGCCAGGGATCTCCCCACATTTTAAAAGGGATAAAATGAATTTCTAACATGCTGAGTTATCTCAGTCGTCCATCTAAAATGTGCAGATGGACGGCTGAGATCTCCCAAGTTCTTCCCCTTGATCAACAGAGACTGTCCATGATCAAGGGGAAGATCCAAGCTCAATCTACATGGATTTAAATTAAAATCAACCAACATCATCTAAAGACAGAGAGCGGCGAATCCAACAGTCAAAAATCAATGGGGTGAAAATTTCTTTCACAAAGCTCCACATCACATTGAGTTTAATGGTCAAAAAATCTCATACCTCACCGGAGGTGATCACGCACTGATTCTGAGAAGCTTCATGTGAGGCCTTCTGAAGTTGAGCACTTGAGATGGAGTGGATCTTCCTATGGGTCACTTCCTCCTTAGCTTGAGCTCAACTTTGATCCAATTCAATCCACCCTTGCCTTTAGAACTTGGGAATGAAGTTAGGTGAGCTCGACTTGGTCACCTAAGTGTGCTTGCAAAAGGAATTGCAATGGATAGTAGTGTGGAAGAAGTTGGCTAAAGGATTGAGCTCCCCTATTTTTGCTGTTTGAAAATTGAGAAATTGGGAATAGGTAAGAGCTATAGGATGCTTGCTATCACTCTCTGATAGCTCCTAAGTCTCACTAGCACTCAATCAAATTCAGGAATGATGCATTTGAGTTTGTTTAGTGGGAGTATATCTCCCCCTTGAAGGATCAGACGACCGACAATGCTTTGCCATTTTGATCCAATTGAGCATAGGCTAAGGGTTGTTTGATTAGTTAGGAGTGTGCACATGGTCGGTTTGAACCAAGGAGTGGATTTCCAACCTCCCATGTGCTTGAATTTGGGCTTCAGAGGGAATTTGAATTTTAAATTTTGACCCATAGGGTCGGGTTTGGTCTAGGGACCAAATGGGCTGACCCAAACCCATTGGGTTAGGTGCACCACTCTCCTCTAGGTACCCTTGAGCTTTTAGGAAAGCCTCAAGTGAATGTGAAGAGGGTATGACCAAATTACCCATGGGTTAAGCCAAAATTTGTTCTATGACCTTGGGGTAAGATGGTCATTTTGCTATTTTTTTTCCACTTTGGATATGTTGGGTATGTAGAGAAACTAGGTTTGGCCAAGTTTCATGAGATTTGGAATTCATTTGATAGGGTTTAGCTCATGTTGACTCATTTAGGTCAAAATGGGTCAACTTGAGTCAAACCAAGCGGTGGGTCAAGTTCATATGACCATTTGAAAAGTTTTGGTGGCTTTGGTTTAATTCAATTTGATATAGTTTTGGATTTGGCTCATATGACTTCATTTAGGTCAAATGGGTCAAGTTGACCTATTTAACCCATTTGACCTGTTTGGGTGAGGTCATGGGTAGGTTTAGGATAGGTTAGTCATATGGAGTGGATTGGTACTTTTATTTCCAATCAATTTAGGTTAATTTCAATTTTGGCTCAATATGACCCCTTTAAGTCATGTTGGGTCTAAGGTCAATTTGGCTAGGTTATGTTTAATTGGCCAATTAGGGCTTTGGTCAAGTTCCACATGTGATTTGGAATGGACTTGACCCATTGGTTTAAATCAATTTGGCTTAAATCAAGTTTTGACACATTTTGACCCTTTAGGTGAAAATGGGTCAACTTGGCTCAAGTGGCCAATTGGGATAGGTTAGGCTCAAATGTTGGCTTGGTCAAGTTCAAACATAAGTTATGAGTGAACTTAGATCAATGGTTTCATTCAATTTGGCCTATGGTGAAATTTGGCTATGTAAGGTTTCATTTTAGGTTAAGTGTTGATTTGGTCAACCCATAGGTTTGACTTGGTTTGACCCAATTTGATTGATTGATCATCCCATGATGATTGTTGATCATGAAGAGAGGGATATATGCTTTTGGTTCAATCCAATTTGGTTAGGATCAAAATTTGGCTCATAAGGGTACTTTAGGTCACTTTGGGTCAAGTGAGCCTAAGTGGGCCAAATGGCTAGGTCAAAACTTGATTTGAAATTGGTTGATCTTGCGTATAGACTTACGATTGAAATATAAATCCATTTACAAGTTGTTTGAAGTCAATTGGGTTTAGATCCATTTGATAATTTCATATTCAAAAGAAGAATATGAAGGGGTCTTGGGTTTGATTTTTTAGGTTTTGATTGTTTGATTGAATTTTGGATTTATATATGAGCTCATGATTGTAGGGTGATTGAATCATGAGAGAAAATCAAGAGTTTGGCTTGATTTGAAATTGATTTGGCTAAGTTCAAGATTTTGACTTGAAAGGCTTAGATTGGATTTTGAGTTGATTTGAATTTGATTTTTGAAATTGGTTTTGATTGTTTGAATTTATATTTTATTTATATATGTGAATATAAATTGATCATGAGAAAATTTCAAGGGTTTGAATTGGTTTAATCATGATTTGGGCAAAGTCTATTAAGAAGGATTTTAAAGGACTTAGGAAAATGTTGGAGTTTAGAGTTTGAATTTTTGAATTTTGTTTGATTGATTTATATTTATATTTCATTTATATATGTAAATATAAATGAGAATATAAATAAGTTTTGAGAAAATTCCATAAATTTGAATTGATTTTATCAAGTTTTAGGCTAAGTCCATTAATGAAAAATTAATGACTTAAGGAGATTTTAAATTGGGAATTTAATTCTTGGATTTGATTGGATTGATTTATATTTATATTTTATTTATATATGTGAATATAAATGAAAATATAATTGAGTTTTGAGAAAATCCCATGAGTTTGAAATGGTTTAGAGTTGATTTTGGCTAAGTCCATTAATAGAAAATTAAGGGACTTAAAGAATTTTAAATTGAGAATTTAATTTGAGGGCTTGATTTGATTAATTTATATTTATATTTCATTTATATATGTGAATATAAATGAAAATATAAAAGAGTTTTAAGAGAATCTTATGAGTTTGAATTGATTTGATCAAACTTTAGGCTAATCCATTTTAGGGAATTTAAAAGATTTAAGGAAAATTTCATGAATTGATTTTGAATTTTGAATTTAGTTTCATGGGTTTGAATTTATATTTCATTTATATATGTGAATATAAATGAGAATATAAATAGATTATAAGAAAATCTCAAAGATTTGAATTAGCTTTAGATTAGGATTTTGGTTAAGTCCTTAAGGGAGGCTTAAGGACTTAGGCAAAATTTGGACTTAGGAATTTTTGATGGATTTTGGTTATGGGTTTAAATCATATATTTCAATCATATGGAGTTGATTTGGATTTGTAGGAAATCAAATAGAATTGATTTAGAGTTTGACTTGAAAGAAGAAAAGTAAGGAATGGTTTAAGCTAAGGGTAGAAAATTTTTCTAACACCCCTAAGGCATGACCTATTCCTATGGCTAACTCTTCTAAGTCTCTAGGGCTTGGTTCAGTGTCCACCTAATCACTACATGTGTCTTAAGACTAAGAAACTCTTAAAGTTTAAGAGTAGTCCTATGTCTAACATGGAGGGGTTGAGCGCTCATTCTAAAATGAGGTCACCAATAAGTTATAACTCAATCAAGTTACTAAAAGTCTCAAAGTGGAACTACCCCTACGGGGATTATGCTTAAGGGACTGTTATAATAATAAATGAATATAAAAAAATGCTTTTGCTTCCAGGTGCTTCTTATGTGCCTAAGCATAATTCAATTATGGCAGATGGGCTTGGTTGCCCAAGTTCATGGTTCTAAGTCCAAATATGTGAAATATAATTGATTGGTTTGTATGTTTGTTTAGCTAATATCTATTTCGTAGGAGTAGTTGGATTTTATTTTCATAAAGATGTAATTTTTATAATAAGATTATAATTAGTACTATAGGGTATAGGATGAGTAGTGGATAGAAGGCAAATACCTAGGAGGCCCTGTGAAGCCTAGAGCAAACTAATCCAAAAAAGGAAAGAAGAATAAGAATTGAAAACCTTTATAGCATTTATTTCATTTATAAGATTTAATTATAATTCAAGCTGTATAAGGGTAAAGCTCGGCTACCCAACTCTTCATTTTCTTTTCTAAGGTGTACGGCAGTACCTGACTACACCTGCCTTTTTATTATTTTATAAAATTTGAATATTTAATTGTTATGTTTAGATTGTGTAATAGAAATGGAATCCTTTTCATAGGTTTCTTAAAGTGTGTATGTTTGATGTGTGGCCTGGATGTAGTAAGCTCAGTTAAAATTAAATTTTCTATCCTCTCTAAACAACTCATAACTAAATTCTAATGTAACTCACAACCTCACTCTAAAGCTTAAGTATATAAACAAGATAATAAATGATTTAAAAATCCCTTAGCTAAATTGTTGTATGCTATAACAACATGTATGTCATATTGTTCCATTCTTGAATATAGAGGATCTCCACTCTTGCATGATAAGGGACAAGCTTGACTTTTGAGAGCGATCCCTTATAGTAGAGAACACACCTTCTAGCTGATTTAGCCCATAGCTAAATTTCATTATGCATGTAGGCATAATTTTCTTAAGCTTTGGCTTAAGATAAATGTGTCAAAATGATCCAAAAAACTTGTAACTTTTTAACATTAGTATAAGTCATGTTTGCATACCAAACATTATATGGCCTCTTAGCGAGTGAGTTTATTATTCTATCTTCCTTCATGATTAAATAATGCCTAACTATCTTGCATCTACATAAGATCGGCCTACATGGTTTTAAATTGTAGGAGGTGTTTGTTGGTGGCTACTCCAAGCGGTTGTAAGTCCAAAAGAGTCGGGATGTATTCATTTTCTCTTATGGAGGTGAACCACTATATCTCATTCTCTCTGATTAGACTTAAATTGTGCTTCTAACTTGTGCTAAAGTATTTTAGACTTAGGTTCTGAGGCAGCTTGTTTCTCTTTTGCTACAAGTATAAGCCATCACTTCTTAGGAATCTCCATAATTTTGTGTTATTGGGTTATATGTCCTACTACTCTAATAAAATTTTAACTTAAACAAAATAAATTGTCCCCTTAAGAAATATAAAGCCTCATCATAGGGTAGATTAGAGCATTCACTAGTCTTCCTAGTATCTTGGATGCTCACTGCTTATCTTTTTGTGGAATCTATAAATAAGTCTTCCTATTTTAATTCTTCCCTTTTAATTTCAAAAATAACTAATTCTTTGATAGTTTAGCCTTAAAATCTTTGCAGACATTTATTGACTGCTTTAATCGAGAGTTTTCTTATGAAGCTTTCATTTCTTATGATATAATTAACTATGAGGGCTTGCTTCCATAGGGAATGAAAGAACCTGGCATAAAATAAACTCTACTTTACCTATCCACATAAAGTAGGAGAAAGATGTCTGGTATATATGTAGACCCATCTGACTCAGGAGTCCTTATTAGGTGATTAAGCTCTTTATAGGATGATGTTTCTATCTTTCGGGATAGTACATTATTCCTTAAATGTCATGCTAGATCATTTCAATAAGTACCCCCTAAGATCTACATGTTGTCCCTATGACTCCAATTTAAAACACCATATGGTAATAATGACCATACTACTAACATATCATGCACTTAAGAAATTTAACTTTAAACATAAATATGGATGATTCTTGAATTAGGCACACATTATAAGTGAATAAAGTATATTAAATAGGCATCATAAAGTGATATGCTTAAGTCATCAAACCTTAAGTTTCTTCATATGAAAATGATGCCACTTAAGCTTAATCAACATTTCTTAATTAATATATTTTAATTATAAATAACTAGATCTATTAAGGAGAGATAAATGATGAAATTTTTTCTCACTGATGCTCTAGTTATTAAAAAGATTTAAGAGTGAAATCATGATTTCTAATAGTTAATGAAATCTCATAATTATTTAATCTAATTAATACCCGAAAGACCCTAAAGATTAATTAGTTATAATTTATAAGCCCAAAAATTATAAAAAAAGTCAAGAATATGCAAAATAGCATGAACAGTAAACAATAAAAATTTGAAAACATTTGGGTTAATATTTTATGATAAATTAATTAATTAAAAAAATTAATTAGGTAATTACTCTTAAAATACTCAAAACTATTTAAAGATTTTAGTTTTAGGTTAATTAATGCCCCTTAATGATGATCTAGAGAAATAATTAAGATTAGAGATCATAATAAATTCTCTTCTCACTCTTAGGCCTCTAATACACATTTGATCATTCATGATAATATTCATAAATTTTTTAATTAAATTTATTTATTAAATATCCAAAATAGATATTTAAGGCTTGATAATATAAATGTCCCAATGTACCATTTCAATTTACTTAAAATAATTATAGGAGGTAGAGGTCATCCTATAGAACATTCACCAAAATTATCAAGTTAGTTGGCCAAGTAATAAAGGCTTATTTATATCATTAATGAAATTATTTAAACATTAATTATTCGTTATTCACTCAATAAAAATTAGAGATTTTATTTTTCCTAGATTCTCCTTTATCTAAGCTTTCTAATCAATATTTATTTTTATTTTTTAAAATTTTCTATAATTAGTTATAAATTCTTGAAGTTTTGATTATTTAAATCAAAGATTGAATTGGTTAGATTAATCATGTGATTTTGATGGGATTAAATCCAAATTTATAATATGGTTAATCATGATCGTCCATTCTAATCACGTGAGATGGATGGCCCATGATTTGTCATCTTCCTTTGACAAGAAATGAATGTTGTTCATATTTTGTTGGTTGATCTGAGCTAATCAAGGCACATTTCATAGTAAAACTGACTCTATTATGATCTAGAAAAGAAATGCAAGAGATTATATGATTTTATTATGATGAAATGAGAATTTCTTTCACCAAAGACCAACATCTAATAGGGTTTTTTATATTTCTAAAAAGTTTACTTCATAAGAGCTAAGATCAAAGATGAAACTGACCAAGGTATCTTCACCTTAAAGAGGCAATGCCCTATTATTGAAGTCCCCTTCAGCCTCCTCACCATTTGTGCCTGAGACCAAATGCCACCATGAGTTCATTAGAGCTTCAATGAATGCTTATCTCCAGTACTCAAATCAAGTGTTTATTGAATCATTTTTACTTATTGTGGGGAAGGTGTGGTAAGAGTTAATTAGACTTTGGAAGTGGTTTGGTAGGGTGTTTGGGACATTCGGGCTGAGGGAGAGCTTAGTGTCACTAATCGTGTGGTGCTCGAGGAGTTCTAGAAAATACTTGGGCTTGGATCTAGAAGTGTTGTGAATGTGTGTGCTTAGTTTGAAGGGTTGGGGGAGGTGAATACCATTTAGGTTGGTTCAGGCCATGGCTAAGCAATGGACAGGGCCAAAGTTGGATCTAAACTGATGACCTAGACCTCCTCCATTAGATGTAGGGGTTGATTGCTAGTGATGAAATGGATAGCCCATGGTTGGCAAACCAAGGGTTGTCCAAAGTCAGAGAAACCTTACATTGGATAATGGGTAGAAAAGATAGCCTTGATTCAGCTTAGTTCAACTAGGGAGAGCTCAATACATGCTAAGGTGCCTTAGCCAAGAGAGGTCGAGGGAAAGGCGGAGGGTGATGGACTTTACTATTCTTGAATTTTGTTCTATTTGGAACCCTAGTGATGGACTTTACTATTCTTTAATTTTGTTCTATTTAGAACCCTAGTTCACTTAGTTTGGGTTGAACTTGGTTCACCTTGGGTAGGTCAAGGGACATGTGAGGATGATTCATGCTAGGTTTGGTTGGATTCAAACTTTATTTGGTTGGGTTTATCTCATTTGGATTCATATAAGTAGTTTGGGTTCAATTGAGTTAAGTTGAGCAATTAACCAAATTTGTCCCAAAGTATTATTGTGTTGAGTTCAAACGATGATTTGGAACAAATTGGTACAACTTGTTAAGAGACTATGCCCAAGACTTGGGGTGGAGGGGGGTGAATTAGATATTTTAAAAGATCATCAAATTAAAACATAGTTTTTAAAACTTTATAGAAAAGTTAGTTATAAATTATGATATTAAAAATAAAGCACAATAATAAATCAAAATAAATATGAAATATAAGGAGACAAAGGCACAAGGATTTTCACGTTGTTTGACCAAACCCAAAAACTAACCTATGTACATGCCTAGTTACCTTGACTAGGAATTCATTAAATAGAAAGAGATTACAACTAATCTTCCATACTTTCCTACACCAAGAAAGTACAACCCCAACACATACTACCTTACCTAAGCAACAACAACCCAACATAGTACTTTCCTACACAAGAATGTATAACCCCAACAATGTACAAGAGAACAAAAGAAGAAAAGATACAAAGTATCTAACTCTCAATTTAAAAATATTTTGCATTCAAGTCCCAACTAAAATAATGTTAAGATAAAGAATAAAATAGAGAGCTCACTTCATAATTATTCAAGATTAAAATTAATGTAAGAGCTTGAATAGAATGTTAAATGCAAATAAGGCTTTAAAGTAGTTTGATTTTTATTAAAAGATATGAAAGCTTAAAATCAAAGTGACTTGAATTAAAAATATAAAGCACCAAAAAATAATGATTTGAATTATGAATGGTAAACCAAAAATAAATGATTTATGAAATCTTGTGTTATATAATAAATAAGTTGATATGAAAAACCAAATCAAATAAGTTCACTTAAGATCTCTTTCACAATAACTATTTTGTATGCAAGTGATCAAATAATATGTAAATATAAGCTTGCTAATCACTTGTATGAAATTTAAAATAGAACAAAAGATATCTTCCACTTAACAATTTATGAAAGTGAGAAGAGAGGAAGAGAACTTTAAACACAAATCCCTATTCAAATAAAACAAGTAGTTAGGCCAAGAGAAAAACTTCAATCAATACTTAACTTCCTTCATGCATATCATGATCACATGAATCGGCCAAAAATAAAAAAATAGGATAATATGAAGAATTAAGCACCTTAGAAGCTTGAGAACAATAATCAAACTTTAGTCCAAGGACGTACTTCTACTAAACCTTCAAATCTCCCAAGAAAACTTCAACATAATCTTGGCCAAGGGAGGAAGAAGGATGTAGAAAGAGTTGTAGCACTTGAATCTCTAGAATCACCAAAGGAATGATGTAGTAACAGGTCATCCAAGAGTGGATAAATAGCTAAGAAACTCTAACCTAAGTCAAAGCCACTTTAAATAGAGAAGGGAGGCTAAAGGGTTCGGCTAAGCATGATGGAGTCGGAGGAAAAATTTGTTTTCGATATAATTTCCTTTGGATTACACAATCAACTCAAGTAAGCAAGTATTTTACATTTTGGATTTTTGACCATGAGAGAAAGAGGAGAGAAGATGCATTAGGTAGTAATTTGAATTTTGAATCCAATGCAATAAGTAGAAGAGATTGGATCGGCCAAGGCAAGAGAAGAATAATTCAATCATGGAAAATATTCAAATTTTAAATGAAAATTTTTCAATCAAATAATGATGAACCCTATGAAGAGGATTTCAGCCTAAGATGAAACTTAGAGATATAGCGAGTGATATATGATAGAATGCAAATAATCATACCAATCAAATAAAATCTAATTTAAGCAATGAAGATTTCAGCCAAGAATAACAATGAGAGGGAAAGATACTTTTGGAAAGAATTTGAACTTTGGAGAATTTAACACATGATTAAAAATTAAATTTCAAACTGAAATTAAACATGTATGGTTGGCCAAAGAATAAGAGGAATTAATGGGATTAGCAAATAGAATTTAATTTAAGGATTTCAATCAATCAAGTGCAAATTAATTTTATTTGCTTAGAAAGTAGTGTCCCCAAAGCTACATTCCAAGTAAGGATTCAATTTAAATTAAATGCATGACATAATGAAAGTAGGATGAATCAATTTGAGCAAGATTTAAGACATAATAACATTAATTAAGCTAAATGGAATAAATGCAGAAAAATCAATGTAATTTTCGGCTAGCAACCAATTCCATAAATAGAATGGTTTTAAATCAATGAAATTAATTAATTTAAATATAAGTTTATTAATTAAGATGCATTTTTAAATAATAGATATAATTTAAAATAATTTAAACTTAATTAACATAGGCCGGCCAAGAACTTCCCTAAAATAGATTTAATAAAAGGAAAGGATATTAAATTGAAGTTGATTTGAATTCAATTTTAAATTAACTTGAAATTATTTAATTAAACTCTAATTATCTGAAATAAGATATGCTAGGGATTTCAAATTTATTTTATAAATGATCAGAATCAATTTTGCATTGATATAACAAGGATTATTCAATCAAAGTTCAGAACAATTAAATTAAAAAATGCCAATGAATGAATTTTTAAAATATGAAAATGATAGAGAATTATTATAAAAAAGATTTGAAAAAATATTACATGATTTATTAGTCAAATTTGTATGAAAAATTCGGCCAAAATATTATTGGGATAATAAAGATGATAGGAGAGATAAAATAAAAGAATACGAGAGAGAAAAATATAATTTGTATAATTCTAGAATATATTTATTCTCATGCAAGAAATAAATGGATAATAAATATGATTAAGAATGGAAATGATTTAATGAAGTATGAACTTAAATTATCTTGTTGAAAGCACATTAAATGAAATTAACTAATGCACTTAGCTCATGTTATCCAAAATGGATAATTCAGGTAATAACGTAATTTTAATATGTAGAAAATATTGATAAATTTTAAATAAAATATCTAGTAATAAATAAATCATGTATTTTATTGTATAAAGTTTTTTATTTGCCTTAGTATTGTAAGTCCTAGAAATTTCCAAACTAGCTAGTCCAGTTGATATGACTTTCTCAATCTCACTAAGGAAGTTAAGTCTCATGAATTTCTTGAAACATTTGAAATAAATAATTGGTAGATTTAAAAATATATATTTATCATCAATAAATATTTAAATTAAGAATAAGATTTATAATGATTAAAGTGGATAGTTTATCATGGAAAAAAATAATTAGTTCTTATAACACAACATTTTTTATTATTAAACCAAACAGTGAGATAGACAAGGTGTATAGTCAACACCACTAGTTTAATTTAAATTGAAGTGTATTTGGATTTGAATTTGGCACATAGTGGTTCATATGGGCCAAATGGGTCAAGTTGACCAATTTGATCAAATTGGCCAAATTGGATGCATTGGAAGTTGAGTCATGTTTAATTATTCATTCGGAGTTGAATATAGGCTTTGATTTGATTTAATTTGATTAGGATTGGATTTTGGTTTAATTTAGCCCTGTAGGCCAATTTGGGCTAAGTTGGCCATTTCAGTTGGGTTAATCAAATTGGCTTAATTGTCCATTGGGAAGAGTTCAATAATTAATTTAGGACTAAATTACAAATGTCAAACTAATCTAATTTGAATGGGATCAATAATTGGATCAATTTGACCATTTAGATCAAATTGGATCAATGTGTTGAATTGGCCCATTTGGGCTCAATTGGGTTTTGGATGATGATCAATAATCATTTTGAATTTAATTACAATAATTGATTTGATTTAATCTGAGTTAAATTTAGTTTAGCTCAATTTTGGGTCAAATTGGGTCAAATGAGGTTATGTTGATCAATTAGTCAAATTGACCTACTTAGCTTCAATTGGATGTGGGAATATAATCAATAATAATATTGAAAGTGATAGTAAGGATAGGTTTAGTTTGATTTGAGTTGAATTATAGATTGGTTTAATTTGACCCTTAAAGTCAAATTAAGCCAGGTTGGGTCAAATTGGCTAATTGACCAAATTGGATTGCAATTGATCTAGAGGAATGTCCAAGTATGTGATTAGAATGACTACAAAGCTTTAGATTAGCTCAATTTTGCTAGAATCAAATTGGGTTTAAATTTAGTCATATAATGTTCAATTGGATCAACTTGAGCTAAGTGAGCCAATTGTACAAATTAAATCCTAATGAGGGTTTATTCAAGCTCAAATAACATTCCACGTAGTTTTGGTAAGTTTAACTTCAAATGATTTGGATGAATTTTGGGTTTAGCCCTTTTAGGTCCAGCTGGGTCATATTGAGTCAACTTGGTCATTTGACTAAATTAAATACTAATTATGTATGATTTTGATAGGTTTGGGACTTTTTGTGGCATATAGTTAATTGGGTTTAATATATATGGCTTAGTTTAAAATCTAGATCATTAAATCCCACCTAGTCTAAGTAAAAGTTTATCTTTAAGGTTAAGCCTTGTGATTCTTCTATGTCTCGGGTTAGTTTTCTCCTATCCACTAGAAGTTTCTTAACTCTAGGGGAGATAACCTTAGTGCTTAGATCAATTTCTAGGTTTATGGAGTGATGAGTGTCAACCTCACTAAAAGTGAGGTCAACAACCAACCTTTAAACCTAAACTAAGGTGAGAACTATTCTCGAATAGTCACTAAGACCTAACTAATTATATGTAATGGAAATTATAGGTTTCAATTTCACCTAAATTTAAAGCAAGCCTAACTCTACTGGACATATAACCCTACCTGTAAGAATTTCCAAATAAGACCTAATCATATTAAAACCATAAGATCTGGACATATGCAAATGCAAGATATGTAATGTTATTTTTTATTAGAAAGAATCTTAGCCCTAGCCACTAAAGTTAAGTATATAGGGTGTGCGATGATCCAAAGATAAATGAATTATAATTTTGTAGTTGGCTATTTAAGATATAATACTATGAAATGTAATGTTTCCCTAATTTGGCCTTACATAACATGCATCTTTCTCCTTTAGGCAGTTGTAACCCTCAATAATTAGTTGGACCATATTTGTGCAAAGAAGAAAGAGTGTTATAAGAAGAAATGAAAATGATATGAATATAGATATGGTGACAAAACTTAGGGGTACTTACATGATTTTATTTCTATCATTTATTCAAATTTTGTTTCATAGGAAAAATTTTTATTTTTAAGCCTAGCATGACTCAATTTTGAAATTTAATCATAATCACAAAGATAGTATATTAAACAAAACAATTCATTTTATTTAATATATAGGTAACATAAACACATCAAACAAAATAATTTAAATAATTTATAAAGAAAAAAAGGAAAGGCCAATGTGGGTGAGTTCATAAAATACAATCCTAAAAAATAAAACAAAAAATAGATAACTGAGCTTTGTCTTATATATCCTAGCCTAGAAGTATTAACAAATTCAGACTAAGTCTATGGGTCTTCTCACTAAATCTTTAGGTTCTCCTAGCTCCAAAGGCTATAAGGATTCACCTTTAAGAGGCTCATCTTTTTTTTTCCTTCTTTGATCCTCTGACCATAGACTTATAGAAATTCCTAGGATTTAAAAAAAAATTACATTTATATAAATAAAATTTACAACCTTTCACTTACAAGACAAATGTTTGTAAGAAGTTATATTTCAAGGACATGCAAGCATTTAATCAAATAGCACATTCAAGTGAAAAACCACCGATCATATTGATCAAGCTTAAGAGTCTTTAAGCATTTAATATTTTTAGACAACACCTATAAGAAAAGTTTTCAGTTTTAAAAAGTAACCATACAATATAACATTATAGCAATGCCCCCAATTAAGCATGATTACCAATAAAAGGTTTTTAGTATGATTTTAAATAATGTTCTACATACATCATAGACTATCCTAAGGAGAACATCACATCACATTAGAGAATATCAAAACATAAAATCACATCACAAAAATCATTCAAAAATTAGAAGTCATCCCTAACCTAATGGTCTAAGGGTTATGTCTTATCATGTAATTTAGTGTGTAGTAGGTTATGTTAGTGTCTTCTTACTAGGCTTCACATTGTGTTTCATTTTCTATGTTTTGATTAAATTTTTAATTTAACCAAGGTTGATTTCAATTTAAGTGATTAATGATTTAAAATATTTTATTTGAATTTTGCATGATTCAGGTTTCACTTATTTAAAAATTTTCAAGAATGCATATAGGTAAGTAAAGTTCATCATGTATATGAACATGACCATCATGGTGTCATAAATATTATGAAATGCATTCTACATAAAAAGGATAAGAATACATTTCTTAACACTTCAAACAATCATAAGTGAATTTAGTGGATTTGCTTATTATTTAATTGATTTTATTTGTGATTTTATATTAATTTTTTAAAGAAAATTAAGGATTATTCAAAATGCCTACTAAATTTTAAATAAAAAAATTTATATGACTAGAGAATCTTAGTGCATGAGTCATAAATTTATTAAAATTATTTTAAATTAATTTATAAATTTTATAAAAGTTTAATTATTTTGGAGTTAAAATGTTTTTGGGAAATTTAATTAAATTTAATTGTAAACTCGCTCACGCAACGCATGTGCAAGGGTTTGAACTTATGAACTACTCCAAGTGCTTTGAGAGTGTTGTAGGAATAGTGTGAAAGAGTGTATTCTTAAACAAGAGGTGGAGAAGGAGATCAACAATCAAGGATTTTCAGCGAGGGATGTTGGATATTTTCATGAGAAAGAAGTAGAGGATTGTGAGGATTGGATTCAAAAGATCTCCTCAGTGTGCTCTTTCCTTTCTTCTATAGTTATCCTACATCTTGTTTTATTATGTTTAATATACTTTTCTTCTTTCTCTCTATTATGGAGCACAAATTTATAAAATGCTCTAAATTTATGTGAGATTTGGATGTTTATATTGTATTAAATTTTATTTGTGGATTAATATAAGAAAATTATTTGTTCTTTTAATTAATATGGTTTTTAGCTTTTCTTCATACTTCATTTACTTGTGATCTAATCAATTACAAAGTTAAAAGTAAGTGTAATTAGAGATATCGATGGAGTCCTAGAAAAATAATTAGGAAAAAGATAAACAAATGTACTAAATAATCATTAATATGTTTGATAGTCCATAAGTGATAAATAGTCATTAAACATATGATAATTTCTAGAATTTATAATCATTTAAAGGGAAATATGGGTAATACAACCAATAAAAATTTACTTGGCACTAGGTAGAAAATTGGGTAAAGGAATTAGTTAGGTTATTCTTATCTAAACATAAAGCATAAATAATTTTTAGTCCTAATTGACACTATAAGCTTGAAATTACTCCACTACTTAGTTTAATATAATACATAATCCAAACAAAAACTTCATAACTTCAGAGTACTACTTTTAAAATTAAGAAAAATACTTCTATTTTTTATAAACATATAAAAATTAGTTTTTTAATACCTAGTAGAATAGTACATAGTAATTTTTACATAGTACTTTTAACTAAGCACTTGTATTTTATTGGATAAAAACTAAGTTTTAAGAGATTAGTACTTAACTTAATATAAACTGATATCTTATTTTATTCTAATCTTCATGAGAACAATACTCTACTTATTCTATGTTACTTGATTTAACACGTGCACTAATGTATAGGATAAAAGTACCAACTAAGTTTTTGGCACCATTGCTTGGGATTGGAAGTAAAATGATAATTTGTATTAAGTTAATATTAGTCTTGCTAAATTATTTTTAATTCAACATTTTTTTATTTGTATGTGTGTTAGGTATTAAGTGTAAAATATCTTTGTACTTGTTTAGTATATTACTATTTTAGGTTTGGACCAAAGTTATGGTTTCTAAACTTTGAATGCATAGAGATAAAATTATAGAATTATTACAGTTGAACTTAGAAATCGAATGACTTTACAAGAAAATTTGAAAAGAAAAGAGTTTAGTGATCTAAGTGCAAAAATATTTTATTATTTAGCCAATATATTCAATTATCCATTCTTAAGTACATATAACCTAATTTGGAGGAGTCATCTTAACTTCTCATGGGAAAATAATAATTCAAAATATAATCAAGCTGAGAATATGAACAATTATAATAACAAGTATTTTATTAATAATCAAAAATTAGGTTAAATGTATATATATATATATATATATATATATATATATATATATATATATATATATATATATATATATATATATATATATATATATATATATATATATATATATATATATATATATATATATATATATAGTTCTATTATAATATGCTCCTCAAAATGAACTTAAATAAAAGAAGCCTTCACTTGAAGACTTATTGTTGCAAATGGGAATCCAATTATAAATTCAAGCTGCTTCTATTAAAAAATTAGAAATCTAACTCAAATAATTGGCTAACAATCTTGCAAATAGACCCCGGGGTAGTTTACCTTGTGATATAGAAAGTAATCCTATGAAAATGGATACTAAGCAAGATAATGCGATAAAATTTAGAAGTGAAAAAGACCTAGGAGAGGTAAAGGTTGATGAGGACAAACTAGAAGTTAAAATTGAGAGTTTAGAAGTTGTTATTAAGGAAAAAATAAAAGAAAAAATTAAATTAGTGAGAAAAAGAAGGCTGCAAGAGAGGTTTTTAGAAAAATAGGAGAAAGACCACCACCACCACCTTTCCTTTAAAGACTCCAAAACATTTAGACAATAAATTCCCCAAGCTTAAAGAAGGAAGTGTAATCAAGGATTTGGAGATATCAGTGATTAAAAATTTATTGGAATAAGTTTTAGTTAAAGATGAACAAGAGAATGAGGATGATCTATTTCTTAGATCAGCCCTTAGGGAGTTTAAAAAAAAATTGAGCTCTTAGGTGTGTTTATTAGTATTCTTAAGTCATCTACCTTAAAGGAACTAAATTTTGAGTTAAAATCATTATGTTGTTATTTAAAGTATGCCTACTTAAGTGAATCATCATCTTTACTAAACATTATTTTTAAGATTTTGGATGATGTTAAGGAAAAAGAGTGGATGAAAATCTTGAGGATTATTAGAAAAGATGTGTATTGGAAGCTCGCTGACATAAAGTACTTATCAGATTGGTGTACTTAAAAATTTAAAAATTTACATTGAGCTAAGGACATTAAACCTAAGCACTTATTGGGATATATATATATATATATGTCCAGTGCCTTGGTGCTACTAAAGTAGCACCATGATGCCAGTCAAAAAAAAGGTCATTTAAAATGTTAGTAGATGGATAGACACATTTAACATTAAAAGATAAAAGGTTGACCAACATTGCGGTGCCATACCCTAGCACCTAGGCACTCCATAAATACCTGACACACATTTTGTACACTATGGGTTGCATAATTAATATCATAAATGTACCTTTTGATGGGAATAAGAGTCATCTTGACCAGTTGACTAGCGCCTAGGCGCTACATGCAGAGTGCTGCAATGTTATACCCACAATCTAGGATAGAGAGGCTAGCACCTAGACGCTGCCAAAGTAGCATGGTGGTGCTAGGTTTGGTCTATAAATAGAACCCCTAGGTACCTGAATTTTTTACTCCAAAGTCTTATTCTTTAGATTTTCTTGCACTCTTCCTAAATATTTCCCTAAATCTAGAAAATTGTACTCTTCCTCCTTAACATTTCCCCAAGTCTAGAAAACCAAAATACCAATCAAGCACATTAACAAGAATAAGAAGAGGGCGTCTATAAACAACTCTAATCACTTTATTAGCACTAACACAAAAGAGAGGAACCAGCATGCTCTCACAAACATCTCATTCTAGAGAGGAAATTCAAAAATCTGGGTGGGACTGTGGAAAGGATTATCAATGAGCAAGGTTAGGAACACTTCACCTATGATAATAAAGCATGCATCGTCTCTATGGTGTGAGAGTTCTGCACCAACATGAAGGAGAATCAAGACAACAAGGTTTTGTGAAGGAAAAATGAGTAAGTTTTGATAGTATTATAATTAATGCATATTACAAATTACAAAATTATACATATGATGAATATTTTTTTCATTATAATAGTCATCTAAACTTTGATGAAATTGTTAGATTCCTCATTATTATAAATGCTAATGTTCAATGGAAAGTGCTAGAGTAAAAGATTATTCATTTTCCAGCAGTCAACATGACCACTAAGAATAAAGTTAGCATTACTTTATTTCTGCCAAGCTGATGCTCACCAGTTATATCAGTGAGATAACTAGGGATACGATCATTTTGAATTATGCAATTCAAAAGGATTTTTTTTATAGATGTAGAAAACATAATTTATAATTCAATTTATAATATGATTAAGGGTAGTACTATAGTAGGTTTTGCTCACCCCTCTCTTATTTATACTTTATGTCATTTGGTTGGAGAAACAAGGAAGCCTGATGAGGAGGTCCTTATACAAAGGGTTCCCCCTCACAAAAAGGATATTTAAAGGATTACGATTAAAAATGGAGGTAGAGAACCTTCACACACTCCTCAATTTAGATCCAAGTTTTCCAAATCTGGAACTCCAAGAAATTGGAGGAGAATTCTTTGATTTAAGAAAAAGGATTAATGAAAGTAGTAGTCAGCAGTAGGAACTAGAAAGAAATTTTGATCATTATATGGTCAATCGCAATAGCAGTTCTCCTACATGGTTGAATCTAACTCAGTGCTTATTAATATGTTTGATAATTGAAACTTTAATGTGAGCCCAAACCAAATTCCTTTTCTTGTAAGTACCGAGCAAGAAGAAGAAGAAGAAGCAGAAGAAGAAGAAGAAGAAGAAGATGATGATGATGATGATGAGGAGGAGGAGGAGGAGGAGGAGGAGGAGGAAGATTATTATGAAAGTTTTTATTTCTTTTATGAATTTTTGTGCATTTTTCTTTTTGTGTATTTTCTGTGTGATTTTGTGTATTTTTATTTATTTTCTTATAATTTTAAAATTTGTTTATTTATGTATTTATATCTATTTCAGTAAAATCAATGTTAAATGTTCATTTCTCACATGTATTGTATTTAAATGTGATATTTGCATAAATGTTAGTTAGTAACTCCAAACTTTAATTATTATACCTCTTGAAATTGATATAACTACAATTTAAAATTTGAGGTCAGTTTGAAAAATATTAGAAATTATTGGAAGCTAAAAATAATTAAACAAAATTTCAACCCAAAAATAGCAAATTATATTTAAGGTTTTATTTAATCATTGAATTGCTTCCAAACCAATAATAACAAAATATCTTTGAAAAATTAGTAATTTTTGTTGTTAAGTTAAAAGTTTTCTTAAGAGAATAAATCACACATATGAGATTCTTAATGAATTTAATGAATTGATATTAAAATAATTAGAAATACATAGATAAAAAATAACATAATTTAAACTATTATTAATAAAAACTTATGAAATTTATTAAGTAAATAAAATCATATTGAATTAAATTAAGATTATAGCATATTTATCATGGGTTACAATGTCAATACGGTGTACTTCTAAATAAAAAATATATATCATACAAAATTAAAAGGTGTCACTTGAGGCTAAGTATCATGATTGAACTTTAAAATTATTGTAATATAAACCAATTCAACGAAATTATGAAACAACAATAATCATAATTTCAATTAGGAAAGTAAAAAAATTATGTTTATTTCTATTATATGAACAATATTTAATAAACTTCACTTCATTCATCTTCATAAGAATCAACTATGATAATATGCACAATGGAAATTTTGACTTGAGAAAAATATTAGTATAATAAGAATTTGGGCTATTATAGTTTAAAATGATGAAATAAAAGAATAAAGATTAAAATATAAATTCTAATTTTAGTTAGAAATTTTTTTTAATAATTTTAGACTTCTAAAAAAATTCTATATTATCAACTAACTCAAAGTGGCATATGGGCAAATGTATCAAATTTCTTGAGGATAAGTAATATTTTGAGTTTGGAGATAATAGATAAGTGTTAAGATTATGCAAATTTTATGTAATTTTAATGCCTTTATCAAGTGTTTATATGTTAAAATGTGTTTATTTTAAGTATATTTTGTGATGTAATAGGGAAATTATCAAAAAAACTGAAACAAGAAGAAATTTAGGCCTAATGTCTAGGCACCGCAAAAGTAATGTTGCAGTGTTAGATATGGCCTAAATTAAGGCATTTGTATAGCAAAACTAGGGCCTAAGCGTTATATTAGCAGTGTTGCAATGCCATATTAGACTCATTTTGGGATAGTTTTACAACAAGCTCAGCGTTGTAGTGTTGTATCAGAGGAAAAATATGAGGCAGAAGCAGCAAGCATATCGCTGAAGTGCTACATCAACAATGCCACAGTGCTATGACTCAACAACATAGATTCATAATAGTTTAATGATAGTTTCAAGCAATTTTTGAGGTTTCTATGTCAGAAGCATCAATGAAACTATTCAGGGATGTATATAGACTATATATATGGGACATTTCCATGGGAATATGATTTGTTCTAATTGTTTTCTTTTTACATTTTTCTTAACAAAAGGGTGAGTGTGTGTGTGAGTTCTTTGTGAAGCACTTAGAGAGTGACAGTCCAAGTGTTGTGAGAGTGTTTTAAGGGTAGTTTGAAAGAGTTTTTTCTTATGCAAGATATAGAGAAGGAGATCAACAATCAAAGATTTTCAATGGGAGATGCTCTATATTTCCACGAGAAAGTAGTTATGAATTGTGAGGAGTGGTCTTAGAAGATCTACTTGGTATGCTCTTTTTTTTCTTCACTAGTTATCCTACATCTTGTTTTACTATGTTCAATATGATTTCATTCTTTCTCTCAATTATAGAGCACTAATCTACAAAGTGAATTTGTGTGAGATTTGGATATTTATATTGTATTAAACTTTATTTGTGAATTAATATAAGAAAATTATTTGTGCTTTTAATGACTATTATGTTTTACTTTTCTTCATACATCATGTACTTGTGATTTGGCAAATTATAAAGTTAAAATCAAGTGTGATTTAGAGATATCAACGGATTCCTAAAAGAATAATTAGGAAAAGATAAATAAATGTACTAAATAATCATTAATGTGCTAGATACTCCACAAGTGCTAAATAGCCATTAAACATATGATTATTTTTAAAATTTATAATCATTTAAAGGGAAATATGGGTAATGTAACTAATCAAAATTTACTTAGCACTAGGCAAAAATTTGAGTAAAGGAATTGGTTTGATTAAACTTGTTTAGACATAGAGGGTATAGCATTTTTACTCTTAGTTGATACTATAAGCTTGAAATTAATTCACTACCTAGTTTATTATAATATATAATTCAAAAAGATGCTCCATAAATTCATACTACTCCTTTTAAAACTAAGAAATACACTTATATTTTCTATAAAAAAATACAAAAACATAAAAATTAGTCTTTTTAATACTTAGCAAAATAGTATATAGTAATTTTAATTAAGCACTTGCATTTTTTTGGATAAAAACATGGTTTAAAAAGAGTAGTACTAAATTGAATATAAATTAATATCTAATTTTGTTCTAATCCTCATGGGAATGATACTCTTCTAATTCTATATTACTTGATTTGACATATGCACTTGTGTATAGGGTAAAAAGTACCAATCAAGTTTTTCACGTTATTGTCGAATGTCGAACCCGAATCACCCGTATGATAGGCAGGAATACTCACCACTATATTACAATGATGTATCAACATATTTAAAGTTGTGAGAATTTCATGTAATTTTGTAAATCTTGTTTGGTACTTTTAGCCCTATATGTAAGTGCACATGTTGAATCAAGTAATATAGAATGAGTAGAGTATTATTCCCACAAGGATTAAAGCAAAATTATATATTAATTTATATTAAGTAAAGTAATAAGTTTTTAAAATATATTTTTTATCCAACAAAATGTAAGTGCTTAATTAAAATTACTATTTACTATTTCGCTAGGTATTAAAGAGACTAATTTATATGTTTTTATATTTTTTTTTATAAAACAATTTGAGTTTTTTTCTTAATTTTAAAAGGAGTACTCTAAATTTATGGATTTTTTTGGATTATCTATTATATTAAACTAAGTAGTGGATTAATTTCAAGCATGTAGTGTCAACAAGGAAAAAAAATATATGTTCTATATGTCTAAACAAGTATAACAGAACCAGTCCCTTTACTTAATTTTTTGCTTATTATTAAGTAAATTTTGATTGGTTATATTACCACCCATATTTCCTTTTAAATGACAACATATTCATTAAAAGCATAAATAATTTTCTTATATTAATCCACAAACAAAGTCTAATACAATACAAACATCCAAATCTCAAATAAGTTTATAGTACTTTATAAATTAGTACTCCATAATAGAGAGAAAGATTGAAATATTATTAAACATAGTAAAATAAGATGTTGGATAACTAGAGATAAAAGAAAAGAGCACACCAAATAGATTTAAGTCTACTCCTCATTATCTTCTACTACTTCCTTATGGAAGTATACAACATCCCCCCATTGAAAATTCTTGATTGTTGATCTCCTTCTCCATCGCTTGCTTAAGAAAACACTCTTTCATACTACCCTTAGAAAACTCTCACAACACTTGGATTGTCACTCTCCAAGTGCATCACAAAGAACTCACACACACACACACACTTACCCTCTCACCAAAAAATAAAAAAATAATAAAAAATCTGGAAAAAAAATCATTTTCTCTTGAAAATGTCCCCTATATAGCCTAGATACAGCTCTGGTTGGCTTTCTGATGCTCCTAACATAACTGCCTCAAAAACTATTCAAAATCATCATAGACCCATCAAGAATCAATTTTATCAGGTCATAGTGCTGGGCACTATACTTATTATTTATGCTTCACATTTTTCCTCTAATATAGTGTCACGGTGCTGCTTATGCAGTGCTTAGGCGTTGAGCTTGCTATAAAACCATCTCAAAATGAGTCTAATATGGTGCCATGACATTGCTAATATAGCATCTAGGCATTAGCTTAATTTAGGCCATATCCAACACAGTGGCACTGCATTTGCAGTGCCTAGGCACTAGGCCTAAATTTCTTCATTTATTTATTTGTTATTGATCAATTTCATATTCCAACATAAAATATACTTAAAATAAACACATTTAAACATATAAATACAAGATAAAGGTATTAAATTTACATAAAATGTTTATATTTTCAACACTTATCATAACTCTTGGTTGAAAGCCTAGGCTATTAATCATTAGATTTAATGGCATTGAATGACATTAAAAATTTTAAGAAAAAAACTAAAAAAAAATTGAACTTTTATGGAAAATTTATCTCTCAATTAGAACACCAAGAGAAATGTATCATAAAAATTTGAAAATTATTTTAATATAATTTAATATTTTTATGTTATAATAACTATCTATTAATATATTTTTAATTTTAATTTTAAAGTTTTATATAAAATTAACTAAAATGTTATGAAAATTTTCTTGAAGGCTATTAACCTCTAAAATCATCTATAAAAATTTGAAATTAATAAGATTTAATTTATATTTTAAATGATTTATTTAATTACTTTGAATTAATTAATTATAATAATTTAAATAGTACTTATTTAATTTTAATTATAATTTCTTCTTATTTGAAATTTTTGCTTTTTTTAATAAAAATTTAGTTTATTTTTAAGAGATTAATTTAAATTATTTATAATTTTTAAATTTTTGTATTTTATAATGTTTTTATTCATTTATTAATGGATTATTTTATTATACTTTTTATCTTTGGTTAAAATGCTCAAGTATTTTTTTTCTATTTTTCTCAATTTAATGAATGTATTGGGATATTTTTATAGATTCTATATAATTTTATAATTTTTAAAAATCAATTATATTTGATTACTTTTAATTTTTGATTCAAATTTTAAGTTTATATAGTTATATTTATTATAATTCTCCTTTAAAAATTTACAAAGATGTAAAGATCATATATATATATATATATATATATATATATATATATATATATATATATATATATATATATATATATATATATATATATATATATATATATATATATATTCCATGAATGTTTTAACTCAAATTACTTTATATATTTTAAAATTTAATTAATTTGATATTTAAATTTTCTTTAATTAATCCAAAATTCATTATTAGAGTATAAACATTTTTTTTTCATTTTCTTCTATGGATGCTAACCCATAGAGGGCTTATTTGTATCTTTTAGATCTGATTTGAAATTATTATGAATTTTAAAATTTTGAGCCATTTTTTGCAAATTTCTTTAAATCTTACTTAACCTATTTGAGTCTGTGGTGGTTAAGTAAGTGCCACTTTACATGTGGCATGGGATTATTGGGTTAACAATGACCTACATGAGAAGAGGTATGTAAGGATTAATAGGAGCCACTTGATCAAAGATCAAATGGTCCTTATTATATGTGCATCATTACTAGACTGATTGCATGTTTCATAGATTGTCTGGTCAATCACTACAGTCTATTCCAAGCAAAAGGATTGGGTGACCATGATTTTGTATCTATCCCCTCACTAGAAGTCAGAATTGTCCATTTAAAAACACTAATTATATGACTTTTAGTGCATTTTATACATTTTATGCATTGAAAATGATCAAATAAACAAAATATAAGGGATCTTCAGTTTCACCTTAATGAAGTAGAATTTCATTTCAAAAACCATAAGATTCTCAATGGTTTTAGATTGCTATTTAAAATGCTTAAGGCAGCTATGTTTGGTTGAAATAAAGTTAAGTTGACATTCTAGAGTGTAGAAGAGTCTAGAGGGGAGGGAGTTGTTTCATTTTTCAGTAGTGAAGCTCTATATAGGGTAAAGAATGCAAGAGAGAGCCCTAATTTTAAATGGAATCCTCTCATAGATTTTTTATATTTTGATTACTATGCCACAATTCAGTATATATAACGACCAAAAGGCCCTTAATATGTTGTAATCAAATGACTCTGATGATCATAAATTAAGCCCAAGTGCATGGTGGGAGTGACTATAATAAGTGGGTGGTGGAGGAGGTAATGAGGACCACCTGAATTAAGTTATGGCTTGGGAACATCATAGCTATTCAATTTGCCTAAGTCTTGATCTAAGTAGACTATAAAGAGCTATAAAAGAAATGCAGTCATTTGTTTAGCAAATTATTGGTTATAAAAATCATTTAACAATATTTATTTTCACATGTTTAACATTAAGTTCATTTACCTATAATCTTGCACTTTAAGCTAATCCAATCAAGCCAGATTTGGTTTGACTGTCAAGCTAACTCTCATTAAAAGACTTGGCCAAACTTGATTTATTATAATCTTCTATGATCATAGATAAACAATGTTGAGTAGTTTAACTAATGCTAAAATTTTTATCCAATTTATTGATAAATTTTGGTTATACCTTTTTGCACCTCAAAATAATGGAAAGAGCATTTCAGTTGGTGGAAGATATCCATATATCTTCTTGTTTATTTTGGACAGATTTTGGCTATATCTTCTTGTTCCTCCAAGTGAAAAAAGGATATACATCAATTGATAAAAATATCAATAATCTTTTAAAGATAATTTTAAATGTCTAATTATTTTAGTAATCTTTAGCCATCATATACAAAGGGAGTTTCATCAAAGACTGTCAAATCTTTGGTAATAAGAAATCCAATTTGTCATAGGATTAGGTTTGAGTTAACAAAACACACTTATACAAATTTTTTACTATATCTCCAATGATAAGAAACTTTAAACCCAATTTAATTCTGAAGATGAATTTAATTCATTAAAATTTGTCTCCTTTCAAATAAATATTGTTGTAAAATTCTTGATGGTGTAACTTTTTTCTTGATTATAGATAAAATTTTAACTTATTCTTTAAAAGATTTACCACACTATGGTATTTCTTCAAAAAAAAAGAACTTGTGTACATCAGCACATGAGCCCTTAAATATTTATTTTTCTTGTTATATGACTTCAGATATAATAATTATAAAAAACTCAAAAGAATTATCATAATTTATTATAAGAATATTAAGAAGTAATTCCTTTCTTATAGTGAAATTATGCGATGTTGACTGTGGGGTGGGCTCTCTTGATGGAGGCCAATCATAGTTCAGAGACTATTTTAAGAGATTTAAAAGACAACTAAGGTATGGAGGAGTGAAATAGCATGAGGATATAAGGTAATGGTTACTAGAATTGTTTACCAACATAAGATAACCTAAAATTTAAGAAATTGTAATTCTAAATTTAAGATTTTAGTGTGATAGAAATACTAGTTCTTTAGGCTTGAAATTATAAAAAAATTGATAATTAAAAGTTTTTAGGAGTGTTCAAAATAATTTTAAAATTTTTAAGATACTTGTTATATTTTTAAAAAATTAAGAATAAGTCAAGAAATATATCTTCTAGTCAACATCACAAAACTTGAGAATAAATTTTGGATAATAGGTTTAGGCTGAGTGATTTAAACTAAACTCTAGAAATCCATGGTTTAAGATTTATAGTTATGATATAAAAATTTTTACTCATTTATAATATGTCTAAGCAAACTAATTATATGTTATAACAAAACTAGATTTTATTGTAGGAAACCCTAAGATGGTCTTTATAATTTGATTTTGAATGAGTTTTTTGTGGACTAAAAATATAAAAATATACATTATGTCAAGTAAAAGGAATAAAAAAAATATACACTAAGAAATACTAGGAGATATGTACTAAAAATATAGATATGCTAGTCACTAACTAAAGTAATCAATTGGAAGAGATCATCAAATCTTGTCAATTTTTTCTCCTCTATGATTGTTACACTCTATCCCAACTACCTACATCTTTTGTAAGCTTCCCAATGAGCTAGAAAGAAGTAATCATGGCCTAAACCATGGTTACACCATGATGATTCTCAACTATAATGGTTATTAATAGGCAAGGGTGGTGCTAAGTTAGATTGACATTGAAACACTTGCTCTAAGCTCACTAAGATCACACCATATCAAGTTCACTGAACCACCATTACCACCTTGGCAAAGCATGGATTTTGTATTACACTTCAACACGAAATGATCTAGGCCAATACTATAGAGTGTTTTGCTCGTCATGCTCCCCGGAATCTCTTAGATCAATTTCATAAGTTGTCATCAACCCATTTGTAACCCTTTGAAACTTTAGCTCCTCTTTAAATTAACTTGGTCTTTAGAGATGTCTTGGTCACCTCTAAGCCTAGTAAGGAATGCCTATTATGGATTCTTTAGGACCTCCTTAAGCTTTCAAATGGTGCAATCTTTTTGGTGGTCTTGGGTAAAGTTGAACTAAGCTCAACCCAATTTCTTGGTTTGAGCTTGGCGTATTGAAGAATGTGATCCATAAGCTATTGGATTTATTTAAATAACATCTAATGGCTTAGGTCAAGCTATAGTGAGGCTTAATCTAACTCACTTTCCTTTTAGCCATTTCCTTTATTTTTTTTTATAGTTTGAATATTAATCTAAGCCAAATGAAATCTTAAACATAAGTAGTATCCTAAGTGGTAAATCTACAAAAATGTAAGTTCTTTAAACTTTAGCTATTGTTAATTTTTAAAAATCTATGATTCTATATTTTAATTAATTAAAGCAATAAAAAGATTTAAAAAGCTTTCAAATTAATTAAGTCTAAAACATTATTTCAAACTAATAATAAAAATTGCAAGTCCAATTGAATCATGTTGTGCAAATTGTATTTTTTAATTAATAAATTTACCATTCAAACTTATTAATAATTTAAAAAAAAATTTAAAACTTTCGAAGAAAATTATAGAATATTATTTAAATATTTTATGCTTCTCTAAAAGTTAAAAAATATTTTTAAATTTTTTAATATCTCTAATTAATTAAAATTAATAATTTTTAAAATTTATTTAAATAATTATAAATATTCTCAATCAATTAAGAAGGGTTTCTTAAGGTCAAATACACTTAAAATTTTCTTTTAAAAAAACTAATTTATTTTTATAATATTTAAAATTTCTAAATTGAAAGTTTTTTATTTAAAAAATTTTTGTTGCCCTTAGGAGGCCAACTATGACATGATTCTCCTCGATGGTATCTTATAATGTTTATAACTTAACTAAATTTATTAAAATTTATTGGATGTATTTTTTTGATTTTAAATAATTGAACCACGAGAATTCTAATTATTTAATCATTAAAATAATTTAAACACTTTTTTAAAATTAAGAAAATAATTCAATTGTATTATTTTTATAACTATATATGTTCATATGTAAAAAAATATTAATAATTTTAATTTACCTTAAATTTTACATTTTTAAAATCTTAATTTTTTATCAGAAAAAATTTAGGTTATTTAAAGAAAACTCTAAATTATTAATATCACATAGTATTAAAAAATTTCATTTTAAGTTATTATTTCATTTGATTGGGATTCATATTATCCATAACAAAAATCCATTATAACAATACACCAATATGTTTTCAAGCTTTAATTGCATCAATGCATTCAACTAGGAACATGTGACCTGTTGCCTTATCACAATAGTTTCTAGCTTGATTTATTTAATTTCAACTTACGATGCCATAGGATTGATTATATTAATCAACCTTCTCACACTAATATCTATCCATATAAGTTAATTATCTATATAATTAGTTGACTTGGTTGGGAATACAAATAATATTTTATGATAAACTTAAATAACATCATAAAATTGTTATTTTCTTTTGAATTAATAGTCTACATCATTAAAATCATGCATTGTACCAAATCTTTGAATTAAATCTGACTCAATATAACATTCTTTAACAAGTTTTTAATACTTAGTTCCTTTGAGTTTGTGCTGCTTCATTCCTCTTAGTCAATACTTTTCTATTTATTGATTCATTCTCGCTTGGTTGAAAAATTCTAACAAGCTAGCATTACTCATATGACTTAGTTTATTCATAATATGGTTACACACCTACGATTGTATTGATCCCCTCTTATTAGTTTACTTAAAGAAAATTCTAAATTATTAATATCACTCAATATTAAAAAATTTTATATAAGTTATTATTTCATTTGATTTGGATTCATATTTATCTAATTTCACTACACCAATATGCTTTCACCCTTTGATTGCAATGCATTAAACTAGGAATATGTGAATTTATTGCATTATCATAGTAGTTTCTAGCTTGATTTATTTAGCTTCAATTTACTTTTACATATGGTTGATTAAACTTTTGTCACACTAATATCTATGCATACAAGTTAGTTGCATAGATAGGTAGTTGACTTAGTGGGGAATACACATAATATTTTATGATAAACTTAAATAACATCATAAATTGTAATTATATTTAGCACTATTTTGGTAGTTTGCATCATTAAAATCATATATAGTCTTAAAACCAATGAATTAAATTTATGGTTGAATATAGCATTCTTTAACGAGTTTTTAATACTCAGGTATTTCTTTTGATCAAGTATATTCATTTGTGTTGGTCTATTCCTCTTGGCCAATATCTTCCTATCCTTTAAGTCATACTCATTTGGTTGAAAAATTCCAATAAGCTAGTATGACTCATATGACTTAGCTTATTCATAATATGGTTACACTCCTATGATTGTATTGATCTTTTTATATGAACTTTGTTGTCTTTGGATCAAGTTTATATTAAGTTTGGCCAAGTCCAACTTTTGTCCTACTCTTACCTTAATGAGTTAGATCATTTTGATGAAGTTATTATGTAGTTCAGTCATACACTATGACTGTACACATTTAATTTCAAGTATACACATGAACATGGTTTCACTTTTTCCTTTTCTAAATAGATAATCTTTATTCAAAATTCTACTTACACTTTAGATATTTAAGATATTCTTCTATATATCTAGAATCTTTTTATATTCAAATGTTCATATCCCATTTGTCCACTTTAATATCTATACCTAGTAGTTAATTAATTGTCGCTATCATATTGCTGCATTTGCAAGCATATAAAGTGATGTCATGACTCTAAATTAGGATATGACCTTTTAGCACCAAGATCTATTTTATGATAAACTAGTTATCATTGTTGAATAATGGTACAACTAATGATAAAATTTTTTAATCATAATCATACCTCATAAGATCATTTAATAAGTTAACCTAAAACCTATCACTTAGATTACCACTCTAATTAATGATAAAGTGATACACCTTAAGATAATCACTCTCCCATAAATAATCTAGATCAATAGACTATTATGATCATATGAGTTGACCTAGGATACATAAGCTTTTACATATATATAAGTGTTTGATAATCTATAGCCTTTTAACTACTTAGCATAGAAAGGATGAATTTAGGTTAATATCTTGACATGGAAATCACATGATTCTTGGAATATTACTTTGAATGCCACTAGGATTTTAGATTCATAGTATATATATATATATATATATTATTTATTTATTTTGTAATTTGTAACACTGTTATATTATTTCACTGCATTAGAATATAAGTATTTTGCATAGATACCCAACATATGATCATTGCTCCTTATTTTTATTTTTATAGGAATTATGTATAATAATATAAAATGTTGTGAAGTTATCTTTGATATTATGGTTCTTTATATTCTTATGTTCTTTGATGGCTCTAGTTAGCAAAAAAAAATTAATGTTTATAATAAATTAAAAATAATATTTCTTGACATAGTATAAGGTGAACTGGTGTCTAATTTGATTAACTTAAAAGGACCAAGAGTAGATGGAAATAAATACTTAAACATTGTTATTCAAATCATACAAAGTTGTATGAATAGAACTCATCTATATATATTTTTTTATTTTTATGCTAAGTATCTATAAGTAAATAGCCTATTTGCATCGACTTATTATTTTTTCTTTCATAATCATCACAATCAATGAGCATTTGTAATTATTTTTATTGCCTTCATTTTCTTATTGCATTGTGATTGTTTGGGATACCAATAATTATACATATTGCTCATAGAATAATTTTTTTTATCAACTTTGATAAAATAATAAACAACCTCAAAAGTAAATTTAAATTTTAATCTAGCCAAATATATTAATTTATTTTTATCTTATATCTCTCAATGGAGGTATAAACCCTCAAATGCTAGTGAACTTTCATTATATGGTCTTCTTAAGCATGCCTAAGTAGAGGTTTTTTGTACTTAAGAATAAATAACCTACATTGTATATTATATTTAATATGATAAAGCCTTAGTTAGAAATGATTTTAATTATTTTTTGAAAGCCTTATAATGTTAGGAAGTGGAACCTTGACCCAAATAAGATTTTAAGTCCAAAGCAGAGTATCTTTAGTTCTATATAATTAGACTAATTCATTTCTTTATTTCAATGGGTATTTTTAACATATATAAAAATTATAAGTCCTACATCATTTCAATCTTTTCATATAAATAATCTATCTAATAATCCTAAGTTTTCTTTTCTTAGTTTGAGGTTAAGAGTCTAACTCTAAAAAATATAATTCATGGTTGCTAATAGATCATCTTATAGTTGGATTGGTTACTCACTGCCATCTTAAGTTAAATGACTTTAAACTTGCCCTAAAGTTCAAATTAAGGCTATTTTTACCTTTTCTTAGACCTCTTTATCTTCCTCATTCACGATTTTTTAGTCCATCATACTCTTTGGAAAGACTATGGTGAATTAATAATTATCTATAGGTTTTCTATCTATTGGTTTATCATCTCACTTGCTAACAGTGATTCACCCTCTCTCTTATTGATTCACACCAAATATATGGACTATTCTATTTAGGTAACCATCATTGAATCATGTGTCCTCTTTATTAAACCTAATAAAATAAAATCAAAAGCAAGCCATGTTTTTACTTATCATGAATTTTCTTAAAGGTGTCCTTCAGTGTAATTAATCTCAATGGAGGCTAGATTATTTGAGAGATCGATTAACCCCCTTTCTCTTTATTTTTTTATCAACTTAATGATAAATAATTATCATAATTTCATATGAGGGATGGTGATCTTAGCTTTATCAATCTTTTTATCTCCTCTTGTGAATTAGTTTAGTAGAAACTCATCTCATCCCAATGACATTTTTTCCCACATCACCATGAAATAGAAATTAAATTAAGTTTTTTTTTCATTGTTTAATTTAAAAAGTAGGATTTAACAATAATGAGAACTATTGTGGGTGTCAAAATTAGTTCACTTGCATCCACTGATCTGAAGAGAACAATAAAATAAACTTTAACCTAGCTGGACTTAATAAGAATTGCCTCTTGTAATATTTGACCTTAGTGACTCATGAAAAACTAATAATACCTCTCTTACAAATGAGTCAACTTAATTTCATTATTTGTCATGACTTGCTGAATAATGTCACAAACAAAATTAGGTGTGAAAATTAAAATGCATTGTATTTGAATGCTTAAAAATTTAAAATATGAAATTATGCTTATATATCAATAAATGGATTATTTAAACAAATGATAGGCTATTTTTCATATGTTGATCACTTCACTAGTTTATAATTAATATCAAATCACCCAATTAGCTTATGATTCAAATTTTATTCTCAAGGTATATTGAAAAACTTTATATTTATATCTCATCTTTATGGATTTCTTTTTTCCTTTGAATATACAAATCTAAAATAAAGTAAACATTTTAACAAATATTTATATTTGTAGTGAAACTTACTACTTATTTTGACCATACTTATTGAACATTTTGCTTGATTATGCACGAGTGCCACACTTTCCTAGATCATTCTCCCCATTTTTTAGACAATTTAGTCATACCATTATAAAATATCATTATAACATTTTTTATCATAGAAATAATAGCCATATTTTATTAAGAGAATATATTTAATTGTACCCAAATTTTTTATCAAATGTTGCAAATTATCAAACATAATATAATAAATCAAATCATTTTTAGCCCCCATTTTTTATTTATTTTCTTTCTTTGTTCAATTATCCCCTAACCATGTCTATAACCACCTCCACTACTAATCCTTAAAGTTCTTCTCACCTTTAACTTTCTTCAACCTTGTTTAGACTACCTTCAATCACAACTATCATTATAACATTTTTTTATCATAGAAATAATAGCCAAATTTTACTATGAGAGTATATTTAATTGTACCCAAATTTTTTATCAAATGTTGCAAATTATCAAACATAATATAATAAATCAAATTTTTTTTATCCACCATTTTTTTATTTATTTTCTCTCTTTGTTCAATTATCCTCTAACCATGTCGATAATCACCTCCATTAGTGATCTTTAAAGTACTTCTCACCTTTATCTTTCTTCAGCCTTGTTTAGACTGCCTTCAATCACAACTCCTCTTTTCCTCGCTTATAGTGATCACTATGTTTGACTAACCGCCTTCACCTACACTCACACCATCTCTTACTCTTCTTGTTACCATTGCATTCCCACCGCTTAATATCCACTCATTGTTTCTACTCCACCTTATACCACCACAACTTTAATCTCTCCCCAACATTTTACCCCCAATGGCCATTATCATCTCTTGTTAGATGTAAATTCTAAGTTTGCTTATTTTTAATCACTACTAAAATGATAGTTTAAAGGCAGCATATTTTAGCAGTGGTAATGAAATCGTTGTCTATACCTAGCTACAAAAATGATTTTAATCGCAGTTTAAACCATTGTAATCATTAGCGATTTAAACATCTACAATAGCCATCTCTTATTAAAAATCTTCGAACTCCTTCCCCCATATCCCGACATGAAAAACCTAGTTTGATGTAGTTAAAAATTCGATGCTTACATGAAAGCTATTGGCTAGTGATTGTGGGTTCATTTCAGGATTTTTTTTTCTGGCTTTTTTGTTAGATTTTGGTAATATACTTTAGAGTATTATTAAATATAGTCATAATGTAATTTTCTATAAGATGTTCATGTTTTTTGTTGTCTCTCTTGACGACTTTCAACGAACAACTTTTTTAGTTGTTTTAATATTAAGTGTGAATGTATAAAATTGATTTGCATTTATAAAATGAGTTCTTATTTAAGTGAAGTTTAAAATATCATTTGGCATAAATTCTTGATATTTTTCTTAATTGCAAAAGTTAGTGAATGATTGTTTAAATGGTTGGTCTTTAGAATTACGAGTTTTAGATATATTGTTTGAATTTGCATAACTTTAGTTATTAAAATATATTTTGTAAATAAGTTGAGTTGCTAGAATTTGGTTATAAAAATCATTATATGAGGAAAATGTTGGTTTCTTAGTTAAAATCATCCCTAATGAGACAAATACTTGTGTCTTAGTTAAATTTATCCTTGTCATAATTTAGGTTATTAAAGCTAATATCTTTCCAACTTTTCTCTTCATAAAATTAGTCTAAGTTGGATGTTGGTTTCTAATTTAGGTTCCCTTTAAAAATTAGTTTGTTTTGGTTAACAAATCTAATTCATCCTCCTTTATTTGGTTCAATTATATGGAGATGTTAAACATTTATTAAATAAAAACATGCACATTTAAAATTGGTTTAACTCATTTTGTGTTTTATTTTTATTTTTTTAGAATCTTATTTAAGTTTGCAATTTGAAATTAGAATGAAAATGAACATCTATTTAAAAATATGTGATATATTATTAATGTTTATCTTCATCAAATATATTGTTTTAGGATTGTATCTAGTTCTAGGACTTTCTTAAATTCAAGTTATGTTATGAAAGATATAGGTATAAGGTATAGATAGGTCTTTCTTAGATTCAAGTTGAGCTTATCTTTGTCAGATTGAAGTTGGGCTAACTATGTATGTATCAACATTTCTTATGTAATTTTGAAGAGAGAGTTTTACATAGTGCATAATTGACATATAATTATATGAGTATAATCAGCTAATCTCACTTTCTCTATGCTTACCAGTGAGTTTAGACTTTATTTCTCAACCAAAATGGATAAGAGTTGGATGACTAAATTTAAATAGTCTTGAATATACAAAAGGAGTTGAAGGTTTTTTAGAATTTGCATGTCTAAGAAAGAATGTATAAAAAAAAAAAAAATCTTATGCCCATGCAAAGTTTGCATAAACATGTATTTCCATACACTAAAAGATGTAAGGGAATATTTAATATCAAAGGGTTTTTTTTTCTTGGATACATTATATGGAATCGGCATAGGGAGGAGTGTGACACTATTAGTGAAGGCATGTGGAAGGAAGCATCTCCTCCCATATATTATTTCGAGTAAATATTAGTTCAAGTTGAGCAACCTAGCATAGATGATATGAAAGGATTATTGAGGGACACACTCAATTTAGTACAAAATAATATGAATGTAGAAGATGTTTCTAATAATTAGAGTATTGATCCACCAACTATTAATACAACATTCTCAAAGTTATTAGAAGATGTAGAAACAAAGTTGTATCTAAGGTGTAAGTCATTTTCAAAATTTATTTTTTATACTGCACTTATTTTGTTTAAAATATTTACACTCTTCGACTACAAAATCTTTTGATAAGCTATTGGAGTTGTTAGCTGATGCTTTTCCTGCGAGTGTTTTATTCTTTAAAACTACTTATGAGGTGAAAATGATGATGAAAGCATTCGAACTTGGTTAGATTAGGCAAAAAGGGGAATGGAAAGTGTTGAAAGTTTTTTTTAGACCAAAAGGATTATTTCTTATGAAGTGACAAATTTTTGCTTGTACATTAAGTTTGTGTAAAGTTAAAATACTAATAAACCTAAATTAAGATTCCTAATATCCCTAAATGATTTCATCAAGATTAGGAAGAAAAATCTTACTAAAAGGGGATTTTTAGCTATATTTTTAAATATGAACATTTATTTTTTACCGCAATAAACTAAATGTGAGACTGTGTAGTATTGCCCAATGAAGCCATACTAAACTAGAATTGTCATTTAGTACTTGAAGCACCAAATTCAAGTCAGTGACCAGATATTAACATATGTTTGATACTTGAAATAGTCGTAGAATAAGAGTTGAGAAGAAGCCTCCAACAGACAGGTACGTTATTAAACAAAACCAAACACTAGCTAAGAAATTACATCGAAGGAAGCGTTAGATCAAACTCTCTCAAACAGCCCATCCTGATATGAAACCGTTTCCAGCTCCACCATTCCTCGGAATAGTTGCTTCAGAAGGGACATACTGGTGGTACCTCCTACTCAGAAAATAAACACGGAAAATATTTCAGAAGGTAAGAAAGAAAAATATATACATAAAATAATAGAGAAAAAGTTTGAAAAACATTGATGTAAGTTTTGAGATTAACTAAAACCATATATATATATATATATATATATATTCTCTAACAAGTTGACCTTAATGATGACATACGTACCCAATTTGAAGAGTGGGCTCTGCGTCTAAGCTAATTGAATGATTACGAAATGTATCATTACTGGTCCCAGCTTCAGGCCGCCAGGACCCTTGGAGAGCTCTCATTGATCCACCATCTGCTCCAAGCTGAAATGATAATGCGTCAATAGAATGATAACTTGAACGAGGATTCAATAAGATGATGCAGGTTATATAAGTGGCAACCTTATGCTTAAGTTGCTTGTTAATATCACCAAGGTGGCGCTCCTGACATCATCACAATAAAAAGGGTAATGTTCAGTTAAAAATAACTTACATTAATTAAGTGAGAACAGTTAATGTGTTGTATTGAAGGTGTACACCGTAAGTGCATGTTAGGTTGGTCGAGCCAATTGTTAAGTATGAATCAGATTCAACAACTCGCAAAGTCTTAACTAGGTTCATAGTATACCTTCACATATGATACATTACGGAGGTGTCCTTGATCAAGAGTAGGACGAAGGATTCATATTACAGAAAAAGGAATCAATATGGTCAAGAGTACAATCTTGTTGATCGACCACCTAATAACTAGATTATATCTTTCATCAAACATGCATAAATGCTATTATAACATGCGCATGGCTCGAATCAGTTTTATTGAAATATTATAAACTACTTGCCAAGTCATTAAAACAAAAGAAGATTAAGTTGAACATGATAAAAATCAAACTGCAACATAAATATGCTGCAGACATATAGCCTATCCACAGTCGTTAATCACAGAGATCTAAAGGTCATATTATAGAAAGTTTCTCAATTGAAGAGAAGGCCATGAAAGCATTAGTTAGCCTAGCAGTGGGATAGTAGACAGTATCTTTTACCTGATTGCTTTATTTCTTGAAATGGACTAAATGAATTTTAAAAAATAGCTGTCTCCTATGCCTTCTTAAACACGTCGCATTAATAAAAATGACTAGAAACATGCAATCCCAAAGCCAAATTACAATGATAACGTAGAAAATCTTGGTTCAGAAAAGTATTAGCTAAAAATGTTAATCAGTTAATATATAAGGTTAAAAATTAAACGCAGACAATTTAGTACGTACTCTGTCTGAAATGTACTGTTAAATTAATAAAAAGAATGAATAATCCAGAAACAGTCCCAAAAGAGAAAAGGAGAATAAGTCTGCTAAATAAAGTATTTACCTTTTTCTTTAGCTCTTCCATCTGATCCAACATTAGCTGCGTCTACATTTTCATGAAAATAATCATTATCAGGAATTATTAAATGCCAACATCTCGAATTCAACACTATCTATTTAAAGGATCAAAATTGGCTGTTTGCAAAAAAATTCAAGTTAAAGAATGAAAGGAAAGCAACTTTTCTTTGGTTGAACTTAAAAGTAAAATTTGTTATTTAACTAAGAGAGAACTACTTTTAAAGCATTTTCCTTCGCATAATAATCGCAGAATAATCACACCCAATTTGGAAACAGTAACAGTACATAAGTTTGGCTGTTTGCATTTATAGTGCAAGGCATCTTAGCCTAGTGGTTGATAGATTTAGCTTTCAACCAAGAGGTTTTGGGTTCAAGTCCTTGCACATACGTTGTGTGTGTGAGTGTGCGATTAAATTCGCTCAAATGTCCCAAAAAAAAATGCATTTATATGAATCATACGCTCTTAACACTTAATTTACACAATTTGAGTTGGATCATTTTGGGCTATATATATCGAAATCGGTGTCCTTTTCTCGCAGCAAAAAGGTAAGCTTCTTCTTCATCTCCAAATTTCAAGAATGTTATAACCATGAATGAACTATATATCTATACTTCCTTTCTCTTACAAAAATAAAACCTGTTTGATCTGTCCTACTACACCATCATCTCACATATTATCATCTTAATCTTTTTTTTTCTTCTAAATATAAATCTTTCCTTCCTCCTGAAAAGTCATAATAATTCCTATCCGCAGAGGGAGAGAAGGGCTCGCCAATAAGTAACGGTGGGTTTGGGAAGAGCAAAGCGCCTTGGGATGTTATATGATAAAAAAGTATTCTTGAAGATAGGGTAGATTTACAAAACAGCGAAGATATCAACAATGTTCTATAGATTCGCATGGCTACTGACAATGAAATTATTAACCACTAAGGGAAAGAGTTTATTTAGATTACTTTGTCGTAAAAATTTGGAAGTATACAAAGTAAAAAAGATATACCAATATGGAAGATAGAATAGATGTGAATAGCAGAAGAAAGAAACGCGTTAGATCAAAATTTGTAGAAATTTTAGGAAATTTAATTTGTAACATTAAAATCTTGTACAGCCAAGTGCCTCTACCTAATAGTAATTACTTTCAAATTTTAAAGAGCATAATGAAACTTAATGTTTTTACTATTAATGATTTGTTAAATTCTGAATTCCTTAGTTGTATCATGAGAAAATATATAGATTCAATACTTTATTTTAAAAGTGCGGTGTTAATTTTCATAAATAGAATTGATTTTACTATTAAACAAAAAATATTCCAAAATCTAAAATTAACCGCAACTAGAAATATCCAAAATTTTAATTAAGTGGCTGCATAAATACTAAAAGGTAATACAAAAAGCTCCAAAATATTCTATGCATGAATGCTTATTTCCTGGCTTTGCTAGTAAAGCAGTTGGAACAAAAATACTGCACTGTTGTAGATGTCCATTATGAACTTGATTACTTCCATCACAATGGAATACATTCATTTCAATCCAAATCTATGCATACCCTATAGTATTGACATGAGACCGATCTACCTTTCAATGAATTTTTAATGCTTTGAAAAACCATCTCATGAAATCAGGCCATAGCTTTGACTTCAATGAGTTTCATTTTACACCTTGCACATATTAAATTTATATTATTACGATTATTCACACAAAAAAAGTAATATTGCATCTTTACTTTACTTAAGTTTCACTCAATAATTTAATCAATGAATTTTTAATGGTTTTAAAAAGCATCTCAAGAAATCAGAATAGCATTGACTTCAATGAGTTCCATTTTACACGATTCACATATTAAATTTATATTAATATTATCATTCACAAAAAAGCAATATTCCGTCTTATCATGTCGTTAATTTATAAAATTATGCATGCATTTTTTTTCCCGTTAGTCTTATTACATAGTTTTAAAAAAAATTATGGATGTTTTTCCTCTTTCAAATCTATGAAGTTAAAAGTGACGTAGTTTTATATCTACGAACTTTCTCTTAGTGTAACAAATTTCAGGTTTATTTTCACTGAGTTATTTCTATGACGGGGCAGGTCGTTAAAGGAATAAACTAAGAAATCAAATAAATAAAATTGTTTCTTAAATAGCTTAGTTCTTTTAACAGTTCCATATATACACACACAGATATATCATTTTAATGCAGTGGCAAGTACATTAAAAAGGTATAATTCAATTAAAGGTGAAATGCTAATTAGGATAAAAACAAGAAATGTTATAAATACCCTCTTTTGCCTGGCTTGTGAAAGAGATGATTCAAGTTGTCTTTCCAGTTGCTGCAATTCCTTCAAGCTCAACATGTCTAGGTCTTCCCCAAGCAGATGCCTTCAAAAGATTTCAAGTTAATTCTTCTCAGATAATTTCAGTTATTATATATTCTTTGAAGTTAATTATATGCAAGGTTAACTTATCTTTCATTAGTGTTAGTAACAGATTACTATTAGGTAGCTTCTAACTATATTTTCTAAGAAAAACAACTAACATATAAGCAGTATTATTTATTGATTTTTATATATATAATAACTAAAAAGAACCTCTGGGAGCGCTGCAGAGATTCATATTTTGCCTTCAGCTTTGATAATTCTTGATACCAGTTCTGCATTGAAACAGAAAAGGCGTGTTAGGATTGTTATTATACAATGGATTAATAAAATTTTAAATTAAAAAAACGATGAAAGAAAAACAGTGAACTAAGGTTCTTTAATCATTTAAAAAACATTACTTCCTACCTTATATGAAATAACAAAACTTGACAAATATGAAAAATAAAACATCGATAAACATCATTAATATCAACCATTGTTACGCTACGAAGGCTGAGTATGTATTTTAATTGAGCAAAAGCAACCTACCATTATTATTGTAACTAACATCCAAGCAAACGGCAAAAAATATCAGATTTTCTTCTTATAAAGGCTGAGTATGGATTTCAGCTAAACTAGTTCAGTGGCAAATCAAGTCATCAAAAATAAACTTAGAAAACAGGAGCAGCATGAACCATTTCAAGCCAGCATTTGGGAACTTGGAAAATAACGATTACACATTATTTTCTTGGTATTAAAAGTTTAGAAAGAAGAATGATAGGATTACCACACATGAAAATAAAGTTAAAAGAAATATTCTTTGTGATAAGAAAATTTAGTACAGATGGTAGAAGATATAACAATACTTTAGCTAATAAAAAATGTTTAAATACTCAGAATTGAATATATGAATTTAAACTTGAATGGACAGTTCTGTAAAAACATTGTTCAAAATAGATTAAACACCAAGAAATGCAATAAAAAAATGAACAGGCTTTTGATGATTCATGAGGCTGTCCTATTTGTCTCTTAAACCTCTGAACCATTCCCGCCTAGGAGTACTTAATTGAGCTTAATCTCAACTTCCTTCTGATCCCCTCCTTTTTCTCTTGCCCATATTATTGTCGACATTGTTATTGTTATTTGTGGGGAAGTTTTTCTTAGAATATATTAGTGGAGAGCCTAATCTTGTATGGGATTTTTCTTGATCACAATATTTAACTTTTGGAGAGATTATCTTTAGCTTCCTTCCATCCCCATAAGCTTCGATTATCAAAAATCAACCAACTTCTAGAGCAAAAATGAAATTTTATTTATAGATTAAAAAGTCATTGTTTTAATAGCATTTTTTTTTTTCTATTTGCTAGTATGAAAATTTTACTTTAGTAGGTCAGCGTGTTTCATTAGTTTTTGGTGATATAGGATAGATGACTTTATCAATTAGCCTTCTAGATCATCGATATAATTTTAGTGAATGACAACAAAAAATATGTTTTCTAAGCTTTTTGATGTGGATCCTTAAATGGTTTCTTTTTCCTAATATTCTTGAAGAATTTTCAATCTTACCTACTTGAATTTCATAATTTCCTCATTTACATGTTCAAATCACCATCACATCGCCTTTTTGTAGTCTGAGGCCATCAATTTTTATCTTAATATAAAATTGTCTCAACTATTATAGCTTTTTTTCCGATGTTCTATTGCTTGAGTTTTCATAATGATGAATATTTTTTATTATCAAATGAAAATTTAATTGGGCTCCACAACCCATCATATCGTTTAGAAAAATAAGGTTGGAAAACCATTGATCCTTTGACTGTCACCTTGAATAATCAATTTAATAGGTCCTTTAAACATTACTCTCATTTCAAGAAACTAAGAAAACTTCGGAAAATGATATTGATAATTATCATAGAAACACATCCCAAGAGATTTCTATTAATTTCATTCCTAATCATAGTGCTATTAAATAAGATCAAACGCAAAGATTAACGATTTGTATATCAAATCTAAGAAAATTTTGGCCTTTCATCAAAATTCCACATTCACCACTTGATCCAAGACCTCTATAAATGGGATTTTATATTAGGTTTATGGATTGATCCCTCATTTATTTTTTCTAGAGACACATACTAATCTAGTGAACTTTGTTCTTGTTAAATATGATCTAAAGTAATTGTAATTCTACAAAAAGTAATGAAACAAATTTGATCTTTCTCATGACTTAAAGCATGCAATGACACCTTTTCATGAATCATTTAGTATTAAAGAGCCATAAAAGAATATTTTCATTGAGAAAGTGATTTATGTCAGTAGGCCTTGATTCATAGGATCAACAACTCATGACTTGTAAGAATTAAAAAAAAAATTATTAAGATGAATATATTAGTTTTTTGATTGAAGCATTTTTGGTATCTCTAATATTTATATGATTTGATGTCTCTCCAAGTATTTGGCTAACCAATCATTGATTAAAGATGACAAATCTATCAACATAAAGATCTTTTCTTGCTATTGTTGATACAAGGCATTTTTTTAATTATTTTGGATGTTATATGTAGAATAAATAAATAAATAAAATATTTGCACCTTTTGGTGAAATTCTAGATAAAATAAAACTTTATTTTATATTGATGAAATTAATTTTTTTTATAGATTTGCTCATCAAATAAATCATGTTTGTTCCAATTCTTAATAATAATAAATATAGAAAGCCAACTTATTCATTTTCATTTTTTGTATTGAAGATTGTATATTTTTAGCTCAAGATAATAACAAATAGATTAAGCTAATGATGGCAATATGTATATCAAAAAATAGTAAATATAACATATATAATATATAGTATTTATCATTGCAATTCATAATAAAAGAAGTACAAATATTATTAATTATTAAGAATGTTGACATGTGATGTAGATATAAATTTTCAAAGAATAAAAATATTAAAACAATATTCAATGCTAATTCATGTTACAAAGAAAAATCTCTACAAAATCACAACCAAAAAGAAATAAAAAGTTAAAGATAAGAGTTTTAATTTTAGTTAAAATCAATGAAATCTATTTTTGAGAAAAAAAATGCAAAAATATCAGCACAAAACTAGTTTAATGTATATGGATTAATATAGTGGCTCTCTTATTATAGTTCAAAGATTATTTCAATAAATTACAAGGGTTTATCAAAGCACCAAATAGCAAAATATTTAAAAAAAAATACCTTTGAGTTTCCTTAAAATAAATATTGAATTACCATAACATTGGCAAACATAATACAAACCAGGGTTTCGTGATCGTTAGGATGGATGGTTTGAGGTGTAAAGGTACATCGTTGATAGCGCTCTAGTGTTTTTGTTATACTGCACCAACAAATTAAAGTGTCAACATTAGATTTTCAGCTAACCAACCAAATAAATAAATAGAATAAAGAGTGTTTTGATAAGAAATTGAGTATAAAATAACTATAACAGAAACAAATCTTTGAAAAAAAGAGATTTCATAGAGAATACAAAATTCAAAACTATATATTATGCACATCAAACCTTACAAATACTACATTGTACTTGAAGATCTAGTGTGACACACATAATGATAAAAGATGGCATTATATCAAATGTAAATTAAAATTTTATCAAAATAATATTCTTCTATATATATTTTTTAAATTTATCTTAGAGCTTACTTGGTTTATTGAAAATAAAATAAACACGTTGATTTTTAATTTAATTAGAGTGTTAGAATGAAAATATAATATTTGTGGGTATTTTAATGAGATATGTTGTGGTTAAAATTATCGTCATCAAATTAAACCTCTTATACTATCTTCTAAATCAAAATTTTATATTTATTCTTTTACCAAAAAAATATTAATTGTTCGTAATTTTTGTTATTATCTTGTTATCATTTCATGTATTTATATTTCATGATGATTAATGCACCAAATTTGCGAAATGAAATAAAAAATTAATTAATTTGGAAGGCCTATTAATGCTTACATTTCAGATAGATTTTTTTCTATCCATATCAAGTCAAATACTATCATTGCTTAATTCAAGTATGCTTGCAAAAGTGTATGCAAATTATGAAGTTTTTGCTAGATAATTAAAATATGCACATAGCATTAAATAAGTATAAGTTATTATTATATCTTTTTTTTGTTATTTAAGGGCTTTAGTTACAAATAAATATATTAGTAAGGTTAACTATGATAGTGTATATATTGGTGCCTCAAATTTAGTTGGTTACACTCATAATTATTATAGATTTATGCTAATAAAAAAAACTTAGGATGTTAGTCCCTTCATATTAATGTCAGATAATTGTTTCAACTATTCATGACCATGAAAATTTATTTCTAATAAAATGAGGAAACATTATTTTACTCTTTAAACATCTAGGAGTTCCATTTCAAAAAAATAAATTGACCAAATATAAACAAATTGTACAAATGAGATTTAAAGAAACATAAATTACAACACAACTACTTGAAAAAGCTTGGCATTCTCATTACGTTCTTATTATGTCAGGCTAAATAATATTATAAAAGATATCTCATTATAATAAAGAATCCATTTAATAATCTTTACTTATGCTATTGTGAGGGTAAGTTGGATTTTAATTTTAATCACATTAATATAATATTTTTTTACTTGAGTGCAGAGTTGTAATATTTTATCTTCTAAAATAGTATTTAGGTTTGCATAGACAACAATAAGATGTTTTATAAATACATAATGTATAATAATCTCTGATTTTTTTTTTCTTTTATATGTTAATGGATGTCAAATATTTGAGCGAATAAATGGAAATTACTTTAAAATAATTAATATTGTTTTCTATTGAATGATAATAATTCATCGTGAGATAGAGCTAGGGAGCTTAATATTCAAGACTATTCCAAAATTCCCCAACAATGATTATCAATGAGATTTTCTTTAAGAGGATACATACACACATCACTTCAACTATAATAGTTATTTCTTCCCACTCTAACTTTGTGATTCATGACTTAGAATTGGCTATTGAGGTTGTAATACTCTTGTGAGTTGGTGTGTCAACAAGTTAAGTCAAATTTAAATCACAGCTAATTTGAGCTTTATTCAGCTGTCTCATGGTACACTCAAACTTGAGCTTGAGCTAGAGTGGAGTGCATATAATCTCAAGCTAGGCACATTATATCAATTGAAGGCTTATCACACCATGTCAAATGGAGTTCCTTAAAACAAAGTGAGGAAGACATGATAGTAGATTAGAGAAGACATCAATGGAGGATCTCATGGCTAGAAGTTCATAGGAAAGGCATTGATGATGAGGAAGCCATCATAGGAGCTTTCAAGAGAAGGTAAACATGGCAAGATAGTGTGAAAATATAGGTTAAGATGGTTGGAGAAGGCATCAATGGTAGGATGGATTGGTGGTGAAGTCATCATAGGAGCTTGCTTAAAAAGGCATCAATGAGAGTAGTGATGCTTGAATAAGAAGAGATGATTTTTTTAAAGATTTATGAAAAACAGAATCAACTTATGATTAAACAACATAGAAAGACAAAATGGGTCTAAGATTTATCAAGTTAATTTAATTGAGGGAAAGAGCTAGGTCAAATCAAGCTCGAATTTGACTTGTATAATATATGAGCTATAATTTAAACTCGATGATGAGCTTACAAAAGGATAAGCTTAACTTGTAAGCATATCATGAATTGAGTTTGATTTCCTTTGGTTCACTTATACCTTTAGTTGTGGCTAATGTTCTCCTTGACTTTTTTTCTTTATAAAATATCACTCTAAAAGCTATCCTGATTTCTCTTTCACCTCTTCATTAAACAACTAAGGCACAATAGTTGATCATTGGAGGGCGACAATAGAAATGACATTTCAATTATTATTTCCATTTGCCATGATTGTTTACAAGAAAAGGTTCAACTCTACTTTTGTCCTAAATTTTTTTTCTTGTTTTGATAGGCGCTACTTATCTTATTTAAGTTTGATCATTACAAAGTTTGCATCTACAATTTTCATTTATGAAAACTAAGGATGATGAATTACAAGAAATTTTTGAGTTCTTTAAATTTTCCACAATATGATGTGATCGAGAAAAAAATATTCCCATGAAATATCATCATTGAACAAGATTATCTTTTAAATACCTTAAATTATATGATACCTGAAAGGAAATATGACCAGAAAATATAAATCTTTATCTAATTTTATATTTTGATGGCCTTTATGATCTTTGTAATTACTAATTCAATATTAATAACTATTTAATTTTAATAATTATAAAAATATATTATTTTCTCTAATATGTAATGTAAAATTTATGTAATATGTGAACTAAAAATATCATTTAGTAATCAAACTTTGACTGAAAATTATGACCAATTAATAATTTGGATGATCAGACAATATGACGCCTAAAATTTTCGAGATAACAAAAATGCACCGTTACTTTTTTATTTTTATTTTTTTGATATTATCTCTCTCCTTCCTATCGGCGATAAGTTTATATGTTGTCATAATTGATGGGACTTCACAAAAGAACCCGCACCTGGGTTGAGCTAAATAATCGGCAGGAACAAAGCTTGCACGCATGCCGTATCTTTACACAGCGCTTCCTCTCTCTCTCTCTCTCTCTCTCTCACTCTCTCTGGGCTAAACGTAAGCCTTTGAAAGATCTAGCCATTACTGGCCTGCTAACCCTAAAGCTAACTTTTCCAGGAAACGTGGGAAAAGGCAAAACAAATCACTTCTAAGGTTTTCTTTCTTAAATTTCCCCCTCAGCGCGGATCAATCTCCGCAACTACTTCTCTTACCAATGATTGTACTTTAAGCTATCACTGACGCCATGGCTGCAGTAGTAGAATACATACTTGCATGGCTTTGTACCTCCTGTTCATATTTATATCATGCAATGCTGGAATAAAAGCACTTTAAGAACAATATTGCAAAAAATAAAAATAAAAAAATAAAAAAATAAAAAAATAAATCTAAGGTTCATTTGAAGAATATGTACTCAAGAAATCATTTTTTAATAAAGAATTTTCTTCTTGTTTATGCAAACTGAAGAACTATAAATTTTGATTTTTGATTATAACACATTGTATATATGAATGACTTTAGTCTCTCCACCATCACATGATAGGAAAAGCAGAGCCTAACTACCCTTCCAAACGCTTTATAAAGGTGGACTACCTTCTAAAGGGTTGATAAGTTAATTCATCTTGATTTACTATTTAACTACAAACACCTTAAATCCTTATAAAATTACTTCAGCTTCCTGCCAAACATATCCCATATTAATTGTACATCAAATTCACAATTAAATTTCACGTTCTGTATCGTTTTTTGAGCATGATCAGATCCCATCAAGTCACATTCCGTAGATTATGACTACGGTTTTCTTATAAGATTAGCATCATTCAATGTAACTATTGATCTCCTGCAATCTAGCTACCTTCTCTCTCTCTGTCTCTCTCTCTCATTCATTCATTCTTACAGCTTCTCTCTTTCTCTCTCTCTCTCTCTCTCTCTCTTTATATATATATATATATATATATATGAGCTTTTAATTTACGAACCTTGCTGGAGTCTATCCCTACTTCTACAGAAGCTTTTAAGCTGTAGTACCCAGAGTTGCTGTAACTGCTGCACCTTATTTTTAAATATCGAAGACGAGAAAAGGTATCTATTTAATACTCATCAAATTCTCCAGTGAAAGAGGTAAAGTATCCCTTTTTCCTGGAGAAAAGGCATTTAGTACTTCCATAAAGTAATTTAATTAAATTACAGAGACCAGGGGAACGATACTACGTTACGACCCACTTTTCAGCTCAACGAAACTTAAATAATTCCACTCTCCAGTGCCACACTTCCATTGGATTTTTTTTTTTTTAATTGGTCTCCCAATAAGGAAACACTTTTCCCTAGCACGCACTACTGTGGTAAGTCGCATACAAATGTATAAACGCAGAACATAGTATGTGAAGAGAACAAGAATTAAACGATTAAAGAAAATAAACTATGGCAAATCTATTTTTTCTAAGAAATTGGTACGGTCTAAAGCGGATTTTGCGATTGTAGATTCCTTAGCTTTTCAGGAAAATATTTCTGAGCCATGAATCAGAACGGTCAAAAGCTTGTGCAGATATACTTGAATGATTATTAAGGGAGGTTCTCCTAAATCCAACTCAACAATGTTCCTCTTTGCTTTTCCCTTCGTCAAATTTCTCTGAGGCAGAACTGATAGAAATTTCTTTGTATTCATTGTAGCTTCAGATCATGTAGAGGTTAGTTACTAAACTAAATCTTGTATGGAAGTTGTGGAATGCGTTTCATTTATAGATTTATTGTTTTGCATCTCTTAAAAATTAAAAGAGATTATGAATTCAGTACACTGTAGGAAAAGGAACTGCTGCTATTGTTATTCTTTAAAATTTTGTCTAACTAAATAGTTTTGTAACTGAATGCAAGTTAGCAACATTTTTTTTTTAATCTATTTGACTCATAAGACTAAGTTAAGTGTTATAGAGATGAGGATGCTCAGGTGGATGAGTGGCTTTACTCTTAGAGATAAAATACAAAATGAGTATGTTCGGGAAAAAGTTGGAGTAGCTCCAGTGGCAGATAAGATTAGAGAGAGTCGCCTTAGATAGTTTGGCCCCATAAAGCGTCGGCCGTCCGATGACCCGATTAGGAGAGTAGATGCATTAGATTTGCCTTATGTTAAGAAAGGTAGAGGTAAACCTAAAAAGACTTGATTAAGCTGTGTAAAAAATGACCTTAGTATACTTGAATTAAATGAAAATTTGACACATAATGACATAGAGACGAAGGATTCAACCTACCACTTAGTGAGAAGGCTTGTTGTTGTTGCTATCTATTTGACTCATAGATGTTTTGAGCAATTTCGTTTTTGTGACCGTCATGGTCAGCAGAAAAGATATCCGTATTCTTAAGTTTCAATTTTGATATGGTTTTTTTCACTTGATTTCAATCTTTTCAAAAGCATTTATAGTACTTCTCATTAAAAAGTTTATTGACAATTTTAAATAGTATTCAACAAAAGATTTTATAATTACTTAGCTGAAAGGGAATTTGTTTAGGCTTTCTAGGATATAACTGGAATGATCTGCCTTCAATTGGTTTTTCATTGCATTCATGTAGAAATAAATTTTACAGGGAAAAATGAAGTTACTGAGAGAGTTTTACTGCCGTCTCTATAGTGCAAACAAAGCCTTCTACTTATGACATCACAGTTGAAAAATGAATATATGAGTAAAGAATTTCCAATAACACAAAAGCTTGAATTGTTGTCTATTTAGTTTACTAAATACTGTTCTATACGTGTCTGCATTTGCAAATATTGTATCTTATTGTACATCTATGAATATATTATCGCTTGTTGCATCAGCTTCAGTTTCAAGCCTTCCCACACCACTATGCTAAGAAAGATGTTGTGGGTATAGCTACTTACTATAATCCTCTTTGACCCATCTTTTCTAAAGTGTTTATAGGCCTAATTCCACCTTTTTTTAGGTAGTATGATTAAATTGTGGTCATTAGTTATGTTAATCTTAAACACCGTAGTAACTCCAAAGCAAAGTGTAGGCTTTATTTTTGCTTGTCATGCTCATTAGCTTGCACCACCTCTTCACAGGGCTTTTCCTAACCATTACTGCATCAACTCTTAATATTTTGTGATTTTCTTGTGCTCGAGTCATCACCTCTTCTGCTAGATGTGTACCTATTATATACTAGTCCTCACACACTGCATAATATATTTTGTACTTAATACCTTGCACCGCCTTACATGCCCCCATCCGTCTGCCCTTCTCTCACACTAGATATGGGTCAATATTAGAGTCCACTTTAATTCTTTCTTTTCTCAAACAAGTTTTATATCCAATGTTGAATCAAGGGCTAGCATTTCTCAGTGTTAGGATCCATTCTTTTTCCTGAAATATGATTTCTCTCTCTAGGTTACGCTTTAAGGTTAACATAAATTCTCTTGTTAATGGCCACCAGTGCCTATTGTTCTTATTATTGTTGATGGCTCCATTGCTTCTGCAATCAATCTCAATATCTAGTGTGTTCAATCATGGGTAATGCTCCTAGTTTTTTCCTTCCTTCATAAATAGCTGTTGTCATCTTCTTACTAAAATAACCTTGCCCTTTTGATTTATAATTTAATTCATATAAGACTGCGGCCATAGACTAACTCTTCCTTTAAAAAGCAAATTAGCCACTACATCTTTGTTAATAACTTCTATTGCTAGAATTTTAGTGGAGATATCATTCTCTATAATTCTGAAAGGAAATTTTGTTGGGCTTTAAACACTTGATTCTCTCAATTTTCTGCACCCATTATCACCTTCATGGCCACATATCGAAGGATTACTTTATAACACCCTCATTAAGAAATCATGGTAAAATAATTATGGTAAATTCTGTACGTTTTTCTCAAATATATACATTCCAAGAGAATTCCAATAATTCTATTACTAAAACGAGTAGCCCATAATCAAAAAATATTATCATTTTATCCAATTCTATTTCTGGAATATGATTAAAATGAAAATTTAATAAAATATCATTTAGTATATTAAATGAACTTTTCTTATGAGCTGTAGCACTAATGTCAAGAAGGTTTATGTCAAAATGCCATGATTCACATGATTAAAATCTCATGATTTCTACAATTTTAAAATTTTTGATTAAGATAAAGATTTCATTTACGATTAGAACGTGGTAAGCGGAATTGATGGTTTTAGGTTTTCCATTATATAAGATGAAAATTACAAACATGGTTAAACTTCACATACTTTAGACATGAGTATATTTGCATACAAGACCCACATGGTTTCAAGCCACTTGAAGTTCAAATAAATCCAAAAAAAGTAGTTACATATGATCATCTTTGAACAATATTAAGTTAAGAATCCCATTATAGCATACTTTTTCAAGAGAAGAGCACAATTACATAAGATATGTAGACCTATCAATATTGATAATTTTGGGACAATCTATATAAGATAAGTAGGCACTCTCTAACAATATTAGATGCTTGTATCTCGAAACATACAACTGTCGTGTACTTTTTTGTGAGAGATTTTTTATTAGAAGAAATTCTATACCATAAAGAATTGTTGTGCTTTAAAATAATATAAATTTTAAGCTTTTTTTATTAATATTTGTTTTAGATAATTAGGTACTATCAAATTCATAACACATGTATCTAACTTCGAATATCTTTTGAAGTTTTCAATTAAAAATTAACATAATGATAAATTTTTAACAATTTAATTCTATTGCGAATAAGAGTATTTGATTATATATATATATATATATATATATATATAATTTTAACAAAATTATTAATTTAGACTCCAATAAAATTATAAATCATGTAGTTGACCATTGCTATGCAAATTTTAAGATCATTGTTTAAGAGATAGAACCACATAAGTGTATTGAAGAAGTTGTAGGGATATCATCGACTGATTTGATATTTTCATAAATGAATTATGATCCTTTTAGATTCATGAGAGAATGATAGAAAGTTCATTAACTATGATAAAATGTTCCCATTAGAAATATACTATCAATTGAAAACTAGTAGAGATGATGTAGAGAAAATAACCAAAAAGAAATTACCATCTTTTGAATCTAAGGAGGCTAAGTAATATTTCAACACCCAAATAGTTATTAGAAGTTGATTATTTATATCTTTATTCTTAAAAATAAATTAAATATCTTACAATTACTATGATGCAAAATGGGCCCCTATAGGAAGATGTTGAGTAACTAATAAAATACATAAAATACATAATTATACCTGTTTAAAGAAACCTCTAATGGAGTATAAACTGGATATGTCAAGTGGTGATAATAATTTTTGTGATAATATTGTCTAGGTTGGTATTAACATGCATACATAATGAGATTTCATGCCCAAATAGCCTGTAATGGTTAAAATCATAAGAAGCATGCTATTAATATTTTTTTCAATATGGACACACTCTATTGATTCAATCTATATAAAATCTAAAAGACACCGAGTAATAATGACTTCAACAAAAATTATACTAATGAATGTCCCAAAGAGTGCCAACCCAGGGTTTGCAAAATAATGTATAAGGAGGATGAGAATATATTGTTCAAATAGATGAACTCAAAGGTGAAGAAAAGTAATCTATTGAAGCGTGATTAAGCATTCTAAAAAGTTAATATTTTTGAGACCATTTGCTAACTCTTATAAAGAAGTCCATTCATATTTAATAATTTTGATAAGAATACTATAAAACAATACTCTATCTTTTCAAAATTAGAAAAATGGTTTTAAGATTCAATAAAGAAATAGAGAACCAACCTATATTAATAATTATTTAAAAATTATTTCAATTAAATGCATTAGAGGCCTCTCAAGAATTGTCCAACTAATGAAGATTAAAATAAGGATTCCAATTTACTAAATTTAATATAAAAAATAATAGTGCAATCTAAACATAGTGGGAAGATATCATCATTTGCTACAAATTATCCTTAAAAAATTAGGTTAGAATTTTTCTACTAATAAAATTATATGACCTGGATGATAACCATTACTAATCATAAAGTTATATGATTTCGTAGAAGAGGTGAAACATAATATAATTGGGGCAAAAGAATGATATTATGGTAAGTAAATCTAAATTGAAATATACATCTATGATGTTAGGATTTAACAAAGATAGAGAAAAAGGAAGGCTTATGGTGGATGACTAAAGGGATAGCCCGATCATAAAAAATGGATGCACTCATTAAGAAATCAAATAGAGTTTAACAACAATAGTAAGAAATCCAATACAAGAAAGTATGTTGACACTAAACTATGTCATTCTATGAAGAAATTAAGATGACTACCATTGTCTACATCCAAACTTTGATCATAATAAGGATAACTCTAGCAATGTGAGGATTTTATTTGAAAACTATTTAATTAATCTATAATTATATGTAATATTTTTTTTCATAATTTCACCATATAATTATAAATTACTTTTAGTTATCTATGATATTTCACCTTAATAATAAGTAAATAAATGCTTTTAATATTTAAAATAATCCTTTTAAAAAATAATTAAAATAATTTGAAGTTCTTTTTATCTAGGATCCTCACTTGCCATTCCTAATATAAACTTTTTTTGAAAAAAATAATTATTAATGGGGAAGGGGGTGAGGCACCTACCATATTGTATTTAACATTGATTACAACTGCAAGTAACTAAGATTAAAAAGTGGCCACCTTTCCCCATTTAATGTTATTAAAAAATAATATAATATCACATTGACACCTAATTAAAACTACAACCTTAACCTCTCTGTATTTACATACAATACACATAGACATCCACACATTATGTATGTGTGTTGTATCTAAATACAAAGAGGGCAGTTGAACCTTAGCTACACTTTAGCTCTATTGTGGCGATTCTTTACTCATGGTTGTCATTCTTAAGTTTCCAAATTTATTGAGCAATTGGTTTTATGCCTCATATCATGGGTACTTCTCCAAACTCTTATTGGATTGTCAATGTTGATTGGAAACTTTGGGGTTAATAATCACCTTGGATTGTCTTCACCTTTTGGTTTTATCACATTATGGTAGAGCTTTTTTTAAGAGTAGTGCCCAATACTGATTACTATATTAAAACATATAGTTGTCTACTAATATTATTCATTTTCTTAATTTTCTCTATGTAATATTATTTATGGTCTTTAAGCTACTTAGATTGAGGTTCATTTTGAATGTCACTTGTTTTAGAGTTTAAGGATGGCATAACAACCATTATTATCTCAATTAATGTACTCATGAGATACTTTGGTAAAATTTTGGCAACTCATTATGCTTTTTTTTAAAAAAAACATGATAACTTGTCATTTTATTTATCCTCATAAAAAGATTATAAAACTTCTCTTTCCTTTTGCTCAGTTATTAGTTGGTAAAATTTAGCTTGGTGGGCCATCATTAGATTCATTCCACCATTTTTTTCTTACTTGGGATTATTAGTTTCTTACAAAATTGAGCTTCCTCAATGTAAGCATGTTCTCATTTGGTTGATTCCAACATAAGGATAATTACTTAATGACATTTTCTAGGAGATATTACTATGTGCATGACTTCTTATTAATGCTTCTTAAATTGACCCAGTTGATTTAAATAAAGAATTTCTCACAATTGTTATGTAAAACTTTTCATATGATTCCATGCTCACTTTATGAACCATAACATACTTTAATAATTGGCCTCAAATTTTGGTTGTCCTCTAAATCTCAACTTGGGCACTACCATTTTTCTCTAGATTACTTATTTTTGGTTTCCTTTTAAAAATGGGCAAATCCTCAAAACATGAGACAGTTGTCTTGTTTGTTTTTGAGAAGTATAACTACTTATAAGAAGTTGAACTAGATAAAATTACCTTTTTGCACTTTTGTTATCCATTCGTAGTCATTATTTAAATGAATGCTTCAAACTAAACCCTCATTTGAAAAACATAAGAAAGAATTCTATGAAAGAAAAAAGATGATAGTGACATTCCTAATAGTGTAACACTTGAAAGTCAATCTAAATCCCTAATTAGGACACATAATTTATTTTTCTTTTTTGATTATGAATAGAGGCTATAAGAATGCTTGTATTAAGATTCTAAAATTCATAAGATCTATAGCTATCTTTGAGAAGACATACTAAAATGGAGGTTATTATTATGATTAAAGCTTAAATTACATTCGTGGAATGAGTATATATACTTATGCAATAGAAAATATAAATGCAATTTGTAGGTTTTCACTTTTCACTTAAAATCCATGTAAGGGTTGAACTTCTTTATTAATCAAAGAAATTTATTTTAGTTGGCTTCTGCCTTCTAAGACAATTACTAAAATTTGAATACTACTAAAAGATTTACATTTTCATTCCACAAGTGCATTGGACATATGTTTAGAAATGCCTCAAATTAAGAATAAATTATAGTAAATTAGTTTAACTAGAACAAACTTCATTAATGGTTAAAGTATAAGAGCATTTTTCATTCAATCACGAGTAGTCTCATTTTTCTATTTGGAATGACATTCCATAAGCACATTCCAATAAATATTATTTAACAATTTTACTAATAAGAAGAGCTCTTCATATTTTATGCATAGCTTTTAGAGAGGAATTTTTTCTATCGCATAGAGATTTTTTAGCTAGGTTCATTATGCATTTTATCCTCGATTAATATCCAATCATTTTTGCCTTAAATAATCATCTGTGAAAATTGGATATTGAGTTTGAATATATATATATATATATATATATATATATATATATATATATATTCAACATGAAAGTATAACACAAATAGTAAATAGTTGTGCTTATCATAAAAAAAAGTATTTTATATGCAAAAAAGTTTTGTCATCTTTTTAGATAACATATTTAACATAATTTTAACTTTTATAAAGAAAAAGATTTTACTTAACTAAATCATCTTGAAATCAAGATTGTCATTTTGATAATGGGAAGAATTCTTTATGGCAAAATGTTTTTTGTGTGTAGTTTTATATTTGCCTCAATATCTTGCTAATCATTTTATATAATAACCAGTTTTATTATATTTGATGAGACCACTAATTTGTATGTCATAAGCATTAATTTTGATATTTTTAAAATATCATGGTAAGTGTAAAATATATAAATTTCTTAACTCATTATTTGCTCTTACAAACAATAAAGGAATGTTAATCAAACATTTTTGATAGATTTTTATTTTATCTATTATGAATTTATAATCACTTTTAGTTACTAGTTTTCTCTATTTCCTTTATGTATTTAAAGATCCAACAAAGTTCAATATTTATTTAATGTTTTAGATGTTATTTGAAAATTTAAATGTAAATTTGAATGTTTAATCAATGTTGGCAATAATCTAATTAGTGAAATTTTGAAAAGACTAACATTACTTAAAAAAAAATTGATTTTTGGAGTAGAAATTGATAAATTATTTTTTAAACATAGTCATTTAAATATTTCATGGTTCTTGAAATATTCATCTAGGAAATTTTAATAAATATAAATATCAATTAATGTACATATGAATATGTTATGTACATAATAACACATGTTTAATAACTAAAGATGTCATTCAAAATATTTTAAAATATGCATGAAGCATGCTTGAATGCTATCACATTCCACAGAAGTTGTTTGCATCAAGTAATAAATAATATTTTATAGCAATATTCTTCTTTATAATTTAATTTTCTTCTATTGGAATTTCAAATCAAATTTAAGTGAGAAAACATATAGATTTGGATAAAAAACTTATTTCACATACATTATAAGGAGACATATGGCAAACTCTAAGATTTCAAAAATAATCACCATTAAAGACCAATCTTTGATCCAAAAACCATATAGAAAGTTTACCTTAATATTTTTTTCTAAAAATGAACAACAATGAGTTGTAGAGATTTAACTCATGACTACATGGTTTGAAACTTGGTTATGAATCATTAGACTTAAGCTCAAATCATAAAGTTTTGTAAAGGTAAGTTAATGGTTCATTCTCTTTTTGACTTTAATAGTAGATCATTTTAATAATTTAGCTAAAAATTAATAATTTATGACTTATCTTAAATTCATGCTATCATTTTAAGCAATCCTTATAGCTGCAACAAGAGTAGTACTTCAAAGGATTAATACTTATGAAAAAGTGCAATTTATAAAAGATTAATAATTTTCTAATTTTATCTAAATAATTCTGACTTGACTTTTTCAAAAGGTTTCAAATGGTAAAATATTACTTTACTTGAAACATATTTTTAATTGAAATACTTCAAAATGAAGTTAAATATAATGAATTCTTCCATTTCAAATGTTATTTAAAACATCTCTATAGATTTTATGGGGCAAGTTCTTGGTAATATTTATTATTTTAGTCCAAACCTTTTTTTTCTTAAGAAAATTTAATTAAACTAACTTTTGTTATACTTTATTTCGTTCATTAAGATAATTTCCTTTGGGTAAAGGGTAAATGAAAAATGATTTACAAATTTAAATTTTTTTGGTTAGATCACATCATTATCTATTTTAATTATAGTTATTATTTTATGGTTAAAAATTAACTAAATTATAGGAAATGAGTAATTACTTACTATATATATATATATATTTATAATGTATAATTCTTCATTGTGAATAATTCATATCTATACTGTTATTAATTGGAGTAACAAAATATTCATCAAAATACTTTTAATTAAGAATCAAGTAAATGGTAATAAACCATTAATGTATTATTTATTTTTGTATGGTATTTAGGAATTATGAACACTCTATTAATTAGGTTTTTTTATTCTTTTTTAATTAAGGACTCAATTGATATGTTAACTAATTTCTTAAAATAATCAAATAGATACCCTAGATCAATTATGCAAAATAACTCTTGCCACTCACTCGACTTTTTATATATAATCACCATCATATTAGATCTTGCCCCTAACTATCATCATCGCATGATCTTCCTTATTAATCAGACCTCTGTTATTTTTCATCCTATTATCTCTTCTAGATCTAACATTTAGCTTGATTTGGCATAGCCTCTGCTTCTGGAGTTCTTGCAACTATTGAACAAATTTGACTCCTAATCTTCAATAATTATAGTCAAACTAATTCTTTTTATCTCACCTATTATCTTACTCATTATAAGTTACATTTATAACTTTCCTATCATAGCTTGAGTTTGCCTCAACAGAGCCCCTCTAGATTTAATAATCTTTAGGTGATGTCACTTCTTGGAGCATATACTTTTTAGGGATGTTATCTTCTAGTTTAGTGTTGGACTCTACTTAGTTCTAAGAAATCCTCCTCTTATATACATTTATTCTCTCAGATATTTTTATAAAGTGTTTAAGGTTGCATCTCCTTATATCCCACCAACTTTCCCAACCTCATCCTATGATGACATTTACTTCAAACTTTCTCCTCAATTATGTAGTTAATGGAATTAGCTCCCAACCTCTATTATAAGGTTCTCTAATTCCACATCTAACATAATTTTTTGCAACTTTAATTGATAATGGATATAAATCATATTCCCTCATTGATAATTGTAGTACTCCTCACCCTAATTTTTTTTCAAAGTGATATAAAACTAATGCCTTTTTCATGTTGTAAGGATGGTCAATTGGCATTCATTTTTTTATAATAAATTATATTTCCTGACTACTCCTTTTCAATTCTCTTTTGTTGGTAAAGTTCTAAGGATTAAGCTTTCATTGCAAGTTATTAAAGAAATTTTGAAAGTTCATTACTTTTTGGGAGACTTTACAATATCTTTTTTTAACCCCACTAATCTCCTACTGAAATTTGAAAGGACATGAGATTGTCTTATTATATAGTGTTAAAGATTCTAGAAATTAAGAAATTTTTTCATAAATAATAAAATGGGGTTCTAATTTTAATCTCATTTTAGAATGTTCAATCATCCATATTTGGATTGCCCTTTTTTTTACTTCAATGCCCATCTATTTGATAAAAAATGTTTTGCTCACATTAGTTTCACTATTTAGCAAACCTCTTCATATTGATGTTTCTATAATGAACCTCGTTAGACCTTATTGCCATGGAGTTAGCCATGACTCAATAAAGTCTTAACTTAGCATGGATTGAAATGAAATATGTGGCTATTATTAGAAAATGGCGATTCAAAATATCCCTAAATTTTGAAAGCTTTGTCATCAATTTGGCCACAACGACTCCTTTTGTAGTGGTAAACGTCCTTTAGATAGTAATGTGTCTGATTAAGTAAACACTTTAATTATACAATCTAAGCCTCTTCCTTTAGCAGTTCTTATTAATATGGTAGCTTTTAGGCACTCAACCACTTTTTCTTTTAAATTAATCACCTCCTTTAGACTATCAAATGCTTGACCTACAAAATGAAGCATGAAATGAACTACCTAATGTTCCAAACTCAAATAGTTCTATTCAACACACAAGTACTTCTCTTTGGATATTGTTATTCCTCTTATTTAACTCATTATAGCCATGGACACTAGTGTTACAATAATGATCACTTGTCTGTTTTAAAAATCCTTTCGTGATTGATGTTGCTTATGCACGTTCAGCTTTTCAATGCATTTTTAATAATATAAGATTCAAAGATGATTCACTTATAGATGTTTTGAGTATTTTATAAAGTTATTTTGAATCAATGTGGAATAAAAAAGAAATATTATAAAAAGTCTTCATATTTTATAAAATTTTTTATTAGATTCTTAAATAATAGTGGCCCTTTAAAACAAGAACTTGATTATGGGTAGCTTATATCTTTCTTTAGAGTTGGCTTATCTTTTGTATCTAAGTTCTACCTACTTTTTCATTATTTGATTTCAGGACTATTGTTATATACACTAGGTTTAATCATTTTAGGTACATAGGTAGTTTGCCACTTACATTTAGGAGCTCAACCACCTTTCATAAATTTCAATTTGATTAATAAAAAATAATTTTTCTCAAAGATATATATCTTATATTAATGTTTCCCTCATTTATAATAGATTATATCTTTCTTTAGAATTAATGATGCATTATTTGAGGTTACAAATCTATTTATTAAATCTAATAATTTTAGAATTTCTTCTTCTTAAAAGTAAGTTTTAGGCACTAATAACATACCAGAAGCTTTAAAATTTCCATCATGCTCTACAAGAATATATAGCAAATTTATTTTGACTATTTGATCAAATACATGAGAAAACATATTCATCATTTTAGATATTTTCTAGAAAATTAAGTTTGTTTATTTTGAAAATGTTTCAAAATAATTAAATTAATAATACTAGGTCAAATAATATCACTAAATCAAATTTATTAGTTTTAATCATAAACATAAAAATATCTAAGCTTGAACTTTTTGAGGTAATTGTAACCTTTATAATGGTTTATTTTAACACTATATCAAGAGTAAGTTAATTTATGTTTTTTAATATACACCTATTATTATGGTGACCATGCATGTCATTATGATAAAAATTATTTTTTCTTTTTATAGATTTTCCTTATTTAATGGAGTTGTTTAACCATTTATCTTTTTGATGGATTTAAAGTGCTTCTATATTTCAATTCCATTCTTTCCAAAATTTTGAAAGAATGCCATAATCAAATTGTTTACAAAATCTCTCAATTTCATCTTTCAATAAACATTTCTTTGTTCAATTTACATCTTGATTTTATGATGTTATAAAAATCTATTGCAACTTGAATGCAAGTTTTACATAGTTTATCATGAGTATTTACCTTAATTACCTCTAGAGTGTAGATCTCCAATATTCTTTTTTTTTTCCTGGATATTTTATTACAATGAACTAATTAATATAGCTATTTTTAGCTTGTCAGGGAGATACATTACTCGATAGATAAAGACATCTTTAATGCTGGAAACATTAGGCATCATAGTTTTTGTAGTAAAGGACATATTTGTTTTATTAGTATAGTAATGTATCATTAAAATGCTTAAGAATTTAAGAAATATTATTGCATATTCTGCATACTCACTTATCTCATTATAAATTATTTATGTGCATGGATGAGGTTGCTCATTAGCTTTGATTATTTTGTGGAGACTTTTTGCTTATTGTTGTTTAGTAAGGTAGTTATCCAATAACTTATTGATATTATTAAAGAAAATAACTTTGTAGAGATTTTTTGCTTATTATTGTTTAGTAAGGTAGTTATCCAATAACTTATTGATATTATCAAAGAAAACAACATTAAGCAATATTCAATTATTTCTACTCTTAAATTTCTTTCTTCTTTAATTATTAAAAATATAAATTTGATAAATCTTAATATTAAGTTTAGACAAATGGTTGGGTAGGATTTGAAAAGTTGGATAAGTGAAAATGGGTTATTCTATTATAATAAGAGAATATTTTAGTACAGATTACAATAGCAACTTTTTTAAAGTTTATCATTTATAATTCATATATAAATAAATAAATAAATAAATAAATAAATAAATAAATATATATATATATATATATATATATATATATATATATATATATATATATATATATATATATATATATATATATACATATATATATATAATATTTTTTTCTAAAAAGAGATGTTTAACAGGTGGATAAATAAAACCAAATCACTTTCCTTTCAGCATTTTTATACCTATTCCTTGGTTACCATATTAAGTTGTAATTTTAATTTAAAATTATGGGAACATATAAATGAAGAAATGAAAGGATTAACATATGGATTATGAGCAGCAATATAAAGCATTTTCTTAGGCCTTTCCAAAATTTGAAAACTATTCATGTTCTAATGTTTAAGCTTTTATTTTAGAAATATATATATATATTCACTTTCAGGCCTCTTAATTAGGAAGAGTTGTAGTTTTGCAAGGAAGATAAAAATTCATGAAAGATAATGTTTATATCAAATTGAAAGGATAAATTTTCTTCTTATACTAAGGATGCCAAGCATAGTTTATATGTATGAATAATTTCAAAATTTGGATTTAGTATAAAGTTTTATTCATCTAAAGAAATTTGATCTTGAAGAGTTACATGTGGTTATAGAGATTATGAGAATAGAAATTGACTTTCAAAAATTAAATCTTATTTTTTTTAACTTTTTTGAATGATTGAAACATTTAATCAATTTATTGACACAAGATAAAACGCATAATTTCATCATTAGGAATAATCTCTAAAGCTAGAATCATAATTTCATTACATTTGATTACCAAGTAATGACAATATGTCATAATAATATTTTTCTATGAGAGTTGTTTATTCAATAGTATGATTAGGCTTTTGATATTAAGGCATTAGGTGGCCATTGCTTTAAGATAGATGTGGGAGAGCATACACATAGTTTTAGATAAATAAAGAAATTAATAACCATGAAGTTGAACCTACAATTATATTACTTAAGAAAGTACATCAATTAAAAACAATCATAAGTTTGGTAAGACAACAAAATATAATACTCATGATATGAGCTTATTTTCATGACATCGATGAGAGCATGCCCATTTTAAGCATCACAAAAAGTAGGCTAAAATAGAAGCATTAAATCTCTTAGTGTAATTGGTTTAATAGTTATTTAAATTGAAGAAATATGGATTTGAATATATGTATTTAATAGTTATTATAATTCTAAAATTTTTCCACTATGCACCATTTCAAATAACTTTACCATTTTAGTTAAACTGATAGTGTTACTAATATATTTTTTATTAATCTCTTATATATGACTTCTTACTTAAGGTTAAAAATCACATTTTAAGGATTAATTCTTCCTTAATTAATTGATCCCTTCTTTATCAAATGATTCCTATTATTATCATTCTCTATATACTAAGTATTTATGTGTTTAATAGTTATTATAATTCTAAAATTTTACCATTATGCACCATTTCAAATATAACTTCACCATTTTAATTAAACTAATAGTTTTACACACACAGATATATATATATATATATATATATTAATCTCTCTTAGATGACTTCTTACTTAAGGTTGAAAATTACATTTTAAGGATCAATGCTTCCTTAATTAATTGATCCCTTCTTTATCGAATGATTTCCAATTCTTACCCTTCTTTATATACTAAGTAATCATGAATTAATCTATTTTCTTTTGCATTATGTAATTTATGCATATTAAATTTTCTTTATTTGTAAAGTATTATAATTTATAAATAACTAAAACATTAAAACTTCTAACTTAAGAGTATGGTTTAGTTGTTATAAGAATTTTCATATTTGTATAGTTTATTCAATGCCTCTTTCTTATAAGTACTCATTTCTTATATGTCTTACTTAGAGTTGATCATTTAAAAGTTTATTCATTAAACAAAATAAAACAACAAAAAATTGACCAATTTTGATAATGTAATAGCCTAAACTTTCATGAATTCAAAAAATTGAGTCTATGCTTCCTAGTGAATGCTTTAGCTACCATTCTTTTCCACTAATGCATTTGCTCATCTTTATCTATGCTAAATGTCTTTATAAATAAGTCATGTTTTTCTTATTAAGAATGCTTTCATAGAAGGTTTTGTAGGTATCTCTCCCAAACACTGACACTTATAATTATTAGCACCCTCCAATCCTTGGGCATGTGTAAATGCTTCATTTGGGATCATCTTTAGCACCTACTCTTCCCTTGCTTTGTTGACTGCCCTTATTCTTTGATTGACACTTTTTCAATCAATCCCGCCTTAGACCATTTGATTGCTTATTCATATTCTTGAGGTGTCTCAAATGTAAAATTTGGAGCAAGTGCCTCATGCTCCCCTCGATTCATTTTAGCATCCTAGTTCCTCTTTTGTTGATCCACTCTTAGATACTATAATTTCCCTTCCAAGAATAAGCTAATTGCTCACATTATATTTTTGGGGTAAGCACTAATCCTTTTAGGTTTTAATTCTTTTCCTCCTCAAAAATCAGATGTTTTTATTTCATGCAATGTGATTCCTTCTAAATATTTCTCTATTATTGATAAAAGCCTTCCTTTTTTTTTTTTGACAATATCCAAGAATGAAATTCAACAACTTCATTTTTCTTTACATAAGGGGCAACTTACTTTATTTATCTCTGATAGTACATTAATTTAATTATAACACTCTTTCATCTTAATCTTTTTGATAAATTCTTAGTCAAATGATTTCCATTCTAAATATTTTGGAATTCACTAGAAGTACAATGCCCTTGGGGGTATATCTTAATTTTTTTAATTAATTCAAAAATATCTTATCAAATTAAGAAAGTGTAGAAGGTTTCTCTATTGTATTTATGAATAGGGTTTTGAAGATTAAAGAATTATTCATGGATAATACTGTAAAGACTTTAGAATGTGATCATTTTAATGAATGCTTGATTGCACCAATTTGGATTTCATTTTTATGCCTTATTATGTACTTGTTTCATGACACTATGCCTTTCTACACTAATTTTCTTATTCAACAAACCTCTATACACTAATTTACTAATTACTAATTTATTACTAAAGTACTTGATAAAGAATAGTTTACTTGATAATTTTTAATTCCATTTATTTTAGATCAAAGTATTGTGGTAGGGGCAAGATAAACTATAATTAAAAAGCTCTCAAAGTTTTTGCACTTATTGTTTATTTTGCATGAAGTCTTATCATATAGATATAAAAAGTCACAACGATGGCAATTTCATTGATAAGAAATCCCTCTTATTACATAATCTAATCCACTTTCTCAAGTTGTTCGAAGAAACATGATTTCTTTTATAATATCTACTTGGTCTTTTGATCAAAATTTTCTTATACAGAAAGCAACATCCAATTCACTATTGATTATATGATATATAGCCACCCCCTTATCTAGCTTGTGAGATGCATAATGTGTGAACAAATTGATTTATATTTTTTTATGAGAATATTTTAAGTCATTATTGATTGATTATCTCTCCACAGTAATCCTTCTTTATTTAATATTTCAAGAGCTTAATAAGATAGGAGTTTCAACTATAATAATATTAGATCTGAATATATGTTCCTATGGATTTAAAGCATTTTTTGTAAGAGACATCCTTAAAGAGGTAGAACAAGAATTACAAGAAGTGCCTATATTTCACAAATTTTTTATTAACTTTTTACACAATAGTTACCTTTAAAAGTAGGAGATTGACCATAATTAAATTGTTTATATGTTAATGGTTAGGGGCTGTGGATTTTGATTTTATTTTAACTTTATTTTTTTCTACTTTTTTTCCCCTTTGGGAGTATAGTTCCCTACCTTTATATTGTCATCTTAGTAATAAAAATATTATTACTTCAAAAAGCCTAAAATTTCAACATCAACAAACATTAATTAATTAACTTTGTGACTAGAAGTTCAACCTGAATCACATGTGAAATAATAATAGTTAGTAATGGCAATATCTTTTCTTTTCTTTTTTGTTTACTGTACTTTCCGTTTTTGAGAACCAAAACGATCTGACCTGTCTTTAGTAGTTTTAAAACAAATAAGTCTTTATTCTGGACTCCAATATAGCATTTTATACTTATGTAATTGAACTAAACTAAAATGGTTAGCTCATATGTATAAATGACTAAGAGAAACAAAAACTTTGGCAAAAGAACACGGGAACATCCAAGAAATATTATATATGATTCTAATCTGTTGATTTTAACTCATTTATTGTATTCGAAAATGGTTGTGCTCATTTCTAGTTCCTTTTGCAGTACATTGTATTCATTTATTTATTTTTTTCTTAGAACTCTTGCTGTTTCTAATACAAATAGATTTTACTTTACCATGAAGTGAAAATCCAGGAGTAGAGGTATCTTTGTATCCTGGTGGCTGACAAGAGGCTTGTTTGACAACAGACAAAGGTTCCCGTGAGAAAGGTATATCAGCTCTTGTCAATTTTATGAAATGAAGATGGTGTGACTCAACATAAATTCATGAAAAAAAAAAAACAATATAATAGTATGTTGCAGTAGCGAAAAGTTAATAACACAACTTACGTGTGCTGTTAAAGGGAGAATATCAATTTCATTTACTTTTATACCTACTGATCAAAGTTGCAATGGTAATAGAATTTCCTAGTAATTTATTAGCACATGTTTTTTAATAACATCTTTTCTCTGTGAGGTTATATCATAGCATAATTCTAATCTATGGTTTTGACAGGTAATTTTAGAGAACACTTTTTATTAACTAGATTGCGATAGTCATCTCCAATTTTAACTTCTCGATGAACACAAGGTTAATTTTTTTTTTAATCCCTAGTATGCTGCAATATATTTTGCTAGTTGCCATGCATCATGCTTAATATATCAATATATGAATAGAAAGTTAACCTATGATTATGCTGTTTTAACTCTGATTAAACGGAAGAATGTTAATGTTTAAATGAGGAAAAAAATTGACATGAGAAACTGGTAAGGGTGCGATCTTAAGGAACTTGTGGTAATTAGCAAATTTGAGGAAATAAACTTTTAACAGTGTAAATGAATTTTAAGTTGTACCCCAATATGGTTCTACCATAGACAAAGCGAAGTGTTGTCAGGCATGGGAATAGCGAGAATACCCTCAACCGCGCAATTATAATTGCTTAAATATCAAACAGAAAAATCAGAAAATACTTGCTAAGTTAGATAGAACATAGAATAATAGGAAATTCTAGTGAATTAGTTCCAAGATCCAGGTTTTAAATTCTTTCGGGAAAGTTGAGTGCCGATGAGTTTAAACCTATGTTATCCGAGTGTTCTCGATTTCATCATTAGTTGTATTTTTTTGTACTGCCGACGACTCTAGTGCACTGCGATTATTATGTATATAGTTTGACTTGGTTGTTTTTAAACGGATAAAAGATTAAGATTTTATATATTTTTATGTCGGCTATTAAGTTTTCAAATTTCCATGACAGTTTCTCATTTGCTAAATCAATATGATTTTAAACCACACAAGAGAAATTTGTTGTTTCTTGTTGTCTATTTTGGAAAAAAACATGTCATTAACTTGGCAAAAAAGCTGTATATAACAGATACAATGGATTTTTCGTTGAGATACTGATTAGTTATTCAGCATGTGGAAGGAAGAAATTTTTTTTTTCTAAACAAATTTAAAAAAAAAGAAAAAGAAATAGACTTTCTTGTGCATATCACGCAATTAGGTATATTAAAATGAATATAAAATAAAAATTAAACTAAAGAGACAACTTTTAATTCTGAAGAAACAAATGGCTTTAGGTTAGCAATTAGGTATATTAAAATGAATATAAAATAATATATATTCAGTGTAACTATTTTAGATATGGCAATGGAAGTCATACGATATTCATCCTCCAGAAGAAAGTTTATTATATTTCTATGATATATATATAAATATATAAGCAATTTGTTTCACAATTGGAGATGGAAAAGTCATGGTTTAAAAGCAAAGTTGCATAATATTGATCAAATGCAAGGAAAATGGAAGAAGAAATTAGTTAAAATTTGACAATAAATTTAGCAAATGAAAATTTAAGATCAAAGCCTGTAGTTCTAGGCAGCATACGAACAATAGAATGGTCATACGACAAATCTCAGCACTTTAATGAACTAATAAACCAATATAGCATTTCTCATGCACAGTTTGCTCGAAAATAAGATCCATTTTGAAAACGTTTCGGGATTTAAAGATAAAACATGAAAATTCCCTTAAAAAATCTACAATTTTATTATGAACTCGTGGAATGGAGGGGTAGAAGGGGGAAAAAAAGAATTTGTGTTGCTATTCATTCTAAGAACCAAATAAATCATGGAGATTTAGAACAAAACTTGTATAACTTTGCGACAAATAAAGCAAGCTAAGAGGTTAGGTTTGGAGAGTTGAAGTGCAGCTGACATATATGGAAAAAGATTTTCTTTTGCCCAAATGAAAAAAAATAAAAAATAAAAGCAAAGACTAGACAGCAAATCAGTTGAAACTAATCAGATAAAACTCTGGCCATCAGATCTATAAAGATCAAAGTTGAGTTGATGAACGTTTACTCCAGAAGAGATATATTATTGAAACAACAAAAGAGAATTTATGATATTTATTTCATTTATCTTCGTATTTTACCTTATAGTGATTCACACAAAAAATAGCTTCTTTCGTTTAAAAAAAATATAACGAGAGCTATCGATAGCGAAGCTATGAACCTAAATTATTTATACACGCACCTCGAGAGGGTTAGAGAGAAAGGAGAGAAATTGAGAGAGAGAAAGGCAGCGGGAAATTAACCCAGCCAGCTGCCATTTCTTGAGCTTGAGGAACTTCGGGGAGTCGGGGAAGGTGTAAAGATCCGAGGTAACAAAATATGAAAAGAACTCAAATAAAAAAATAATGGAACAAAAATGATCTAAAAATAAAAAAATAACAAAAAGGAAGTTCCACTGTCACCCGCACCTTCGTCTCTCTCTTGCAATAAATAAATAAAAATTCAACCATAGCATTAAAAAATTATGTAAATCAACGAAGAAATTTTGAACTGGAGAAATGATAGCAAAGATAAGGGATCGAGGGAGTTGCACGTAGAGATAGAGAGAGATAGAGAGAGATTACTCGGGGCTGCCGAACTCGAAGAGCTTGCCGCGGCTGGAGAAGATGATGAGAGCAATTTCAGCATCGCAGAGTACAGAGAGTTCGTAAGCTTTCTTCATGATGCCATTCCTACGCTTGGAAAAGGTTACCTGTCTGTTGATCTTGTTCTCGATTCGTTTAAGCTCAACTCTGCCCCTTCCCATTTCCTTTTCTCTCTCTCTCTCTCTCTCCGTCTTTCTCAAATTTTCTTATTTCTTCTACACAACTCTTCTTCTTCTTGTTGGTTCCAAAATAAGGAAGCTTTTTATATTTGCTGGAGTAGTTGAGACTTGAAGAGAATTTTTCCTTATTCTTGCTAAAATTTTCCCATTTTTCCTTATTTTTTTTGCTTCCTTAGAGTTCCACTCTCAGTTAGCGACAACTGCTGGAATTTAAATTAGCAACCTTTGGTCGATTCCCTAAAACACTTGGCTCCTTAGAAATCATTCTATAAATGGCAAGGTGAGCTTAAAATGCAACATTTCTCTCTCACTCGCTTTCTATCTCTATAGAGCACTCTCTCTCTCTCTCTCTCTCTCTCTCTCTCTCTCTCTCTAAGCTAATTAAAGTTGAGTTTGGACAGGATGGACCACAGTTTATTTAAGAGGTTTTGACGTTAGGAGAGGAGCAGAAGTGCATATTCCAGCAGGCATCTCATAATATGAGGTTGGCTGTTCTCTTTGTGATATTTGATTGAGTTCATCGTCTGCCCGCCGGAACAGCCATGACTCGTCTTACTCATTGAATTGATCTCCAGCATTTAAAGTTTCCCGATGTTGTATGGGCCTGAAAGGCACTGGGGATTTTTTGTTTAATATATATATTATACGCTTAAAATTTCTAGTTCGAAATAATTTTAGACACAATATAAAAAAATCAATTTAGATCTCTTTAATGAAGTATTATTTAAAAATTAATTGTTCTTTCAAACTATCATCACCATCATGCACCAATTCTTATGGAGATCCTACAATTACCAAACGTTTAATAAAAATCGTTTAAGAACTTATGGAGAATCTAAAAATCTGATATATTTTTAAAATCTTCCTTTAATGGAGAATTTAGAAACATACCACACAATTCTTTTTACATATCTAATATCTAAATTTTAGTTTTTACATATATATATATATATGTATATAACACCCCAATTTTCAATATCACATCAAAAATATCATCATCAAACACTTTTAAAAGTAAAATACATCTTTTTTTAGCAAAATATAGTGCTAGATAAGTAAATATCTAACTTTAGATGTACATATATAAATACATAAGAATTATGTGATATGTATCCTTCGGTGAGTCTCTCCTCTCTAGCATTTGGGTGAATAAGTTTCATTTGAATGAGTGAATCTTATCTCTCTCTCTCTCTCTCTCTCTCTCTATATATATATATATATATATATTAACAGAATACATTAGGATATATTTAATATAATTAATCTTTTCTATTAAATATTTTATATGAAGATGAAATTAAACTATAGCAAATAAGATCGATTTAAACTTATGGTCTTTTTCTTGAAATGTAAAGAGTAGATCATATGAATTAATGTTATTTTTTATTAAATTATTTAATCATTATGTAAAATAAAAAACTAAAAATAACATTCAAGTACACTTTCACGTTAAAATTAGCTAAAAAAGTGTAAAAAAATAATACACATTTGATGGTGTAGTGGGACTACTAAAATATAGTTTCTTTCTTATATAGCTTTCTATAAAGTTGGGCATCACCTTTAGAGCTGCTATCAGTTTGGGTTAGGAGCAGCTGATGTACATCAATGGACACTAATTGCATGAAGCACACCATTTCAGATTGTTAGTACGGTTGATTTTTTTTTTTTTTTTTTGAAAGTGGTATATTTTTTGACAAATTTTCATTATTAACACACACACACACACACACACACACACACACACACATATATATATATATATATATATATATATATATATATATATATATATATATATATTATAATAATAATAATAATAATAATAATAATAATAATAATAATAATAATAATAATAATAATAATAATGTCAAAACCCAATTCAAGAAAGAATAATATACAATAAGCTTAAGATAAAGACACAAATACATCCTTCTTATTTCAACAATAATATTATCAACATAAAAAATTTCAACAAATTGATTTTTTCAATTGGGCTTTTAGTACACTCCTAGGCTTGTTCCAAACAATCCTTCTAGAAAAATTTTAGTCTTTGAAACAATTATACCTGAATTTTCTTATAGCTTAGCTAAGAAAACTTAATAATAAACTTTTATCTATTGAATAGAAAATGATCATAGATTGATTTTTAAATCTCCCTTAGAAATAGAAATTAATTGTTGGAGAAAATCTTGATCATTATCATCTCAATAGTCTTACCTTTAATGTAAACCTTTTCCGAACTTCACCAGCTGGTAATTTTAGTTGATATAATTGATGATAAAACTATTCAATCATCGTCTCATATATTTTTTATTACTAGTCAATATAATATAAGTAATTATAGTGAGTAAAGCCTTGTTTGCCTCATTATTTGATTTGATGATAATAAATCATGTGCAATGAAAACTACCAGTTTCTTTGAAGATTTATTTATCAACATAAATCATTATTTATAATACTTATTATAAATTTGATATTTTATTAATGTCAAATATATGCTTAAAATTACTAATATTTATGAGCATTTAAAAAGAATTACTAGACTCAACAAGATAGGGTACCAAGTGATCCTCTAGAGGTTTAGTTGAATTTAATCTTAAAATTTTATTTTTTGTAAGATAAATTAACAAATGAACTTATTTTGATTAAATTTGAATATTAATCATCATTTCATTATTAAATTAACCATAAATTTATTTTCCACAAATCAATAATGTGCACTCTTATTTTTTTAATATAACTTTCACATTATTTGATTAATTAAAATTTCAAGTTGCAAAATTAATCTTCAAAAAATTTATTTTAGTTAAAACTAATTTTATATAATCATAATTTTATTTATTTTTCTTTTTTTATTAATTTGTTTTACTTTTATTAAATTTTACTAAAATTACTTTTACTTGAATTTTTAGTTTTGCAATTTCCATGTTTAATAAAATTTATCCAAATTCACTTCAAATTTGAATAAATTCACAAATAATTTTTATTTTTTAATTTCTAATTTTATTTCTTTTTAATTATAGTTATTTTGCGATTTAATTTTGCTTAAGAATTTATTATATTAAATAAATGAATCAAATCCATTACTTTTGTAATATAACACACCTTTTTTCCCCACCAATGTATGTAAAAATTTCCTTGAATTTTTACCAATTTTTTAAATATTAATTCAATTATAATTTTTTCTAAATTGATTTGAATCTCGCCATATTATTCCTTAGATGTTTGAATTATTTTCATGTATTAGGTTAATCCTATTTTGATTTATTTTATGGATGGACACAAATGATGTTTAGTTTATTTAATTTGTCCTTTAATTATTTCCAAAATTAGCTTTTAAACCATGGTATCTATTTCACATTCATTTTAAAAGGTTTCAAAAATCAAACCCTAAATTTTTTTAACTCATTTGGATGACCATAGAAAATTTTCTTCTCTCCAAGAGCCACATTGCATGTTCTACATGTTCTTTTGGATTATTATTTAAGCTTTCTTGCAAGATCTCTTTGGTGCATCAAGTAGAAACCATCTTTCTTTTGATTTTTCTTCTTGATGTTTTGCACAAAAGCTTATTTCATCATTTTATTTTGATTAATGATCATCAAGTTAGTCAATGTTTCAGTTCTTAGCCTTTCTCTCAACTTGATTGATTTGATTTTGAAATTTCTATTGAAAATAAATTAATTTGTGATATTAAGCATAATATTGATAAATTAATTCCATCATTGAATTTAGTTTAGTATAAAGTTGATCAAATATTGTTGTTCATTATGTAAGTTCTTTGATTTATTTTGGGATTCACATTAAAATCTTATTTTGATCTTGTAATTATAGATCAAATTCTTTTTGTGTGAAATTTATTGAGACACTTTGTAGAAAAAAAATTATTTTGCTACAAAATGATTAATATACTTTGAAATATTTTAATATAAGTGTAAATGTATTTTATCACTTAGAATCATTTTTAAAGTGAAATTTAATGGATGTAGATTTTCATTCTTGTTGAAATTTAATTTTAGTTTGCTAAAATTTTCAAATCATTAGAAAAATGTCTTATTTACTTGGAATAAATTTGGCATAATCTTATTTGACTATCCTATGATCAATTTAGTTGATTTGGAGCATTATTTTGACTAAAAATAAAGTACCTAATTCCCATAATTTAATTTATTTATTATTTTTATCATAATTTAATTAAGTTTTTTTAAAGATTTAACTTATATAAACTTCAATTTTTAGTATTTATATTGGCCATCTCATGTTCACAATTATACCTTAGATTAAATTGTATTTGCCAATATTTACTTTACTTTGCTAATTTCATTACTCCATACTTAAGGAAAAAGAATTTTGATGCAAAATTAATCATCTATACTTTATCATATTGAATCTGGTTGTAGTTCGCACTAAAATCAAAATTAACCTTTAGTTAAATTTAATTGGTGTCTAATAGACTATTATATATTCGATTGAAATTTTTTTTTATGATAGTCTATTACTTACATTAAGATAAATAATTTATTAAAATTTTATTGTAAGAAAATTAACTTGCCATTTCCTATTAAAAATAGACGAACTATCTTTCTTTGTCAAATTTGTTTGCAAATTATTCATTATTGTAAGGTGATCATTTTGAGTTGTAATATCATCATTTTATTTGTATATGTTGCTAGATATTTTGAGATTTAATTCTGTCAAAATTTATGAGTTACTTTTTTATACTTTAAAATTTCTTTTGTTAGGTTGTACTCTCCCCGTTATAGAAGAGTATGAAATGTTTGGTTAGGGTTATACTTGCACCATTGTAGGAGATTACATGATTATTGTAAGGGTTATACGCGACTAATTGTAAGTGAGTATGTAGTTGTTGGAAGGGTTATACTTGCCCTATTGTAGAAGATTACGATTGTGACATATTTTTTGTGAGATAATGCAATTCTAGTCAAAATGGCTAGGCGTGGATGCAGGATTGTTTCAGATTTTGGCTAATCCAAGAACAAAATTAGTGCTTGTTGTCTCTCTTTACTTTTGTGCATTTATTTTTGTTGATTTGTGATTTTTAGTTATTCTTTATTTTAATTTAAAAATTATTTTCTACCAAAAAATTAATTTTGAGTTTTCACTTATAGTTTTTTTTTAAACACTTGATTTACCTCATCTCTTGGGTGCTATAGTTACTCACAATTTATATTAGAGCTCTATTTTTAGCATTACACCTAAGAGTAAATCATTTTTCACTATGACACATCAATTGGTTGCTTACTATTTTGGTAATAGTATTCACTATGCACCAATTTTAATAAAGTAAAATTAAAATATGGAAATCAAGATTCTTATTACTCTTACGCAGTATTGATTTTACAATGTGATTTGTATGCTTAAATGATAGTTTTCTTCTATTATTGAAAATGAGACTATTTCATTCTTTCATAAGATATCTACTTATAACAAACTCCCATATGTATTATTTTATAAATTTAGAAAAGATATACTTGATGCTCTCACTTCTTTGCATATCTATGATCATAAGATAGGCGAGAATGAGTCCTTATAGGAGAAGATATTCTAGTGGAGAATACTATGAAATTAAATGAAGAGCATCAAGTGCATGTCTTTAGTCCTAAAAATAAATTATAAAGGCAAAGGAAGAATAATAAAGAAAAAAATTTGAAAGAGCTTTGTAATGCTCACATATGGAGAAAAAAAATGATTCCAACTATATCCCTCAAGTTATCCAATCAAATCTCCCAAACTCAATCTTATTTTGAGGATGACCTTAAGGTAAGTGATTTATCTTATGAAGAGCTACATATTGTGTTTATTTTACTAGTGTATACTTATAATAAATAAAAAAAATTTATTAAAAAGAAATCTAGAAATTTTAAAAAACAATTTGACATTTGAAGAAGAAAAATGAGTCACTTTTATTAGATTCTCAAAAATCACATGATATGATTTGTTCACTTGAAAAATGAAGTATCTTCCTTGAATGCCAAAATGAATGATTTACTTTTTGTATCTAGCACTTCTACATCATATAGTCATAATGATTTTATTTCTAAAATTAAAACTTTAGAATATAAAAATAAATATTTGTGATGTTTTAATTTGGGGTCGTTGTGAACATCACGCAGATCTTATGGGGTACTTATTAAATTGATCGGGTATGACATTGAGGTATGATGCACCATCTCAAAAGATGAAAATATCACCCTATAATGGACCTAATCATCTAATAAGAACTCCAAAGGCAGATGGATCTTCGTATATACTAGAGATCTTTCCCCTCCTTTATATGAAAAAATAAAGCAGGGTTTATTTTATGCTAGGTTCTTTAGTTCCCTATGGAAGCAAGCTTCCATAGTAAATTACATCCTAGGAAATGAGAATTTCCTAAGAATACTCTTGATTAAAGTAGTCAATAATATCTCCAAAGATTTTAAAGTTAGACTATCAAAGGATTGGGTATTTTTGAAAATCAAGTGGGAAGGTTCAATTTAGAAAGATTTACTTTCAATTCCAAGAGAAGATAAGAAGGGGGCACTTATGATACTAGGAAGCCTAGTAAGTACTATAGTCTATCATATAGTGAAGCTATATATATTTGAAAGAGATAGTTTATTTTTATTTGAGTCAAAATTTTATTAGAATGCTAGGACTTATAATCCATCAACATAAGATTATGAAAATGCCTAAGAGGTGAGGACTTATACTCATAGCCTGAAGGAAACAAATAGCCTCAAATCCTAAATGTAAGATGCTTTATCCCAAGCTAAGAGCACGACCTAAATTTAAGAAGAAAATGGGATATTATGGTTTACCTCCACAAGAGAGGGTAAACCCATCCCTACTCTTCTGGACTTATAATCGCCTGGAGTGGCCACCAGCTAATACCTCCTATGATTTAAAATCATGTAGGCTGGTCTTATGTATGTGCAAGATAGTTAGACAGTTATTTAATTAAGAAATAGATTAGAGTCCTAAACTCACTCCCTAAGAGATTAGATCATGACTGGCATGAGGGCATGACTTAGACTAGATGTAAGATTTTACAAATTTTTATATCATTTTTGACACATTCGTTTGGACAAAGGCTTACAACAATTATGCCTAAATGCATGATAAAATTAGATTATTGGCTAAATCAGTGGGAGGAGGTGTTCTCCACTACAAGGGATGCTCTCACAGGTCAAGCATTCCCCTATCATGCAAGAGTGGAGACCCTCCCTATTCAAAAATGAAATAAGCTAATATGCATGATATTATAACATACATCATTCAGCTAAGGGGTTTCTAAAACTTTTAATTATCTTGATTATAGCCTAAGATTTAAAGTGACATTAGATATTTTTTTAAAATTTAGTTATGAGTTATTAGTGAGGGTAGAAAAATTAATTTTACTTTAAAGAGCCTATCGCATCCAGGCCACACATTCAATCATCAAGCTTAAGAAACCTATGAAGAATATATAATTTGTATTGCGTAAGATAAACACAATAATCAAACATTTAGAGATCTCATGAAAGAATAAGAGGCCAGTGCAGCCGAGTACCGCCGTACACCCAGAAAAGAGCAAAATTGGGTAGCCGAGCTTTACCTTTAGACAACACGGATTAGAAAAGAAATTTTCAAATTATAATTGATTGAATACTATGGGGGTCTACATACTTTATCTTTCTTCTTTTTCTCTTGATTTGATTTTGCTCCAAGGCTTCACAGGGCATCCCAAGACTTTGCCTTCTAGCTAGTGCTCATCATGAACCCCATAGCACTGATCCGAATCCTATTTACAAAAAATTATATTTTTATGAAAAGTAAAATCTAACTACACCTGCAAAATAGATGTTAGTTAAACATCTATATAAATCAAAGTAGTTTATATTCCATAAGTTTGGACTTAGCACCCTACACATGGGTAACCAAACCCACCTGTCCTAATGTGGATTATGCAAAGGGTAATAAACAACCTGCAAGAAAAAGCATTTATATTCATTTATCATTTTAGCAGCCCTTTTAGCATAATCCCCTGTAGAAAATAACATTAGGCTAATAGTGGTGTGACATCAAGTCTACGGATAAATAATCCTAACATCTAGTCTAAAATATTACATCAGAAAATAAAATCACAACATCACAACATACACCATCCTAACTATAGCTAGAAGTGGTGACTTAGTATTCTAATGTGTGTGCTTAGACTTGATGTAAAATGTCTTAGCTAAGCTTTAGAATTATAATTGTATAAAGTTTGGAATTATTTAAGTTAAACATGAGGGGATGTTTCTCTTCAAGTGATTAAAAGGATTGATTAATTTTAATTTGTATTTTCTTTTGTTCCATTTGATATTTACTTAACATCTAATTATTATAAAGTGAGGAAAGAGGTTTGGCTCTCTTCATCCCTACCTTAAGTTATTTTCTAAAGGCATGTTATTATGATTTTTGGTTTCTTTTGGGGAATGATTTATTAAATATTTTATTAATCCTAAATTTGGGTTAATCTTAAAGAATCTTATTCAAACATTAAAGACATCTTAAGATTAATGAGATTGAATTACTATCACATGGGTAGTGTTAAGTCTTTTCTTTTCATCATCAATAGCTTGCATATGATTTTAAACTTAACATACTTATACATGTGATGTATTTTTGGCATACTAAAATGATTGTGAATGCATATATTTTTGGTAAAAAAAGAAGGATTCCATTCTTTAGCTAAGTACACATACACATGTATTAAATATTTGAGCAAATACATGCCGTTGATAAACCAGGGAAGTGAGTTAATCTAAGACCTCCTTGGGGCTACTTAAAGCCTTGTATTCTTGGGATGTCCAGACTATATACTTGCTATCTTAAATACATATGAATGTATACACAACCATGAGAATGAAAATCATGCAAAAGATTGTATGTTAGAAAATTTATTTATTCATGTAAAGTAAAGCTTTATCCAAATTCTAATGTACGTAAACATGTGAATGAAATTAAGTATGTGTCATTGTTTAAACCAAGTAAGTGAGATAATCTAAGACCTCCTTGGGGCTACTTAAAGCCTCATATTTTTGGGATGTTCAGACTATATACTTACTAACATTCAAACACATGTAAACATGCACATGAATCATGAAAATAAAATAACACTTTAACATGATTAAGCTATAAACAAATGTAAGTCACATATAATATTCATAGCCAACATCAATTTAAATTTTCATCATTAATTTATAATTTTAGAAAATAATTTTGAAACTTATTAGTGATAATAACCACACATATAATATGATTAATCCAACAAGTGCAACTTACACATTAAATTCAATCGATTCTTTTATTTGAAAATATGAATGCATGATATCAAATGATAGACAAATTTATAATGATTGAAAGAGAATAATTGAATATTGCCACATAATATATTCAATCACATTAATTCCTAAGGACAATCAAGTTGAATAAAGCTATTTTAGATCAACCAAAGCTTCTATGGAGTTCAATTTTGGATTGAATTATTAAACTTAAAGAGGAGAGATAATATTTACTGTCTTATCCCATCCAACATTAGTGACTTAATGTGTTTAAGGAAAAGTAATTAAGTGAATTTTATGGATTGATTAAGTTCAAATCATTAAGCAATTAATTTAATTTTTCTTTCCTATGCCTCTTTAACTTAATTAACCACTTAATCAGAAGCCTCCAATGATATGCCAATGAGATATTAAAATTTGCAATGCACTTAAAGGACCGAATGCAATGAGGCTCATGCTTAAGGGTTAATTGATTAAATAAGCATCTAATTAAGTACTGATATGGTCTTCCCACACCCATGGGTTAACCATATGTTTCTTAAGGCACTATATATTATTAAATACATAAAGAGGAACATATGAATTCAATTTGAATTATTTGAAGCAATTATCATTTTAATTTAAAATAATTTTTTCATTAATTTGTAGTAGTTATGCTAGGAAGAAAACATTAGGGCTCACATCCTCTTAAGTCGAAAAGACCACTTGGGAGACACACTTGCTAAGTAGTGGATCAAGCCCGACCTAGAGCAACTACTGAGTGAAGGCTGCTTAGGGTCTTAGTTCAACTGAAAGTAGCCCGAAATAATTGGATTTATGTTTGATTTATTTGTGTTTATATGCAATTTTATGTTTTTGATATGCTAATATGGGATTGGATGCTGCTCTAGTTTTCTTATACCTACCCTAAACACACAATAAGAATTTGGTAATAAAAAATATTTCAATTTGGAGAGAAGTTTGATTAAAATAGAATTTTATTGATGGAAAATTATCTTGAACATTTTTTATGCATAGTATTTCTTTAGGTAAAGCCCGTTGATAAGAAACATCAGGCATTCACTTTCATGGTTTATGAGCTGGTAAGATCCACCCTGGTAGGTCTTCTCTACGACGAAAGGGCCTTCCCAAATGAGTTCAAACTTGCCTCACATCTTACGACGGGCAACAATTGGTCTCCTTAGAACTAAACCAAGAACTCCTACTTGAAAAGCTCTAGGGTAGACCAACTTGTTATGAGCTTGAACTATTTTTGCTTTATATAACTCGAGATTCTGGGATACTCGCTAGTGCCTCTCCTCCAAACCTTGGAGTTCTTCTAACCACAGCTTGACATTCTGTTTGGTTGTAATTTTACAACCCACAGCTATCCGTAGTGGCAAGAGTTAAACTTTTAATGGTAGAATGGCTATGGATCCATATGCTAAGGAGAATGGGGTAGATTGCATTGGAGTTCTGTAGGTAATGCGATAAGCCCATAAAGCTTCAACTAACTACTCATGCCACTATCATTTGTTATCATCAAGTGTCTTTTTGAGTATTTAGATGAGAGTTTTGTTGAAGGCTTCTGCTAAATTGTTCACCCGTGGGTAGTAGATGGTAGAATATCTCCAATCTATGTTGTGTATTTAGGTGTAGTTATTGATTTTGTTGCTCTTGAGGTGGTACCATTATCAGATATGATTCGGCGGGGTACCCCAAATCAATAAATAATATGGTTCCTAAAGAACTAAAGCACATGCTGAGCTTTGACCTCCCTGAGTGAAATCGCCTTCGCCTACTTAGAAAAGTAGTTCATAGTAGCTGAATGAACCTGTGACCCTTGAACGAAAGAGGATCAGTAGGACCCACTATGTAGTTGCCCCAAAACTCGAATGGCCATGAGGCTAATGTTGGATGCAAAATGTTGGGAGGCTAGTGTAGGACCATGCCATGTACTTGGCATTGGTGAAAATGCTTACATCTATGCAATATGTAATCATCATTGGCCAGTAGTATCCACATCTCTTAATTTTGGCCTTCATCTTGGGACCGGATTGAGGAGCTCCACATAATCCTAAGTGTACCTAGGTCATGATCTTACGGGCTTCGTGTTTGTCTAAATAATGTAATCATATATGATTGAAGGGCCATCGATATAAGACACCATCCACAAGGACCTAGGAGAGTTCCCATTGCTTCACCTGATGTGCTTAATATTTCTCTTGAGGTAGTTTGCCTTTACTTAGGTAATCAATGAAGGGTTTCCTCCAATCCAGTTCTTCATCCTTTTTGTCAATGATGACCTCCCATTCAAAAGAGTATTTATAGATGAATAAGAGGCAAGACTTGTCTATTGTGGACCTTTATTCATATGGACTTATTTTTCGGACATGCTAACTCTTCGATAAGCTAAACTAAGCCATCAGCTATGACATTTTCTCCTCGAGGAATCTTATAGATTATGACCTCTAGAATTTGAGCTAAAAACTCCATGGTGTGCTTATGGTAGTGATAGTGTTTGGGCTTCAAAACTTAGTAGGACCCAACTATCTGGTTGATAAGTAGTTGAGAATCCCCAAAGATGTTGATATTCTAAATGCCTAGAGGAATGACTACCTCAAAATTGGCAATCAGAGCCTCATATTTGGCTTCGTTGTTGGTGTAAGGCTCAAATAGATGATATGAGAATCTAATCATATCGCGGTCTAGTGTTAGGACTATCCCTACCACTGTCTTCCTTGGGAGAATAGATTGTGGTTCTTCTCCTCTTTGAGAGGAAGCTGCACCATCAAAATATATCTCACAGCGGTGAATGTTTGTATCTCATAAGTTCATGATTTGTTCATCTAGGAAATCATCACTGAGTGGGGAATCCACTAGAAGTGGATGCGTGACTAGGAAATCTATGAGTGTTTGTCCATTCACCGCACAGAGGAGTACGAATGTGATGTCAAACTATGATAAAATCATGGACCATCGTGCCAACTGTCCAGATAGCATCGGTCGTGTCATGAGATATTATAGTGGATTGATTCTAGAAACTAAGTTTACTTATGTGAGATAGCATATAATGTCATAGTTTCTGGGCTACAAAGATTAAAGCTAGGCAATGCTTTTAAATGGGTGGATAGTTTGCCTCAGCAAGTATCAGACAATGATTGAGATAGTAGAGTGCATTCTCTTTTCTCTCATCATTAACTTGGGCCAATAAAGTGTCGAGGGAGTCATCCAATGTAGTAGTGTAGAGCATCAATGGTTTATCGAAGAAAGGGGTAGCTAAAACTAGCAGAGTCATGAGGTAGTGCTTGATTCTCTCAAACACATGTTGGCATTTATCATCCCACTTGAACTTGGCACCCTTCTTGACTAGTGTTGAAAAAGGTTGACATCTACCTAATAAGTTGGAAATAAAGTGTCTTAGATAAGCCAATCTCCCTTTGAATGATCTAAGTTGGATTATAATTTTAGGGGGTGGCATTTCCAGTATCGCTTTAATCTTCTCCGGGTTGATATCAATTCTGCGGTGTCAGATGAACCCAAGAAACTTTCCTGAAGATACTCTGAATGAACACTTAAGAGAGTTCATTTTGAGGTTATATTGCCTTAACCGTTTGAAATTACTCTTCTTCCTTTTCTTACTTATAACCATGAGATCATCGACGTAGCATTCGACTTGGTGATGAATGAGTTCATCAAAGATTTGAGTCATGGCTCACTTGTTTGTGGCGCCAGTAATTTTAAGGCTGAAAGGCATGACCTTATAGCAATATATTTCGATTAAGATTTTGAAAGTAGTGTTCCTTTCATCTTCATGTGTCATCTTTATTTGGTTATATCAAGATGAACCATCCATAGAAGAGAAGACCACATGAGATGAGGCAATTTCTACCATCAGTTCTGGTATTGGTAGTGAAAATTCATCTTTTAGACATGCCTTATTGAGATCCCTAAAACCAACACATATGCAAATTTGGTCATTCTTCTTCTTAAGTGGAATGATGCTGGCTAACTAGGTGGGATATTTTTTCTCCAAGATTAAACCAACATTAATCAATTTCTAGACTTTGAAAATGACTTATTATTCAATGTCTAATCGCATGCATCTAGGAGCTTGCTTGATAAGGTTAGCATCAGGCTGTATCACTAGTTTATGAATCGCTATTTTAGGAACTAATTTGAGGATTTCTTCATAACTCCATGCAAAGTAGTTCATAAACTCAGTGAGTAGCCTAACTAAGTCATTAATTTTAGATTCGTTCAACAAGGAACTGATGTACATCAAGCACAAGTTATCTTCAATCCCCAAGTTGATTTCTTTGAGTTTGTTAATGGTTGATTTAATTTCTTCTTTAAATTCTGATGATGCATCTTTGACTTGGAGATCATATGGATCATCTGAAGTTTTTAAGCACACCTTCTCATATGAGTTAATGTGATTTAAAAAGAATCTATCAGATTCCAAATGATTCATGATGACATTGTAATAATCATCATCGTTCACTAGACCTACTATACCAAAGCCTAGTCCGGGTCTTGATTGAGAATTCTTGGATTTGTTGTCCCATAACCTTTCAAAATACTCTCACCTGTGCTTAGACCATGTATATGGAATTAAATCTTTCTTTACTAAATTAAGAACACAAGGAGAGTACCAATCAAAAGGAAATTCTATTAATTTTTTATAATATTCATCCTCAAATTCTACATCAACTTCTTGACTTAAGGATGTTGCTCTTGGATAGAACCTTTGGGGCTTGATATTTGCACATATTTTGGGGGCTTTCTTAACTACTAAACCCTCAACCTTTTATGGGGAAAGTGGGGTTAGAGCTAAAGTTCCCATATGATGTTTGATAGTTTCACATAATAGAGACTTGGATACATTCATGCTTTGCTTAGGGATCTGGTCTTCATCACTCTTGGGCTCTAGTGTCACCTCCATTGGGATTTGCTATCGAGAAGAGCTGGCCGACGTGCTAACTACATAGGACTCATCTTCTGAACTAGATTCTAAGTCTATGTAGATAGCAAGTGTACTCTTGGATGCTGGAATGAATCTCCTGGTAGGTGGTAGGTATGGAGGTCTTCCACCTCTGGGACTCCCTCAAGACTTGCCGCTTCCTTGTCTTGGTGGAGGTCGGGTCATCCTCCCTACTTATTTGAATGGAGTAATGAACTATGGGTGGAATATAATCTCGGGCTCTATATCCTCCCTAAGATCTTCCTCTCATTCCCTTTTCTATTCTTTCTTTTTCTTTCTTTTAATTTTATTTTTATTTTTAATTTTGATAAAGGTCACAAGAGAAGATATTTTGCTTATTAGGGAGGTAATAGGACGCATCCTCATAAATTTTTACCTAATGTACTGTAAACGGCTTGAGATCTCATTTTACACAATACTCATATACACCCTTCAGAAACTTAATGCATTAGTGTAGGAGGATGGAACAATGTTGTTCTTATGTATCCAAAGTCACCCAAGCAAAGCATTGAAAGAGGAATCAAAATCTATTATGTGAAACTTGGCTTTTATCTTCCAATCCTCTATCTCCAAAGGCAACACTATGGAGTCTAAGGCCCTCTCACCTTATTCATTGAATCCTTTTAACATCATCCTCTCCATTTAGAGTTTAGAGATGTCGATCCTCAAGTAGGAAAGGGTTCTTAGACTCATAATATTCACTGATGCACCTGGATCAACCAACACTCTAGATACTCTGAACCCACTAACATCCACTATAATGTAGAGGGGACAGTTGTGCTCTATCATCCATAGTAGTTGGTCTTCATCCATGAATGTGACTCCTAGGACTTCTTTTGAGAAACATACCTCTTTTCCTATAGTGTCCAATTGAGCTAAGCATATTTTGGGGTCAAGTAAAGCTTTGACTAATGACTCCCTTATCTCTTTGGATAAGATAAGGGCATCGTAAATGCTTAATTTAGTTGGAAACTTTTTAAGATGTGCCAAAATATTATTGTCGACTTTGAGCTGATCCTCCATAAGAATATCTAAGAGTGGAGCATCTTTTGGAGGGGCTATCTACTCACTAAAACCAATGACCTATTTACCCTTGTCCTGAGGTGCTACCCTAGGAGGTAGAACTTTGCCACTATGGAGGTTGACTTCAGTGACTTCTTCTGATGAGGAGCTTGTGGAAAGTTCTATGTACTCATCAGGTATACCTATAGCTTCTCCTAAAAGATCATCAGAGTCAGATGAATCCAAATCGATCTTAAGTGGTGAACCTTGATAATTTAGAAAAGGGACATATATTTTTGAATCTGAGTGAAAGTTGATCAAAATCATTTAGATTGTTATTGCTATGACTTAGAGAGTTATCAATTAGAATGAAATCACTAAGATCAGCAAATATAGACATGATGTATGGAAAATTATTTTTCTTCATTAATTTCTTTAATTTTGGAGGTGGTACATGATAGAAATCAAGTAAAGTAAGCGGTATGAGGGGTTTGGTGCTCTCATCCATAGATACAATGCTCCTGCTGGTGGCAATGGAGCTGGAAGATGTGGTAGCTGCAACTGTCAAAGGAGGAATGCTGGACTTAGATGGTGGTTACATTATGATACTATGCTGAGCAAGTGATAACTACTGCAGCTAATGGGCTTCCACCCTCCCCGAGTTGTCCCTCATAATTGGCAAAACATCCTTGGTATTGGAGGTCTAAGCTGATTCAAGCACCTGCAGATAAAATTTCTTAATTTATGAAATTTTTTTTAAAGGTATAGGAGAAAGAGATATCCTAACCTTCTTTTATCTTAAGAAGATCAGATGTATCCCCAAAGATTATTTTAATAGAACTAGAAGGTTATTCTACTAAGTATTTTTTAGGGATAACTATGGATCTTGACTTGTAGCTATGCTCAAGCTAATCCTTGAAGGTAAAGTGATCCTCTAAGACATGGCCTAACATGCGATGGTAGGGGCAGTAGTTAAGATCATCACTCCTACCCACTTCCTCCAGCTTTCTAGGCTCAGTTAGTTGGAAATCAGGTTTCTTAAGAAGGTTGTTGAAGATCTTCCTGATAGCCTCCCTCTTGAATGAGTATAGCTTGTTGAGTTTGTAAGTAAGAGTAGGTGAAAATAGCTACTTAGTAGTAGATACTGGTAGCACTGTTATGTAGGCTGTTGTGGTGGTCGTTATGGTGATCAAGGTAGTGGAAAAGGACATGGGAGTGGAGGCTGCTGAGTTCTAGGTCTCTCAAACTATGCTCTTACTGGCTGCTTCCCCTTATCTATTGCTGCTACTATCCCTGGATTCTTCTCAAACACCTTACGAGGCTTGGGCTTAGATGACTGGTATGAGAAGAGAAACTATTTGTCTTCCTCTTATAGGTTAGCCACCTTACTGATTAATTTGTCAAATGTATTTATGGTAAAACCTTTAAGAATGAAGGTGACCTAGCCATGGATATTCTTAAGAAGAATCTTAATGGCATGATGCTCTTACAATTGTGGTTCATATTTTATGCTTAGGTTGCACCATCTAAGAATGTAATTAGTAAAGGACTCATTACACTTTTGCTTTTCTACAACTAGGTCCCCTATAGTTATCCTTTATTAAGCTCCTGCAAATCTCTTGATGAAGAGTTGCTCTATCTCTACAAAGGACTTCACTGAACTGTTGGGTAGTTCAACGTACCAATTAAATACAACTCCAGAAAGGCTATAGATAAACTACCAGAAAAATAATGCGTCACTAGCACCAGCATTGCAACAACTGGCAGATAAGCTGCCTTGGGTTCTCACAAATACCTTGAAGGATGGTGGCACAAAACCTTTGGGGTATTGAGCTACATCAATTTCCTTCGGGTAGGGTATACCCTTTGGAACCGATGAGTTCCCTTGGGGCTTGCACTAATGCTTCTTTCACTTGCTGCTCCACCATTTGCTTGGTATCCCTTTCATGCATGGAGGTGATATTGGTCACCTTACTATGCAAACTACTGACATCCTCATCCATAGGAGTATCACTCTTGGGATGATCTTGGGTATATACTAGCTCTGGTCTATCAATCTCTATAGAAATGGGTTGTGAGATAGGTACTTGGTTCTATAATGCTAAGACCACTATCATTAACTCTCCTACCTTTTTCTCCATCCTATCAATATAATCATGTTTTAGTTTATTTTGTTGGAGGAGGCATTGGGTTGAGTCTGGTGCCTCACCTTCCTCAACAACAGATTGGGCTTTTTGACTAGGCTGCTCCCTATGTAAGGATCCTCAGGTATCTACTATGTGGACTTCAATAATGTCATCCAACAGGTCATCTTTATCAGCATTTAAATTCACCATACCCTCCTCTTAGTTAGACTGATCATCCCCTACTATCGGCCTCACCATGGAATGATAGTCTTCTAAAATCTCATCCAAAGATTAATCATCCACTTGACCCGATGCTACTTGGACATAGGATGATTGGTAACTCACAATTGGACTATGCTCTGAAGAGGTAGTGCACTAGATATATAGAGTACTACCTCTAACTGGCTTAATAATCATAGGGGTCAACCTCGTTTCACCTCCTATCTTCTCCTCTAGTTATGACGGTGGAGAAATTATGATGCTTTTAGGCTGCCACTCCTTCCTCTCCATTATTAGGATGAAAGTTCAAGAAGGGGAGTTCAGACTCACCTCCATAGATGGAGTGGATGAAGTGTGGTCCTTAGGATGTAGCCATATTACCAAGGGGATGTTCTATCCCCAGATGCTAGCTTGTGATACTTGGTAGGAACTTTAGATGGTGGAACATGAATGGGTGATTATGGTCGATGAGTGTAGCGGTGTAATGGGGGTGACACTGGTTGCCGCTCCACTGAAGATCTCCTCCTTCGACTGGAACTGGTAAGTACTATCCTATTAGAGTGATCGGCTCTATCAGCCTGTTGATTAGAATAGTCTATCAAAGTGGAGGTCACTAACTGTCTAATGAACCTCCTTCTATCCCACTTGCCCGCTTGGGCTACAACTTTGGCCTCTGTGGCTCTCTCTCTATGGATATGTTCCCTAACACTCCTAGAGATTACATGTCTCAAGTCATGCAAGGTAGCAGACTAAGAGCATCCATGGGCTCTTACAACTCTCTTGAGCATGGACCTTAGACCAGCATAGGGCTACCTCCTCTCTTTATTCGGTGTCTTATACTCTATAGATCATGGGGGTGATGTAGTAATCTTTCTAATGTCCTCCTCTCCCTATGTAGTTGAAAGGGGTGAAACCTACTTCCACCAAAAAAGAGAGAGGTCTTACAAGGAGATGCCTCCTCAGCCATATGGGAGGCTTCCTCAACCTCTTTATCTATGTCCTTGTAATGCCTTTTGATCTTCCTATTTTTGTTACTATGTTGGCCCTTGGTCAATGGAGCAGGATGGGAGCTAGAACTGGCCTCAAACATGGGGGAGACTATCTCAAAAGCTATCACTGACTTCCCCTTAAAAATTAGGCAATTGTAGAGGTGATACTAGTCCTAACTAAAACTGTGGTAGGTGCAACTAGCACTCATGGTAGGGGAACCTCTAAAGCCTTCCTCTTCAATGAGGGGAACTTAGTATCAGAGTGAAGGTCAAACTACAGAAGTGGCTTCTTATCAGCCACCTTCTCTCTACTAACTATGGTGAGGGCAATTCCCCTGCATGTGACTTTGAAGTGCTCAAAGCAAAGGCCAAATTTGATGATGGGGGTGGAGGTGAGTATGACCTGATCTAGCGCAAATCCACACCAGAAGCAAAAGAGAAAATGAGTTTCCTGGAAAACATGGTGCTGACTGATGGCTAGGAGGAAAAGATAACTTGAGCTTCTTCTTCGTTGGAAAAAGAAGGATGTATATTAGACTTTGTTGTTGATTATTGTTATTTTATTTGACTTTTGACTTTGAATTAGAACCCTCATTCAACAAATTTGATTATGTTAAATGGGGTTCATGTGTATGTTGGAGAGATTTGAAACTTTGGAGAAGAATTTTCTACTTTTCTTTTGAACTTCATTGGAATGTTGAAGAATGCTGGATGAACCTTACTTTACCAAGCTAGTGGTGAGAGGATCTTAATTTTTTTTGATTAATTTTCTTTTACATATTGGAGGTTCAATTGGGGTGTTTAAGACCTACTTGGAGTGAGATCTTTAAATCTAAAGGATGTTGGCCACCCTTCCTTAAGAAAGAAATAAGCAAGGTGTCCAATGGAAAGAATGATAGTCTTGGACTTATATATAAAATATCACTCCACTATCGATACTTGGAGATAGTGATTAACTACTAAAGATGGAGAGATGAACTTTCCCAAATGGAGTTGCCAGAAAAATCTGCGGTGTTTTAATTTGGGGTCGCTGTGGACACCATGTAGATCTTAGAAGGCACTTATTGAAGTAATCGGGTATGACATTAAGGCATGATGTACCATCTCAAAAGATAGAAATATCAACCTACAATGGACTTAATCACCTAATAAAGACTCCTAAGCCAGATGGGTCTTCTTATATACTAGAGTTCTTTCCCCTACTTTATATGGAAAAGTAAAGCAAAGTTTATTATATGTCGGGTTCTTTAGTTCCCTACGGAACCAAGCTTCCATAAGTATTTACATCATATTAAATAGTGATTTCCTAAGAATAGTCTTGATTAAAGTAGTCCATAAAATCTAGAAATTCAAACTTAGACTATCAAAGGATTGGATAATTTTGGAAATCAAGTGGGAAGGTTTAATTTGGAAAGACTTACTTTATATTCCAAGAGAAGATAAGTAGGGAGCACTCATGATACTAGGAAGCCTAGTAAGTACTCCAGTTTATCTTATAGTGAGGCTTTATATATTTGAAAGAGATAATTTATGTTTATTTGAGTCAAAATTTTATTAGAAGGCTAGGGCTCATAGTCCATCAACACAAGATTATGAAAATGCATATGAGGTGATGACTTATACTCATAGCTCGAAGGAAACAAATAGTCTCGAATCCTAAATCTAGGATGCTTTAGCACAAGCTGAGAGCACGACCTAGAACACAACTTAATTTAAGTGAAAATTAGGATATCATGGTCTACCTCCATAAGAGAGGGTAAACCCATCCCGACTCTTCTGGACTTACAACTGCATGGAGTTGCCGCCAGTTAACACCTCCTACGATTCAAAATCATGTAGGTCGGTCTTATCTATGTGCAAGATAGTTAGACTATTATTTTATTAGGATGGAGACTAGAGTTTTAAACCCGCTCCCTAAGAGAGTAGATCATGATTGCATTGAGGGCATGACTTAAACAAAATGTAGAATTTTATAATTTTTTATATCATTTTTGGCACATTCATTTGGACAAAGGCTTAGGATAATTATGCCAAAATGCATGATGAAATTAGATTGTTGGCTAAATCAGTGGGAGGAGGTGTTCTCCACTATAAGAGATTCCCTTACAGGTTAAGCATTTTCCTATCATGCAAGAGTGGAGACCCTCCCTATTCAAGAATGAAACAAGATGATATGCATGATATTAGAACATAAATCATTCAACTAAGGGGTTACTAAATCTTTTAATTGTCTTGATTATAGCCTAAGCTTTAAAGTAAGGTTATGAGTTATTTTAAAATTTAGTTATGAGTTTTTAGTGGGAGCAAAAAAATTAATTTTACCCTAAAGAGCCTACCTCATCTAGGCCACACATTCAATCTTCAAGCTTAAGAAACTATGAAGAATATGCAATTTATATTGTCCAAGATAAACACAACAATCAAACATTTATAAATCTTGTGAAAGAATAAGAGGCCGGTGCAATCGAGTACTACTGTACACCCTAGAAAAGAGTGAAATTAGGTAGCCAAGCTATACCCTTATACAACTTGGATTACCGAAGAATTTTAGAAATTTCAATTGGATAAATGCTATGTAGGTCTTCATACTTCATCTTTCTTCTTTTCTATTTGATTTGGTTTTGCTCAAAGGCTTCACAGGGCCTCCCAAGACTTTGCTTTCTAGCCACTACTCATCCTAGATCTCAAAGCACTAATCCTAGTCCTATTTACAAAAAATATATTTTTATGGAAAGTAAAATCTAACTACACCTATAAAATAGATGTTAGTTCAACAATCATACAAACCCAAGCAGTTTATATTCCCTAAGTTTGGGCTTAGCACCCTGCAGATGAATAAACAAGCCCACCTGTCCTAATGTGGATTATGCAAAGGGGCATAAGCAACCTGTAAGTAAAAATATTTAAATTCATTTATCAATTTAGCAGTACCTTTAGCATAATCCCTTATAGAAAACAATATTAGGCTAATAGAATCATGACATCTAGTCTATGCATAAATACTCCTAACATCCAATCTAAAATATTACATCACAAAATAAAGACATAATATCACAACATACACCATCCTAACTTAGAGCTAGAAGTGGTGACTTAGAGTATTGTAATTTATGTTCTAAGACTTGGTGTAGTATGTCTTAGCTAAGCTTTAGAATTATAATTGATTAAGGTTTGAAATTGTTTAAGTTAAACATGAGGGGTGGTTTCACTTCAAGTGATTAAAAGGATTGATTAATTTTAATTTGTATTTTCTTTTATTCCATTTGATATTTACTTAACATCTAATTATTATAAAGAGATGAAAGAGATTTGACCCTCTTCATCCCTACCCTAAGTTATTTTTTGAAGGCTTGTTATTATGATTTTTGGTTTCTTTTGGTAAATGATTTATTAAATATTTTATTAATCCTAAATTTGGGTTAACCTTAAAGAATCCTATTCAACATGAAAGGCATCTTAAGATTAATGAGATTGAATTACTATCACATGGATAATGTTAAATCATTCCTTTCATCATCAATAGCATGCATATGGTTTTGAACTTAACATACCTATACATGCGATGTATTTTTGGAACACTAAAATGAATGTGAATGCATATATTTTTGGTAGAAAAGAAGGATTCCATTCTTTAGCTAAGTAGACATACACATGTATTAAAAATTTAAGCAAATACGTGATGTTGATAAACCAGGGAAGTGAGGCAATCAAAGACCTCATTGGGGCTACTTAAAGCCTCGTATTCCCAGGATGTCCATACTATATACTTACTATCTTAAATACATATGAATGTATACACAATCATGAAAATGAAAATCATGCAAAAGATTGTATGTTAGCAAATTAATTTATCCATATAAAGTAAAGCTTTATCCAAATTCTAATGTATGTAAACATGTGAATGAAATTAAGTATGTGTCATTGTTTAAATAAAGAAAGTGAGTTAATCTAAGACTTTCTTGGGGCTACTTAAAGCCCGTATTCCCGGAATGTCCAGACTATATACTTACTAACATTCAAACACATGTAAACATACACATGAATCATGAAAATAAAATAATACTTTAACATGTTTAAGCTATAAACAAATGTAATTCACATATAATATTCATAGTCAACATCAATTTAAATTTTTATCATTAATTTATAATTTTGAAAAGTAAATTTGAAATTTATTAGTGATAATAGCAACACATATGATAGGATTAATCCAACACATGCAACTTACATATAATTAAATTTAATTGATTCTTTTATTTGAAAATATGAATGCATGATATCAAATGGCATACAAATTTATAATGATTGAAAGGGAGTAATTAAACATTGCCACATAATACATTCAATCACATTAATTCCTAAGGACAATCTAGTTGAATAAAACTATTTAAGATCTACAAAAGTTATTATGGAGTTTAATTTTGAATTTGAATTATTAAAATTAAAGAAGAGAGATAATATTTGTTATTTTGCCCCATCCCACATTAGTGATTAAATGTGTTTAAGGAAAAAATAGTTAAGTGAATTTATTGATTGATTAATTTCAAATCATTAAGTAATTCATTTAATTTCTCTTTCTTATGCCTCTTTAACTTAATTAACCACTTAATCATAAGCCTCTAATGATATGCCAATGAGAAATTAAAATTTGCAATGCACTTAAAGGATCGAATGCAATAAGGATCATGCTTAAGGGTTAATTGGATTATAGAAGGATTTGGGTTAACTATATGTTCCTTAAGGTTCTTTATGTTATTAAATACATAGAGAGGAACTCCTGAATTCAATTTGAATAATCTAAAATAATTATCATTTTAATTTGAATTAATCTACTTAATTATTTTTTAATTATCATATACATTAATTAACCCTCCAATGGAAATACACTTTTGAAAATAACTAGGAAAGAGGACCTAATTATTTTCCCTAATTATTCTGACTATTTGTAGTGATTAACCATCATTAATTATTTAAATGTTACTATTTAAAAATTTTATTTTCATTGAATTGATTAAGAAGGGAAATTATGAATGAAATTTTAAATTCTCCAAATTATATAACCAATAAATCCTAAGAAAATTATGAGAGATAGAGGACTTCCCATGGAATTAACCTACTAAATTTGGTATCAATCGACCTAATAATTAGGCTTAGTTAAAGGAAAGTTTAAATCTTAATTAAGCACTGTTCATTAATTAAATCTTATGGATTTTATTTTATTAAAGTCTCATATGAGTTTACTCATATTTTTTTGGATTTTTCTACAATTAGTTATAAAATTTTAAATTTTTGGCTAATTAATGACATTTTTAACACCTGATTAATCCCTTAACCCATCGGCACCATGTGGGAGCTAACGTGGTGCCACAAGATAGGCTACTTAAAATGTCCCCCATGGTGGCTAAGTTAGTGGCAGCGGACACAGTTTAGTCCCCATTGTCCAAAATTGGATCGGACGATGGAGATTAATCCCGTGATTTCTATTGGATTAAATCAAAAAATCTAACAAATTATATCATGGCTGTCTGTTCTAATCATGTGGAATGGATGGTCGATGATCCGTCATCTCCCAAGCATTGGAAGACAGACATCGTCCGGCTTCTACCACTCAATCCGAGCTCGTCGGAGCTTGTAGGATGCCATGATCGACTCCAAAATGTGCAGGGAGAAGATCTAAGAAGATCCTATGATGGAAATCACATGCAAGCACAAATGTCTTCATAAAGGACCAACACCTAGGAGATTTTCTATGGTTTGCTAGAATTTACCTCGTCAGAGCTCAAGATCGATGGTCCATCGACTAAGGTAGCTTTGACTTGAAGAGATGAACCCTATTGAAAAGATATTGAGCTGCCTCCCCACTGACATCTCTGTGGACCAAACGCCACCGCTAAGCTCACCGGAGTTGGTCTTGCAGTGATCTCCGATGATCAAATTGATTGAGCATTGATTCATTTTAACTTGCCGGAGCTTAGGGAAGGTGTGAGAAGAGTTAATTGAAGTTTGGTGTAGTTTTGGTGAGGTTGGATGGATGGGGCTTTTAGTTTTGAATGGAGCTTGGTCTCGCCGGTAATGGGGTGCACTAGGGGATCGAGGAAGGATCTAGTACTCATAATCACCTAGGAAGCTCTCTATTTAGTTTGAATGGATGGGGAAGAGTACACTCTCCTCCCTAAGTGAACCAAGGGTTGAGATTGGCTCAGGCTTTGGCAATCATCTGGCTAGGGTAGGTGGCGGTAGATGGCATTTGACTATTGAGGTGGAGGGTCTTGAGGAGCTGAGGCAGCTGTAAAGGCTGGCATGGGTGTACCTCCTCCTCTAAGTGAACCAATGGTGGGCTAAGGGTAAGCTCACCATCTCATGACCCAAAGTAGAACCCAACAGCCTTGGGTCAGGTTGGATCAGTGGTCCTAGTGTCCAAAAATAGCTAAGGGTGGCTGCCATGGGTTGGTGAGTAGGTGAGACCATCCAGATGGGGATTTTGTCCCATTTGAGTGGGTTGGTTCATGGGTTTTGACCCAAACTGGGTTCATCATGGGTTGGGTCCATTTGGGCTGCCCATGTTGACCCAAGGATGGGTCATGCAAAGTTTTGTTGTGTTTGGACTTGGTTTGAATGGCTTTGGCTCAATTTGACCCATATGGGTCAAATGAGGTTAAATTGGGTTAGGTTGACCAATTGGTGAAGTTGGGTCAAATTGGTCACTTAGGAAAGTTCAAATGATGATTTGGAATGTATTAGTACCCTTAGTTTGGCTTAATTTGATGTGGATTTGGATTTGACTCATTTGAGTTCATATGGGTCAAATGTGCTAAGTTGACCAATTTGGTCAATTTGAACAAGTTGGCTTGGGTAGAGAGTTGGTTTAGGTTCAATTGATCATTTGAGTATGATTGATGGTGTTAGTTTGAATTACTTTGGATTTTGGAAGGGTTTGGTTCAATTGAATCCTTTAAGTCAATTTGGGATAAATGGGTCAATTGGGTTGGTTTGACCAAATTGGATGCAATTCGATGTTGGATCATGTGTAATAATCAATTTGTGATTGATTAGAGGAATTGGTTTCAATCAATTTGGTTTGGAATGAGATTTGGCCCAATTTGACCCTTTAGGTCAAATTGGGTCAACTTGGGTCAAGAGCCCAAGTTTGCTTGGTTTGATTCAATTAGTGGTTGCGTCATGTTCAATGATCAATTTATGATTGATAGGAATCATTTGTTTCAAATCAATTGAGGTTGGAATGAGATTTGGTTCATTTTGGTCCCTATGGGTTAATTGGGTCAACTTGATCAAATTGATTGTAATTGGACAATCAAGGATGATCAAAACTCATCATAGAAGAGATTGGATTGGTTGATTCAATCTAATTTGAGTTGGATTAAAGTTTGAATAAACTTGGTTATTTAAGCCACTTTGGGTCAAGTGGACCAAATAGGTTGATTGGGTTAAATTGGGTGTTGAGAAGAATTCAATGATGAATTTAGAGTTGATTGATGGCTTTGATTGCAATTGATTTGGGTTTGATTAGATTTTGACTCATTTGGACCTTTTGGGTCAAATGGGCCAGCTTGGATTAATTGGATTCATTTGATTGAATTGGTTTGATTAGTTTGTATTGGAGGAGTTTGAAATGGGGTATTGAAAGGTAGGAGTGCTTTTGTGAAATTCAATTGGATTCAGTTTCAATTGAGTAGGCTTTGGGTTGGATCCATAGGATGATGATAGAATTAACTTAGGTTAAGGGCTAAGTTAATTTGGCATGGAGCTTGGACAAATAACACTTTGGGGTTGATTATGTTGGATTGAGGTTTGTTTTGAATGAGTAGACAAGCATGGGTTTTGGTTTAGGACATAGGATGGGTAGAACCTATTTGTCCTAAAAAATAACCTAAGCTTAAGGGATGCCTCCCTAAGTCTCTAGGCTTGGGTTTAGTGTTCCTTAATCACTAGAAGTGTCTTTTGACTAGAGAGATCCTAGTGCTTAGAAGACTCCTAAGTCTAAGATGGGAAGGATGAGTCCTCAGTCCAAAAGTGAGGTCAACAATATTACAAAATGCGTTATTCATTAGAGATAAACCTAACCATGGTTTACATGTTGAGATTAATAGTTTAAAAAGTGAGAATGCCAGTATTAGAAGAAAATTAAGCGATAAATCTTTGTGTTCTGCTATCTTTTGTTATTCACATGCATTATAATCTAATTCTTTCATCTCTTACAAGCAATCCTCATATTAATCATGTATTTTAAGTACATGTACATCTCATAAGTAAGTTACTTCATTCTCTATAAATAGAACTAAAAATTTATCTTTATTTGTGCATGCCTTGCCAAATGTTATTTGTACATATTATTATAAGCCAGGACATGTTTCATATGTTTCTTTTCTTGGAAGATCCATGCAATTAAATGCTTCATCTACATACATTTGGATTCCTAAGGGAACTAGTATAATTTTTCAATCACTTATACATTTAATGATTTTAAATGCTACTCATGTGAGTGGATCCAATTTTGCTTGGACATCAAAATCTACAAAATTATATTGTATTATAACTTTACCTTCTTGATGGACCTTTGAAGATAAGCATTGACATAGAAATAAAAAGAAAACATCATATTCTCTAAAGGTACATAAAAAGAATTGGTATGAGGTAGCATAATTTGTATTTTTTATTAAAACCTTTCTTACATTTATTTAGGTCCTTAGATTAGTTATGTGTCATTCATGCATAACTAATCTATATAAGCTTCATATTTATTGAATGAATGAGTGAGTTTTAGAAATATGATTTGATAATAGTTTTATAAATCATAAGAAAGTCATATTTTACATATTGGGTTTACTATGGCATTAAATTTTCATATAGTTTATCAATATTATAATGATATGTTAAAATGAGTTTCTCATTTTATTGTGATGTAGGTACAAATTTGCATTCATCAAAATTTATAATAAGCATATTTAATTTGGTCATCTAATTATCATAAACTATACTAAATTTTATTTTAAGAGATTAATTGATTTATCTAATTGATATTAACATTTTATAATTAATTTGATCTCATATACCCCTTTTAACAATTTTTTGTTTTTATTAGTTTAACAATTACAATCAATTTTATCATGAATATGTTTTATGATAATAAGCCTAGTATGTATTATTGGACTCATTCTTACTTTTTTATCTCTCATTTATTAATATGTTTCAGCTTAAGATAAAAATAAGATAAATATAAATTTATAAATTAGAATATATGCATTAAATTGGTATAAAAATAAATTTTAATTTTATGAGCCATCATGCTTGAAAGAAGTTCACTTGTAGCACATATCCTAATAGCTCCTGCAAGTTTGTAAAATGTTTTTTAAAAAATAAAATCTTACATTTAAAATTAACATTTAATACCATTAGATTTGATTTGATGAAAAGATAATTTAATACCATTACAGTTTCTTTATTAGTCACACTAGAGGATTGATTGACTTTCATCATTAATATGGCTACTAGAAAGTTCTAATAACTTTGCCAATGTTTTTGATTATAATAGACCAAGGGCATATTTGAATGAACCCTTTTTTAGGCCCTGTGTTAGTGTTGCTTATGTGACTATAGGATCAAGATCTTTTACTTCCAGCACTATTGGCCTCACTTTTGGAGTGATGATTGATGACTCCTATCCTAGGCCTACAATTCTTCTAGACACTTAGGTTTTCTTAGTGCTAACACTTCTAGTAATTAAAGAAATACTAAACCCAGGCTTAGAGACTTGTAGGCATGACCTTAGGCTTAGAGCTTACCTCAGGATAAGTGGGCTTCACCTAGCTCAGGGCCTAAACTGATACTCATACCCATTATGGTGTTTTAATTTGGAGTCATTGTGGACACCACGCAGATCATAAGGGGTACTTATTTAAGTGATTGGGTATGAGACTGAGGTATGTTGTACCATATCAAAAAATAGAAACATCATCCTATAGTGGAATTAATCACCTAATAAGGACTCCTAAGGTAGATGGGTCTTTATATATACCAGAGATCTTTCCTCTACTTTACATGAAAAAGTAAACTAGGGTTTAATTTATACCAGGTTCTTTAGTTCCCTATAGAAGCAAGCTCCCATAGTTAATTACATCTTAGAAAATGGGGATTTTCTAAGAATACTTTTGATTAAATTAGTGAATAATATCTCCAAAACTTCAAATTTGGACTATCAATGGATTCAGTATTTTTGAAATCAAGTGGGAAGGTTCAATTTAGAAGACTTATTTTGGGATACTAAAGGAAGATAACTAGGGAGCACTCATGATACTAGAAAGCCTAGAGAGTACACCAATCAACCTTATGGTGAGGCTTTATATGTTTGAAAGAAATAATTTATTTTTATTTGAGTTAAAATTTTATTAGAATGCTAGGGCTTATAGTCTGTCAGCACAAGGTTATGGAAATATCTAAGAGGTGAGGACTTATAATTGTAGCTCAAAGGAAGTAAATAGCCTCAGATCCTAAATCTAGGATGCTTTAGCACAAGCTAAGAGCATAACCTAACTCTAAACGAAAAGTGAGATATAGTGGTTCACCTCTACAAGAGAGGGTAAGCCCATCTCAACTCTTCTAGATTTACAACCACCTGGAGTGGCTGCCAGCTAACACCTCCTATGATTCAAAATCATGTAGGCTGGTCCTATGTATGTGCAAGATAGTTAGGTTGTTATTTAATTAGGAAGAAGACTAGAATCTATAACTTATTCTCTAAGTGATTAGATCATGACTGGTATGAAGACATGACTTGGACTAATGCAAAATTTTATAAATCTTTATACCATTTTGAAACATTCGTTTGGACAAAGGCTTGGCATAATTATGCCTAAATGCATTATGAAATATAGATATTGGCTAAATCAATGACAGGAGGTGTTCTCCACTACAAGGGATGCCTTTACAGGTCAAGCATTCCCCTACCATGCAAGAGTGGAGACCCTCCCTATTCAAGAATTAAATAAGATGATATGCATGATATTAGAACATACATCATTCAGCTAAGGGGTTTCTAAGTCTTTTATAGCCTAATCTTTAAAGTGAGGTTATGAGTTATTTTAAAATTTAGTTATAAGTTATTAATAGGGGTATAAAAATTAATTTTGTCTTAAAGAGCCTACCGCATCTAGGCCACACATTCAAACATCAAGATTAAGAAACTTATGAAGAGCATGCAATTTCTATTGCATAATTTAAACACAACAATCAAACATTTATAAATTATCATAAAAGAATAAAAGTCCGATGCGGCCGGGTACTGCTGTGCACCTCGAAAATGTGAAAAATTGGGTAGTCGAGCCCTACCCTTATACAACCCAGATTAAAATAAAATTTTTCAATTATAATTGAAATTAGATGCTATGGGGGTCTTCATTTCTCATATTATTTCTTTCTTTTTCTTTTATTTTGCTAAAAGACTTCAGAGGGACTCTCAAGACTTTGCCCTTAAAACACCTAATCTTATTGCAAAATTACATATTTTTTTGAAAAAAATGAAATTTAACTATAATGTTAGTTAAACATTCATACAAACCCAAGCAATTATTTGGACTTATATGGTTTGCATTAAAGCCCACTGTTAGTGTGGATTATGTATAAGAAACCTATTTATATTTATTTTTATTTCAACTTTTAGCATGATCATAAAACATTTAATAATAATACTTAATATTTATAACATAATAACATCTAAAATATAACATCACATCACAACATACATCATCTTAACTTAGAGTTAGAAGTGGTGACTTAGCATTCTAATGTGTGTGCTTAATCTTAGTGTGGTATGTCTTACTAGGCTTTAAGATTATGATCATCTAAGTTTGGAATTGTTGAAGTTAAACATTAGAGGTGGTTTCATTTCAAGTTATTAAGAGGATTAGTGAATTTTAATCTGTATTTTATTTTATTTCATTCAATTCTTACTCAACATTTAATTATTTTAAAGAGAAGAAAGGGGACTTAACCCCATTCATCCCTATCTTAAGTTATTTTTTAAAGCATGTTGTTATAATTTGGTTTCTTTTAGTGAATGATTCATTAAATATTTTATTATTCCTAAATTTGGGTTAATCTTAAAGAATCTTATTTAAACATGAGGTGCATCTTAAGATTAATGAAATTGAATTACTATTACATGGATAATGTTATATTATTCCTTTTCATCATCAATAGCATGCATATGATCTTGAACTTAACATACCTATACATGCAATATATTTTTGGCACACTTGGATGATTGTGAATGCATACATTTTGGTAGAAATGAGGGATTCCATTCTTTAACTAAGTACACATACACATGTATTAAAGATTTAAGCAAGTACATGCCATTGTTTAAACCAGGGAAGTGAGATAATCTAAGACTTCCTTGGGGCTACATAAAGCCTCGTATTCCTAAGATGTCCAGACTATATACTTGATATCTTAAATACATATGAATGTATACACAACCATAGGAATAAAATCATGCCAAAGATTATATGTTAACAAATTTATTTATTCATGTAAAGTAAAGCTTTATCCAAATTTTAATGTATGTAAACATATAAATGAAATTAAGTAAGTACATGCCATTGTTTAAACCAGGGAAGTGAGGTAATCTAAGACCTCCTTGAGGCTACTTAAAGCCTTGTATTCCCGGGATGTCTAGACTATATACTTACTAGCATTCAGATATATGTAAACATACACATGAATCATGAAAATAAAATAATACTTTAACATGCTTAAGTTATGAACAAATGTAAATCATATATAATATTCATACCCAACATCAACTTAAAACTTCATTATTAATTTATAACTTTGAAAATAATTTTAAAATTTATTAGTGATAATAGCCACACATATAAATCATATATAATATTCATACCCAACATCAACTTAAAACTTCATTATTAATTTATAACTTTGAAAATAATTTTAAAATTTATTAGTGATAATAGCCACACATATAATAGGATTAATTCAACACATGCAACTTACACATAATTCAATTGATTATTTTATTTATAAACATGAATGTATGATATCAAATGACATAAAAATTTATAATGATTGGAAGGGAATAACTAAATATTGCCACATAACACATTCAATCTCATTAATTCCTAAGGACAATCAAGTTAAATAAAATCATTTAAGGTTGACCAAAGCTGTTATGAGATTGAATTTTGGATTTGAATTATTAAACTTAAAGAGGAGAGATAATATTTACTATTGTAACCCCATCCCACATTAGTGACTTAATGTGTTTAAGAAAAAGTAATTAAGCAAAATTTATGGATTAATTAAGTTCAAGCTATTAAGCAATTCATTTAATTTTTATTTCCAATGCTTCCTTAATTTAATTAACTACTTAATTATGAGCCTCCAATGATATGTAATTGAGAAATTAAAATTTGTAATGCACTTATAGGGACCTAATGCAATTAGGCTCATGCTTAAGAGTTAATTAGATCAAGGAAAAAAACTAATTAAGTACTTATATGGTTTTCCCACACCCATGGTTTAACCATGTCTTCCTTAAAGATCCTTATGCTATTAAACACAAAAAGAAGAACCCATGAATTCAAATTAGATTGTATGATCTAATTATCAATTTAATTTGATTTAATTTTATCATTACATTACTTAATTAACCCTTAATTAATCCATGCATTAATTAATCCTCCAATGAAATGGATTTAATAAAATAATTAGGAAAGAGGTCCTAATCATTCTCCCTTATCATTTCATTATTAATACTGATTAATCATCCTTAATTACTTAATTTTTACTATTTTGCATTTTTAATAATTATTAAATTACTTAAAGAGGGTAACTAAGATTTGAATTTTAAATTCTCCCAATTACATTGCCAATAAATCCCAAGAAATTTATGGGAGGTAGATGACATCCCATAGAAGTAACCCACTAAAGTTGGGGTTAATTGGCCAAGTAATAAAGCCTTAATTAAGATAATTAGTATAAACTTCAAACTTTAATTAAGCATTATTCATTAATTAGACCTTATGGATTTTATTTTTATTAAATTCCCCTCTATTTACCCTTTCCAAATGGTGTTTACTCTATTTTTTTTTTGGATTTTTCTAGAATTTGTTATGAATTTTTGAAGTTCTAGCTAATTAATGACATTTATAACACCGAATCAACCTCCTAACCTGTCGGTGCCATGCGAGAGCTGACGTGGCGATGCTTTTCAAATGGCACTATGGGATAGGATACTTAAAATGTCACCCGTGGTGGCTGATTCAGTGGCGGCAGATGCAGTTTCATCCCTGCCCTCTGATCTCAGATCAAATGGTAGAGATTAATCTCATGGTTCCTACTAGATTAAATCAAAAAATCTAATAGATTAAATCATGGTCATCCATTCTAACCATGCAGAATGAAAGATCGATGATCCATCATCCCCCAAGCATCATAAGACGGACACTGTCCGCCTTTCACCATTCGATCCGAGCTCATCTGAGCTTGTGGGATGTCAGGATTAACTCTAAAATGTGCGAGGAGAAGATCTAAGAAGATCCTATAGTGAAAATCACATGAAATTACAAAATCTTTCATAAAAGACTAACACCTAATAAATTTTGTATAGTTTGCCAGAGTTTTACCTTATCGAAGTTAGTGACTGGAGGTTCATCGATAGTGGTAGCTTCACCTTGAAGAGATGAAGCCCTGCTTAGAAGCTCTTGAGTTGCCTCCTATCGATAGCTTTGTGGACTAAATGCTGCTCCGAAGCTCACCGGAGTTGGTCTAAGAGTGCCTTTCGATGATCAAATTGATTGGGAATTGATTGGTTTTGACTCATCAAAGCTTAAGGAAGGTGTGGGAAGAGTTGATTTGAGTTTGGTAAAGTTTAAGTGAGGTTGGATGAATAAATGGGCTCATTTTCATTTGTCTTTGGTCTCACCTGCGATAGGGAGCATGAAGGGATTTGGAGAAGCTCTAGGGATGTTCGTAATCACTCAAGGAAACTCTCATTGTGGTTTGAATTGGATGGGGAGGAGTGTACCCTCCTCCACAAGTGATCTAATGACTAGGATGCTTTCAGCATTTGGCAGTTGTTCGGCCAGGGTACATAGCCAGAGATGTTAGTGAGGGGCTGAGGTGGAGGCTCTTGAGGGGTTGAGGTAGTGACGTGGGTTGGCAGGGTGTGTACCTCCTCATCCAAGTGTTTCAATGGGAAACCATGGGTGAACTCACCTTCTCTTAACCTAAGGTTGAAGCCAATAGCCTTGGGTCAGGTGAGTTAGTGGTCCTAGTGTCCAAAATGAGCTAAGGGTGGCTACCATGGCTTGGTGAGTAGGTGATTCCATCCAAATGGGGATTTTGTCTCATTTAGATGGGTTGGTCTAGTGGGGTTTGACCCAAACTGTGTCCACCATCGGTTAGCTTCATTTGGGCTGACTCATGGTGACCCAAGGATGGGTCATGCCAAGTTTAGTTGGGTTTAAACTTATTTTGGATAGATTTGGCTCAATTTGACCAATAAATAGAATCAAATTGAACCCTAATAGTACACCTAGTCCAATTAAACCAAAGCCTAATCTAAGTGGTCTCCAATTGGAATAATTGGGCCACTTAACCCAATATAGCCCTTTTGGCCTATTTAGGCCACATTGACCCAAAACTCAAACCAAATTAAAATCAACCCTAAAATTCCCAAAACACCAACCGTATTCAATTGAAACATAATTTTTTATAGACTAACTTATCCAAATTTAACTCATTTGAGCCTTAATCAGTCAAATCAAAATTAAACTCAATTCAAATGAAATTGGTCATTTCTTTAGCCTTAGTAACCTTAACCGAACACACTTGAAGTCCAATGGGGATCAATTTGGTTAATTCACTCACATAGTCTAATTTATCATAAGTAAAACCTATCGAACCCAAACAAAATTAAATTTATTTCAAATCAATTTGAGCTAATCCAAACTTTTAAAATAATTGCACAAACTTAACTGAGCATAACCCAAGCCTAATTGAGGCTTAATTTGGCCAATTGGATCACTTGACCCACATTGACCTAAATAAACCACATTGAGTCATATTAAAACAAAACAACAAATTGGCCAAACAAATTATTCAAAAACTTTTAAAATTTATAGTAGTTCAGAATTTACTTACCCATTAGGCCTAATTTAGGAAATTGGGTTAATGAACCCATGTTGACCCAAATTGACCTAAATAAGTTATATTGAGCTCACCAAACTTGGCTGGAATCATCCTTGAGTCACCAAGATGTAGGGAAAGTAAACTTTATCTAAGTTAGACCTAATTCAACCCAGTCCAAGGTGAACTAAGGTCACCCAAATAAAATAAAACCAAAATTTAACAAGTCTGCTCTATCCATTTACCTAAAGTAGCTCCTTAATCATCTTTTGAGGTTAGTCAACCTACCTATTCCATTTCCAAAGCTATATTTCCTAGTCATTGACCCAATAAGACAAGTAAACTATGGGGTAATGCTTGGTTCACCCACCATGATGTATCTGTTTCACATCTTGCTCCCATATTTGGCTAGCTCTATTGACATCACTTTCATTATGGTTGACACCCACCACTCCTTAAACTTATGATTCAATCTAGACACTAAGGTTTTATCACATAGAGCTAAGACTCACAAGGCTAGTGGAACACTAACCCAAAGCCTAAAAGACTCACAAAGCTTAACCCTAAGGGTATATCTCGACCCCGACTTGGCGGAACCTAATGACTTTGACTTCAAGACGAACCTCATATATCAAACCCAATTGAACATATGCTACCAAAAATTCTAAAATTCTTCAAATCATACCCAATTGGTATTCAATTTGGCCAACTGACCAAGTTGATCCAATATGACCCATTTGGGCCTAAAAGTAATAAACCCAAAACTCATCCAAACCATTTAAAGTTGAACTTATCAAAGCCCCTTAAAATGTCATTTGAGCTCAATTGAGGCCTCATTAGGATTCAATTTGGTCAATTAGCTCACCTAGCCCAAGTTATCCTAATTGAACCATATTAGGGCCAAATTTCAAATCCATTTGATCTAAGCTAATTTAAGCCAACCCAAACCTTCAAAATAATTCTAATCATATATTTGAAAATTCTTTATAATCAATTGACATTCAATTTGACTTAATCTAGCCTCATTTAAACTTAAGGGTCAAATTAAACTAAACTTCAATTCAACCCAAATTAAACTAAACCAATCTTCATAGTCACTTTAAAAATGATTATTGATTATGTTCCAACATTCAATTGAAACCAAATAAGTCAATTTGGAAAATTGACCCACTTAATCATATTTGATCCAATTTAATCTAAAGGGTCAAATTGAACCATATCTTGATTTACCTAAAATTGGACCAAGCCAATCATTACAATCAATCCTAAAATGATCATTGATCATGACTTAATAATCAATTGACTCCCATTAATCCAATTTGGCTCTTTGACGCAACCTAGCCCAATTTGACCTATAAGGGTCAAATTAATCCAATCTCTAATCAAATCCAAATTGAATCAAATCACCACTTTCAATCATATCTAAATTAACAGTAAAACTTGACCTAATCTTCAATTGCACTCAATTTGGCCAAATTGGTCAACCTGACCCAATCAATCCATATTATGAGCCAAATTCAAATCTACTTAAAATTGGATCAAAATAATTGCATTAACATGTTTCAAATAATCATTTGAACATGAGACGACCCTCCCTTAGGCCAAATTTGGCAAATTGGTTAACCTATACCAAGTTCACCCAATGTGACCCATATGAGCCATTTTGTGTTAAAATCAAAATTAAGATAAATTACCTACAATCAAACTCACATATGATTTATTGAACATGATCAAATCCTAATCTAAACTTAATTTGACCAAACCAACCCATGAGACCTAACCTAACCCATTTAAGTCAAATTAGGTTAAGATGGTTCAAGCTAACCCAAACCAAATCCAAGACCACTAAACAAATACAAGCTGACCAAAACCAAATCTAAGGCCCAACACATACCTTCATTAATGGTGGTGTGGTAGGCCAAATGTGAAAAAAATAAAAAATAAAACAAATGTTGATCCCCTTAGCCTCAATTGGCATTCCCATCACTTTTCCTAGAGCTGAAGCATAAAAAATGAAAGAAACACCTCCTTTCTTGGCCTCGAAAGCACCGAGAAACATCAAAGTCTACAAACCCTTAGTGGAGCTTGGTCTCTTGAGCAATCCACATGAAGGCAACTTGCCCAAATTGTCCCACAGCTTCACTAGCATCCAAGGAATGTCAGATTACCATGTTCATCGGACATTAGCTATGGTGAGGTAACCACTATAAACTATAGCAAAACCCCTAGGGCTTGGTCCTTTTTAAAGTGAAATTATGATTCATTAGGATCAAATTATGTAGATCCTTTGCATTTTTATTCTTGATCATTTTACAAATGATAAATCATGAAATTGGGGTCTAGTTCTTTGACTTTTAGCTTGGAGACATGGACATCTCATGGGTTTCATCGATGAGGAAGGAGAAGGTCTCTCTGCCATCCATTCTCCTCGATTAAAACTAACTATTGTGATCTAGACGGGCTGCTCGATTCAAATCGCTTAAAGAAAGTGAGAAAACTTTTCCACTGTCCTCAAATATTAATGAAAGTATTTTAATTGATCAGATGGTCCCGATTGAAACCACACCCTTGCTACTATTTTATGTAGGATCCATGTGGATCTAGCATGGCCCAATCCCTCTTCAACATGCAATAAAGCATCCTTAGTCAGTGCCTCGTGGACCCTGACTAGTTTAAAGTGGAAATTATAGTTCTCTAAAAAAAAAAATGTAAAAATAGCTCTATAGATATCTTTCAGTAAGAGGAATCTATTGAACCCAAAATCCCAAATTTTTAGTAGATGAATTTTATTAATTTAGTTTAATTAAAAAATATTAAACCCTAATTAAACTTAAAATATTAATCCAATTGGTTTGAAATTTCCATAGAATGAAATCAATGTCAAAACACTCTTAGCATAAAAATTTCAATGATTAATCCTAAGTGGATTACATGATATAAAATTTCTAGGTTAAAACCCTTAATTTAATATAAATAATTTATTTAAATTTGGGGAAATTAAGAAAAATCATGATACTTAAAACATCATGAATTACATAATTGAACATTAACAAAAGGATCTCTAGTTCATAAGTTATGAATTTTTAGAGCTATCTAGGATGATTTAGGAAAATAAATAGTATAAATAACCAAAATTATATAAATTCTCAAGATTATTTTAAAGTACTTTCATTAATATTAGAGGACAGTGGAAAACTTTTCAAGCTCTCTAAAGTTAGTAAATTTTAAATCACATACTTTAGGTTCAATAAATGAGGAAGAAACTGAGATTAGTCAAAATCCTAAGGCTGAAATTAAAATATAATTATAAAATAATAATGAGCTGAAAATGATAAGTTATCATTCTTTGAAATTTATATTTGAATAAGAACTTACTATGATTGAAATCACCAAAATTCATTTAATATTTTGAGGAAAGTTGGATAAATTATAATTCAAATACGTTTAATTAAATTAAAGCATGTAAATTGGACTAACAAATCAGTTGAGCCTAATTAACTCATATAATTATAAACCTCAAATAATAATAAAATTAATAAACTTTAATCAACATAGACACTAAAGCTTAATAAATTAAATAAATCATTAATCAAACTCTAACAACTTAAAATTAAATATTCAAAATTTAACTAAATTAATCAAACATTAATTAATCTAAATCGAGGGTCAATGATTTAGCATACCCTTAATATGATTAATCACTTAATCAAATTAAGTTATAATAACATTAAAATGAACTCTAATGAAAATATTTGAATATCTAAGAAAATTAAATTCAAATTGACAAACTATTTAAATCAAAAAATTATATTCGTTATTAATAAAACTTCTAAGAACTAATCAAATTTTAATTAACTTGATTAAGATCATAATTGAATCTTATTTAAATTTTGGTTAAACAATCATCAATCAATTATACAATTAAATTAGATTAAAAAATTATTTTGAACAAGACACACTAAAATGATCTTTAATAAAATTTTTAGTTAGCTCAACAACTCAATCAAACTTTTAGTTAAATTAATAACCCAAGTAAATTAATCATATGAAACTTAAATAACTTTCAATTAAACTAAAATCATCAAATATTAATTTAATCAGATCAAGTCATTTAGATCCAATAAATTAATTTAAATAATTTTTTAAAATTATATCTACCATCCAAATGAAACATATATATTTAATTAATCATTAAACATATTAAATCAAACTAATTAAATCAAACTAAGTCCAAAATAATTATATAAATGGGTCAAACATAATCAATATAAATATCAAGTTTACTTAAGAAGAAAAAGCTAATTACTAAACTAACGAAGAAAAATGTTAATCATCAAAATGAAATTCAACTAAGTAATAAACTCCAAATGATTGCCCATAATAGCATAGTCATCATAAACCATATAAAAAACAATAAACTTAAAAAAGTGTAATCTAAATGATGAATTATATTGAGTGAATTATAAATCAAAGAAAATTAACATATTGATCAAATTAAATTGAAAATCAGGAAATCAAGTAAATAAAACCAAATATAATCCAAATCGAATAATAAAATCAAAGATTTCAAGAGAACATCTTTAATTAATAAGATTAAAGAACTAATTAAATTGAATTTAATCAAAATATAAAATAATGAAATCTAAACAATAATTAAAATCAATCAACATAATTTAGTATAATAGAACCTAAAGAATTTAATAAATTTTTTTAATGAAACTTAAATAAAAAATTAAATATAAACTAAAATATAAATAAATTTAGTTAAATTAAGAAACCTAAACTTAAATAAAGAGATATATATTAGAAAGATCATTAGATTGGCTTTAAAAAATGGAACCAATTTAGTCACCTAAAATTCGACATTAGTAATTACAATTCTATCAAGCTATAACAAGCTTACGTGAAAATATCAACAAACCAAAAAGAATGTAATTAAATCTAAAAATTTTAAACATTAACTTAAATTTTCCAATTAAAATAGTTAGTCCTATCTGAAACTAAAACTAAATCTAAATCTTTTCGTGATAGGAAATCACAAGGTATATAGTCTAGACACCTAAGGTCTCAGGGCTATAGATCTAAAGGATGTCTTAATACCTTAAACCAATGGTTTAACAATGACACATACTTAAGAAAGCAAAATTATAAATAATAAACCAAGTAAAATAAATCAAATTAAACATAATTAGAATTTAATAATAAGTCATTAGATTTGTTGATCTCATTTTTAGTGAGATTGACATCCACTCTCTTCTCTAAGTCTTAGGATCTTGATCTAGGCACTAAATCTTTCCACACTTAGGGTTAAGATACTTCTTGTGGTTTGAGACACTTGATGAAAACATAGAAGATTTACAAAGCCCGTGTGGTGTTTATTTTTAGATGTGGGGGGACACCACACAGATCATAGGGCATACTTATTGAAGTGATCGGGTACGACATTGAGGTATAATGTAATATATTGAAAGATAGAGGCATCACCCTTCAATGGACCTAATCACCTAATAAGGACTCCTAAGGCATGATAAGTCTTCGAATATACAAGAGATTTTTCCTCTACTTTACATGGATGAATAATGAAGAGTTTATATTAAACCAAGTTCTTAAGCTGTCTATGGAGGCAAGCCTCCATAGTTAATGACATCCTAGGGAATGAAATTCCCTAAGAATACTCTTGATTAAAGTTGACAATTATCATCTATAAAGATTTCAAGGTTAGGCTATCAAAGGATTGGTTATATTTAGAAAATTAATTAGGAAAGTTCAAGGAGAAGACTTATTTTTGGAATCTAAAGTGAGGAAGTAGGGAATGCTCATGATACTAGGAAGCTTAGTGAGCATTCTAATCTATCATATAATTAGGCTTTATATATTTCAAAGTGAAGATACTTATTTATTTGAGTTGAATTTTTTTATATTGCTAGGACTTATAATCCACCAACACAAGGTTGTGGAAATGCCTAAGAGGTGAGGATTTTTGCTTGTAGCTTGAAGGAAATAGCTGCTTCATATCTTAAATCAAGGGAGCTTTAGTATGAGCTAAAGCACAACCTAAATCTAAGCAACAGGTGGACATAAGGGTTTACCTCCACAAGAGAGAATAAACCATCTGACTTTTGGACTTATAACCGCTTGGAGTGGCCGCTAGCTAACTCCTCCTATGATTCTAAAACCATGTAATATGATTTTATGAATTGCAAGATAGCTAGGATAGTTATTTAATTTCAAAGAGACTAAAGTTCTAAACATGCTCCCTAAAAGACTAGAGAATGAGTAGTATGAGCATATGACTTAATCTATAAATGCAAAATCTTTTTAAATTTTATTTCATTTTTGACACATCATTTAGATAAAGGCTTTGGGAATTTTATATGCCTAAATGCATGATGAAAATTTATTGTTGGCCAAATAAAAAGAGAGAGGGTGAAGCTCCATCGTTAGGAGTTGCTCTCATAGGTCAAGCAGTCCTTATTGTGTAAGGACAGAGGCCCTCATTTTTGTAAGAGTGGTAGAAGATGCATGCATGATGTGAGACATACAACATTCAGTTAAGGGGTTGCTAAATCATTTAATTATCTTGATTATAGCCTAGGCTTTATGGTGAGGTTATGAGTTTCTTAAAATTTAGTTATAAGTGATTAGTTGGGTAGAAAAATTTATTTTTATCATAAGAGCCTACTGCATCCAGACCATCATTAAAGCATCAATTATAAGAAACTATGAAAAGCATGACATTTCTAATGCACAATCTAAACATAACATCAATCAATTTTATAACTATCATGAAAGAATAACAGGATGGTCCGATCGGGTTCCACCGTACAACCCGAAAAGAGAAAAGATGAGTAGCCGAGCTCTACCATTATACAACACAGAGTATGAAAGAATAATTACAATTAGAATGAATACATGCTATGGGGGGTCTTCATTATTCATGTCTCCTCATCTTCACTTCTTATTTGGTTGTGCTTGCTTCAAAGGCATCATAGGGCACCCCAAGACAAAGCCTTCTTGGTACTACTTATCCTAATCCCCCATAATACTAATCCCAATTCTTAGTGCAACATTATATTTTTATAGGAAAAATCAAATCTAACCACACTTGTAAAATAGTGGTTAGCTAAAAATACATATAATCCTAAGCAGTTATATGTATAATTTAGATTTAGCATCATTCACATGGGTAACCAAGCCCACCTATCCTAACATGGATTACACTTAGGAGGTTAAGCAACCTGCAAAAAAAGCATTTATATTTATTTTGAAGATTCCCCTTAAGCATAATCCCTTGTAGAAAATATGATTAGGCTAAGAGTGGCCTACATTCAGTATACGAAGCATACACCCTAACATGCAGTCTAAAATAATACATCATAAAATAAAATATACATCACATCATACATTGTCCTAACATAGAGCTAGAAGTAGTGACTTAATTCTAATATGTGTGTTAAGGTCTTGTGTGGTATGCCTTTAATTAAGCATTAGAGTTATATTTTTAGAAGTCTAGAAATTTTTCAAGTTAACATGATGGTGGGTTTCATTTGAAGTTGTTTAATTGATTTGTGAATTTTAATTTGTTTCATGTGATTTACACTTAGCAACTAAGTGTTATAAAGAGAAGGAAGAGGATTACCCTCTTCTATCCTTGCCTTAGGCCATTTCTAAAGTACATTAATTTGATTTAGTTCTCTTTAATGAATGACTTATTAAATGATTTTTAATTAATCGTAAGTTTAGGTTAACCTTAAATGGTCATATTTAATATGAAAGGATTCTTTAGGTAAACATAATTGAATTGTTATCACATGAAGTATATTAAGTCATTCCTTTCCATTACATGTAACATGCATATAATCCAATCTTAAGCGTATCTATACATGCAACATATTTTAGTACACTTGAATGATGAAGGTAAGTGCATGTTTGAAGTTTATATTTTTATTTTTGATCAGATTGTATGAACGTATAAATTAAAGATCTATCCAAATTCTAATACCAAAATATATAAGGATGGAATCACATAAGTACGTGTCATTGTTAACCAGGTAAGTGAGGTAATCAAATGACCTTCTTGGGGCTAGCTAAAGTCTCGTATTCCCGGGATGTCCAGACTATATACTTATTAACATTCCAAGCCAATGTAAATCTATATATGGATAAGGAAAAGAGAACACTAATTTATATATAACATATGGTAATGACTTAGGTGAATATAACTGCATGTATTTTTAGTAACAGAAGGGGATCTTCACCTTCTAATTAAGCACACATACACATGTATAAAAGCTGCAAGCAAATATGTGCCATTGTTAATCAGGGAAGTGAGGTAATCAAATGACCTTCTTGGGGCTAACTAAAGTCTTGTATTCCCAGGATGTCCAGACTAAACACTTCCTATCTTAAATATATATGAATGTATACACAATTATAAAGATGAAAACTATGTAAAGATTGTATTTTCTTTAATTAAATCATTTAGGCATATGAATTAAAGCTCTATCTAAATTATGATGTCAAAATACATAAGAATGAAACAAAATGAGTATGTGCCATTGTTAAATCAGGGAAGTGAGGTAATTAAATGACCTCCTTGAGGCTACTTAAAGCCTCAAAATCCTAGGATGTCTAGACTATATACCCATTATTGTTCAAACTCATGTAAATCTATATATGAATTATAAGAAAGAGAGCTTTATTTAATATGCTTAAGCTATAAACACATGAAAACCCTATGTATATTCATAACTATTAACACTTTAAGTATTATAATTGATTTATAAGCTTTGAAAAATTATTTTGAATTTATAAGCTTTGAAACTATTGGTCAAAATACATATATTTAAGCTAATCCAACACATGCATTCATTTGATTTATTTGAATTTGAAAGTATGAATGCATGAAATCAATGGTATACAACATCTATTGTGTTTGGAAAGAAATGACTAAACATAACCACATGATTTCATTCAATTATACTAATCCCTAAGGACAATCATACTAAATAAAGTCATGTAAGGAAAACTAAAGTTCATTATTGATTCATGATTTAAGATTTTGATCAAGCTTAAAGAGGAGAAGAATTACTTGCAATTTTAATCCCATTCCCACATTAGTAGTTTGATTTGATTTAAGAAGAGGTAATTAAATGGATTTTATGAGTTAATTAAGTTAGATGTTTAATTAAATCAATTTATTACCCTTACCTATGCTTCTTTAATTTGATTAACCATTTAATTATGAGCCACAAATGATATGAACCTGTGAGGAAATAAAATGGAAATGCTCCTATAAGGACCTAATGCAATGGCTCATAATTAAAAGTTAATTAAATCAAGGAACCTAATTAAGTACTTTTATGATTTTCTCACACTTATGGGCTAATCATAATTTCCTTAAGGGGTCTTTATGTTATTAAAAACTTAAAGAGGAACCCTAATTTCCATTATTAATTATCAGATGTGATTATAATTTTAATTTGATTAATTAGGACACTTTAATTAATTAATTAATCTTTAATTAATGTCATTTTAACTAGTTTTTCCTTTAAAGAGAAATAGACTTAGGAAAAGAGATTAGTAGGGAGGTCCTAACCCCATTCCCCTAGCCCATTCACTGTTCAACAGTGATTAGTCTACTTAATTAATTAATTTTCACTATTTAGGAGGTTAATTAATTAATTAAATTAATTAATAGAGTGATTAAGGCTTAAATAGTCAATTACCCTTATTAACCAAGCAATAAATCCAAAGAAAATTATGGGAGGTAGAAATCACCCCACTAAACTAACACACACAGTTTAGAATTAATTACTCAAGTAATTAAGGGGTAATTAAGTTTGAAATTAAACTTTAATTAAGCCTCAGTTTATATTTAAAATCAATTAGAATTCACTTTAAATAAATCTCCTCTGAAATACTTTCAAAATAAGTATTTATTTGTATTTTTTAGATTTTTCTACAATTTGTTATGAAATTTTAAAGTTTTAGTGATTAAAACCAATTAATTAAGCCTAATTAAGCTTAATCCCATCGATGCCATGCAGGATACTAACATGGCACACTTTCCATGTGACACTGTGGGATTGGCTACTTAATTGCATCCGACTCAATGCCTATGTGGCTGGTGGTGGACGTGTTTTCTTGTCTTCCATCTGATCTAAGATCAGATGACCAAGATCAAACCCGCGGTTCCTTAAGGGATAAAAAATGGATAAATCTAACAGATTAATCATGATCATCCATTTTGATCATGTGGAACAGACGGTGCATGATCTATCACTTCCCGGGCGATGAGAGATGGACACTATTCTACCTTCTATCGCTCAATTTGAGCTCACTTGAGCTCAGATCAAGTCAAAATTGATCCCACACCTTCACAAAAATAATTCGAGGGGATTTAACGGTAGAAAATGCATGACATTCAAATTTTCTTTAAAAATCCATATAAATAATTTTCAAAAGCTCAGTTTAATGGAATTACCTCATCAGAGCTAGAGATCAGTGAAAAAATTGATTAAGAAAGCTTTGTTTAGTGGAGATGAAGCCCTACTGATCAGCACACATGAGGATTCCTCGCCATTTGCTTGGAGGGCTACTAACCGATGATTTGGAGGCCAACGTTGATCAAAATTGAATTTTCGGTGGTCAGCGGGCTCGGGAGTCAAGTCGTTCTTGCTCGATGGAGTGTGGGGAAGGTGTGGGTGAAGTTAATTTGAGTTTGGTTGAGTATCAGTGGAGTTGGAATGAGTGGAAGGATGCTTTATTTTGATTCAAGGAAATCCAACAATGGGGAGGATTAGGATGATTTGGAGAGAGCTCTAGAATTTTCAAAAAGTCTATGGAAGCTTTCTGAGTGTGTAAGTGATCTTCTTAAATCAAGATGAGGGGGATATGCCAAAGAGGTAGGCATATGGCCTGATGTGAATTTGGCTAAGTCCATAGGATTATATCATATGGCTTAGGATAGGTTTGGTTTGGTTTTATTTTTAGTTTAGTTGATTTGATTGTAAATTTTGGTAAATTGATTATGGGGTTGAATTGATCCTTGAGAAAATCAATTGAATTTGGATGAGTTTGGATTTGATTAAGGCTAAGTCCATAGAATAAAATCATAAGGATTAGGAAGGGGTGATTTGGTTTAATTATGATTTGGAATTGGTTATATGTTTCAATCATTTGATTTGGATTTGGATGAATTGAATTTGAGGTTTGGTTTAGGCCAAAGAGGTAGGAAAAGATTGGTTTTAGGCTATAAGATAGGTAAATCTCACTAAGCCCTAAGGCATAGCCTAATCTTATGATTAACCCTTCTAAGTCTCTAAGTTTAGATTAAGTGTTCACCTAATTGCTAGAAGTGTCTTATGACTAAGTCTTAGTATCTAGAAGACCCCTAAATCTAGGAAGAAGAGATTGAATCCTCATTCCAAAAGTAAGGTCAACAGCCTAATACTAGGATGAAATCTTGACTGGACTTAGTGGACCTCACTTAGCCCAAACTCATACAAATCTAAACACATCAAGCCATTTAATCACAAAGTCATAAGTGGATTCAAACACATCTAATAAAACACATCTAATCAAATACAAGCCAAGCACAGTTAGCCAAATGACCTAGTTGATGCACTTGACCCAATTAGGCTTATTTAGTCCATTCAAGGCACCATGACCCTAACGTTGACTAAACCTAATTTGAGCATGGTTAATCAATTCAATGTCATTCCAAGCACTAAAAATATCCAAATCATATTCTATTGAGGTCCAATTTGACCAATTGGTCTAATTGACTCATTTTGGCCTAAAGGGACTAAACTCCAAATTGATCCAAACCACTAAGAATTAACCTTGCACAAATCATTCCTAACCCTAACCAAACATAATTGAAGCCTAACATAAACTTAATTTGTCCAATTGAACATTTGACCTAACCTAACATAATTTGACCTAAAGGATCAAATTGAGCCAAAACTCATTCTATTTCAAATTGAACCAAACCATCATTTATGATTGATCAAAGATTGATCCTTGAACACCACTCAACAATCAATTAGACCTAATTAACCCAACCTAGCCTAATTTAACCTAAAACTAAAATAAATTCAAATTAAAGCAAACCTCCACCTACAATCACTCTCAATAGTAATTGAACAAAACTCAACTCCTAATTATAACCAATCTAAATAATTTGATCAAATTGACTAACCTAGCTCATTTGACCCATATGAACCTATATAAACACACTCAAAATATACTTTAAATTGAATCAAACCAATTGCACTAACACACACACACTCTTAGTCCTTATTTGAACATAACCTAATAGCCTCTTCGGCCTAATTTGGTCAATTGATCAACCGAGCTAATTGAATCCAAATTGACCTAAATAAGTCACATTGAGCCATGTCTAACTAAACCAAGTCCAAACCCAACCAAACTTGGAATGACTCTTCTTTAGGTGCTCTTTGACTTGCCCTAAACCCAACTCAAAGTAAACTCGATTTAGCAAACCATGTGAACCAAGCCACTACATATGATAAAAACTTAATAGAAAGGTCAGACCTCTCCCTTTGGCCAAGGCTGCATCCTTAATACTTCTTGATCTCAGTGTAAAAGCTTACTAAAGGATATTTTGCTTAACCCTTGACCATGAAAAGCCATGGCCACAAGGTGACAAACCTTGGTTCACCCACTATGGCTTGTCCACTTCACCCCTGGCCAGTAAACTTCTCTAACCACTAGAGGAGGGCTAGGTCATCACTCCCATGCCATTTTTGAGCACTCTTATTGCCTTGTCAGCTACTATGATTTAAACCAACCCAAATGAGTAGTTCATATAGGGAGGGAGGTATTCACCTCTCTGACCCTCCAAACTCCTCACACACCTTCAACCTCCTAAAGCTCCCCATTCTCCCAATCACCGATTAGACCAAGCTCCCTCTAGCTCAAACACCTCCACGTACCCAAGCTCACCAAAACTCAACCCCACTTCAACTGACTCCTCACACACTTTCCCTACACTCTGACAAACTGAAACTAATTAAAAAACACTCAATTTGATCATCCAAAGTCCAAGTTAGAGCAAACTTTGGTTAACTCATGCTGGTTGATGGTCTCTAGAGAAATCAGTTAGGAAGGAAGTAGGGACTTTAATAGCGGGGCTTCTCCTCTTCAAGGTGAAGCTATCTCAGTCAGAATCACCACTATTCTTGAGCTTTAATGAGGTAAATCCTTCAAACCATAGAAATCACTAGGATTATGGTCTTTCATGAAGTGAAATTTCATTTTAGCTCAATCAAGCCTTGATCACTTTGGAATTATCCACTGATCATTTTGGATTCATTCCCCCCTTCTATCCAATTTCCTTTTGCTTGAATCAAATGATGAAAGGTAGATAGTTTCCATCTCTTGATGGAGGAAGGGGACAATTCATGCATCATACATTTCACTTGATTAGAATGGATGCCTATGATTATTCCATGCTAGAATTTTAATTTAATCCATTTTAAGCCATAGGATTAATATTTTTCATTTGATATTTGATTGAATGACTCTGATTAAATCTCATCCATCATAATTTGAGTCAGTTGCCACATAGGACATTTTAAATAGCAAATCATACGATGCCACGCCGACTATGCAAATTGATTAATTATGGTTAAAATTATAATAATTTGTTAGAACTTTTAAAAAATTATAATTGATTGTAAAAAATCTAAATATAAATATAAATACTCTCTAGAAAGCTTAGATTGAGTGGAATTTAAGAAAAATGAAAGCCCTACTTTTCTCCAACTAAATTAGGAGTAATTAGGATTTGAATTAAAATTAAATTAGAAAAATTAACCTCTAATTAGTACTCTAATTGACTTGAAACTTTTGGGGAATATTCTAGATGGTATTTCTCATCTATAATCATTTTAAGGTAAATTGATTAAATAATCAAAATATATGATTTATTTAAGCTTAAGTCATTAATCAATTTAAGTAATTAAATTTTGACATAAAAAAATAATTAAGTGGTCCTTTGATGTTCAATTATCAATTATTGACATAAGGGAACCCTTAGAGAGATTTCTAAGTCCTCAATTATGATTAATTTGAAAAATTGCACCTTTAGAAATTTAATTAATTAAATAAATCAATTAAATGGCATTAGAACTAAGAAAATTAATAATTAATTATCTATAACCATAGAAATTATAAGTCAGTACTTCATGGGTTCATTTAGGTGATAATTGAAGAATGAGATCCAAATCCCCGAATAGTTTTGGGTATTTTGAGTGTAATTGCCTAATTATTAAAATCTTAATTAGTATAATTAATCACTTTATGTAAGCCCAAATGACTTAGAAATTCTTTTAGTCACTTTTATTATTTTCATGCATATTTAGGATTTTTTTTTCTTAGTGAATATTTACATTTGTAGAGGTTATTTGACTTAATTATGGTATTTAATAATTAATAAATGAAGAAATTCATAAAAATTAGAAAATTTTATTTAAAATTCATTAACCAATAGAGAGTAATATTAAAAAAAAAAAAAAATCTAATTCTAGCCTAAACCCATTTGGCTTAATCAATTCACCTTAAAGTTCTCTTAATTAATCCCTAATCTCTCATTTCTAATATAATGTTAATTTAAATAATCATAATTTTTAATTTCAAAAATATAAAGTCTCGCCATAAGACATATAGAAGTGCTTTCTATGCTACTTACTATTATGAGAACTTCAAACTTTTTCTCCTTTGGTTCCTATTAAGAATTCTTCCTACTTGAGTTTTCCCCTTGATTTCCAATGATCAACAATCCTTTTATACCATGGTTCAAAATCTAAAAGTATGTTAACCAGTCACTTTACTCAAGAGTTTTCTTAGGGGATTCATAATGCTTAAAATATAATTAACTATGGGGGCTTGCCCCTATAAGAAACTTAAGGACCCAGCTTAAAATAAACTCTACTTTACTTTATTCATATAAAGTAGAGAAAAACATTTTTGGTACAGGTAGTCCCATCAACCTTAGGAGTTTTTGTAATATAATTAATTTTATCGTAGGGTGATATCTCTATCTTTCAAGATAGTCTATTGTTCCTTGATGTTATACTCATTTCAGTAAGTATCCCATAAGATCTGTGTGCTATTTAGGCATAAGTATTAAATAACATAAGGTTTACAAGACTTAGCTTTTAGGATAACTCTTTATCCTCTTGTGAAAATTTTACTTTATCAGGATTAGGGTGTTGAGTAGATTAAGTACATGTAAGGCTTAATCTTCTTTTCACTCATTAGGACTTAAAAATCAATCTTAACATAAAGATAAAATAAAACTCCAAATTATATAAATAACATAATTTAAAACCACCCAATTGTAAATTGAATAAACTTGAACTCAAAACTTAAATTAAGAAAAAGCCTAATGCTGACTTGCCAAATTAGCCTTCTCCTTACACATTAGAATACTATGTCACTGACCTTAGACTTATGTTAGGATAGTGTTTTGATGTGATGTACTGATTTTCTTATTTTATGTTGTAATATTTTAGACTAAATATTAGGATTTTTTATATGCTAGTCTAGATAGTAGGATGTTATCTATTAGACTAATGATATTTTTGGTTGAGGGCTATTCTTAATTAAAGGGGCCATTGTAAAAATAAAAATAAATTAATTGCTTTTGCTTGTAGGTGCTATTTTCTGCTTCAACATAGCCCATTAGGATAGGTTGGTTTAACACCAATAGGTGCTAAGTCCAATTGGGTAATTTACAACATGCTTGGTGTGTATGTCTGTTATAGATAACCTCTATTTTATAGGTTCAGTTAGGATTTCTTTTTCAAATTCTAACCAAAATTTTGTAATAGAATTTGGTTAGAGCCATTAGGTTTAGGATAAACAAAGGCTAGAAGGAATAGGCCTGGGAGGCTCTGTGATGCTTATAGGATAAAAAATTTGGAAGAACAAATGAAGATGAAGACCCTTATGGCTTGCTTTAATTTTTTTCATGTAATTATAATTTAGGTTGTATAAAGATTGAGCTTGGAAATCAAAATTTTCTTTTCAGAGTGTATAGAAGAACCTGACTATACTGTCCTTTCATTATTCTTTTAATTTGATTAAATGTTTAGTGTGTTTATTTTGATTGCATAATAAAAATGTTATGCTTTTTGTAAGTTTTCTTAAAGTGTAATGTTTTGATTTATGGCCTAGATTTCATTAGGCTCTTTAAGACTTTAAATTTTTTATTCAATTAAAATAAAATAACTTCAACTTAAAATTAATACAACTCATAACCTCACTATAAAGCCACATGAATTTATCTATAAAATTGAGTTAGACATCATAGGTCTGTGATGAATGTGGATAATATCATGCATGCACATTATTTTTCCCTCTTTGAATATAGGGGATCTTCATTCATTGTATGATAAGGGGAGTGCAAGACAATTGATAATAGCCCCTTAATTGAAGAAGACCCTTCTAATAGATTGGCCCATAACCTAATTTCATCATACTTGTCCACCCAAGCTTCAAAAATAAAATAATATATAATTTTTATTACATTAGTCTAGGATATATTTCTATAGGAACTATGATCTAGGCCCTTAGGGAGTGAGTTTAGGGTCTTATACTCTTTCCTAATAAATAATAGCCTAATTATCTTGTATTCATAAGACTTAGTCATATAGATTTAAAGCAGATAGGGGTTAGCTGGTGGCCACTCAAGGTGTTTAGAAGAGTTGGGATAGGTTTACTCTCTCTAGTGAAAGTGGACCAACATATCCTAATTTTTCTCAAGTAGAATTAAATCAAGCTCTTAGCTTGTGTTAGAGAATTTAATATCTATGAATAGATGTTTCCAATTTCTCTTTCACAACTGGTGTAAATCTTCTCCTCTTAGGCATTTTCACAATCTTTTTTTGTTGGAATATAAGTCCTAACTTTCTTATAAAATGTTAATTTAAATAATCATAATTCTCTACTTCAAAAATATAAAGCCTCACCATAGGATATATTGAAGTGATCAATAAGCTTTCTAGTATCATAAGCACTTCCTACTTATCCTCCTTTGGATTCCATTAAGAACTCTTCTTATTTAAGCTCTCCAACTAGAGTTCTAATGATCACCAATCCTTTGATATCAATTTTTAAAATCCATAAAGATGTCAGCTAGGTACTTCAATTGATATTCCTTAAGAAATCATGTTTTCTATGATTTAATTAATAATGGGGTTTGACACCTATAAAAATCTTAAGAACCCTACTTAAAATAAACTCTGTCTTACTTCATCCATATAAGATAAGGAAAAATCTCTGGTATACAAAGACCCATCAGTCTTAAGTGTTGTTATTGGATGATTGAGTCTATTGTAGAATGATATCTCTACCTTTTGAGTTAGTAAATCATTCATTACTGTCATACTCATTCATTTCAATAAGTACCCTCTAAAATTTGCATGGTGTCCCTCATCACATTTTTAAGCACCACATGCCCAATAGAGGGCTCCAAATAGCCAATCAACTTTTTTTTAGCTGAATCTTCTGATCCACCACCTCCTAATGGCTAAAATAAGCCCAAACCTTGATTCACATGGAGAACTTCATATAGGTTGAATTAGGGGGACCTTAACAACTTAAAATACTCATGATACTCATAGCCATAGTCCTCAATTACTCCCTAAAATAATAGCTCATCCATAACCTTAAAAGCACCTAACCCCATTGAGGTCAACCACCATATAGCATCACTCAAGCATTAATCTATTATAGATAAATGTTTTTATCCAAAATTGTCTCTACACCTTAAGTATCATGGTTGAGTGATTCCTCTTTGATTTTGAGCTCGTGAAAATCAAAATGGATGAATTGTTATAAGAGGTAGAGCTTTGATGATTATGGCTATCTGCATGAAGGCATCTAAGAATTTGATTGGGAAAGGCTCATCACAATGTTAGGAGACTCACGAGCACCTTGGTTCCACTTAATAGTGGCTTGAGTGAGGTAATCATTTAAAAATCTTAGCTAAGCTATTGGTTCCTATGGTTTATAAAGCAAAAGTGCATGTCAAAAAGATCCCACTAGTAGAACTAAAGATATATCAAAGAGTTAACAGTATTTCCATATCTCCTTCTAAGGATGGCCATTTAATTCTATTCTCTAGAAGGTATAATGTTTTTAGATTTCCAAAATGTCCTACTACTCCTAAATATAATGCAATTATAAGTAATGCTCACTAAGAAGTCATTAGGATGCAAATGTCTCTTCCTCTTATAAAAATATCCATTAATCACTGCATAATCATAACTTAAACTAATAAATAATAACTTTTTTTAGGCATGGCCCTAAATATATCAAATGAAAATCTTGCTATACTTGAAATCATCCTTTAGTCTTTCACATCCTATAATTTGAAATTATAAAGAAAATATTAACAAAGTGACTTTAGAAAGTGCATATGTAGCCTTGTTCTCTACCCTAGGCTTATGTTTAAGAACAAATATAAAGTCTTGAAGGCATTCTACCCATTTTGCATGCCTATAGTTCAACTTCTTTTAGGAATTGATAAACATTAGAACATGTTGATAAGTGTTAAGAATGAACTCTCTATGTAGTAGGTAATGCTTAAGTGTTTCAAAATCCAAATAATGGAATAAAATTCTCTATCATATGAAGAGTAACTTTATTTTTTATTATTTATATTTTCACTTGAGAAGGCTATATGATGATTCTCTTGACTAAGTACACCTCCTATTCCAACTCTAGAGGCATCATAAGTGATCTTAAATGTCTCATGAAAAATTTAAATTTTAAACACTAGAGATAAGGACATAAGGACTTTTATTTATTCCATGGCTTATATAGATGTAGTCCAAAATATTAATTCCTACTTCAAAGTATTTGTGATTGGAGCTATAATCATGCTAAAATTTCTAATTGGTCTTTTATAAAGGTGGCTAAGCCTTGAAAATTATGAACATCAATTATTCTTTTCTTAGTTGGCCAATCTATTATTACTTGAATATTTGTAGGGGCTATCTTTTATCCATTTACAATCACCATAAATCCTAGGAAAGTAAGTTCTTATTGACAAAAGAAGTATTTCTTTAGATTAATATAATACAAAGCTTCTTTTAATTTGATCAAAACAACCATAAGTGGTCTAAGTGCTCCTTTTGACTATGGTTAAAGATAATAATGTCATCAAAATAGACCATTGGACACTTCCCATTAAAGGGCTTAATGATTGTGTTCATCAATCTCATGAATATGCTATATGTATTAGATAATCCCAAGGGCATAACTAGCCATTCATATAGCTATCAAGAGTCTTAAAAGCAATCATCCACTCATCTCATGGCCTATCCTAATATGAAGGTACCCACTCTTAAGATCAATATTGGAGAAGTAATTAGAATTTCCAATAAGATATAACAAATTATCCAATCTAGGTTTGAAACTTTATACTTAATGGTGATCTTATAAACTACTTTTTTATCTATGCACATTATCCAATTACCATCCTTCTTTACTTTCAATACTATTGGAATTTTACAAGAACTTATGCTCGCTTGAATGAATCCTTACATTAGCAGTTCGTTTACCTAACTCATTAGTTCAATAGATTTGTTAGGTTTCATCCTATAATGTGGTAAATTTAATAAAATTATAAACCTAAATTAAAGTCTATGGCATGTTGAATGTCTCTTGTGGATGAAAAATATTTTTCTTAGGGTAATATTTTGGGAAAAATGCTAAGTCAAATTAGGTAGAGTTAATTGTTAACACTAAGGCCTAGGTTCATAGAATTGCCTAAATCTTGCTTTGTTCGATAAGAAATTACAATGAAAAATAAAACATCATGAAAAGGTGAATAAAAGTTACTAGTATAGAAAGCTATTTAAGGAAAATAACTCCACAAAGTGAAAACACATTCGCACACAATTCACTCCCATTGGTGGCTACCTTCCAAAACCAATTGATCGAACATTGTCTAATACCAAAATGATGGGGTGGACTAAAAGGGACCATTTGGTGCTACCCAATTAGTGAATGAGGGATTTTTTATGATGTATACAAAAATAAATAAGGATTTGATATGGTTTAATTTAGAGTGGTGTTAGTTTTACATAAGGAATTAAGGTTGACATCACAAGAAAGAAAATTGTTCCAATTCTAGAACCCTAACTTCTAACAATTTGAACTTTTACTCCAAAAAACTAAATTGCATGATACGAAATAAAAATTGAGAGAGGGAAGTATAATTATGATTTGGAAATTTTCATGAATTTCAAAGGGGTCTAAGTGTTCTTTTAGACTTTTCTCCCAAGTCTGGTCAAAGAGAAAATAGTCAAATAGACTCTCTGATTTTACATTTAGGGTGAATATAACATGATAAATCACTAAAAAAACTTTGAATAACACTTAAAAATAGAAACCTACTATATAGACAAAAAATTTAGAAAGTTTCATATAATTTATTGAATTTTAATGATACTAAACATCAATTATAACAACCACTAGTCACTTCAGTCTTAGGGTTGATCTACCATAAGAAACATGTAGAAATGTCCCTTCTTAATTTAGAAAAATTAGAGAAATACTTTTGTTACATAATATAAGACCTTAATAATTAATATAAATAGAAACTACACAAACACATTGTAAGGGTTAAACTCTTGACCTTTCACCAAAGTAGTATAGACAGAGATCACCTAATCTCCTTACTTGCATGACTGGCCCCTGACCTTCACCAATGGAGGAACTCCTTTTAATGTGTTTCAAAACATCATAAAATTTCACAAAATTTATGTGTTTTATACATGTTGCACAAATTTAAACTTGCAAAGGGAGAGGAAGGGGGAATGTGGGTGGGAAGTAGCCTCAACTTCCAATGACTACTCCCATTAATGGGCTAGCCACTCCTTTAAATTTAATTAATTATAATTAATTGATGATACATTAATTAATTATAATTTCATTTAGAACATAACCCCTTTTCATTTTTTAACCTTACACTATAAATTACAAATAACATGTATTACATTAGACAATGCAATTAGTCTTAACATTTAACATGACTTACATGGACTATATTCACAATATAAGACAAACATGATAAAATAAACATTTGATCATCAAGTTCCAAGCTTTAATTCATTTCCATGACCTTCTTGCTTCTTCTAATAAGAACTTCTATTTTTGGCCTTCATCGCCTTTTCGTTATCTCTTATTATGGGTCCTTGTGCTTGTGTTACATCAAAATCATTTCATCATAATGCATAAATATAACATCACAAATTTCATGCATGACCCTTGTAAAAGTAAAACTCAATAGTTGTACATCATGCTCATGTAGAAAATTCTTTTATTCTAATACTACGAAATAATAATAGTAGCACAACATATAATAAAGCGAACATCAATATCATAATCTTGCTACACTTAAGTAACCTCATCCAGAGAAATCAAAGGATTTGCACATCAAAGTGGCCTAACTACTTTTTTTATGCTAAGAAATTATGAGAGCTATCACAACAGTTTAGTGTGTATAGGGGTTAGTGTATCATAAGGTTAACTTATGATCTAATGACTTACTTAGCTAAGTAATTTGGGAATTTCAATTATCCTAAGGCTTACTACCTTATAGTGAAGTAGAGTGATATGCATTAGGTTTATTAAGCTTACTCTTTGATCATTTGAGCTATAGTTATAATTAAAAGGTTGTTATTATTAGATGAACCATATTTTGATAATAATAAATAAGTAATCACTATTAGAGTTAAGTCTTTGTTCTAATATGATATATTATAACATAAAGTATTGACATCACTTTGTATACTTCCATATGCTTCAATATGATAAAAGCAGTTGAACTATCAACCATGAGGTATAAGATTCAAGTGTTCAAGTGGGATGCAAATAGGTGTACACTAATTAAACTCCACTAAGTTAGAAATGAAAAATCATGAAATGAAACAAAATATAGGAGTTTACTTTGAACCCAAAAGGTATTCAGTCATAGGCTATGATTGAACTATGTAATGACCTCATCAAACTTGTATGATTTAGTCAATTAAAAGTATGATTGAAAGCTGTAATGGCCAATATTTAATTGAAAAACACAATGCTTTTTTATTTTCATATGACATGACTATATTAGGAATGAAATAAGTCACTATGTGCATGACTAGTGCATGGGGTTTCTGCAACCAAAGAAATATGTCTTGGGAAATGAAGAAGTTTCATTGGTTAATATTTGATCAAGGGAATAGACTAAGTATTAGGACTCCATTGAAATTGTGATCATAGAATTAACTAAAGGAAGAGGGATAATATACATATAGCTAATTAGTCAAACTACCATAATGGTTCTTGTGGTAATCAAACACCCATTATATTAAGTCAAAAGATTCTAAATGTGTGTTCGCCACTAAATTAATTATCAACTTAGGTAACTAATCTTTTATTAACCCATGAACTTTCATTTAATATTCTATGTTTTGATGATCATAAATATTTTTGATTGAATAAATTATTTTTTGCTGATCATTTTATACATATGCTATGCTTAAACTATAATATAGGAATCAAAATCAAGAAGTAAAATTAAGATTCATTGTAAGAGTGTTGACCTCACTTTTAGAGTGAGGATTAATCCCCCCCATCTTAGATTTAGGAGCCTTCTAGACACTTAGACTTTTATAGTGCTAGAAAATATCTAGTGATTAAGGGAACACTTAAACTTAGGCCTGAAGACTTATAAGGCATAACCCTGAGCCTGAGTTTACTGTAGGACAAGTAGGCTTCACCTACCCTAAGGCCCAAAATAAGACTCATGCCCATCAACTTATCCAAACTGAAGCTCATGTGATTGCAGCTAAACCAACTCAAACCTATTCAATTAATCTTAATTGAATTTGATCTTCTAATCCAAGCTCCAAGCCAAATTAACTTGAGCCTTAACCTGAGTTAATCTACCACAATCTTATAACTCCATTTGAACCCATTCAAGTAAACTAAACCTAATTTTATTTTCTCAATCAATCCAATTATTCAATAGATCATTCCAAACTACTCTGATACTTATAATCAAACTAATTGAACCAAGTGAATTTGATCAACCCAAGTTAGCCTATTTGACCTAAAAGATTCAAATGAGCCAAAACTCAATCAAGCCCAAGTCAATTGCAATCATAGCCACCAATCAACTTCAAGTTTATCATTGCACACATCCCAACCATCCATAACTCTAATTGATCAAAGTTGACTCAACCAAGTCACTTGATCCAAAGTAACCTAAAAGGTCTAATTAAGCCAAACTTTAATCAAAATTCCATTGGATCAAAGCAAGCCATCCAATCTCTTCATTGATGATTATATGTCACTTTTAAACACTCAACTACAATCAATTGAAGCTAATCAAACCAATTTGGTCCTTTGACCCAAGTTGACCCAATTTGACATAAAGGATCAAATTGAACCAAATCAAATTCTAGTGTAAATTGATTGAAACAATGCTTCCAATTAGTCAGGAATTGAATATTGAACATGATCCAACCTTCAGTTAGACTCAATTGGGTCAAGCCAACCCTAATTTGACCTAAAATGTCATATCAAACCAAATCATTCCCAAAACCAAATTAATTCAAATAAACTCTTCCAAATAATCACCAATGACCAATTGAACATAAGCCTAACCCATACTCAAGACAATTTGGTCCAAATTAAATCATATTAACCAAATCAAAATCTAACCCAAATTGAATCAAACTAATTATACTCACTCATTCCAAATGACCAATTAAACTTATCCAAACCCTCACTTTGACCTAATTTGGTCAAAATGGTCAACTTAGCCCAACAAGACCCATATGACTTACATGGGTCAAATTGAGCCAAACCTAACCAAACCAAGCCCAAACCCAACCAAACCTGTAATGACTCATCCTTAGGTCATCACGGGCCTTCCAAAGTGGGCCCAACCCATGGTGAACCTAGTTTGGGTCAAACACATTGAACCAAACCCTCAAAATGAGAAAAAATCCCCATTTGGAAGGGTTCTCTTAGCAGCCACCCTTGGCCTTTCTTGGACAAAGGATCATTAACCCATCTTAACTTAAGGCTGTTGGGCTCAGGTTTTGGCCACAAGAGGGTGAGTTCACCCATGGGAAACCATTGCTCCACCTAAGGAGGAGTGTATACTTCATGGTAGCCCACTACACTCATTAGCCTCTCAAGTCATCGACTTCAGTAGTTTCTGCTACCTTCGACCACCTACTCTGGTCGAACAGCTGTTAAAGGCTAAATAATCCTAGCTTTTAGTTTAGCTGGGGAGGAGAGTATGCTCCCCCGCATTCATTCAAACTCAACACAGAGCTTCCTCAGAGCATTCCACACTGTCTCATACTCTCCCCTGAGCTTCTCATGCACCCTACCACCGGTGAGACCAGCTCCCTATCAGATCCTAGAGCTCTGTCTGTGCAAACTTTCCAAACATACTCCAAACTCAAATTAACTCATCCCACACCTTCACCTCACTCTAACCAATCAAAACAAATCATTTCCTAAGTGATTCGAACTTTGGAAGACATCCCTATACCAACTTCGATGAGCTATAGTGCAACGTTTGGTCCATAGATTGATCAACGGGGAGCTAGCTCAAGATCTTCTCAACAGGGCTTTGTGTCTTCAAGATGAAGGTTCCACAGTCATTAAACCACCATTCTATAGCTCCGACGAGGTAAAAGTCTAGAAACAGAGTCCTGACTAGTAGGTGTTGGTCTTTTTTGAAGTGGATGGTGTTTTTGTGCGATCCCCACCATAATATAGATTTATTCCCTGATCATTTTGGAGTCAATTTCACCATCAAATAAGCTTTGATGAACTCAAATCAAGTAGCGAAAGGCAGACGGTGTCCGTCTTCAGGCGCTCATGGGATGACTGATCTTTGACCATATGTTCATGATTAATTGTGTTAGAAATTTTGATTTAATCCCTTCAAAATTATGAGATTAATCTTGACTATCCAATCCAAGATCGGAAGGCCATGATGAAACTGCATCCACCGACACTAAGTCAGCTGCCATGTCAAATGATTTAAGTGACCAATACTGCAACACCATGTGGAAAGTGCTGCCGCTTTAGTGTTTGCGTGTTGCTGACAGTTTAAATGGATTAATTAAGGTTTTAAAATATAATTAAATAGTCAAAACTTCAAAAAATCATAACTAATTGTAGAAAAATTCAAAAAATATAAATAAATATATTTTGGAAATCTTAGATAGAGGAGAATTTAAGAAAAATAAAATCCTTAATGAATATCTAATGAACAATGCTTAATTAAGGTTCGAAGCTAATGCTAATTATGTTAATTAAGGCCAAATTACTTGGCTAATTAATTCCAAATTTGTTGGGATGTCTTCTACCTCCCATAATTTTTTTGGAATTATTTTTCATAATTTGAAGATTTCAGAATTTTAACCTTAACCACCCTCTTTAATTAATCAAATAATTATTAAAATTAATGATTAGTAAAAATTAAGCAATTGGTATTAATTAATCAATGTAAATAGTGGCTATGATGAGGGAAAATAATTAGGACCTTTCCTAATTGCTTTCCCAAGTGTACTTCTTTAAGAGGGCTTAATTAATGTGTTTAATAATTAAGGAATAATCAAGAAAATTTAATGATAAAATAAATATTTAATTGATTTAGATAACTCAAGTGCAACTCATTAATCCCTTTATGTGTTTAATAGCATAAAGTCATTAAAGGAATTATGATTATCTCTTTGGTGTGGGAAAATCATAAAAGTAATTAACTTAAATATTTTTCTTATTTAATTTAATTAACTCTTAGGTATGAGCCTAATTGCATTAAACTGCTTCACTTGCATTGCTGATTTTATTTTTCCAAAGCATATCATTGAAGGCTCTTGTTCAAGCATTGAATTAAATTAAAGAAGCTTGGCGAAGGTTAATCAAATTTATGTGACTGATGGCTTGAACCTAATAAACTCATTAAACATATTTAATTTCTTTAATTAAACATGTCAAATAATCAACATGGGTTGGGGTGAATCCTAAGTATCATTTCTCATCTTTAGGTTTTAACAACTAAAACATTAAAATTAAATCTTACAAAAAAAATCCTTTAGTTTTAAAAAAATGTTTATTTGGTTTGAATGTCCTTAAGATTCAATGAAATTGAATATGTTATGTGGTGACATTTAAGTACTTCCTTTCGATTATCATAAATATGCATGACATTTATTTTATATGTTCATGTTCCTAAAAGAAAAATTAAAAGAATAAATATTGCATTCAAATTACATGAGTTAGATAAATGTGATTATATGGTGTAGCTAATAAATCAATATTATAAATCTCAAATTATTTTGAAATTATAAATTAATGATAAATAAAATAGTATGAAACTTAAATCAGTATTTGTTGTAAGTACTTGATGAAGTCTCTACTTAGTTGTAACTTAAAGATAATAATAGATTATTTATTTTTATATTTTATATGTATGTTTACATGTATTTATACTAGCAAGTATATAGTCTGGACACCTCAAAAATATGAAGCTTTAAGTAGCCCTAAGGAGGTCTTAGATAATCTCACTTCTTTGGTTTAACAATGGCATGTACTTGCTTAATTATTTTATATGTATACATGTACTATAATATAGGATAAAACTTTTCTTTTCATGACATTAGATTTTACATAAATAAAAGATTTTATATAACCTTTGCATGGTTTTGCTTCTATTCTTATGCATATGTTTATATGTATTTAAATTAGCAAGTATATAGTTTGGACATCTTGAGAATACGAGGCTTTAAGCAGCCCCAAGGAGGTCTTAAATAATCTCACTTCCCTGATTTAACAAAGACACGTACTTTCTTAAATTTCTAATACATGTTCAGATATGCTTAGCTATGAGATGAAATATTTCTTTTCTATTAAGTTCATCCATTAACATTCATTAAGGGTGCAAAAAAGAAAATGAACATATTGTATGTATATGTGTTAAATCAAATTTTAAGAAGATTAGAGATGAAAGAATGTGAATGTTATTGATAAAGAAAGGAAGTAGTGGAATATTACTCATGTGGCAGTGACTTAATTTCATTAATCCTAAAATGCTTTTTTATGTTTGAATAAGATTCCTTGAAACTAATATAATCTCAGGCTCAATAAAAATTCATAAGTGGTTCACTAAGAAAGCTAAAGCTATAATAATTTGCCCTCTTGAAAATAACTTAGGGTAAGGATGAAGGGGTTAAGCCTCTTTATTCCATTTATAATAATTGGATGATAAGTAAGTATTGAATAAAATGAAAACATATAAGTTAAAATCAATCAATCTACTGAAAGACTTGAAGTAAAATTATCCCTAACAGTTATTTTAAATAATTCTAAAACTTTAGACAATCACACTTTCAAAACTTAACCAAGACATACCAAACTAAGGCTTAGCACACACATTAGAATGCCAAGTCATTGATCCTACTATTCATTTAGGCTGGTGTATGTTATGGTGATGTATTTTTGTTTTATGATGTAATGTTTTAGGCTAGTTGTTAGGATTGTTTATGCATAGATTGGAAGTTAGGTCGTTGGTAGGCTAATGATGTCTTATGTAGGGGATTGTGCTAAAGGGGTCACTCTAATAATCAATGAATATAAATAACCTTGCTTACAGGTGCTGTTTATGCCACCTAAGCACAATCCAATTAGGATAGGTGGGCTTGGCTACCCAAGTGTAGGGTGCTAAGTCTAAATATGCAAAATATAATTGCTCTACTTGCATGTTTGTTTAGATAATATTTATTTTGCAAGTGTAGTTAGACTTTATTTTTCATGAACATGTAATCTTTATACTAAGATTAGAATTCATGCTTTAGGGTTTAGGATGAGCAGTTGCTAGATGAAAAAGACCTAGGAGGCCCTATGAAGCCTAAAACAAATAGATCTAAAGAAGGAAAGAAGAATAAGGATTGAAGACCGCCATAATATTTATTTCAATTGCAATACTTAATTATAATCCAGATTGTATAAGGGTAGAGCTTGACTACTGAACCTTTTTTTTCTCTTTTATGGGGTGTATAGTAGTACCCGACCATATTGGCTTCTTATTCTCTTATGAAATTTAAATATTTGATTATTATGTTTGGATTATGTAATAGAAATGACATATTTTTCTTAGGTTTCTTAGAGTTTGATGATTTAATGTGTCTTGGATGCGGTAGGATATTTAGAATAAAAATTAAATATTCTATCTTCATGACTAAATTCTAATACAATTCATAACCTCACTTTAAAGCCTAGGTATATAAATAAGATAATAAAAGATTTAGAAACCCCTTAGTTGAATAGTTGTATGCTATAATAACATGCATATCATATTATCTCACTCTTGAATTAAGAGGATCTCCATGCTTTCATGATAGGGGACAAGCTTGACCTTTGAGAGCAGTCCCTTGTAGTGGAGAACACCTCTTCTTGTAGATTTAGCCCATAGCTCAATTTCATCATGCATTTAGGCATAATTATCCCAAGCCGTAGTCTAAATTAATGTGTCAAAATGACCAAAAAACCTATAAACTCTCAACATTAGTCTTAATCATGTTTGTATACTAAAAATTATTTAGTCCCTTAGGGAGTGAGTTTAGGACTCTAGCATCTTTTTAAATAATAGCCTAACTATCTTGCATCTACATAAAATCATCCTACATGGTTTTAAAGTATAAGAGGTGTTAGATGGTAGCCACTCCAGGCAGTTGTAAGTCTAGGAGAGTCAAGATGTGTTAATCCATTCTTGTGGAGGTGAATGACTATATCCCATTTTCTCCAAGTTGAGTTAGGTTGAGCTCTGAGCCTGCACTAGAGCACTCTAGATTGAGGTTTTGAGGTAGCTCATTTCTCTTTTGCTATGAGTATAAGTCCTCCTCTTAGGAATTTTTACAATATTATATTGCTTGACTATAAGCCCTAACATTCTAATAAGATTCCAACTTAAATAAAAGTAAATTCTCTCTTTCAAAAATATAAAGCCTCGCTATATGGGTAGATTGAAGCACTCACTAGACTTCCTAGTATCATGGGTGCTTCATACTTATTCCCTTTGGAACCTATGAATTTTTTTATTCAAAGAATCCCATTTGATATCTAATAACAACCAATTCTTTGATAGTCTAGCTTTAAAATCTTTGGAGATGCTTATTGATTACTTTAATCGAGAGTATTCTTAAAAAATTCTCATCTCCTAAGATGTAATTAACTATGTAAGCTTGCTTCCATAAGGAACTAGGGAACCTTGCATAAAATAAGCCCTACTTTACTTATCCATGTAAAGTAAGTGAAAGATCTCTAGTAAATATGTAGACCCATCTTCCTTAGGAGTCCTTATTAGGTGTTTAGGTCTATTGTAAGATGATATTTCTATCTTTTGAGGTAGTTCATCCTCCGCTCGACCTTCTGCATTAGCGGTAGAGAGGAAGGAGTGGCGGCCCAAGAGTGTCATAGTCACCTTGCCACCCTAACTAGAGAAAGAGGAAGAAGGGAATTCCAAGTTGGCTCCTATGATTGTTGAACCAATCATAGCTAGTGCCCCTCCCATCCAAAATGTATAGTGCATCACCTCTTCAGAACACAACCCAGAAGTGAGTCATCAGTCAACATATATTCCAATAGTCCCGGGTAGAGTAGATGATCGATCCTTGGAGAAGATATTAGAAGATGTTCGTGCCTTAGGGAGGCAGGTAGTTGGAGATGACCATTCTGAGCAAGAGGAGGACATCATATATTTCAATGCTGATGAGGATGACCTCTTAGATGATTCCACTAAAGTTCACATGGTGGATACCTGGGGGTCCTTGCATAGAGAGCAACTTAGCCAAGAAGCCCAATGCATTATAATTGAGGAAGGTGAGGCATCAGACTCAACTTAACACCTTCTCCAACAAATCAAACTCAAGGATGAGTAGATTGATAGAATGAATGGGAGGGTAGAGAAGTTGATGATAGTAGTATTAGCATTACAAAATTAAACACTTGTCCCTCAACCACTCCTATAGAGGCTAATCAACTTGAGTTGGTGGATATCCTAGACCGTCTTAAGAGCACTACTCCAATCGATGAGGATACTAGTAGCCTGCATAGGAAGACAACCAATAGAACCTCCATGCATGAGAAAGATGTCAAGTAGATGGTAGAATAATAAGTGAAGGAAGTATTGGCGCAGACCCAAGGGAGCTTATCGGTTTTAAAGGGTAGAACCTACTTGAAGGAGTTTGATGTAGTTCAATACCACCAAAGGCTTTATGCCACCATCCTTCAAAATTCAATGGTAGTGGGAACCCTAGGAAGCATATAGCACACTTCAGGGCCAATTGTTGCAACGCCGATAGTAGTGATCCCCTACTTTTCAAGCAATTTGTTAGAAGCCTTTTTTGAGTTACCTTTGATTGGTATGCTGAATTGCCCAACAATTCGGTGAATTCCTTTACAGAGTTAGAGAAACTTTTCATTAAAAGATTCATAGGAGATCAACAAAGAGTGATTGTAGGGGACCTCATTGTAAAAAAATAAAATCTCAATGAGTCTCTTGTTGATTATATTCTCAGGTGGAGAAACATAAATATGAAATGTGAACCACAACTCTAAGAGCAACATGCCATTAAAATTCTTCTTAAGAATATTCATGGCCTAGTCACTTTCATGCTCAAGGGCTTTATTATTAAGATATTTGAGAAGTTAATCAGCAAGTGGATAATCTATAAGAGGAAGCCAAACATTTAAACTTCTTAGACTAGTCATCTTAGCCTAAGCCTTGAAAAGTGTTTGAGAAGAAGCTAGGGATGGAAGTAGTAGTGGATAAGGGGAAACAACTAGTGAGAGCAGAACTTGAGAGGCATAGAGCTCAGCAGCCTCCACCCCCACCTTCTCTTCCACTACCTTGGCCACCACAAAGGCTACCCCAGTAGTCTACATAATAGTTATTCGAACATCCGCCACCAAGTGGCTATTATCCACCTACTCTTGTGATAAACTCAACAAGTCATATTCATTCAAGAGGGAGGTAGTTAGGAAAATCTTTAAGAACTTACTTTAGAAACTTGATTTTTAGTTACCTGAGCCTAGAAAGCTGGAAGAAGTGGGTATGAGTGATGATCATAACTTCTGCCCCTACCATCGCATGCTAGGCCATATCTTAGAGGATTACTTTACATTCAAAGATTTGCTTGAGCATAGCTACAAATTAGGAGCCATAGTGATCCCCAAAAACAAAAAAAATACCTCATAGAATAACCTTTTGGTTCCATTAAGGTAATCTTTAGGGAGATATACAATCTTCTTAAGATAAAAGAAGGTTGAGATATCACTTTATCTCGTACCTCTAAAAAGATCATCTCTAAAATCTAGAAACTTTCTCTATAGGTGCCTGATTTAGCTTGAACCTCCAACACCAAGGAAGGTTTGTCAGTTGTGAGGGACAACTCAGAGAGGGTGGAAGCCCAGTAGCAGTAGCCAGCACATGATCGGGATAGTTCCATGGCACCACCACCATCCGAGTCCAGCATTCTCTCTTTCACCATTGTAGCTACCACATCTACTAGCTCCACTACCAGTAGTAGGAGTGTTATATTTACAGATGAGGGCACCACGCCACTCATCCCGCTTACTTTGCTCAATTATTTTTATGTACCTCCAAAATTGAAGAAATCAATGAAGAAGAATAATTCCACTTACATCCTATCTACTTTTGAAGATCTCAGTGATTTCATTCATATTGATAGCTCTACAAGTCACAATAATAATAATTTAAATAACTATGATCAATTTCATTCTAGTTTAAAATAGATTGCCCTTTTCTAAATCTCCAAGGTTCACCACTTGAGATAGATTTGGAGTAATCCATGATGATCGAAGACGATCACAAGCCCTTCATCATAAGAAGTCATTAAAGTCAATCTCTATAGTGGCAAAGTTCTACCTCCTAAGATAGTACCTCATTGGTTCTAATGAGCAGATAGCCCCTCCACAAGATGTTCCACCCTTGGATATGCTCATGGAGAATTAGACTAAAATTGATTATAATGTCTTGGCACATCTTAGAAAGTTGCCATCTAAGCTAAGTATATATGACACCCTCATTTTATCCAAAGAAATGAGGGAGTCACTAATCAAAGAATTGCTTGACCCTAAAATCTACTTAGCTCAGTTGGCTACTATTAATCCATCTAAAGAGGAGGCATGTTTTTTGAAGGAAGTATTAGGAGTTACCTTCTCAGATGAAGACTTACTACTAGGGATAATAGAGCACAACCATCCCCTCTATATCACATTATATGTTGGAAAGTTCAGGCTATCGAGAGTATTGGTTGATTTGAGTGCATCAGTGAACATTATGAGTTTAAGAACCCTTGCTTACTTAAGAATCAACATCTCTAAACTTCAATCTGAAAAAATGATATTGAAAGGATTCAATGAACAAGGCGAGAGGGCCTTAGGCTCCATAATATTGGCTTTGGAGATAGATGATTGGAAGACTGAGGCCAAGTTTCACATAATAGATTCTGATACATCCTTTAATGCTTTGCTAGTGTGACCCTGGATTCATGAAAATAACATGGTTCCATCCTCCTTACATCAATGCATCAAGTTCATCAAGGATGGTATAGAATATTATGTTAAAGGAGATCTCAAACCATTTGTAGTACATGAGGTTAGGATTTATGAGGATGTGGCTTATTATATCCTTAAGAAACAAAATATCTTCTCGCATGAACTCAACCAAAATGAAAAAGAATAAGCAAGAAAAGAAAAAAAGAAAAGGAAAAGAAAAAGAAAAAGAAAATAAAAAAGAAAAAAGAGTGTGATAAGAAGACATTAGGGAGGAAATAGTGCATGGGATTAGATTCTACCCACAGTTCATTACTCCATTTAAGCAAGTGGAGAGGATGACTCAACCTCCACTAGGATGAGGAAGAGGCAAGTCTAGAGGGAGCCCCAAGGGTGGTAGACCTCCATACCTGCCACCTACTAGGAGGTTCATTTTAGCATCTAGGAGTACACCTGCCATTTATATAGACTTTGAATTTAGTTCAGAGGATGAGTCCTATGTGTTGAGCATACTAGCTACTTCTCTACATTAGCAGACTCTATTGGAGGTGACACTAGATCCTAACAGTAATGAAGACCGGGTCCCCAAGCAAAACATAAATGTATTTGAGTCTTTTTTATGTGTAATTGTCAGACAACATGTGGGCACTTTAGCTCTAACCCCACTTTCCTCATAAAAATTTGTAGGTTTGATAGTTAAAGAAGCTCCTGAAACATACACAAATGTCAAGCCTCAAAAGTTTTATCCAGGAATGTCATCAGCAAGTTGAGAAGTTGATGTAGAGCTTGAGGATGAGTCATTCAAGAAATTAATAGAATTTCCATTTGATTGTACTCGCCTTGTGTTCTTAACTTAGAAAAGGAAGGTTTAATTTCATATACATGGTCTAAGGACATGTCAAAATACTTTGAAAAATTATGGGACAACAAATGTAAAAACTCTCAATCAAGACCTGGACTAGGCTTCGACACAGTAGGCATAGTGGATGATGACGCTTACTGCTTAGTCGTCACCAATCATTTGGAATCTGATAGGTTTTTCTCAAATCACATTAACTCATGTGAGGAGGTGTGTTTAAAAGCTTCAGATGATCCAGATGATCTCCAAGTCAAAGATGCACCCTTAAAATTTGAAGAAGAAAATAAATCAACCATCGATAAGCTCAAAGAAATCAACTTGGGCAGTGTAACATTCCACGCCTGACATACAGTAGTTACTTTTTGAATGAATCTGAAACTAATGACTTAGTTAGGCTACTCACTAAGTTTAAAGATTGCTTCACATGGAGTTATGAAAAAATATCTGGATCAAATGCATGTGATTGGACGTTGACCAAAAAATCATTTTTGAAGTCAAGAAATTGATCGATGTTGGTTACATCTGAGAGGAAAAATATGCGACCTGGTTGGCCAACATCATCCCAGTTAAGAAGAAAAATTGCCAAATTCTCATATGCATCGATTTTAGGGATCTTAATAAGGCATGTCAAAAAGATGAATTTTCATTACTAATACCAGAATTGGTGGTGGACATCGGTTCATCTCACACATTTTTCTCCTCCATGGATGGTTCATCTGGATATAACTAAATTAAGATGGTCCCTGAGGATGAAAAGAACGCTGCCTTTAGAATCCTGATCAAAATTTATTGTTATAAGGTCGTGCCTTTCAACCTCAAGAATGCTGGTGCCACAATGGGCCATGACCCAAATTTTTGATGGACTCATTCACCACCAAGTAGAATGCTACATCGACAATCTTATGGTCAAAAGAAAAGAAAATGAAGACCGCCTCTTTGACTTGAGAGTAGTTTTCAAGCAGTTGAGATAATATAACCTTAAAATGAACCCTATGAAATGTGCTTTTGAGGTAACTTCAGGGAAGTCTCTGGGGTTTGTTATTCGACATTGCAGGATTGAGATCATTTTAGAGAAGTTCAAAGTGAAATTGGAAATTCCAGCCAATAAAAGTATAACTCAACTTAGATCATTCAAAGGGAGGTTGGCATATCTAAGACATTTTATATCCAACCTATCAAACATATGTTAACCATTCTCAGCACTAGTCAAGAAAGACGCTAAGTTCAAGTGGGATGACAAATGTCAACATGCATTTGAAAGTATCATGTAGTATCTTATGATGTTGCCCCTATCTTGGGCAAACCCCTCATACTCTACACGGTTGCATTGGATGGCTCCCTTGGTGCTTCGTTGGCTCAAGCTAATGATGAGGGACCAAAAAAGAATGCACTCTATTATTTCAATTTGTCACCTTATACTTATAGAGGTGAATTATCCACCCATTGAGAAATATTTCTTAGCCTTGATTTTCGCAGCCTAAAAGCTATGATATTATATCCTTTCTCATAAAGTAAACATGATTTCTAGAGTTAATCCACTGTAATATCTCATGATATGGATGGTGCTATTTGGATAGTTGGCATGATGGTCCATGATTTTATTATAGTTTCATATCACATTCGTACCCCTTTGTGTAGAGAAAGGGTAAGCACTTGCACACTTCTTGGTAGCGCACCCTCTCCCGGTAGATTCCCCTCTTAATGATAATTTACCAAATGAATAGGTCATGAATTTGGGGGAGGCAAACATTCACTATTGGGAGATGTACTTTGATGGTGCGGCTTCCTCTCAAAGAGGAGAAGAACCACAATTTACTCTTCCAGGTAAGGCAGGGGTAGGGATAGTCCTCCTGACACTAGACCACTATATGATGAGATTCTCATATCATTTGTCTAAACCCTGCACTAACAATGAAGTTGAATATGAGGCTTTGATTGGTGGTCTAAAGTTAGTCATCTCATTAGGCATCCAAAATATCAATATTTTTGGAGAATCATAGCTAGTTGTTAACTAGATTGCTGGGTCCTACAAAGTTCTAAAGCCCAAATTCCATCACTACCACAAGTACACCATGGAGTTACTAGCTCAAGTTCTAGAGGTCATAATCTATAATATCTCTTGAGGAGAAAATACCATAGCTGATGCCTTAGCCAAATTTGATAAAGAATTGGCGTGTCCGAAAGATGAGTCTATATTAATAAAAGTTCATAACAAATAAGTTCTTCCTCTTATTGATGTTGAGCTCATCAACAAATACACTCTTGAAGGGCAGGTTGATGTTGCTAAAAATGATGAAGAGCTAGATTGGAGGCAACACTTCATTGATTATCTAAATAAAGGTAAACTACCTCAAGAAAAATCTCAAGCCCATTAACTCAAGCAGAGGGCACTCTCCTATGCCCTCGTCAATGGAGTCTTATACCAACGATCCTTTGATCATATACGGTTATGTTGCTTAGACAAATATGAGGCTCGTAAGATTATGATCAAGGTGCACTCAGGAATATGTAGAGCTCATCAATCCAGTCCCAAGATGAAAGCCAAAATTAAGAGACTTGGGTATTACTTGCCACCGATGATCATAGATTGTATGGATGTAGCGAAGTGCTACCACCAATGTCAAGTGCATGGAGTAGTTCTACATCAAGCACCCAACATTCTATATCTGATTATAGCCTCATGGCCATTCGAGTGTTGGGGTACCGACATAGTGGGTCTGATTGATCGTCCATCAGCTAATGGTCATCAGTTCATTTTAGTAGCTATAGATTATTTATCCAAGTGGGTGGAGGTGATTCAGCTCAAAGAGGTAAAAGCTCAGCATGCGCTCTAATTTTTTAGGAATCATATTATGTATAGATTTAGAGTACCATGCTAAATCATATCTGATAATGGTACTGCCTTCAAAAGAACCAAGATCAACAATTTTGCCCAAAGACACAACATAGATTGTAAGTACTCTACCATCTACTATCCATGGCTAAATGGCTTAGCAAAATCCTTCAATAAAACTTTCATCCAAATACTCAAGAAGATGCTCGATGATAATAAACGGCAGTGGTATGAGCAATTAGTTGAATCTTTATGGCTTACCGCACTATTTACGAAACTATGACACAATCTACTCTATTCTTCTTAATGTATGGACCCAAAACCATTCTTCCCTCAGAAGTTCAACTTCCATCATTAAGGATAGCTATCGATAGTAAAATCACAACTGAGCAGAATGCTGAACTATGGTTGGAGGAACTCAAAGGTTTGGAGGAGAGCCGCTTGCGTGCATGTTAGAACCTCGAGTTGTATAAAGGTAGAATGGTTCAAGCTCATAACAAGTTGATCTGCCCTAGAGCTTTTCAAGTTGTAGAGCTTATTTTAGTTCTAAGGAGACTAATTATGGCCTGTCACAAGATGGGAGACACGTTTGAACTTGCTTGGGAACCCTTTTATCATAGAAAAGGACTACCAAGGTGGCTCCTATCAATTGATCAACCATAAAGGTGAACACTCAATGCTTTCAATCAATGAGCTTTATCTAAAGAAATATTATGCATAAAAATATCTCAAATAATCCTTCTAGGAATAAAAATTTTATTTTAACCAAGTTGTTCTCCAAATTAGAATGATTTTGATTATCGAGTCCCTTATGTGTTTAGGTTAGGTGTAAGAGAACCTGAGCAACATCTTAATCCTTACTTGCATAGTACAAACACAAACTTGCACACAAACACAAATCCAACCACCTCGGGCTACTTTAAGTTAAGATAAGACCCTGAAAACCTCACTTAGTAATTGCTCTAGGTTGGGTTTGATTCACCACTTGGCTAGTGAATCACCCTAGGAGTTTCCCTTGCCTAGAAAGATATGAGTCCTCATGCTTTCTTTATGGCTTAACCGTTGCAAACCAATGAGCCCCTTTTGTTAGCTCGATGAACTTTACTACACAACTAGTAAGTCATCCTGATAGCTAATTGTGTTTTTGAAGGTGTGAGTCCCTGAGCTTTCTTCTTGAGCTGACTATTATATGTTGATTGGGTCCGAATATATATCCGAGAGTTAGGGTAAGACCCCCAATGGCTCCTCTTTTGCTTGGCTACTTCAAGCTTGGGATCAGTCCTCCTTTATGACTCTCCACTTACTAGTCACCCTAAGTTAGATAGTATCTATTTAACCGATGACAGAATGTCCCGATGGTTAGTTCCACTTAGGAAGATGTGAGTCCCTGATGCTTTCTTCCTAGATTGATCATCATAAATTGATGGGCACCTTAGATTGGCTGGTCCTCGCCTTGTTGAAGGCATCCCACCTAATGGATAACACCGCTCAGGTAGATGTGAGTCCCCATGCTTTCTCCTTGAGTCGACCACCGTGTACCTATAGGACTTTTATTTTTCAAGGATTAGGATAAGAGACCTAGAGGTACCTTCCTTGTGGCATTCTCTTTGGATTATATTTTCATGACCCCATCTAGACATGACTTAGGTTATTATCGGATTGGACAGTTTCCCTTTCCTTATAGCCACCCTTTTGGTTAGAAGCTTTGTACTGCGGATGTACAGACTATCCCTTGGCCAATAAATTTGATATAGGCCAAAGTCCTCATGGCTCCTTCTTAGTGTGGCCCATCACAAACCAACAAGGTCCACACTAAAAAAAAATAAATAAATAAACAAATAGACAAAATAAAATCACTTGTGGATTAGGATAAGACCTCAGTGGCACCTTTTCCAAAATGGGTATCTAATATTTTTGGGAGCAAAACTACCGATAGGAATCGGTTAGACTATTTAAGTTGAGATAAGACCCTAGAGGCCCTCACTCAGTAGTAGCCCTGCATCGAGTTTGACCTATAGCATGATCGGTGGGTCACCCCGGTGGTTGATTCTGCTTTAGAAGATGTGAGTCTCTGAGCTTTCTTCTTAATTCAACCATCACAAACTCATGGAAAACCCTTAGGTTGGATAGGCTCTACTGTACGGTCAGTAGACTACTCCTTTGAGTCAGTAAGTTAAAGGTAAGTTTAGGTTTTTATAACCCTTTCCTTAGTGTGACTCATCTCAAATTGACTAGGTCCATTTTCATATATTAAGGATTGGGATCATGCCATCGAGGCTCCTTTCTCGAGTGACTACCTTAGGTTTGGATTAATCCATCATGGCCCCTCTCTTGGTGGTTGCCCCTTTAGGTTGAGTGCTATCATCTTATGAATGAGCAGACTACTCCTTTGGGCTAGTAAATCTAATGTAGGTCTAGGCTCATGTAGCCCCTCCTTAGTGTGATCCATCGCAAGCTAACAGGGTCCATATCCTTCCAATAATCAAATATAAATCAAAATTGATAGGAATTACCAATGGCAAACAAAAATTCATTAACTAAACCAATTAGCCAAACTAAATCAATCAAATTAAATCAACTCTAATCCAAATCTCATTGATCCCCAACAAGTCCTCATTCATGCCCTTGGCATGATTCAATCCCCAACAAAGTCTTCTTTATGCGCTTATCACAAAGAAAAACTTCAAACAATCATTCTTGGCAAATCTACATTCATGCCTTTGGCATGATGCGATTCCTGATAGAATCCTTCCTTGGGTCCTTGACACAAAATCAAACTGTAAATAAATCAAACCAAATTCAAACAATCCTCCTCCTGTGCTCCTAGCATGAAACAAAATGAACCATATTACATTAAGGTCTAAGTTCCTTATACCTCTCCATTTAGGTATGAACAATCTTCATTGATGTTCATGACCTTCTCGGATGATTTTGATCATCTTGGTCAACATCGATACGTGCGGTGTGCCTTGTTAGTTACACCTCACCTATTGGGGGTACTTTTGTGACCTCGCTTTTGGAGTGAGGATTGATCCCTCCAATCTTAGATTTAAAAGTCTTCTAACACTTAAACTTTCTTAGTGCTAGGACACTTCTAGTGATTAAGAGAAAACTAAACCTAGGCCTAGAAACTTAGAGGGCATAACCCTAAGCCTAGAGTTTACCATAGGACAAGTAGGCTTCACTAACCATAAGGCCCAAACCAGGACTCATGCCCATCAACTCATCCAAACTTAAGCTCATGTGATTACAATTAAATTGATTAAGACCTATTCAATTAATTTTAATTGAATTTGGTCTTCCAATCAAAGCTCCAAACCAAATTAACTTGGGCCTTAACCTAAGTTAATCCACCACAATCCTATAACTCCATTCGAACCCATTCAAGCAAACTAAACCCAATTTGATTTTCTCAATCACTCTAATTATTCAATAGATCATTTCAAACTACTCCAATACTAGTAATCAAATCAATTGAACCAAGTGAATTTGATCAACCCAAGTTAGCTTATTTAACCTAAAAGGTTCAAATGAGCCAAAACTCAATCAAGCCCAAATCAATTGCAATCAGAGCCACCAAATTAACTCCAAGTTTATCATTGAACCCATCCCAACCATCCATAACTCCAATCAGTCTAAGTTGACTTGATCAAGCCACTTTACCAAAAGTAATCTAAAAGGCCTAATTAAGCCAAACTTTAATCAAACTCCCATTGGTTCAAACCAAGCCATCCAATATTTTCACTGATGAGTGTAGGTCACTATTAAACACTCTGCTATTAAACACTTCATTACTTAGCCCAATTTGACCTAAAAGGTCATGTTAAACCTAATAATTCCCTAATCTAAATCAATTCAAATAAAGTCCTCCAACCAATCACCAATGACCAATTGAAGATAAGCCTAACCCATACTCAAGCCAATTTGGCTAATTTGATCAAATTGGTAAACATACCCAATTGACCCAAATTGAACCATATGAACCAAATCCAAATCTGACCCAAATTAAATCAAACAAATTGCACTCACTCATTCCAAATGACCAATTAAACTTACCCAAACCCTCACTTTGACCAAATTTGATCAAATGGTCAACTTAGCCCAACATGATCCATTTGACCTACATGGGTCATATTGAGCCAAACCCAACCAAACCAAGCCAAAACCCAACCAAACTTGGAATGACTCATCTTTGGGTCACCATGGGCCTGCCCAAGTGGGCCCAACCTATGGTGAACCCAATTTGGGTCAAACCAATTGAATGAAGCCCTCCAGATTAGACAATCCCCATTTGGAAGGGTTCTCCAACTCTCCACCCCTTGGCAGCCACCTTTGGCCTTTCTTGGATAAAAGACTATTGACCAACCTAACTCAAGGCTATTGGGCTTAACCTATGGCCATGTGAGAGTGAGTTCACCTATGGGAAATGATTGGTCCACCTAAGGAGGATGTACACTTCATGATAATCCACTACACTCCCTCAGCCACCTTAGTAGTCTCTTGCCACCTCCAACCACCTTAGTAGTCTCTTGCCACCTCTGGCCACCAACTTCGACCAGACGGTTGTAAAGGCTAAACCAATCCCATCTTTTGGTTTAGCTAAGGGGCAGAGTGTACACCTTCACATTCATTCAAACTCAACATAAATATTTTTTAGAGCATTCCGTATAATCCCATACTCTCCCTTGAGCTTCACATGCACCCTACTGTCGGTGAGACTAGCTCTCGATCGGACCTGAGAGGTCCCTCCGTCCAAATTTATGAAATCTACTCCAAACTCAAATTAACTCTTCCCACTCCTTCACCTCACTTTGGAGAATAAAAAAATCATTTTCAAAGATATTCAACCACTAGAAGGCGTCCCTAGATTAACTCTAGTGAGCTTGTAGCAACATTTGGTCCACAAATCAATCAATAGGGAGAAAACTAGAGTTATTTTCAACAAGCTCATCTCTTCAAGATTAAGCTACCTCAATCATTGAACTGCCGGTCTATAGCTCTGGTGAGGTAAAAATCTAGCAATCATAGTCTTGGCCATTAGGCATTGCCTTTTTTTGAAGTCAATCATGTTTTATGTGATCTCCATCGTAAGATCTTCTTAAATTTATTTCTTAATCATTTTGGAATCAATTTTGCCATTGAACAAGCTTTGACAAGCTCGGATTGAGCAGTAAAAGGTGGTCAGTGTCCATCTTCAAGAGCTCACGGGATGACGAATCACTAGTTGTCCATTGCACATGATTAGAAAGGATGGTTGTGGTTAATCAAGTTAGAGATCTTAATTTAATCCCTTCAAAATCATGGGATAAATCTTGACCATTCGATCTGAGATAGTATGGCTAAGACAAAACTGCATCCGCCGCTGCTAAGTCAGCTACAACATTTGACGATTGAAGTGACCAATACTGTGGTGCCACATGGTAAGCACTGTCACATTAGTGTCTGCTTGGTGCTGATGGTTTAAAAGGATTAATTAAGGTTTAAAAATGTAATTAAGTTATCAAAACTTTTAAAATTTAAAACTAATTATAGAAAAATTCAAAAATATACATAGAAGCCATTTTTGGAAAGCTTAGACATAGAAGAATTTAACAAAAAAATCCTTAATTAATTCCTAATGAATAGTGCTTAATTAAGGTTTGAAGCTCAGGTTAATTATCTTAATTATGGCCAAATTACTTGGCTAATTAATTCCAAATATAGTGGGATGATTTTATGGGATGTCCTCTACCTCCCATAATTTTCTTGGAATTATTTGCTATGTGGTTTGAAGATTTTAGAATTTTAACCTTAATTACCCTCTTTAATTAATCAAATAATTATTAAAATTAATGAACATTAAAAATGAAGCAATTTTTGTTAATTAATCAATATAAATAGTGGGTATGAAGCCGAAAAATTATTAGGACCCCTTTTATAATTGCTTTCTCAAGTGTACTTCCTTAAGAGGTTTTAATTAATGTGTTTAATAACTAAGGAATATTCAAGAAAAATCAATAATAAAATAAAGATTGAAATTTATTTAGATAACTCAAGTGCAACTCATTAATCCCTTTATGTGATTAATTGCATAAAGTCATTAAAGAAATTATGATTATCCCATTAGTGTGGGAAAGTCATAAGAGTATTTTAACTTAAATATTTTTCTTATTTAATTTAATTAACTTTAAGCATGAGCCTAATTGCATAGACTTCTTTAGGTGCAGTGTTGATTTTATTTTCCCAAAGAATATCATTGAAGGCTCATGATCAAGTGTTTAATTAAATTAAAGATGCTTAGGGAATGATAATCAAATTGATGTGATTAATGGCTTGTACCTAATCAACTCATAAAACATATTTAATTTCTTTCCTTAAACATGTCAAATAACCAACATGGGATGGGGTGAATCCTAAGTTTCATTTCCCCTCTTTAAGTTTTAATAACTTAGACATTAAAATTAAATCTTACAAAAAATGAAAAAACTTTGGTTAGTGTTAAGGAATCTTTATTTTGTTTGATTGCCCTTAAGATTCAATAAAATTGAGCTTGTTATTGGTGACATTTAATTACTTCCTTTCAATTATCATAAATGTGCATGCCATTTATTTTATGTGTTTATGTTTTTTAAAAGAAAAATTAAAAGAATATGATTTCATTTAAACTGCATGAGTTGGATAAATGTCATTATATGGTGTGTCTATTATCACTAATAAATCTCAAATGATTTTGAAATTATAAATTAATGATGAATCAAATAGTAAGAAATTTAAATCAGTGTTTGTTGTAAGTACTTAATGAAGTCTCTACTTAGTTGTAACTTAAAGGTAGTAATAGATTATTTTATCTTTATGTTTTATGTGTATGTTTACATGTATTTGAATTAGCAGGTATATAGTCTATACATCCTAGAAATATGAGGCTTTAAGTAGCCCCACAGAGGTCTTAGATAATCTCACATCCTTTGTTTAATAATGGCACATACTTGCTTAATTTTATTTATGTGTATACGTGTACTTGAACATAGGATAAAACTTTTCTTTTCATGCCATTAAATTTTACATAAATAAAAGATTGTATATAACCTTTGCATGGTTATGCTTCTATGTTTATGTATATGTTTACATGTATTTAAATTAGCATGTAAATAGTCTAAACATCTCAGGAATACAAGGATTTAAGTAGCCCCAAGGAGGTCATAGATAATCTCACTTCCCTAGTTTAACAACGTCACGTACTTGCTTAAAATTCTAATACATGTTTGCATATGCTTAGCTATGAGATGAAATCTTTCTTTTCTATCAATTTCATCCATTAACATTCATTAAGTATGCAAAAAATTTGAATATATTGTATGTATATGTGTTACATCAAATATTAAGAAGATTAAAGATGAAAGAATGTGAATGTTATTGATAAAGAAAGAAAGTAGTGGAATATTACTCATGTGGTAGTGACTTAATTTCATTAATCCTAAGATGATTTTCATGTTTGAATAAGATTCCTTGAAAATAATCTAATCTTAGACTCAATAAAAATCCAGAAGTGGTTCACTAAGAAAACTAAAGCTATAATAATTTACCCTCTTGAAAATAACTTAGGGTAGGGATGAAGGGGTTAAGCCTCTTTCTTCCATTTATAATAGTTGGATGCTAAGTAAGTATCAAATAAAATGACAACATAAAAGTTAAAATCAATCAATATATTGAAATACTTGAAGTGAAACTATCCCTAACAGTCAATTTAAGCAATTCTAAAATTTTAGATAACCATACTTTCAAAACATAACCAAAACATACGACATTAAGCCTTAGTACATAAATTAGAATGCTAAGTCACCGATTCTAGTATTAAGGTAGGCCTATGTATATTATGGTGAAATCTTTTTATTTTATGATATAATATTTTAGACTGGATTTTAGGTCATTAGTAGTCTAATGATATGTTATGCAGGGGATTGTGCTAAAGGGGCTACTGTAATTATCAATGAATATAAATGTCCTTGCTTGCATGTGTTGCTTCTTCCCCCCTAAGCATAATCCAATTAGGATAGATGGGCTTAGCTACCCAAGTGTAGGGTGTTAAGATTAAATATGTAAAATATAATTGTTTGGCTTGCATGTTTATTCTGCTAATATCTATTTTGTAGGTGTAGCTAGACTTTATTTTTCATAATTATGTAATTTTTATACTAGGATTAGGATTAGTGCTACAGGGTTTAAGATGAGTAGTGGCTAGAAGGCAAATTCCTGTGAGACCCTCTAAAGCTTGAGCAAACAAATCCAAAGAAGGAAAGATGAACAAGAATTGAAGACCACCATAACATTTATTTCATTTGTAAAGTTTAATTGTAATCCAAGTTGTATAAGGGTAGAGCTTAACTACCCAACCTTTTTTCTCTTTTCTGGGGTGTATGATAGTACCTAGTCGCATTGGCCTCTTATTCTCTTATGAAATTTAAATATTTGATTGTTATGTTTAGATTATGCCATAGAAATGACATGTTTTTCTTAGGTTTCTTAAAGTTTGATGATTTGATGTGCAGCTTGGAAGCGATATGTTCTTTAGGATAAAAATTAAAATTTTTATACTCACTAAATAACTCCTAACTAAATTTTAATGCAATTCATAGCCTCACTCTAAAGATTAGGTATATAAATAAGATAATAAAAGATTTGGAAACCCTTTAGCTGAATGGTTGTATACTATAACAACATGCATATCATATTGTCTCACTCTTGAATAGAGAGGATCTCCACTCTTGAATGATAGGGGACAAGCTTGACCTTTGAGAGCGGTCCCTTGTAGGGGAGAACACCTCTTCTTGTGGATTTAAACCACAACTCAATTTTATCATGCTTTTAGGCATAATTATCCTAAGTCCTAGTCCAAATTAATATGCCAAAATGACCTAAAAGCTTGTAAATTCTCAACATTAGTCTATGTCATGTTTGCATACCAAACATTATTTAGTCTCTTAGGAAGTGAGTTTAGGACTTTGGCTTCTTTCCTAATAACAACCTAACTATTTTGCATCTACATAAGACCATCCAACATGGTTTTAAAGAGTAGGAGGTGTTAGCTGGAAACCACTCTAGGATATTGTATGCTTATGAGAGTCGAGATGTGTTCATCCTTTCTTGTGGAGGTGAATCGTTATATCCCATTTTCCCTGAGTAAAGATAGGTCGAGCTCTCAACTTACACTAGAGCACTCTAGATTTAGGTTCTGAGGTGGTCCATTTCTTTTTTTCTATGAGTATAAGTCCCCACCTCTTAAGTGTTTTCACAATCTTATGCTGTTGTACTATAAACCTTAGCATTTTAATAAGCTTCCAACTTTAATAAAAGTAAATTCTATCTTTCAAAAATATAAAGCCTCACTATATGGTACATTGAAGCATTCACTAGACTTTTTAATATCATGAATGCTTCCTACTTATTCTCTTTTGAAAGCTGTGAAGAAATCTTCTTATTTGAAGAATCCCATTTGACTTCTAATAAAAACCAATTATTTGATAGTCTAACATTAAAATCTTTAGAGATGCTTATGGACCACTTTAATTGAGAGTATTCTTAGTAAATTCACATTTCCTAAGATGTAATTAACTATAGAAGCTTGCTTCCATAGGGAACTAAAGAACCCGATATTAAATAATCCCTACTTTATTTATCCATATAAAGTAGGGGAAAGAAGTCTGGTATGTATGTAGACACATCTGCCTTAGGAGTCCTTATTAGGGTTTAGACCCATTATATGACGATGTTTCTATCTTTTGAGATAGTACATTATACCTCAATGTCACACCCGATCAATTCAATAAATACCCCCTAAGATCTACGCGGTGTCCCTATAACTCTAAATTAAAACACCACAAAGAGCATAAGCTATAACTAATTTGTTAAAATGCTTGATCAAGGATTCATGAAGATCATAAATAATGAATGATTACTGCTAAAAGATCTAAGGTGAGTTCAACATTTGTATTGCCATGTCTAGTGCTTATAATTTTTTTTTCTGGCATATGAATGATGAATGAAAACTAAACACAAGCACACTTGAGATAACATCAAAATTAAAATTTTTAAGAATTAATTTTTTTAAAAATTAAAATTTTTCAAGAAAATTGTACTATACGATGATCCTATTTTGCTGAGTCAAGTAAATAAAAAATTTACCAAACTTTTTTAATCATACAATAAGATTTAAATCGTATTATATGATTATCCATTCTTTTTAAATTTCCAACTGACTCAATCATGCTAGTTACAATCAAAATTTGCTAAATTGAGTTGATTGTATAAGATGATTTTGTTTGTACTATATGATTCATTAATGTTAAACACTATAACTACCAAGATTAATTTGGGCATTATAAATCATGCCTAAATTGAATAATCATACAATATAATATAAATCGTACAGTATGATCCTCATTTGTTAATCACCTAATTCTAATCCAGAATTTGAGGGATTCAATTTTTTTGAGTATTTTTCTTAAATTAATTTGTACTTTATAGCTCGATTATACAGGATGAACAAATAAAGAGTTGACTTTTTGATTTGTGCTATTCAAATAGCATGATAAAAATTATTAGGTATATATAGATATGGCTATTTGGGATGACCTAATCATCTATGACTCTAACCTTAGTAAATTGAACTGACCCTACCTAACAATTATAAATCATAGGAGAAACTTTTAAAAATGACATGTTCATTAATTTAACTAACAAAAATGACGTAAGAAAATATTTAAAATGATTTTGTCAAGGTTTCAGCCATCACATGGCCGACGCGGTGCCATGTTGTGTAAGTCACAATAATGCTTAATGTTTTAAAAATATTTATGCTATAATATAATTTAACTAATAAGAATATATATTATAGCTATTAATATTAAAATTATATAGTTTAATTATTATTATTAAACTATTAATTAAAATAATTAAAATTTGTCATTATATTATAATTATTTAAAATTTATAACATATATTATAATTATTAACATTTAGATGATACAATTTAATTATTATAATTAATATACATAATAAAATTTAATGTTCACATATTTAATTATTATTTAAAGTTTTTTTTTTAAATGACTAAGTGAATTTCATCATTTTAAATAAATTTAATAATACTAAAAAAGTATAAATTAAAGTTAAATTAAATCATAAATTTGTCATATATATTTTTGTGAGTGCTAAATTTTAAATTTTGATTATATTAGAGGATTTTTAAAAAAATAGCATAAAGTTATAATATCTTTATAGAAATATTTTTAATAATGTTAATATAATTTTTAAAATTTATAATGTGTAAATATTTTAAAATATTCATATGAATTAAAAAATTTATGTTATACTTGTAAGAAATATTTATAAATGTTAATCTAAATATCATAGTTAAAAATTATGATTTACCTTTAAATGTTTTCAAAAGATAATATTTAAGAAATGATGATAGAAAACAATTCTAATTACTAAGACTAAAACCAGAATCACATATAAAAGTTTAACAATTAAAACTGATGTCTAATACAATATAGTGAAACATTTAAAAAAATAATATAAATCAAGAGATATTTTAAAACAAAGTAAATTTCAATTTGTATTACTTGTATTTTCAAAATCAATAAGGAAAATGTTTTTGAATCTATGACCAACAAGTAAAATAATTTTCTTATTTCTAATAGTACAGAAAGATGCATGAAATTCAACATTAAATCCTTTATTACATAATTGACTAATAAAAATAAGATTATGCTTTAAACCTTCAACAAAGTAAACTTTATCTAAAGTAATTGTATCCTTAGAAATATAACTAACTCAAATTATCTTTTATTTAGCATACACTTCATAAACTACAAAACCTTCATATTTTTTAAAGTAAAATGTGATTTTTTCATCAAATAAAATGTAAACTTTTGGAAAAATAATATTAACATCCAAATAAATTTTTTTTTAAGCATTAAATTTTAAATTAAGCATTACCATAAAAAATTACATGTAACATTTGTATTTGCATAAGGTCTAAATTTAAATGATCTTGATGCATCTGATGACTCATGTCTAATAAATGGAACATGTAAATATAATATACTACAAAATCTAATTTTGCATGAAGTACAAAATTTTTCTTTTTCAACTTTTCCACAAGTGTTGATTGATCTAATAAAGCATCATTCTTAGCCTTTAAATCAACACATTCTTTTTGTAAAGATGAAGCATGTATTTTTAAAATTTTCTTTTCTTTTCTAACACATTGAATTTTTCTTTTAAGCTTTTTATATTCATGTGCTAATTCATTGAATGCATCATCTAATTCTTCATAAGAAATATCTTCACATACCTCACTTGTAGAATCCACATCAGCCATAAGACATATATTTCCTTTCTCCTTTGTAGTGTCATCACTTGATTCTTTGAATCAAAATTTGCCCAAAGTTTACTTTTCCGAGGCTTTTAATTTTTCCAAGACTTCTTTCTTCCAGCTTTTTTTTTTCAACTAAGTTTGGACATTCACCTCTTATATGTCTAGGATTTTTTTTTGCAATTCAAATACTATTCCTTCTCCAACATTCAATCTTTTATTAGGCAATTTATGTACTTTAGATTTTTCATACTGGTGCTTTTTCTTTCTGTTCATATTTCCTAGCTTTTTTGAAAGCAAAGCAATCTCATCACTATTTACATCTGAACATGAAGAATTTTCTTCACAGCTGTCTTCCACCTACTAAGCAATTAACTTTCCTTTCTCTTTCTTTTGGAAATAGTCATTTTGATCCCTTTGTGCAATAACTTGTTCATATGCTATCAAAGAACCAAAAAGCTTATCAAGTGTATAAATAGTTAAATCCTTAGCTTCACTAATATCAATAACTTTTGCATCCCAATCTTTTGGAAGGCATCTTAAAATTTTATAAACCAACTCTTGATTTATATATTTTCTTCCAAGTGAATGTAAGGTATTTATAATTTTCATGAAGCGAGTATACATATCAGAGATACTTTCATTTGACAACATGCAAAATAATTCATATTAATGTACTAACCTATTTATATGTGCATCTTTAGCTTCGTTAGTACCTTCATAAGTAAGAATTAGTTTATCCCATATTTCTTTTGTAGTAGTAAACATAGAAATTCTCATGTAGCCATCAGGAAGTAAAGCACAATAAAGAATGTTACAAGCCTTCGCATTTAGCTCATCCAATTCTCTTTTAGAAGCAAACCATTCATCAAAAGGTTTATCAACTTTTAAACCATTCATATCAACTTTTAATTTTATCTTGTGTAGAAGACTTAAATATTTAATAATAATACTTTAGTGAAATGAAGCAACAAAAAAAGCAATAATAGAAAAATAAGGTGCTTAAAAGTAAAGAAAGATGACATAATTTTTTTTATGTATTTGGCCAAACCCTAAAAATTGGTCTACGTCCACGCCTAGCACCCAGGCCAAGAATTCAGTAAGCCAAAGTTGTTATCACAACAAATCTTCCATACTGTGCTTCACTGAAAAGTACAACCCAACACATACTCTCTTTAATGGGTAAGTACAACCCAACATGTACTCTCATTAACGGGCAAGTACAACCCAACAAGAAATAAAGACAAGGCATAGAGAAAGATACAAGTCTAACACTCATTTTTAAAATATTTTTGCGCTCACAACACAATCTATACTAAAATTAAAGCAATTGAATCTTAATGAAAAAGGGAGCTCACTTTAATTTTAAATGACATTAAAACATGATCTTTAATCAAATATTTAATGCAATTAAGTAACTCAATGTTTCTTGAATGATCTTTAAGAAGTTTGAAATGATTTTCTTGAATGACTTTGAAATACAAACTAAAATGCAATCACCAAACACTTTACTTTGAATTCTTTTTCACACAAGCTGACATTTATTCAAATGATAAATGTATGTCCAATTGGCACAACTCAATAATCACTTGAATAAGAATTTGAATTATGTCAAATGAAAGCTATCACATAACATATGCATAAACCAATTGAATACAAGTAATCAACAAGCACAAAATAATTTATGCAAGATGTGATGTGGTCGGCCAAATGGAGAAAGAGATGATATAAGATGTTAAGCACAATAAAATTTAACCAAACAATATTAAACTTTAAGCCAAAGGGATAAAAAAATGGATATTAAAATGATTAAGAACTTAAAAAGTTAATAACCATTAACATGACTTCAGCTAAATAATAAACAAAATGAATATTCAATGATCAAGCATAAAATAAATTAATTTTCTTATGTTAGATTTAGGTCAAATAAGATATCAAAAGATTATCAGGTAGTTAAGTCCACACAAACTAATCTTCTTATCTTGGTTCTTGTCCAAACAAAATCTAAAGATTTTGTCATGAATGAACACAAGAAAACTTACATAACCTTGTGAACTTCAAAGCCAAGAAGAAATAAAAAAGTTTAAGAACTTAGCACCGTAAAAAATGAACTCCAAGGAATTGTTGTTTTTGGCCAAGGGTGGAAACACACAAAACCTTCACTTTTCCCAATCAATAATCAAGCCAAATAAATGTCCAAGGGAAAGAGAAGAATAATGAGGAATTCTTGCACTTGAATCACCAAAAATCTCCAATAGATGCTCTAGCAAGATTCGACCAAGGGTGAGCAAGAGAGCAAGAGAGGAAGAAAGAGTTTTTAACTTTTTGGAACCTTTTTCATGTTGAGAAAATGCTCTTAAATAGATTAGGGAGGAGTCTAGGTCAGCTAAAAACTGATCCAATGAGAGGGAAGTTGATTTGGCATCAATTTGAATTTCAAATTCAAAAAAGATGGGATCGGCCAAAGAGATCTTCCATAGGCTCCTTTACAAATTTGTTTAAACCCAATATGGAATATATGTTATGTGATTCATGGCTAAGGATGGAGGAATTCTCATAGGAAATTCAGCCAAGGAAGTTTATACATGAAGGAGGGAGTTTTGAATAAAATAAATCCATGAAAAAAAATTCAATGAGAGAGGTTACCTAAAATAGGAAATTCTCAAAATAATGCATGAATTAATTTAAATTAAAGCTGATTGTATTATATAATTATTAAATATTTAAATAGCATATAAATTTATTAAATTTGAAGCATAGTGGTTAGCCTTCCTTAAACTTTCCTAAAATAGGTCAAATTGGAAAAAAAATAAAGGAATTATTTTGAATAAGAGGGCTGATTTGAATTTAAATTTAAAATAACTTGAAATAAATTAATTAGGCTCTAAATAATGCATAAAGGATTTTGAATTAAAGAATAATTAAAAAATAATTCAAATTCAAAAATTCAAATAAATAAATTTTAAAATATGAAAAATGAGGAAAAATGATATGAAAATATTTTCAATGAATTTCACACATTAAAAAATCCATTCAAAATACTGTTAAGATGAAAATGATAATAAGAGAGAGAATAAGAGGAAAAAGGATAATTTTAGGATAATTGAATTTTCATGCACTAAAAATTATGAATAAAAATTATAAATGGCATGGAAATGATTTAATAAAATTTAAACATAATTTATCTTGCTTGAACACACATTTAGTAGAACTTATATCATGCATTTAGTTCATACTATCTAAAATGGATAACTAATGAATAATTGCAATATTAAGATATAGAAAAATATAAATAATTTTAGAGCGATGAATCTAAAAATGAATAAATAATTTATTTTAATTTAGTGAGCTTTTCATTTAACTTAATATAATAATTCCTAGAAAAATTTTCACCTATTCCGTGTGAAGTAGCTTTATCAATTTGATATAACTGAAGAACCATGTGCTGAAGAATTTTTTCTGCATACTTGAATTTAACATGATTAGTAACATTTAAACATGAATTTGTTATCATCAAAATCAATCTCACATGAGATCAGGCTCATGGAGTCAACATTGTCCATTAAGGTGGTGGAGTGACAATGGGTATCTAGTACTGTGACTCCAATGGTGCTATAGATGGGTCATTGCCTGGGTTCACCCAAGGCGGTCCAGGTCTGAAGAATGTTGAAGGAGTAAATGGTGACCGATCATAGATGCCACCCTATGAACCTCCTCACTGCATGGTGGATGGTCCAGGATCCACATGACTCAGACCTACAGCTCCAACATCCTCTAGTGTGTCAGCTACTCTGCATGGAACATCTATGAAGTACAATGAAGGTCACATCATGTTGCATAGCTCCTCGATCCTATCAATATCTCTCTGCTTTGAGTTATCATCCTAATCCCCAAAGTACGATTGCAACACATCCTCTACCTGCAAAACCCACTCGTGCTGCAAAGGCAAATTTGATTAAGATCAATAAAGTATCTGATAATAAGCTAAGTGAGTATTCATAAATAAACAAAATTTGTGAACATACCATGAATCGCTCGGCTGGTGACCTCGGGTAATATATATCTAACAGATTTGTAAGAGCCTGAAGAAAGTATACTATTGCCCATGATTTATACCACTACATGTAATATGTGACTACTCTCTCAACATCTATACCTGAGTAATTGTTAGCAACAATATATGCTTCCCTAAATAATAAGAACACTAGTACAAAAAAAATTTAATAATAACACTAGAACTAATAAAAGTAATTATAATAGTAATAATAAAAATTAAGAAAAAATAAGAATAATAATAACACAGTAAAAATGATAATATTTTTAATTATAGCAGCAATAACAAGTACAAAAGAATGTTAAAGTTTAAAAATTAAAATAATAATAATGATAATAATAATAATAATAATAATATAGTAATAATACTAATTATTTTTTACTATAATAATAATGATAATAATGATAATAATAACAACAACAACAACAAAACCAATAATGATAATAAGAATAATAATTAAAATATGCATGTAATAAGAATTTTAAAATAATAAAATATTAATAAAATAAATATATAAAAACTTAATGTTAAACTTAATAATAATTAGAAACATACATTATTATAAATATATTATTATTTACCCATTCATTCAAAACTTAAAATTAAGTACAATAAAATACATTTTAGATATCATTCTTCATGTTTTAATAGCCTAAACATTATATGAAGAACTATATAAGTAATAAACTTGTTCTTCATCTTTTTTGGAAACAATAAACTGTACATAACATGATATAAAATTATAAACTATGAAATTTCTCTGACCTGGTAATACCGAAGCCTTGAGAATATCTTAATAAATCAACATAAAAGAACACGATAATAGCAAGAAATTGACAACTTTCCTCACTGATTTTTGCCCGATTTTGCAAGAAATAATCATAGAAAGTAGAGAAATGTGAGAATATTGCAAGGGGAAGCAAGATGGGAGCTTAAAAAATGAGAGATACTTATTCCCATGCATTTGTGGGGTTTAAATAGCCAAAACCACCCCTCAAATTACACCCAATGGCTAGCCAATTTTGATTGATAGCCTCAACACTGAAGAGGACTATGTTGTGCTTATGACTAGAAAGTTTAAAAACTTCTTTAAGGATAAGAAAAAGAGATCGGATCAAAGAAAAGGAAAAGGTAAATCTAAAAACTCCTCTAGAACTACTGACCTAATTTCCTATGAATGCAAGATATTAGGTCACTTCAAATGGGAATGCCTAACACTTAAGAACTGAAATCAAAATGATTAAAAAAAAGTAAATAACAATAGTAAGAAGGGCAAGAGGAGGACCCAACATGCCTTATGGATCAACTGTTTGAAAGAAATCGTGGAAGAGGCCACAAATCTCTATTTGATGGTAAAAAGTGACTCAAGTGCTTTAAATGATAATCTATTAAGTAATCTCACTTATGATGAGCTTCTAATTATTTGTGATGAATTACATGCTACATTCAATTCCATAAAAAATGCTTTGCCCTAAAAAGTATTTCATTTCTTTGGAAAAGACTGACATCACATTTTTGGATGAATATGAAAAGTTAAAATTGACTATAAGGAATTAGAAATTCAAAACTAAAATAGAACAAGATTTATTTGAAAAAACAGATCTTCTGACATGTGCAAATGAAACTTTAAAAAGTAACTTGAGGTTTATAAAAGGAACTCATCTAGCCCAAAAATATAATAATAAGTTTCTGCACTTTTTCCTAACATTCATTATTTTACTTGGGTAGTTTTAGACATGTTGGTGATCTATGCAGGTGCTAGAGACAAAAGCAAATTTATCTTCTTAGAACTCAAAAATGGAGAAAAGGTCACTCTTGGAGAGAACATAATATGCAGAGTACTTAGCTTAAGTGCCATTGATATCAAAAATTTTTTATCCATTGAAAAGGTCCTTCTTGTTGATGGTTTAAAATATAATTTGCTTAACATTAGTCAATTATGTGATAAAGGCTTTAGTGTAAAATTTTTAAATAATAAATGTTTACTTATATGGCAAAGTTATCTTAAATGGTGTTAGGATTAGCAACATTTACATGATTGATCTTGATAATCAAAGTTGTTCTTTAGTTGTATGTTTAAAATCCACATTAGATGAATCATGACTTTTGCATAGGATACTGTGTCACGCTAGCATGTACACTCTTAGGATGATAACTCGAGCTAATTTGGTTAGGGGTGTACCTAAACTAGACTTTTTGGATGATCATTTGTGTGATGCTTGTTAGCATGGTAAGAAAATTAAATCCACTTTTAAACTCACAATAGATATTGACAATTTGTGACTTTTAGAAATCCTTCACATGGACTAATTTGGACCTATTAGCACCATTAGTTTGGGAGTCATATGAATTTGTTATTATTAATGATTTCATTAGATTTACTTGGGCAAGATTTTTGAAACATAAAATTAAATATTTTTTTAATAATTTAAGATTTTTGGTATTTGGAATCAAAGAAAAATTAGTTGTAGCATTGCTTCTGTTCATAGTGATCATGGTAGTGAATTTGAAAATAAAAAATTTAATGCTTCTTGTAGTAAGACAAAAATAGAGTATGATTTGTTAGCCCCTATGACTCCACAGTAGAATGGAATTGCTGAACAAAAGAATATAACACTCATAAAAGCTACTATATCCATGCCTAGTGATTATAAGCTTCCAAGATACTTTTGGACTGAGGCTATCAACACCACCTATTATGTGTTGAATAGAGTTAACATTAGATCCAAGTTAAATAAAACTCTCTATGAGCTTTTGAAAGGAAAGACCTCAAATATGCCACATTTGTATGTTTTCGGTGTAAATGATTTGTTTTAAATAATGGGAAGAACAATTTGAGTAAATTTTATTTTAATTTTAATGATGAGTTTTTTCTAGGTTACTCTTTTATAGGAAAAACTTATAGAATCTTCAAAAGGAGAACCTTGTTAGTAGAAGAGTTAGTCCATGTTGTTTTTGATGATCTCTTATTTCTTTCATTCCTAAAGAATCTGTAGATGAGGATGATTTAGTGCCTAAAATTGATAGTCTAGGTTAGGAAGAAAATAATGAAGCTAGGGGCAACTACTTAGAGAGTGGAGATATGCATTGAGTCATCCACAAGATTTGATCATAAGAGATCCAGCTGTAAGTGTCAATACTAGGAATTATCTTAGAGAAGAGATTAGCCATATAACCTTCATTTACCTGATTGAACCACTAGTATAGAAGAGGCAAAATCTAATGAATTCTAGGTAGAGGTAATGTAACAAGAATTAAATCTGTTTGCCAGAAATGATGTTTGAGAATTAGTGTCAAGATTTTCATCTCAAAGTGTGATTGGAACAAAGTGGGTTTCCAAAAATAATATAAATGATTTGGGAGTCATTGTTTGGAATAAAGTAAGGCATATAGCTAAAAGCTTTAATAAAATTGAATTCATTGATTTTGATGAAACTTTTGCACCTATTACACATTTGGAAGCTATTCAATTATTACTTTCTTTTGCTTATTTTAAAGGTTTTAAAATGTTTCAGATGGATGTCAAGAGTGCCTTTTTAAATGGTGTCATAGAAAAAGATGTCTTTGTTGAATAGCCACCAAGATTTGAAAGCTCATTCCACCATGATTATGATTAGGAACTGAAGAAGGCCTTGTATGATTTGAGACAAGAGCTTTATGCTTGGTATGGTAGAATTAGATCATTTCTCTTGGAAAATTCTTTTGTGAAAGGATCTATTGATACTACTTTGTTTATTAAGAGAACAAAATCTGATATCTTTCTTGTTCAAATTTATGTTGATAAAATATTTTTTGGATCTACTAACTCTTTATTGTTTGATGATTTTTGAAGCTTAATGAGCAAAGAATTTGAGATGAGCATGATGTGTGAGCTTACTTATTTCTTGGAATTTAATGTTAAGCTAGGTCAAAAAGGCACATTCCTAAATCAAACCAATTACATGAGAGAGTTAATCAAAAAGTTTGTATTAGAAGGATGTAACAACATTATCACCCCCAGCCCTAATTCTCAATTAGACAAGGATCCTTTAAGTAAGTCAATTGACTCTAAGATGTTTCATGGGATGATTGGCTCTTTACTTAATTGCTAGTAGACTTGATATCATATTTATTGTCTATTTTTGTGCATGATTTCAAGCTAACCCTAAGGAATCACATTTGAAAGCTATGAAAAGGATTTTTTGATACTTGATTGGTACACCTAATCTAGGAAATTGGTACCATCGTGATATCTCAAACTTTGATCTTATAAGATATTCTGATTATGATTTTGCGAGATGTAGAGTTGATAGGAAAAGCACTTAAACAATGTATCAATTTAGAAGACACTCACTATTCTCATGGTCCAATAGGAAACAAAATTTTATTGCCTTATCAATCACTGAATTTGAATACATTGATGTTGGTAGCTGCTTTGCCCAAGTCTTATGGCTGAAGCAACAACATTTTGATCTTAGTCTACAAGTGGATATGATTGCATATTTGTGTGATAACACTAATGCTAAATGCATGACTAAGAATCCTATTCAACACTGACAAACGAAACACATATAAGGGTGACATCATTTTATTAGAGATCATGTACTAAAGGACATTGCTAATCTTTAATTCATTGATATAGAAAATTAATTAGTAGATATCATTGCAAAATCCCTAAACTTTGATAGATTTAGTTCAATTAGGTGTAATGAAACAATGATTAAGTTCTTTTTTATTGTTATTGCATTTCTTTTTCTTTTCTTTTTTCCTTTATTAGTAATGCATGTTTCTTATATATTTACATTCTCTTTCTTTAATCTCATTCATTTTAATTTAAATAAGAGGAAGAAATATGATCGAACTTATCCAATTGTCAAAATAGGCTAGGATGATTAAGTGGATAATCCATTATCAGATGGATCATATTAGATGGTTTTGGATTGCATTATATGATATGTTTATAATGGCATGATTAACCTAGTCAAACTAGTTATTGATTTGAAAGTTGAGATAAAGGCTGGTCCAAGATCCACATGACTCAGACAATTTTGTAATCGTACTGTATGATTGACTCAGTAAAATTTAGTCATTTAGCTAACTGGTGATGAACTCAATCATTTTATACAAATCATGGTTCATAATATACTATCATAATGAGAGTCTATAAATAGACCTCATTTTGCACTTCTTCTCATCAAACCTCCTTTCTTCTTCACCATAACTTCCTCCATTGAGTTTGCGTGAATGTAAAGCTATCCAAATGGATTTTAAGAGAGCTCAAAGCACTGAGAGAGAAAATTAGATTCATTTTGAGAAAGAAGAAGAAGCCTACAGAAAGTATAAGGATTGATGGATCACAGATGAATGAAAGCCAATGTCAAATGGATCATCCAATCATGTAGAATGAGGCAAGCATACTGTTGGATAAAGGAAACTCTTAAACCATATATCAAGAGTAATAGTATTATGTCATCTACGACTTGATTTCTATTTTCTGAACAACATCTAATAGTGAGCTAGATCACGATTAATAATGGTAGAATATACATAACCTTCTCTCCTCTACTAACCAATTGATTGATGCTGAAAGATCTCATAATCTAAAGGGACACACTCATAGTATGGAATGTCTAAAATAGGGAGGCTTGCTATATCCTATATATTTGCCAAAGGAATTGTTATCTTGTGTGGACCAATCCAACAAGTATTGGTGGTCTTATCTCAATGCTCTAGAATGCCATGGATCCAAGTGAAAGGAAGATGGCTATAATCAAAGAGTAATGCATAGATTATGTGATATATGCGAGCTCTCATGAGAATATCACTATGCATTTATAAATGATGGTGGGCCCAATGTATGTACCCACTAACAGTTGATAAAGGTGTGTGGAAATTTTTTTTGGAACACCACACAGATGTTGGTGGTACTTATTCAGATAATCAAATACATCAACCACAATAATACGATTATGTAAGGATTCATGTCATAGATAATAAAATACATCATTAAAAGATAATGTATTATCTCAAGAGATAAAAAATATTATCTTATAATGGATTAAATTACTTAATAAGGACTCCTAAGGTTGATGAGTCTTCGATATATCAAATATTCTTCCTTTGAACTGCATGGAGAGGTAGAATATGGATTAGTTTATTACAGGATTCATATTTCCCTATAAGGGCAAGCCCTTAGAATTAATTACATTTTGAAAGAAAAGAATTTCTCTTAAGAATATTCTTAATTAAAGAAACTAACTTTCATCTTTATGGATTTTAAATTTTGTTTTAAAATGATGGTTAATTTGGAAATTCAAAAGGGAATGCTCGAAGGAGGAAGTGTTATGTTTAGAAGCCAAATGGGATTGAGCAAGAAATATTTTTGGATACTGAGAAACCCAATAAGAATTTTAACTATCATATTATCAAGCTTTACATTTTAAAGATTGAGATTATTGAGGTTTTAAGTTGGCATTTTATTAGAGAGTTAGGGCTTAGATTTTAACAACAAAAGACTCTAAAAATGCCTAGTGGTGAATGGCTTATTCCAAAAGGATGCTTCAGAACCTAAGTCTCAAAATTCTTCTCACAGAAGTCAAAAACTTGACCTAGTCTAATTTTATGAATTTGGAATTATTAGTTTTTTTTTTCTCATTTGAGAGAAAATAAACCTGTCCTGACTCTCCCAGACTTACTTCCCTCTTAGAAGGGTTTCCAACTAACATGACCTAAGCAATTCAAAACTAAGATTCCAATCTTATGTATGCAAAATGGCTAGGCTGTTGTTAGATAGGAAAGATTCTAGAATCTTAAACTCACTCCTTAAGAGACTAGATCATATGTGGTATGTAATCCAAGACCTAGACTAATGTAATAAAATTTATAACTTTTTATTCATTTTGACTCATCAATTTTAGAATCAAGCTTGGGAGGATTTATTCCTAAATGCATGATAAAATTTGGTTATGGGCCAAATAAGAGAGAAGAGGTGTTCTCCACTACTTTTAGGCTGAACAAAACATACGTTAAGAAAAATATGCAGCACACTAGTAGTTTATATTTCAAACATATAGGCTTAGCATCAGTGATTACCAAGCCCACCTATCCTATTAGGCTATACTTAGGGACTTATGTAACACCTATAAGCAAACAACATCTATTTTATATCTATTACAATGGTCCCTTTAAGCAGAACCCCCTGTAGAAAATGGTGTTAGGAAAAAAAAAATGCCCTAACATCTAGACTAGCGAACAAATAATTCTAGCCATCCAGTCTATAGTAGTACACAATAAAATAAGAAAAATATCACACCATAATTAATACATCAATCTAACCTAGTATTCTACTATGTGACCTAATATTCTAGTGTGTGACCTAATATTCTATTGTGTGATCTAGTCATCCAATTGGTGGCCTAGTATTTTAGTGTGTGAAAAGGAAAGGCTTGTGTGGTATGACTGCACTAGGCTTTGTTTTATTTTAAGTTTTAAGTTTGAAGTTCTTTCAATTTACTATTGGATGGTTTTACTTTTAGTGATTTAATTGATTTTCTTAAATTTTATTCTAATTTTAAGTTCATTTTTCTATTTTAAGTTGAATTTAGGTTTTAGAGAATGAAGAATAAGATAAATTTTGCTTTGGACAGAATCTATTTTTTTTAACATCCTAATCTTAATAGAATGATATTTTTACCCTGAAAGGAAAATTTATCCTAAGGGTCAAACTAGGAACTTACATATCTTAATTAACCCATTTGAATTTATAAGAATGATTTAATTAAATTAGATTTGATTTGATTAATTTTTATTTGATTTAATTAACATTCTAAAGTTTGAGTTTGAAATTCTGATTATTGATATTAATTTTGGGTTTATCAAGTTTTAGTTTGATCTAATCCAATATTTAATTGATGTTTAGTTCCATCCTTTAGATTAATTTTTTTAATTTCTTTTTCATATTTCATTCTAAAGATTTTTACCATATTTTGTATAATTTATATTGATCAGAGTTAATGATATTATATTTTTAGTTAAGTTTGATTTAATTTAGTTAGTATGCTTTCATTTGTTTAATTTGTGGCTTATTTGATGTTTAAAATGATCCTTTATCTAAATTTCAATTGAGAGTTTAGTTCTTTAGCTTATTGAATTTAGTTATTTGATTTATATATTGATTTTAGTTAGATGTTTATTTAGTTTAATTCATTCCTTTTGATTTAATTTGATTTGTTTATGTTTTATATTGATTGATTTATTCCATCATTTGAAATTGATATGATTTAATGACTTTTTATTTAACTTTATGTTTATTTGATTTAATTAAGATTTAAAATAAATTTACTATGATTATTTAATTTCATGTATTTATTTAGATTGATTATTGGATTTTAGTTTAGCTAATTTCATTTAATCATTTAAAGTTTAACTTATAATTTATTCTTTATATTGATTTTAATTCAAGTATTTATTAAATTTAAATGTTTTAAGTTGATTGATTTAGCCTAATGATCATTTAGTTTAGTTTAGTTTAACTGATTTGATTAAGATTTATTTGATTCAAGTAAGGATCTGATTTGATTTATAATTTTAATTTAAAGATTGGTTAATTAAGTTTATTCCTTTTATTAAGAGTTAATGATTGGCTAACTTTTATTGTGTTTTTATTAACATGTTGACTGTAGTTTGATGATTGTTTGGTTTAATTTAATATTTTGATTTAACTTAATTGAATTGATTAATTAAGTTTTATTCCTTTATTGATTTGCTTGGGTTAAGTGAATTGTTGACCTCAATTTTTTAATAAGGTTAACATTTCTTTAAAAGGCATTCATTTAGACTCCTAATCCTAAATTAGAAGCCTTTTAACTAAGTACCTAGGTCACCACACTTAGTGATCTAGTGCACTTTCCTTTAATTAATCTAACTTAATGGTTTTTGTTAAATTCAATCCAAATCTTTAACCTAAACATACACAACTTTAGATGTAAAACTAATTAAACCTATGTTAGGGTTTAATTAGGGAACTAAACCTAATTACCTTAATTAAGCTTATTACCACACAAACTTAAAGAAATTAAAATTAAACCCAAAATAAATCCAAATAAAAATAAATCAAAAGCATAAAATCAAGACATAAAATTAAATGAATCCAAATCCCATCTAAAAGTCAAAGGTTGGTCAACCCTTTTACATGGGTTTGACTTATGTGGGTCCCACTAAGTCAAAGGTCAACCCACCAAAATTTGATCAAATAAAATCATTCTAAATGATTTGAATGATAATATGAGCACACTTAAACATGAATTTGTAAGAATATAAGTCCAATGTGGTCTTGAGTAGACTAATTAAGTTATTTAACCTAAATTGGCTTAAATGGGTCTTATTGGGTTTAAACCCAAATCAAACACAAGTAAACTCAAATAAATTATTCAAAATAATTTGAATATGATTATTGAACATATTTAAATTCATCATTTAAATTTGGCCAAATTAGTCATTTGACCCAAATGAACCCAAACTTAACCCATTAAACCTAACTTGGGACAAATGGGTTCAAAATAAAATAAAATTTGAATTGTTTGATCCAATGCATTCTAAATTGCTTGGATTAACACCATTAAAAATTATAAACATTATAATTATGCAAAATAAACTATTTGACTTAATTTAAACAAATCCAGATCTGATAACATCAAAATGGGCTAAACCTAAAGAAATCACTCCATAAAATCTAAAATCATTAAAACCCTTTCATTAAGAGTTCATTAATTATTAAATCCAAGCATTAATCCGGGGCTAATCCATCAAATGAGATAACTTAGATCAATCTAATAAAATAAATTATTAAGTGGAATAATTCTAAAATATTTTAATCGAAGCTTCATCCAATTCACTTAGGATGAAACTAAAGCATTCCTAAACTTGATTAATGTTGATCCACAATAAGGGTTAAGTCACTTAAGCAACCTAAAATAAATCCAAAGCTAAGAAGATGCCATGGAAAGTCAAACCCACCAATTCCAAGCCTATAGCCTCATTCCCTTTCCACCTCTTTAGCTTAAGCAGGTGTTTGATGGCTAGTAAGCCATGTAACTAAGCTCCAAACATTGCAATCACCTCAACTGACCAAAGGGAGAAGAAAACCATGCTTAAGTGGCTCAACATCCATGGCATCTTCATATAGAGCATATCCTAAGTGCAAGAGACCTTTCAATCACCTTCCTCACCTTTCACAAAGTTGAAACAAACTTTCCCCCACTTCCTTGGCCATCTGGAGGCTGGAGGACGTCCAATGCCGCCAAAATTCAAATTGAGGTTGGTCTAGGGACCAATCTAGAGGGAGGGAATTCAATTCCTTTGACACACGAGCTTCCCACACCGTCCCAGAACTCTTGGAGTCAACCTCACCTGTGGAGATCGTCGAGACCGAGGTGTGCCATTAACAACCCCCTTTAAGCTTTCAGTCCTGGTGTTTTTAGAGGAGAATTTGATCTCAAGAAAGATCAAACCATTTATATCCCTTCATTTTCATTCACTGATGGATTTGCCATCGGAATCGTGCAATTTCTACGATCATATGGCCATAAATCACACGAAAATGATGGACGGCCTCCGTCGTCGACCTATGAGACATAATCTTTGCCATTTATTCCTTTTAAATGGAATGGATGGCCGAGATCTAGCCAGATCTCTGATTAACTATGATAAGGGAAATCATGGTTCAAATCACATTCGCTCAATCTTCGATTGGATGGTCCTTGATCAAACCGTGCATGCCACCTTTTATACATGGGTCCAATTCATATTTCACATGGTTCAATGATGCGGCACCGCGTTTTAAGCTATGCCACATTAGATCCACATCGATCCAACATGCCAAAATGAGAAATTCGGGTTTTATTTAATTAAAAATTAAGAAAAATACAAGAAATTTAATAAATTATAAAAAAAGGAATATAAATCAAAAAATTATAAACTTGGGCTGAATGGATTTATATTGATGAGAGGAATCCATTAAAATTAAAATCCCCAAACTATTTTTGGGTATTTTGAGCTTAATTTAGGTTTGAATAAAAAATTTCAAATCTTAATTACTCCCAAACTAATAATCCAATATAGTTGAAAATTTGGGAGATTAAAGTTGACATTAAGACACACATCATGTGAATTTTTCATGATTTATTAAGGAATAAATCTTAATATTAGGAATTTTAAACCCTAATGCTTAATGTTCATGAGATTAATTATTAATAAATGATGAAAATTGATCAAAATGATTTAAAACATCTTGATGTACTCTAATGATCATAAATATACTATTGAAAATAATTAGAACATAATTATCTATAAAATGGCTTAATTAGGCTATTAATTGAATTAATCAATTCAATTAATCAACCTGAACTTAAAAATAAATTATAATAAATCAACCAGAGTAACAAAAATTATGCATAAATTCTCTTTCTATGTATATTTCAAAGGGGTTTCAAGGAAGAATAAAACCTTTAAATAATTTTCATTAAATTAAGCATAATTTAAGTTTTAATAAAATAATTAAAACCTTCATTACACCTTAATCACATGTCTGAAAAAAGTGAAACTTTAGTGAAATTTAATAGGCAAGGAATCCCACTTGCCATAAAAATTTTAGATTCATTTGATATTTGGATTGGGAGTATTTGAATTTCCAAGCCTCTAGGTCAATTAAGAAGAAAATATTAAATAAAAAACTTTACAAAAATTATAAAATTTATAATACAAATATAAAACATTATAGTTAATATCAAAACATTGAAATAAAATATACAAGTCAACTGAAAATAATATATTTTAAATAACTCTAAGTTAAAGATTATAGCTAAAGGAAATATGAAACTTAAATCATATTTAATTATGATAAGTCTTTAAATCATAATAATTTCATTTTCTAAACTAAAAATATAAAAGATCATTGATTTGTGAAATATATAAGGTGTCAATATATAAATACATTAATACCATTTGCATAAGGAAATAAAATGGTATAAATGTGAATATAAAAAGACAAATATGTAAACATAAGAAAATTAAATGTGGAAAAAAAAGATTAAATGTAATTAAAACCATAAGGTAGAATGAATTAAAATTTCAAAATGACAAAGTAATAAAGATTATTTAATAAACAAAGAAATAACTTTTATTTTAATCATTTAAGTCATAAATCTACATTAAGATAAATGTTCTTTTCAAAAGACATAAAGATCATTCCTTTTGTTTTAAATTAATTAAGATAAATGGAATCCTTTCATAATGTACAATTTGGAATCATTAAATATAACAATTTAGAAATATTCCATAATGAAAGAATCATTAATATAAATAAGTTATAAAAGTGAAATGTAATAAATTAAATAATGTCATACACTATAAATTGAATATAACTTCATTTAGGTTAATGAACATTAATGAAAATATATAGGTGAAATTAACTTCAAAGTTTCACATTAATCAAAATGAAATTAACTTAACTTGAATAGAGAAAATATCTACACTTAAGTTTTACCCTAAATCAAGTATAGTAATGTCAATGAACAAACATAAATATTAAATAAAAGATGAACTCAATACAAAATATAAGTAATCAAAATCAACTAAGTAAATATGCAAAATAAATAAAACTAAAGGAAAAAAAATATAAATATCAATATCACAATCTTAAATCAAATAAATTAGAAGAAACTCAAATTATAATGATAAATGGATTAGCTTAAATAAAAATCAATATAAATCATAACAAGAAATATAATACCTTAATTTAAACCAAAAACATAAAATTCCTGTATAAAGAAATATATAACAAAATGAAATAAACTAAACTAAGTCAAACCCTCTAAATTCAAGTTTAAATCAAAATACTTAGGATTTTAGTTAGATATTTAGGATGAATCTTTACCCTAGAATAAAGATTTTATCCTATTAGGATTTAGGGTGTTGAATGGAATGGGTTCCATTTAGAATGAAACCTATTTTATTCTTCACTCTTGAAAACTTAATTTAATTTTAACATAATAAAATGTACCTAAAATGAAGTTAAAAATCATTAAATAATTTGAATTGAAATCATCTAAAGGTAAATAAACCAACATTCAAAACTAAGGAAATAAAAATTAAAATCATAAAAGCCTAGTAATGTCTTACCACACAAACCCTTTTCTTCACACAGTAGAATTATAGGTCAAACTTCCTAGACTTAGGTTAGGACGTTCTGTGATTTTCTATGATTTTTTGTGATTATGTGATAAGAATTATTTTTATTATTTTGTGCTGTACTATTTTAGATTAGATGGCTAGGATTGATTGCCTATAGTTTGGATGGAAGGACATTATTTTAGAACTGATATTGTCTTCTATAGGGGACTGTGTTAAAGGGATTGTTGTCATAAATAAAAATTATAGAATTATTGTTTACTTCCAGGTACTAAAAAGTCCATTAGCATAGCCCATAAGACAGGTGGGCTTGGAAAGCAGCTAATGCTAAGCCCGCATGTTTAAAAATATAAATGTTGTGTGCTGTTTGTATTTTTTGAAATTTGTTTTGTAGGTCTTAAGATAAATTTTTGAATTTAAAAATATAAATTTGATCTTAGAATTAGATTGGATCTATGGGGTCTAGGATTATTAGGAGCTAACCCTACTAGGAGATGGTGCAATGGTCCCCTATGATGCCTAATGGAGGTCCTTGATGAATGAGACGATCCTGGAAAGAGGGCCCACAGATCTAGACTTGTAGTTTTAGGCCAAGCTGTATAATGGTAGTGTTCGGCTGCCCATTTTTCTTTCTTCTAGGGTGTACAGCGGTACCTGACCATATTGGCTTATTTATAAATTTAAATTAGCTTGATTTATTTTAGGTGTGCAATACAATCAACTTGCTTATCTAGGTTTCTTTCAGTGTTGTGCTTTTCTGTGATAAATACTTAGACGTAGACTCATAGGAAAAACTAAATTTACTATCTAATTAAATTTAATTAATTCAAACATATAAATAATTACAATTAAAAATCAAATATAAATAAAGCCCTAGGGAATAGCTTAAAAAGTAATTAGAAACTAATTAGCTCTTGAAAATCATGCAATCATATTACTCTAATCCTTGAATTGGGCAAATTTTCCTATTGCACATAAGGGGTATATGATTTATGAGGATGATCGCATTCTTGGGGAAGCTTGCCTTCTATTATTGATTTAGCCCATGAATTTCTTCTAATTGCATACCATGTATACATAAATTGCATCCCGTTGGCCTAAAATGATTATTGAGTCAAAATTTATAAAAATCTAAAAAACTAAATGTGCAATAGTTAGATCTATACCCCACATTATCTTGGGGATTATGGAGTGAGTCTAGGTTCATAGATTCTTCTTAAAAATATAATGGCCTGACCATCTTGCATTCATAAGACTTGGCATCATGTATTTAAAATGGCCTTAGGTGGTGTTAGCTGGCAGCCCTCTCCATGCGGGTTGTAAGTTTAGAAGATGAAAGTATAGGTTAGTACCCTCAAGTGAGAGGAATGCTTCATAATTCCAAAAATGAAATTAGGTCGAGCATCCGATATGTGTAAGAAGCACTTATAAACTAAGTTCTGAAGCATCCTTTTTGGGAATAAGTCTTCAACCCTAGGCATTCCTGCAGCCTTGTGCTACTAGAATCTAAGTCCTAGACTTCTAAGGAAATTTTAATTCAAAAGCTAAATTAAATTAAAAAATTTAAAACATAATTATAGGATAGTTGAAATGTCTACTGAGAATCACAGTATTAATAGGAATTTCTTACTTCATTCTGTTTAGCTTCCTAAATAACTCTCTCCAATTTGAACCATTCACAATTGAATATTCCAAAAATTAATCCTTTGAAAACCAACTTAGAAATCTTTAGAAATTACAATCCATTTCTTTAATCGAGAGTATTCTCGGGAAGATATCCTTCTTAAGATGTAATTAACTATAAGGGCTTACCTCTATTGAGAACTATGAACCCAATTTAAAATAAATCATGTTCTACCTTCCATGTAGTCTAGGGGAAAAATCTTTGGTACACAAAAGACCCATTAACTTTAAGAGTCTTTTATTAAATAATTGAATCCATCATAAGATAACATGTTTATCTTCTGAGATATGTTTATTCTTTAATGACATATTGGACCATCCTAATAAGAAATTTAACTCTATGTGGTGTCATAAATTTTCCCCACAGATATTTTCTGGTGACTCCATTGGGGAATGGTTCCTCTCTCCATCTTTAGAAATAAAATATTATTTCTATAATCAGTAATGTACTTGTGTTTACATGGGTCAAGATTGCCTTTGGTCCTGTTGAATATCTCTCCATTTCACCCTTGGTAGAGTATATTCAACATAAGAAAAAGAGAATATAGAACTATCCCATTTGTGGAAATCAAGTGGGATGGTTTTATAATTCTCATATTTTTAAAGAAAAATATCATTTGAAATGAATTAAAAAGAAATCCTAGCCATAAAATTGGCCAAAAGTCCCTAATGGGTCAAAAGTTTTTATTTTGACTACATTTTCATTATTTTAAATTGTTATTCAACAATTCTCATTTAAAATTATTTATGTAAATAGAAATGGTTGGACAACTGATCTTTATCGTTACATCTAGGATTAACTTCTCCATGGATAGTAGCTGATTGCTGACGTCACCACCATTAAATTTGGAGCTAGTTTTGAAAATTTGAATATCACTTCAAACGGAGTGACTTTTACTCCTATTATTGAGGCAACACTTAAAGACAAGCACCCCATCTTGGAATTTTCTAGCACACCTCTTCCTAATCCTACTGAAAGTAAGAAGGTACTGATCATGTTACTAAGAGGATCTAGTAGGGTCATGTTCAAAAGATAGTAAAGCTATCCACTTCATAGACATTGCCTACTCTTTTCCCATCTAGCACTTTTGAGATAGGTTCCACCTTTGAGTCGCCTGAGATGACAAAGAATAAAAAAAAGGGTAGAAGGCTTAGGAGGGTAGCCCTCTGAGAATGAAAATAAAAATAAATGTGAGATATGGAATTACCTAGGGCAAGGGATGGTTTTAGCCTCCCAGACACTTCCTCTCTATTAGGTGGAAGCAAATATCACCTCTTGGCTACTATCTAGGGGTAGGAGGACGTGTCTAGTTCTCCATCTCACCCCTTTGCATATGAAGAAAAGAAAATTTTTAAGTTATTAAATAAAGAATCTCATGGTAGGCTGTGTCAGATCCTTCATAAAATCCCTAGACCCTCTTCATATACTAAGAAGGAGTTATTAAGTGCCACGAATAATCATGCATCGAGAAGCATAGGAAAAGAACTCTTAGGTAGACTTGCCATTTCCCATTACAAATGGAAGGGGAAGGTGATCGTTCTTGATAAAAGGAAGTCTTTTTATCCTATTCTTGTAGCACTAGTGCAATACCATCACCCTAGATAATCATTGACATGGAATAGAGATCATCCTATTAGTTTAGGGAGAGATAGGGTCCTTCCTAGAAAATAAAATAAGAGAGTTTATGTCTGGAAGGTTCCACTAAATCCTAAGCCTAAGATGCCTTCTCCATCTTTGCCATCCACATCTCAAGAGAAACCTATCTCTAGGCCTCTACCATCTTCACCTGGGCCTCAAGCTGAAGGTCCCTCATCATTTTATGTTTCCAGTAAAGAAATGGATTCTCCTCATCTGTCTCCTTATGTTAGGGAGACTACTAATGAGTGTCACCTTGGCTTAGGAGCCACCCTTGAGGAAGTTCCTACTCCTCAAGAGGGTGTAAAAGGTGAAGGATTCAGAATGAAACCCATGGATATGGGTGTCAAATTAGATATTATTTTTGACAATAGTGGTACTCCATTTTGTCAATCCAAAGAAGAAATGGAGACTATTGTCAAAGATGATGAAGAAAATAAAAAAAAGGAAAAATAATGCACGTTATGATTTAGAACAAGATGATCTACTATATGATGATTCAGGACTACTTGTAGCTCATATCTACATGGTAGACACTAGATCATCGAAGAGAGAGATAGATGAAACACTAGAAAATCTTGCTTTAGATCCTACTCAATAACTCATAATTCAAATTTAAAAGAAGGATGATCAAATTGCATCAATGGAAAAGAAGATGAAGGAGATAATTACCACTATGAAATCACTTTGAAGCATGATACCCTCCTCTTCATGACCTCACCAAATCAAGCAGTCCAACCTACTATGTCCCGCTGATGACTTGGGGTTTGGTTTAGAGGAGTACCACTAGGAGTCAAAACTCGTCGATGACGTATCCTCTATAATTGAACTAAAATCATTAGTGGAACAAAAAGTAAAGGAAGCCCTCGCACAATCAAGAAGCACATCCTTGGTTCTGAAGAGTAGACCCTACCTTGAGAAATGTGATTTTGTTCCCTACCCGAAATGATTTGTACCTCCTTTCTTTAAAGTATTTGATGGAACTGGGAACCCCAAATAGCATTTGGCTCACTTCCATGCAAGCTATTGCATTGCTGGAGGGAGCGATACTTTATTATTTAGCTAGTTCTTTAGCAGCTTGAGAGGAGTTATTTTTGACTGGTATGCTGATTTACCCAATGGTTTGGTGTGCACTTTCACTGAACTGGAGGGTATGTTCATAAAGAGATTCATAAAAACTCAACATCACCTCACTATAGGTGATTTGGTGGTGGAAAAATAAAAGCCTGTGAATCTCTAGTGGATTATATCTAGAGATGGAGAATCCTCAGTCTCAAGTGCCAGCCCCAATTGTAGGAGCAGCACACTATTGAGATTCTCCTTAGGAATATCCATGGTCCAATTGCCTTCTTATTAAAATGCTTTATAATCAAGACTTTTAAAAAACTTCTAAACAAAGCCTTGAGCCTGCAAAAAGAAGTCCCAAGGATGATATTCTTTAAAATCATTCTTCTATAGAACAATCCAAACCTAGGAAGCTTCTAGAAAATAAACCAGACAATGTCTCTATGGTTGATAGGGGAAAAGCTCCTATGTAGATATAGCCAGAGCAGCCTTTATCTTTTAGGCCACTACAGTCGCAAATGTCATCATCCCTCAAAAAAATTCCAACCAGCCCTTTTTCTAAAAGAATGAATTAGACTTATTCTATCAAAAAAGAGGCAGTGAGGAAAATTTTCAAAAAATTTAAAAAAAAAGCCAGATTTCAAACTTCCAGACCCAAAAGGCCTGAGGAAGTTGGAAAGGTAAACGATCCTAACTACTGCCCATATCATCATATGTTAGGGCATACCATTGAAGACTATTTTACATTTAAAGTCTGGCTTAAAAAAACTTCAAGAAGAGGTTAGTGATTATTCGAAAGGAATACCTTGTGGACCCTAGACAATGGTCCATTAAGGTTGTTATAGGTAACTCTTCTTCCAGTATTCCATCTACAGATGAATGTGATGTAGCTTTATCCAATTCTTCAAAAAAATATATGATGATTTTAAAAAAGGTTATGCACGATCAGATGAAGACTCGGAGGAAGATCATTCGGATCAATCCACTAGAGTCTGAAGTACAAGTTCCACCTCTACCTGATTCATTATCTTCAGCTACACAGAAGACTGGAGAGTGTGGTGAGGGAGGGACATCTATTTTATTTGATAGAATTTTGTATGATTGTTGACCTTACTTTTGGAGTGAGTTCTCAATCTCCCCATCTTATACTTAGGAGTCTTTTAGACACTAAGACTTCTTTAGTCATAAAACACTTCTAGCAATTAGGTAAACACTTAACCTAAGCCTAGAAATATAGAAGGGCTAATCATAAGATTAGGTTATGCATTAGGACTTAGGGAGATCCACCTACCCTATAGCCTGAACCCAATCCATGTTCACCTTCTTAAGCTACAACCAAACCTCAAATTAAATCCAAATAACAAATCCAAATCCAAATCCAAATGCCAAGTCAAATGATTGATGCCCATGATCAAATTCAAATTCAAAATCAACCTATGCCCTATAATTTTATTTTATGGACTTAGCCCTAGCCAAATTCAAATCAATCCAAACTTGAGTGATTTTCTTAAATATCAATTTAACCCTTCAATCAATCTATCAAACATATAATCAAACTCAAATCTAAATCCAAATCCAAACCCAAATCAAACCAAATCTTATCTAAGCCATGTGATCCACTTTCATGAACTTAGCCAAAATCCCATTCCATCAATTATATTCCCAAATATAAATCAAATCCACATTCAAATGATCAAAACTAAATCATACTAAATCAAATTAAATCAAACCCTTCCTAAGCCACATGAATCAATCCCATGAGCTTAGTCAAATTTTCCTTCAAATCACTTCAAATTTAATTGATTTTCTCATAAATCAATTATATCTTTAATAATCTTCACAAATATAAATGAAATATATATATTTAAATCATCACATCTAAATCAAATTAAATCAAAACCCTTCCTGGGCCATATGAATCAACCTTCATGAGCTTAGCCAATATCCAAATAAAATCAATCCAAAATCAATTGATTTTCCCATAAATCAATCATACCTTCAATCATATTCATAAATATAAATGAAATCTATAATCATCAAGCCAAACCAAAATCAACCCAAGTCAAACCTAACTTAACCCATTTGACTTGAAATATTTATATGAACCAAAACCCATTTGAACCCAAACCAATTGCAATTGAATTTATATATCAATCCCAAATCCACACATAAACCCAACTAAATCAAACTCAAGGCAAAATCAAGCCAACTAAACCCAATTGGCTCACTTGACCCAAAGTGACTAATTTGACCTATTTGAACCGAAATCCAATTCAATCCATTCCAAAGTGGATTAACCCAATTCAAATTTCATAACATGATTATTGATCATCATAGGTTGACCAATTATCATAAATTGAGTCAAACCAAGTCAACCTAGCTCTTTGACCAAACACAATCCCTTAACCCATATGGACCTAAACTAGCCAAATTATAATCTAAGCCAAGTTAATTTAAACTAAAGACCTACACCCATACAAAATCAACATTTGAACATGACTTGACCTTCAATTGAGCCAAACCCAACCCAATTGGCCATCTTGACCCAAGTTGACCCAAATTGACCTACATGGCCAAAATAGTTCAAATCAAAATCTAAATCAAATTGATTGCAACCAATAGCTCAAGTTCATTCCAAATTGATTGTTGAACTTGACCAAAGCCTCAATTGAGCCCATTTGACCCACTAGACCTAAATGCCTTATTGAACCCAACTTGACCTAAAGGGCCAAACCAACCTAAAACCCAATCAAATCCAAATTAAACTCAACCAAAGCCCACAACATATTCTAAATGATTAACCAAATCCAAACCAAGCGGACCCGTTTTTTGTCAATTGGGTCAAATTAATTGATCAACCCATTTGACCCAAATGAACTCAAATGAACCCAAACTAAATTTAAACCAAATTGAACCAAACCAATGACACTACTACACTCCAAATGATCATATGAATTTGTCCCAACCCTTGGTTTAACCCAATTTTACCAATTGGTCAACTTGACCCAACCTAACCCAATTTGACTCAAATGAGTCAAATTGAGCCAAATCAAACAAAATGAACTCCAAATGACATGAAATTTGGCCTAACCTACTTTTGACTCATTTCAAACCTGCCCAAATCAAATCCAATATCAAATGACCATCTAATCTTTGGGCTAGGTGTATCACATGAGATAAATCACCCATGTAAGTGGTCATTTCCATTCCTTAGCAACTTGGCACTCTCCCATTGGTCCACCTAGCCTCCTAGGACACTGCCCAACCTGACCCAAAGTTGGTTGGGTCAGCCATGACCTAAGGGGAGGTGAAATCACCTCACCTCCCCCATTGGTGTACTTGAAACACCAAGGACACCCACTAATCCCCCATGATAGCCACCTCCCATGCCTTGGCCACTCAAACCAAACCACCTAAAGAGAATATTTGCCATTCCCAGCCACCATTGGCAATCAAGCATCCACAAAATGCCAAATTAGCCTGAGCCATCCGATCAAGAGGAAGGGGGGTATACACCCCCTCATTTTCACTCAAACCCACACGAATTCACTCCTCAGAGCTAAGGAACACTAGGATGAGCTGCCAAGAGCTTCCTAGAAAGTTCCCAAGCCTCCTCAGGTTCTCCATTATCAGTTTCCTTTAAGCTGAACATGACACTCTTCCATTCATTCCCATTTCCTCAAGGCTCAACTAAAGTGCAATTAATTTTGCACACACCATCCTTGGAGCTAGTCGAGAAGGAAAAAATTACCTCCTGAGCCCTCTGACCACCGGACATGTGATTTTGTTCGACGCCGGCCTCCCAGGCTTTGGTTCATGGCCTCCCGAGCAAACCACCTCAAATTGGAGCTCGTGCTGATCAATAAAGCTTCATCTCCACTAGACGAAGCTTCTTCAATCGGATTGGACACCAATTTTGAGCTCCGTTGAGGTATGCCATTGAAACCGACCTTAGAGTAAAAATATGTTGGAGCTTTCTGAAGAAAACTTTCACCCCGCATGCTATTGGATCCCGTTATATCCTTCATGCGAAGGTGTGGGATCCATTTGGAGTCGATTTAAGCTCGGGTGAGCTTGGATCACGCGAGCAATGGCAGACAGACTCCGTTCTCCCTCATTCACATGGTGATAAATCACGCATCATCCATTCCATTTGATTGGAAAGGATGATCATGATTAGATCTGATAGATTGATCCAATTTAGTCATTTAGCATCAGAGGATTAATTATATTCATTCAATCTTAGATCAGAGATCGGACGACGCATGAGAAAGCACATCTGCCACTGCCACACAAGCACTGACTAGGATTATGTTTAAGTAACCAATCATGCGATACCATGTGGATAGCGCGCCGCATTAGCGTGCCATGTGGTGCCGATGAGATTAATAGTTAATTAAGCTTAAATAATATATTTTAATGGTTAAAACTTTCAAAAATTATAACTGATTGTAGAAAAATCATAAAAATGCAAACAAATACTCATTTTAAAGGTATTTCATAGGATAATTTATTAAAAATATTCTTAATTAATTTTGAATAATGATTAGGGCTTAATTAAAGTTTAATTTTAATATTAGTGAACTTAATTACCTTTTAATTACTTAATGATTACCTTTGCCTCCTATAATTTTCTTGGGATTCATTGCTTAATTAATTAAGGAAATTTACTAATTAAGCTTTAATTACTCTCTTAATTTAATTAATCATTAATTAATCACATGAATAGTAAAAAGTCAATTAATTAAGTGGTTAGTCCTTGTTCAATAGTGAATGAACCCATGGGATAAGGTTAGGTCCTCTTTCCTAAATTTTGTTTCTAAGTTCATTTCATTAATCAAACTAATTAAGGCTTAATTAATTAAATAAACTACTCAATCAATTAAATTGAAATTATAATCATATGAGAACTTGATTAATTAAATCTTGGGTAGATCTTTAGGCGTTGAATAACTTAAAGGAATTTAATGAAATTATGATTAGTCCATATGTGTGGAAAGCCATAAGAGTAATTAATTAAGTTCCTTAGTTTAATTAATCATTAATTATGAGCCAATTGCATTAGACCCTTTTTTCTTTCTTAGGATCATTGCTAGTTTTATTTCCAATGAATGTGCATACCATGTTGGCTCATAATTGTTTGGGTAATTATGTTAAGGTAACATAGGAAAGGGTTAATTAATGGATTTAATGCATATTACAACTTAATTAACTCATAAAATCAACTTAATCATTTTTCATTAAAGCAAATGAATTGAAAAAATATGGGAATGGGTTAGGACCAGCAAACCTCTTCTCATATCCTTAAATCAAATAAAAATATGAAGTTAAAAATGACATTAAAGATACTTTAGTTTGCTTTAAATGGTTTTATTTGATATTATTGTTCTTAGGAATTAATTTGATTGAATGAAATCATGTGTTTATGTTCATTTATTCCTTTCCAATCATGTTAAATGTTGTATGCCATTTGAAATCAAACATTCATCTTTTCAAAGTTAATTAAATCAAATGGTTTTCTTTATATAAGCTTGCATGTGTTTGATTAATTTACAATATCTGTGGCTATTATCACTAATAAATTCAAATTACTTTCCAAAGTTTCTAAATCAATTACATTGAGTAGAGTGATAGTAGTTATGAATGTACATAAGTTTGCATGTGCTTATAACATAGACATGTGAAGTAAAGCTTTCTCTCCCTTAATTCATATGTAATTTTACATGACATCCTGGGAACATGAGGCTTTAGTTATCCCCAAGGAGGTCATTTGATTACTTCACTTCCCTATTTAACAGTGACACATACTCATTTGATTTCATTTACATGTGTTCCAACATTATAATTTGGATAGTACTTTATTTAACATGCATAAATGTTTTTAACAAATAAAAATACAATCTTTGCATGCTTTTCCTTCTTTTAGTCTGGACATTTCAAGAATATGAGGCTTTAGCTAGCCCCAAGGAGGTCATTTGATTACCACACTTCCCTAGTTAATAATTTCACGTTCTTGCTTATGTCTCTTATACATGTGTGTGTGTATTTAATTATGGAATTAGAACCTTCATTTTTCATCAACGATACATGCATTCTATAATCATCTATATGATTAGTATGTATTACATATTAGTTATTGCTCTCTTTCCTATGATTCATGAATGAAAATTTACATGTGTTTGAAGGAAAATGGGTATATAGTTTGGACATCCCAGGAACATGAGACTTTAGCTAGCCCCAAGGAGGTCATTTGATTACATCACTTCCCTAGTCAACAATGACACATACCTATTTAATTTTATCCTTATGTATTTTTGTATAAGAATTTAGATAGAGCTTTAAACTAATATGATTAAATAGTTCAATCACATAAAATAATAGAGACCTCAAATACATATCTACATATAAGTATGCTAAAATGTGGTGCATGTATAGATATACTTATGATTAAATTATATGCATGTTACATATGATGGAAAGGAATGATTGATATATGTCATGTGAAAGTAATTCAATTAGATTAATCTTAAGAATCCTTTCATAATGAATAAGATTATTTAGAGTGAACCTAAACTTAGAATTAATTAAATCATTTAATAAGCCATTCACTAAAGAAAACTAAATCAAATTAATATGCTTTAGAAGTGGCTTAAGGTAGGGATGAAAGAGAACAATCCTTTTTCTTCTCTTTATAACACATAGTTGCTAAGTGTAAATCAAGAAGAACAAAAGAAAACACAAATTAAAATTCTCAAACCAATTAGACAACTTCAAGTGAAATTCCCCTTTCATGTTAAATTAAATCCTTCTACCCCTAAAAAATTATACCACTAATGCCTAGAAAGATTTACCACACAAGCCTTAACACATACATTAGAATTAATTCACCACTTATAGTTCTATGTTAGGATGGTGCATGATGTGATGTATATTTTATGATGTATTATTTTAGATTAGATGTTAGGGTGAATGGCTCATAGACTGGATGTTAGGCCACTCTTAGCCTAATCATATTTTCTGCAGGAGATTATACTTAAGAGGATGCTTAAAATAAATATGAATATTTTCTTTGCAGGTTGCTTGAACCCCTAAGCTTGATCCAAGTTAGGACAGGTGGGCTTGGTTACCCATGTATAGGGTGCTAAGTCCAAATTATAAATAAACTGCTTGGGGAATGTATGTATGTTTAGCTAACCTTTATTTTGTAGGAGTAGTTAGATTTACTTTTCCTATTTTCAACATAACTTTGCATTAGGAATTAGGATTAGTGCTATAAGGGATAAGGATGAGCATTAGCTAGAAGGCTTTATCCTAAGTGGCAATGTGATGCCTTTGAAGATATGAAGATGAAAGCATGAAGAATGAACACCCCCCACCCCCCACCCTAGCATTCATTTATTTATAAATTATAATTATTCTTTTATATTCTAGATTGTATAAGGAAAGAGCTCGGCTACCCATCTTTTCTTTTCGGGTTGTACGGCGGTACCTGACCGCACCGACCTCTTGTTCTTTTTTGTTAGTTTTATAAAATTGATTGATGTCATGTTTAATTTGTGCATTAGAAATGACATGCTTTTCTTAGTTTCTTAAACGAATGATGCTTTAATGTATGGCCTGGATGTGATTAGACTCTTAGGGAAAAAAATTAAAATTTCTACCCTAATTAATCACTCATAACTAAATTTTAAAATAACTCATAACCTCACCATAACACTTGGGCATTAAACAAAATAATTAAAAGGTTTAGTAACCCCGTAGCTGAATAGTTGAATGTTTTACAACATGCATATCATATTATCTCACTCTTTAAAATAAGGGATTTCCATCATTGCACGATAGGGAAATGCTTGACCTGTGAGGCCATCCCTTGTGATGAAAAACACCACTTTCTTGCTGATTTAGCCAACAATTTTATTTCATCATGCATATAAGCATCAAAATCCTAAAGCCTTTGTAAAAAAGATGTGTCCAAAATAAAAATAAAATTTGAAAAGATTTTTCATTAGATTAAGTCATTATTCATACCACTCATGGTCTAGTCTCTTAGGGACTGGGTTTAAGGACTTTAGTCTCTTTCTAAATTAATAATAGCCCAACTATCTTGAAATTTCCTAAGACCGAACTAAATAATTTTTAAATCTTAGGAGTTAGCTGGCGGCCACTCTAGGCGGTTGTAATCCTAGCAGTCGGGTGGTTTATCCTCTCTTATAGAGGTAAACCTTATGCCCATCTTTTCTTAGATTTAGGTCGTGCTTTAGCTTGTGTTGAAGCCATGTAGATTTAGGATCCGAGGTAGCTATTTCCTTTAGGCTACATGCATAAAACCTTACCTCTTAGGAATTTTCTCAATCTTTGATTGTTGGATTATAAGAATTAGTAATCTAATAAAATTTTAACTCAAAACATACAAGTCTCTTCACTTCAAAACATATAAAGCCCAATCATAGGATAGATTGTAATGCTCATTAGGATTTTTACTATCATGCGTATTCCCTACTTCCTCTCTTAAAATTCCAAAAATAAGTCTTCTCCTTGAACTTTCTCAATTGATATTCCAAATATAACCAATCCTTTGATAGTCTTAACCTTGAAATATTTGGAGATGATAATTGTTTACTTTAATTGAGAGTATTCCTAAGGATTTACCTTCGATAGGATGTAATTAACTATGGAGGCTTGCCTCCATAGGGAACTTTAGAACCCGATTTAATATTAACCTTGCTTTATTCATTCATGTAAAGTAGGAGAAAAATCTCTAGTATATTTGAAGAACCGTCATGCCTTAGGAGTCCTTAGTAGGTGATTAGGTCCATTGAAGGGTGATGTCTCTATTTTTTAAGATATTACATCATACCTCAATGTCATACATGATCACTTCAATAAGTACCCCTTATGAACACCCCCCACCCCCCACCCCCCACCCTAGCATTCATTTATTTATAAATTGTAATTATTCTTTTTTATTCTAGGTTGTATAAGGAAAGAGTTCGGCTACCCATCTTTTCTTTTCGGGTTGTACGGTGGTACCTAACTGTACTGACCTCTTATTCTTTTATGTTAGTTTTATAAAATTGATTGATGTCATGTTTAATTTGTGCATTAGAAATGACATGCTTTTCTTAGTTTCTTAAACGAATGATGCTTTAATGTATGGCCTGGATGCGATTAGGTTCTTAAGGAAAAAAATTAAATTTTCTACCCTAATTAATCACTCATAACTAAATTTTAAAATAACTCATAACCTCACCATAACACTTGGGCATTAAACAAAATAATTAAAAGGTTTAGTAACCCCATAGCTAAATAGTTGAATGTTTTATAACATGCATATCATATTATCTCGCTCTTTAAAATAAGGGATTTTCATCATTGCATGATAGGGAAATGCTTGACCTGTGAGGGCATCCCTTGTGATGAAAAACACCACTTTCTTGCTGATTTAGCCAACAATTCTATTTCATCATGCATATAAGCATCAAAATCCTAAAGCCTTTGTAAAAAAGATGTGCCCAAAATAAAAATAAAATTTGAAAAGATTTTGCATTAGATTAAGTCATTATTCATACCACTCATGGTCTAGTCTCTTAGGGAGTGGGTTTAAGGACTTTAGTCTCTTTCTAAATTAATAATTGCCCAACTATCTTGAAATTTCATAAGACCGAACTAAATAATTTTTAAATCTTAGGAGTTAGGCTGACTAGGGGATGGTTTATCCTCTCTTGTGGAGGTAAACCTTATGCCCATCTTTGCTTAGATTTAGGTCATTTTTTAGCTTGTACTGAAGCCCTATAGATTTAGGATCCGAGGTAGCTGTTTCTTTTAGACTACAAGCATAAAATCTCGACTCTTAGGCATTTTCTCAATCTTTTGTTGTTGGATTATAAGACTTAGTAATCTAATAAAATTTTAACTCAAAACATACAAGTCTCTTCACTTTAAAACATATAAAGCCCAATCATAGGATAGATTGGAATGCTCATTAGGCTTTTTACTATCATGGGTATTCCCTACTTTCTTTCTCTGGATTCAAAAAATAAGTCTTCTCCTTGAACTTTCTCAATTGATATTCCAAATATAACCAATCCTTTGATAGTCTTAACCTTGAAATATTTGGAGATGATAATTGTTTACTTTAATCGAGAGTATTCCTAAAGAATTTACCTTCAATAGGATGTAATTAACTATGGAGGCTTGCCTCTGTAGGGAACTTTAGAACCCAGTTTAATATTAACCTTGCTTTATTCATTCATGTAAAGTAGGTAAAAAATCTCTAGTATATTTGAAGACCCGTCATGCCTTAGGAGTCCTTAGTAGGTGATTAGGTCCATTGAAGGATGATGTCTCTATTTTTCAAGATATTACATCATACCTTAATGTCATACATGATCACTTCAATAAGTACCCCTTATGATCTGCATGGTGTCCCCCCCTCCCCCCACCCCCCTACCCCCCTCCCCCCCACACACACACATCTAAAAATAAACACCATAATGATAAAGATGGAAAGACAAAATCTTATATGCCTTTATCTTTTTATACTTATTTTGAAAGGATAAATACAAAGTATGCCTCTAAAGGTGTTTCATATATCCATGTTATTTCTAATGAGCATATTATTGAAAATGTTGAAAGAGAAAGTACCAAAGAAGAAGATTCTCATGATGTGTTGTATAAATCAGGATCAGATATTGATATTCGTATGGAGGACCTATAAGGTGATCCTCTCAACTTATACATAGAGGTATCAGATTCTGATTAATCCATAGAGAAGGATGTTAGAGATGAGGATCAAGTTGACACAACCATTGGAGATATTACTAAAGTAAATCTCATAGTGGAAGAGTTTTACCACATTGCTTAGCTTGTCCTGTTACGGATAAAAGAAAGCTACTTGTGGATTAGAGCTCAAATCCAGAACCTTTACCTAAAGAAATAATAGTCAAGCCAGAAGTCCTAAGGCCAATTGCAACATTTTATCCCATCTTAGGAAACTTCCTTCTAGGTTGAGTTTTATGATGCTCTTATTCTTTGAAAAGAAATGAGAGAGTCATTAGTACAAATGTTATTTGACCCTAAAATATGCCTAACCCAACTAGTAGCAACTTCCTCAGATGAGGCTTGCAACTCTAAAGAGATCTCAGGAATTACTTTCTCTTATGAAGATTTACTTTTAGGGACCACCGATCACAACCATCCATTTTACATCACTATAAAATAGAAAACATCAGATTGTCAAGAGTTTTGGTAGACCCTAGCACATCAGTCAACATTATGAACTCCAGAACATTGTCATTCTTGAAGATTGATATGAAAAGGCTTAGTTCAGATAAAATGCTACTGAGGGGCTTTATGAAATTGGTGAAAAGGCTTTAGGTTTCATCACCATATTGTTAAAGATAGAAGGATTAAAAATTGAAGCTAATTTCAGTAACATAGACTCAGAGACATCCTTTAATGCCCTCTTAGGTAGACCCTAGATTCATGAGTACATAATGGTTCCATCTTCACTCCACTAGTGTATTAAATACACTAGGGATAGAGTGGAGTACATTATAAAAGGAAAATACAACCATTCTCTATTCATGAGATTGAACTCTATGAAGATGCAACTTAATACATGCCTAAGAAGCCAAAAGATGATTCTATAGAATCCAACATTATTAAGGCACAAAATGATGTAATAAATGAAAAAGAGAAAAAGAAAGAGGAAAAAAAAGAAAGAGAGAAAAAAGAAAAAGAAAAAAGAAAAAGAAAAAGAATCTCCACTAATTCATATTGACTTGGAATCTAGTTCTGATGAAGATTCCAACTAGGAAAACACCTCAATAAGGTTTGAGATTACCTTAGAATCAGACAGTGATGAAGAAAAAATTAAGGCATTATAGGATGAACTTGAGCTTTCCACCTTTGAGAAGTTGAAGAAATATATGGACACTTTGACTTTGACACCTTTTGTTCAAAATAAAATATTTCAATTAGAAGTCAAAGTGGCCCCTAACTTGTTAGGAGAAGTTGGGAAGTTGTCCAAATTTTATCTTGTACCTGGATCTTCAAGCTCAAAAGTAGATGTAAAACTTGAAGATCCACTTTAAATGAAATAATAGAATTATCTTTTGACTGGTATTTTGATTGTGTAAAAAATTCTATGAAACGTGATTTTATTACAAATTATTGGCCTAAAGATACAGCCCAATGCATGGAAAGCTTATTGAATACAAAATATAAAAATTCACATTCCAAGCCAACATAGGGTTTTGTGTTATTGAACCACTTGATGATACAGAACATTGCTTAATGATAAGCAATCACTTGGAATCTGAACAACTATTTGAAATTACTTCTAATTCTTTAGAGGGATTATCCATAGAAACAACTAATGAATCTAATGATTACTTGCGTCAGAATGCTCCTTTTAAGCATAAGGAAGAAATAAAACCCACTATAAATGAGTTAAAGGAGGTTAACCTAAGAACTTCTGAAGACCCAAAGTTAACTTTCATTAGTACCTTTCTGGGTCTGAAAGTTTCTGAAGAGTTAATCACTTTACTCCTTTAATATAAAGACTGCTTTGCTTAGAGTTATAATGAAATGCCAGGTTTGTCTCTAGATGTTGCTTTACACAAATTAGAGATTAAACCTAATGTCATTCAAGTAAAGAAAGCTCCTAGGAGATTGCGCCTAGAAATTGAAAAGCAAGTAATTACTGAAGTAAATAAATTAATTGAAACTGGCTTTGTGCAAGAAGAACAATATCCTGATTGGCTAGCCAGCATAGTCCTTGTGAAGCAAAAGAATGGTAAAAAATGCATTTGCATTGACTTTAGAAACTTAAATAAGGCTTATCCCAAAGATGAGTTCCCATTACCAATAACAAAACTTATGGTTGACATAGCTTCTTCACATGAGATCTTTTCATTCATGGATGGATCATCTGGATATAACCAAATTAAGATGTCTCCAGAGGATGAAAAGAATACGACATTCAAAACTCCTATAGGGATTTTTTATGACACGGTTATGCCATTTGGTCTCAAAAATGCTGAGGCTACATATCAGAGAGCTATGACTAGACTATTTGATGACTTAATTCATAATCTAGTCAATGTTATATCTAATCATAAAAAGTTAAATAAAAGAAGATCATTTATATGATTTATGGATCATTTTTGAATGGTTACACCGTTATAACATGAAAATGAACCCGTTGAAGTGCGCTTTCTGAGTAACTTTGGAGAAATTCTTAGGGTCCACAGTGTGGCATCGTGGAACAAAAATTGATCTAGAGAAAATAAGATCCATTATAGAAATGCCTCCACCTAAAAGTCTTACACAATTAAGATCATTTCAGGGAAGTCTCGCATATTTAAGGAGGTTCATATCAAACTTATCAGGAAGATGTCAACCATTTGTGGCATTATTAATGAAAGATTCAAAATTCATTTGGGATGAAAAATGCCAAAAAGCATTTGAAAGCCTGAAACAATACTTAATGAATCCTCTTATTTTGGCTGCACTAATTCTGGAAAAGCCAATAAATTTATACACCGTGATTTTGGATGAATCACTTGGAGCTTTTTTAGCCCAAGTAAATAAAAAATGGAAAGAAAATACTCTTCGCTATCTAAGTCGTAGACTTATCCCAACAAAAATGAATTATCTACCTATTAAGAAACATTGTTTAGCCTTAGTCTTTACCGCTTAGAAACTAAGACATTATATGCCCTCTTATAAGGTTAATTTAATTTTAACAGTGAATTTTTTGCAATACCTTATGACCCTCCTAACGTTTTCTGGATGTATAGCATGATGGTTAATGATTTTATTGCAATTTAAGATGACTTACATCCCTCAAAGCGTTATAAAAGAATATGTAGTAGCTGATTTCTTAGCAACACATCCCATACCCGAGAGGTCTCCTTTAAATGATGATCTTTCAAATGAGCAAATCATGATATTAGAAGGTGAACCTAATGCCACTTGGAAATTATATTTTGATGATACATCATCATCAAGGAAAGATAAAGAATTAAATTCATCTATCCTAGGGAAGGCAGGAATTGGGTTAATTTTTAAAACCCTCGAGAAAGAAATGATAAGATATTCCTATCATCTGGTTGAGCCTTGTACAAATAATGAAGCTGAATATGAGGCTTTTTTCACTGGATTAGAGCTACCAATCTTTATGGATATTGAAAACATAAAGATTTTTGAAAACTCTCAATTGGTTATAAACCAAGTGAGTGGAGTCTATAAGGTTTTGCATTTGAAGCTCTTTAATTATTATCAGTATACTATGAAGCTGCTTGAGAAAATTCCATATGTAACTCTATATATAATATCTCGAAATGATAATTCCAAAGCAGATGCTTTTGCCAAACTTGCCAAATAAATCATATGTCTAAAAAAAGAATGTATTTCTATAGAAGTTCAAAATCAACAAGTTTTATGTCCTATACATTTAGATTACATGAATAGGCAAAAAGAAATGGAAAAGATATCCACTCTTACCAGAGGTCAAGTAGAATGTGATTGGAGGCAACAATTTATTGACTACCTGAGTAAGGGGAGGGTTCTTGAAGACAAGTCACTGGAAAATCAAATAAAGAATGGGCTTTGTCTTATGCATTGATTAATGATGTATTACAACATAGGCCATTCATTCAAATGTGGCTCCGCTATTTAGATAAACATGAAGCCTAAAAGATTGTGGCTAAAGTACACTCTGGATTGTGTGGGCTCACCAATCTGGACCTAAGATGAAATTGAAAATCAAAAGAGTCAAATATTATTGGCCATAGATGTTAAACGATTGCATGGAAATTGCATGTTGTTGCCATCAATGCCAGATACATGGTGTAGGTTTACATCAATCCCCTAATGTACCCTATGATTGCCTCTTGGCCCTTTGAGAGTTGGGGTACTAACATCATAAGGCGTATTAACCCTCCTTCATCAAAAGGGAACCATTTTATATTGGATACAACATATTATTTCTCTAAATGGGCTGAATTGTTACCACTGAAAGAAGTAAAAACATATCATGCCTTAAAATTCTTTTAGGAAAATGTTGTATATCAGTTTGGTGTTCCTCGCTAAATCATATTTGATGATGGTCAGTTTCAAGTCCACATAATTAAATCATTTTATGATTAAACACAAGATTGATTGGAGATATTCGACCATCTATTACCCTAGGGTAAATGGATTAGTAGAAGCATTCAACAAAACATTAGTAAGAATGCTGAAAAAAGTACTCAATGAAAATAAATGCCAATGGCATGAAAAGTTGATAGAAGCCTTATGGGCCTATCGGATCACATATAGGACACCAATTTAGTCTACACCCTATGCTTTGGTTTATGGAACTAAACCAGTTCTTTCATTAGTGGTGTAGTTGCCTTCATTGAGAATAACAGTCAACAACAACATTACAATAGATCAAAGTCATCAAATTTTTTTGCAAGAACTTGAAATCCTTGAAGGAAGATGCTTAAAAACTTGCAAAACCTTGAACTATACCGGTCACATATGGTTCAAGCACATCATAAATTGGTCCATCCTAGAACTTTCCAAGTAGGAGACTTGGTCTTAGCTCTTAAATGACCAATTTTAGCTCATCGCAGGATCGGTAGCAAGTTCGAGCCAGCCTAGGAAGGACCATTTGTAGTGGAAAAAGTCTATGAAGGAGGTTCTTACCAACTTATTACTTGTAATGGTAAACATCCAATTCCACAAATCAATGGACGTTACCTAAAGAAATACTATGTGTAACTTGTAATCTATTCTGAAAGAATAATGATTAATGAAATAAAAGGTTATATTTCTCTTTATTTCTTTTGTACCTTTGTGTTATTTTTCATAAATTTTGTGCAATGACTTGATATCATATTTACCTTATATGGAAATATAAAATGCAATCACTTATGGATAGCAATAAGCATTCATGAGGCACCTTTTCTACATTTACTTTAAGCTTGAATAAAACTTTTCACAACACCTTTCTCATATATCTTACATAGGTTTGGAGTAAGCCTTTTATCACACCATTCCTATTATCTATAGGTTAGGATCAAGTCATCAAAGACACCTTTCCTATTAAATTGGCCATTTAGGCTAGGAATAAGTCATTAAGATCCCATTTCCTATTAGTCAAAGTATTGAGGATTAGATTAAGTTATGAAAACCCCATTTAATTCCTTTAGCTTTTAGCTATGTAAGTTGGATTAAGCCATTGAAAAACCCATCTTAATAGGTCATCACATATGTGTAAGCCCCATAGAAGGCATCCTTTCATATAGAAAGATAAAGATGAAGTCATCAAAGATCCCTTTCTTCTTATCTAGACTGTTTATGTAAAGGAATAAGTCACAAAGACCCTCTTATATATTAGTCAAAATTTGAGGACTAGATTAAGTCAATAAGTCCCCTTTCTTATTCCTTAGCTAGCTAAGTTGGATTAAGCCACTAAAGACCCCATCGTAATAGCTATATACATAGGAATAAGTCCCACATTAAGCATCATATTAAATGATAAAGTGAAGATAAAGTCATTAAGACCCCTACTCTATTAGTTAAAATTTAAGGAATAGGATTAAGTCATTATGACCCATTTCCTTTTCATACTACTAAAGTTGTAATTAAGCCATTAAAGGCCCCTTCCTGTTAGTTAAACTTCATAGGATCCAAGTTTTTGTGATCCCTTTTCCTAATAAAAAACAAATAAAGTGAGAAATGGGAAAAAGCCATTGAAGGCTACATTCTTTATAAACTACTCATACTAGGAATCAAGTCCATATGACCCTTGTTTAATAGTCAAAATGTTGAGGTTTAGGATTAAGCTATTCAAGCCCCTTCTCCCTAGCCTAGCTATATAGGTTAAAAATTAGTCTCTGAAGACCCTGATAACTAACTAAGTAAGAATAAATCCCCTAGTGGTACCAAACAAAAATAAGCATAGGAATATTTAAACCTGTCTTTCACAATCAAATAAAAATATAAACCTAAACTCATAACCAAAGATGAAACCTCTACAAACTTATGTTGGAGGGTTGATTGAGTCGGTCAACACCAATATGTGCAGTGTACTTGGAATAGACCACCACACATATTGGGGGTCAATTTGTTGACCTCATTTTTGAATAATGTTAACATTTCTTCCAAAGGTATTTATTAGGACTCCTAATCTTAAATTAGAAGCCTTTTAGCTAAGTACCTAGGTCATCACACTTTGTGATCTAGTGCACTTTCCTTAGATTACTCTAACTCAATGAGTTTAGTTAGATTCAATCCAAATCTTCAACCTAATCATACAACACTCTAAATATAAAATTAATTAAGCCTAGGTTATGGTTTAGTTAGAAAACTAAACCAAATTACCTTAATTAAGCTTTTTGCTACATAAACATAATGAAATTAAAATTAAACCCAAAATAAATCCAAATTAAATGAAAGTAGAAATAGAAAATCAAGACACAAAATTAAATGAATCCAAATCCAATTCAAAGGTCAAAGGTTGGTCAACCCTTTTACATGGGTTTGACTTATGTGGGTCCCACCAAGTCAAAGGTCAACCCACCAAAATTTGACCAAATAAAATCATTCCAAATGATTGGAATGATAATATGGGCACACTTAAATATGAATTTGAAAGAATATAAGTCCATTGTGGTCTTGATTAGACTAATTGAGTTATTTCACCTAAATAGGCCTAAATGGGTCTTATTGGGTTTAAACACAAATCAAACTCAAGTAAACCCAAATCAATTGTCCAAAATCATTTGAATATGATTATTGAACATAAATCAATTCATCGTTGGATTCAATTTGGCCAAATTGGTCATTTGACCCAAATAAACTTAAACTTAACCCATTATACCCAACTTGGGTCAAATGGGTTCAAAATGAAATAAAATTGGAATTGTTTAATCCAATGCATTCCAAATTGCTTGGATTAACCCCATTGAAAATTAAACATATTATAAATAATCCAAATAAACTATTTAACTTAATTAAAATCAATCCAAATCCAATAACATCAAAATGGGCTAAACCTAAAGAAATCACTCCATAAATTCTAAAATCATTAAAACCCTTTGATTAAAGAGTTCATTATTAGAAATCCAATCAACATATTTTTCTTCACGGATGGATCCTACTTCAATAAGCTTTTTGGTTTCAACAATTACTTTCTTTTTAATTTCCAATCATATTACCTTGATGCTTTCTTTACAGGTGGTACATTAGCTTTAATGGCAAGTTTTTGGTGATAAGCCTGACGTTTCACTATATTTACATGTAAAATAGTCTTTATATTCATAGAGAGATACTTTTAATTCCTCCATTTTTTTTGGTGTGAGGTTGGCACAAACAAAGGTTGACCTAGGTTCTTCTTTAGTTCCTAGGTTGGTTTTTCAAAGTTCAGTAATAATAGCTTGATTTCCTTCTTCAAATTCCTTTGGGGCCTCTTTGAGGTCAATTATCAATTCATCTTTAGATGTATTCTTATTTTTATACAAATAGCCTTTTATTCATTTGTAGCTTTACAAGAAACTTCTTCCATTTTGGATACAACGTAGCATGAGCTCGTTGAAGGATATGCTGAAGTAATATATCCTAATCCCCATGTGGTAAACTTCCCATCTCCTATGGAATTTTTGGTATTATCCTTTTGTAGAACTTCTTAAATAATCGAGCTCGAATATTAGATTGTATAAGTTGAATGTTGTCTTTAACTAGCTTCTTTAGAGTTAATAAGAAGCATTGAAGCATCATTATTGAAATGCCTCCTTCTTCAAAATCATCCTTTACAAATAACAATTGTGTGAGATTTGCAGCTTGATCTTCTGTCTTGTAGAAAAGGATCCACATTCATTATAGCCTCTTCTAAGAGGGACATAGAAAGTTTTCAATTATTCTATTTTTCTCATTTCTTGTTACTATTAAAGCTTTTATAGGTGCCATTGGCACTGTAGTTATTTTCATAGCCTTGTTGGATATTTGAGAATTAGGTACCCATATTAGAGAAACAAGGGTTTTCTCTAATCATTTTGTTATATCACTAGTATTAGATTCCTATTTCCTTTGAGCCCTTGAGGCTTTCCAAAGTTGATAAAGTAATAACTCTTCTTCATCATTCTTAAATCACTACCAAAATGGAAAATTACTTTAGATTATTTTGATTCATTAGAACTTTTACTTTTTGAATCATCCCTTTTCTGCATTATCTTAATAGGTGGGCATTGACTACCTCTACTATCTTAAGCATAAACTAGTTAGCATCATCATAGATCTTAATTTTATATATCAAGAATGGATTCATGTCACCATCAATTCAACACTCTTCACCATTTTGAATGTATTCCATACATTGATGGAGAGTTGAAGGCACTATGTCATATTCATAAATCCATGGTCTACCAAAGAGTGCTTTGTAGAAAACACTAGTTTTAATCATGTGGAATTTAGCTTCCATATACAGTTTCCCAAAGTGTATAGGTAGAACAAGATACCCAAAGGTTTGTTTTCTTTGTTCATTGAATCATTGTAGGAATACTATACTTTTATATAGATAACGAGAATTTAATGATAATGTTCAAAGAATTTTAGCTATTAAGTGATTGGCTGAAGCATCTAGATCAATTAATATTCTTTTTATACAGATGGAATTACTTTTAGCTAGGACATAAGGGGATGATTATGTTCAATCATCTCTAACTATAGGGCATCATCACTAAATATGATGGTTGTTGAGTTTTGAGAGGTTAAGTCCTCTTTCATCCTCCCTTCAACAAACAAAGCTTTATATTATTTCAGATTTTGTAAGGTTTATCTCATGTATATCTTTGGATAATATGAGAGCATTGTAGATACTTAATAAAGTTGGTAGCTTGCATAAATGGGCTAGAACATTATAGTCCACTCTCATTTTGGTGTCTTTTTGAGGTTTAGTAAGTTATGGGGGTGAGGCATCTTAATTAATTTGAATTTCTTTGCTTTTGTCCCTAGCTTTCCTCTGTGATTTTAGAGGCATTTGGTTTCTAGTCCTTAATTGGATTCAAGTTACTTCTTCTATGAAATTTTCTTTATTAGAAGAAGTTTTTGAACTCTATGCTTCTTCAAAATTTTTTGATCTTTCAAAACTCTCAAAACTGGTGCCTAGTTTAGGACACACCATCTTTGAGCTTTATTTAATCTTATTTTTGATAAATTTTTCATTGGGAGATCATAGCTCTTCCTCAGAGTTAGTTTCTATTGCAATCACATAAATTGCCTCTCTTTGAGTAGAAAAATTAGAAATACCATGTATGCTTATGACTTGACACATCTCCTTTGAAACCTCTTATCCAAGGTTTTTTGTGTCAAGTTGTAAGTGAAGAATGTTTTCTTCCAACTTAACTAGCCTTCAAAGAGGTTGCTCATATTCATCCAAAGAATCAATCATCTTTTGTATTTTAGACTTTGGTTTTTGAGGTTTTCTCCTTTTCTATGATTTATGAGATTTTGATCAAGAAGCCTAGTCAATTTTCATCTACTTCTTTCTATTATATAAAAATGCCCTCTATTGGGCAAGAGTATTCTTGGAATTATTTCAGGTTCCATGGAGTTCTTCTATCAAATACCTTCAATGGATAGAAAGATGTTGATTAATCATTTAGTCTTCTATGAGATGAAGTCTCCCAACCACTATTTTCTTCTACCAGTCGAGCTTTGCCTCTATTATTATTTATATTTTATTTTGACTGGCTCGACCTGTTTATCTTTTGTATGTTGATTCGAGGGTATTATGATAATATTCACTTTTTCCTTTTTTAGATGTACCTATATATTATCAAATAGAGTGAGCACTCTATTTTGATAACTCCTTTCTACCTATTCTATGAAGACAAAATAGTTCTCAGTTAGTTGACTTATAAGTCTATGGAATGGACAATATTTAAGATAGTTGACTTAATCTAGTTAGTCAGGTCAATGTGGTTCTGGCAATTGAAATCCCAACTTTAGGGCATGTTTGAAGATTTTAGCAATACATTTTTGTTTAATGAATACTACTTGGTAATTTTCTCTTGGAGGGTAGGATCTTTTTTCTTATCCTCCATGGGTTTTATCATTTGTCATGAGGGCATTATACCTCCATTTTCTTTTTTTGTCAACTATGAATGTGAATGTTGTATTCACATTATTTTTCTTCAAATCATAGGACTTAAGCTACTTTCATTTCTTAAAGTAATTATTATTATAGCCAGTGTTTATGAAGCCTCTCAAACTTGGCTACATGATCCAACAATTCTTAAAATGCACTAATCATGGACATGGCTGAGTATGGAGCCATTTGATTATCAATGTTTCCTATTAGGAGTTCTACTACATGTTTTTTCATGAGTTGTTGATCACATTTCATGCTTAAACTTTTCCATCTTGTAATATATTTTGTGACACTCTCATCCTTTCTTTTCTTTTCTAAGGAGAGATCTGCAATCATCACTTTCTTAGTTGCTATTGTATATCTCTTTATAAAGAGTGTTTCTAAATCAATAAAGATCTTTACTGAGTCAGTGGACAACTCATCATACTATTCAAAAGCTATGCTCATAAATTTTCTTCTGTATTCCCATAAGTGGCTTTGAATTAAGCTAAGTGCTATTCTGGATTCTTCATGCCTGAAAATGTGTTAAATGTTAACACCGTGTATCCTTTGGGGTACTGTTCTTGATCATACTCAATCGGGTATGGTCGACCCTTTCCAACTAATTATTCAACAGTCTCTAAAGTAATGATTTCTTTGACCTTTTGGTTGATAAGATCCTTTACTTGAGATTTGGTAATGATATCAACTTCTTAGTGAGCACTTAGTATAACTTCGTAGAGGTTCTTTCCATTGCATTGTAGCTATTGATAAATTGGGTGAAGCATTTTGCATGCCCTCCAATTTTGGATTCCTCATTTTTTTGTTTAGGTATCACATTCCTATTTTGTAAATGTGTATCAACTACATGAACAACCTCAACTTCCATGCAGTCAATATTATCATTATTTTGGGAGTCAAAATCTTGCTATTCTTCATCAATCATGAAGTTGTTTGCTTCCCAAAAGGGCTGTTCACACGCATCATTAGCCATTGGCTGATTATTTTTGGATTAGTACTTCCAATTGATGATACGTGATTCAGCATTTTCATCATCTAATTGAGTTTAGATTATTTCATTCTTAATGACTTGGGGTTCTTTAGCTACCCAAACTAATCGGAACCTTCTAGTGGTGGATCTCTAGGAACACATCCTAGATGTCACACCATGGTGTTCATCAAATGGATTAAAATGAGATGATTGATATTCCTTTTTTGTGAAGGTTGTCTGAACCTTCCAATAACTGGCCACTTATTACCTTTGTACTAAAGGGTTCGTTATTGGTGGTCACCGAACAGTGAACCCCTAAGTCTTGAGTTCTGCTTAAGGTGAGATGATATTTTTTAATATTCATACCTTTTTAGAGTAGAAATTTGTTGGGTTAGTGACATGGCTCACCAACTTCTTAATTCTTTTTTGAAGATTTCTATTTTTAACAATCTTCAAAACTTTGTAGATTTTATAGGAGATAGTTTCATCTTTTCTTGGTTGATCTTATGAAGTAGATTGCACATATATATCCCGTAAAGACTTCTTTATAGCTCTTCTAGAGCTATTTCTCTTGATCCATCGGAGCAGCTTGAAATTGTTATTGGTGTGTATGTTTGCTTTCATCAGTGGTTTATACTATGGTTCAATTTGTACATGTACTCCAGTAGCTCCACTAGAAGCATTATACCTTCTACGAGCTCTCCTAGACATTTTAGTACTCGAGGAAGATGCATCATGATCATTATTTCTTGAAGCAAAAGTAGAATCTTGTGGGATGGTAGGCTCCTCTAATAGATTGCTAAGCAGATAAATAATGATATATTTTAGTTTAGGTTGAGTAGCCATCTTCTTTTGAGCAAGCACAATCAAATTTGCCTTTGATAATCTATTGAAAATAGAACCCTCTTAAAAGCTAAGTTCTTTTTTCAATTGAGTACTATGGTGTTTTAATTTGGAGTCATTGCAACTCCACACAGATCTTAGGGAGTACTTATTAAAGTGATCGGGTATGATATTAAGGTGTGATGTACCATCTCAAAAGATGGAAAAATTATCCTACAATGGACCTGATCACCTAATAAGGACTCCTAAGGCAGATGGGTCATCATATATACTAGAGATCTTTCCCCTAGTTTATATGGAAAGTAAAGTAGGGTTTATTTTGTGCTGGGTTCTTTAATTTCCTATGAAAATAAGCTCTCATAGTTAATTACATCCTAGGAAATGAAATCTCCTAAGAAAACTCTCGATTAAAGTAATCAATAAATATCTCCAAAGATTTTAAAGTTAGACTATCAAAGAATTAGGTATTTTTGAAAATCAAGTGGGAAAGTTCAGTTTGAGTAGGGAGCACTCAAATACTAGTAGGGAACAGGTTAGACTATCCAAAGGAAGATGAGTAGGGAGCACTCATGATACTAGGAAGCTTAGTGAGCACTCTAGTATGCCCTATAGTGAGGCTTTATACATTTGAAAGAGAGAGTTTATTTTAATTTTAGTTGAAATATTATTATAGTGCTAGGGCTTACAATCCATCAATGTAAGATTGTGGAAATGCCTATGAGGTGAGGACTTATACTCATAGCTTGATGAAAACAAGCAACCTTAAATCCTAAATCTAGAATGTTTTAGCATAATCTAAAAGCGTGACCTAGGTCTAATCAAAAAATTGGACGTAGTAGTTTACCTCCATAAGAGAGGATAAACCCATCCTGACTCTTCTGAACTTACAACTGCATAGAGTGGCCGCTAGTTAACACCTCCTATGCTTCAAACCATGTGGCTGATCTTATGTAAGTGTAAGATAGCTAAGTTATTATTTAATTAAGAAGGAGACTAGAGTCTTAAACTCACTCCCTAAGAGACTAGATCATGACTGACATGAAGACATGACTTAGACTAAATGCACAAATTTTACAAATTGTTATATCATTTTTGACACCTTCATTTGAACAGAAGCTTAGGACAATTATGCCTAAATTCATGATGAAATTAGGTTATTGGCTAAATCAACCGGAGGAGGTGTTCTACACTATAACGGATGCCCTTATAGGTCAAGCATTCCCCTATAGTGCAAGAGTGGAAACCCTCCATATTCAGAGTGAAATAAGATGCTATGTATGATGTTAGAACATTCAACATTCAGCTAAGGGGTTGCTAAATATTTTAATTATCTTGATTATAACCTAAGCTTTAAGGTAAGGCTATGAGTTATATTTAGAATTTAATTATAAGTTGTTTAATGGGGGTAGGAAAATTAATTTTATCCAAAAGAGCCTGTCGCATCTAGGCCACACATTCAATCATCAAGCTTAAGAAACCTATGAAAAACATGCAATTTCTATTATACAAGTTAAACAGAATAATCAAACATTCATATATTTCTGTAAAAGAATAAAAGGCTGGTGTGGCTGGGTACCGCCATACTCCCCAAAATATAAAAGGAGTTAGGTAGCTGAGCTCTACCTTTAGACAACCCGAATTACAAAAGAATATTATAATTACAATTGAATGAATGCTATGGGGGTCTTCATATTTTGCTTTTTCTTTCTTTCTTTCTTCTTCCTTTGGTTTGATTTACTCCAGGCTTCATAGGGCCTCCTAGGACATTGCCTTCTAGCCATTGCTCATCCTAAACCTCATAGCGCTAAGTCTAATTCCTATTGCAAAATTACATATTTATGAAAAATGAAATCTAGCTACACCTGTAAAATAGATGTTAGCTAAACAAGCATCAAACCAAGTAATTATATTCTATAAATTTAAACTTAGCACCCTGCACATGGGTAACCTAGCCCACCTGTCATAATGTGGATTATGCTTACAGGAATAAGCAACTTACAAGTAAAAGAATTTATATTTATTTATCATTTCAGCTGCTCCTTTAGCATAATCCCCTATAGAAAATATCATTAGGCTAATGATAGCCTAACATTTAGTCTACATATAAATAATCCTAACAACTAGTCTAAAACATTACATCATAAAACACAACATCACAACATGCACCGTCCTAACTTAGAGCTAGAAGTGGTGACATAGTACTCTAATGCGTGTGCTAAAGTTTAGTGTGGTATGTCTTACTAGGCTTTAGAATTATGATCATCTAAGTTTAGAGTTATTTAAGTTTGACATTAGGGGAGGTTTTACTTCAGTTGATTAAAAGGATTGGTTATTTTTAATTTGTATTTTTCTTTGTTTCACTTAATATATACTTAGCATCTAATTGTTATAAAGAGAGGGAAGAGGTTTGACCCTCTTCATCCCTACCCTAAGTCATTTTTCCAAAGATATATTATTATGATTTTTGGTTTCTTTTAGTGAATGATTTATTAAATATTTTATTAAACCTAGGTTTGGGTTAATCTTAAAGAATCCTATTCAAACATGAAAGGCATATTAAGATTAATGAGATTAAATTACTATCACATGGCTAATATTACATCATTCCTTTTCATCACCAATAGCATGCATATGATATGGAGCTTAACATACCTATACATGTAATGTGTATATATATATATATATACATTTGAATGACTATTAATGCATGTATTTTGATAGAAAGGAGAGATTTCATTCCTTAGCTAAGTATACATACACATGTATTAAATATTTAAGCAAGTACGTGGCATTGTTAAACCAAAGAAGTGAGGTAATCGAAGACCTCCTTGGGGCTACTTAAAGCCTCATATTCCTGGGATGTCTAGGCTATATACTTGCTATCTTAAATACATATAAATGTACACATAAACATAAGAATGAAAATCATGCAAAAGATTATATATTAGCAAATTTATTTACTCATGTAAAGATAAGCTCTATCCAAATTCTAATTCATGTATACATATGAATGAAATTAAGTAAGTATATCTCATTGTTAAACTAGGAAAGTAAGGTAATCTAAGACCTCCTTAGGGCTACTTAAAGTCTTATATTCCTAAGAAGTCCATATTATATACTTACTAACATCCAAACACTTATAAACATACACATGAATTATAAAAAGAGAACAATGCTTTGACATGCTTAAGCAATAAGCAAATGTAAATCACAGATAATATTCATAGCTAACATCAATTTATGTCTTCATCATTAATTTATAATTTTGAAAATAAATTGATATTTATTAGTGATAATAGTCATGTCATATAATAGGGTTAATTCAACACGTGCAACTTATACATATATAATCATATTCATTTGATTCTTTTATCTGAAAAATATGAATGCATGATATCAAATGACATACAAATGTATAATGATTGAAAAATAATAATTAAACATTACCACATGATACATTCAATCACATTAATTCCTAAGGACAATCAAGTCAAATAATATCCTTTAAAATTAACCAAAGTTATTTATGAAGTTTAAGTTTATATTTTACTTATTAAATTTTAAAGAGAAGAGATGATATTTGCTGTTTTGCCCCATCTCATGTTAGTGAATTAATGTAGTTTAGGAATAATAATTAAGTAAATTTTATGGATTGATTAAGTTTAAATCATTAGGAAATTAATTTAACTTTCCTCTCCTATGTCTTCTTAATTTAATTGACTACTTAATCATGAGCCTCCAATGATATTCTTATGGAAAATTAAAATTTGCAATGCTCCTAAAGGTACCTATGCAAATAGGCTCATGTTTTAAAGTTAATTTGATTAATAAAAGAACTAAGCTAAGTACTCCGATGGTTTTCCAACACCCATGGGTTAACCATATATTCCTTAAGACTCTTTATATTATTAAACACATAAAGGGAACCCATGAATTTAATTTGAATTATCTAAAGTAATTATCATTTCAATTTGGATTAATTTTACCATTAATTTACTTAAATAGCCTTTAATTAATCAAATGCATTAATTAACCCTCCCATGAAAATGTTTTTAGGAAAATAATTAGGAAGGAGACCCTAATTATTTTCCCTCATCATTCCCACTTTTTACAGTGATTAACCATCATTAATTATTTAAATTTTACTGTTTAACATTTTTAATAATTATTAAATTGACTAAGGAGGGTGATTCGGATTAGAATTTTAAATTCTCCAAATTGCATGGCCAACAAATCCCAAGAAAATTATGGACGGTAGAGGACATCCTATGGGATTAACCACCAAATTTGAGATCAATTGGCCAAGTAATTAGGCCTTAATTAGGGTAATTAGCCTAGACTCCAAACCTTAATTATGCACTATTCATTAATTAAACATTGAGGATTTTATTTTTATTCTATTCTCCTTTATGTACTCATTCCAAAAAAAGTTTACAAATATTTTTTGAATTTTTTTACAATTAGTTATGAATTTTTGAAGTTCTGGCCATTTAATGACATTTTTAACACCTAATTAATCCCTTAAACTGTCTGTGACATGCAGGATCTGACATGGAAGTACTTTCCAGATGGTACCATGGGATATGTTTTTTAAAACGTCGCCCATGGTGGTTGAGTCAGCGGTGGAAGATATGGTTTCGTCCCCACCGTCTGATCTCAGATCAAATAATGGAGATTAATCTTTTGATTCCTATTGGATTAAATCAAATTATATAATAAATAAAACCACGATCGTCTATTCTAATCACGTGGAATGAATGATCGATGATCTGTTGTCCCTCGAGCACCGGAAGACGAACACTGTCCACCTTTGGTTGCTTGATCTGAGCTCACCAGAGCTCGTAGGATGTCAGGATTGACTCCAAAATGTGCAACGAGATGATCTATGGAGATCTTATGGTGGAAATAACATGCAATCATAATTTTCTTATAAAAGGCCAGCACCTAGGAGATTTTATATGGTTTGCTTGAGTTTTACCTTGCTAGAGCTAGAGACTGGTGGTCTATCGACTGAGGTGCCTTCATCTTGAAGAGACGATGCCATATTGAGAAGATCTCGAGCTGCCTCCCTGCAAACACCTCTGTAGACCAAATACTGCCATAAAACTCACCAGAGTTGGTCTTGGAGTGGCTTATAGTGATCAAATCAATAGGGGATCAATTAGTTTCGACTTGTCAAAGTGAGGGGAAGGTGTGGAAAGAGTTAATTTAAGTTTGGTAGAGTTTAGGTGAGGTTGGATGGACGGGGCTCCCGATTTTGAACGGGAGATGGTCTCGTTGGTGATGGAGAGCACGAGGGGATCGAGAACAGCTATGAGACTGCTTGGAATACCCTGAGGAAGCTCTATGTGAAGTTTCAATTGATAGGGAAGAGTATACACTTCTCCCCAAGTGAACCAAGGGCTGAGATTGGCTCAAACTTTAGCAGTCGTCTGGCTGGGGTAGGTGGTCGGAGATGGCAGTGGATTATTGAGATGGAGGAACTAGAGAGGCTGAAGTAGTGGCATGGGATAGCATTGGGTGTACCTCCTCCTCCAAGTGAAGCAATGGGGTGTCTTAAGTGAGTTCACCATCTCATGACCCAAAGCTGAATCCAACAACCTTGAGTTAGAATAGGTCAATGGTCCTAGTGTCCAAGAATGGACAAAGGTGGTTGCCATGGCTTTAGAAGTAGGTGAGCCCTTCTAAATGAAGATTTTGTCCCATTTGGGTGGGTTAGTTCAAGGGTTTTAACCCAAAATAGGTTCGCCATTGGTTGGGTCCACTTGGACTAACCCATGCTGACCCGAGTCATGTCAAGTTTGATTGTGTTTGGACTTAGTTTGAATGAGTTTGGCTTAATTTGACCCATATGGGTCAAATGGAGTTCAATTGAGTTATATTGACAAATTAGGTCAAACCAAGGGTTACGGTGTGTTCAAATGATGATTTGAAATGTATTGGTGCAATTAATTTGGTTAAATTTGAAGTGGATTTGATTTTGACTCATATGGGTTCATATGGGTCAAATGGGCTAAGTTGAGCAATATGTTCAAACTACCCAAATTGGCTTGGGTAGAGGGTTGGTTGAGGTTCAATTGATCATTTGAGAATGATTGTAGGTGTTGATCTAAATTAATTGGGTTTAGGATTTAATTTGACTCAATTTGGCTCTTTAGGTCAAATTGGGTCAACTTGGGTCAAGAGGCTAAATTGGCTTGATTAGGATCAATTGGTGGTTGAGCCATGTTCAATAATCAATTTATTATTGATGGGATCCATTGATTACAATTGATTGGGGTTAGAATGAGATTTGGTTCATTTTGGTCCATATGGGTTAATTGGGTCAACTTGGATTAAGTGAGCAAATTGGTTTTGTTTTACCTAATTGATTGCAATTGAGCCATCAAGGATGGTAAATAATCATTATAGAGGAGATTAGATGGGTTGATTCAATCCAATTTTTGTTGGATTGATGTTCAAATCAATTTGGTCATTTAGGGTACTTTGGGTCAAGTGGACCAATTGGATTAATTGAATTGAATTGGATTGAATTGGGTGTTGAGAATAGTTTAATGATGGATTTAGGGTTGATCAATGACTTTGTTTGCAATTGATTTGTGTTTGATTGGATTTTGACTCATTTGTACCTTTTGGGTCAAATAAGCTAAGTTGGGTTGATTGGATTCATTTGGTTCAATTGGTTTGATTGTAAGAGTTGGAGGGGTTTGGAATGGAGTATTGAATGGTTGGAGTGCAATTATGAAAATTAATTGGATTTGGATTACTTGAGTGGGTTTTGAGTTGGATCCACGGATCATGATGGAGTTAACTTAGTTTAGGAGCTAAGTTAATTTGTCTTGGAGCTTGTATAAGAAATAAAATTCAATTGAGGTTGGTTTTGGATGAGTGGACAAGCATGGATTTTGGTTTAGGCCATAGGATTGGTAAGACCTATTTACTTTAGGGTTTAACCTAAGCTTAGGGTATGCCTTCATAAGTCCTTAGGCCTGGGTTTGGAGTTCTGTTAATCACTAGAAGTGTCCTGTGACTAGGGAAATCAAAGTTCTGTTTAACCTAAGCTTAGGGTATGCCTTCATAAGTCTTTAGGCCTGGGTTTGGAGTTCTGTTAATCACTAGAAGTGTCCTGTGACTAGGGAAATCAAAGTGCCTAGAAGGTTCTTAAGTCTAAGATGGGAAGGATGAGTCCTTACTCTAAAAGTCAGGTCAACAAGTACCTTAGCATTTAGGTTCTTAGGCTCATTGAAAATGATCACATTCGGTCTTTTTTTCTTCCATGGTCACCTTTTAAATGCTTTTGACATTTTAGTGTCTTCAGTGATGGTGGTCATAGGTCTAAATGGTCAAAACTATATGACCTTAGAGATTGTCCCAAACTGAAGAGTGGCTTCAACATAATTGACATTGATCTTGGCTTGAGAGAATCTAGCAATAGATTCATCACACAACTTGATATTCATTAGATTTATTAAGTATGCTATCAAAACTTTCACACCTAGTCGTAGATTTAAAGTTAGGTTCTACTATATTTCAAAAATCTAAACTTTTGTAAGAAAATTATGAAATTTACAATAACACTATATATTTTAATTTTTTGATAAAAGATGGAGAGAGAAGTAATCCCCAATGGAGTCACCAGAACTGTACTCATTAAGAAAAATGCCATTTGCAAACCTCTGTGCCATTTTTGTAAGAATGTTCAGGGAGTGCATTCTTCATAAGGAAGATTGATATATATATATATATATATATATATATATATATATATATATATATATATATATATATATATATATATATATATATATATATATATATATATATATATATATATATATATATATTAAACTAGATTTCTTCTAACATTATGTTAGTGTTTATATGAGTTCTACTTCTTATGAATGCAAGCATTCATAATTAATTAACCCTCCTATTGTAATAAGAGAGCACTCTCAATTAAGGTTGAAAATAAGCCTATCTATTCGATATGAGTTAGTTTCTAGAGGTATGAGGTGAATGACTATTTAAAAGAAATAGTGGGGTAGTCCCAATGAAGATCCCATGGTTTTGTCATCCTAATATTATCATTCTTCTAATCTACTAACATCAGAGGACTATTATCCATAATATCCAGGGAGTCTAATTAGTTGCCATGGGTTACCTTATCTTAGATATCCTAAATAGAATAGAGATGTTGTGTAGGTGTTTAGTGAAATAATGGTAAACTTAATTTATAAGTTTATCCAATTATTTAATGTAGTCTACTTTACAAACATATGTATGGCTTACATCTATTAGAATTCGATTTGAGTATTCACATGGTAAAAATATGGATTGGACTTACTTCCCTTTGGAATGCCATTAAGGTGTTCACATGGTGAACATATAGATTAGACTTACATCCCTTTGGAATGCAATTATGGTGTTTGCATGGAAAACAAAAATATTGGACTTACATATTTTGGAATGTTGTTAAGGTGTTGAGGATCTCATTACCAACATATTGGTTGGGCTTACATCCCTTGGAGTGTAACTTAAAATAGGTTAACTATTTGACCATCTCAAAGGTACTACAAAAGTAGCACCGCGATGCTTGTCAAAAAGCCATCAAAGGTCGACAGGCTGGCAGTCATATTTAATAGAAAAGGATATAATTTTTGACCAGCATCATGGTGCTATATCAATGTTTGACACACTTTCAGATCTAGTCAGTTACAAAATTAATGGTAATAAATATTAATAAGTACTCTTTTTAATTATCATAATAACTATCTTGACTAGCTGACCGACACCTAGGTGTTGTATATGGAGCATCACGACACATGTCCTAGATCTCAAAAATTGAGAGGCCAACACTGGAAAGGTAGCACCATGGTAGTAAGTCTAGTTTATAAATATAACCCCTATAGGCTGCCAAAATTTTCATTCTAAAGCTTTCATTCTCTCGCGTGTTCTTGTATCTTAGCATTTTGTTTAGTCCTAGATCAGCAAACATGTAGCTGAAAATAGTCCAAAAAGAAAAGAAGAGGGTGTCCTGTAGTGACAATGACATAGTCATCAATCTGGATGCTGAGGTGAGGTACCAACACAAGCTCCTCAATAAGCATCACATCCTGGAAGGGAGCTTCTACAATCTGAGTGGGAGCGTGGAGAGGGTTATCAACGAGTGAAGCTAGGAGCGAGCATCTCACCAATGATAATGTTATTTGTGTTGTCCTCGTGGTGAGGGAGTTCTATACCAATGCGAAGGATCACCGGGACAACTAAGTTTTTGTGCAGGGGAAATGGGTATGTTTCAATAATATTTTCATTAATGCATATTATAAGTTGCAAAATTTTACATATGATTAGCATCTTTCCTATTACTATAATATCCCTAATTTTAATGAAATTATTAGTTTCCTCACTATTAGAATTTCAAATGTTTAGTGGAAGTGATAGGAGAAAAAGATTATTAATTTTTCTGCCTCCAACCTAATAGTCAAGGCTAAAGCTTGACACTATTTTATCCCACTAGTAATATTAATGATGTAACTAAGGATAGTGCTATTTTGAATTATGAAATTCAAAAGGGCTTTATCATAGATATAGAAAAGATTATTTATAATTCAATTTCTAATATGTTTAAAGGTAGCACTACCATAGGGTACGATCACCATTTTCTCATTTATTCATTATGTGTTATGTCCGGTGTGTTAAGGGACTCATACGAAGAAGTCCTTATACAAAGGGCTCCCCTGACTAAAAGAATGATTGAAGGGTTTGGATCAAAAATGAAAGTAGAGGAAAGCTCACATGCTTCTCAATACAGATCCAAATCTTCCATGATTTTAACTAAGAAACTCCAAGATAAATGAGTAGAAGTCTTAGAATTAAGAAAAAGGATGGGCAAAAGTAGTTGGTGATAAGAAGAACTGGAGAAAAAAATTTAATTATCATATGGGTTAGCAGTAATAAAACATTTCTGACATGAATGAGGTCAACTCAGCACTCATTCAAATGTTTGAAAATTGCAACTTTAATGCTGGCTCTAGTAAAGTTCATTTTCCTGTAGCGCCTCACTACCACCCCTATGTTAGCACCCATCAAAGCCAAAAATGGAAGATAAGGAGGAGGGTGATTATGACTTCTAAGAAAGTCTTTCTGACCCCTCCCCCCACCACACACACACACACCTTTTTGTATTTGTATTTTTTTTTCTTTAATACCATTATAATTTCATTTAGCTCATTTCTATACTAAAATTTTATTTTATATTCTTTGCATGTTGGTTGGCTATCTTCTAGACATAATTATATTCTAGATATTTATTATAAGTTGTAAATTTAATCGAATAAAATTTTTTAATTTAAAACAAAAAATTAGATTGGAAAGTCACCGCTGTAGCGCTACAAAGTGGACATGTTGACTTTGAAACCTGAGATGGAAGCACTGCGGTGCCAAGATTCAATGCCACAATGCTAGTTATAAGGCCTCAACACCATACAATAGTGCGATAGCGCTGTGAAATGAAGTAACAACATTCAAAATTCCAAGAGCTCAATGTCCCAGTGTTAGGTATCTGCACTATTGTGCTATGAGTCGAAAGACTCTATTCTAAGTTAATTTTCTTAAATTATTTGATGATTCTTAAAAATTTTGGGAGCATAACGACTTAGTAATGCTAGTTTTTAAAATATTTTAGTGCAAAATGCACTCTTCTCTTTTATTATAGATCTGAAATCAATGGAGGGAGGTTTTTTTTATCTCATGTTGGAATGAAGTTTGACGGTAGAGGTCTTGAACTTTTAAACTTATATTTTAGTGAGTTAAAGCCTAATTTAATGTTAATATTGGTAGCATTTTATCTTAGCTATACCTAAATATGCATTCTTAATGTGATCACATTCTTCTCCCTTGCTCTAGATCCAAGATTGATCGAGGGAGGATCTTCATTTCACACTAGATCCAAGAGCAACAAAGGAATTCTTCAAGTTTTTCCTTTAGAGTGAGGAATCATATAAAAGATACATTTCATTTAGAGTTGTACATGGAATCTTTCCTTGCACAAGAAGAAGAAAGAGTGTGCAGCGAAGAGAAACTTGCAATAGATTCTGTAGTAAAGAGAGAGAAGGGAGTGTGGCCAGAAAGGAAAGAAGAAGAAGAAAATGAAGAAGAAGAAGAAGAAGAAGAAGAAGGAGGAGGAGGAGGAGGAGGAGGAGGTGGTGGAGGAGGAGGAGGAGGAGGAGGGTCATCCCCTGTCTTCTTATAGTAGTTGGTTCTCAATTGCTCCTAGTATTTTATAAACTACCCTCGCTCTCCCTCTGAGTGGTTATGGCTGAGGGGTTGGTGGGAGTAGTTATTTTTTTAGACTCTTTAAATTTAGGGACATCGGAGCAAGCGTCTAGGCACCAAGCTTGCAGCATAGCGGCGCTAGAGTTAGGATGCTAATTTTTTTTATTTATTATATTTTTTGGTTGCTAATAAGATTGATGTAATTATATGTTTAATGGCAATTTAGTATTTTTGGATTATCTAGTACATTAATTCTTATTTAGTACATTTGTTTACTTTTTTCTTTATTCTTCTTCTAGGACTCCATTGATATCTCTGGGTCACACTTAATTTTAACATTTTAATTGGCCAGATCACAAGTAAATGAAACATGGAGAAAAGTAAAACACCATATTCATTAAATGCATGAATAATTTTAATATATTAATCCATAAATTATAGTTTATTATAATACAAACATCTAAAAAGTTAACATTTTAGAGCACTTTATAGATTAGTGCTTCATAGTAGAGAAGAAGTAAATCTTATTTAATATTTTAAAAGAAGACATAGGATAACCCGAGAAGAAAGAAAAGAGCACACCGAGTAAGCTTTTTAAGTACACCCTTTGCTATCCTCTTCTGCTTCCTCATAGAAATTTGTAGCATCCCCACTGAAAATTCTTGCTTCTAATCTTCTACTTCACCACTTGCTTAAGAAGAACATACTACCACACTCCACACACACATATGTAGCACTTTGAGTGTAACTCTCCAAGTGTTGTCACTGCACTCTCACATACTTTCAATAGACTCACTCATTTGCCAAAACAAAAACTCTTTAACTCTACTTAACACTCATATTTATAACATTTAAGTCACTTGCATAGTTATTGATCTGCTCCCCTTTAAAATTTCTCTTAAAATGCCCAAACTGCTTTCTAAAACTATTGAAACTGCACTAGTGAATCCGTAACACCTCAACGCTAGTTCTGTGGTGCCTACGTATTGTGCTTTCTAATTTTTGGCTTCAACATTTTAGATTATGTGGCTTCTATGCTATAATGTAGCGACTAGGTGCTAGATCTGGCACCTCAACATTGAATTCTAGTACCATAGTGTTGTTTTCTCTATTTTTGCATATCATTTTCTTCTAATATGAGTGCCTAGGCATTGTAAATATAGGGTCCCAGTGCTATACTGTGATTCTATATTTTTTGTTCTTTCTCTAATAAGAGATTTTATATCATAAACACTTAAAATTAAAAAAAATAAATAAAATAATAATAAGCTTTTTTACTTAAAAACACATGTTAATTTAACTAAACTTTTTCACTTATCATAGTTTCATTTGTTAGCATTTGATCCGTTGTATATTTTAGCATCTACTCTATTTTACTAGTTATGGTTTGTGGATTTAAAATTATTGTGATATTTTCTTTAAACTTTTCACATTTGTTTTATAATTAAGTAGTATTTAGAATATGTGTAGTTAAAGTATGCATCATTAACTTAACCTAAACATCCAAAAAATTTTATGATGATGCACATATCTGTTTATAATATAGATTAGCTAGGGTAAATCACATCCTTTTCTTTACTCTATTATCTTTATAATTTATGACAAAATATTTTGTGCATAGATATTAGTGCAAATGTTTGTGATATTGCAATTGCAAAATGAATCAAGCAACAATAATCATAAGGGTGAGATGTTCAAATTGGGATAAGAGCCAAAAACAAACCTCAAAGTGGGGAGAAATCAATAAAAAATCCCAAAAGCGAGGAGGAATAAATAAATAAGGGAAATTTCCAAAATGGCAAAGTATAAAAATAATTCATGCTTCCCTAGTTTGACATTAAGTGACCCATCATAATCATTGCCTTTCTGCTTGAATCATGAAATATCATCTCTATTCATCCAAACTACATTTAAGCAACATTTTATTTTTATTACAAGTGTGTCTAAAAATTAGTAAATTAGCTAATGTTTTTTTACATAAGCTAGGAAGTATCAATAAACTGACATGTCAAATTGAAGTTAAAATTTGAATGAATAGTTAAGAAGATAGTTAATGGCGCATATCATTCCAACATTAAAAATTCTAACTTGTTTTATAAGGATATTTGTTGAGAACATTTCAAAAAAATTTACTTGATTTCAAATTCACGAGTATTTGACTTGTTCATTTTTTTCAATCTTGTTTCATATGTCAAAAGGGGGAGAAACATTTAGGGTTCTATTCATATTTTCTTAAAACTTTGTATTTGTTTTTCTAATCATTTACATATTGTTGCATATTATTTTTATAGCATAAATTGAGGGGGAGTTAACTCATTTTTTGTTATTATTTAAACTCTTAAAACTTAATCATAATATTTTCCATCATAAAAAAAAGGTGAATATTGTTAACTCCATGAGTCTTCATTTAATATTCTAAGTTTTGATTATCACAAATATTTCTGATTGAAAAAATTATTTTTTTCCCTGATCAGAAGTATGTGTTGAATGTGTTTAAGCTACAATGCCAGAATCAAAATTAAGTAGTAAAATCAAGATTCACTGTAAGAGCACGAGCTATAACTTATTGTCAAAATACTTGATCAAGGATTCATGATTGTCACAAATAATGAATGATTATTGCTAGAAGATCCAAGTTGAGTTTAACATTTGTTTTGCCATGTTTGGTACTTATATTTTATTTATTTATTTTCGACATGTGAATGATGAATTACAACCAACCACATACACACTTGAGAGAACATAAAAAATAAAAATTTCAACAATTAAATTATGTAAAGGAAATCATTTTGTATGATCTCTATTGTACTATACAATGATCCTACTTTGCCAAGTCGATTAAATAAAAGAATTATAAAATTGTATTGATCGTACAACATAATTTGAATTATATTATATGATTATCCATTTTTGTTAAATTTTTAGTCAACTCAATCATGTTGATTACAATCAAAATTTTCTAATTTAAGCTGATCGTACAAAATGATTTGGTTCATAGTGTATCATTCATTTATGTTAAACATCATAACCACTAAGATTAATTTGGGCAATTACAAAACATGCCTAAATTGAGTAATTGTACAGTATAATATAAACTGTACATTATGATCCACAATTATTAATCACCTAATTTTAACCTTGAATTTGAGGGATTCAAATTTTTATGTATTTTTCTTAAATTAATTTGTAATGTATGATTGGATTATATAGGATGAACAAATAGAGGGCTAGTTTTTTTATTTGTACTATTCATATAGTACAATCCAAAATCCTATGGTATGAATAGTTATCACGGTTTAGGATGACCTGATCATCTAGGTCTAACCATATCAAATTGAGCTAATCATACTATATGAATATAAATCATACAGTTTGATTTAATTGACTTTTCTAAGAATAAATTTAATATTTTTTATTCAGTCTCTTCCCTATAAATACCCCCTTTAAGGGCACTTAATTTAATTTTTTTGAATGTGAAAATTTTAAAAGGCTTAGGGAAGAGTGCTGAGGAGAAGGGCATGAAGATATATATATATCTCTCTCTCTTCTTTTCTTCTAAAGAATTATTGTCAATAAGGTTGCACTTGCTTAATTATTTTTTATTTGCATTGCCTTATGTCTTGTGCTTTAAACTTAAGATTGTGTCTTTAGTATGAGAACTTGTGTAAGTTTTGTTTTTTTTTGAGAGGTTTTTCTTTGTACCTCTTGTGAGGGAGTGGCATTCATCTTACCTTGAAAGAGATGACACGTGGGTGTAGGGTTTCTCTATTACCTATGAAGAAGAGAGGCTTCTCTATCTTGGCATGTTAAGCCAAAGAAGAGAGATTAGATTTTGGAGGAAGCTCTGGAGACGGACATAGGTTGGTAGACTGAATCACTATAAATCTTGTATCCCACTTTTCTTTTCTTTTTATTTACTACTCTTTTACTTTAACTGAATAGATGTGTTTTTCTTTTATATTTAAGTTTTAAATTCTTAATTTTTAGAATTATACAAAGCACTCCCCCCTACATTTGGCTCTTCCAATTTTTACACCTTTATGCATAAATTTTAGTGTAGAAGGAGCTAATCGATATAATCAATCCCATGAATAAAAAATAAACTAAAATAAAATTTATAACTAAAATGAAGTGAATCTAATGAACTTTGTTATCTTTGTGTCAAATTATGTATGCATGCTCAACTGATTATCCATATTTAGTGTTCTACTACTTTTGATTTGGATGACCTACATCACCTTGGCTTTAAACTGATATTGTTCTCTTTCTTATTTAAAAACATTCAATTACTCATTATAGTAAAAAAACATTCATAATATTGCGGGCTACACTAAAGATAATTGCTTAAAATTTTTTTTTGATCTCAAATGATCTTAATGTTATGATGATTATAGGAAATATTTCATTACTAACATAACAAAATCTTATCATAAATTTTCAATATTATTTTAAATATCAAAAATAATTTTTTAAATTTAAAATTAGTCCCATTTCTCTTAATATATTACTCAAATTCTTTCATGAATTCTAATAATATTTAATAATTTCTTAAAATGCTAATTAATTAAATTCTTTATTATAAATAAACTTTATAGACCAAACTACATTGAAAAATTATTAAAATTTTATAATATTATAACTTTCTATGATAAAAACTCTCTAAAATTTTAAGAGATTTTTAAATTATATTTTGTTACTATTATGTTTAAATAGTAAATAGTTGCTTCTAAAAATTCATAACTCCATGATTCAACTGACTTATAAGATTTTATAGGTGATCCATGATGTTAGTTGAGACCTCCTTAAGAATTATAGGAATTTATTTGATAACTCAATTAATGCTAATAGTGGATAGTAAAAATTTTAAAATTTGTTAAAATAAAGTTAATCAACATTTAACATTTTTCCTAGATTTTCCACATACAAAACTATGGTAATAATTTCAAGCCATATGAGTTACTAAATCATCTAAAAAACCAAAAGGAAATCTTAAGAAAATATGTAAGATTGGATCAACATGCGATTTACCATAATTTAGGCAGATGGATTTTATTTAAAAGAGATCCAAATGCCACAAAATCATCTTTTAGCTCTTGCTCAGATGGGAGAATTAAGGTTACTGTTAATTTTAAATTATATTTTAGTTACTGTTAATTTAATTATTATTTCCTTTAAAAATTTCTAATTTATAAATCATGATCAAATGTCTCCTAAATTTTTGGAGGTGGTCCATGATGTTATCAAGATCTCCCCAAGAATTATAGGAATGTTTTGAATTTATTAGCTAACTAAATTAATGATAATAGTGGATAATTTAAAATTCAAAATTATAAAAATAAAGATTCTTAGAGTTTTAACATTTTTCTTAGATTTTCCACATGCAAAAGTAACTATGATAATAATTTCAAGTCTTTAGAGTTAATAAATACTCTAAAAATAAAATGAAAATCTTGGGAAAATATGCATGGCCAGATCACCATGTGGTCTAGTTTGATTTAGGGAGATGGATTCTTTAAAATAGATCAAACTACCACATGATCATTTTTTTCCTCTTATTTGGTTGCATGGGAGAATTTAGTTTTGACTCAGGTCATTACTACTCGAGCATAACCTCATATAATTTCTCTCTTTCCAAGCCTTTCCAAATGAATTTCTTTGGTAAAAAGCTTCAAGGGATCAAGATAAATCAATTGCATGATTAACAAGGACATGCCATTGCCTAGACTCAAAAAAATACCATGGTTCTACACTAAATGAAAAGGTTTTATTATGGTTACCTCAAAGAACTAGAGGTTGAACAAAACTTATTTCAATTTACATATTAACCTCATGAGTAACCAACCTCTCCCACGAATTAGCCCAGGATGTGGGGGATTGATTGCTAGACCATGCTCAAGTAGACTCTAATATGGGCTTGGTGGTTTAGCTAACTCAAGAGGTAAGAGAGAGATAAGCATTGCCAATTTAGCATCTCTGAGCTCAGGGTGTGTGTGTAATCTTTTACCTCAGAAGTGGAGCTATCCTCTTTATAGTTTCATAAGACCTATGCCTAGCTATCCATTTATAGCCTTAGTTAGACTTTGGTTATTTTGCAACATCAGGCCAAGTGGTGCCATGGGGAGGACTATAAGTTCCTGGGGAGTAGAGAACATGTGTTTAGGGAGCTTCAAATCACTTCATTGGATTAGTCCACATGCCTAATGTTTAAATACCAATAAAATTGTTATGCCATGTAGAACTATATATTAGCCTAATAAATTGAGGTAAGAGACTTTTCATGACTATGCATAACTATAGATTTTGAATTTTTTTGAAAAATATTAAAAGGGTTAACAATATGGGCTTGATTTTTTCACCATGTGCTTATTTTAGACTTATTGGATTAATGGGTTAAGTTGACCCATTTATAGTAGGAAAAACTTCTTTGGTTGAACTATGAAAATGTTTCTATGCTTCACCTATAAAGCCTCATCTTAAGGATTGAAGTGATTTTTCCATTTGGTAGACTTAATCCTAACATAAAATTGAATATTATGATTTGAGCCCAATTAGGAATGTTGACTGACCCTATTCATTAAATTTGTTATTATAAAGTGGTCAAATATAGCTAAACTGAACTAGCCATTTGTCCATAACATCATTAGTTATAATTGTCCTCAAGTGTTTGGTCGTATATTAGTCCATCCAACCATCAGAAATGACTATATGTTTTAATAAGTGAAAACACTTATTTTTCTTAAATTAGTTTAAGCAAAGAGTAATTGAACAAATTAATGTTAGATTCATGTTTACATCATTTAAACTATTTCACATGCTCATTTTATATAATCATATTAATGGTTAAGGCTAAATTGGTCATATTGGCATAATTGGGACAAATTAGGTCAAGTAAGTTGACGTGGGTGCAATTCAATCAATAATGAATCAAATTCCCACATTACAATAGTTTTATTACATGCACACATTCAATAACTAATTTGGAGTAGTCAATGAGAAGTCCATGGAATTTGGGTTTAATCTATGCCTCAAGTGGTGTTAGGTTAGTTAAGTTTGACATTCTTAAAATTTAGTTGATCAAGCATCTATCTAGGGGTTCTAGTGATTATTTGATTTATATCCATGTAAGAAACATTCCAAAAATAAATATCTATGGTGGTTATCTAATTGGGTTGAGTAGGATAATCACTTGATTTAATACCTAGGTGGGGTAAGAATATGTGGGTATCATTAACTCCAACTTGGGTCAAATTTCTCAGATTGATTTTAAAAATGTTCAAGCTAATCCCCAAATTATTATAATTAATTATATAAATAATTTGACTAATGAGATGGACATATTGTCTTTGTTTAATGCATACATCTACAAAAGAATAGTTGAACTCAAGTAGTACAAGTCATTTACCCTAGCGCTTGGAAAAGTAAAGCTTGAAATGTAGAAAAGACTTTCGAGTGATCCTTCTATTGGGTTCCTCCAAATGGTTTACTAACCTTATGGGATAGGTTGGGTCAAGAATTTAGTGCTTAAGGGGGATACAAAGTTAGGTCTTATATATAATTTTGATGTCAACATGAATGTATGATTTATCTTTCTTTTCATTGAAACCTAATCTAATTTTATAATATATTTTATTATATTAATGATGTATATTTTATAATTAGTAACCAAAATGTGATTTATGCATCAAATACATAAATGAATTTAATATATCATGTAATTAACTTATGTAAAGTAAAAAAAAATTGCATCTTTGTGTTGACCTAATTTTTGGATGAGGTTAACATCATCTCCAATCATAATAATTAGATCACCTAACCTTTGAATTGGATTTTCCTAATTTGGCACTTATGACACTATAGACAAATCAAAATCCAATAGTACATAAAATACAAATCTAAATCAAACACATCCGTGTTATGTAGTTATGGCACCCAAGAGGGGCTTGGGTTTTTTAAATTATTTTCAAATTTAAAGTTAATTTAAATTCTTTGCAGAAGAGTTAATTATAATTTTTTCTACTTTAATGAATCATAACAACAACAAGCAATAATAAAGAAAAGTAAAGATCCAAGAAATATAAACAGAGAATATAGAGATTTTATGTGGTTCGGCGAAACCCCAAAAATTGGCGTACATTCACGCCTAGCAACCCAAGCTAAGAACTAAATCAAAGTTGAGATTACAACTAATTTCCTGTACTCTCCTTCATGGGTAAGTATAACCCAACACTGCACTTTCCTACATGGGCAAGTACAGCCCCATAAGAAGTAGTAAGAAATAAAAGAAGAATCACAAATAATCTAACTCTCAATTTAAATTAATTTTGCATTCACAACCCAACTACAAAAATCTTAATGCAAATGATAGAAGAGAGAGAGCCCACTTCTTATTTAAATGATATTTAAATGTAATAGCTTAAATGATATATAAATGGAAGAAGTCTTTAAATGCCTTTGATTAGTTTTACAAGATATGGAAGTTTGAAATTAAATCAACTTGAATCAATAACCTAAAGCACCACATGACAATGTTTTGATTATGTGAATGACAAACTAAACACAAGTGATATATGTAATCCTATGCAATTCAATGAACACAATGAAAAAGTCAAATCAAATTATTTTCTTAAGATATCATTCGCAAGAACAATATTACATGAAAATGATAAGCTAATTTATAAATGAGAAAACTTGCTACTCATAAGTATTTCTATTTGAAATAACAACACAAGATGAATTTCACTTAAGGATTTATGAGAATAAAAGAAGAGAAAGAGAATTGTAAGCATAAATGTTAATCTAAATAAACTCAATGTTTTGGCCAATTCAAGAAAAAATTGGAAAGAAATGTTAATCACAAAATAATTTGATCAATCTATATGAAACTTCTAGCCAAGATAGAGATCAAGGTTATATAAAAAGATTAAGCACAAAACAAATTAGAATAACCTTATGTTGCTCTCAGGTAAGGGTGTTCTCACCAATCTGTTAACTCATTTTAAGCAAACTTTAAAGAAATCTCTTGTAAGAAGGAAGAGGAAAGATGATGAAGAAATTAGTACTAAATTCATCAAGAGAAATATCCAAGAAAATTTTGCAAGGGTCTACCATGTAAGGAGAAATAGCAAAGAGAGTTTAACTTAGAATTAATACCATTATTTATAGAAGATGGATAGTAAGAGTGGTTGGCCAAGAGAGAAAAATATTTTAGGGAATAATTCAACTAAAGACAATAAAATAAAATTTAAATCCCGAGATGAAAAAATTTGCCGAGCCAATATGGAGGGAAATCCAATTGGGAACTAATTTAACTTGAGCAAATTAAATAGAATTTGATTTCCATGAGGGAAATTCAGCCAAAGCAATATGGAGAGAAATATCATTTGGAAGTAATTTGAATTTTGAATAAATCACATGACATAAAATTTAAATTAAATTTAGAATGTATAATCATGTGGGTCGGCCAAGAGAGAGCAAAGAGACGGATAATTATTAATCTTAACATATATAACATTATTTCATTAAGTCAACTAAAAAAGAAAAAAAAATTAATGAAAATAATTTTGAATTGAATCAATCACATGTAGGAATGACCTAGAAAAGATTCCAAATAGGGATTCAATCAATACAGATTAAATTAACTAAGATTTCTTGGAAGAATTAGGGCTAGTTACAAGAAATAAAAATAATAAAATAAATCAAGAAAAGTCAAGAGGGATTTTTAGCCACATAGTTTTCAAATAAGGATTCGATCTCCATCCAATGCATTTGATAATGAATCAATTATGGGAGATCAATTTATAAAGTATTTGAATTAATTTAAACAAATCAATTTACTCCAAATAAAATAAAAAGGTAGGAATGTGAATAAATTCATGGCTCATTTGAAATCAATTTTGAATTAACTTAAAATAATTTAATGAAACTCCAATTAGCTAAAATAAATCATGTTAGGGACGGCCAAATTATTCCATAGATGGTTAAGATCAAATTCACATATATATGGAAAAGAATATTCAATTTAACTTCAAAAAGAATTCAAATTTAAAAATTCAAATGAATGAACTTTTAAAAATTAAAAAAATGAGAGAACTATTATGGAAATAATTTGAATACTTCTCACATAATTTATTAAACAAATAACCATGAGAAATTCGGTAAAAATAGGTTTAGGATGATAGATAGGATAAAAGAGAGAAAAATATAATAATAGGAGAGAGAAGAAGAATAATTTGAATAATTTTAGACTAATTTAATTTTATGCACAAAATAAATGGATAATAAATATGATTAAGCATGGAAAATATTTAATGAGATATGAGCTTAATTTATCTTGCTTGGAAGCACATTAAATGGAACAAAGCATATGTACTTAGTTTATATTATCCAAAATATATTATTTAATGAATAATTGTAAATATAAAATGTAGAATATATGAATAATTTTAAAATAAATTATTTTGAAATGAATGAATGATTTATTTTGTTTTATTGAGCTCTTAATTTACCTTAATATTATGATTCCTAGATATTTCCCAACTAGTTCAGGTCTATTGACCTCATTTTTGGTTGAGGTTAACATCATTTCCAAGATTAGTGATTAGGGTACCTAATCTTAAATTAGGAATCTCCTAATTAGACACTTAGGATACTTCACTTACTGACATTATGTACCATTCTAGGGTCTAAACTAACCCAATAGGATTAGATAGACTTAGACTAAACTCAAATCTAAATCCAAAATAATTGAAATCTAAATATAACGAAACTTAAACTAAGATGAATAGGATAATTAACCTAATTATCCTATTTAACCCTAAAGTCACTTAAACTTAAAGAAATTCAAACTAAATCAAAATAAACATAAATTAAAATCAAATAAAACCATGAAATCAAATGACAAGTATAAAATCAAATCCAAATCAACTCACTAGTCAACCCTTTTTGACATACGTTTGACTTATGTGGCCCCCATCAAGTCAAAGGCCAACCCACCAAAATTTGGCCAAATGAAATCATTTTTAATGGTCTAAATGATAAAATAAACATGTTTAAACATAAATTTAAAGAAATATAAATTCATTGAGTACTTAATTAGGCTAATTAGATCATTTGATCTAAATGGGCTTAAATGAGCCTTCTTGAATTCAAAATTAAAATCAAATTGAAATAAACTCAAATTTATTGTTCAAAACCTTTTGAAATGATCATAAAACATAAATCAACTAATTATTGGATTTAAATGGGTTAATATGATCATTTAATCTAATTAACTCAATCTTAACCCATTAAGATGAAGTTAGGCTAAAATGGGTTTTAAACTCTAAATAAGTGGAATTAATTAATCCAATCCATTCCAAATGCATGGATTAACATAATTGAATGGCAAATACATTGTAATTGAGTCAAGAAAGTCAATTAGACTCAATTTAATTCAACCAAACTCACTTAAGTAATAATGGGTTAAATATGGAATAAGTAAATGATGAATTTCAAATTCCATAAAACCTATTGATCAAAAACATTATAAATGATTAAATTGATATAATTGAAGTGTCAATTTAGTGCTAATCCACCAAATGGAGCACACTAGATCAAGTCATATTAAAAGTTCTAAATGGCATAATTTTAAAAGATTTGAACCCAAGTTTAAACCAAACACATTGGAATACATCCAAACCAATCTTAAGATGAGCTTAGGATAATTGGAAACCAAGATAAATCAAATTAATGATGTCCAAGTCAACCCAATGGAAGGAATATTCCATGGCAAGAAAGGAATACATGGAGATAAAATTTCCTTCCCCAATCCATTCTTTTCCCTTGCTCTTCCACCTCAGCACCCTTGGACATGTGTTAAGCAGCTAACCACCCTCAGAGCTAGCCTCAAAGGGTGTGAATCACCTTGGTCGACCAATGCAACAAGGAAGCTTGGATAAAATTTGCATCCACACATGAAAAACTAAGAGAGAGCCATTCTCAGACCCAATTAAGCATCCCATCACCTTCCCCAAGAAAAATGAAGTTGAGCCCAGACCCCCACCGCACTGGCAAGTCAAAAAATGTCCAAACCCACCAAAAAATGTGTGAACCTTAGTCTCCACCTTGATCTAGGGGAAGGCAATCTAAATCCTTCTTCCTAAAGGATTGTCGCACCTCTATAAACCTAACCGTGTTGTCCTCGCTGCCTAAAATCATTGCCGGTGAGGTACACACCAAACGCGACCTCTTTTACTTATAGTTTTGGTCCTTTGTGAAAGAAACATAATCTTAAGTGAGATTAAGTTGTATTGATGTGATCTATGTGAGTCCCTGATAGATTTGGAATTGAAATCAGGCAATTTCACGTGTTGGATAGCCATAGATCATCTGTAATCGATGGACAGCTCTTGGCTTTCTCCACCATTAAATATGATGCAATCTATACTATCAGTTCTTTCTATTTGGAATAGATGACTAGAAGATCGAGATTTAGTTGAACCACTCAATTACACCCTCTATAGGAAACCACAGTTTAATCTGAGCCATCTTTCATCAAATGGCTTGAATCAAATTACACCCTACTACCATTTTAATGTGGGATCCATGTGGATCCCGCATGGATGAATCATGCAGCATCACGGGTAAAGTTGAGCCATGTTGGCATTGACGCATCTAAATAGAAAATTCAAGTTTTTTAAATTTAGAAATTATAAAAAAATTAAAAAAATTTTTAAAAAAATTATAAAAAATAAAAAATATGATTAAGGGCTCTATGGAATCCTCTCAATGAGAGAAATCCATCAAATCAAAAATCCTCAATTTTCATTGGGTAATTTGGGATTAATTTGAGTTTGAATGAAAATAATCAAACCCAAATTAATCTCAAGCCACTTGATTTGAAATTTTGAATAAAAGAAATTAAGGTTAATGTACACTTTAGGAAAAGTTTCATGATTTATTTCAAAGTAAATCAAAAGATATTGAATTTCAAACCTTTAACCATAAATTTTTAATGAAATAAATTAATATAAAATTAAGAAAATCATAAAAAATTATAAGATTAAATTAAATCATCATAATAAACTATAATGAATCCAAATGACCCACTAAAACCATCTAAAATCCAATAATCTATAAAATCACCTAATATAGTAATTAATTGAAGTAATTAATTCAAATTTATCAACCTAAACTTAAACAAATATAGTAAATCAACCAACTATCCAAAATTTTCAAATAAACCCTCTATGTATGCATCTTTCATAGAGAAATCTAAGAAAAATAAAATCTTTAAGTAACTTTACCTAAATTATGCTTATTTAGGTTTTAGTGAAATAATTAAAACCTTAATTAGTTTTACAATACACATCTGATTAAAGTGAAGCTTTAGGAAAATGAAATTATTAAGGAGCTCCTCTTGCCATAAGAATTTCAAGAAAATTTGATATTTGGATGGGAAGTTATTAAATTTCCAAGTCTCTAGGTTAATTTACATAAAATATTAAATGAGAAAAATTATAAAAATTATAAAAATTCATGGAATCAGCTTAAAATATTTCAATTAACATTAGAACACTTAAAGATAATTTTTTAACCCTATGAAGTTAATAAATTCAATTAATTATGCATTAGAGCATAATGAAACAATTAAAAACATGAAATGTGATCAAATCCTAAATAATCAATTTAAGAAATTCATAATAAACTAATTAATCAATTAAAATCAGAACTAATTAATCTCTGAAATCCATATAGGATGTGAAACTCATTTATATAAAAATTTCTTAAATTTTTTTTAAGTGAATGAGTCATATAATCTTAAAGCGTAAATAAATTAATCACACTTAAATAACTTAAACATTTGAAATGACTTAGGTTAAAATAGGTACAAACTCATTTTAAGAAATTAAATTTCAATATGTAATAACCCAACTAAAACCAAATATAAAATCAGAGTTGAATTCAATTAAGTCAATCCAAGTTCATTAACATAATACTAATAACATTCATGAAATGTGAATATAATTCAAATCAAATAAATTTAAATGATAAATTAATCAATACATTATAAAATTGAAATATAATAAATTAGTGAAATCAAACTAAAATTTGAATTAAGATATTAATCTAATAAACATAAGAAAACTTCTTAAGATTATTTAAGTTAATGAATAATATAGTTCTAAATACAAATAAAAGTGGCTATCCAAATCAATTAAACTTAAAATAACTTAGGAACTAGAAATGGCTTAAGTTAGGATTGAGTTAGGTACTAAAACCTTAACACATGGTGGAACCAAAACCTAAACTAAATAAAAAATGATGACGATACCAATTGAAATGAATTAAGTTAGATTCAAGTAAATTAAATGAACATAAACATTAATATACATAAACTTTAACAAAATAATTAAGTCAAATAAACCTAATCACTTGAATCAAATCATTTGAAGGAAGTAATGAATGAAATTAATTCAATTAATATCAAAAAAATTAAATAAAATAAAAAAAATCAAATGAATAATGTACCAACTCAAAAGGATTGAACATGAAAATTAAATGAACATAAATATTAACAAACATAACATTAATAAAATGAACGAATGAAATTACCAAATTGATTAAGTTAATTTATCCACACCCATTAGCATAACATCAATGAAATGAATAAATGAAATTAATTTAAATCAACTAAATTAAATTATTAAAACACTTGAAAATAAATAAGCATTTAATCAAAACAAAATAAAACTGAAATAATGAATAAATCAAATCATTTAAACATTAATTAACAATAAAATAATAAATCTTAATTCAAATCAAAAATGAAATAAAAACTTTAATCAAACTAAATCCAACTTAATAGAATTAAAGAAAAAGTTAATAAAGATACTTAGAATTTTAGTTTGACCCTTAGAATCAATCTTTACTTTAGGGTAAAGACATCATTCTACTAAGATTTAAGATGTTTAATAGAATGGGTTCCACCCAAAGTGAAACTTATTATATTCTTCATTGTTGATAACTTAAATTTCAATTTAATATAAAATGAATCTAAAAATAAAAATAAAAATTTAAATTATTAAATCATTTAAATTAAAACTAGCCATGATAAATTAAACCATTTTTAAGATTAAAAGAAATCAAAAGAATAATTTTTTTTTCATAATTAGTAATATATGGTATATAGTTTGGACACTCAAGGTCGTAGTGTTACAAGTCTGAAGGAGGTCTTGGTACCTTGATTCACTTGTATAACAATGACACATACCAATGAAGCAAAATTATGAAAAGAAAAAAAGTCTCAAAATCAAATTAAATTAAATATTGGAAATTCAAATTAAAACTTGAACTTAAAAAAGACCTAGTACAACCTTACCACACAAACCCATGTCCTTCACAGACTAGAATATTAGGCCACCAACCCTAGATTTAGGTTAAGCTAATATTTGATGTTCTATGATGTGATGTGGTGTTTTATTATTTTGTAGTGTAATATTTTAAATTGGATGTCTATGATTGTTTGTTCATTAGAGTAGATAAGAGGATTTTCTTTCTAGAACTAATGCTGCCTTCCACAGGGATCCTAGATGAAGACCCACAAATCTAGACTTGTAGTTCTAGGCCATGATATATAATGGTAGAGCTCAGCTACCCATTATTTTCTTTCTTCTAGGGTGTACATCAGTACGCGGTCGCATTAGCCTGTTCTTTTCATTTAAAGTTGGTTTGATTTACTTTGGTTGCATAATAGAATCAACCTACTTTTCTAGCTTTCTTTTTATTTTGTGTTCTCTATGATGAATGCTTGGACATTCAGACTCTTAGAAAAATAAAATTTGCTAACTGACTTAAGTCTAAACAGCTTAAACAAACATAAATAAATTCAAAACTTCTCAGATAAATTAAAGCCCTAGGAATAACTTAAAATCAACTAGAAATAACTAACTTTTATAAATCATGCTATCATAATGTAGCAAATTCATGAATTGGGAGCTTCACCCATTATACATAAGGGGCATCTAACTTTTAATGATGACCACCTTCCTGGGGAAGTCTGTCTTCTCTTCTTGATTTGGCTTATGATCTTTTTTATTTATATCGTATATATTGCATATCCCAAAATTCTTAAATGAATTGTGAGTCAAGATATAAAAGTTGAAATATGTTACATTAGTTAGGTACATATCATACCCAACATGATCTAAGGGATTAGGGAGTAAGTCTAGGTTCTTAGATTCTTTTTTAAAAATGCAGCAGCTTAGCCATCTTGCATTCATGAGACTTGACATCATGAATTTAAAATTCATTTAAGTGGTGTTAGCTGGCAGCCCTTCCAGGTGGGTTATAAGTCTAGAAGAGTCAGGAATACATTTTTTCTTTTAAATGAAAGATAGAGTCAATAATTCCCAAAAGTGAAATTAGGTTGAGCCTTTGACTTAATTAGAAGCAATTATAGACTTAGGATCTAAAGCATCCTACTAGAGTGAGTCTTTAACCCCAGACATTTCTAAATTTATGTAATACTGGAATGTTAACCCTAGATTTCTAATAAAATTTAAATTCAAAATTTAATTTAAATTCCAAAATTTAAAGCCTAATAGTAGGATAGTTGAAATGTCCACTAGGTATCTTAGTATTTATGGACATTTTCTACTTTATCCCATTTGACCTCCAAAAGAACTCCTTCCTCTTTGCAGTATTCCTTTTTGAAATTCCAAATTATTATTTTCTTTTGTGATCAGCTTAGAAATCTATAGAAATAAATGCCTATTTCTTCAATCGAGAGTATTCTTTGAAAGAGATCCTTATTCCTAAGACATAAATAATAATAAGGGCTTGCCCTTATAAGGAATAATGATCTTAGTAAAAAATAAATCTTATTTTACTTTTCCATGTAGTTCAAAGGAAGAATCTCTAGAATATTAGTAAGTCCCATTAGCCTTAGGAGTCCTTATTTAAGTGATTAAAATCCATTATAAGATAACATGTTTATCTTCTAAGATAATATTTTTATTTTTTAATGACAAATTTGATTACTTAAATAAGAAATTCCTAAACTCTATGTGGTGTCACAAAATTTTTTCATAAGGTCCAACTACTTTAGCTTTCCAAATTAACTGAAGTAACTGGAAATGAAGAATTTTCCCGCAGCACTTAAAAATAAACCATTAATAGCATTTGGACATATGTTTGTTTCCATCAAAATCTATCTCAAGTGAGGTTGGGCTCATGATGTCAACAATCTCTTACTTTTTGATGATGACAAACCTATATTGGTATTATATAGGGATGAAGGTACCATACATTACCCTTTTGAAATAGAAATTTGATTGCAAAAAATATAAAAGATAAGTAGACAAAGTTGTAAATAATTTTACAGTTTAAACAAAATTTCAAGTTAAAAACATTATCAAAGAAGCTCCTCCTAAATTTATGCATCATAAATGAAAAAGACCAACATAATATTTTTCTCCCCCTTTGGGAAACATCAAAAAGATTTTAGATATGAATAATAATTTATATGGATGGATCTAGCATACTTAACATGCATCACAAAGTACATAAACATTCTTTATTAAGAGGTTCTGTAACAATATCAGCAATTTGCAAATTAGTACTAACAAAATTAATATCAACATCTCTTTTACTAACATTATCCATATAAGGCATTCTTTAATTTAGCAACATGATCAGGAAAGTCCAAATTTTTAAAACCAAATGATTGTTCTACAAAGACATGTTGATCTATAAAGCCATTTAAAAATAGTCTTTTTACATCCATTTGATAAAGTTTAAAGTCTTTATAATAGACATAGGAAAGGAGAAATCTAATGGCTTCTAATATATCTACAAGAGTGAATGATTCCTCAAAATCTATTCCCTCAACTTGAGGGTATCCTTGTGCATCCAATCTAGCTTTATTTCTAATAATGTGTGTTGATTCATCTAGCTTATTCCTAAACACCCATTCAATTCTTATAATTTTTCAATCTTGAGGTCTAGGGACTAAATCTCACAAATCATTTTCTACAAACTGATTTAATTCTTATTCCATAGACACAATCCAATAATGATCCTCCAAAGCTTCATCTACGAATTTCAGTTCAATCTTAGATAAGAATACCGAATGATTAATCACTTTCTTAGATTGTCTTCTAGTTCTAACTCTTTGGGAAGGATCTCTAATAATCAAGCCTTTGGGATAATTCTTAATAAATTTAAATTCTTTGGGTAAAGAATCATCTACATTTTCTTCCAAATTTAATCTCTTAAAATCATCTACCATATATTTAGTCATGTCATCCGTAAAAGACTCTAAAAAGTTTTCATCAAATATAACATGTACTGATTCTTCAACAATCAATTTTCTTTTATTATAAACTCTTTAAGATTTACCATTTATAGACTAGCCTAGAAAGATACCATCATTAGACTTACTATCAAACTTTCCTAAGGAATCTTCACTTATATTCAAGATAAAACATTTACAACCATAGATGTGAAAATAACTAATTTTAGGTTTCTTAATAAAGAACAACTCATAAGTGGTCTTATTTATAATTAGTCTCATGTAAATAAAAAATTATTACATAACATGTTGTGTTAACGACTTTTGCCCAAAAATACTTAGGCAATTTATAATCATCTAGCATAGCTCTACTCAACTCAACTAAAGTTTAAATTTTATTTATGCTGATTAATAAAGTGTGCAAATTAATATGACACAATCTTTTATGCCACAGCCAAATTCCATCATGCAAACTTTTAAAAAAAGAAAATTTAAATTAGCATCACATGCACTTTCAGAATAAAAAAGATAAATATGTTTGTATTTATGACTAATAAGTAAAATAATTTTCTTATCTCTAATAATATAGAAAGATGCATGGAATTCAACATAAAGTTTTTCACCACATAGTTGACTAATAGAAATAAGATTATGATTTAAATCTTGAACAAAATAAACTTTATCTAAAGTAATTGAATTTTTAGAAATAGAACGAATGGAAACAATTTTTCCTACATACTCTTATTCATAAGGTTCTAAAGTAGAAAAAAAATGATTTTTCACTTATCATATGTCTTGAACATCTGCTATCCAAGTACTACATGCCTTCTTTAATTTTACTTTGAAGGTATTTCTACAAAAGAAAATCAGTGGTCAACTTTTGGAACCCAAACATGTTTGGGTCCACAGCCTAAAGAAGAAATGTGCAATGAATGTTGTGTAGTGTGTGTGGCTATTGTATATTTATTTTTGGGTATCCAAATATAATTTAATATAGGAAATACTTGAGATCATTTTTCATTACAATCAAAAAATATGGCCTTTTTTATTGCAAAAGTTGCATGTAACATTTTTATTTGATTAAGGTCTAAATTTAAATGATTTTGATGCATTTGATGGTTTACTTCCAACGAATGAAAACTATTATAAGTGCCCAGTTTTTGCATGAAGTAATAAATTTTCCTTTTTCATTTTCTCTGCAAGTGTAGATTGATCTAATAAAGCATCATTCTTATACTTTAAATCACCACATTTTTTTTCTAATGACAAAAGATGCATTTCTAAAATTTTCTTTTCTAAAGTATTAAATTTTATTTTCAGCTTTTTGTACCCATGTGATAATTCATTGAAAGCATTATCTAATTCTTCATATGAAATATCCTCACATACCTCGTTTGTAGAATCTACATCAACCATAAGACATAGATTTGCTTCTTCCACTAAAGTATCCTCACTAGATTCTTCTGAATTAGAATTTGCCCAAAGTGCTCTTTTCTTTTTCTTTGAGGCTTTTTATTTTTTTAAGCCTTTTTTCTTTTTTGATTGTTTTTCTTTATCAGTAATGTTTAGGTAATCACTTCTTACATGTCATAGCTTTTTACAATTGCAGCATACAATTCCTTCACCTACATTCACCTTTTTAGTAGGAAATTTATGTAATTTATACTTTCCATACCTATGCTTTTTCTTTCTGATTAAATTTCCCAATTTCTTAATAAGCATTGCAATCTCATCACTATCAACATCTAAGCATGAAGAGTTTTTTTTTTTCAAAAGTGTCTTCAATTTGCAAAGCAATTAATTTTTCTTTCTCTTTCTTTTGAAAAGAGTCATTTTGATCCCTTTATGCTATAACATGTTCATACACTATCAAGGAACCAAGAAGTTGATCAAGTGTATATGTAGTCAAATTCTTAGCTTCACTTGTAGTAGTAACTTTTACATCCCATTCTTTTTCAAGGCATCTTAAAATTTTATAAATCAAATCTTGATTTTTATATTTTCTTCCAAGTTAATGCAAAGTATTAATAATTTTCATAAAATGAGTATAAATATCAAAAATGTTTTCATTTGGTAACATGTGGAATAAATCTTATTCATGTACTAATCTATTTATATGGACATCTTTAACTTCATTAGTACCTTCATAAGTAAGAATTAGTTTATCCCATTAAAAATTATTTTCATGGATGAATTGGGTTTGTAAAATTATTTTCAAATTAAAAGTTAATTTAAATGCTTTTTAGAAGAGTTAATTATAAATTATTCTACTTTAATGAATCACACTAACAACAAGTAATAATAAAGAAAAGTAAAGATGAAGAAAATGTAATAAGAGAACATAGAGATTTTTACGTGGTTCGGCCAAACCCCAAAACTCGACCTACATCCACTTCTAGCCACCCAAGCTAGAAATTAACTAAATTAAAGTTAAGATTACAACAAATCTTTCATACTCTCTTTCATGGGCAAGTACAACCCAACACCATACTTTTCTACTCGGGCAAGTACAACTCAATATCGTACTTTCCTATATAGGCAAATACAACCTCACATGAAGAAATAAGAAATAAAAAAAGTCACAAAATATCTAACTCTCAATTTAAAATAATTTTGCACTCACAAAACAATTACAACAATCTTAACTGAAGTGATAAAAGAAAGAGAGCTCACTTCTTATATAAATGTAATAGCTTAAATGATATATCAATGCAAGAAGTCTTTAAATGCTTTTAATTAGTTTTACAAGATATGAATGTTTGAAACAAAATCAACTTGAATCACTAACTTAAAGCATGACACAACAATGTTTTGATTATGTGAATGATAAACCAAACACAAGTGATATATGTCATCTTATGCAATTCAATGAACACAATGAAAAAGTCAAATAAGATTCTTTTCTTAAGATATCATTCACAATATTATATGAAATGATAAGATGATTTATCAATGAGAAAACTTGCTACTCACAAGTATTTATATTTCAAATAGCAACACAAAATGAATTTCACTTAATGATATATGAAAAAAAAAAAGAGAAAGAGGATTGTAAGCATAAATTTTAATCCAAATAACCTCAATGTTTTGGCCAACTCAAGAACAAATTGTAAAGAAATGTTAAGCAAAAAATAATTTGACCAATCTATATTAAACTTTCAGCCAAGGTAGACATCAAGGTTATATAAAAAGATTAAGCACAAAATCAATTAGAATAACCTTAAGATGCTCTTGTCCAAGGGTGTTCTCACAAATCATTCAACTTATTTTAAGCAAACTTCAACAAAAACTTTTGTAAGAAGGAAGAGGAAGGATGATGAAGAAGTTAGCACTTGATTCATCAAGAGAAATCTCAAAGAAAATTTGCAAGGGGTCAGCCAAGTGAGGAGAAATAGTTAAGAAAGTTTAACCTAGAATTAATACCATTATTTATAGAAGATGGATACTAAGAGGAGTTGGCCAAATTGGAGGGAAAAATACTTTAGGGAATAATTTAACTTAAGCCAATCAGATAAAATTTATATCCCATGATGAAAAATTTGGCCAAGGCAATGTGGAGAGAAATCCAATTGGGAACTAATTTAATTTGAGCCAATCAAATAGAATTTAATTTCCATAAGGGAAATTAGACAAAAAGCAATGTAGAGGAATATCCAATTGGAAACTAAGTTAGTTTGAGCCAAACAAAAAAAGTTTAATTTCCATGAGAGAAAATCAACCAAAGCAATATGGAGGGAAATTGCATTTGGAAATAATTCAAATTTTGAATAATTAATCACATGAAATAAATTTAAATTAATTTGAGAATATATAATCATGTGGGTCTGCCAAGAGAGAGCAAAGATAGGGAGAATTAATAATCTTAACATATATAGTATTATTTTATTAATTTAACAAAAATAAAATAGGAATTTATTCAAAATAATTTTGAATTTGAAGAATTAAGACAAGTTACATGAAATAAAAAACTAAAAGAAATCAAGAAAAATCAAGAGGGATTTTTTGCCACAAAGTTTCCGAACATGGATTCAATCTCCATTCAATGCATTTGATCATGAATAAATTATGAGAGATCAATTTAAGATGTATTTTAATTAATTTAAGCAAATAAATTTACCCCAGATAAAATAAAAAGGGGACGTACCATATATTTCCATAAAAATAAAATTAAAATAAGAAAGTGAATAAATTCATGGCTCATTTGAAATCACTTTCAAATTAACTTAAAATAATTCAATTAAACTCCAATTAGCTTAAATAAATCATGCTAGGGCCGGCCAAATCATTCCATAGATGTCTAAAATCAAATTTGCACATATATGAAAAATAATATTGAATTTAACTTCAAAATAATTCAAACTTAAAAATTCAAATGAGTGAATTTTTAAAATTAAAAAATGATGGAATTATTTTGAAAATAATTTTAATACTTCTCACATGATTTATTAAACAAATAACCATGAGAAATTCAGCCAAAATAGGTTTAGGATGATAGATAAGATAGGAGAGATAAAACTAGAATAATATGAGAGAAAAGAAGAATAATTTGAATAATTTTAGGATAATTTAATTTATACGCATAAAATAAATGGATAATAAATATGATTAAGCATGAAAAAATTTAATGCGATATGAGCTTAATATATCTTTCTTGGAACCACATTAAATGGAACAAAACTTATGCACTTAGTTTATATTATCCAAAATGGATAATTTAATGAATAATTGTAAATATGAAATGTAGAGTATATTTATAATTTTAAAATAAATTATTTTTTATTTTCTTTTATTGAGCTCTTCATTAGCCTTAATATTATGATTCCTAGAAAATTTCCAAATAGTTAAGGTCCAACAACTTTAGCTTTCCAAATTGACTGAAGTAACTAGGTATGAAGAATTTTCTTGCAACACTTAAAAATAAGCCATTAGTAGTATTTGAATATATATTTGTTATCATCAAAATCAACCTCAAGTGAGGTGGGATTCATGAAGTCAAAAATCCCAATTGAAATCTAAATCTAATTGAGCATATACTAAGGTAGTTGGGATGGTTGACCCAATTGACTTATTTAAGCTCAAAATCTCCTAAGTCCAAGAAAATTTAAATAAAATCAAAATAGATCAAAATCAAATTAAACAAAAAGTATAAAATCAGTGCATAAACATAAATGAACCTAATTATAAATTCATACAAGGTTTAAGGTGGGAAATCAAGTCATTTGACCTAGAATTATGGTCCCCACCAAGTCAAAAATCAATTCACCAAAATCAAATGAACATGTTTAAACATGAATCTAAATAAATCTAAATCCAATAAAATCTCAAATGGGTTAATTTGATCACTTGATCCAAATGGACCTTATTGAACCTAAATTCAAGATAAAGTAAAATTAATTCAAATTAATCATTGAAAATTATTTGAAAATTATAAATAAATATAATCCAATAATTGTTTGGGTTCAATTTGATCAATTGGATCATTTGACCCATTATGCCTAATTTGGGTCAAGGTTTGTCTAAATTCATAATTAATTTCAAACCAATTGGAATTAATTACTGCAAACCATCTTAATCACTTAATAAAATATGATTGGAGTTTAAATACACTTTGATTGAGTCAAATTAGTTATTTTACTCAATTGAATCCAAATTTACCCACTTGAATCCAAGTCGGCCAATTTGAATTAAAATTAAATGAAATCAATTATTCAAAATCATCATAAATGACCAATTAAGCACAACTAAATTTAAATTAAAAATACTAAAATGGCATAATATGCTAAGAGATATAATTTGACCCAATTAGGTTAAATGGGGTCAAACTAGCCTAAATCACATTAATCCTCCATGTGATATGGATCAATTGATTCATAGATCATTTACTAAAAATCAACAATATTTTAAGCCTAAATCTAAGCCCATCTAAACAAATGAGAAGGCTTAACTCAACCCAACTTAATGCAAACACAAATGAACTTAAATCAAACTTTTCCCTCCTAACTCAATTTAATTGAGCTTGAACCCAACTCAAACCCATCTTCGCTTGACTTGGGTAACTAATCAGTACCTAAAGAATACATGAAGTGGTGCAATGTGGTGGTGAGGTAAAGTTAAATTGATGGAGCGATGTCATGGGATAAAAGCATAAAAACACATGCATAAAGCCAAATAATCTCATCCCCTCCTCATCTCCCATCTAATTGACTGAGCTCATCTCAAGTTAACTGACCACCTCTTCAAGTGAACATCCAAAGTTTGCAATCATCATGGTTGACAACCTCCCAAGGAGAAAAGGCTCTTGACCATCTATAAAGAAAGAAAAGGAAATCAAATTAAGGGTTTTTTGCTCATCCCATCATCTTTTTTGAGTGAAATCATGTATGATCGAACCTTCCCCCTCCTCCTAAGCTTCTTCAATTGTTCCCCACACCAAGCTCCAGTGAGCAACAGTGGACGTTCACCTTTACAATAATTCAAAGGGAGGAAAGATTATTTCTTTCTTCAAAAGCTTCACCCAACCTCCTTAAGTATTTCTGAAACCCAAAGCACCACCGAGACCCAACACAGGTGAAGTATGGTCGAAATTGACCCTCCTTCAATTTCATGTTGATTGTTTGTAAATTGAACTTGATCTTAGGTAAGATCAAGCCATATAGATCCCTTTGAAATCACTTCTTGATCATTTACAATTGAAATCCTTTGATTTCTCCACGTAGGTTGTTGACAAATCACCGAAAAAAATATGATAGTGCTTTATCATCATCGTGAATGAAGGAGATGAAATCATAGCTATGCATTTCTTCCATTTGGAACGGACAACTGTGATCTAGACGAACCAAATGATTTAATCCTTTAAAAGAACCACGCATTGAATTTGGTGGTCCGATATTTGATCGGGCATTTTCAATAAAACTACATCCCCATTGCCATTTTAATGCTCGATCCATGTGTATCCCAAGTGGCCCAATCACGTGCTGCCATGCATAAAGCCGTGTTGTGTCAACTTCATGTGGCATTGACTGGGTCAAGTGGAAAAATTTAGATTTTCTGTGTTTAAAAATTACTAGAAACTTTAAATTTTATAAATAAAATAAAATATCACACCAAAAAGTTCAAATAAGGGCTCTATGAATTCATCTTAGTGAAAAGGAACTCATTAAATCTAAAATCCTCAATTTTTATTGAGTAATTTTAGGATAATGTGAGTATAATTAAAATCAATTAAACTTTAGTTATGCTTAAAATATTAATATGATTAATTTGAAACTTTAGGAGATTGAAATTAAGCTTGAAACACACCTTAAATAAAAATTTGGAGACTTATTAGTCATTGAATTGGAAGATATAAAATTTTAAGTTCTACACTTTAATTTTATAAAATAAATTAATAATAATAAACAAATTAGAGAAATTTATGGAATTTGTTTAAAACATCATAATATACATGAGTGAACTTAAGAAAAAGATTAAATCTCACTGAAACATGTTAATCCTCAAGGTGACCTAATTAGGTAATTAATTTATTTTAATACTTCATCTTTAAAAAATTATTATAAATCAACCAAAAATTCAAAAAATTTAAATGATCCCTCTCTGGATTCATCTTCTAGAGGGGAAACAAGAAAAAAAAAATAAAACTCCTAAATAATTCTTAATAATTTAGATTTAATTTAAGTTTTAATGAAACCATTAAAACTTTAATTAACCCTAAAGCATAGCTCTGATTAAGATGTAATTTTAGGGAATTAAATTGGCAATAAACCCCACTTAGCATAAACATTTCAAAGCAAACTGACTTCTAGATCAAAATTTATGAAAATTTCAAATTTTAGGTTATTTGAATGAAATAATAAATAAAAAAAAAGTTATAAAAATTATAAAAAAATAATGGAATTAACTCAAGTTACTTTAAACAACATCAAAGGACCTTAAGAAAATTTCTAACCCTCTAAATTTGAGGAATCTAATTAATTATACATTTCAGGGTTTATGGAATAATTAAGAAGGGGAAATTAATCAAACCCTAGATTATTTAAATGATAAATTAATAATAAATCAAAAAATCAATTAAAAATTAAAATTATTGAGTCTTTAAACTCATATCTAAATAATAAACTCACTAACTTTGAAATTATCTTAAACCCACTTAACATTAAGAGAAAGATGTTAATTCCAAAAACATGAATAATTAATTTTATCATTTAGCTTACGATGACCTAGATTAGGCTTGGGACCTAAGTAGTTCATTTCTTTAAGTTTCTTAGGTTATAATCAATAATTAAATATTAATAATAAATTTTTTTTATAAGAAATCTAATTAAATAATAAACCCTTGAACATAAGATATCCCTTAAATCAAATTAAATAATGAATTAAATAACTAAATCAATAAACATCCAAAGTAATGAAATCTAAATAAAATAAACTATTTGAATAACGAAATCAAAATCTTTAAATTAAGCTTAAAATAAAAAAAATGATATTAATCAACTAAGTTAAAATAATTTAGATTATTTAAGTTCAATAAACATTGGCATTAATTAAATGAAATAAGTGAATAAGATTAATCAAATCAAGATCAAATGAACTAAACTAAAACATGTGAAATTAAATAATCATTTCAATCTTGAATCTTAATCAAATCAAAGAAATATAAAATTATATATAAGCCTAAATTACGAAATTATATCCATTAATATTCATCTTAAATAATAGTAAATTTAATCAACATAAAATATAAATAAACTAAATTGCTTTAAACCAAATTAAAATATCAAATTAAAATAAACAAAATTTAAACTAAAATCAATTAACCAAATGATTAAATTTTTAATTAAAGCCATTTTAAATTTAATTTCTAATTAAAAGTTTCAAATTGGTTAAATAAAAGTACATTAATCAAATCAATTGAAACTTAAATAATAATAATAATAAAATATTTAAATTCCAACGGTAATTAAAATTAATTAAATAAAATAAACTTCAACCTTAAAGAAGGAATTAAACATTAATCCAGTTATATCCAACTCAAATAAATTATCCAAATAAATTTAAAAGTGTTAATTAAGATACTTAGGATCTTAGTTCGATCCCTCGATTAGATCTTTATATGAGGATCAAAATTCCATTCTACTAGGATTAGGATGTTGAATGGAATGAGTTCTAGCTAAAGTAGAATTTATTTTATTCTTTATTCTTTAAAACCTTAATCTAACTTTAATAGAAAAATAAATGTCAAACTAAATTGAAATCCAAAATTAATTAAATCATTTAAATTGAAATCATTTTATGGTATGTAAAATAAACCTTGAACTTGAATTAAATCTAAACTTAAAAGGCCAACTGTAGTTATACCACCCAAGCTCTTCTTTTAGCACACTCGATTATTAGGTCACCGACCTTAGACTTAGGTTAGGCTAATGATCTGTGATACTCTATGATGTGAAAAAATATTTTTTCTTATTTTGTGATGTAATATTTTAGATTGGATGGTTAGAAATTATTTACATGCTATTCTATATGTTAGGATGTTCTTTTTAGGCTAAATTTATTTTATGCAAGGGGTAATGCTAAAAGGGATTACTATAATAAATATGAATTCAAAATTATATTAGCTTAAGGGAGGTCGTTAATAGCATACCTCGGTCCTGATGATCTCTAGTGGTGGGGTTGACTCCAATAACTACAGAATGTTGTGGGATGTTTGTGTTCTAAAGGAATTGAGTTTCCTCCCTCTAGATCACCTCCTAGACCAACCTCAGCTTGGATTCCATCAACTTTGGTCATTCTCTAGCCTCTTAGAGGTGAGAGAATCAAGGGGAAGATGGGTTTCAACTTCGTGTGAGGTAAGGAAGGTCATGGTCTATTTCACTTGGGAATAGCTCTAGGTGAAGATGCCATTGAAGTCGAGCCTCTTAAGCATGGTTTCTTCTCCTCTTGGTCGGCTGGGGTAATTGAAATCCTTGGAAGCTAGTTACATGGCTTACTAGCCATCCAACACCTGCCTAAGCTAAAGAGGTGGAATGAGAATGAGGTTATAAGGTTGGAATTGGCTTTACATGCCTTTGATTTTCCATGGCATCTTCTTCAGCTTTGTATTTATTTGAGGTTGATTAAGTGGCCTAATGTTGGCTGGGAATCAACATTAATTAGGTTTGAGCATGTTTTGGTTACATCCTAAGTGAATTAGTTGAACATTGGGTTGAGATCATTTTGAATAATGCCATTTAATGAATTCTTTTATTGGTTTAATCTAAGTTGCCACACTTGATGGATTGGCCTTAGATCAATGATTGGATTGTGTTCATTTAATCATTAATGAACTCTTTAATCAAAGGGTTTCAAGGATTTTAAAATTTATGGCGTGCATACTTTAGGTTTAGTCCATTTTGATGTAAATGGATTTGAGTTGATTTTAATTAAGTCAAATAGTTCTTTGGATAAATTATAATGTGTTTAATTTTCAATTGGGTTAATCCAAGTAATTCAAAATGCATTGGATTAGACAATTATAATTTTATTTTCTTTTGAACCCATTTGACCCAAGTTTGGCTTAATGGGTTAAGTCTAGGTTCATTTTGGTCAAACGACCAAATTGGACCCAATGATAGTTTGTTTTATGTTCAATAATCATTTTAAAATGATTTAGAATAATCAATTTGAGTTTAATTGAGTTTGATTTGGGTTTAAACTGAATAAGAACCATTTAGTCCCATTTAGGTCAAATGACTTAATTAGCCTAATTAAGGCCACATTGGACTTATATTCTTTTAAATTCATGTTTACATATGTTCATATCATCATCTCAACCATTTTGAATAATTTTACTTGATCAAATTTTGGTGGGCTGACCTTTGACTCGGTGGGACCCACATAAGTCAAACCTATGTAAAAGGGTTGACCATTCTATTACCTTTGGTTTGGATTTAGATTCATTTAATTTAATGTCATGGCTTTATCTTCTAATTTCATTTGATTTGATTTTAGTTTAGATTTTATTTTAATTTTCTTAGGTTTATATGGTCAATAGCTTAATTAAGGTAATTAGGTTGAGTTCCCTGATTAAATCCTAATCTAGGCTTAATCAATTTCAAATTTAGAGTTGTGCATGTTTAGATTGAAGATTTGGGTTGAATTTAACTAAACCCATTAAGTTAGATTAATCCAAGGAGAGTGGATTAGATCACTAAGTGTAATGACCTAAGTGCTTAGTTAGGAGACTTTCTAATTTAGGATTAGAAGTCATAAAGATTGTCTTTAAAAGAAATGTTAACCTCATCCAAAAATGAGGTCAACAGTTAGGCCCATGATTGTGATGATCAATGCTATACCAAGATTGATTGTAAACTCCATCAACCATCAAAGGTGGTGGTCACTTGAAGTATTCCTTATTTTGAATGGTCTCAACTAGCTCAGCCATTAACACCCTCAAAGTTATGAATGTTATCAGTTGTAAATACTCACCACATTCCAGTAGCTCTCTATATTGAAGCTCAATTCATATCTAAATAAACATTCCCTCAGCCTTTAGCTAGTGTGGCTCATGCGATTATAAGCTCTAAATCTTTTACTTCTAGCAATTTCCATTAGAAGTGAGTGATAAATTTTATAAAGAACTCACTTGGATCTTGTCTCATTTGTAAAAGAGCTTATGAAATCTTCAAGGGCTTTTAGGCACTTGTGAATTAGATGAGAAAGATTTTCTTGACTTTAATAAACTAAGTGATGACTCCCACCGGTAGATTCGAGAACTATCTAAGGGTTAGCTCCTTAAACTAGTAAAGAGCAATCACAAATCATTATCATTCAAGTTGAAGAATGACATAGTATGTTTGAGATATACTTTATGGTTGGTGGTTGGTGGTTGGTACGAATTTCATAAGATTCCAAATGTAGAATTTTGAATTTCAGTGGAGGGTGAGCTCTTGTAATGTTCTTAAAGAAAGCATTAGTGTGAGAGATATTCATTTGTTCTTCTCTAGTATTATCATTCTCATTTTTTTAATATGACTTATTAATAATGCTAAGTATCTTGAATAATTTTCTTCTATGACATCGAGTTCAATGAGTTGCCGAACTAGAGGACCCTTCATTCTCTCTAGGATTTGGACATTCATTCTTGACTTTCTCCGTAGTTAGATAAACTTTGCAAGTAATTCTATATTTCATATTATTTGGATCTTATTATTTGACAAATTGTTGTATTCACTCATGGATACCAAGTTGTCTAACGCTATTGGACCTACTTCAAGGGGAGCTTGGCTCCTTATCCCCAACATTGATCCATGCTCACTATAGCTAAAAGGATGTTGAATCCAAATTTATATGTGGAGAGATATAAAACCATTTTGTAGGCACATGGAAGTAGGACTAGATTAAGTGGGGAAAATGTAAAGTAAAAAGTGTAAGGAGATGCCAAAAAGATTACAATATTAAAATAAGAGAATAAGTAGGGGCAGGGTTTAGATTACAAGAATTTATTTCTCTCTCTAAAGAAAGTTAAAAGGGGCAAAAGTAAGAAGTGAAAAAGATCCCCCACTTTTTTAGAACTCCCCTTTTTTACAGGATTGTGTGCCCACTACATAAGGAAAGTATATGTTAATAACATTGGATGGGATCCACCCATGATATGAAGAGTAGGCGAGTGATTTATGCTGAGTGATGAGTTCTCAAATGTGGTCATCTGTGCCAATGGTGCTAATTATGTAATATGAGTGTATGGTTGTGTAATTGCTCACACATGGACGAGTCTCCATACATAAGAAGAGTTGCTTAATGCTGATCACTTAACTAAGACTACCTTTCCTCGAGTTTGACCTCCTTGAACAAATTCTTGAGGGTGACTGAATTCTCCTTCACTATTAGGAACTCTTGTATTGATGGATATTTGTCAGTCCATGCACCCTCTTGTGGATATACATCCTATCTAACACTAGTTTATCTAGTAATTATAAAGTCACCACTTCACCAGCATCAATCATTAATTAGTGAACTTATGTTTGATGGCCATGCTATCCTGATGCAAGTGATTGCATAAACATCATACCTCTTCTTTCCATTATTACATACTTCTTCATGGCTCATACAAGGTTTAATGATGTGGATCTTTTAATTTGTTACATTGAAAATTTCACAATCATAAAAAATTCGAAATCCTAAAGAAAATACAATCTAGCCATAGGACACATGGTTTCATATCTACTAGATGTGAAAACAATCTCACTTTTCTTAAGACACTAAACCACACTCCTCAAATCATAGATCATTCCTTCTAAGTCATATATAGTGAGAAGTAGTAGCCAACATAGGCTATAGTTAAGGCTGATGAGGAGAATGTAGTTAGAGAAGGGAAGTCATGAACACCCTACCATTACCCTTAAGATGCTTGGATAGGGCACTTAATATGACTTGGGGACAATGTTGACAAGCATATCGAGGAGAAAGAAGTTCACTGGGAAGAGTGCCAATAATAGCATGAAAATGACTGAGCTTGGTTTCACGCTCAGTTTAGCTCACTTAATAATATGTTCAGACCACCATAGGATGATGGACTTGTTGACCTCATTTTTGGATGAGGTTGACATTATCCCCAATCCTAGTGATTAGGATCCCAAATCTTAGAATAGGAGCTTCTTAATTAGGCACTTAGGATACTACACTTAGCGACCAAGTGTATAAAGAGATCAAAATTAAATAATAAATTAAATCAAATATAAATTTAAAATAAAAAAATAAATGCAAATCAAGCCCAATGCCCAAAGGTGAAATCTTAGGCCATCCTGGTGAATCCTTTAGGACTTGACCTAACCTATTTGGATTAGGCAAACCCTATGAAACCCCAAAATTTAATAGAAATATAAATCAAACACATTTAAATTAAATTTTAAATCTAATTGAGCTTAGATTGAGGTAGCTAGGATGGTTGACCCAATTTACCCATATATGCTCAAAATCACCTAAGTTTAAGAAAAATCAAATAAAATAAAAATAAATTAAAATCAAATCAAACAAAAGTATAGAGTCAATACACATATATAAATGAACCCAAAAATAAATTTAGGCGAGGTTTAGAATGATCAACTCTATCATTTGACTTATATTCAACCAACTTGAGTCATCCTAAAAGGTTAAAATTATTAAATGAACATGTTTAAATATAAATCTAACAAATCCAAATCGAATAAAGTCTCAAATGGGTTAGTTTAATCATTTTCTCCAAAAAGACACAAATGAATCCTATTGAACCTAAATTCAAATTAAATTGAAATTAGTTCAAATAAAATAATCAAAATCACTTAAAAATCATAAATAAACATAATTCAATAATTTGTTTTTAATTTAATTTGATCAATTTGATTATTTGAACAAAGTGAACCCAATTTGATCCATTAAGCCCAATTTGGATCAAAATGAGTCTAAATCAAACTCAACTTCAAATTAATTAATCAAAATGATTTCAAACACTTAATTAAACATATTAAAGCTCCAACACATCTTAATTTAGCCAATTTGATCATTTGACTCAATTAAACTCAACTTAACCATTTGGATAAAAATTAGTTGATTTTGTGTTAAAATCAAAATCATATTTAAATTAAATGAAATTAATTAACTATAACAATCACAAATGATCAAATAAACTCAATTAAACTCAAAATGAAATTAAAAGAATGGTCAGATTGACCAAAAGATTTAATTTTGCTTCTTTAGGTTGAATGTATCAAAATGGTCAAACCTAGCTTAAACCACATCAAACTCAAATGAACATAGATCAATTGATCAATAAATCCTTCAATGAACAATCAATAATGATTGTAAACTAAATCTTAAACTCATCAATTAATGAAAACATAATCAAACCAACCCAATACAATTTCGACCTAATTGAACCCAATGTACACACTCAACCCAAATCCAAATCAAATGAGAATAACCTAACATCTCAAGCTCATCATGGCTTGACTTGGTTAGCGAAATAACAACCCTAAAGGGATGAAGGAGCCATGAAGGATGATGTGGAAGACATGGAGAGGAGAAAAATTAAAACCCATGCATATGAAACAAAAATATCGTATCTCCTCCCTTGAAATTTGACTTAAGCAAGAAGCAACAATAGCTAAAATGGCATATAAATATTGTGGTGGCAATAGGGAGGTAATGAGGTGGAGCTCATGGAGAACAAGCATGGGTGATCCACCTCATCACCCTAAAGCTTACACATGCTTGCTCTCTCACTACACAACTATATTCAAACAACATCTTTGACTATCTCACTACCTTCCCTATCATGATAGGATTCCAATTCCCATGGTCTATGACCTCCCCATGAAACCAATCGAACACATCTCAGTTAAGTATCAAGAGAACAAGGAAAGCCAAATTAAGGACTTTTGTTTACTCTATCACCTTCCTCAAGTCAAATCAAACATGAATGAACCTTCCTACTCCTTCAAACCTCTCTGATCATCCTCCACAACAAATTCTAGTGAGCGGCTGTGGGTGTTGATCTCTACATCAATCAAGAGGGAGGAAAGCTGTGACTCTTCTCCTAGAGCTTCATCTAGGCCCCTTGAACATTTTTGAAATCAAAGGAAGCATCGAGACTAGATGCTGGTGAAGTACTATCAAACTCGATCTATATTCTAATTTAGCTTGGTCATTTGTGAAACCAATTTGAGTTTTGGTGAGATCAAATCGTATAGATTGAATGCAAAACATTCAATGATCATTTTGCAATAAAAAATTTCATTTCTTTCATGTAGATCACTGGATTTCAACTCCTAAGGGTTGATGGTTCTCAGACTTTTTATGGAGCTTAGGGATATAATCATTACCATCTATTCCTTTTATTTAGAATGGATGACCATGATTTAGCTGCATGATATGATTTAAACTTCTATAGGAACCATGGGATGAATCTAGGATGTCCGATCTTTAATCGAACAACCTTGACTTAAAGAATCATCCCCATAGCTTTAACATGAGATCCACGTGGATCCTACATAGCCCAATTATGCGGTGCCACACATAAAGAGGCGTCACATCAACATCTAGTCAACATTGATTGGGTTATGTGGGAAAATCAGATTTTATAAATTTAAAAAAATGCAAAAAATTATTAAAATTTTTAAAAATTCATAAAAAATAAAATACTCAACCAAAAAAAAAATATAATTAAGGATTCTATGGATTTATCTTGATGAGAACAATCCATTAAATCTAAAATCTCCAATTTTTATTGGTCAAACTTGAGTTTAACGGGAAACAATCAAAACCTAATTTAACCTAAAATACTCAACCAATCAATTTGAAATTTTAAAAAATTAAAATTAAAGCTAAAACACACATTAGATAAAAATTTAATGATTTATTAGTTATTGAATTGAAAGATATGAAATTTTTAATTTTTAAACCTTAATTTAATAAAATAAATTAATAATAATGTAAGGAAATAAAAAAAATTATAAAATTAAATTTAAACATCATAATAAACATCAATGAATTAAAAAAATGTTAAAGTTCATTGAAACTTATTAATCTTTTAAATGATTTAATTAAGAATTAATTGAACTAAATAATTCAATTAATTAATCTGATTAGTAAAAAAATCATAATAAATCATCCAAAAATTTACAAATTCAAAGCAAACCCTCTTTGGATTCATCTTTCAGAGAGGAATCAGGAAAAAATAAAAACCCACCCCAAGTTTTTCTAATATTTTAGGTTTAATTTAGATTTTATTAAAATTATTAAAACTTTAATTAACTTCAAAATATATTTCTAATGAAGATGAAACTTTAGAAAAATGAAACTCAAAAAGAGCCCAAGTTTCCATAAAACTTTTAAAGTAAAATAACTTATGGATCGGAAGTTATTAAATTTTCAAGCACTATGCTAATTTAAATCAAATAATAAATAAAATATCATAGAAACTATAACAATTCACAAAACCAACTCAAAATATTTTTAATAGCATTAAAGGACATATGAAAAATTTCTTAGCCCTATGAAGTTGAGAAGTTTTAAAAATCACATATTTAAAGTTTAAGGAATAATTAAAAATTTTATGGAATTAATTAAACCCTAAGTTATTAAATTGATAAATTCATGATAAATCAATATCTAAAAACCACATTCAAATATGAATTCATTAACACTAAAATCATTTAAATTTCACGTATTGTTAAGTGAATAATGATAATTATAATTAAACATAAATAATTAATCAAATTATCTAATCTAAATAACCTAGAAGTTTAGGATGACTTAGATTACGTTTGGGAATTTTAAGCATTTCTTCTCTTTAGGTTTCTTATGTTGAGATCAATAGTTAAGGATTACTAAATAAAACCTCATCATAAGAAGTTCAATTAAATAATAAACCCTTAACCATAAAATACCCCTTAAAACAACTTAAATAATAATTTGAACAACTAAATCAATAAAGACCCAAAATCATGAAGTCTAAATAACATAAATAATATAAATAATGAAATCAAAACATCTTTAAATCATGTTTAAAGTAAAATCAATTTTAAGCCTTAATTTAAATAAACTAAATTAATCAACTTAAAGCACTTAAGTTTAACAAATTCTCACATTAACTAAATGTAAATTTAATTTTTAATATGTAAATGAGGTTAATCAAAATAAAATTTAATTATCAATCTAAAATATGTGAAATTGAGTAATCATTTAATATTTAATTTTAATGAAATGAAATAACTGTAAAGTTGAATATAAAATTGAAATTATGAAATCATATTTAATAACTATTTATCTTGAACAACATTAAAATTAACCAATCAACATAAAATTTAAACAAATCAAGCTAATTATAATTAAATAAAAAATTAATAAATTAAAATAATTCAAATAGCTAAATCCAATTAACGAGATGATTACACTCTTAATTAAAATTTAAATAAAAGATCATTTTAAATTGTCATAAAATTACAATTTGATTAAATCAAGATACATTGATAAATTCAAATTAAATTTAAATGAAAAGATATAATCATTAAATTAAAACAACATTTATAACTGTATATATAAAGATTTTATTTTGAATTTTTTTATTAGTTCAATTATATAATTAACATAAACCATATAAAAAAATCTATAAAATGAGATCTAATGGAAGGACTTAAACACTAATTAAATTATTAAAATTGAATTAAACTAACTAAAAAATAATACATCTAAAATCAATAATCAAAATGCATGAAATTAAATAAATTCAATGAACTTAACTTTTGAAAATCTTAATTAAATTAAATGAATATCAATCAAACTAAATCCAATTCAACTAAATTATTAATTAAATTTAAAAGGATTAATTAAGATGCGTAAGTTCTTAGTTTAATCCTTAGAATGAATTTTCACCTCAAGGTGAGGATTCTATTCTACTAGGATTAGGATGTTGGATATAATGGGTTATGCTCCAAGCAGAATTTATTTTATTCTTTATTCTTTAAAATCTAAATGCATATTTAACACAAAGAATAAACTTAAATTTGAAATAGAATTCTAAATCAATTAAATTATTTAAATTGAAATCACCTAATGATAAACTTGATCAATCTTTGAACTCAAATAAAAAATGGATCCTCAAAGACCAAGTATAGTCATACCATATAAACCCCTCTTTCACACACTAGATTATTATGTCACTATTGACCTCACTTTTGGAGTGAGGATTGACTTTCCTTATCCTAGACTTAGGAACCCTCTAGGCACTAGGATTTTCTTAGTCATATGACACTTATAGTGGCTAAGGGATCATTAAACCCAAGCCTAGAGACTAAGCTTAGGATACGCCTTAGGACAAATAGGTCTTACCTATCCTATGGACTAAACCAACCCAAGCTTGTCCACTCATCCAAAACCAACCTCAAGCTAACACAACCAACCTCAATTGAATTTTGTTTCCCATCCAAGCACCAAGCCAAATTGACTTAGGCCATAACCTAAGTTAGCTCCAACATGATCCTTTGATCCAACTCAAAGCCCATTCAAGTAAACCAAATCCAATTGATTTTAACAAAAGCACTCCAACCATTCAATAGATCATTTCAAATTTATCCAATACTTACAACCCAATCTATCAAATCAAATGAATCCAATCAACCCAACTTACCCCATTTTACCCCCAAAGGGTCCAAACGAGCTAAAATCTAATTAAACCCAAATCAATTACAATCATGGTCACAAATCAAACTTAAATCCATCATTGAACTCTTCTCAACATCCAATTCCACCAATTCAACTCAATTAACCCAATTGATCCACTTGACGCAAAGTGGCCTAAATTACCAAATTAACTCAAATTTCAATCCAACCCAAATTGGATTGAACTAACCATCCAATCCCTTCTAAAATGATTGTTGATCATCTTAGATAGCCAAACTGTAATCAATTGAATAAAACCAAACCAATTTGACCAATTAACTCAAGTTGACCCAATTTGACCTAAAGGGGAAAATTGGGTAAAATCTCATTCCAACCCCAATTGATTGTAACCAATGCCTCTAATCAATCAAAAATTAATTATTGAAAATGATCCAACCTTCAATTGAACCCAATTTGGTCAACCTAACCCAATTGACCCCTTTAGCCCAAATTGACCTATAGGGTCCAATTGAACAAATTCCTTCCCAAATCCAAATTGATTCAAACCAACACCTATAATCATTCTCAAATGATCAATTGAACAAACCCTCGACCCAAGAAAATTTGGCTAATTTGATCAAATTGGTCAACTTAGCCCATTTGGCCTAAATAAACCCATATGAGCCAAAATCATATCCACTTCAAATTGAACCAAACCAATTACACCAATACATTCCAAATGATCATTTGAACATACCTAAACCCTTAGTTTGACCTAATTTGACCAATAGGGAAACCTAGCCCATTTGAACCCCATTTGTCCCATATGGATCAAGTTGAGCCAAACCAAACTAAACCAAGTCCAAACCCAATCAAACTTAGCATGACTCATCCTTGGGTCACCATGTGCCAGCACAAGTGGACCCAATGCATGGTGAACCTAGTTCGGGTTAAAATCTATAGGACTAACCCACCAAAATGGGATAAAATCCCTATTTGGATGGGTTCTCACACTCCCCAAGCTTTGATAGCCACCTTTGGCCATTATTGGGCATTATGACCAAAGACCCAACCTAGCCCAAGGCAGTTGGGTTCAGCCTTTGGCCATGAGAGGGTGAACTCACCCATGATATGCCATTGGTTCACTTGGAGGATGTACCCCTTGCCAGCCATTGCCACTACCTAAGTATCTCAAGCACCTCCACCTTAGTAGTCCCCTACCACCTCTGACCACCTACTCCGGCCGGATGACTGCCAAAGGTTGAGCCAATCTCAACCCATAGTTTACTTGGGGACAAAATTATACTCCTCCCCATCCCTTCAAACTTTATAGAGATCTTCCTTAGAGTATTTCGAGCAGTCCTAGACCTTTCCATGAATCCCTAGCACACTTCATCACCGGCGAGACCAACCACTGAGTGAAACTAAGAGCTCCATCCATTCAACCTCACCAAAACCTCACTAAATCAAAATTAACTCTTCCAACACCTTCCCCTCACTCCATCAAATCAAAAAAATCATCCCTCAATCAATTTGATTAAAGGATGACACTCTAAGACCAACTCTGATGAGCTTTATGGGACACTTGGTCCACAGAGGAATCAACGGGGAGGCAGCTCGAGCTCTTCTCAACAGGACTTTGTCTCTTCAAGACAAAGCTACCTCATTCGACGGACCGCTAATCTTTAGCTCCAGTGAGGTAAAAATCTAATAAATTATAGATTTTCCCCTAGGTGTTGGTCTTTTGTAAAATTAATTATGATTTTATGTGATTTCCATCATAGGATCCCCTTAGATCTCTTCCCCGAACATTTTGGAGTTGATCTCGCCATCCCACAAGCTCCGATGAACTCAAATAAAATGGTGGAAGGTAGATAGTGTCGTCTTCCAGTGCTCGGGGGACAACAGATCATCAATTATCGGTTCCACATGATTAGAATAGACGACCATGATTTAATACGCTAGATTTTTTTTATTTATCCCCTTTAAAATCATAGGATTAATCCCACTGGTCCAATTTGAGATCGGAGGTGGGGACAAAACCAGATCTGCCGCCACTGAGTCAGCTACCGCATTGGACCTTTTAAATAACCTATCATATGGCACCACATGGAAAGCTCTTTCGCATGGCGCCGATGGTTTAAGGGGTTAATTATGTATTAAAAATGAAATTAATTGGCTAGAACTTTAAAAATTCATAACTAATTATAGAAAAATCTAAAAATTACAAATAAACCCATTTTAGAAAAGGTTAAATAGAGGAAAACTTACTAAAAATAAAATCACTAATGTTTGATCAATGAATTATGGCTAATTAGGGTTTGAAGTTTAGGCTAATTACCTTACTTAAGACTTAATTACTTTACCAATTGATCTCAAATGTGCTAGATTGATTATATGGATGTCCTCTATCTCCAAAAATTTTCTTGGAATTTATTGGCCAAATAATTTAATTAATTTGAAGTTTCAAATATAATTACCCTCTTTAATCAATTTTATGTTCATTAAAATTGCTAAATAATAAAATTTAAATGGTTAATAATGATTAATAACTATTAATAGTGGGAATGATGAGGAAAAATAAATAGGGCATTTTCCTAGCTACTTTCCTAAGTACATTTCCATAGGAGGGTTAATTTATGCGTATGTTAATTAAAGGTTAATTAAGTAAATTAATGGTAAAATCAAATTAAAAAAAATGATGATTGGTTTAGATAGTTTGAATTTGATTCATGGGTTCCCCTATATGTGTTTAATAATATAAAGATTATTAAAAAATTTATGATTAATCCATGTGTTTGGGAAATCTATAAGAGTACTTAATTTAGATTCCTCTTTAATCAAATTAACTCTTAAGCTTGAGCCTAACTGCATTAACTTTTTTCAGGATCATTGTAAACTTTAATTTTTAATGAGCATATCATTAGAGGCTCATGATTATGTAGTTTAATTAAATTAAAGAAGCTTAGGAAAGGGTAATTAAATTGGTTGGTTAATGATTTAAACTTAATCCATTCATAAAATTTACTTAACCACTTTTTCTTAAATACATTAAGTCACAAACATGGTATGAGGCAAAATAGCAAATGTCTTTCTCCTCTTTAGGTTTTAGTAACTTAAACAGCAAAATCAAGATTCCATAAAAAACTTTAGTTAATCTTAAAGAATTTTATTTGATTTGTTTATTCTTAGGAATTAATGTGATTGAATGTATCATGTGGCAATGCTTAATTATTCCAAATCATTATAAATTTGTATGCCATTTGCATCATGTATTCATGTATTCATGTTTTCAAATAAAAGAGTCAAATGAATATAGTTATGTATATATAACTTGCATGTGTTGAATTGATCTTATTATATGATGTGGCTACAATCACTAATAAGTCTCAAATTATTTTTAAAATTATAAGCTAATGATGAAAATTTAGAGTGATGTTGGCTATGAATATTATATGTGATTTACATTCACTTATAGTTTAAACATGTTAAAGGTTTATTCTATTTTTATGATTCATGTGTATGTTTACATGTGTTTGAATGTTAGTAAGTATATAGTCTAGACATCCTGGGAATACGAGGCTTTAAGTAGCCCCAAAGAGGTCTTAGATTAATTCACTCCCCTGATTTAACAATGGCACGTACTTACTTAATTTCACTCATATGCGTACATGTATTAGAATTTGGATAAAGCTTTACTTTACATGACTAAATAATTTTCTAATATACAACCTTTTGCATGATTTTCATTCTTATGATTATGTATATGTTTATGTGTATTGAACTTAGCAAGTATATAGTCTGGACATCCCAGAGAATATTAGGGTTTAAGTAGCCCCAAGGAGGTCTTAGATTACCTCACTTCCCTGGTTTAACAATGGCATGTACTTGCTTAATCTTTATTACATGCATATATATGCTTAACTAAGGATTGAAATCTTTCTTTTCTACCAAAAATATATGCATTTAAAAATCATCAAGTGTGTAAAAACATTAATATATTATATGTACAAGTAAGAAATAAAGAAATATGCATGCTATTAATGATGAAAAGGAATGATGTAATATTATCCATGTGATAGTAATTCAATCTCATTAATCTTAAGATGTCTCTCATGTTTAAATAGGATTCTTTATGATTAACACAAACATAGGATTAGTAAGATGTTTAATAAATCATTCACTAAAAAAAACCAAAAAATCATAACAAAATGCCTTTTAAAAAATAACTTAGGGTTAGGATGAAGAGGGTCAAATCTCTTTCCTCTCTTTATAATGACTAGATGTTAAGTAAATATTAAGTGAAATAAAAGAAAATTATAAATTAAAACCTATTAATATTTTTAATATTTTGAAGTGAAACCTCCCCTCATGTATAACTTGAACATTCCAAACTTAGATAAATAAAAATCTAAAGCCTAGCTAAGACATACCACACCAAATCTTAGCACACACACAAGAATACTAAGGGTCTATTTGGGGTAGCTATAGCTTTTTGAAAAGTTAGTTGTAAAGCTACTATGGAGAAAATAGCTTTTTGTAATATCTATTGTGTGTGTTACAAATTACAAATATGTTTCTATTTAAAAATTTTAAAAAGAAGCTTTTTGATAGCCACCACACTCAGCTCTGGTTCTCAAAATAACTTTTTCACCCTAAAACTTTATGAAAATTAGTCCAAAAAGTTGGTAGCCAAACGAAGCTGCTTTGCTTTCTGACTACTTTCTAAAAAAGCAAAGTAGCCAGAAAGCTGTCCCAAATGCACCCTAAGGCACCACTTCTAGCTCTATGTTAGGAAGATGCATATTATGATGTTATGTTTTATTTTATGATGTAATATTTTAGACTAGATGTTAGTATTGTTTATGCATAGACTGGATGTTAGGTCATTCATAGCCTAATGATGTTTTATACAAGGGATTATGCTAAAGGGGCTGCTGAAATAATAAATAAATTTAAATGCTCTTGTTTGCAGGTTAATTATTCAATTTAAGTATAATCCAATTAAGACAGGTGGGCTTGGTTACCCATGTGTAGGGTGCTAAGTCCATATATATAAAATATAATTGTCTGGTTTGAATGTTTATTGGCTAACATCCATTTTGTAGGTGTTGTTAGACTTTAGTTTCTATAAACATGTAATTTAATAATAGGAATTATGATTAGTGCTATGGGGTTTAGGATGACTAGTGGCCAAAAGGCAAAGACCTAGGAGGCCCTGTGAAGCCTAGAATAAACCAAGCCAAAGAAAGAAGAAGTGAAGGAAAGAAGCAAATAATGAAGAACCCCATAACATCTATTTCATTATAATAATAATATTCTTTTATAACCCGGGTTGTAGAAGGGTAGAGCTTGGCTACCCAATTTCTTTCTTTTTTGGGGTGTATGGCGGTACCCGTCCACACAGGCCTTTTATTCTCTTACAAAATTTATGAATGTTTATCTATTGTGTTTAGTTTGTGCAATAGAAATGACATGTTTTCATAGGTTTCTTAAAGTTTGATGATTGAATGTGTGACATGGATGCAGCACGCTCTTTAGGATAAAATTAAATTTTCTACTCCAACTAATAACTTATAACTAAAATATAAAACAACTCATAACCTCACATGCTTAGGTTTTTAATTAAGATAAATAAAAGATTTAGCAACCCCTTAGCTGAGTGATGTATGTTCATCTTATTTCACTCTTGAATAGGGAGGGTCTACATTCTTGCACAATATGGAATGCTTGACCTTTAGAAACATCCCTTATAATGGAGAACACCTTTTCCATTTGATTTAGCCCACAACCTTATTTAATCATGCATTTAGGCATAATTATCCCAATCCTTAATTCAAATGATTGTGTCAAAAATTGATTTAAAAGATGGTAAATATGTGCATTAATCTAAGTCATGTCTTCATGCCAGTCTTAATCTAATCTCATTAGGAGTGAATTTAAGACTCTAATTTCCCATCTTACTTAAATAATAACTCAAATATCTTGCATTTAACATAAGACTAGCCTACATGGTTTTAAAGGCTAGGAGGTGTTAGATGGCGGCCACTCCAAGTGATTATAAATCTAGAAGAGTTGGGATGGGTTTATCCTCTCTTATGGAGGTAAACTATTGTATCCCATTTTTTTATTAAACTTAAGTCATGCTTTTGGCTTGTGCTAAAGCATCTTAGATTTAAGTTCTAAGATAACTTATTTCCTTCAGGCTACAAGTACAAGTCCTCGCCTCTTAAGTATTTCCATGATCTTGTGTTGATAGAATATAGGCCTTAGCCTTCTAATAAAGATTCAAGCTATAAAAAATTTAAATTCTCTCTTTTAAATATGTAAAGCCTCACTATAGGATAGATTAGAGCACTTACTAGGCTTCCTAGTATCATGACTTCTCCCTACATATCCTCCTTTAGAATCTGTAAATAAGTCTTTCCACTCAAACTTCCCCACTTGATTTCCATGAATACCCAATCCTTTCATAATCTAACCTTGACATCTTTGGAGATATTGATTGACTACTCTAAATGAGAGTTTTCTTAGAAAATTCCTATTTAGGATGTAATTAATTGTGGGAGCTTGCTTCCATATAGAATTAAAGAACCTGACATAAAATAAACCCTATTTTATTTTTCCATGTAAAGTAAGGGAAAGATCTCTAGTAGATAGGAAGACTCATCAGCCTTAGGAGTCCTTATCAGGTTAGTAGGCCTATTGTAGGGTGATGTTCCCATCTTTCAAGATGGTACATCATACCTTAATGTCGTACCTGATCACTTCAATAAGTACCCTCTGAGATCTGCGTGGTGTCCATACGACTCCAAATTAAAATACCATAGTCACTGATTCTAGACTTAGGTTTGTCTGATGGTCTAGATAATTTTGTGCCATGAAATGATGTTTCCTTATTTTATAGTTTAATGTTTTAGACTAGATGACTAAGAATTATTTACTCACTAGTTTGGATGTTAGGTAATTTTTATAAGCTAACACTATTTTCTATAAGGAGTTGTGCTAAAAGAGACTATCATAATAAATGTAATAAATATTATTTGCTTGTAAGTGATGCTTAAGTCCCTAAGCATACCTCAATAAGATTAGTGGGCTTGGAAACCATTGTTACTAAGCTCATATGTTTAAAATATAAACTACTATTGTGTTATATATATTTTCTAACGCTATTGTGTAGGGTTTAAACTTTTATATTAATTTAAATATAATTTGAGCTTAGAATTAGGTTAAAATCTATGGGGTCTTAAAATATCAAGAGCTGACTCTACAAGTTGGTGGTCCTTTGTGGAGCCTGAGGAGGTCCCTAAAGAAGATGACGATCCTAAATGATGACCCCCATAGATCAAGATTTTAGTTTTAGGCTTGGCTATAAAAAGGCAGAGCTCAACTACCAATTTTTCTTATCTTTCTGGGTGTATAGTGGTACCCGATGACATTGGGTTATTTAATTTAATTTAATTTAATATGGATTGATTTATTTTAAAGTGTGCAATAGAGTAGCATTATTTTTTATAGGTTTCTTTATGTGAATTTTATCTATTTGATAAAAAGCTTGGAAACATTAGGCTCTTAAAAGAACTAATCTTCTATCTTATTAAATTAACTAAACTCAAACATAAAATGGAACCCATAACCTCTCCATAAATAAAACTCTAGGCATAAATAATTAAAAAGTAACTAAAAATAATTAGACTTTGTGAACCATGCAAGTATATTCTTCATAATTTTTGAATTGGGTGCCTTACCCATTACACATAAGTGGACATCTGACTTGTGAGGATGGTCACCCTTCATGGGGAAATGTGTCTTTTTGTATTAATTTTTCCCATAACTCTTTTTTAAATGCATCTCATTGTAGTCATGAAATTGCATGCCTAAAGACTTAAATAAAATTGTGAGTCAAAATATATAAAAAAAATAAAATTTATTGCATTATTTAGTTGCATAATATACCAATCATTATTCTAGAGTTAGGGAGTTAGTTTAGGCTCTTAGCTTTCATTCTTAAATATAATAGCTCAACCATCATGCATACATAAGATTGGAATAATGGTTCTATAATTGATTAGGTGGTGTTAGCTGGAAATCCTTTTATGTAGGTAATAAGTCCAAAAGAGTTAGGGATAGGTCTATTTTCTCAAATGTGAAAAGAGAACTAATAATTCTTAGAAATTAGAGTAGTTCAAGCCTCTGACTAATGTTACAAGTGCTTTTAGACTTAGGTTTTGAAGCATCCTATTGAAATAAGCTTTTAACTCCTATGCATTTTTGTAGTGTTGTGCTATTAGAAGTTAATTCTTAGATTTTTAATAAAATCTTAGCTCAAAATCTCAGTAATCTCAATCTAAAAAATAAATATCCCAACAAAATTATACTTGAAATATTTACTAGGCTTCCTAATATCGAAATGCATTTCATACTTATTTTTTATTAGCATCCAAAAGAACTCTTCTTTCTTAGAACATTCCCCTTAGAATTTTCAAATTAACAGTCCATTTAAGACAAGCTTAACATATGTTTCCTTTATTGAGAATATTCATAAGAAGAATTCCCTTCTTTCTAAAATGTAATTAACTATAGGGGCTTCCTTTATAGGGAAATATAAACCCTATGATAAAATAAATCCTTTTCTACCTCTCCATGTAGCTTAGGGGAAAAATCTTTGGTACAACAAAGACCCATCAACCTTAGGAGCTCTTATTAAATAATAAAATTCATTATATGGTAATATGTTTTGCTCTCGAGATAATATATTTATATCTTAATGGCACATTGATTACTTAAATAAGTGCCCCCAAGATCTTTGTGGTCACATTAGTTTTCTCCACATGATTGTCTGAGATTTAGTCTTTATTCTTTTACATTTGGTATATTATATCATTTCTTTTTACATTTGATGTAGTCTATATTTTATCTTTACTTTTTAGATGTTATGTTTCATATTTGACATTATATTAATTATTTTATTTTATATTAGTTGCATTAGTCACATGTAACATGATTATTCTATATGACATTTTAGTTGGGGCCTTTTCTTATTTTATTATGTGAATTATAGGTAGATGCAATATTTTATTTAAAATTTCTTATATTACATAGGTTATGATTGAGTATATGTTAGGAAATAAATATGTGTATGAAAGTGTGAATCACTAACCTAACCAAACACTCTAAAATTAGTTTATGATGATGCACATAACTATTTAGAATGGATTTTCTTTTGTAAGTTACATCTTTCTCATTACTTTATTTTTTACATTTTATAACGATTTATTTATTTTCATAAATATTAGTGAAAATGTTTATGACATTATCAATTACTTAATGAATCAAGTTACAATAATAATGTGACTGGATACACAATCTAGGATAAAAGTTGAATTAAAAAAATCCTCAAAGTAGGGAGAGAGAAAAAGAAAACCCCAAAGTGGGGAGAAAATAAAACAAAATTACAAAAAATAACTCACACCTCTCAAGTTTGTCATTATCTTGTCCTTCATAATTATTATTCATCTACTTGAATTAATAAATAGCAACTCTAGTCATCCAAATGAAATTTAATTAACATTTTATTTTATTATGAACTTTTTTAGAAAATTCAAAAATATATTTAATATCATTTATATAGGTAATGAAGTTTGATTATATAAGTGTTGCATATAAGTAGACAGTTGTATAGTTAGTAGGATATAGTTAGTGAAATCTATCATATGGTCTTTAATTAATTATTCTAAATATATTTATTTTATAACTATATATGTTAAGAATAATTAAAAAATAAAACCCATTTGACTTAATTTACAAAATATGTTATAGTACCTCTAGTTTTGTGCATGTTTTACTTCTTCATACTTTTATCCATCTTTTCACTTCAACTCTTTTTGATTTGTCAAAATGGGGAGAAGATTACTATTTTTTATTTTAGTTGAGACTTCTTTTTAATGCATATTTTATTGCATCCATTCATAAACATCACTTCATTCTTTGTACAATTTATTTTGAGGCATAAATTGATGTGGATTTATCTCATTTTTTCACTTATTAAGCTCCCAAACTCAACTAAATTATTTTTAATCATTAAAGGGAAGAGAATGTTAACCCCATTAGCCTTCACATTGGTTCTAAGGTTTTGATGATCGCACATATTTATGGTTAAACATTTGTTTATATTAATTAGTTGTGTTTAGGTTATAGGAAATTTAATGAAGATTACTTGAGAGAGCATAAGCAGTGGTTGTTTAAAATCAAAGAGCTATATTAAGAAAGAGCTTATGAAGACTATATAAGGAATCATTGATACCATATGACAACCTATATATATATATATATATATATATATATATATATATATATATATATATATATATATATATATATATATATATATATATATATATATATATATATCTATATTTGTCTTCACTTGAGACAAATGAAAAAATAATCTTTAAAAATTAAATTTTTTTTATGAAAATCATATTATATGATTCCTATCATACTTGATGTTTATTTATTTTTGTTAGAAAATTTCAACTATAATAATAATATTAGTTAGCTCCAAAATTATCAAGATTGAACTAATCAGACTATATGATTGATCATTTTTTAAAATAATTTTGGCTACTTGGATCATGTCAATTAATTATAATTTTTCAAATTAATTTGATCATACAGTGTAATGTATATCATATAGTACAAATTTTTTTTAATAATTACTAGATTTAGATCCAAGTTTTATAAGATTTAATGAAAGATTATTTTGATTTATTCGCACTATAAGATGTGATTATACAAGATGAAAAAATAAAGAGCTAAATTTTTAGTTTGTACTATTCATTTAGTATGACTCTTTGTTGTATAGTATGATCATCATGGTTGTGAGATGATCACATCATCTAGTGTCTCTAAACCCTAGAAAATTGAATAGATTGTACATTATGATGGTTGATCGTATAGTATGATTGGGTCAATTTTATTTGAAATTAATTTTATAATTTTTTTACTCCTTGTAAATATCCTTTTCGGGGAGACTAACCTGTCAACTTGAGCATGGGAGAGCTTAAGAGAGGCTTAAGAAAGAGTGTTCAATTAGAGAAAAGTGGGGAGGTTTCTTACTTTCTCTTTTCTCTTAAGAGATCTTTTATTTGTGTGGTTACATTTTATCGGGGTTGTTGTTTTTTTTTTTTTTGATCCACTTTATTTTTAAGAGTTGAGCTTTAACTTGAGAAATTGTTTTTGTAGAGAATATGTGTGAGATTTATTTTATTAAAGAAGTTTCATTGTGACCTAGAGAGGGAGTGGCATTCTTCTTATTATACAAGAGAAGCCAAGTAATGTAGGGTTTTTTAATTACTTATTAAACTGAGAGGCATCTCTACCATGGCACTTGACAAAGTAAAGTGTAGAATGCTAGTTCATACCCAATCTAGCATTTAGCAAAGCAGAGTTCAAAATGCTAGTTCTTTACTTTATTCAATGAACGCATAATCTGTAAGAGAAGTGCCAAAAATTGGATAGTGATGTCCGTATGACCTTTGATGGAAAAGACGTGAAAAAATAGAGTTAAACACCGTGACAACTCCTCTTATCTCAAGCAAAGAAAAAAGTTATGACACTCATAATAGAGTTAAGCAACACTTAGGCAAGTACCACTTCATAAAAATTTAAAATTTTTATCCATTCAATATGAAGGGGAAATTAAAGACCAAAGCAAAAAATGATCCAAGGGAATGCACAGCTCGTCCACCCTCAAAGTGTTAATTCACTCGTCATTTTGAACCACTCATATAAAATAATTTGAGTTATCATGGTTGTATATACAAAAAAAAATTCTCTATTGTTGGCTCAATAATAAATGACTCATTTGTTGTAGTCACTACAAAAGAGATTGATGTCATTCTTTAAGACCGCCATGACCATAGTTGCAAGCGAACTCATAGAGATGCAAAGAAACGGGCTAAATAATGGAAAATAACTTGCCTAAATAAAAATATTGCTTGCTCCAAAGTCAGAGATAGAAGGTAATAATGATCACCTAAGCATGAAAAGAAGAATTTATAGGCACAATAATGTGGGAATCACATTAAGCATTTAATGAAGAAAACATTACAATATCCCATGAAAATCTTAGAAGACACAATTCATGATAAAAATATTTAAAGAACTCAATTATAGTCACTAGATGTTGGAAAAATTCAACATTAAATGAAAGGGAAAGTAGGAAACAGAAGCATTTCTTTTATTTTAAAAAATTCTTTTATTATATAAATTTTGACATGCACTTGCCATCACTCACATCATTTTTTAAACTATTTTACAATGGGGGTTCAAATGTCATTGTTGACCTCACTTTTGGAGTGAGAATCGACTCATCCTTCCTTAGACTAAGGAGTCTTCTAAGCACTAGGATTTCTCTAGTCATAAGATACTTCTAGTGATTAGAGGAACACTAAACCCAAGCCTAGAGACTTAAGAAGACACACCCCTAGCTTAGGTCACACCATGGGACCAAGAGAACCTACCTATCTTATATCCTAAATCGAAACCTATGCCTATCCACTCATGCAAATCCAACCTCAAATCAATATAATCAAATCCTGATTGGATTTCATTTCATATCCAAGCTCCAAGCCAAGTTAAGTTAACCTTTAACCTAAATCAAATCCTACCATCATCCTATGGATCCAACCCAAGGCTCATTAAATTGAACTAAATCCAATTCAATTTCATTAAAGCACTTCAACTATTCAAATTTTTATTTCAAACCTTTCCAAAATCTATAATCAATATCAAACCAATCAAACCAATTCAATAAACTTAAGTTAACCCATTTGAACCAAAAGGTCCAAATGGGTCAAAAGTTAATTAAACCAAATCAATTACAATCAAAGCTATCAATCAATCCTAAACCCATCACTAAATTGAATACAATCCAATTCACCTAATCCAACTCAAATTGACCCATTTAGTTCACTTGACCCAAAGTGACCTAAAGGACCCATTCGATCCAAAACTCAATCCAACCTGAATTGGATTGAACCAACCTATCAAATCTCTCCTACAATGATTGTTGACCATCATTGATTGACCAATTTTAATCAATTGGGTCAAACTAAGCTAATTTGATCACTTGATCCAAGTTGACCCAATTATCCTATATGAATCAAACTGAACCAAACTTCACTCCAATTCAAATCAATTGATATTAATGATTCCTACCAACCATAAATTGATCCTTGAACATAAATCAACCATCAATTGAACTAAACCAAGCCAACTTGGGATCTTGACCCAAGTTGACCCAATTTGACCTAATGGGCCAAATCAAATTGATTGACACCAATGGCTCAAATCCATCAAAAATTGATTGTTGAACATGATCCAATCTTCAATTTGAACTCAATTTGACCAAACCAACCCAATTTACCCATTTAGCCCAAATTGACCTAAATGGTCAAATTAAGCCAAATCATTCCTAAATCCAAATAAATTCAAATCAACATTTACAATCATCCTCAAATCATCAATTGAACCTAAACCAACCCCCCACCCAAGCCAATTTGGCTAATTTGACCAAATTGGTCAACATAGCCCATTTGACCCATATGAACCCATATGAGCCAAATCCAAATCTACTTCAAATTAAACCAAACCAAACCACTCAAACCAAAACATCCCAAATCATCATTTGAACATGTCCAAACCCTTGGTTTGACCTAGTCAATGTAACCCAAGTGAACCCATTTTCACCTATATGGATCAAATTGAGCCAAAACCATTCAAACTAAGCCCAAATCCAACCAAACATGGCGTGACCCATCCTTGGGTCAGCTCAAATTAAACCTAACCGATCTTGGACCCAAATTAGGATAAAATCATTGGGTAAACCCCTCCAAATGGGAAAAAATGCCCATTTGGATGGTCAAACCCACTCTCCAACCATTAGCGTCCACCCAAAGCTCAATTTGGACTCTTGGACCACTGGCTAACTTGATCCGAAGTTGATTGGGTTAGCCATGGCTCAAGTGGAGGTGAGCTAATCCAAGCCACCTCATTGGAACATTTGGAGGAGGGGGTACACACATGAATAGCCCACTCCTTGCCTTCAGCCACTTAGGGGCCTCCACCTCAGCTGATCCCTGACATTCCCAACCACCTGCATCGGTGGGTGAATCGCCAAGACAGACCCATCCAAGCCATCATTGATTGGGAGGAGTATACTCCTCCCATCCCATTCAAACTAGATGGAGAGCTTCTGTGAGTCGAGATGAGCATCCCTAGAGCTTTACCGATCCCCCTTAAGCTCCCCATCATTGGCGAGACCAACCCGAGTGAAACCGAGCTCCCACTTCATCCAACTCCATAAAACTGCAATTAACTTCTCCCACACCTTCCTAAAGCTCTGGCGATCTAAAATGAATCTATTCTTGATCATTTCAAGCATTGGAGACCACTCCTACACCAACTTCGATGACTATTATGGTGGCATTTGGTCTACATACCCACCGACGGGGAGGCAACTCATGAGCTTCTCAATAGGGCTTCGTCTCTTCAAGATGAAGTTACCACAATCACTGGACCACCTGTCTTGAGCTCCGATGAGATATGCTTTTGCCAAACTATAGAAATCCTCTTAGTTGTTGGTATTTTCTGAAAGGAATTGTGATTTCATATGATTCCCACCATAGGATCTCATTAGATCTCTTCCCTAAATACTTTGGAGTTGATCTTCATGCCTCACAAGCTCTAGTGAGCTTTGATCGAGTGGAGGAGGGCGGATAGTGTCCATCTTTCAGTGCTCAAGGGATGATGGATCATCCGCCATTCATTCCACATGATTAGAATGTACGACCATGATTTAATCTGTTAGAAAATTTGATTTTATCTTTTAATATTCGTGCCATTAATCCCCATCGTCCAATCTGAAATTTGATGGTAAGGATGAAAGCGCGTCCATCACCGCTGACTCTGCATGCTAGGTCAAATGATTTAAGTGGTGAATCCCATGACGCCAAGTGGAAAGTGTTGCCACGTAAGCTCTTACATGGTGCCGATGGGATTAGGGATTAATTAGGGATTAAAATGTGTTTAATTGCATAAAATTTTGAAAAATTATAACTAATTGTAGAAAAATACTAAAAATATGAATACACCCATTTTGGAAAAAGTAAACATAAGAGAATTTAATAAAAATAATTTCCTAATGTTTTGAATAGTGAATAGTGCTTAATTAGGGTTTGAAATATTTTATAATTAGCTTAATTAAGCATTAATCACTTGGCTAATGAGTCTCAAGTTAAATGTGTTGATTCTTTGGGATGTCCTCTATCTCCCATAATATTCTTGGGATTTATTGGCTAGGTAATGAGGAGGATTTAAAATTGAAATCTTAATCACCCTCATTAAGTAATTTAATAATTATTAAAAATGACAAATAAAAAAAATTAATTAATTAATGATTATTAATCACTGACTAACAATGAAACGATGATTAGGACCACTTTTCGAATTATTTTCCCAAATCCATTTCGCTAAGGAGGGTAATTAATCCATAACTTAATTAAGATTAATTATGCAACTAATGATTAAATTAAATCAAATTAAAATGGTAATTTGATCAGATAATTTAACTTGAACTTGTTGGTTCCTCTTTATGTGTTCAATAATCTAAAGACCCTTAAGGAAATTATGATTGACCCATGGGTGTAGGAAATCATATAAGTACTTAATTAGATTCTTTAATTTAATTAATACTTAATTATGGGCTTCATTGCATTAGGTCTTTAAGTGTATTGCAATTTTAATTTCTCATTGGCATATCATTGGAAGCTAATAATTAAATGATTAATTAAATTAAAGAAGCATAGGAAGGGGTAATTAAATTATTTGCTTAATGATTCAAACTTAATTAATTCATAAACCCACTTAATTATATCTTCTTAAACATATTAAAAGATCAACATGGGATGGGGTGAAAACAATAATTATTATTTCTCCTCTTTGAGTTCAATAATTCAAAATCTAAAATCAAAAGTCATAAGAAGCTTTGGTTTTTCTTAAATGATTTTATTCAACCTAAGTATCCTTTGGAATTAATGTAGTTGAATGAATTATGTGGAAGTGTTCAATTATTCCTTTTCAAACATCATAAATTTGTATGTCATTTATATCATATATTTATTTTTTCAAATAAAATAATTGATTGAACATATATTTATGTAGAGTTGCATGTGTTGGATTAATCCCATTATATGTGTGTCTATTATCACTAATAAATTCCAAAAATATTTTTAAAATTATGAATGAAAGTTAAATTGATATTAGCTATGAATATTATTGATGATTTACATGTGCTTATAACCTAAACATGTCAAAGTGTTATTCTATCATTATGATTCATGTATGGGTTTACATATGTTTGAATGATAATAAGTATATAGTATGGACATCTTGGGAATACGAAACTTTAAGTAGCCCCATGGAAGTCTTAGATTACCTCACTTAGGCACGCACTTATTTAATTTCATTCCTATGCATACTTGTACTAGAATTTAGATATAACTTTACTTTATATGTGTAAATAATTCATTAAAATACAATCTTTTACAAGATTTTTATTCTCATTGTTGTGTGCACATTCATATGTATTTAAGATAGCAAGTATATAGTATGGACATCCTTGGAATACGAGACTTTAAGTAGCCCCTAGGAGGTCTTAGATTATCTCACTTCCTTGGTTTAAATAATGACACGTACTTGCTTAAATCTTTAATACTTGTGTATGTGTACTTAACTAAAGAATGAAAATCCCTCTTTTCTACCAAAAGTATATGCACTCATAAGCATTTAAGTGTGCCAAAATACATTGCATGTACAAGTATTCTAAGTTCAAAATCATATGCATGTTATTAATGTTGAGAATGAATGGTGCAACATTATTTATGAGATGACAATTCATGTTCATTAATATTAAGATGGCTTTCATGTTGAATAAAAGAGATGAAGGGGGTTAAACCACTTTATTCTCTTTATAATATTTAGATGCTAAGTGAATACTAAACAAAATAAAATAAAAATAAAAATAAAAATTTGCAAATCCTCTTAATGACTTGAAGTGAAAACCCTGACATGTGTAATTTGAACATTCCAAACTTAGATAATACCATCCTAAATTCTAGTTAAGATATACCACACTAAGCCTTAGCACATATATTAGAATACTAAGCCACCACTTTTAGCTTCAAGTTAGAATGGTGTATGATATGATGTTGTGTTTTATTATGTGATATAATGTTTGAGATTGGATGCTAGGATTATTTATGCATAAACTAGTTGTTAGGCCGTTATTAGCCTAATGCTATTTTATGCAAGGAATTATGCTAAAGGGGTTGTTAAAAATAAAATAAATATAAATTCTTTTGCTTGCAGGCCACTTATACTCCCTTTGCATAATCTATATTAGGACAGATGGACTTGGTTACTGATATTCAGGGTGCTAAGTACAAATTATAGAATATAACTGCTTGGATTTGTATATATGTTTAGCTAACATCTATTTTACAGGTGTAGTTAGATTTTAAATTTCTAAATATGTAATTTTGTAATAGGAATTATGATTATTATTATGGAATTTAGGATGAGCAATGGCTAGAAGGCAAAGTTTTGAGAGGCCCTATGAAGCCTTAAAATAATTAAAATCAAAACCAAAAGAAGAAAGAAGAGAAAATAGTGAAGACCTCCATAACATCTATTCAATTTCAATTATAATATTCTTTTGTAATTCGGGATGAATAAGAGTAGAGCTCAGCAACCCAATTTTCTCTCTTACAGGGTGTGAGGTGGTACTCGGCCGCACCAACCACTCATTATTTTATGGAATCTATGAATGTTTTATTGTTGTGTTTATGTTTGTACAATAGAAATAACATGATTTTCCTATGTTTCTTAAAGATTGATGATTGACTGTGTGGCCTAGATGCGGTAGGCTGTTTAGAGTAAAATTAATTTTTTTCGCCCCCACTAATAACTCTTAATTAAATTTTAAAATAATTCATAACATCACTTTAAAGCTTAGGTTATTATCTAGATAATTAAAATATTTAGCAACCCCATAACTAAATAATGTATGTTCCAATATCCTGCATATAATCTTATTTCTTTCTTGAATAGGGAGGGTCTCCACTCTTGCATGATAGGGGAATGCTTGACCAGACACCTTCTCCTACTGATTTAGCCAATAATCCAATTTCATCATGCATTTAGGCATAATTATCTCAAGCCTTTGTCCAAAGCAATGTGTCAAAATGATATAAAATTTGTAAAATTTTGCATTTTGTCTGAGTAATGAATTCATACTAGTCATGATCTAGTCTCTTAAATAGTGAGTTTAAGACTCTAGTCTCCTTTCTAATTAAATAATAACTTAACTATCTCATAATTTCATAAGACTGGCCTACATGATTTTGAATCGTAGGAGGTGTTAGCTGGTGGCCACTCTAGGCGGTTGTAAGCCTAGAAGAGTCAGGTGAGTTTATCCTCTCTTGTGGAGATAAACTACTATATCCACCTTCTGTTTACATTTAAGTCATGCTCCTAGTTTGTGCTAAATTTTTTAGATTTAGGATTAGAGGTTTCTTATTTCCTTTGGGCTACGAGTATAAATCCTCACCTCTTAGGCATTTTCATAATCTTGAGTTTATGGATTGTAAGCCCTAACATTCTAATAAAAATTTCAATTTAAATTAAATGAAACTCTCCCTTTCATACATATAAAGCATCACCATAGGAAAGATTGTGGTGCTCACTACACTTCCTAGTATCATGAGTACTCACTGCTCATCTTCCTTTGGAATCCAAAATAAGTCTTTCCAAATTGAACTTTCCCACTTAGTTTTTTGAAAATACCTAATTCATTAATAGTCTAGCCTTAAAATCTTGGGAGATATAATTGACTACTTTAATTGAGCGTATTCTTAGGAAATCTAACTTCCTAGGATGTAATTAACTATGGAAGCTTGCTTTCTAGGGAACTAAATAACTTAGCATAAAATAAACCCGACTTTACTTTTCCATGTAAAGTAAGAGAAAGATATCTAGTACATACAAACACCTATCAACATTAGGACTCTTTATTAGGTGATTAGGTCCATTATAAGGTGATATTTCTATCTTTGAGATAGTACATCATACCTTAATGTCACACCGGATCACTTCAATATGTACCCCCTAAGATCTCGATGGTGTCTACCCGGCATCCAAATTAAAACACCATAGATTTTTTTGGTGACTCTATTGGGCATGGTTCCTCTCTCCATCTTTAGTAGTCAATAATTATCTCCAAGTATTTATAGTAGACTAATATTTTACATAATCCTGAGACTATCATTTTTTTCATTGGACACCTTGCTCCTTTCATCCTTGAGCAAAAATGGCCAACATCCTTTAGGTTTTAGGACCTCACTCCAAGTAGGTCTTAAAACTCTTATTGGACCCTCAATAGATAAAAGAAAATCAACTAAATAAATCTAGTAAAATATAAAACAAAAAAAATCAAGAACCCTCACCACTAGCTTGGTGAAGTAAGGTTCATCCAACAATTTCAAAATCTCAATGAACTTTAAAAGAAAAGCAACAGATTCTTATCCAAAAGTTTCCAAATTTCTCTAACATACAAATGAATCCCATTTAATGTAATCAAATTTATTAAATGAGAGTTCCAATTTAAAATCAAAAATCAAAGTCAACAATAAAGCAAATGTCTAATCCTATTCTCTTTCCAATAGTGCAGTAGAGATCTTAGCCCTGTCTCTTCTTTTTCCTTCCTTCAGTCAGTCTTCCACCATGTTGTCTGGCAAGCTAATCTTGTCCTTCTCATATGGTGTGGATTTGGCCCTAGATTAGGCCATACTCACCACCGCCCCTGTGATCAAGTTTGGCTTTGACTTTGAGCATTTAAAGGTCACATGTGAGGGACCCACCCTCTCCACCATCACTAGGGAGGAGGTGGCTGACGAGAAGCCACTTCTGTAGTTTGATCTTCACTCTGACTCTAATTTTCCCTTTTGAAGATGAACATTATAGAGGTTCCTTGCCAGTTGTGCTAGTTGTGTCAAATATGCCTGCCACATTTTCAGCCTGGGCTAGTACCGCCTTTATAGTTGCCCTTGCTCTAAAGGGGAAGCCTATCTTAGCTTCTTAGATAGTCTCCCCCATGTTTGAGGTCGATTCTAGTTCCCATCCCATTCCTTTGACTAAGACCTAGCACTGTAACAAGAACAACAAAATTAAAAGACATTATGAGCATATGGCGAAGATGGTTGAGGATTCCTACCATGATGCTGAGGAGGGTTCCCCTCGTGAGACCTCTCCCCTTCTTGGTGGTTGTAAGTTTCACCCCTTCTCAGCTTCAGAGGGAGAGGAGGACTACAAGATGATTGATGCATTACCCCCACCATCTATAGAGTATGAGACACCAGCTAGGGAGAGGAGGAGGCCCTATGCTGGTCTACGATTTGTGCTCAGGAGAGTTGGGAGAGCCCATGGATGCTCAGAGTTTGTCAGTTTACATGATATGGAGGTTGATCCCTAGGAGAATTATGGATCAGATTCATAGAGAAAGGGTAACTAAGGCCAAAGTTGCAAGTGCAAGTGGGACAAGGAGGTTCATCGGTGTCGTGGCCTCACTTTGATTGATCATTCTCATTGATAGAGGATCATTTAGATAGGATAGTACTCACGAGTTTGAGCCATAAGAGGAGATCTCTGGTGGAGAGGCAGTTAGTGTCTCCCCCATTACATCACTCCACTCACCAACCACCTTCATTAGTTCATTTCCCACCATCTAAAGTCCCCACCAAGTTCCATAAGTCCATATATAGAGAGAGAGCTTCCCCCTTAGTGATACGGCTACATCCCAAGGACCCCACTTCATCTACTACACCCGTTGAGGTGAGGCTGAGCTCCCCCGCTCGACCTTCCATCCTAATGGTGGTGAAGAAGGAGTGGTAGCCCAAGAGTGTCATGCCCGCTCCACCACCACAGCTGGAAGAAGAGGAAGGAGGGTATACTAAGATGACCCCTATTATTGAGTCAGTTATGGAGAGAACTCCGCCTGCTCAGACTATTCAGTGTATTTCTTCTTCAGAGCTCAATCTAATTAGTAATTACCATTCAGCTTATATCACTATAACACTAGGTAAAGTGAATGATCATTCTTTAGATGAAATTCTGGAGGACTATCATGCCACAATGAGGCAAATAATCGAGGATGATCAGTTTGACCAGGAGGAGGGTATGGTTGATTTCAACATCGACGAAGATGACATAGTAGAAGTCCACATGGTAGATACCTAAGGATCCTTGCATAGGAAGCAACCTAGCCAAGAAGGCCTTGTAGTTGAGGAAGGTGAGGCATCAAACTCAATTCAATGCCTCCTCCAACAAATTAAACAAAAAGATGATCAGATTGATAAAATGGAGAGAAGGGTAGAGGACTTAATGATAGTGTTCTTCGCCATGCAGAACCAAGCCCTAGTTTCACAACCTACTCCTATGGAGGCTGATCGACCTGAGCTAGTCCAAAGACTAGATCATCCCAAGTGAACCTCCATGGATGAGGATTCTAACAGTTTTCATAGGAATGTGACTGATAGCACCTCCATGCATGAATGAGACATCAAATAAATGGTTGGGTAGTAGGTGAAGGAAGCATTGGTGCCAGCCCAAGAGAGCTCATCTGTTCCAAAGGGTAGACCCTACATGGAGGAATTTGATGTAGTTCAATACCCCAAGGGTTTTGTGCCACCATCCTTCAAGGTTTCTAATAGCATTGGGAAGCCAAGGAAGCACATATCACACTTTTGAGCCAGTTATTGCAACTCCAATGGCAGTGACGCATTACTTTTTAGGTAGTTTATCAATAACCTCTCAGGGATCACTTTTGACTGGTATGCTAAACCGCCCTATGGTTCGGTGAAGTCTTTTGTAGAGTTGGAGTATCTCTTCATCAAGAGATTTACAGGAGCTCAGTTAAGGGTAATTGTAGGGGACCTTGTTGTACAAAAACAAAAACCAAATGAGTCCCTTATTGATTACATTTTCAAATTGCACAACATAAGCATGAAATGAGAATCATAGTTACAAGAGCAGCATGCCTTTAAGATTATGCTCAAGAATATCCATTGCCCAGCCACCTTCATACTCAAAGGTTTTACCAATAAGATATTTGAGAATTAATTAGCAAGGTGGCTATCCAATCATCTAAGCCAAACAGTTACACTTCTCAGACCAGTCATCTAAGCCCACCCTAAGAAGGTTTTTGAAAAGAAACTAGGGATTGTAGTGGTAATTGACAAGGGGATGCAGCTAGTTGGAGCATTGTTTAAGAGACTTAGAGTCCAATAACCTCCACTATCATCTCCTTTTCCACTACCTCGACCGTCACAGTGACAACCACCATAGCAGCCTACATAATAGCGATAGGAGTGATGATCCTAACTACCTCCCCTTCCACCACATGCTAGGCCATATTTTAGAGGAATATTTTACTTTCAAAGATTGGCTTGAGCATTTCAACAAGTAAGGAGCCATATTTATCCCTAAAGAATACTTAGCAGAAAAACCTTCTAGTTTTATTAAAGTAATCTTTGTAGATACATCTGATCCTTTTAAAATAAAAGAAGTTGGGATATCTCTTTATCTTGTAACTCAAAAAAATAATTTTTAATATCAATAAACTTTCTCTATAGGTGCCTAATTCAACTTAGACCTCCAACATCAAGGATGGTCTACCAGTTGTGAGGGACAACCAGGGAGGGTGGAAGCCCAGCATCACCGGTAGGAGTATTCACTTCCATAGAATAGATCCATAGCGCAACCATCATCTGAGTCCATCACTCCTTCCACCGTTACAGCTACCACATCTACTAGCTCCTCCACCTCCAACATGAGCATTGTATCAACGGATGAGGGCACCAAACCCCTCATACTGCTTACTTTACTTGATTTCTATCATGCACCACTACCAAAATTAAACAAATCAATGAAGAAGATAAATTCCACTTACATTCTCTCTACATTTGAAGATCTTTGTGACTTTATTCTAATTGATAGCTCTCTAAGTCATAGCATTAATAAATTAAATAATTCTAATAAATCCAACTTTGATTCAATAATGGATTTCCCTTTTCGGAATCATCAATGTTCACCTCCTGAGATTGATTTGGAGTCATCCGACTCTGATGATTCTTTATGAGAAATTGTAGGTTTACCTGATGAGCAGGTAGAACTTTCACAAGCTCCTCATTTCAAGAAGTCATTGAAGTCAACCTCCATAGTGGCAAAGTTATACCTCTTAGGGTAGTATCTTAGGACAAGGGGAAAATTGTCATTAGTTCCAGTGAGCAGATAGCCCCTCCACAGAATGCTCCAACCATGGATATGCCTGTGGAGGATTAGTCCAAAGTTGATTACAACATCCTCACACACCTTAGAAAGTTGCTAGCTAAGTTAAGCATATGCCCTTGTCTTATCAAGAGAGATGAGAGAGTCATTAATCAAAGCTTTGCTTGACCCCAAAATATGCTTAGCTCAATTGACCACTACTAGAGATGAGGAAATTTTTAGAAGAAGTCCTAGGAGTTACATTCACAGATGAAGACCTACTTCTAGGGATGATTGAGCACAACAACCCCTCTACATTATAGTGAATGTTGGCAGATTCAAACTATCCAGAGTTCTAGTTGATCCAGGTGCATCAGTGAATATTATGAGTCTAAGAACCCTTGCCTACTAGAGGATCAATGTCTTTAAACTCTAAGTGAAGAGGATGATGATGAAAGGATTTAATAAATAAGGTGAGAGGGCTTTAGGCTCCATAGTGTTGCCTTTGGAGATACATGATTGGAAGACAGCAGCCAAGTTTCACATAACAGATTCAGATACATCTTTCAATGCTTTGCTTGGGAGACCGTGGATACATGAGAATAATATGGTGCCATCCTCTCTACATCAGTGCATCAAGTTTCTAATAGGTGGAATTGAATATTATTTCAAAGGAGATCTCAAATTATTTGAAGTTTATGAGATCAGGATATATGAGGATGCAGCCTACTACCTCCTTAAGAAACAAATTGTCTTCTCTCATGGCCTAAGTCAAAATGAAAAAAATAAATAAATATTAAGTGAAAAATAAAAGAAAAGGGAACGAGAAGAAGATGATAGGAAGGAGGTAGAGCCCAAGATTAGGTTCCACCCATAGTTCATTACTCCATTCGAGCAAGTGGGGAGCATGACCCGACCTCCACCAGGATAATGAAGAGGCAAGTCTAGAGGGAGTCCTAGAGGTGGAAAGCCTCCATACTTACCACCTACCAGGAGATTCATTACAACATCTAGGAGTACCCCTATTATCTACACAGATTTAGAATCTTGTTTAGAGGATGAGTCTTATGTAGTTAGCACACCAGCCAGCTCTTCTCGATAGCAAGATCCTATTGGAGGTGACACTCAAGCTAGACAATGATGAAGACCAAGTCCCTAAGCAAAGCATGAGTGTATTAAAGTCTTTATTATGTGAAACTATTAGGCGTCAGATGGGAACCTTAGCTCTAACCCCACTTTTCTCTCAAAAAAATTGAGGGTTTGGTATTTAAGGAAACCCCCAAAGCATGTACAAGCACATTGATCCAAAGGTTCTATGCAAGACTAGCATCCTCAAGTCAAGAAGTTGGTATATAAATTGAGAATGATTCATATAAAAAATTAATAGAATTTTTTTTTATTGGTATTCTCCTTGTGTTCATAATTTAGCAAAAAAAGGTTTAATTTTGCATGCTTGGTTTAAGCATAGGTCAGATTACCTTGAAATGATATAGAACAATAAATGCAAGGACTCTCAATCAAGACCCAGACTAGGCTTTGGCACAATAGGTCTGGTGGATGATGATGACTACTGCTTGGTCATTACCAATCATTTGGAATCTGATAAGTTCTTTTCAAATCACATTAACTGGTATGAGTAGGTGTGCTTAGAAACGTTAGATGATCTAGATGATTTCCACGTCAAAGATGCACCTCTATAATTTGAAGAAGAATTCAAATCAACTATTGATGAACTTAAAGACATCAACATGGGGACTGAAGACAACCCATTCCCTATGTACATCAGTTTCTTATTGAATGAAATTGAAACCAATGACTTAGTTAGGCTACTCACTGAGTATAATGACTACTTTGCATGGAGTTATGAAGAAATGCTCATATTAGCTCCTGACGTAGTGAGTCATAAGCTAGTGTTACAGCCTAATGCTAACCCTGTCAAGCAAACTCCTAGACACATACGATTAGACATTGAACATCAGGTCATTTATGAAGTTAAGAAACTGATCGATGATGGCTTCATCTGGGAGGAAAAATTCTCCACCTGGTTGGCTAGGGTTCTCCTAGTTAAGAAGAAGAATGACCAAATTCACATATGTGTCGATTTTAAGGATCTTAATAAGGCTTGTCCAAAAGATGAATTTCCACTATCAATATCATAACTAATGATGGACATTTCCTCACCTCGTGTGGTTTTCTATTTCATGGTTGGTTCATTTGGATATAACCAAATAAAGATGACACCTAAAAATGAAAAGAACATTACTTTCAAAACCCCGATTGGAATATATTGCTATAAGGTCATGCTTTTTGGCCTTAAAAATACTGGCACCACATTCCAACAGGCCATGACTTGAATATTCGATGAACTCATTCACCACCAAGTTGAATGCTACATTGATGATCTCGTGATCAAAAGTAAAGATAAAGAAGTCCACCTCTTTGAGTTGAGAATACTTTTCGAGTGGTTAAGATAATACAACCTCAAAATGAACCCTCTGAAGTGTGCATGTGAAGTATCTTTAGGGAAACTTCTTGGGTTTGTTATTCGACACTATATAATTCAAATTGATCTAGAGAAGATTAAAACATTATTAGAAATGCCACCCCCTAAAAGTCTCACCTAACTCAGATCATTCCAAGGGAGGTTGTCATATCTATGACACTTTTTATCCAGCTTATTAGGTAGATGTCAACCATTTTCAGCACTAGTCAAGAAGGATGCCAAGTTCAAGTGGGATGACAAGTGCCAGCACTCCTTTAAGAGCATCAAGCACTATTTCATGATGCTGTTAGTTTTAGCTGCCCCTATCCTTGGCAAACCTTTGATACTATACACTACTATATTAGGAAATTCCCTTGTCACTTTGTTGGCCCAAGCTAATAATAAAGGGAAAGAGAACGCACTTTACTATCTTGGTGGTCGTCTAATACCCACTGAAGCAAATTATCCACCTATTGAGAAGCATTCCCTAGCTCTAATATTTACAACCCAAAAGCTGTGTCACTATATTCTTTCTCATAAAGTGAACTTGATTTCTAGAATCAATCCACTGTAATATCTCATGACACAGTTGACGCTATCCATACAGATGGTCCATAATTTTATCATTGTTTGATATCATATTTATACCTCTCCATGCGGTGAAAGGATAAACACTCACATATTTCTTAGCAGCATACACTTCCTACATATTCTCCGCTTATTGATGATCACCATGATGAACAAATCATGAACTTAAGGGATTCAAACATTCACTATTGGGAGATGTATTTTGATGGTGCAGTTTCCTCTCAAAGAAGAGAAGAACTACAATCTATTTTCCCAAGCAAGGTAAGGGTAGGAATAGTCTTCCTAACACTATATCGCAATATGATGAGATTCTCATATCATTTATATGAATTCTGCACCAACAATGAAGCCAAATATGAGGCTTTGATCTTTGGTCTGGAGTTATCCATTTCACTAGGCATCCTAAACATCGGCATCTTTGGGAATTCTCAGCTAGTGTTCAATCAGATCATTGGATCCTTGAAGCCTAAACTCCATCATTACCATAAGTATCCCAAGAAGTTTCTAGCTCAAATCCCATAAGTTACCATTTATAAGATCCCTCAAGGTGAAAATGCCATAGTGATGACTTAACCAAGCTTGCCAATGTGTTAGCATGTCTAAAAGATGAGTCCATATCAATAGAGGTACATAATAGATATGTCTTAACTATTTTTGACATTAAACTCATTGATAAATACTCTCTTGAAAGGGAGCTCATCGTTGCTAAAAAGGACAGATCTAGATTTGAGGCAAGCCTTCATTGATTTCATAAACAAAGACAAACTACCTCAAGAGAAATCCCAAGCGTATCTAGTGAAGCAAAGGGCACTCTCCTATGCCCTCTTGGATAGTGTCATATACTGATGGTCCTTTGATCATATGTGGTTACATTATTTACACAAGCATGAAGCCCATAAGATCATGACCAAGGTACATTCAGGATTATGTTGAGGTCATCAATACTGTCCTAAGATGAAAGCCAAAATTAAGAGACTTAGGTACTCTTGGCCGACGATGATAAAAGATTTCATGAACATAGTATGGCGTGTCACTAGCTCTAAGTACATGGAGTGGTCCTACATTAACCGCGCAACATTCTACACCTAACCTTCGCCTCATGGCCATTCAAGTGTTGGGGCACAAACATAGTGGGTCCAATCGATCCTCCTTCATTTAAGGGTCACCGGTTCATCCTTGCAGCTATGGACTACCTTTCCTAGTGGGTGGAGGTGATTCTGTTCAGGGAGGTCAAAGCTCAGCATGTGCTCTAGCCATATTATTTATAGATTTGAGATACCCCACTGAATTATATTAGATAATGGTACCCCTTTCAAGAGCACCTAAATCAACAACTTTGATCGGAGACATGACATAGATTTGAGATACTCTACCATCTACTACCCATGGGAAAACGGTCTAGCAAAATCCTTCAACAAAACTCTCATTCAAATACTCAAGATGATGCTCTACGATAATAAGCAGTAGTGGCATGAGCAGTTAGTTGAAGCTTTGTGGGCTTCCACACTACTTACAAAACTCTAACTCAATCTACCCCATTCTCCTTAGTGTATAGATCCAAAGTTGTTCTACCATTTGAAATCCAACTCCCATCACTAAGAATAGCCGTGGGTAGCAAAATTTCAACCAAATAGAATTCCAAGCTGTAGTTAGAAGAACTCAAAGGTTTGGAGGAGAGACATTTGTGAGCAGGCTAGAACCTCGAATTATACAAAGTGAAGATAGTTCAAGCTCATAATAAGTTGTCCTAGATTTTTCAAGTAGGAGAGCCGATTTTAGTTCTAAGGTGACCAATTATTGCTCGTTGCAAGATGGGAGGCAAGTTTGAACCCACTTGGGAAGGCCCTTTCTCCATGGAAAAGACCTACCAAAGTGGATCTTACCAACTCATTAACCACAAAGGAGAATGCCCGATGCTTGCTATCAAGGGGATTTTTCTAAAGAAATACTATGCATAAATAATTTTCAAAATGATTTTCATCAATAAAATTCTATTTCAAATCAAACATCTCTTCAAATTGAAAGTTATCCATTTATTGAATTTTTGTGTTTTGTTTAGGGTAGGTATAAGAGAACCCAAGCGACATCCTACCCCTCATTAGCACAACACAAACATAAAATTACACACAAACATAAATCCATTTTCTTTGAGCTACCTTAAGTTATGATAAGACCCCAATGACCCTCACTTAGTAGCTGCTCTAGGTCGGGTTGTTCCACAACTTAGTTAGTGTGTCTCCTTAGTGGTTTTTCTTCATAGAAGGATGTGAGGCTCCATGCTTTCATCCTAGCTTAATCACTACAAACCAATGAGTGCCTTATTAGTGTGGTATGTCTTATTGCATGACCAATAAGCTACCCTGATGCCAACTTTGTTTGAGAAGATGTGAGTCCCCTAGCTTTCTTCTTGAACTAGTTGCCATGCACCGACTAGGTCCGAGTTTCTATTTGAGGATTAGGTTAAGACTCCTAGTAGCTCTTCTTCCTTATGACTACTTTAAGTTTAAATTTAGTCCTTCATCATGACTCCCCACTTATGAGTTACCCTAAGTTGGATAGTAGCTGTCTAGCCGATGATAGACTGTCCCGATGATCAATTTCACTTAAGAAGATGTGAGTCCCCAATGCTTTCTTCCCTGATTGATCATCGTAAACTGACGGGCACCTTAGGTTGGCTCGTGTTTTCCTTGCTCATAGTAACCCACCTGGTGGATGACACTACTCAGATAGATGTGAGTTCTTGTGCGTTCTGCCTAAGTTAGCCACCTTATACATATAGGCTTTATTTTTCATGGATTAGGATAAGAACCCTAGAGTCACCTTCCCTGTGGGCATTTTATTTGGACTACATCTTCATGACCCCATCTAGACATGATCGAGGTTACTACTACATTGGACAATTCCCCTTTCGTAGTAGCCACCCTTGTGGTTTGAAGCTCTATACTGCGGATGTACGGACTATCCCTTGGGCTAGTAAATTTGAGATAGGCCAAAGACCCCATGGCTCATTTTTAGTGTGGCTCCTCACAAACCAATAGGGTCCACGCTAAACAAACCAAAAAAAAAAAAATGAAATCTCTTATGGATTAGGATAAGTCCTTAGAGGCACCTCTTCCCAAGTAGGCATCCTATCTTTTGGGCAATTACAGAAAAACTCCTTATAGGAATCACCTTGACTATTGAGTTGACATAAAACCCCTAGAGGAACTCACTCAGTAATCGCCTTAGGTTGGGTTTGACTTGTTATGCCATCAATAGGTCTCCACAATGGCTATTTCTACTTTGAAAGATGTGAGTACCTGAGCTCTCTTATTAGCACAACCATTACAAAATGATGGGCAACCCTTAAGTTGGTTAGTCTCAACTCTTTGGCCGGTAGACTACCCCTTTGAAATGTTAAATCTAAGGTAGGTCAAGGCTTACATAAGCCCTTCTTAGTACAGTTTATCACAAACTAGCAGGTTAAATCAATCAAACAAAATATGAAATTAAAATGGATTCAAGTTCAAACTTATATCCCTAGTTGAATCAAATCCAAACCAAAATCAAACCCAAATTCAAACAAAATCAAAACCAATCAATTAAGTCAATCAAAATCAAATTGAATTAACAAACAAAATCAAACAAATCCAACCAAATCTGCATTCCCAACCATCGAATTATTCAACCAAATTTAAATTAAATCAACCAGCAAAATCAAATCAATCAAACCCAAAACCAATCAACAACAAATTGATCAAACTAAATAAAATAAATTCAAATCTATATCCCCAGTGGATTCCAACTAACATAAATTAACAAACATAATCAAACCTGTATCCCCAGTGGATGCCTCTTTCCTAAATCAATTCAATTAAATCGAACAAATTCAATTAAAATCTTAGTCCCCAATGGATTTTCTTCTATACCCTTAGCATAAATCAAATTAAATCAAATAAACTCAATCAAATAAATATCCCTAGCGAACATCCCCCTTTTATTCCCTTGGCATGAATCAATCTTTATCAAACCAAAATCATGTGTGAATTCTCGACAGATCTCCCTTCGTATCCTTGACATGAAATCAATTCTTAATAAATTAAACCAATTTCACTCATTTCTCTCATGCCCTTGACATGATAGTGAATTGCATCACGTTAGGATACATTGTTCCATTTACCTTATCACTTGGGTATGCATGGCTATCCTTACTGCTTGTGATCTTCCCAGATGCTATTGAATATCTCGATCAATGCCAATACATGTGGTGTGCCTTGTTAGTTACACCACACCTACTGGGGGTCCTTTTGTTGACCTGACTTTTGAAGTGAGGATTGACTTATCCTTCTTTAGACTTAGGAGTCTTCAAAGCACTAAGATTTCTCTAGTCATAGGACACTTATGGTGATTAGGGGAACATTAAACCCGAGCTTAGAGACTTAAGAAGGCACACCCCTAGCTTAGGTCAAACCTTGGGACCAAGGGAACCTATCTATCCTATAGCCTAAACCAAAACCTATGTATATCCACTCATGCAAATCCAACCTCAAATCAATACAATAAAATCCTGATTGGATTTTATTTTATATCCAAGCTCCAAGCTAAGTTAACTTAACCCTTAACATAAATCAAATCCTACCATCATCCTATGGATCCAACCCAAAGCCCATTCAATTGAACCAAATCCAATTGAATTTCATAAAAGCACTTCAACTATTCAAATCTCTATTTCAAACCCTTCCAAAACTTATAATCAATATCAAACCAATCAAACCAATTCAATAAACCTAAGTTAACCCATTTGACCCAAAAGGTCCAAATGGGTCAAAAGTCATTAAATCCAAATCAATTACAATCAAAGCTATCAATCAATCCTAAAGCCATCAATTTAATCCAATTCAACCTAATCCAACTCAAATTGACCCATTTTCACTTGACCCAAAGTGACCTAAAGAACCCATTGGATCCAAAATTCAATCCAACCCGAATTAGATTAAACTTACCTAACCAATCTCTCCTATAGTGATTTTCTATCAGCCTTGATTGACCAATTACAATCAATTAGGTCAAACCATGCTAATTTGATCACCTGACCCAAGTTGACCCAATTAGCCGATATGAAACAAATTGAACTAAACTTCACTCCAATTCAAATCAATTGAAACCAATAATTCTTGCCAACCATAAATTGATCTTTGAACATAAATCAGCCATCAATTGAACCAAACCAAGCCAACTTGGGCTCTTGACCCAAGTTGACCCAAGTTGACCCAATTTGACCTAAAGGGCCAAATTGGGCCAAATCAAATCCTAAATCAAATTGATTGAAACCAATGGCTCAAATCCATCACAAATTGATTGTTAAACATGATACAACCTTCAATTAAACTCAAGTTGACCAAACCAATCCAATTGACCCATTTAGACCAAATTGACCTAAAGGGTCAAATTGAGCCAAATCATTCCCAAATCCAAATCAATTCAAATCAACACTTACAATCATTCCCAAATCATCAATTGAACCTAAACCAACCCTCCACCCAAGCCAATTTACCCAATTGGACCAAATTGGTCAACATAGCCCATTTGACCCATATGAACCCATATGAGCCAAATCCAAATCCATTTCAAATTAAACCAAACCAATTGAACCAAAACATCCCAAATCATCATTTGAACATGCCCAAACCCTTGGTTTCACCTAATTTGACCAAGTGGCTAACCTAACCCAATTAAACCCATTTTACCTATATGGGTCAAATTGAACCAAACTCATTCAAACAAAGCTCAAACCCAACCAAACTTGGCATGAACTATCCTTGGATTATGATAGGTCAGCCCAAATCAAAACCAACCCATCTTGGACTCAAATTAGGCTAAAACCCATTGGGTTAAACACTCCAAATGGGATAAAATCCCCATTTGGATGATTGAACCAACTCTCTCCAATCCTTGGCAGCCACCTTAAGCTCAATTTGGACACTTAGACCACTGGCTAACCTAACCCAAACTTCGTTGGGTCAGCCATGGCTTAAGTGGAGGTGAGCTAACCTAAGCCACCCCAGTAGAACACTTGGAGGAGGGGGTACACAGATGGCCAACCCACTCCTTACCTTCAGCCACTTAAGGGCATCCACCTCAGTTGATACTTAATGTCTCCGATTGCCTGCGCCGGCTGAACGTCTTCCAAAATGCAAACCCATCCAAGCCATTAGATCGATTAAGGAGGGGGGTATACTCCTCCCCATCCAATTCAAACCAGACAGAGAGCTTTAGGGAGTCAAAATGAGCATCCCTAGAGCTTTCCTGATCCCCCTTGAGCTCCCCATCACCAAGGAGACCAAACCCGAGCGAAACTGATCTCTCTCTCCATACAACTCCACTCAAACTCCACCAAACTTCAATTAACTTCTCGCACACCTTCCACAAGCTCTAATGATCTAAAATGAATTGATTCCCAATCGATTCGAGCACTAGAGACCACTTGTAGACCAACTCCAATGACTGTTACGATGGTGTTTGGTCCACAGAGCCATCGGTGGACTCACGAACTTCTCAATAGGGCTTCATCTCTTCAAGATAAACCTAATTCAATTGTTGGACCACTGGTCTTGAACTCTAATGAGATATTTTTCTAGAAAACTATAGAAATCCTCTTAATTGTTAGTATTTTGTGAAAGAAATTATGATTTCTTGTGATTTCCACTATAGGATCTCCTTAGATCTCTTCCCTAAACATTTTGGAGTCGATCCCAATGCCCCACGAGCTCTGGTGAGCTCAAATAGAGTGGAGGAGGGCAGACGATGTTCATCTTTTAGTGCTCAGAGGATGAAGGATCATCAGCCATCTGTTCTAAGTTATTAGAATGGACGACCATGATTTAATATGCTAGAAAATTTGATTTTATCCTTTAATATATGTGAGATTAATCCCCACCATCTGATCTAAAATCGGGGGCGTGGGTGAAAGCACATCCTCCATAGCTGAATCAACATGCTGCATTAGACGATTTAAGTTTCCAATCCCACGGTGCCACGTGGATAGCACCTCCACGTGAGCTCCCACACGGTGTCAACTGGATTAGGGATTAAAATGTGCCCTAAAATTTAAAAACTCATAACTAATTGTAAAAAATTCTAAATGAATAAACCCATTTTGGATAGGGTAAATAGAGGATAATTTAATCAAAGTAATTTCTCTATGTTTTGAACAGTGATCAATGCTTAATTAATGTTTGAATTTTTTTCTTAATTAGCTTAATTAAGCCCTAATCACTTGTCTAATGAGTCTTAAATTAATATGTAGATTCTTTGTGAAGTACTCTACCTCCCATAATTTTCTTGGGATTTATTCGATAGGCAATTAGGAGAATTTAAAATTCAAATCTTAATCACCCTAACTAGGTAATTTAATAATTATCAAAAATTCCAAATAATAAAAATTAAGTAATTAATGATTATGAACCACTAATTAATAGTGAAATGATGTGGGGGAATGATTAGGACCTCTTTCTTAACTATTTTCCCAAATTCATTTCATTAAGGAGGGTAATTAATCCATAACTTAATTAAGATTAATTAAGCAACTAATGATGAAATTAAATCACATTAAAATGGTAATTAGATCAGATAATTTAACCTAAACTTGTGGGTTCCTCTTTATGTGTCCAATAACATAAAGGTCCTTAAGGAAATTATGATTAACCCATGGGTGTTGGAAAATCATAGAAGTACTTAATTAGATTCTTTAATTTAATTAATACTTAATTAGGGCTTTATTTCATTTGGTCTCTAAATGCATTGTAATTTTAATTTCTCATTGGCATATCATTGGAAGCTTATAATTAAATGATTAATTAAATTAAAGAATCATAAGAAAGGGTAATTAAATTATTTGCTTAATGATTCAAACTTATTAATTCATAAAATTGAGTTTATTATTTCTCTTTAAACATATTAAAGGATCAACACGAGATAGGGTGAAAATAACAAATATTATTTCTCCTCTTTGAGTTCAGTAATTTAAAATCCAAAATCAAAATTCATGAGAAGCTTTGGTTTTCCTTAAATGATTTAATTCAACTTGATTGTACTTAGGAATTAATGTAGTTGAATAAATTATGTGGAAGTGTTCAATTACTCCTTTTCAAACATTATAAATTTATATGCCATTTGTATCATATATTCATGTTTTCAAATCAAATATTCAAATGAATATATATTTATGTAGAGTTGCATATGTTGGATTAATCCTATTATATGTGTGTCTATTATCACTAATAAATTCCAAAACTATTTTTAAAATAATAAATAGAGGTTAAATTGATATTAACTACAAATATTATATATGTTTTACATGTGCTTATAACCTAAACATGCCAAACTGTTATTATATCATTATGATTCATGTATGGGTTTACATATGTTTGAATGATAATAAGTATATAGTCTGGACATCCCGAGATCATGAGGCTTTAAGTAGTCCTACAGAGGTCTTAGATTACCTCACTTCTCTGGTTAACAAAGGCACGTACTTATTTAATTTCAATCTTATGTGTACTTGTACTATAATTTGGATAGAACTTTACTTTACATGTGTAAATAATAATTAAAATATAATATTTTACATGATTTTTATTCTCATTATTGTGTATACATTTATATGTATTTAAGATTTGATGTATATAGTCTAGACATCCCAGGAATACGAGGATTTAAGTTGCCCCAAGGAGGTCTTAGATTATCTCACTTCCCTGGTTTAAATAATGGCACGTACTTGCTTAAATCTTTCATACATGTGTATGTGTATTTAACTAAAGAATGAAAATCCCTCTTTTCTACCAAAAGTATATGAATTCATAAGCATTTAAGTTTGCCAAAATACATTGTATGTATATGTATTCTAAGTTCAAAATCATATGCATGTTATAAATAATGAGAAGGAATGGTGCAACATTATCTATATGATGGAAATTCAAGTTCATTAATCTTAAGAAGCCTTTCATGTTGAATAGAATCCCTTAAGATTAAGCCAAACATATGATTAATAAATATTTAATAACACATTCATTGAAGGAAACCAAGTCATAATAACATGCCTTTAGAAAATAATATGGATAGGGATGAAGGGGGTTAAGCCTCTTGCTTCTCTTTATAATATTTAGATGCTAAGTAAATACTAAATGAAACAAAACAAAAATACAAATTAAAATTTTCAAATCCTCTAAATGACATGAAGTGAAAACCCCTCATGTGTAATTTGAACATTCCAAACTTAGCTAATTATAATCCTAAAGCCTAGTTAAGACATACCACACTAAGCCTTAGTACATACATTATAATACTAAGCCACCACTTCTAACTTTAAGTCAAGATGGTGTATGAAATAATGTTGTGTTTTATTTTATGATGTAATGTTTGAGACTGGATGTTTGAATTATTTATGTGTAGATTGGATGTTAGGACATTATTAGCCTAATGATGTTTTATGCAGAGAATTATGCTAAAAGGGTTGCTAAAATAAAATAAATATAAATGCTTTTGCTTGCAGGTCACTATACCCACTTTGCATAATCCATATTAGGACATGTGGGCTTGGTTACCCACGTGTAGGGTGCTAAGTCCAAATTATGGAATATAATTACTTGGGTTTGTATATATATGTTTAGCTAACATCTATTTTGTAGGTGTAGTTAGATCTTAAATTTCTAAATATGTAATTTTACAATAGGAATTAGGATTAGTGATATTGGGTTTAAGATGAGCAGTGGCTAGAAGGCAAAGTCCTGGTAGGCCTTATGAAGCCTTAAAACATTTCAAATCAAATCCAAAGGAAGAAAGAAGAGTAAATAGTGAAGACCCCCATAGCATCTTTCAATTTCAATTAGAATATTCTTCTATAATCCGAGATGTATAAGGGTAGACCTCAGCTACCCAATCTATCTCTCTACGGTGGTACCCGACTGCACTGGCCTCTTATTATTTTATGGAATTTATGAATGTTTGATTATTGTGTTTATGTTTGTACAATAGAAATAGCATGATTTTCCTAAGTTTCTTAAAGATTAATGATTGAATGTGTGGCCTAAATGCGGTAGGCTCTTTAGGGTAAAATTAATTTTCTCTACAGCCACTAATAACTCATAATTAAATTTTAAAATAATTCATAACCTCACTTTAAAGCTTAGGTTATAATCAAGATAATTAAAACATTTAGCAACGCCATAGCTGAATAACATATGTTCCAATATCCTACATATCATCATGTTTCTTTCTTGAATAGGGAGGGTTTCCACTCTTATATGATAGAGGAATGCTTGATATATGAGGGCATCCCTTGTAGTGGAGAACACCTCCTCCTACTGATTTAGCCAATATTCCAATTTTATCATGCATTTAAACATAATTATCTCAAGCCTTTATCCAAATCAATTAGTCAAAATGATATAAAATTTGTAAAATTTTGCATTTAGTCTAAGTCATGAATTTATATCAGTCATGATCTAGTCTCTTAAGGAGTGAGTTTAGGACTCTAGTCCCCTTTCTAATTAAATAAGAACTTAATTATCTTGCAATTTTATAAGACTGACCTACATGGTTTTGAATCGTAGGAGGTGTTAGTTGATGGCTACTTTAGGCGATTATAAGTCCAGAAGAGTCGGACGAATTTATCCTCTCTTGTGGAGATAAACTAGTATGTCCCCCTTCCATTTAGATTTAAGTCATGCTTCTAGCTTATGATAAAGCTTCCTCAATTTAAGATCAGATGTTATTTGTTTCCTTTGAGCTACGAGTATAAATCCTCACCTCTTAGGCATTTCCATAATCTTGTGTTGATGGATTGTAAGCCCTAGCATTGTAATAAAAAATTAATTTTAAATTAAAACAAACTCTCCCTTTCAAATATATAAAGTCTCACCTTAGGATAGATTGGGGTTCTTACTAGACTTCTTAGTATCATGAGTATTCTCTACTCATATCCTTCTGAATCCAAAGTAAGTCTTTCCAAATTAAACATTCCCACTTGATTTTTCTGAAAATACCCAATTCATTGATAGTCTAGACTTGAAATCTTTAGAGATATGATTGACTACTTTAATTGAGAGTATTCTTAGGAAATCTAATTTCCTAGTATGTAATTAACTATTGAAGCTAGCTTCCACTGGGAACTAAAGAACCTGACATAAAATAAACCCTGTTTTACTTTTTCATGTAAAGTAAGGGAAAGATCTTTGGGACATATGAAGACTTATCACCCTTTGGAGTCTTTATTAGATGATTCAGTCCATTGTAGGGTAATATTTCTATCTTTTGAGATAGTACATCATATTTTAATGTCACACCCGATTACTTCAATAAGTACCCCTTAAGATCTGTGTAGTGTCCACCCGACATCTGAATTAAAACACCAAAGTTATTTATTAATTAAAACTCATTAATCGAATATGAATTTGGCTCATGAGATGAAGAAGGAGAGCCCATTCAGCTCAATATAGTGATGAAGAGAAGTCAACTTGGCTTAAATCATCACCAACTTCTATTAAGACTCTACCTTAGCTGCTAACATCATTGTGACTTAGCCCTTAGCATCATTTGCAACTCGACTACCTCTTATCATTAGGTTCTCACATTATTCAAAGAGAGTGACACTCCTCTGAAAGATAGTGAACTAAGTGGAATGGGAAGACATTTTAGGTTGTCCTTCAACATCTCCTCCATTTGGTGGAAGGAATCAATTTTCTCAGACTTGCTGTTGTCAAGTTGAGTTGATGGTGTGAAGCTAGACATCATTTCTTGTACATCTACCATATAAAAATTTAATACTATAATGGTTAAGAGAGTTGGAGCTATAACATCCATCTTCGGAGGAAGAAGATTCACCCTTAAAGGTGGACTTGAACTTACAAAGTCAAAACTAAGCAAAATTGTAATCACCTTACACAAATAGAATTAATGTCATCAAGCATGGATAAAAGAATTCCAATGAGATAGAAAATCAAATGTGTTATCATCATAGAAGGAAGCCACAATCGAATCAAGCAAGTTTCTTCCTCATTCGAATGTCGCTCAAACAATTCGCCTACTATGAGATTAAAATTCATTTCCAAATAACCTAGCTCTAAGGAAGTATCATTCAGATATAGAGAGTCCCCATTATCTCCCTCCATGAATTCTCAAACACTTGACATTATAAGTTATAGAAACAATAAAGATCATAATAGGTCATACATAGAATAATGAAGTTGCAAAAAAAAGACAAGTGCTACCGTAGTGAGACAATCCTCCATTATCTTTTTCACAAAGGAGGCTCTCACCAACTTACTCACCAGAACTATCCTCCATCGAATAGAACATCTTCTTCTTCTCCCTATGTACTAAACATCTTTTTCATAGTCAAATAAAAAGATGGCTTTACCAAAGCCACAATATTCTCCTCAACAATAATGGCAAAACTTACCTCCATCCACCAGTCCCTATTGATGTTATTAGTTAGAGCATCACTTCACTCTTTACTAGAGTCATCAAAGCACTCACTTCAATTACAAGAATGATAGTAAATTGTCATGATTTCTTGGTTTTCTTCTTCATCCTCTAAAGACATGGGGAAAGCTCATTCAGATCCACATCATCATAAGGTCTTTTGGAGTCGAAGGCAGTATTCACTTTCAAGACATGGAATTATGTGACAACACTATCAAAAAAACAACTATTATTAATGGAATTTCTAGCTGATTAATCCATGGAAAATTACTGATAGATTTTTTGTTGAAAAATTTTTTGATAGATGTTCCCACTAAAAATTTGATAGCAGAACTTTCACTTAAATCTAGTAAAAGTTTTGCTAGAAATTCTATCATAAACCTATTTAATTAGGGTCGGGGATCTGATGCTTGACCATTCCTCTATTTTTCTTCATCATGCTCTACTCTCTGCCTCTAAGGGAGCCATGAAACTCAACCTAGGGCATACTAAATCTCCTATGTAATACATATTTTTCAAATGATTTCTTCATAAAATTGAATGTGAACAACTTTCTCCTACTTATATAGATGTTTATTTATAATTTTATTCATTTTTTATTTAAAAATTTGGATATGAAGTTTTAAAATTTTTTTTGTAATTTATAGCTTAGATCTTGTTCAAATTATTTGATACTCATTAATCTTAAACTAAGTTTCTTATTTAGAGTTAAATCTATGATTTAATATATTTGTGTTACTTTTTTAAATTTTTTATTATATGACTTTTGAGTTGTGCATTCATAATTAAATTAAGGTGCTAAATTGCTCAATATGTGCTTTACAAATTTCTAATGAATATATATATATATATATATATATATATATATATATATATATATATAATAAGAATTTTAATTAGGTCACTAGAGTATAATACACTGAATTCTTAGAAGACATGAAAAATACCAAAATTCAAATTTAGTAAATTATGGCTATAATGATCATCACAATATTCCAAAAATATCACTCTTGTATAGTGGCTAGGGACAAATAAATTTTACTTGACTTTCAATGTATTTCTAAATTAGTAGATAATTTACAGTTAATAATAAGTCATCTTGTTCTCATGGTGCACAACATTCGATCACTCCTATTGCCTTAGCTCTCCCCTCACATTCTCTCTCGATCTTCCTTATAGGCCTTAGGCTGGGTAAATCAATGAAGACTTATTAAAAACATTACCATAGAAGCTTCGATCCTTGAACGATAATAAGTTATAATCTTAATACATTATATTGAATGTTTACAAGCTACATACTTAGACACTTAGGCACTTACGACATATTGGGCTTTTATTTTATTATCATTATTAATTCTTTAATAGATATAGACCATGAATCTAGTCCTTACACTTCTTAATTTATATCACATATGGACATTCGTAGTAAGTGATGAAGGATGTACAATAAATTGTATCTAGGAAGAAAAGAATTAATTGATGAAATATTAAATGGTGATGGACACTTTATGCACATGGCATCTCAATTTTCTACTTATCTTTCTAAAGGGAAGTTTTGATGTCCATGTATGAGACATAAGAATCAAGCCTACTTAATACTAGATGAAGTTAGAGTAGACTTGTATCATTGAGGATTTTTATTAGTTTTGGACTTTTCATAGAAAGTTTAAGGCACATATCGATGTTGATGTTGGTGCCTTGATGAGTTATACACCTTCAATGGAATATGGTTCAAGAGGTTATGAAGAAATTGTCTCTAATGTAGCATGTGCTAAATTTTTTAGAAGTACCAAAAGGGGAACCATCTAACAAGGAAACTTGAATGTTCTACAACCTACTAAATGCTAGACAATGACTACTATAGGAAAGTTGCATGAACCACACAAAACTATACATGACTGTAAGAATTATAAGTATTAAAACTAAATACAATATGCCCTGTGAATGCTTTAATTAATTTATTGGGCTTCTTAGAGAAACTAACCCATAGAAAAACATAGATCCATAGGACTTATATAGAACAAAAAAATTAGTGTCAAAGTTAAGTTTAAGATCATAAAAGATTAAAAATTTTATTAATGATTTTATCTTGTACTGCAGGGTTAAAGTGATGGATGTTGAATGCAAATTTTGTGGAGTACCTACGTTCAAGCCATAAGTATAAAATTATATAAATAGAAAGATGTTCCCTATAAGTGATTGTTCTACCTATTACTAATGCTATGTCATCAGAGATTATATGCATTTATGTATTCAACTAAGCACATGCATTGGCACCATGATAAAGTAAGGGTACCAAAATTTTTAAGTCATCAATTAAATGAAGAAGCTTAGAAGCATTTCAATAAAATATATCCTAATCTTGCTACTGAGCTCGCAACTTCAAATTTGGTCTTTATGTTGATGGCTTCACACCATACAATTAGTCAACATTAGTTTATTTTTATTGGCTAATAATAATTATATCCTATAATCTACCTTTAGAGATGTGCTTGACTACACCTTTTATGTTACTTGCTCTAATCATACTTAGGATATATAACCCTTGTAAAAAATGGTGTATTCTTGTAGCCATTGATTGATGTGCCAAAAATGTTATGAAACAATGGTATACTCTCATATAATATTATTGCAGAGTAGAATATATGTTAAGTTTGATCCATTTATCCTATGCATAAAGTCACATAGGTGTATTACCTTAAATATCCTAGAAAAGTAAGAATTGGGTAGTCATAATTAAGAACAAACCTTGTGCAAGATTAAAAGTTTAAAATATTATTAAACTTGCTTATCTAGAAGAGGAAATGATAGTTTTGGACTTCTAGGCGATGATGTTGAGCCAATAAAAATCTTACATAATGCTAGTGCTAATTATAATGATGCTATTTAGTTTGGGGATGAGGACAGTGAAAATAATGAGAAATATGGGAATTTATATTAAACTTCTAGTGATTTATCAGAGTAAACTATATAGCATATGCATTAAAGGTAGAATATTTCTTTTTTCCTCTCACAAGTATTATAACATTGCATTATAGCTTCTTTATTTAATACCTATGTGTGGTGTTTATTTTTGGGTGGGTCATGTGGACACCACGTAGATCTTAGGGGTACTTATTGAAGTGATTGGGTATAATATTAAGGTTTGATGTACTATCTCAAAAGATAGAAAATATCACCCTACAATGGACCTAATCACCTAATAAGGACTCCTAAGGCATGATGGGTCTTCAGATATACTAGAGATTCTTCCCCTTCTTTACATAGAAAAGTAAAGCGAGGTTTATTTTAAGTCAGGTTCTTTAGTTCCCTATGGAGGAAAGCCTCCATAGGTAATTACATCTTAGGAACTGAGATTTCTTAATAACACTCTCAATTAAAGTAGTCAATTATTGTCTTCAAAGATTTCAAGGTTAAGACAATCAATAAATTGGCTATTTTTAGAAATCAAGTGGGATTGTTCAATTGGAAGACATATTTTTAGAATCCAAGGGAAAATAAGTAGGAAATTCTCATGATACTGGGAAGCCTAGTGAGCATTCCAACCTATCCTATGGTGAGGCTTTATATGTTTGAAAGTAAGAAGACTTATTTTATTTGAGTTGAATTTTATTAGAATGCTAGGGCATATAGTCCATCAACACAAGATTGTGGAAATACCTATGAGGTGAGAATTTATTCCTATAGCCTAAAGAAAATAAGCAAACTTAAATCTTAAATCTTAAGAGCTTTAACACAAGTTAAAAGCATGACCTAAATCTAAGCAGAAAGGGGACATAAATGTTTACTTCTATGAGAGAGAATAAACTGTATATGATTTAGTCTAAAAGTGCATAATTTTATAAGTTTTGTATGATTTTGACACAATATTTTGGACAAATCCTTTAGGATTTCTTATGCTTAAATGCATGATGAAATACAATTATTGGCTAAATCAACGGGAGGAGGTGTTCTCCACTATAAGGGATACCCTCACAGGTCAAGCACTCCCCTATCGTGCAAGAGTGGAGACCCTCCCTTTTCAAGAAAGGAACAAGATGATATGCATGATTGTTGAAACATACATCATTCAGCTAAGGAGTTGCTAAATCTTTTAGTTATCTTGATTACATCCTAAGCTTTAGAATGAGGTTGTGAATTTTTAAATTTTAATTATGAGTTCTTAATTGGGGTAGAAAAATTAATTTTTATTCTAAGAGCCTACTACATTCAGGCCACACATTCAAACATCAATCATTAAGAAATTATAAAAATCATGTTGTTCTATTACGTAGTTTAAATAAAATAATAATCATTTTTATAGACTACCGTGAAAGAATAAGAGGCCGATGCAATCGGGTACCTCCGTACACCCTAGAAAAGAGAAAAGTTGGATAGCCGAGCTCTACCCTTATACAACCCAGATTTATAAAATAATATTATAATTTAGAATTGAATACATGATATGGGGGGTCTTCACTCATCATTTCTTTCTTCTCTTGAGTTGATTTTTCTCTAAGGCATCACAAGGCACCCCAGGACTAAGTCTTCTAGCCACTGCTCATCCTAATCCTCATAGCACTAATCCTAATTCCTACTGCAAAATTACTTTATTTTTATTTTTATGGAAATTAAACCTAACTACACCTGTAAAATAGATATTAGCTAAACATACATAAAATCCCAAGCTATTATATTTCATAACTTTAACTTTGCACTCTGCACATGGGCAACCAAGCCCACCTGTCCTAACATGGACTATGCTTAAGGGCATAAGCAACCTACAAGAAATATATTTATATTTATTTATAGTGGCCCCTTAAGCATAATTCCCTACAAAAAATAACATTCAGCTAATAATGACCTAACATCCAGTCTAAGAACAACAATCCTAACATCTAATCTACAACATTACATCATAAAACAAAACACATCATTACATGCATCGTCCTAACATAAAGCTAGAAGTGGTAACAAAGCATTCTAATGGGTGTACTTAGGCTTTATATGGTATGTCTTAGCTAGACATTAGAGTTAAGATTTTCTAAATTTAGAATTATTTAATTTAGCATGATGTTTGGTTTCACGTCAAGTTATTTAGATGATTTGTAAGTTTTAATTTATGTTTGGTTTTGTTTCATTTGATTTACACTTAGCATCTAGGTGTTATGAGAGATGAAAAAGGCTTACCCTCTTCCATCCCTACCTTAAGTTGTTTTGAAAAGCATATTATTATGATTTGATTTCCTTTAGTGAATGATTTATTAAATACTTTAACAATCCTAAGTTTAAGTTAATCTTAAAGAATCCTATTCAACATGAGAGCATCTTAAGATTAATGTGGTTGAATTATCATCACATAGAATATGTTGAACCATTCATTTCCATCACCCATAACATGCATATGATTTAACATTTAGTATACATATACATACAACATATTTTGGCACACTTGAATGATCATGGATGCATACAATTGGAAATTATATTTTACTTGATTGAATTGTTTATACATGTAAATTAAAGCTCTATCCAAATTCTAATACAAATGTACATAGAAATGAAATTAAATAAGTTTGTGCCTTTGTTAACTAGGGAAGTGAGATAATCAAATGACCTCTTTTGGGCTACTTATAGCCTCGTATTCCTAGGATGTCCAGACTATATATTTATCATCATTCAAACATATGTAAATCCATATATGAACATAGGAAAGAAGCACTACATTTACATGCAATACATTTGATATCCTTAAATGATTATGGATGCATATATTTTTAGTAGAAAAGAAGATTCTAGTTCTTTAATAAAATACAGATACACATGTATAAAATATGTAAGCAAGTACGTGCCATTATTTAAACCATGGAAGTGAGATAATCAAATAACCTCCTCGGGGATACTTAAAGCCTCGTATTCCCAGGATGTCCAAACTATATACTTGCTATCTTAAATACATATGTATGTATACTTAACTATAAGAGTGAAAATCATGCAAGAGGTTATATTTTATTTAATTGAATTATTTATGCATGTAAATTAAAGCTCTATCCAAATTCTAATATAAATATACATATGTACTTGCCTTTGTTAACTAAAAAAGTGAGAGAATCAAATCACCTCCTTGGGGCTACTTAAAACCTCATATTCCAAAGATGTTCAGACTATATACTTATTATCATTCAAATATATGTAAATTCATATATGAGCATAGGAAAGAAAGCATTATTTTCACATTCTTAAGCTATAAATGCATGCAAATCATATATGTACTCATAACTACTATCTTTCCAAATGCTATTATCAACTTATAATCTTAGAAAATAAATTTGGATTTACTAGTGATAATAGCCATACATATAATAAGATTAGGCAACACATGCAATTTCACATAAGTAAATACCATTTTATTTTGAAAATATGAATGGATGACATCACATGACATACAAAATTTAATGTGATTAAAAAGGAATAGCCAAACATTTCAACATAATTCATTCAACTACACTAATTCCTAAGGATAAACACATTAAATAAAATCATTTAAAGAAAAACCAAAGCTTCTTATTAATTTGATCTTCGACTATAATTGAACTTAAAGAGGAGAGATCATTTGTTATTTTTTATCCCATTTTATGTTGGTAATCTTAATTTGTTTAAGAAAATATAATTAAGTAGTTTTTATGAATTAATTAGGTTGAACCATTAAGCAACCCATTTAATTACCCTTTCCAATGCTTCTTTAGTTTAATTAACCATTTAATCATGAGCCACAAATGATATGCACATGAGGAAAAATAAAATTAATATGCCCCTAAAGAACTTAATGCAATTGGCTCATGATTAGAGATTAGTTAGATTAAAGAATCTAATTAAGTACTTTTATGATTTTCACACATTTATGGGATAATCATAATTTCCTTAAGAGTCTTTATGTTATTGAACACATAAATAGGAACCCTTAATTTAAATGTTGATTATCTAAAGTAATGCATTTTAGTTTGATTTGATTCCATTATTAATTGCTTAATTAATCTCTTAATTAAACCTCACCTTAATTAACTCTCTTTAATGAAATGAATTTGGGAAAATAATTAAGAAAGAGGTCCAAATCACTCTCCCTCAGCATCTCACTATTAATTAGTGACTAATGCAGTTAAATTAATTAAATTTAACTATTTGGAAATTTAAATAATCATTAAATTAATTAAGAGAGTAATTCAGGTTTGAATTTCAAATTTCCTTAATTACATAGCTAATAAATTCCAATAAAATCATGGGAGGCAAAGATAATCACATTAAACCAACATACTAAGTTTGGAATTAATTGCCCATGTAATTAGGGCTTAATTAAACTAATAAAAAACATTAAAACTCTAACTAAGCCTTCATCACTATTCAAAATTAAATGGAATCATTTTTATTAAATTCTCTTATGTGAACCTTTTCAAAATGTATTTATTTGTATTTTTTGGATTTTTCTATAATTAGTTATGAATTTATGAAGTTTTAGCTAATTAATTACATTTTTACACCTTAATTAATCCCGAATCCCATCAGTGCCATGCAGGCGGCTGACGTGGTAGCGCTTTCCACGTGGTGTCAGGATTGACCACTTAAACAGTTTGATGCAGCGCTGGCGTGGTAGTGATAGACATGCTTTCATCCTTGCCATTTTATCTAAAGATGGTGGGGATTAATCCTCTGTTCCTATAGGATTAAATCAAATTAAATTTAATGGATTAATCACAATCATCCATTCTAATCACATAGAACAGATGATGGATAATCCATCATCCCCCGAGTGATGGAAGATGGACACCGTCTGCCTTCCCTCGCTTGATTCAAGATCGTCAGAGCTCGTAGCGGCTTGGGATTAACTCCAAAACATTCAAGTAAAGAATCAAAGGTGATCTAATGATGGGATTTGAAAAAAAACATGAATTTATTCACAAAAGACCACAACCAAAGGCCATTTCTAAGGTTTTCCAGAATTTACCTCACCGAAGCTTAGGACCGATGACTAACCGATCGAGGTAGCTTCATATTGAAAAGACAAAGCCCTACTGAGAAGCTCACACCTTTACTCCTCACCAGTGGACAAGATATCACTAGTTGCCTTGTCAAAATTTGTCTTGGATGGGTCTCTGGTGCTCGAATTGATCGAGGATTGATTCATTTCACCTCGTTGGAGCTTGGTGAATGTGTGGAAAGAGCTAATTAGGAAATGATTGAGGTTGAGTAAAGTTGGATGGATCTAGGCCTCAATTTCACTCAGTTTCATCATTGTCAGCGATGGGGAGGCTCAAGGGATTTAGGAAAATGCTCTAAGAGTTTGTCTCGGCTCCTTTATGCTCTAGGAATCTTTCGATGTGAGTTTGAATCGAATGGGGAGGAGTATACTCTCCTCCCCATCCAAACTGACAACTTGGATCAATTTTTCCATGGGCAGATATTTGGCTGGAGCAGGCAGTTTGGGACGTCAGGGAATCGGTGAGGTGGCTCAATTTGAGTGGAGTGAAGTGGAGTGGGCTGCCAAAGCTTAGGTGGCTTATCCTTTATTTTCAAGTGTTCTAATGGGATGAGGTGGGTTATCTCACCTCCACTTAGCTCATGGCTGGCCTAACCTACTTTGGGTCAGATGAGCCAGTGGTCCTCATGTCCAATTTGAGCTTAGGGTGGCTGCCAAGGGTAGCGGAGTGGATTTGACCATCCAAGAATGAGTTTTGTCCCATTTAGAAGGCTTTACCCAATGTGTAATGGGTCAATTAAGGTTTTATTTTGGTTGGGTTGGATTTAGGCTAACCAATGGTGACCCAAAGATGGGTCATGCCAAGTTTGAATGGGTTTGGACTTTGTTTGGTTGGGTTTGGCTCAATTTGATCCATGCAGGTCAAATTGGGATAAGTTTGATTAAGTTGACCAATTGGTCAAATTGGCTCAAACCATGGGTTGAGACAAGTTCAAATGATCGTTTGGGATGTTTGGGTTCAATTTGTTTGATTTTATTTTAAGTTTATTTGAATTTGACATGTGGGTTCATATGGGTCAAATGGGCTAAGTTGACTAAATTGGTCAAATTGGCCAAATTGGCTTGGGTTAGGTGTTGGTTTAGGTTCAATTGATCATTTGAAGATGATTATAGGTTTTTATTTCAATCAATTTGGATTTAGGAATGATTTAGACCAATTTGACCCTTTCAGTCAATTGGGTTGACTTTATTAAATTTTGTTCAACTAGGGGTTTGATTATGTCTAATAGTCAATTTAAGATGGATTTGAGTCATTGGTGATAATCAATTTGGATTAGAATTTGATTTGACCTAATTTGGCTCTTCAGAGGACAATTAGATTTGGCTTAGCTCAATTGAAGATCAAGTCATGTTCAAGGATCAATTTGAAGTTGGTTAGAATCATTGGTTTCAATTGATTAGGTTTAGAATGAGGTTTAGTTTAATTTAGCTCATGTAGGCTAATTGGGTCAAGTCGATCAAATGATCAAAATGACTTGACTTGACCCAATTGATTGTAATTGATCACTAAAGGATGATCAATAATCAATATAGAAGGGTTTGGATAAGTTGGCTCAATCCAATTTGAGTTGGATTGGAGTTTGGTTCAAATGGGCCATTTAGGTCACCTTGGGTCAAGTGAGACTAATGGGTTTATTGAACTAGTTTTGGGTTGAATTGAGGTTAATTAAGTTTGATAATTGATTTAAGATTGATTGATGGCTTTGATTGCAATTGATTTATGTTTAATTCAATTTTGTCATTTGGACACTTTGGGTTAAAATGGGCTAGCTTGGGTTAACTAAATTAATTTGTTGATTTCATTTGATTATAGCTTTTGGTAGAGTTTGAAATGATGATTTGAATGGTTTGAGAAAATCAATTAAATTAGGTTTGATTAAAGGAATTTTGGCTAAGTCCATAGGCCTGGCTTAAGCAGTTAAGATGAATTTAAGTTATGGGATTTAATCATTTGGCTTGGAGCTTAGATATGAATTGAAATTCAATTGGGATTGGTTGAATTGATTTGAGGTTTGGTTTTGGCTAAGGAGGTAGGCATAAGTCTTGGTTAGGCCATAGGATGGGTAGGCTTCCTAAGATCCTAAGACATAACCTAAACCTATGGCAAGTCCTCCTAAGTCTCTAGGTTTGGGTTAAGTGTCTACTTAGTCACTAGAAGTGTCCTATGACTAAGAAGATCCTAGTGTCTAGAAGACTCCTAAGTCTAAGATGGGAAGATTGAATCCTCACTCCAAAAATGAGATCAACACTAAGATGTACTTATTTCTACTTTTTTAACATTATGTAGTTGCACACTATCTTTTTATGTTCTCTACATAATATTTCTATTTTGGTCTAAATTAGTAGTTTTAATTTTCTTTTTGTAATAGATGACATTAGGTGGTGGTGATGATGTTCCACATTGATTGATTATAAGAATCTTTAAGAGGAAGAAGAAGGATTATATCTTGACTCTGTGTTTAGGCTGTCATTATGGTCACTACCACGACCTCCATTTTGATCTTGCGACCTCGAACTACTGAACCTACCTGTACACATGTCTACAACTCTCTAGAGTCAGTTGATACTTTTCCATTTTACCTATATCAGATACACATAAGTCATAGAGAGCCTACGTTTAACCATATGCCACCTGATCAGACAAATCCATCGATGCTTACTAAGCATGGTGGAGCTAATCTACCTATGCCATTCAATTTTATTCAGTTGGAGGGTAACATGTAAGTTTATTTTAGAAATTTTAATTTTAATTTTTTTTAGTCCTAATCTTAACATCTTTTTTCAGGTTCATTCCTTCAAAAGAAACCATGCACGAAATAAGAGACAAAATATGGAGCAAATTTGATGTTCAGCACGTATCATGAAATAAGTGTAAGTTAAAGTGTGTGACATGTGGTCAAAGAATTCAAGGTATTATAATAGGTCTTCATGCATATCTAATGTGATAGACTATGCTATAGTTTTACCAATTACCATTAATGTGTTTATATAATTAAAAGATTTTAGGTGGCTAGCAAAGTACAGTCAGAACATTAGATGAAGTTTTGAGTTTAATGGCATAGCCTGTTTTAGGTGATATGTTCCTAAACATATGCAAGTCTGGGTGAAAGTCACTTTGGATTAGGGAGGATGTGGTGTGTAGAGGTAGATTTTCATTTGAATTATAATATATACTAAAATTAGAATGATATTCATTATTTACTTATAGTAATTAAATTTATAATCATGTTTAATTAATTTTATTGGTATGTTTATAAGGAAAAAGTTCTTATAAAAGATCCCACCATTATAGAATTGCATACTAGAATACATCAGTATCTTGTGGATCAACAATGGGTTGAGTTTATTCATAAAGAGCTTATGTAAGTGAATTTATGATTATTAAATTATAATTCTTTTAAAATAAATTATGTTTAAATGACATACTAATTTTTTATAGGACAATTACATGAGGCTGAATGAGGTGCTTAGTTAGAACCCTATTGGTGCAAGTATTTTTCATGAATAGTCTAAGCAGTGAGAGTTTTTCATCTAAAGAGAAGCTATTGGAGGTTAAGTAAAGAAATAATATGCAACCTATGTTCTCTGAGATTGGTTTATGATTCTTATCTTATGTTCTATGGAATGAGTAGTGATTCGATTAATGAGATTGTTGAAAGCATATTGTTGTAATGGTAGAGGACTTGAGGCTCAAATTATTGCTTAAATGGAAGCTTGGATGGTTGCCATGGAAGCAAGAGTGGAGAAAATGTTGTCAGACAAATAGAAGGGGAAAGAGCCAATGGTGGAGGAGGAGTAAGATGATGATGATGACGATAAGGAGACTGATGATGAGACAGTCTATGTGGCTACTTGTAGTTTTTTTGTTAGTAGTTTGAGTATATTGTTTGTATCATGTAACTTTTAATGTTTAACCTTAATTGATAAAGGATTGGTAAAATTTTATTGGTTTAAAACTATTGTAATAAACATTTTGATTTAGCCTATCTTTTTAATTGATTGTGATTATGTAGGACTCAATTGTAAATCATTTATAAAGCTATAGTGTACTTTTTCCATAACTATAAAAATCAAAATATATGCAAAGGTCTTCCTTTTTTTTCCAAACTTGTATAGGTTTTTGGTGGATTTCTAATAGATTTTCAATCATTAAGGTCAATATGAACCATTGTAAAGGCCTTCTGGTGGATAAGAAATTTTCAATAATAGAAATTCCATTAGACTTCCACCATAAAAATTCCCAACATAATTTTTATCAGAAATTCTATTAAGGAAATTTTTTGAAGAATTCCATGTCGATATTTTTTTCTATGAGCATGGTTGTCAGTTCTTCAAGAAAATTTTATTGATGGAAAATTCATTAGAAATTCACCATAAATGCTTTACCAAAAAATAAGTTCACCATCAGATTGCATTTCCAACCAAAATTTGACCAATGGGAGAGAATCGATCAAAAATCTATCAAAAGCCTGTAGTGCAAGGAGTAGCAATGGAATTTGAATTTAAGGGCTTAGACTCCTTTTATAAGAATGAGACACAAGGGAGATTTCAATGAAGAGGTCAAATTATAAGTGATTAAACATAAATGTCAGAGTAGCATTTTAATTTTTAAATACTCATAATTACTTTATATTTTAATTCTTCTATCCTTTTTTTTGGACCCCTCTACAAGGAGCGGAAGATTTGAGAGCTAAATATATAACCAAAATGTGTGAGAACATTTAGAAAGTGCTCATAGATAATAAAGAACCAACACTAGAACACGCATGTAGAGAAAATTCTATACAATTAGATCACTTGCCCATGAAGACTCACTCTAAGTAGAGTGATATAAGAAGATATTTAAAGCTCGGCGGTCAATATCCAGCAACCCGCCTCATGTGCTAAAACTCACTTACATTTGGATGATTATACATCTAAATACACATCAGATAACTTATCTTATCAGCAATGGTGACCACATTAGCAAATGCATTACTTGACATGTAGCTTTTATCTCTCACTAACGTGTCCCTTCTTTATGCAACCAACTTAGCTGATGCGTACCATCTTTATATATCCACCCCATGATCCTATTGAAATGAGATTTTTGAGAAGGTGAGGTCTTTTGAGCTCTTTCAAATTTTTTTGTACTTCTGTACTCCCATTAGTTTCTATATCTCTTCTCAGAGAGGGAGGGAGAGATATTATTGCACTTTGATCTTTTTATCATAGTAGAGTTTCTCTTATTTTTTCATTATCTTTCTTAGCTTTACTTTTATTGTCCCATCCATCCTTCCCCTACATCTCATGTGCCTAAGGGGTTCTACGTCACTCCATGGATAGATTTAGAAATAATAGTGGTCATTGGGACAACAAAAAGAGAAAATTAAAGAAAGATTGAATTTTATAATTTCATAGAGTGAATTTAGAAATACTTTTAGAGAATGATTTGTATGATCATTAGCAAGACAACCACTAAAAGTAGAACTTTGTAAGATTAGTATAGGTGGAAGATTGATAATAGAATATGAATTTGAACTTATAGCTTTAACAAAGTATTCTCCACAATTAATTAGTACAATTCTAGATTACTAAGAAGTTTGATAGATAATATCAAACACCACTTACTACCCCTTAGAATTAAAGATTTTTTAAGTTAGAAAAGAAAGCTAGAATGATTGAGATTGATATGGCTATAGTTCAACAAAGATTAGAAGTTAGTAAAAGAAGGATTGGAAGAGAAATATGTGAGAAAGTAAGTTCTTATTAAAAGAAGTCTTGGTTTACTCCAAAAAAATCAATAAGAATATTTTCCAATTCATGAAAGATTAATTGAAGTCTATATAGTTTATGAAAATATCCATTTGGTTAAATGTTTATGGATACAGGTCAATTGTTTAGATGTGGCCTAGTAGAAAATAAGATTAGAGAATGTCTACTTGGGGGGACAAGAAGGGAGCATTGACCTTAAATTTAAAGAACTAACATAAAGATCAAAAACATTTCCACTAAGTACTTATAGTGAAGGATCTGCAATTTGAGGAATAATTAAAACAATAATAACTAAGCTAATAGTAAACCAATAATAATAGCTTAATGTATAAGTACCACTTATTCAAGCAACAGTGCATGCACTAAATAAATAAGAGGCAGTAATTATTAGAGGTTGTTATATGTAGTGCTTTACTTTCAAATAATTTGGGTAGAGTTGTATTTAACTCTAAAACTAGCCATTCCTTCATAATTGAAGAGTTCTTTAAATCTTTGAATATACTATAAACTGAATTGCATGGTAGCTCATCCATCATTTTACTTACTTGAGATAACATGATAGTTAGCTATGATATGTTTGTGAAAGTGAGATATCAAATAGAAAGTTAGAATATGAGAAGATTATTTTACCTCTAATTAAATTAGATGGGTGAATTGACTAATTAAATTAAAAGCAAAAATTGCTTGTTAGAAAAAGAAAGTTGATTTATTTTTGAAAAATAGTGATCAAATTTCTTTTCTTGGGGATAAAGGACTATTATCTTCTTTAATATAAGAAATTCAAATTAAAAAATTATGGAAGAAAAAAAATAGTAATCATAATAATTATTTTGGAAAAATAAAAATTGGCTACAAATATAAATGATATACAAGTGGTAAAAGAATTTGTAGATGTCTTTTTCAACGAGTTACTACATTTACTACTAGACAGAATGATTAATTACTATTGATTTAGTCTCTGACACAAATAACTAAATCTGCATGTATAATGGCACCAAAAGAATTACAAGAACTGGTTAATATATGTTTCATAAGACTTAGTGTTTCATCTTAGGGAACCCTAATACGATTTGTAAAGAAAGATGAAATTATAAGGATGAGAACTAAATAATGTCATTTAGAAGAATACGTATCCTTTGCCAAGTATTAATGATTTATTTAATAAATTAGAGGGAGCATTAGTATTCTCTATAATTGTTTTGAGTTCAAGATATCTTCAATTAAAAATAAAAAATGCAGATGTTGAAAAACTACTTTTTATAAAAGATAAGTGTATTATAAGTTTTTTATAATGCCATTTAGAGTAACTAATACACCATTAGTTTTTATAGATTTGGCTAATTAGATGGTCAGGGCATACTTAGATCAATTTGTAATTATGTTTATAGATGGTATAATAATTATTCATATAATAATGATGATCATGCTACTCACTTGAGACTTATGCTTAAAACTTTGAGAAATAATAAGTTATATGCAGAATTTTCTAAGTGTGACTTTTGACTAAGATGTATAATATTCTTGGGTTATATTATCAGAAGAGGAGGAAAATTATTGGATCCTCAAAGTAATCACCAAATGGTTAGGACCAATAAATGTGTCAAAAGTACAAAAGTCTTTTTTTTTTGGGGAATGGCAGGTTATTACAAAATTTTTGTGAAAGGATTTTCTCAAATAGCTAAACTACTAACTAAATTATCTTAGAATAAAGAATGTGATAAAAGTTTTCCAAATTAAAGGATTATTTAGTATCTACACTATTGTACATGAAAAGAAGGCTTTCAAATTTTTAGTGATCCATCTCTTGTAGGATTTAGTTGTGTGATAGTGCAAAATGGAAAGGTTATAACTTCTGCACTAGAGAGTTAAAACCTTATAAAAAATTATCTAACTCTTGATTTGGACTTAGCAGTTATAGTATATGCTTTGATGATTTAGAGACATGTGGTGGAAATTAATATTCCTATCTTCATCCATCCTCCTTTCGTGGGTGGAAAGAAGATAAATGAGAACAGGAATATAATCGCCTTGGTCGAACGCTATGCAGATCCACAGATGTACTTATTAGGGTGATCAGGTATGACATTGAGGAGAGGTGTACTATCTCAATAGATAGAAATTACCACCCTACAATGGACCTAATCACCAAAATAAGAACTCCTAAGGACAATGGGTCTGCATATATACCAAAGATTCTTTCCCTACATTACATAGAAAAGTAAAGTAGGTTTATTTTAAATCGGGTTCATTAAGTTCCCTACAGGGGCAAGCCCCTGTCATTAATTACATCCTAAGGAATGAGATCCCTTAGAAATACTCTCGATTAAGGTAAATGATCATTGCCTCCAAATATTTCAATAGGTAGGACTATCAATTGATTAGCTTATTTTGGAAGATCAAATAGGATTGATCAAGGAGAGGGAGTTATTATCGAAGCCAAAGGAAGATAAGTAGGAGATTTCCATGATGCTAGGAAACCTAGCGAGCATCTCAAACTATCTTACAGTTGTGCTTTATATTTTTGAAATTGATTTAATTTATTTAAGTTAAATTTTTTATTAGAAATTTAAGGCTTATGATTCCATAACACAAGATTGAGGAAATGCCTACGAGGTGAGGATTTAAGCTTATGGCACATAAAGGGAGGAAGCAATCTTAGAACCTAAATCTAGGGAGCTTTGGCAAGAGCCAAAAGCACAACCTTCATCTAAGGCAAAAATGAGTATTTGATTTACCTCCCTAAGAGAGGACAAACCTCCCGATTGTTTAGACTTATAACTGCCTGGGGGCCACCTATAGTTTTAAATTCATGTGGGCAAGTCATATGCTTTATGTGAGATAGCTAGGTTATTATTTATTTAGAAAGAGACTAAGTCCTTAAACTCACCCCGTAAAGAGACTAGATCATGTAAGTGTATGCTTCAAATGACCTAAATCTAATGCACTTCAGATTTCATTTTATCTTCATTTTTGGATAATAATTTTTGAATCGGGCTAATAAGATTCATATGCCTAATGCATGAGAAATGAGATTATTGGCCAAAATCAGCGAGAAGGGAGGAGGTGTGTTTCCACCATGGCTCTCGAAGGTCAAGCCAAGTTTCTCTAGACAAGATGGAAGCCCTCCAATCAAGAGTGAAAATAATATGCATTTGTGTATGATGTTATAAAAGAAGTACTCATCCAGCTAAAGGGTTGCTAATTCTTTTATCTTGATTTTTAGCCTAAGATTTATGTGAAGTTATGAGTTCTTTATTTTTCCCTAAGAGCCTAATCATCATCCAGGCCATACATAAAGCAAGAAAGAAACTAGGAAAATGATGCCACTTAATGCACAAGCTAAACAAATCATCCATCAATTTATAAAGCTAATCGTAAAAGAATAAATGGCCATTATGGTCAGGTACCACTGTGCAAACCTGAAAATAAATTGGGTAGCCAAGCTTTACCCTTATACAACCTGGATTAAAAATGAATTACATACAATTAAGCAAGGAACTCTTTATTATGGGGATCTTCAAGCTTTATTTCTTCATTCTTCTTTTCTCCTTTCATCTTTGGTTCTTTCTTTTGGATGGTTGGAAGGTGGATGCTCCAAAAGGCTTCAGATGGTACATAAGGCAAAGCCATATAACCAATGCTCTTTCTAATCCCCATAATATTCATTCCAAAATCCTAAGTACAAAAATTATATGAAAAAGGAAATATGGAAATCTAACTGGCACCTGCAAAATAGAGATTAGCTAAAACAATCCACACAAATCCTAAGCATATATATTGGACTTATCACCCCACACATTGATGACTAAGTCCACTGGCCTATTGGATTATGCTTAAGGGCATAAGCATCTGCATAGCAAAAGCATTTATATTTTTATTTATTATAGCGCCCCTTAAGCACAATCCCCTACAGAAAATAATGGTTATACTAAGACCGCCCTACCATTCATTATATACACATTCACCCTAACATCCAGTCTAAAATGTTACATCATAAAATAAAAGCAAATATCAAATCATGCACCACCCTAACCTAAAGCTAGAAGTGGTAACTTAGCCTAATGTGTGTGCTTTAGAGGTTTGTGTGGTATGCTTAGCTATGGCTTTAAGTTAGAATTTTCTAAGTTTGAAGAATGTTCAACTTAGAGGAGGGTTTTATTTAAGTGATTTAGTTATTTTGGGTTGATTTTATTTTATGTTTTGATTAGGTTCATATGAGTCTTACAATTAATTACTAAGTTATAAAGAGAAGGAAAGAGAAGAGAACTTCTCTTTCCTACCCTAACCTAAGTAATTTCTAAAGTGGATTCATGTTTTAATTTTATTTATTGAATATTTTAATTAAGTGTTTTAATTAATCCTAAGTTTAGATGAACTCTAAACAAACCTATTCAAAAGAAAGGCATTTTAAGATTAAGTAAAATGAACTAAATTCACAAAACATACATCACTTCATTTCTTTCCCAACTTGTATAACATGCATATAAATGAGTCCTAAACATATCTATACATACAAATGGGAATGTTTAACACACTTCATGATGCATGCTAAGTAAGGTTTTCAAGAAAATTTGAGTATTTATGATGCATGATTTTCATTAAGTATAAAAGGGGTTTCTTATCCAATTTTCACATGCACATATGAGTGTATGAAAGGCATAAGTTAGTACGACACTATTGCTAGCACCAAGGATGTAAGGTACAAGACCTACTTGGGGCTACTTAAAGCCTCGCAACCTAGGGGTTGTCCAAACTAATATACCACTTTTCTTAAATACAAGCATGTGTACAAAAAAAATGATTGGAAAAGAAAGGTGCAAAAGTTTGTATTTGTACGTTGGATTTTACTTATGAAATTTATGTGTGCAAGAATAAGTATCCTTCTTAAATGATAGTATAGGAATAAATAGGATATAGAATTAGGCAAGTGCTAGGTTCTTTTCAAATGAACCATACACTTTGTCAAATCCTATTCAAAATTATACTAAAAGAGAGGAGAAGGAGAACATACACTAAGCACATCCTTATATTTTACTCACATGCAAACTTATAAGTAAGATATAAGTAACAGACTTTTAGTTTTAATTACTAATTCATATATTTTGAAAATAATTTGAATTTAATAGTGATAATAGCCACTCATATTTTTACTTTAGCCAACACTTGCAATTTGACATAAAGGAAATATTTTTATTTTAAATTTGAATTTTGAAAAGCATGGATGCATGAAACCATATGACACACATATTTAGAATGTTGGGGAAGAACTAAAGCAATGAAATCATGTAAACACATTCACTTAAATTAAATCCTAAAGATAATCTTATGAAATAAGAAAGCTTAAATCAAAGTTTATTTAATATGATTTTTGTTTAATCTTGAATTTGATTTAATTTTGAAAATATGAAGTGAGTTTGCTATTCTTAACCCATTCCCACATATGTTTGATATTTTTATTTAATTTTTAGATGATTAGATTCATTTTATACTTTGATTAGGTTAAGGTATGAATTAAACATGTTAATTATCCCTTACCTACACTACCTCAGTATAGTTAATCAAATAATTATGAGCCAATGAGATGACATAAAACCTCACAAGGAATTTAAATTTTCAATGCACCTAGGAAGAAAGGGGTATAATGCAATTTGGCTCATGATTAATGATTAATTAATCTAAGGGGTTTAACTAAAGTAATTTCAAAACACCCCTCACACGTATGAGTTGAATTTTCATTTCCTTAATTAAACTTAGGCTTTTGAACACCTAAGCATCTAACCAAAATTAAGTTTTGGAAAGTTTTAGAATTTTAAAAAATTAATTAAGAGGGTCATTAGTGAATTAGCCCTTAATTAAAAGAGGATTAAGAAAGAAAAGAGGGTTTAAGGAATAGCTTAGGGGAAATGCCCCAAAATTATTCCTTAAGCCCACCCCCCCCCCCCATTCACTAAAACAAACCTTAATTGACTTCAACAAAGGATTAAACCACTAATCAAACCCTTAATTGACCTTAATTATTAAGGGAGTAATTAGGAAATGAATTGGCAATTTCCCCAATTAAGCCACCAATAAATCCCAAAAAGTTAGGGGAAGTAGAAGTCATGCCTCAAAATACACTCAAGAAGTTTGAAATTAATTAGTGGATTAATTAGGGAGTAATTATGAAATTAAGATTTCCAATCAAACCCAAAACCAAAGGAAGACGCTATTCAAAATCCAATAAAACCAATTTTAGAAAATTCTAGGTTGAATTTTCTTTCAGTGGCAATTTAGCCAACTCATACTTGTTTTTATTTTTCTTCAAAGAGATATGAATTTTAGAACGTTAAGTAATCAATTAGGAATTATTTAAACTTAATTAATTCCCTAATCCCTATGGTGGACACACAAGCGCTGATGAGGCTGCGCTTTACATGCAACAAGCTTTGAGTGGCCACTTAAACATCACATCATAGTACCGCATGGCGGCAGCGCTATGCGCTTTTGCCTCAGCGGTCCGATCAAGGATTGGATGGTTGAGATTAAAGCTGCCATTTAGAAGGATAAAATTAGATCTAAAGCATGTGTTTAATCTCGGTTGTCCATCCAAAATACGTGGATGGATGACCAGAGATCTTTCCCTACCAATGCATGTGATCCATTGAGATCATCCATGTTCTAGGCCTTGATCCGAGCTCAATTGAGCTTAGATTGGGATGAAATCTTGCACACACCATCTAACCCTAATGGCAAGCAAATCTAATAGTTGAAATCTCATGCCATTAAAATTTCTTTTACAAAGATCCACACCACATTGAGTTTAGTGATCAAAAAATGTCTACCCTCACTGAGGTGATCACCGATACTTAATTCCCTTGGAGGAGCTTTCTGGTTGAGACGAAGCTTTGGTGAAAGTTTTAGCTCTTGAGGTTAAGTATATAGCTCTATGGACCAACCCCTCCTTAGCTTGAGCTCAATTTTGATGGAATTGGATCTCCCCTTGCTTCAAGAACTTGGAAGAGAGCTTGGGTGCACTCGACTTAGTCCCCTGAGGGAGTGTACAAAGGGAATTGACTTGGTTTGGTGTATGGAGAAAGTTGGCAAATCCTTAGAGCTCCCTTAATTTTGCTTAAAGGAAACTGAGAATGGTAACTTCTAACTCTCTCTAAGAAGCTTGGGAAGGCTCTCAAATGGTTTCGCTAGCTTCCTATGCTTCAATCGACAGTGTGTGTGTGTGAATTGAAATGAATTATGGGGAGTATATCTACCCCTTTGGCAATCGAAATGTCGAGCATAAGATTTCCATTTTGATTCAATTGCCCTCATGCAATGGGCTATTTAATCTATTAGAGGCTTGCACATGGTCAGTTTGGCAAGAGGAGTGGATTAGTGGAGTAGCATGTGCTTAAAATAAGTGGGAAGAGGTTTGCCATGTGCTAATTTCAAGCCACATGGTCAGTTTGGCCCTTGGGTCAAGTTGGGCTGACCCAAACCCATTGGGTTAGGTGCACCACCCATCTTAGGGTTCACTTGACCTATTAGGAGAGTATCAAGTAGGTGTGAAGAGGAATTGACCAAATTCCCCATGGATATGACAAAAAATTGTTCTATGGCCTAGGAGTAAAATGGTCATTTGGCTAATTTCGTAATTTGGATATGTTGGGTATGTTGAGAAAATAGATTTGGCCAAGTTTCATTGGATTTGGAGTTCATTTGGTGTGGTTTGGTTCATGTTGGCCCATTTAGGTCAAAATGGGTCAACATGGGTCAAGTTGACCAATTGGTCAAATTGGGTCAAAATAAGGGTTGGGTCAAGTTCATATGACCATTTGAAATGTTTTGGTGGGTTTGGTTTGATTCAATTTGGTTTAGGATTGAATTTGATTCATATGACTTCATTTAGGTCAAATGGGTCAAGTTGACAAATTTGACCCATTTGACCTATTTGAGCTTGTTCATGGGTAGGTTTAGGTTTGGTTAGTCATATGAAGTGGATTGGTATCTTTGTTTCCAATCAATTTTGGTTAAGTTTGAATTTGGCTCAACATGACCCTTTAGGTCAAGTTGGGATAAAGGTCAATTGGGCTAGGTTAGGTCTAGTTAGCCAATTGAGGCTTTGGTCAAGTTCAACAAGTGATTTGGGATGAACTTAACCCATTGATTTCAATCAATTTGCCTTAATTTATGTTTTGACACATTTTGACTTTTTAGGTCAAGTTGGGTCAACTTGGGTCAAGTGGCCAATTGGGCTAGGTTAGGCTCAAATGTTAACTTGGTCAAGTTGAAACATAGGTCATGAATGAACTTAGATCAATGGTTTCAATCAATTTGGCCTATGGTGGATTTTGGCTATGTTGGGTTTCATTTTGGCTAAGTGTTGACTTAGTCAACCCTTAGGTTTGACTTGGTTTGACTCAATTTGGGTGATTGATCATCTCATGATGATTGTTGACCATGATGAGAGGCATAGGTGAGTTTGATTCAATCCAATTTGGTTAGGATTGGAATTTGGCTCATAAGGGTACTTTAGGTCACTTTGAGTCAAGTGAGCCTAAGTGGGTCAAATGGCTTGGTCAAAGATTCATTGAGTTTGATTGAACTTGTATATGGACTTATGATTGAAATATAAATTCATTTGCGAGTGGTTTGGAGTCAAATGGGTTTTGATTTATTTGACAATTTCAAGTTCAAAGGGTGAACATGAATTTGATTTTGGCTTGATTTTTGAATTGAGTTTTGGTTAAGTGATTAAAGTTTGTATTTATATTTGGATTCATGATTATTGGATTGATTGAATCATGAAGGAAAATTAAGAGTTTAGCTTGATTTGAAGTTGATTTGGCTAAGTTCATGATTTTGCCTTGAAAGGCTTAGGTTGGATTTTGAATGGATTTGAGTTTGATTTTTGGAAGTGGTTTGGATTGTTTAAATTTATATTTTATTTATATATATGAATATAAATGAGAATATAAATGAGTTGTGAGAAAATTTTATGAATTTGGATTGATTTGAGGATAATTTTGGCGAAGTCTTTAATAGGAAATCAAGGGACTTAGAAAAGATTTGGAATTTTGAATTTGAATTTTTGAATTTGTTTTGATTGATTTTAATTTATATTTCACTTATATATGTGAATATAAATGAGAATATAAATGAGTTATGAGAAAATTTCAAGGATTTGATTTGATTTGAATATGATTTAGGCTAAGTCCTTAAGAGGGGATTAAGGACTTAAGAAGGATTTTAAATTTGGACTTTGAATTTTGGGTTTGATTTGATTGGTTTGAATTTATATTTCATTTATATAAGTGAATATAAATGAGAATATAAATGAGTTATGAGAAAATCTCATGAGTTTGAATTGATTTGAAGATGATTTGATTTAGGCTAATTCCTTAAGAGGGAAATTAAGGGGCTTAGAAAATATTTGGAATTTTGGAATTTCAATCATGGATTTCAATCATGAATTTCAGTCATGGATTTCAATCATGGATTTTAGTCATGTGTTATTGATTTGAGTTTGGAGAAAATCAAATAAGATTGATTTATAGTTTGAGAAAATCGATTAAGATTGATTTGGAAGTTCACTTGAAGGAGGGAAGGTGATGAATGGTTCAAGCTAAGGGTAGGCTAGTTTTCCTAACACCCCTAAGGCATGACCTATTCCTATGGTTAATCCTTTTAAGTCTTTGGAGCTAGGTTGAGTGTCCACCTAATCACTAGATGTGTCTTAAGACTAAGGAACTCCTAAAGTCTAAAAGGAATCATATGTCTAAGATGGAGGGGTTGAGAGCTCATCCTAAAAATGAGGTCAATAATACACTAATTAAATGGAATAAGATATGAAATATTTACTAATCATCTAAGCTAGAAATACATTTTTACGCATAAGGAATTAAATTTTTGGCTAGAGAAGGTGGTTATGGCTGATTAGAGATCATGACTTGAGTAAATAATATTAACTTGGTAAACTTAATGTAGTGTTTGATGCTTCAAGTAGAAAATCTGAGAGTACTATAGATGGTTGATCAATAAAGAAGCTGAACTAATAAATCAAATGGTGAAATTAAAATTAGAAGTTAACAAGATCTCATAGTGATTGTGTAGGACACTTATTTTAGATAATTATAAAACTTATCCTACAAAGAAGAATTTAAGAAGCACAAATGAAAGATGAAGAATACACCAAGTCAGTTGTATAAGAAAAAATAGATAAATTAAAATAATTAGGAGTTGATGATAATAAAATTATTTGTTGTGGAGATAGAATATGGGTTCTAGACTATATGAATTTCAATTATGAAATGAAACATGAAGTTCACAATATAGGTTATAAAATTCATTTTAGGAGTAATATAATGCATAAAGATTTGAAAATGATATTTTGGTGAATAGGACTAAGATAAAATGTAGCTAAATTTGCAGACAAATGTGAATATTTTCATATAGTAAAAATAAAACACTTGATGCCTTGTGGTTTACTATAGAAAATGACCATGTTAATATTAAAATGGGAGAAAATTACCATGGATTTTGAGACTAGTTTGCCAAGGTCAAATTATGGTCATGATGATATTTGGTTGGTCATTGATAGACTAATAATGTTAGCACATTTGTTAACTATTAAGTAAACAAATTCCATTGTTAATCAATCATTGTTATAAGTAAAAAAATTTGAGAATTTATTGCCAATTTAAAGTTATTGTGTTCGATACAGATGGTAGGTTTACTTCAAGATTTTGGAAGAGCATACAACACAATTTAAGCTCAAGAAAAAAATATTAGCACATCTTTCTATCCTCAAACAAATGGGTAATCTGAAAGAGTTATACAATTCTATAAGAATTATTAATATTATGTGAGCTAAATGTTTATGGGTTGGGAAGATCATATTCATTAATTGAATTTTTTTTATAATAATAGCTATAAATCTGTCATAAAGATGACACCATATGAAGCATTATATGGAAAAAAATGTAGAACTTTGAGTTGAGTTAAAGTTGGAGAGAGAAAGTTATTTAGTTTAGGATTAGTTGATGAAGCTACTTAAAAGATTAAGATTATAAAAAATGGATTAAAAATTACACAGTATAGATAAAAGAAAGATTATGATCTTAAGCATTGACCAACAGAATTTGAGATTGGAGATTTTATATTTTTTAAATTTAGTCTACATAAAGGAATAACAAGATTTAAAAATGAGGCAAAATTGAGTCCAAGAAACATTAGACCATCTAAAATTTTTGATAAGATGAAAAGCGTAACAAATAAATTAAGTTATTAATATACTTCATTTATCTTAATTATGAAATGGATAATAGATGTAGAAAGTGTAGTTTAAGAGGAAGAAACTGAAGTGCAACCTAATCTCACATATAGAGAAGAGTCAAAAAGGATTTTAGCCTATGATATGAAACAAATCGGAGAAAAGAAGATTCCTTTTGCAAAGATGTAATGGTAAGATGGATGTGAATGAAATGCAACATAACGAACCAAGGTTGAGATCAAACAAATGTACCAACATATTTTAAGGAACTTTATTTAATCTGAAAATTTTGAAGATGAAATTTTAGTGAGGGGGACTAATTGTAAAGATCTAAATAAATAAAAAAGATAATAATAATTCAATCATAGTTAATATGCATATATATTATAAATTAAAGGTGAGGATAAAATATCATTAGTTATTTATCATTAATTGTAGTAATAATGATATGGTGAAGTTATTTTCATCTTAAACATTTGAATTCACAACTAAAATTTTACTCTTGGTTTTTAATATTTTAAAAGACCTAGAAGCCAAATTAATTAAAATCATCAACATAAAATTGCAAGGAATTTTATTAGCTTTTAAAAAATATAATAACATAGGAATGGATAAATAATGAAATGTTATGATCAAAATATCTAGATGTAGTTAGCATCATTCAAATGTAGAATTATAGATATTGCTCTTGAAATGTTTATATTTCAAACAAGGTTGGCATCAAACTAAATAGAGTTATTGACATAAAGTTGTGTAAAATATCTTTTAGCTTTTTATTTTATAGAACAAGTTAAGTTTTAGATAAGAAATAAAAAAATTATGATCAAATACTGAGAAGTGATCAATAAATCTAAATTTATAATGTTGTTTATTTTTAAGTGTGATTATGCAAGTTTAATTATAAATAAAATAAAAAATATAAATTAATCATAAATAATATTAAAATTATAAATTAATACCAACAAAAGTTTTTTATAATTATAATTAATACATGATTGATTAAAAGAAAGTATGACATGGAATATGGTAAAAGACTCTAGGATGAATATGAATAGCTAGCTAGGGTGGTAAGAGAATAGATATAGGAAATTGACTTGAGGAACTACTTCCTTTAGAAAACACTCAGAAAAAGCATGGGTAAATGTCAGAGAGAAGAGGAGAAGGCAAAGAATTGGGCTAGGGTTCCATTTAGTAAACTTGCGAAGATAATGTTTTTTGAGATTTTACTCATTAAAAGGTGGGATACCATCCTCTTACCTTATAATCAATTAAATAGTTTTCTTACATGATATTTATAAGATGATTTGTGATAGAAAGCAAGATTTTATGAAAAATTTTATTTATGCTTAATAGAGATTATTCTTGCTGATGGAAATAAACTATTTTTGATGAATTAGTTAAGCTTTGTACATGTAATTACATGTTAACTATTTTTTTCTTAAATCCTTATTTAAACATGTCATATTTATCATTATGATTATCTATCTTACATGATTATCATGCAAATAAAAATTTATGATATAATTATATAAAAAAAATTATATTATATGATTAACATGTGTAATACTGAACTAGCATTTAATTTATAAGGTGTTCAATATTATATATACAAGAAACATTAAATACCCTATAAAACTAAATCTAATTTATACTATATATAGTTATCTTAATGATATATCTTTCATATTCAGTAAGTGCATTATTATTCATGTTTAAAATAAATAAATGAATTTAAGATATTATGTAGGTAACTTATATGCTAAATTTTTATATACTTACTTCATATTTAAACTAATAAGTCAAATATCCAACATGAATTAGAAACAAATTTAAAATATCTATGATGCAATTATTTTTTAGAGTATAAAGTCAAGGATCATGCAAAATATGCATACACTATGACATATTATATTATATAGAAATTCATGCATTATTTTACATATATATGGATATTTAATAAATGATAAATTTTGAAAATTACAATAATATATGTGTATAATGAAAGGATGAAAAAATGAATAATTCATACTTGGGTAGATATTAAGATTATCTTAGTAAAAGGGTAAATTGAAAAGTTTGTCCAAATGATTAGAAGAGAATAGGTGGAAGGTTTTCCTTGATATAGTGTAAAAGGGAAAGAATGAATATACACGAGTTAAGGTATGTATATAAATGATATAAGATGAATATGCTACAAACAAGCAAAATGAAGATAATCTTTATCATGATGATGAAGACCCATTATGCAACTATAGTTATGATGATGAAATTGTATGATATGGAAGATAATCATCCAATCGTTAATTAAAATATAAGAATAATTATATGTATATTATGATATCAGTTATAAATGTGTTAAATGTGTCATTTTAATATAAAATATTAGTAAATTTGGAATATGCATTAAGCTTATGAATATAATTTATAATACTTTACATGCATTTTATGATATTATGCAAATTAATTTGAAGAAGTTATAATTCTTTTTTATTAAAAAATTGAATATATTCATATTTTTATAGTGTGATGAATTCTTTGATAAGATTCATGTCACTTAGTGAGCTTTATGCTCATTCTTGTTGTACCCACATTTGTTAATCAATTCAAGTAAAGAAAAGGACTAGGTAGAGTAAAAATAACATGCTTATGAATATCATAAGTTATGTTGAATATGTACCCACATTTGTTCTACTAAAATTTTAACTCAAAACTGTATTAAATTGAATTCAAAAATTTAAAGCCTAATAGTATAAAAGTTATAATGCCTACTAGGCATCCTAATATCTATAGTCATTTCCTATTTTATCCAATCAGACTCAAAATGAACTCTTCTCCTTTGAAGTGTTCCCTTTTAATATTCTAAATTTAATCTTCCTTTCAAACAAAATTTGAATTTCATAGAAATAAGAGCCTTTTTTTAATTGAGAGTATTCTTTGAAAGAGATCCTCATTCCTAAGATGTAATTAACTATAACAGTTTTCCCTTATAAAGAACTATGATCCAGTATAAAATAAATCTTATTCTACTTTTTTATATAGTTTAAGAGAAGAATCTCTGGAATATTAATAGTACCCATTAGCCCTATGTGACTTTATTTAAGTGATTAAATTCGTTATAGGATAATATATTTATTCCTTAATGATAAATTTGATTACCAAGGTAAGAAATTCCTAAAATCTATGTGGTGTCACAAATTTTCTCCATAATAACCATATAGCTAAGGGATTACTAAATCTTATAATTCTTTAATTGAATACCTAAGCTTTAAAGTGAGGTTGTGAGTTGTTAAAATTTATTTGAAGTTGTTTAGTTGGAGTAGAAAATTTAAGTTTCTAAAGAGCCAATAGAATCCAAGCCACTCATCAAGAAAATTAATTTTTAAGATGCTTATAAAAAGCATACCATTTCTACTGCAAAATCAACATAAACAAACCAAACAAATATCATCGATTAAGAGAGTAGGAGGCCAATGTGACCAAGTATTACTGTACATCCCAAAAAAGATAAAAGGATGGGTAGCCAAGCTCTACCCTCATATAGGATAAATTACAATTAATGTTATAATGAAAATAAAGCTATAAAAGTCTTCAATCTTCATCTCTCTCCTCACTTCATGAATTAGGTACTACAGGCATCACAGGACCTCCAAGGTTTGAGCTTTCAAAATTGTAGATCATACATGTAAGACTTAAATTAAAATTTTAATTTCTCAAATCAATTTATATTTAATATAATGAAAATTTTAATTTGCTAAAATGAATAATTTGAGATTTTTTAGTGATAATAACCACACTGTTAATCTAAAGCATACAATTAAATGAAATTCTTTATTTATTTTTTAGATATATGAATGCATGGAACATATGAAATATAAATTTATAAATGATTTAAGTAAAGAAATTAAACATCAAAAAATAATCTATTTAAAGTCATTAACTTTTAAGGTCATTCATATGAAGATAATCACACTTAAGCTTAATCAAGTTCATCAAGTGTTGATTTTAAATTTTGAGTTATTTAAACCTAATGAGGAGAAAAAATATTTAAACCTAACCCTTGACCCACTTCTATTCATTAAGAGATTTAAAAGTAATTAGGTAATTTTTATAAATTAATTAAATTTAATAAATTATTTAACTAACGAAGCCCTCAAGAGCCAAAAAATTATATTAGACCCTAAATATAAGCCCAAAAATTATGAGAAATGTATCAAACATGCATAAACATGAGAGTAGTAGGCCCTAAAAGTTCTAATGCAATTAGGACTTATAATTAGGGATTAATTGAAGAAATGGAAAAAAGCTTAAAATCATCAATTACACTTAAAATACCCCAAGCCAATTAGGGATTTTGATTTCACTGAAAACATATTTGTTAGTTGAGCACAAAGAGGGGTTGGTCAAATTTTTCGGAGAACTATGCTGATTACTATAGATTTTTTAACCCCTTGGGTTATTAATGATTTAATTAATAAATAAAAGGGCCATTAATGAAAATTTTGGAAAGTAATTAAGATCAGAGGTCTTAATTTATTTCCATAGACACAATTATTATTCTAAAACATATTTAAGCTCATAATAATTTCTATAAATTTTCTTTTATTTATTTATTAAATGGACAAAATGGCTATTTCACATTTGAAAATTTAGATTTCCCAAATTATCCCACCATTTGCCTTGAAATAATTATGAGAAGTTGAGGTCTTCTCATGAGATAATCTCTAAAGTTTCAGGTCAAGTAGGCTAGCAATTAAGGCTTAATTACACTAATTAAAAAATATTTTAAACACTAATTAGGCATTGTACAGTTAATAAAAAAAGAGATTTTTGTTTTTCTTAAATTCTCATATGTCTAAGCTTTCCATAATGTGTTTCTTTGTAATTTTAGAATTTTCTATAATTACTTATAAATTTTTGAATTTTTAGCTATTTATATTGATTTTAAACCTATTTAAATGATTTACACAGTTGGTGCCATGTTTGCGCTTTCCATGTGGCGCCACATGATTCGTTATTTAAAACATCCTGTGTGGTAGCCGACTTAGTGATAGTGGATGCAATTTCATCTTGGTTGTTAGATCATAAATTGATCGATATTAATCTCATAGATTAAAGGGAATTAAATCAAATTTCTAATGTGATTAATCACACTCATTCATCTTAAGCACATGATCCGTCATCAACCTCTAGTGAGAGATGAACATCATTATCTTTCGTCACTAGATCTGAGCTCACTGGAGCTCATTTGATGGTATAGTCAATTCCAAAATGATCAAAGTACAAATCTAAGGTGATCCTATAGTTAGATTAACAAGATATGTAGATTCACTTTAAAAAGGACCAGCATCCCTATGGTTTTCTACATTTTGCCAGAATTTATCTTGTCAAAACTAGAGACTAGTAGTTTGACATATAAGGTAGCTTCATCTTAAAAAGGGAAGCCATGCTGAAGAAGTGGCAAGCTGCCTCCTTGTCGATCGCTTTGTGGACCAAGCAGCATCTTGAAGCTCATCAGAGTTGGTCTTAGAGTATCTTCCAATGCTTAAATTTAGTGGCTTTGAATTCATTTTTTGTTCATCATAGGAAGGGGAAAGTGTCGAGAATTTTAATTTGGCTTTGGTGTTAATTTGTAAGTGTTGGGTGTGATAGGTGCTAAGGCAGAAGGAGGAGTTGATCTCACCGGTGGCTGAGTGCACAAGGAGCTTTAGGGCCTTAAGGGATTGAGCCTGGGCTTGTGAGGAAGGTGTGTGCTCCATTTTAATTAGAGAAGAGATGTATACACTCCTCCTTAAGTGAACCAACCAAAATGGTTAGTTTAGGTCATGGAAGTTGGCCGATCAGTGGGGGTGGCTGAAAATGGCATGGGACTGGTGAGGTGGATGTCCCATAGTGGATAGTGGATTTTGGTGGCCAGAGGTGATGGTGACAAGGCTTGGTGGTTGAACCAAGGTTTAACTAAGGTGAGAGTGACCTCTCATTGGTCAATGGCTGAGCCCAATATCTTTGGGTCAGATCTAGTCAACATGGGGAAGCTCAAGGCATTATAAGGGGGTTACCCATGGCAAAGAGAGAGATTAAACCTTCCTATTTTAGGTATTTATTCTATTTGGGTGGCTTGGTTTACTTGGTTTGGGCTGAACTAGGTTCACCATGAGTTGCATTTACTTGGGCAAGTTAAGGGTGACCTAAGGGTGAGTCATTCTAATTGGTTGGGTTTGGCTCAGTTTGACTTATATAAGTCAATATGGGTTCAATTGGGCTAAGTTGATCAATTGACCAAATTGGGTCAAGAGGGCTATTGGATTTGGATCAAATGATGATTTAGAAATTATTGGGCATAATTGGTTTGATTTGATTTGGGTTAGATTTGAATTTGGATCATATGGCTTCATATGTGTCAAATAGGCTAAGTTGAACAATTTGGTCAAATTGGCAAAATTAATTTGAATGAGGAGTTGATTCAATTTTTATTAATCATTTTAAAGTGATTAGAACCTTTGATTTGATTTGATTTGGTTTAAAAGGAATTTTGGTTCAATATGACCCTTTAGGTCAAATTGGGCTAAATATGTCAATTGGGGTGGGTTGACCAAATTGGCTTCAATTGATAATTAGAAAGTGTCCAATTATCACATTAGAAAGATTGTTGGCATTGGTTCAATCTAATTTGGCTTGGATCAAGTCTTGGCTAAATTTTAAAATTGGCTCAAATGAGTTCAATTGGTTTCACTTAGGTGATTAGTCATGATTAATAAAAAATTTTGGAATTGTTTGGATTGAATGGTTTGGTCTAATTTGGGTTGAATCAAGATTAGGTCAAATAGGTTAATTGGGTTGGTTGGGTCAATTGGAATCAACTGAAGGTTGGGACATGATTAATGATCAATTTGAATGTGATAGGTGGCTTTGAGTGGATTGAATTGAGTTTTGACTCAATTTAGACTTTTAGGCTAAATTAGGTCAAAATGGATTAGGTAGGTCAATTGGTCAAATTAGATTAATTTGGAGTAAATTGTAATATTCAATTAACTGATTGGATTGATCATGAGGCTTGGATTGGTTCAGTTTGGCTTAAATCAAATTGAATTAGATTTCGGACCTATAAGGTCTAGTTGGTTTAACTTGGGTTAATTGCCAAATTAATTCTATTTTGTTTAATAGGATCACAATCAATCTTCAATCAAGTTCAATTGAATTTCAAATGAGATTGGATGAGTTCAATTTCAAATGGATTGGATTAATTTTGTATTTTTCCCACTGAAGCCTAAATGGGTCATATTTGGTCAACTTTACTAATTGGCTAAATTGACTAATAGGTTAAGTTAGGTTTGAAATTATTTGGTCTTGGTTGAGGTTTTAGCCAATTGATTTGGTTTGGAAGATTGATTTGATATAGGGGTTGGTTTGGATTTAAGATAGGTAGGTCTTGCCTAATCTAAGCTAGGGTCTAACCTTATGGTTGAATCCTATGAGTCTTCTACGTTTATGATTAGTGTTCACCTAACCACTTGAAGTGTCTTAGTTCTAAAAAGGCCTTAGTGCCTAGATCAAATCATAAGTTTATGTGGATGATTGTTAACCTCACTCAAAAGTGAGTTCATCGATAATTTATGATTAAGATCCTATTATGTGGATGATCATTAACCCCATTCTAAATTATAATTTCTCTAGCAACCTATTTCACTCTAAACTTCCTAAACTTTCTAGGATGCTTGAATGGAGCACTTTGTACAGCTTGAGCTTAATGTTGATGAGTATATCAGAAAGCAAAGTGCTTGCTGGGAGGAGTACCAATAATAGTGTGCGGGGGGTAAAGCTTAGTTTTAAGGTATATTTGACTCTCTGTGTTATTTATTTTTGGATGTGGGGGGACACCACACAGATCTTAAGGGGTACTTATTGAATGATTGGGTACAACACTGACATATGATGTGCTATATTGAAAGATAGAGGCATCACCCTTTAATGGAACTAATCACCTAATCAGGACTCCTAAGGCATAATGGGTCTTCGAATATATTAGAGATTTTTTCCCTGCTTTATATGGATGAATAAAGCAGGGTTTATATTAAACTGGGTTCTTAAGTTCCCTATGGAGGCAAGTCTCCATAATTAATTTCATCATAGGGAATAAAATTTCCTAAGAATACTCTTGGTTAAAGTAGATAATTATTATCTCCAAAGATTTCAAGGTTAAACTATGAAATGATTAGTTATATTTGGAAAATCAAGTGGGAAAGTTCAAGGAGAAGACTTATTTTGGAATTCAAAGAAAATAAGCAGGGAATGCTCATGATACTTGGAAGCCTAATGAACATTCCAATCTATCCTATAATTGGGCTTTATATATTTGAAGATGAAGAGATTTATTTATTTGAGTTTAATTTCATTAGTTATTAGGGCTTATAATCCACCAACATAAGATTGTAGAAATGCCTAAAAGGTGATGATTTATATTTGTAGCCTGAAAAAAATAGCTACCTCAGATCCTAAATCTAAGGGGCTTTAATAAGAGCTAAAGCATGACCTAAATCTAAGCGATAGGTGGGCATAAGGGTTTATCTCCATAAGAGAGGATAAACTGTCTGACTTTTAGAGTTAGAACTACCTAGAGTGGCTGCCAGCTAACTTCTCTTATGATTTTAAAACCATGTAGTCTTGTCTTATGAATTGCAAGATAGCTAGGGTAGTTATTTAATTGGAAAGAGACTAAAGTCCTAAATCCAGTCCCTAAGAGACTAGAGCATGTGTGGTATGAGTATATGACTTAATCTACAAATGCAAAATCATTTCAAATTTTATTTCATTTCTCACACATCATTTTGACAAAGGCTTTGGGATTTATATGCCTAAATGCATGATGAAGGTTGTTTATTGGATAAATCAAAAGAGAAAGAGAGTGAAACACCATATGTAGGGGTTGCTCTCATGGATCAAGTAGTCCCTATGTGTATAAGGAGGGAGCCCCCATTTTTACAAAAGTGACACAAAATGATATGCATGATGTGAGACATACAACCATACAACTAAGGGGTTGCTAAATCATTTAATTATCTTGATTTATGTCCTAGGCTTTATGAAGAGATTATGAGTAATTTAAAATTTAGTTATGAGTGATTAGTTAGATAGAAAATTTATTTTATCCTAAGAGCTTACTGCATTCAGGCCACACATTAAGGCATCAAACATGAAGAAACTATAGAAAGCATACCATCCTAATGCACAATTTAATTAAATCATCGATTAATTTTATAACTACCGTAAAAGAATAATAGGCCGGTGTGGTCAGGTATCTCTGTATAACCCAAAAAAGAAGAAATATGGGTAGCCAAGCTCTACCCTTATACAACCTGGAATATCAAAGAATAATTACATTAGAATGAATACATGCTATGGGGGTCTTCATTCTTTACTCTTTCATCTTTATTTCTTTGATTCAATTGGTTCCTTATTTGATTTGGATGTGCTTGCTTCAAAGGCATCATTGGGCACCCCATGACAAAGCCTTCTGGACACTACTTATCCTAATTCTCATAATACTAATCCTAATTCATATTTTAAAATTACATTTATATTTAGAAAATAAATCTAACTATACCTACAAAATAGAGGTTAGCTAAACATATAATCCCAAGTAGTTATATATATAATTTGGACTTAGCACCCTGCACATGGGTAACCAAGCCCACCTGTCATAATTTAGATTATGCTTAGGGGTTTAAGCAACCTACAAAGAAAGAATTTATATATTTTTTTAAGCATCCCCATAAGCACAATCCCCTATAGAAAATATGATTAGGCTAAGAGCGACATAACATCCAGTCTATGAAGCATACACCCTAACATCCTGTCTAAAATAATATATCATAAAACAAAACATACATCACATCATACACCGTCCTAACATTGAACTAGAAGTGGTGATTTATTTCTAATGTGTGTGTTAAGGTCTTATGTGGTATGTCTCAACTAAGCATTAGGGTTTCATTTGAATTTGTTTAATTGATTTATAAATTTTTATTTGTATTTTATTTTTGTTTCATGTGATCTACATTTAGCAACTACATTATAAAGAGAAGGAAGAGGATTACCCTCTTTCATCCCTACCTTAAGACACATTCTAAAGCATATTAATTTGATTTCATTTTCTTTAGTGAATGGCTTGTTAAATGATTTTTTAATTAATTCTAAGTTTAGGTTAACCTTAAATAATCTTATTCAATATGAAAGGCTTCTTAAGATTAATGCAAGTGAATTACTACCACATGATATATACTAAGTCATTCCCTTCCACCACATATGACATGCATATGATCCAATCCTAAGTGTATCTATACATGCAACATGTTTTAGCACACTGAATGATGAATATATGTATATGTTTGAAGTTTATATTTTATTTGATTGAATTATTTGATGTATGTAAATTTAAAGCTTTATCCAAATTCTTATACAAAAATACAAAGGATGAAATTAAATAGATATGTGCCGTTGTTAACTAGGGAAGTGAGGTAATCAAATGATCTCCTTGGGGCTAGCTAAAGCCTCATATTCTCAGGATGTCCAGACTATATACCCATTTATATTCAAACATATGTAAATTTGCATACATGAACATAGGAAAGAAAGCTCCAAATTCTTGATTAAATAATTCAATCACTTGAACAATTATGGATGCATTCATTTTTAATAGAAAAGGAGATTTCCATTCTTTATTCACATATACATACACATGTAAAAAGACATAAACAAGTACATGCCATTGTTAACCAAGGAAGTGTTGTAATTAAATGACCTCCTTGGGGCTAGCTAAAGCCTCATATTCCTACGATGTCCATACTATATACTTGCTTATTTAGATACATATGAATGTATGCACAATTAAGAGAATGAAAATCATGCAAAGGTTGTATTTTCTTTAATTAAATTATTTATGTATATGAATTAAAGCTCTATCCAAATTATAATATAAAAATACATAAGAATGAAATCAAATGAGTACACGCATTTGTTAACTAGGGAAGTGAGGTAAGCAAATGACCTTTTTAGGGCTAGCTAAAGCCTCGTATTCCTGGGATGTCCATACTATATACTCACTACCATTCAAACTTATGTAAATCAACATATGAATAAAAGAAAGAAGACTTCACTTCATATACTTAGGATGTAAGCACATGCACCTCCTATATAGTTATAACTATCATCACAACATATGTTGTTATCCATTTATAAACTTTTAGAAAATACATTTGGATATAATAGTGATAATAGTCACACATATGATAAGTTAATCAAACACATGCAAGCTTTACATAAAAAAAATTCATTTAATTTAATTACTTTTGAAAGACATGAATGTATGAAATCAAATGACATACAATATTTAATATGATTGGAAAGGAACAATCAAACATAAACACATGATCCATTCAATCAAATTAATTCCTGAGGACAATCATACTAAATAAAATTATTTAAAGTAAACCAAAGCTTTTTTTTAACACCATTTTTAACTTTACGTCTTTATTTTATTTAAGGATGTGAGGAGAATTATTTGGTGATTTAATCCCATTCCCATGTTGGTACACTTAATTAGTTTAAGAAGAGGTAATTAAGTGGATTTTATGAATTAATTAAGTTGGATCTTTAATTAAATCAATTAATTACTCTTACCTATATTTCTTTAATTTGATTAACCACTTAATTATGAATCACAAATGACATGAACATGTGAGGAACTAAAATTGCAATGCTCCTACATAGACTAATGTAGATGGCTCATAATTAAGAGTTAATTAAATTAAAGAAGTTAATTAAGTACTTTTATGATTTTCCCACACTTAGGGGCTAATCATAATTTCCTTAATGGTCTTTATGTCATTAAACACATAAAGAGGAACCTTTAATTTCATTGTTAATTATATGATATAATTATGATTTTAATTTGATTAATTAAGCCACTTAATTAACTAATTAATCTCATAATTAATGTCATTTTAATTAATTTTCATTTAAAGAGAAATGGACTTGAGAAGAGAGGTTAGGAAGGAGGTCCTAACCCCATTCCCCTTACACATTCACTGTTCAATAGTGATTAGTGCACTTAATTAATTATTTTTTACTATTTGGGAGGTTAATTAATTAATTATATTAATTAAGAGAGTGATTATGGCTTAAATAGTCAATTCTCCTAATTAACCAAGCAATAAATCCCAAGAACATTGTGGGAGGTATAGGTCATCCCATTAAACTAACACAAAAAAGTTTGGAATCAATTACTCAATTCATTAAGGGGTAATTAAGCTAATTATGCTTGTAATTAAATCCTAATTAAGCCTTAATTATTACTCAAAATTAATTAGAATTAATTTTAAATGATTCTCCTCTAAAATCCCTTCAAAATAAGTATTTATTTATATTTTTTATTTTTTTAGAATTTGTTATGAATTTTTGAAGTTTCAGCCATTAAATTAAGTAACTAAGCCTTATTTAAGCTTAATCTCATTAGCGCCATGCAGACCACTGATGTGGCACACTTTTCACGTTGCATCATATGATTGGCTACTTAAAGCATCCGACTTAGCACCTACATGGGTGGCAGCAAAAATGCTTTTATCTTCACCATCCGATCTAAGATCAGATGGCACAGATCAAACCCGTAGTTCTTAAGAGATAAAAATTGGATAAATCTAGCAAATAATCATGATCGTCCATTCTGATCATGTGAAACAGACGGTGCATGATCCATCATCTCCTAATCGATGAGAGATGGACACTGTCCGCCTTTCGTCACTCGATTCGAGCTCACCCGAGCTCGGATCAAGTTGAGATTCAACCCACACCATCACGAGGTAGATCCGAAGGGATCTACTGTTTGGATTTGTGTGACATATAAGTTTTCTTTGAAAAGGCCCAACATTTTTCACCAATACCTTGGTTTAATGGAATTACATCGTCGGAGCTCAAGATCAGCGGTGCAATCAATTGAGGAAGCTTCATCTAGTGGAGATGAAGCCCTACTAATCAGCATGTATGAGGATTCTTTGTTGTTCACTCAGAGGGCCATGAACCATCACTATGCAAGTTGATGTTGATCGAACTCAATTTTTTAGTTGTCAGAGGGCCTGGGAGGAGATTAGTTCTTGCTCGATGGAGTGTGGGGAAGGTGTGGGTGAAATTAATTTGAGTTTGGTTTAGTATTGGTGGAGTTGGATCGAGTGGATGGATGCCCTATTCTGGCTTGAAGGTTTCTAGCAATGGGGAAGCTTGGGAGGCTTAGGGAGAGCTCTGGGGATTTCAAAATGACCTTCAAAGCTCTCTGAGTGTGAATGGTGTCATTTTGGATTGAAATGAGGGGGTATATCCCTCCTCCCTTGGATCAGATGGACGGGATCATCTCCTCTATTTCAACCGGTCAGCTGCCGTCCGAGCACCAGAGTTATCAAGGTCAGTTCTAGGTGGCTTGACTTGGTTGGCCAGAGGGCTTGAGGGGTGGCTCAAGTCCTCCATTCTTGGATCTAATGGGTTTCGGTTAGGTGTGGGAAGGTGAGTTAACTCACCTCCCTTTGGTCCATGGCCGATCTAGCCCACTTGGGTTGGCCTAGCATGTAGGTCAGGTCCCCATTTAGGTAAGGGAAGGCTGCCAAAGAGAGAGAAGAAAGGTTGACTTGGCATTTTTGGGTTTGATCCCATGTGGGGAGTAAAATCCAATAGTTAAGGCTTTGGATTTGACCTAATTCAGGTTGGGCTGGTTTGGGGCTGACCCAAGGTGAGTTTATGATGGGTTGGGTTAGGTCTCATTGGGTATTGGCTTGGTTTAAGTGGGTTTGGCTCAATTTGACACTTATAGATCAAATTAGGATAGGTTGGGTTAGGTTGACTAATTGGCCAAATTGGGTCAACCTAAACTTGAGTCATATTTAAATGAGTATTTGGGATGTTTTGGTTCAATTGGTTTGAGTCAATTTGGCTTAGATTTGATTTTGGCTCATTTGGATTCATGTAGGTCAAATGGGTCAAGTTGACCAATTTGACCAAATTGGCCAAATTGGCTTGGGTTAAGAGTTGATTCATGTTCAATTGGTTAATTGAAGATGATGGTAGGATTTAGTTTGAATTAATTTGGATTTGATTTGTATTTAGGCCAATTTGACCCTTTAGGTCAATTTGGGCTAAATGGATCAATTGGGTTCAATTGTCCAAATTGGGTTCAATTATGGCTTAGGTCAAGTTCAACAATCAATTTAGAATGAACTTGAACCATTGGTTGTAATTAATTTGAGTTAGAACATGATTTGACCAAATTTGGTCTTTTTTGGTCAAATTGGGTCAACTTGGGTCAAAGGGCCAATTGGGTTAGGTGTGGGTCAATTGATGGTCAAGTCATGTTCAATCATTGATCATAGGTTGGTGTGAATCAATGGTTTTAATCAATTTAGCTTAGGTTGAGATTTGGTTAGTTTGGTTCATGTAGGTTATGAGGGTCGGCTTGGTCAAATGACTAAGTTGACTTGGTTTGACCCAATTGATGACAATTGATCAACCTAGGGTGATCAACAATCATCATAGGAGATTTTGGTAGTCTTGGTTCAATCCAATTTGGGTTGGATTGGAATTTGGCTCAAATACGTCCTTTAGGTCACTTTGGTCAAGTGGACCAAATGGGTTTAGTTGAGTCAATTTTGGGTTGAATTGAGTTTAGTTGGATTTATATATGGATTTGGGAATGGTAGATAGCTTCGATTGCAATTGATTTGGGTTCAAATGGGTTTTGGTTCAATTGAATATTTCAAGTCAAATGAATTAGTTAGGTTTTATTTGATTGATTTGATTTTGGCTTGATGATTGTATATTTTATTTATATTTGGGATGATCATTGAAGGAATAATTGATTCATAAGAAAATCAATTGGATTTGGTTTGATTTGAGTAAAATTTTGGCTAAGTCCATGGGGTTGAATTATATGGTTTAGGATGGGTTTGACTTGGTTTGGTTTTGGATTTTGGTTTAGGACATTTGAATGTAGGTTTAATTTATATTTGGAAAGATGACTGAAGGAATAATTGATTCATAGAAAATCAATTGAAATTGCTTTGGATTGAAGGAGGTTTTGGCCAAGTCCATAAGATCAAATCATATGTCTTAGGATAGGCTTGAATTTAGTTGATTTGGAGTAGGAGTTTGGATTTGATTGTAGATTTTAGTAAGTTGATTGAAAGGTTGAATTGATCTTTAAGAAAATCAATTGAATTTGATTTGGCTTAAATTTATCTTGGCTAAGTCCATAAGATTGAATCATGGGCTTAGGATAGGTTTGAATTTGATTTGATATTTGGTTATAGGTTTCAATCATTTAGTTTGGAATTTGAATTTGGATTTGGTATGCCAATTTGGATGAATTGAATTTCAGGTTTGGTTTAGGTCAAAGAGGTATGCATGAATTTGGTTTAGGCTATAAGGTAGGTTTGTCTCCCTAAGTCCTAAGCCATAGCCTAATCCTATGATTAACCCTTCTAAGTCTCTAGGCTTAGGTTAAGTGCTCACCTAATTGCTAGAACTGTCTTATGACTAAGGAAGTATCTAGTGTCTAGAAGACTCCTAAATCTAAGAAGAGGAGATTGAACCATCACTCCAAAAGTGAGGTCAACACTCTCTCCATAACTTTTTTTGACCACCGCCATCTTAATGACCTCATTTTTGGATGAGGTTAACATCATTTCTAAAATATGGTGATTAGGACACCTAATCCTTAATTAGGATCCTCTTTATTAGACACTTAGGATAATATACTAGGTGACCTAGTGAATCCTTCCAGGGTTTGACCAAACTAAATGAAATTAGGTGGACTCAAACCAAGCATAAATCTAAACAAGTAACTAAATCAAACACATTGAAATTGAATCTTAATTCTAAGTGAGCTTAGACTAAGGTAATTTGGGTGATTAACCCAATTATTCTATTTAAGCTCAAAATCACCTAAGCTCATTGAAATTTAAATAAATAAAAAAAATTCAAATCAAATAAAAGCATTAACTCATTACATGAACATGAATGAATTTAAAAATAAATCCAAATGAAAGTCAAATGAAGCTCAACCATTGGACATAAAATTGACTTGTGTGGGTTCCACCAAGTCAAAGGTCAACCCACCAAAATTTGACCAAATGAAATTATTCCAAAGGCTCCAAATGACAAAATGAACATGTTTAAACATGAATTTTAAAAAAAAAAATCCAATAAAGCCTTCATTTGGTTAATTAGATCATTTGATCTAAATAGGCCTAAATGGACCTATTTGGCATCAAACTTAAATTAATTGAAATTAATCCAAATTGAATATCCAAAATTATTTGAAAATCATCATAAAACATAATTCAATCAATTATTAGGTTTAATTTGATTAATATGTTCATTTGATTCAATTAAATTCATGTTGACCATTAAAGCCAATTTAGGTCAAAGTGAGTTTGAATTCAAATGTACCATCAAAAAAAATAAAATTAATAAATCCAAATCATCTCAAATGTGATTTGCGCAATTAATTATCAATCTTAATGAATAAATGATGAACTTTATCAATGATTAGCAAAATTTAAATCAAATTAAACCCAAATGGATCTACTATGGATATTTTAACTTAAGTTTAAACTAATCATATTGAAATGCATCTAAACACTTCCTAAGATAAGTTTAGAGTAATAGTCAGCTGGGCCTCATTTCACTTGGAATAATCACAGACTTTGCCAAAAATTAGATAGGGTCCTTTTTAACAATCTGTGGATCAACCTTTTCCCTATTACTTCTATTGAGCATCCCAGTAGAATCCTATCAGACCATTCTCCCTTGCTGATCACTGTAAATGTTAATTCTACTAAACCCTCCTCCCATATCCCATTTTGATTTCAAAATATGAATACATATTCTATTTTCGGGATGACGAGATTGTGGTTCAAATTAAAAAGGCTTAAACAAGCCTTAATTGGTGGAACAAACACTTTTTCAAAAACGTTTTTGTTAATATCAAGGAAATAGAACATGATGTTATAGTTTTAGAAGACTCTACTGTTAATGATCCATCTAAAAATTCCTTATTAACTCAAGCCAAAAATAGGTTAACATATTAACAAGACATGGAGGAGACCTATTGGCTGCAAAAAGCATCTATAAAATGGATATCTAATGGTGATCAAAATACCAAAAACTTCCATGCCATGGTTAAAAAGAAAAAGGTGTTAAATCACATTAAAAAAATTAAAATTAATGATGGTGTCTGGTGTACTGATAAGAAAGAGCTTACTGATTATGTCGTTTCATTTTTTACCGAGCTCCTTAATAAAAATGTGACTTATGATGAGATTTTCTTGGCAGAAGTTATTCCTAATCTCATTTCTGATGAAGATAACAATATGCTTATTTCATTACCCTCTGAATCCAAAATTGCTAATAGTTTACAAAATATGAATACATATTCTATGGCTGGTCCTGATAGATTTACTACCATATTTTATCAAAAAGATAGGTTTATCATTAACGAGGACTTGGTTAAAGCTATTCTTGATTATTTCAAGGGAAGTATCCTCCCCAAATATTTTGCTAGCACTTCCATTATTTTAATCCCTAAAAAAGAAAATACTGAACTTTGGAGTGAGTTTAGGCCAATTAGCCTTTGTTCCTTTTTTTAATAAACTCATCTCTAAGATTTTGGCTAAAAGATTAAGTATTCTGCTTCCTAAAATTGTCTCCCACAACCAAACAGGTTTTGTTAAAGGGCGATCTATTTCTGATAATGTTGTTTTAGCCCAAGAGATGATCTATGATTTAAATGTCAAACTTTGTAGTGGTAACCTGCTCTTTAAGCTGGATATTTCTAAAGCTTATGATAACATTGGTTGGGCTTTCCTATATAAAATTTTGGCTCTATTTAGATTTTCAAGTCAATTTATTACTTTAATTAAGAATGGTATTGAGAATTCTTTATTTTCTTTACTTATTAATGGTGAAGTTCATGGTTTTTTCTCTTCTTCTCATGGGCTAAGGCAAGGGGATCCTCTTTCTCCTGCTCTTTTCATTATTTTTATGGAATATCTCTTTAGAAGTATTGAGTAGATGTTTTCTAAAATGCCTAACATGTACTACAGAACTAGGGGTGGCTTTCCCATTTCCCACATCAACTTTGCTGATGATTTCATTATATTTTGCAATGGTTCTACTCTCTATATTAAAAAATTATGTAAGTTCCTTACTCTGTTTGGTAGAGAAAGTGGTTTGAAGATTAATCATGATAAAAGTTATTTTATTTCATAGCTCGTCTATTTCCTAATCTATGTTTAATTCTATTAAGAATATTATGGGCTTTGCACATCACACCTGCCTATCAAGTATCTAGGTGCTCCTTTATATCGAAGAATGAAAAGATCTTCTTTATTTGATGAAGTTATTCAGAAAATAAATAAGAAAACTTCCTCTTGGGAGTTCCACTTACTTTTCTTTGGTGCTAGACTTATCCTGATCAAAAGTACCCTTTGCTCTTTGCCTTTTTATCTTTTGTCCACTATTGTGCCTACCCGCTCTATTATCAAAAGGATGAATAGACTTATTAACAAAGTTTTTTGGGGTTCTACCTCTTTTTCTAGGAAAGTTCATTGGGCAAGTTGGCATAACTATTGTGGGCCTTTTAATGAAGGTGGTTTGGGTTGCAAAACTTTAGAAGGCTCCATTAAATGTCTTTCATACAAAATGTGGTGGAATTTTAGAAACAACCATAGTTACTGGTCTCAATTTATGCTTGCTAAATACTGTAAGGGGAAACACCCCCTCACATGTACTTTTAAACCTGGGAACTCTCCAGTGTGGAGAAGACTTTGTAACATCAAGTGAAATGCTGAGAATCTTGTTTCTTGGGGTGTGAATTCAGGCTCCTCCTTCTTTTGGCAAGACAATTAGCTGGGGTAAGGTTCTATTGATTCTTTGCTCAGTACTCATTACATTGTGAGGCTTTTAAGGTTAATCAGTTCATTACTCAGAATAATTGGGATGTGGCTCAATTAATTTCCATTATCCCTAATATGATAGTTGACAAAATCCTTACAATTTGTCCATTACCTAATAAATTTGACCAAATCCTCTTCAAAATTTCCTCCTCTAGAGATTTTGTTTTTAAGGATGTTTGGCATTCTTCAAACTTAAAAGTCAAGAGTCCTTGGTTTTCACTAAAATCTGGAATATTTATATCCCTACTTCCTTTTCGAATTTAACTTGGCATTCTAAAGCACTACATTCCTGTTGATGCTACCCTTTTAAAAAAAAGGCTTCCACCTCCCCTATAAATGCCAATGTTGCATTGATAGTAAAACTATGGATCATGTGTTCGTGAATGGCCCTATTGTTGTTAAGGTTTGGAGTTGGTATGATAGTATGTTAAATACTTTCCATTTCGATGGATCATTTTTTATTATGCAACTTCTTAAAACTTTTTTCTCTTATACTTCTAAAGGCCATGTGAAAGTTGTTCTAGGCACTACTCTTCTGTGGTATATTTGGTTGGAAAGAAATGATGCTAAGCATCATGATATACCAATGAACTATCATCATATTATTGCTAAAGCCAAATGTAAAATTATGTCTCTTTATAAAGCTGATCTTCTTACTTCCTTTAGTTTCAAAGGGTACAAATATATGGCCTTTAACTTTGGAATTAATCTTCCTTCTTGTGGAATTGCTCCTAACCATAAAATTATATACTGGATGAAGTCAAATTATCATGTCATTAAGGTTAACACTGATGGCTCAGTTTCTAATGGCTTTTATGGTTGTGGGGGGATTTTAAGAGATTATAATGGTCAGGTTATCTCTGCTTTTGCTGCACCTTTAGAATCCTGTTCTATATTATTTGTTGAGCTTAAAGGTCTGCACTATGGGATTTCTATTTTCTTACAGAAAGGATTTTAGAAGATTTGGTTTGAAGTTGATGCTCTCCTTCTTCTTGAATTAATAAATTCGGAAGCTCATGGAAATCTTAAAGTATATTATTTACTTAACCATACTAGGAGGCTTCTTGCCAACCTAGATTATCAAATTTCTCATATTTATCAGGAAGGTAATTCTTGTGTTGATTTTCTAGCTAATTGGGGAGCCAAGTCCTCCTCTTTGAATCTGTTCTCTAATGATGATATTCCTTTACTTTTAAGGGGGCTTGTGAATCTTGATAAAACTGGATTACCTTATGTTTGAAATTTTTAAGCTTTTTATGCTTTTTCTTCCTGTGGAGATATGGCTCTTCCCTGAATTTTTGGATCTAATTATGTCATTTTTATCTTCTACTGGTTTGAGCTTTATTTATTCCTTCTCATGAACCATAACTTATTTTATTTTCTGCATGTTTCCTAGTTTATGGATGGGATGGGGCTAGTCTTCCATTCAATGGTTGTTTGCTATTTTTGTCCCTTTTCCTTTCTATTTTGCATTCTCTACTATTCTGGTAGAGGTGTTTGTTGTAAATGGAGGTTGTTGGGTCCTGCTTGTCCAATATTCGGTGTGTTTTTCTTTTTTGACTGGATCTTTCTGTAATCTTTTTTTGATTCTTCCCATTTTCAAGTTGGTTGTTGGCTGCTGTAGAATGGCTGTGGGTTTTCCTGTTTCACTAGACCAGCTGGGTTATGTTGCTCTTTTTGTTAACCCTCATGGATGAATTAGTTACTTTGCTGATTATGCTCATTATTTCTCTTTCTCTTCTTATTTTGGTGATTACTGCTATTTCCCTGCACGGTTGGGACTTCTTTTGGTCTCCTTCTCATACTCCTTTTCCTGTTGCTGTTTACTTAGTAGTTTGGTTGTTTTCCCTTAATATGATGGATTTTTCGGCTGTTATTTTTTGATTCCTAACATGGCTCAGTTTTGTAATGACACTGCCTACCTTCTCCTCTGTTGGTTACATTATTTGGTCTGATGTATTGTCTATCGGCTGAATGGATTAGTTGGTTATTATGTTCAGTAGGCTGATTATTTCTGGTGGATTTCTACCTATTTTTTGTTCTGTTAATTGCCATTTGGTTAGTCTCATTATCTATGCCTTTGCTATATGTGTTTTTCTGCTAGCTAAGGTTACTCTTGGCTTTATTAGACTTATATAATTACTGTTGTGATCTAGCTATTAATAGGTGGCTGTTGCTCCTGATTGGTTTTCATCACTATGGGGGTGTTTTCCTTGCCATGATGTTTCTTCTAGGTAAGGGTTTTTGTTGGCTATTCATTCTCATTCTATGGTGAAGTACTTAGGTGATGCTTCTCTTACAAGGGATTGTTGGCATCTCTTTGCCATGTTGAATAGTGTTTCCTTTCATTTTATAGTGTATTTTGCTATTGCTTGGTATGTAGGTATTAAAGATCTAATGATTTTCATCTAGTGGCAGCTGCCTTACCCCAGGTATGTAGGCTATGATTGCTGGGAAGATTTCACTCATAATTTGGCTGGTAGTAGCACTTGAAATGTAACCCTTCCTTTGAAGTTTGGATGCTCATATTTGTGGTTGCCCCATTCTTCTATGACTGAGCCTGAGCCTTCCCTCACTCACTTCTCTAAATTTCTCACTTTCATTTATTTTTTCAATTAATTATTTATTTGTATCTCTTTACCTGTGCTAATTCATTATTCTAGCTGTTTGTAGGTTCTGTGTTGTTTCCTTGTAGGTTCCTTCTCTGGAGGTGGCAAATGCTTCTCTCATCTTCTCAACCTTTTGCTGATGGCTAGCTTTTTTTTTCCTTCTACTTTTGTATCTCTTGCTATTTTTCTTTTTGCTTTTCTTTTTCCTCTTTTTTTTGGTTGTACTTAGATAGGGGATTCACTCTCTAGGCTGATTGTAGCTCTTTGGGCAATAGTTCTTGAGTTTATCCCCTCTTAAGGATCTTGTAACCCTTTTGTGGCAATAAAATTCCCCTACACGGGGTTCTCCAAAAAAAAATTAAAAAAATTTAGATGGTCTAAGTTCATCCAAAAAAAAAAAGAGAATATTCCATGGAAAGATGGAATAAAGAATGCAAAGAAATTTTTTCCAATCCACATTTTTTTCTCCATTCCTCATCCTAACTGCCTTGGACTAACCCAAATCAATTGACCACTTCTTGAAGCTAGCCTCCAAGGGTGACAATCACTATGGCCAACAAAGGTTGACCTTCCTCTCCCATATAACTCTCGGCCACTCATTGAAAGGAAGGAGAGACTCCTTCTCAAGCCGTTCTAAGCATTCCAACACCTTCCTCAATCACAAAAAAAGAGCACACCCTTCCTCTGATTCCTACACCACTGACAAATTGAACTTTGGTCAAAGCTGCCAAAGAATAGGAGGACCTTAGCTTATAGAGAAATCAATAAGGATGTAATCCAATTCTTTGCTTCCAGAGGTTCGTCTCCACCAAAGGAAGCTTTTTGAATCATCCCCACCATTTAAGATCTCCGCCAGCTAGGGATGTCTAAAACCCAACCACCTTAGCTTTTGGTGTTGGTCCTTTTTGAAACAAACTTGATCTCAAGTGAAAATAAGTAGTATAGATGCACTCCAATTAAACTCTTGATGAATTTGCAAATGAAATCAAGTGATTCAACTGCCTAGATCACCAAAAATTGCTTTGATTTAATAGAAGACGCTCTGTTCTCCTTGTTGATAGGGAAGATGTGATCTCCACTATCTATTCCTTCTATTAAGAATGGATGACCAAGATCTAGTCAGATCTCGATTAAAATCCATATAAGAAATCTCAGGATGAATCTATGAAGTTTGATTCTTGATCAGACGGCATAGATCAAACCACAACCCATTGCCAAAATTACGTAGAATCCGTGCGGATCCCGTGTGACCGAATCACGCACCATCGTGTGCAAAGCGGCGCTACATCATAAAAATACCATAAACTTCAAAAATTTATAGAAAATAAAATACTCAGACAAAAAAATATGAATATGGGCTCTATGGATTCATCTTAGTGAGGGGAATTCATTAAACCTAAAATCCTTAATTTTTATTGGGAATTTTTGGGTTAGTTTATGTTTAAATAAAAATAGTCAAAGTTTGATTAAACTCAAACCATTAATCTAATTAATTTGAAACTTTGAGGAATTGAAATTAAGGATAAAAACACCTTAGATAAAATTCTCATGATTTATTAGAAAGTAAATCTATAGATATGCAAATTTTGATCTTAAACTATTAATTTAATGAAATAAAATAATAATAAATTTAGAATATCATGGAAAATTATAAAATCAACTTGGATCATCATAATAAACCTTAATGAACCTAAACACATCATTAGAACTCTTTGGAATTTAATAAACTCTTAAATAATCTAATTTGTTAATTAATTCAATTAATTAATCTAAATTTAAAAAATCAAAATAAATCAACCAAAACTCCAAAAAATTTAAATACATCCTCTCAGGATGCATCTTCAAGAGAGAAATTCAAAAAAAAATTTTAAACCCCTAAATATCTTTATCTAATTTATGCTTAATTTAGTTTTCATTAAAATAATTAAAACTCTAATTAGCCCTAAATTACATATCTGATTAGAATGAAACTTTAGGAAACTTAAATTGGCAGGAACGCCACTTGCCATAAAAAATTCAATGGTAGAATGATTCTTGGATTTGCGGTTATTGAATTTCTAATCTCTGGGTCAATATGAATAAAGTAATAAATAAAAAATACAAAAATTATAAAAATTCATAAAATCAACTTAAAAAATTTTCATTAACATCAAAACACTTAAAAAAATATTTTCCAACCCTCTGAAGCTAAGGAATTTAATTAATCATACACTTAGGGTTTAATGGAATAATTAGGAACATAAAATTTATTCAAACCTTAGGTTAATACTTTATTAAATTCAAAATGAATAAATTAATCAATTGAAATGCAAAACTAATTAACCTCTGAATTTCATACCAAAATATGGAATCCATTAAATTCTTTAAATACATTTTGGTTAATGAATAATAAAATTCTAGATATAATTGAAAGTGATTAATCAAATCAATTAAACTTGAATAACTTAAAAATTTTGAAATATCCTAGGTTAGGTTTGGTGCCCAAAATAGCCTAAGTTTATAGGTTATGAATTGATAAATAAAATTTTAGCTAAGAGATTGAATTAATTAATGAAATCTTAACATATAATAAAATTAAAACTTTTAACTAAGAGTAAATTAAAACATCAACTTAAATATATTAAGCTAATTCATTCAAGTTAAATGAATATAAACACTAAGAAACATAAATATTAGTTAATTCAAATCAAATAAATCAAATAACTACAACATGTGAATTGAAATAGAAATTTAATGAAGAAACCTAAGTTAAGGAGTCATATATGCATCACATAACTTAAAAGATAAATAGTATAAAAAAGGTAAGTGTAAGCACTTGAAACAAAAGAAACTCAAGAAAGTAAACATTAAAATAATGAATGAAATCAATTCAATTAAAATCAAATACAATAAATAGATCAAACACATAAAATTAAATGAACTTTTAATCAAAATAAAAGAAATGTAATAAGAATGAAGTCTCCAATTCTTTAATGACATCACAGTACATGAATTCTAACCTTAAAACATTAAATGAATCAAAACTTGTGAAAATAAATCAAAATGAAATGAACATTAAATTTAATCATGATATATGATTAAACACTTAATTAAGGATTAAGGAACCACTTCAGATCTTAACCAAAGGTAATAAACTAGAAGATCATAAATCAAACCAAGAAACACTAATCAAGTTAAAAGAAACAAAATAAGAATAAATCTTAATTAAATTTTAAGAAGGAAAAATTAAAGCATTAGTCAAATCAAACACAATTTAAGATAAACTATTCAAACTAATTAAAAAGAGGTTAATTAAAATACTTATGATCTTAGTTTGACTCTTTAGAGTGAGTGAATATCTCATTATACTAGGATTTATGATAGTGAATAAAATGGATTCCACCGCAAGTGGAATTTATTTTATTCTTCATTCTTGAAATCTTAAACCTCATTTTAATATAAAAGCAAACTTAAAATAAAAATAAATTTATAAATAAATTAAGTCACTTAAATTAAAACCACCAAATGATAAATTAAATAAACATTGAAACATGAAAAGTCAAACTTAAAAAGACCTAGTATAGTCATACTACCCAAACCTATTTTCACACACACTAGATTAATAGGTCACTGGCCCTAAACATAAGTTAGGTCGATGTTCTGTGATATTCTGTGTTGTCATGTGAAATATTTTTCTTATTTTGTGGTGTAATATTTTAGATTTGATGGTTAGGATTATTTTTTGTTAGATTAGATGGTAGGGCATTTCTTCTTTAGCCTAACACTCTTTTTTACTAGGGGTTGTGCTAAATGGGATTGTCATAATAAAAAATATATAAATGTTGTTTTCCTATAGGTATGATTTAGTCCCTAAGCATAGCCCGATAGGATAAGTGGGATTGGTAAGCAACTAATGCTAAGTCTGTATGTTTGCATTATAATTGCTGATGTGATGCCTGTAGTTCGTAATGCTTGTTATGTAAGGTTTAGAAATTTATTTTTGGAATTTTAAATTTAATTTGAGCCTATAATTAGGTTAGGATCTATGGGGTCTAGGAATAGTAAGAGCTGACCCTACTAGTGTTGGCTTAATGAGCCTCACATTCAATCCGATCAATTTTGATGATAACAAATGAATGTTTGGATGTTCTAATGAATATTTTTATGTGTTTCAGATATATCAATTGCTAATTACATATCTAATACATCTCATAATATGTTTGAGGAAATTTCAAGAGGAGAAGAATAAAAGATAGATCAAATTGGATAATGTGAAGCTCAAAATATAATATTTTAGGTTATATGCATTTATTCATTAGCATGAATCAATTTGCTGACAACTTAACATATTATTTTAATGAGGTTAATTTTTATAAATCTCTATCGAATTAACATTCAATTATATGTTTTATACATAGCATTTGAATTGTCGAAATAATAAATGATAATGACTATTAAGTGTAATTATTTTATTTACTTAATATAATTAAATATTTTAATTTAATTTAATGGTTATATGATAACTAACATATGTATGATTATATATAAATTATATCATAATATTTAAATGTCACATGTCAAAATTAAATAAAATATATGAAATTTTGTATTTTAGCCAAAGTCATTTTATAATCAAGGAATTTATATCTGATTTCATCTCCAATGGATTCCTTGGATTTTTTTCCTTTAATTTGATAGGTCACATGACCCATGTTTGATTAAAATTGAATTTATTATAACTTTTCAAACATTAGCTGGTTTTAATAATGAATGCATGCTACATGCTTTGAATATATTAAGTGTCATATTTGATTATTTTTTACTTGCCCATGTGAATAGCCGAATTTTGGCTGTTTTAATTTAATATTTATTTAATATAAATTATATTTTTATTGAATATTAAATTATCACATGATAGCATGATGTTAGAATAATATATTTTTTTGAAATAATTTAAAATGACATTCTTGCCTATAAATAGCCCTTATTCTCTTCATGAAAGCATTCCTCATTCAAAATTCAAAATCCCTTCATCAAATCTAAGAGAAAATTTCTTAAATTTTCCTTCCAAATGTTCTCCAAATATTGCAAGATCAAATCCTTGGTTTGGAAGCTTCAACCTCTTCAACTAAGCAAGCTTTCTCAAATTACTTGAGTTTGTTTTCTTGATCTTAATCCTTTTTTGTTGTTCATGCTATTTTCACCATCTATTTATTCTTTCTAATTTATATTTTTTGGTGGATTAATCTTTGGACATTATTTTTCACACAATCATCATTTTGTGAAAAACTCTTGTGATAGTTTGTAGGATCTATTTCAACTTGTTGAAATTTTTAACTTCCTATAAATTTATTTTGGTTTCTTGAAATATTTCTTCATTAATCTCATTTTGAAAGATCATTTATTCTTAGATCTATTTTAGAAGTATATTTTAAGCATTTTAAATAAAATTATTATGCTGAAATTACTTTCATATGCTAGATCTCTCTTTTTAATTAAAAGCTTACTAGCCTACTTAGATCTATCATATACTCATTTTATTTAAGTATTTTGTGATCATTAGCTTTAATTGAAAGAATATTTTTGGTTAAAATAAAACAATTTATTCCTTGCTGAAATTTATTTTATTGTGCAAAAGAATATTGTGAATTTATTTTAAAATAATTTTTATATTAGTCTATAAATTGTAATAACATAAACATCTTAGTAAGATCACTTTAAGATATTTATTTTATTATTTCTTATCAATATTAAGTGCAAATTTTATCTTGCCAAAATTTTTTAAGTGATCATTTGTAAGTTGTGAGATCATTTTTTGAATTGGATAGCTTAGTATATTTGTGAGAGATTTATTTTATCAAAACTTATTATTTTGTATTTTTTTCTTTTTGTGCTGTAAAATTTATATTGGGGTTGTACTCGCCCCTTTATAAGAGAGTACATATTATTGTAGGGGTTGTACTCGCCTCGTTATAGGAGAGTACTATTTGTAAGCTATTTTTGCATTTAGTGGATTCCTAGCTAGGGGTGGCTATGCGTGGACGTAGGCCAGTTTTGGGGTTTGGCCAAACCACGTAAAAATTTTATGTCTATTGTCTCTCTTTACATTATTGCACTTTTATTTTTGCTGCATTAAGAATTTTATCTTATCATTATAAAATCAAAAATTAATTTTCTACTAAAACTTTAAATTTAAGATTTAAGTTTTAAAATTTTAACATGAAGACTAAATTCATGGATTTAAAAACACTTAGGTGGTGTTAGCTGGCAACTTTTCTAGGAAGATGATAGGTGTAGAAAAGTCAAGGATTGGCTCATTTCCTCAAATGAGAGAAAGAATCCAAAATTCCCATAAATTGCATTAGACTGAGTCTCTAATTTATATTAGAAGCTTTTATAGAATTAGGTTTTAAAGCATCCTTTTAATAATAAGTCTTTAGCTCTAGGCATTTCTGCAGTTTTGTACTATTATAATCTAAGTCCTAGATTTATAATAAAATGTTAATTCAAACCTACTAAATTCAATCTCGAAATTATAAAGCTCAATGGTAGGTTAGTTAAAATGCCTACTAGGCATCCCAATATCTATAAGCATTTCTTACTTAATCCCAAATGGTCTCCAAAAGGACTCTTTCCACTTTGAAAGCATTCCCTATTGAATGTCTAAATTATCATCCTTTTAGGACAATCTTTGAAATTCATTGAAATAAAAATCTATTTCTTTAATCGAGAGTATTCTTAGGAAGAGATCTTTCACTCCTAAGATGTAATTAACTATAGGGGCTACCTTCCATAAGGAAACTGGCAATAAAAATAAACCCCGCCCCTACTTCTCCATGTAGTCTCAAAGATAAAATTCTTTAGAGGGATATTCGAAGACCATTATATAGTCCTTACTAAAAATCAAATCCATTATTTATTTTTTGAGATAATATATTTATCCCTTAATGATGTACTTGATTACTTAAAAAGTACCCCTAAGACTTACGTGGTGTTCCAAATAAAATTCCCACACTCTTGATGAGGGACCTTCAAAGTTTTAATCTCTTTTTATTTTTCACTTCTAAATGTGTTGTAATTTATTCTTTTTTTTTACTTTTGTTGCATAGTCTTCTCTTTTTTAGTTGATCTCATTTACTCAATATTATATTATTACATTAGTCATCATCAACATATTTATTTTATAAGACTTTTTCTAGTTGGTGTTCTTATTTCTTTCTACCATATTTTATGAATTACAAGTTGATGCAATGTTTTCTTTAAATTTTTGTTACTAGATTCTTATAATCAAGTTTTTTTTTATAATTTAAAATTTGTGTAATGAAGCATGAATCATTAGCCTAACCAAACATCCTAAAATTTGTGTATGATGATGCACATGAGTGTTTAAGTATAAATATTTATATGTAAATCACATCTTTTTTCTATACTCTATTTTTTTATATTTTGTAACAAATTAATGTGTTCATCAATATTACTATAAATGTTTATAATTTTGTTAATTACATAATCAATCGAGTAATAGCAACAGTGGCACTAGGATGCATAGACTATGATAAAGCCTAATAAAAATAAATTCCCCAATGTAGGGAAGTATAGAAAAAGATCCCCAAAGAGGAGAAGCAATGAAAATAAAATATAAGAGATCTTTAAAGTGAGGAAGTATCAAGAAATTATGACCTCCTTAGTTTTTCATTAAGTGATCCATCATAATAGTTGTTCATCTGCTTGAATCTTGCAATAACATTTTTATTCATCCAAATGAAATTTAAGTAATACTTTACTTTTGTTACAAAATTTTTTTTTGGAAAATTTAGTAAATTGATTGACGTTATTTACATAGATTATGAAATATGACTAACAAAAGTATTACATATCGGTAGGAAATTGAAGGGTTAGTAAGAAACATTTAGTGAAAGATATCTTTGGACCATTAGTTTAATCATGCAATAACATTTATGTTTATCATATTTAAAATTTAAAATTTTCTTTTCATAGTTTTTCAAATTTTTGTACACTTTTACAAATTTCTTGCACATTTTTAAGCATAAATTGAGTGGGAGTTATCTCATGCTTTTTTCTTTTACTTATTAAACTCCCAAACTCAACCAAAAATATTTACCATCATCAAAAAAGAGAGATTGTTAATCCCCGAGTCTTCACATAATATTTTGATTATCATAATATTTCTTGTTGAATAATTATTTTTATTGATCACTTATGTGTACACATTGTGGTATGCTTTCAATGCATGAACTACAATTAAGTAGCCTAATGAAGATTGACTGACAAAGCATGAGCAATAAAAGAAATTCAAAATTTTGGTCAACAAAGCACCCATGAATACTAAAATTATGGAATGATTGATGCTAGAAGACAAAGTCAAGTCCAAATATTATGTCATTATTTATGGTATTTACATTTTATTTTGTCGTCATGTATTTAGCATGTGAATGATGAAAAAAAACTAAGCACGCACCCCTGAGAGAATATAATACAAAATTTATAAGAAAATAATTTTTTAGGAAAATTTATACAATTCAATTTCCATTGTACTAAATGATTGTCCATATTTGCTAAACTTTTTTAGCCTCCTTAGTTAAGTTAGTTTGATTAAAATTGTAAATTTGAACTAATCATATTCTATGATCCAGATGGTACCATATAATTATTTATTTTGGTAAATTATTTTAGCCCACAAGATTAGGTCAATTAATTATAAATTTTGCCTAATTTTGATTGATCATATAACATGATATTAATTGTATAATACAAATTTTTTATAATTACTTGATTTTAATCTTGAATTTTTGGGATTTGACTTTTTGAGAATTTTACCTTAATTTGTTTGTTCCATATGACCAGTTTGTATAGGAAAAGTTTAGTTAGTACTATTCATATAGTACAATAATTAGTCATAATAATGAATGGTGGCAACGATTGGGATGAAGCATTGAAAGATTACTATTGGATTGTATCTATAGAAGAAGAATTAATTTAGTTTGTTAGGAATGATGTTTGGGAATTATTCCCTAGACCCCAAGATCAGAAAGTGATTGGAACTAAATGGGTCTTTAAAAATAAGTTTGAAGACTCAAGTTGCATTGTTAGAAATAAGTCTAAGTTAGTTGCACAAGGGTACACACAAGCCGAGGGGCTAAATTTTGAGGAATCCCTTACACCTATAACAAGATTAGGGTTACTACTTTCATATGCTTGCTTTAAGGACTTTAAAATATTTCAAATGGATGTAAAAGATGCATTCTTGAATGGGTTTGTAGATCAGGATGTCTTTGTAGAGTATCCTCTAAGTTTTGAGAGCCATAATTTTCCTGATAATGTATTCAATTTGAAAAAAGCTTTATATTATTTAAAATAGGCTTCTCGTGCTTGGTATGATAGGTTGTGTATTTTCCTTATTGACCATGGGTTTAGAATGGGTAGTGTAGACAACACCCTTTTTCTTTAAAAACATTGGTGATGGCTTCACTATTATGCAAATATATGGGATGACATTTCATTTGGAAGTACAAATGAATATTTTTGTGTTGAGTTCTCATCTTTGATGTTTAAAGAATTTAAATTGAGTATGATGGGGGAATTCAACTTTTTCTTAAGCCTTCAAGTGAGAAAATAAGAAAGTAACACCTTCATTTATCAAACTATGTATACAAATGATTTGAATAAAAGGTTTTACATGAAGAGATTAAAATCTTGTAGAACCCCCATAAGCCCTTCCACTAGGTTAGGGTTTAGGGTTTATATGAGTAAGATATGTTCAATTTTATACCTTGCTACTAGTAGGCTGGACATTATGTTTACTTGTGTGCATATTGAGATTGAACACAACTTTATTATAGATCATGTTTTTAAAAGAGATGTTAATGTTAAATTTATTAGTATTGATTTGTAAATTGCTGATACTTTTTACAAAATTTTTACTTGAAGAATGTCTTTGTACTTTAAGACATGCTTGGCTTGTTGGATCCATCTATTTAAATAAAATTTAATTTGAACAAATTGTACATGTTTATCTTTTTGATGATGCCAAAAGGGGAGAGATATGTATGCTAGTCTTTCAAAAGATTCTTATTATTGCATTTCAAAAAAAAAAATTTCAAAAAAAAAAATAATATGAATAGATTTAAGGGGAGCTATTTTGCTTTGTTACTACTATATGTTTTACTTAGCTAGTTGATTTTAATTTACTATATATGTTTTCATTTTATTTTTTTTAGTTTGTTAAACTTTATTTGTAAATTTTGGTATATTATTTAAATGCAACTTTGCCTAAAAGAAGATGAAAGGTCACTTGGCACCTTCATCTCAAAACACTACCATCATAGGTTTGTCATCATCACAAAGGGAAAAATTATTAACTATATGAGCCCTATTGCATATAAAATTGATTTTGATGATAACAAATATATGATTGGATAAAAATGATATTTTATTGTAAGTGTTTCAAGAAACTTACCACACTTAGTAAGCTCAGTCAAATTTAGAAAGTCAAAATTTGTTAGGCTAGGACAGTTTGAGAATCTTCTTTGATTATGCAATAATAAGATAAATAAGAGGTCAATAATATGGAAGTGATGGCTTAAATAATTCCATATCATTCATTTAAATTGTTGTATATTTTATTTGCATGATGTTTTCAATTATTCTTTAAATTACCTTTTTTGGATAATTTAAGTACTTACATGAGTTTAAGCCTTATTCATTGCTTTTTAAAGGGTGCTAGATTTATTTTACACTTTATTAAGTTATTTTCATACTTGGTCTTATTAATTATCTAATTATTTTTGTATGAAAATGGAATTATTCTTGATTTATCCAAAGTATTCATTTTCTCTCCTATCCTTTTATTTTTCTTTCTCGTATCAAAATTATCATCCTAATATTGTTTGGATGAATTTTCATTAGTTTTTAGCATAATATTTTATGTGGGATTTCTTAAAATTATTGTCATATTTTTTTCCTTTATTATTGAATTTTTAAATTTTATTTTGTTTGAACTTTGAAATTAAATGACATTGAATTTTAATAAATTATCTTGGTCATATGTGTGCTAAAATGATCTTATCCTTTTATGGCTTGGTTTGGACGACCCTTATGCTTAACAATCTCATCATAATTGAATAAATTTAAATTAATCTAGGTTAATTCAAATTCAAATTCAGTTGACCCTTGATTTTATTCATTTTTCATATTTATATTTCCATTTTTTTAATTATGGTGGTTGTCCCCTCTTAATTTATTTTTGATTGACTTAATTCATGTAAAATGATTAAAATTGCTTCTTAATTGAACAACCATGATATACTCTTGATTGATTGCATTGATTGAAATGCCTTGGCCAAAAATCCTTCATTATTTTTCTCTTATCTTAATCCCTCCTAATCAATCCTAGTTTATTTAATATCTCTTATATTGTATTTAAGATGATTGAATCCCTCTTAGAAAATATTTTTATCGACCCCGTTCTTTCAATCTAATTTTTTTAAATTAATTTGTTGTTTTATTAGTTAGCATATTTAATTTAAGTTGTTATGTTAAGCGCATTTTCTCTTTCCCTCTTTATATCCTTGGCTAACTACTTCTTGGATAATTTAAGTTATATTCTAATTATTGTTATGTGGTTAATTGTTTGAACTTGAATTTTTGCCAAAATAATTTTTCTTCTCTTTCATTCTTGCTTGGCCAAAAATTACATAGAGTATATTATCTTAATTTTATTTGATTAACTTGATAAATTTATTTCCTTCGTCACTCTTCTACTTGGCCAAAATCCAATCATCCTTATTTATTTATTTTGCATGTGCTCATTTGTTTGAAATTAAAATATTTCATTATTAATCTTTCCCTCTGATCATTTCTCTCCTCTTCTGCTTTGGCTTGGACAAAATTCTCATAACTACAAGTTTATTTAAAAGGTTATCTTCCAAATTCTTTGCCTCTTGCTTCTCTCCTCTTAGGTCAAACTCTTGCAATTTATTTTCTTGAAGTGGTACTAGTGCAAAATTGCTTCTCAATCACCTTGGCCAAAAGCCTCTCTTGAAGTTTGCATGGATTTTAGTGCAAAGGATCTTCTCCTCCCTTCTCATCTTCAAAAAAATCTTCAAGTGGATATTATTTCAACATCATTCAAGCTTCTCTCTTATGATCAAAAGGAAAACTCAAGTCATAGATCTCATTGCATACACATAAAAGGACTTGAATAATAAAATTGATTTAATGTATTCTCTTGAATATTTAAGTTAATTAGCTTGGTTTAAATGAAAAGTTTTATGTGCTTTATTGTAAAAATTTTGTCTTACTCTTTTTTCATTTTTCCTTCAGAAGATTTGAAAGAATTTCTTCTTGGTTTGATTGAATTGAAATGATTTATTTAAGTCTTTCATAAACATTAGTTTTCTTAGATTTTGTTTTCAAGATTAATGCCATTCATCTTGTATAAGTGTTTTAAAATATTACTTCTTTCTTTTAGTGTATGTTAGAGATGTTTTCAAAATCCTATCACATCATTCAACTTCATATAACAAAAAATATATGTTTGAGTTCTTTTTTCTTATTTGTCTCTATATTGTTTAGTGGGCTTGAGTACAAAATTATTTAAAAATTTTAGAGTTAGATATTTCAAATTGTATCATATTTTTCTTGTTCTTTTGAAGTCATGTTGGGGTTGTACTTGTTTGGTGTAAGAATGTATGTGTTGGTGTTGTACTTGTCTAATGTAGAAAAATATGAGAGATTGGCTGTAATCTCTTTTTTGTTTAATGAATTCCTTGTCAATGTGACTGGGTGTGGATTTAAGATTATTTTTGGAATTTGTTGAACCATATAAAATTATTATTGTCTTGAGGTCTGCATTTTACTTTATTGTGCTTGGTTGCTTGGTGTTTTGTTCTTTCATTAAAATTTACTTATCTTTCTTTTACAGCTAAGTTTTCTATAAAACTCAAAATTATATTTTAACTTTTAACTTTTTTTAAATACCCACCCTCCCTCTTAGGTGCCATAGAATCTTAACACTATACAATCATAAAAAGAGAATACATAATATTTATGGTACAAATATCTACATCTGTTAAAAATATTATCACCGTGATTGAAAAAAATAATATTTTTAGCAAAGACAAATCTATAAAAAGAAATTCATAATCTTTATCTCTAATCAACGTGCTCCTTCCACTTTCCCTATCCTAACATTAATACATGCATGGAATGAGCATAAACATTCAGAGGTTACACAAAACCAGTCCTAAATTTTCAATGTATAAGAGTATTAGTAAGGTTACACAAAGCAGTGTATATGCAAATTTATTTTTACATGATAATAAACAAAGAAATTTATAATTAAAAATATAATTTTCTAATAATACAATGCTTGTAAATTTTGTGATTTAATAAGTCTATCTTACTTATATCAAGTCAAATATGCCAATATAATTTAAGTATTTAAAGCATATATTAAACATTATAGCATAAAATTATATTTTAACATGACATTTGAATTATAATAAAATAGTGAAATAAATAGCATCTTCAAACACATCATATCAACTTATCCTTAAGTCCTTACCTCTCAATATATTTACATATGCTTTCAAATTCATTTAAGTATTTCTAGTTCCCTGTGCATAGCTCAATTTATTTTTTTAGCCCCCTATACCTCTGTTGACCTCACTTTTGGAGTGAGGATTCACCTTCCTCATCTTAGACTTAAGAACCCTCTAGGCACTCAGATTTTCCTAATCATAGGACACTTCTAGTGACTAAGAGAACACTAAACCCAAGCTTAGAGACTTAAGAAGGCATACTCTAAGCTTAGGATACACCTTAGGACAAATAGGTCTTACTTATCCTATGGCCTAAATGTACCCATGCTTGTCCACTCATCCAAAACCAACCTCAAGCTAACACAACAAACCTCAATTAAATTTTGTTTGTCATCTAAGCTCCAATTGTATTCCATCATGATCCTTTGATCCAACTCAAAGCTCATTCAAGTAAAAAAAATCCAATTTATTTTCACAAAAGCACTCCAACCATTCAATAAACCATTTCAAACTCTTCCAATACTTGCAATCAAACCAATTGAACCGAATAAATCCAATCAACCTAAGTTAGCCCATTTGACCTAAAAGGTTGAAATAAGCCAAAATCTAATCAAACCCAAATCAATTGTAATCAAGGCCACCAATCATCCCTAAATCCATCATTAAACTCTTCTCAACACCCAATTCCACCAATTCAACTCAATTAACCCAATTGGTCCGCTTGACCCAAAGTGGCCTAAATGACCAAATTGACTCAAACTTTAATTCAACCTAAACTGGATTGAATCAACCCATCCAATCTCTTGCATAATGATTGTTTATCATCTTGGATAGCCCAATTGCATTCAATTAAATCAAACGAAACCAATTTGACCTAAAGGGTCAAATTAGGGCAAATCTCATTCCAACTCCATTTGATTGAAACCAATGCCTCTAATCAATCATAAATTGATTATTAAAAAAAGATTCAACCTGCAATTGAACCCAATTTGGTTAACCTAACCAAATTGACCCTTTAGCCCAAATTGACCTAAAGGGTCCAATTGAACCAAATCCTTCCAAAGTTCAAATTGATTCAATCTAACACCTACAATCATTCTCAAATGATCAATTGAACTTAAACCAACTCTCCACCTAAGCTAATTTGGCCAATTTGATTAAATTGGTCAACTTAGCCCATTTGGCCTAAATGAACCCATATTAGCCAAAATGAAATCCACTTCAAATTGAACTAATACTTTCCAAGTGATTAATTGAACATACCCAAACCCTTGGTTTGACCAAATTTGACCAATTGGTCAACCTAACCCAATTGAACCCCATTTGACCCATATGGGTCAAATTGAGCCAAATAATACCAAACCAAGTACAAACCCAACCAAACTTGGCTTGACACAGTCTTGGGCCATAATGGGTCTGCCCAAGTGGGCCCAACCCATGGTGAACTCAGTTTGGGTCAAAACTCTTGAACCAAGTTAGCAAAAATGGGATAAAATCCTCATTTTGGATGGGTTCTCCCACTCCCCCAGGCCTTAACAGTCACCTTTGGCCATTATTGGACATTAAGACCACTGACCCAACCTAACCCAAGGCTGTTGGGTTTAGCCTTTGGCCATGAGAAGGTGAACTCACTCATAACATGGTATTAGTTCAGTTGGAGGAGGAGGAACACCCCATGCCAACCCATGCCACTACCTGAGCCTCTCAAGAACCTCTACCTCAATCGTCCACTACCACCTCCAACAACCTACCCTGGCTGGATGGCTGTCAAAGGCTAAAATAATCTCAATCCTTGGTTCACTTGGGGAGGAGAGTATACTCCTACCCACCCATTCAAACTTCATAGAGAGCTTCCTCAAAGCATTCTGAGTAGTTCAAGACCCTTCCCTGAATCCTTAGCGCACTCCATCGCCAACGAGACCAACCATCGAGCAAAACCAAGAGCCTCATCCATCCAACCTCACCAAAACTTCACCAAATTGAAATTAACTCTTCCCACACCTTCCCCTCACTCCAACAAGTCAAAATGAATCGGTCACAGATCAATTTGATCACTGGAAGGCACTCCAAGACCAACTCTGGTGAGCTTTATGGAAGCGCTTGGTCCACGGTCAAATTAGTGAGGAGGTAGCTCGAGATCTTCTCAATATAGCTTTATCTCTTCAAAAGGAAGCTACCTCTATTGATGGATCACCGATCTTTAGCTCCAGTGAGGTAAAAATTTGGCAAAACATAGAATTTCCCTTAGGTCTTGGTGTTTGGTGAAATGAATCATGATTTTATGCAATTTCCACCATATGATTTCTTAGATCTCCTCCTCGGACATTTTGGAGTTGATCCCCTCATCCTATAGGCTCCGGTGAGCTTAAATCAAGCAGCTGAAGTTGGATAGTGGCCATCTTTTGGCACTTGGGGGATGATGGATCATCGACCGTCCATTCTGTCTACTAGAATGGATGACTATGATTTAATTGTCTAGATTATTCAATTTAATCCTTAAGAAACCACATGATTAATCTCTGGCGACCGATCCGAGATCGAATGGCAAGGATGAAACCATGTCAACCACTGTTGAGTCAGCTACCACTTTGGATGTTTGAAATAGCCTATCCGTTGGTGCCACGTGGAAAGGGCTATCGTGTCGCTCCGATAGTTTAGAAGGTTAATTAAGTGTTAAAAATAAGATTAAATGGCTAGAAATTTGAAAATTTAAAACTAATTGTAGAAAAATTTAAAAATATAAATAAACACATTTTGGAAAGGTTAAACATAAGAGAATTTAACAAAAATAAAATCCCCATTGTTTGATTAATGAATAGTGCTTCACTAAGATTTAAAGTTCAGGCTAATTGCTCTAATTAAGGCCTAATTGCTTGGCCAATTGCTTTCAAATTTAATAGATTGATTCTACGGGATGTCCTCTACCTCCCATAATTTTCTTGGGATTTATTGGCAATATAATTGATAGAATTTAAAATTTCAATCCTAATTACCCTCTTTAATCAATTTTATGTTTATTAAAATTGCTAAATAGTAATAATTAAATGGTTAATGATGATTAATCACTATTAATAGTGAGAATGATGAGAAAAAATAATTAGGGTTTCTTTCTTAGTTATTTTCTTAAGTACATTTCCATGGGAGGGTTAATTAATGCATATGTTAATTAAAGGTTAATTAAGTAAATTAATGGTAAAATCAAATCAAATAAAAATGTTGATTGGTTAAGATATTTCAAATTTGATTCATGGGTTCTCCTTTATGTGTTTAGTAATATAAAAATCATTAAATAATTTATGTTTAATCATTCCTTTTTAATCATTAAAAATTTGTATGTCATTTATATCATGTATGCATGTTTTCAAATAAAAGAATCAAGTCAATATGGTTATATACGTATAAGTTGCATGTGTTGAATTAATCTTACTATATGGTGTGGCTATTATCACTAATAAATCTCAAATTAATTTCAAAATCATAAGCTAATGTTGAAAATTTAGAGGGATGTTCACTATGAATATTATATGTGATTTATATTCACTTATAGTTTAAACATGTTAAAAGATTGTTCTATTTTTATGATTTATGTGTATGTTTAGATGTGTTTGAATGTTAGTGAGTATATAGTCTAGACATTTTGTGAATATGAGGCTTTAAGTAGACCCAAAGAGGTCTTTTCCTGGTTTAACAATGGCACGTACTTACTTAATTTCATTCATATGTGTATATGTGCTAAAATTTGGATAGAGCTTTATTTTACATGAGTAAATAATTTGCTAATATAAAATATTTTGCTTAATTTTCATTTTTATGTTTATGTATATGTTTAGGCGTATTGAAGTTAGCAAGTATTTAGTTTGGACATCCCTAGAATATGAGGCTATAAGTAGCCCCAAGGAAGTATTAGATTACTTCACTTCCCTAGTTTAACAATGGCACATATTCCTTAATACATGTATATATATGCTTAGCTAAGGATTGAAATCTTTCTTTTCTATATAAAATGTTTGCATTAAAAAAATCATCAACTATGCAAAAAAAACATGAATATATTATATGTACAAGTAAGAAATAAAGAAATATGCATGATATTTATGATGAAAAGGAATTAAGTAATATTATCCATGTGATAGTAATTCAATCTCATTAATCTTAAGATATCTTTCATGTTTGAACAGGATTCTTAAGAATAACCCAAACCTAAGATTAATAAAATGTTTAATAAATCATTCACTACGAGAAACTAAAAAATCATAACAACATGCCTTTAAAAAATAACTTAGGGTATGGATGAAGAGGGTCAAACCTCTTTCCTCTCTCTATGACAACTAGATGTTAAGTAAATATTAAGTGAAACAAAAAAATATAAATTTAAATCCAGCAATCCTTTTAATATCTTGAAGTGAAACCTCCCCTCATATGTAACTTAAACATTCCAATTCCTTTAGACAATCATGTACCTAAAGCCTAGCTAAGATATACCACACCAAACCTTAGCATATACATTAGAATACTAAGGGTCTATTTCAGGTAGTTATAGCTTTTTGAAAAGCTAGTTGTAAAGCTACTGTAGAGAAAGAAGCTTTTTGAAAAAGCTATTGTGTGTTTTACAAATATTTTTCTTTTGATAAAATAATACACCAACAGCTCTTCTCAAAATAGCTTTTTCACCACAAAACTTTCTAAAAGCAACCAAAAAGCTGGTAGCCAAATGAAGCTGCTTTGCTTTCTGCTACTTTCTAGAAAAGTAAAGCAGCTAAAAAGCTATCCCAAATGCATCCTAAGTCACCACTTTTAGACTAGATTTTTGGATTACTTATGCGTAAACTAAATGATTTCCCACTGTTAGCCTAATGATATTTTCTATAGGGGATTATACTAAAGAGGGTCACTGTAATAATAAATATAAATTCTCTTGCTTGTAGGTTGTTTATCCCCCTTTGCATTATCCACATTAGGACAGGTGGGTTTGGTTACCTATGTGTAGGGTGCTGTGTCCAATATCATGGAATATAATTGCTTAGTTTGAATGCTTTTTTGGCTAACATCTATTTTGCAAGTGTAGTTAGACCCTATTTTCCATAAACTTGTAATTTTGTAATAGGAATTAAGATTGGTGCTATAAGGTTTAAGATGAGCAGTGGCTAGAAGGAAAAGACCTGGGAGGCCCTATGAAGCCTGGAGTAAATCAAGCCAAAGAAGCAAGAGTGAAACAAAAAGAATGAAGACCCCTATAGCATCTATTTAATTATAATTATAATATTATTTTATAATATAGGTTGTATAAGGGTATAGCTCTGCTACCCAACTTCTTTTCATTTTCAGGGTGTACAATGGTACCCAGCCACACCTGCCTTTTATTCTTTTATGAAAAATTATAAATGTTTGAGTATCATATTTAGCTTGTGCAATAGATATGACATGTTTTTTATTGGTTTCTTAAAGCTTGATGATTGAATGTGTGACCTGGATGTGGTAGGCTCTTTAGGACTAAATTAATTTTTCTACCCCCCTTAAATAACTCATAACTAGATTTTAAATATAACTCACAACCTCACCATAAAGCCTAGGTTATAATCAAGATAATTAAAAGATTTAGCAACTAATTAGCTGAATGTTGAATGTTACAACATCATGCATAATATTTTGTTTCATTCTTGAATATGGAGGGTCTCCATTCTTGCACATAGGGGAATACTTAACCTTTGAGGGCATCCCTTGTAGTGGAGAACACCTCCTCTTGCTGATTTAGCCCATAATATTATTTCATCATGCATATAGACATAGTTATCTCAAGCCTTTATCCAAATGAAATGGTCAAAAAATGTAAAAAATAATAAATTTTGCATTAGCCTAAGTCATGTTTTCATGCCAGTCATGATCTAGTCTCTTAGGGAGTGAATTTAGGATTCTAGTCTCCTTCCTAATTAAATAACAGTTTATCTATCTTGAACTTAGATAAGACTGGCCTACATGATTTTGAAGCATATGAGGTGTTAGCTGGAGGTCACTCCAGGAGATTGTAAGTCCATAAGAGTCGAGATGGGTTTATCCCCTCTTGTGGATGTAAACCACTATGTCCCATTTTCTGATTAGACTTAAGTTGTGCTTTTAGCTTGTGATAAAGCATCATAGATTTAGGTTCTGAGGCTATTTATTTCCTTTAGGCTATAAGTATAATTCCTCACCTCTTAGGTATTTCCACAATCTTGTGTTGATGGACTATAAGCCCTAGCATTATAAAAAAAATCTCAACTCAAATAAAAATAAACTCTCTTTTTCAAATATATAAAGCCTCACTATATGATATATTGGAGCACTTACTAGGCTTCCTAGTATCATGAGTGCTCCCTACTTATCTTCCATTGGAATCCATAAATAAGTCTTTCTATTTGAAATCTCCTATTTGATTTCCAAAAATACCAAATCTTTGATAGTCTAGCTTTGAAATATTTAAACATATTTATTGACTACTATAATTTAGAATGTTCTTAAGAAATTCCTATTTCTTAAGATGTAATTAACTATGGAAGCTTGTTTTCATAGGAGACTAAAAAACCTAACATAAAATAAACCATGTTTTACTTCTCCATGTAAAGTAGGGGAAAGATCTATGGTATATACGAAGACCCATCTGCCTTATGAGTACTTATTAGGTGATTAGGTCTATTATAGTGTGATGCTTCCATCTTTTGAGATGGTACATCATACCTTAATGTTGTACCTTCTCACTTCAATAAGTATCCCCCAAGATCTACATGGTGTCCACACAACTCTAAATTAAAACACCACAACCTCTTTATAAGTGCTCCTTTTAATTAGGACCTTAAGCGAGCTAACACATTTGTACACTTAAATTTTATAAATAACTAAATAATAAATCTACATTTACATTGGTATTTATTTCACATCAAAATAGATGAATCAATATTTTAATGAATGCAAAAAATTCTTAATCGTATTCAAGAATTTGTAAATATGAAATTGTACACCCAAAATCCCATGAGGACATTCACCAAAAGATAAGAAGCTAGCAGCTAAAATTTATATGCAAGCAAAGCTTGAAAGACCATATTAGAGGAGACCCAGGTGAAATTTGGGATATTAACAACATCATCATAATTTGAGAATCTAATCTCACATTAGGAAGTGTAGGAAACAATTACAAGAAGAATGAGCCCTTGTAGGTGTTTACTATAGTGTCACTTTCCTCACATTAGTGATTACAGTAAAAGGACTTATTATTTGGCATCACACACTAACCCAATCTCCAAAGATAGGGAAAAACTAATATTCAAAATTGGATATATCACAAACCTTTAAATATAATGTATACATTTGTTATATTTATTGTAACTTCTATATTTATAGTTGACCTATGGCTTTCATTAAGCGACTCTCAAGCCTTATAGAAAGGGGATAGCATCTTGGAAAGATGATCTTCTTTCGAGCTTATGTATACTACTTTCTATACTAATATTCTTAATTAAGTTATTTACATCCTCACTGATTCACTTATACTTTTATTCTTGTTGTTCTACTAATAAGCTCGATATATTGCTTACCTAATCTAACTTAGTCCTTTTCTTCATGAATCTCTAGTAAGGTCTACCATCATCTCCATGGATAAATTTAGATTCAACATTATTTTAAGTGTAGGGAGCATGTAGCAATGTTGAGAATAAAATGTTAAGCACTCGATGAAGTAAGATAATCAATATGTGACAATTTGATCACCATGGAGCCAAATATACAATAATTTACCACCCAATAAAATTTGAAGGAAATGAAGGATTACATCACTTACTTAGTTCAGGGTACCATGGAGAGGATTGAATGTAATGTACCAAGATAAAAGAAATGAAAAGCTCCTCAAATTTTTTATTCATTATATTCACCATCATAGGCGACCATTAACAATAACACTTAGTATCAATGATGGGTCCTATCGTTTGACTGATGAAGATGATATTAAAGGATGAGTAGAGAATGCCACCCTAGCAAATGCATTTTCAAGAGAGATCTCTAAAGCTTATCCCCCCATCGAAGTATAATGGGCCACACTTGAAGTCCTACAATTAATAGTATCAACCATGCAACATATTTTGAGTCTATTGTTGACCTCATTTTTGAATGAGGTTAACATCATTCGTAAAACCAAAAAATAAGACACATAATCCTAGATTAAGAGCTTCTAGATTTAAGCACTTAGATCACTATGCTTAGTGACTTAGTGAATTCTCCTAAGGCTTGACTCAACCTAATGGGATTTAGGCTTGATTCAAACCCAAAGCTAAACAAACATACTTCAAGTGAGAATTAATTCTAATTGAATTTAGGCTAAGGTAATTTAGATGGCTAACCCAACTACCCTACTTAAGCTCAAAATTATTTGAACCCAAAGAAATTCACATAAAATCAAAATAAGTTCAACTCACATCAGACCAAAAGCATAAAATTCATTTCATGAATATGAATGGGGTCAAATCCAACTAAAAGTCAACCACTGAACATAGTGTTGACTTATGTGGGTCCCACTAAGTCAAAGGTCAACCCATAATAATTTGACCAAACTAAATCATTCTAAAGGTTTCAAATAATAAATTAAATATGTTTGAACATGAATCAAATGAATCTAAATCTAATAAGGCCATAATTAGGTTAATTAGTGTTGGCTTAATTAGCCTCATGTTCAATTTGATTAATTTTGATGATAACAAACAAATGCTTGGATGTTCTAATGAATATTTTAATATTTAATATATCAATTGCTAATTACATATCTCACAAATTGTTAGAAGAAATTGCAAGAAAAAAAAGGGATAATGTGAAGCTCATGATTTTAGGTTATATGACTATTCATATGAGTTCTTTGGCATGAATCAATTTGCTCACAACCTAACATACTATTTTAATGAGGTTAATTTATATAAATCTTTATTTAATTAACATTCAATTATATGTTTTTCTACATAGCAATAAAATTGTCAAAGTAATAAATGATCATAACTATTAAGTATAATTATTTTATTTACTTAATATAATTAGGTATTTTAATTTAATTTGCTGGTTATATGATAACTAACATATTTATGATTATATATAAATTATATCATAATTTTTTAAATGTCACATGTCAAAAAAAAAAAATAATATTTGTATTTTAGCCAAAGTCATTGTTTAATCAAAGAATTCATATCTGATTTTATCTCCATCGGATTCCTTGGATTTTACCTTTAAAATAAGTGGTTACATGACCCACTTTGCATTAAAATTGAATTTATTATGAGTTTTAAACATTACCTGATTTTAATAATGGATGCATGCTACATGCTTTGAATATATTAAGAGCTACATTTGATTACTTTGACTTTCCCATGTGAATAGCCGAATTTTTGCTGCTAAATTTAATATTTGTTTAATATAAATTATATTTTTATTGAATATTAAATTATCACATGATAGCATGAGGTTTGTATAATATATTTCTTTGAAATAATTTTTAAATGACCTATAAATAGCCCTCATTCTCTTCATGAAAGCATCCCTCATTCAAAATTCAAAATCTCTCCAAAAAATCTAAGAGAAAATCTCTTAAATGTTCCTTCCAAGTGTTCTCCAAATATTGCAAGATCAAATCCATGGTTTGGAAGCTTCAACATCTTCAACGCAAGCCTTTTAAATTACTTGAGTTTGTTTTCTTGATCTTAATACTTCTTAGTTGTTCATGCTATTTTCACCATCTATTTCTTCTTTCTAATTTATACTTTTGGTGGATTAGTCTTTGAACATTGGTTTTCACATCAAAGTTTCTCAATCATTTTTTTTGGTGAAAACTCTTGTGATAATTTGTAGGATCTATTTCAACTTGCTGAAATTTTTAGCTTCCTACAAATTTCTTTTGGTTTCTTGAAATATTTCTTCTTTGGTCTTATTTTGAAAGATCATTTATTCTTAGATCTATTTTAGAAGTATATTTTAAGCATTTTAAAATAAATTATTGTGCTGAAATTATTTTCATATTTGCTAGATCTCTTTTTTTTAATTGGAAGCTTACTAACCAACTTAGATCTATCATATACTTACTTTTTTATTTTGTGATCATTAGCATTAATTGAAAGAATCTTTTTGGTTAAAATAAATTACTCCTTGCTGAAATTTATTTTATTATGAAAAAGAATATTGTAAATTTATTTTGAAATCATTTTGTATTATTCTACAAATTATAATAACATAAACATCCTAGTAAGATCACTTTAAGATATTTATTTTTATTAAGTGAGCATTTTGCCTTGCCAAATTTTTTAAGTTGTAAAGTGATCATTTATAAGTTGTGAGATCACTTTTGAATTTGATTGCTTGGTATATTTGTGAGAGATTTACTTTATCAAAATTTATTATTTTGTATTTTTTTTTGTAAAATTTATTTTGGGTTATACTACCTTGTAGAGAGTATTGTTGTAGGGGTTGTACCCGATAGAGAGTACTTTTGTAAACCATTTTTCATTTAGTGGATTCCTAGGCATGGACTAGTCATTTTGGGGTTACGAACCACGTTAAAATCATGTACCTCTTGTCTCTATTTTTTATTTATTGTATTTTTTTTGCATTTAGAATTATATCTTATCATTATAAAATCAAAATCTAATTTTCTATTTAAAATTAAAATTTAAGTTTTGAAAATTTTAATATTACCCAATTCCCCCCTCTTGGGTGCTATAGTGTCTCATTAATTGGTATCGAGCCTAGGCTCTTTTATTGGCTTAACATCCAAGAGTAAATCTTTTCACTATGGCACAAGGTTTCACAGGTTCATTACTGAGGGACAATCCAGTCATAGACCTCCACTTGATTAGTGTACCATTTGATTATTGGAAAAATAGAATTAGTACATTCTTAAGAGGTCAAGATGCACGATGTGGTATATATTGACACATCAATATCATACACCCACAGAAGTAAATGACATTAAAGTAGAAAAACCTTTTGAGGAATGGTCTATAAAAAGAGAACTTGATGAATTAAATGCTAGGGCTTGTAATACTTTACATTGTTCTTTATTATGATGATTACATACAAATTTCTATGTTAAGTACAAAAAAGAAATATGGGATAAACTTATTATAACTTATGAAGGAACTAGTGAAGTTAGAGATGCTCACATAAATAGACTTGTTCATGATTATGAGTTATTTCATATGTCTCTTTCTGAATCTATTTCTGATATGTATACTAGATTTATGAAAACAATTAACACTTTACATTCTCTTGGAAAAACATATAGGAATCAAGACTTAGTTTATAAGATTCTTAGATGTCTTCCAAAAGAATGGGAAGCTAAAGTAAAATATTAGTGAAGCTAAAGATTTATCTACTTATCCACTTGATCGCTTTTGGGTTCTTTGATAGCACATGAGGTTATTGCTCAAAGGGATAAGATGGATAACTAAAAAAGGAGAAGGAGAAAGGAAAAGCCATTGCACTACAAGTTGATGATAGTGACACCTCAAGCTCAGATGGTGATTGTGATGAGGTGGTCATGCTTTCCAAAAGGCTTGGGAACTTGCTAAGGAAGAAGAATCAAAGGTATAAAAAATCTAAAAATTATAAATTTCAAACTAAGAAATTTCCTACAGGTGAAGGGATCATTTATCATTGTAAAAGCCACATAAGAGGTGATTGTCCAGAACTTGTTGAATCAAAGAAAAGAAATTGATGTAAACAAAAGAAAAAATATGAAGGAGAAAAAGTACCATAAGAAGAAGAAGACAACTTTATGGGCCAATCCAGATTCAAATGAATCAAGTACTAGCTCATCGGATGAAGAGGTCAACATATGTCTTATAAAATGGACTTAGATTCTCAAGAGGTATGTAATGATATATCTTATGATGAATTAGATGATGCTTTTAATGATTTAGTTATTGAATATAAAAAATTAAAAAGAAAATACAAAACCTTAGAAAAAGAGCATAAAAATTTAGATATGCATTTTTGTGATTTAAAAATGAATGTGATAATTTAAAAGTAAAAATACTTCTTTATTAAATTGTTCCTTAGTGTAGGTAAACTTGAAAGAGAGAATATCTTATTAAAAGCAAGACTAGAATTATGTTTAAAATCACAAGTTCATTATAATACTTCATCAAGAAAAACATTTAATAAAATTATTTGCATCATACACATCCCACTCATATACCTATAGTTATCATTCTAAATCATATGCAAACACTAATGTTTGGTGCAACTATTGCAATAAAAAAGGGCATATTTCATTTGATTGCTATGCACGTAAAATACAAAATACTAAGCAATCATCTTATGTATGGGTACCAAAAGGTACTAGCACTACACAAACCATGCATGCTAAATATCTTACTTCAAATTTAGAATGTGGAACCAAAAATGTTTGGGTTCCAAAAGTTAACATGTGAGTTTATTTTGTAGGAATGCCTTCAAAGCGAAATCAAAGAAGGCATGTGGTACTTGGACAGTGGATGTTCAAGACATATGACGAGAGATAAAGATAAATTCACAACTTTAGAATCAAGTGATGGAGGATTTGTTACATATGGAGATAATGCAAAGGTAAAAATCATTGGCATTGGTTCTATTTGTAAGAATTCTATCACTTTAGATAAAGTTTTTCTAGTAGAAGGATTAAAACATAATTTAATTTCTATTAGTCAATTATGTGATAAAGGTTTGAATGTAGTATTCCATGCATCATATTGCATTATAAAAAAATAATGAAAATGTTTTGCTAGTAGGAAAAGATAAAAGAATATTTATGTCATTGATTTAGATAGCTTTCATGATGTAAATTTAAACTTACTTTGTTTTAAAAGCACTCATGATGATGATATGGTTATGGCATAGGAGACTATGTCATATTAACATGCACACACTTAATAAAATTGCTAAACTTGATTTAGTAGTTGGTTTGCCTAAATTAAATTTTCATTCAAACTATGTTTGTGATTTATTCATGGTAAACATTCTAGAAGCTCATTTAAAAGTAAAAATATTGTTTCTACTTATAGACCTCTAGAATTATTGCACATGGATTTATTTGGTCCTATTAGCACCACTAGCTTAGGTGGAAAAAATTATGGTTTTGTGATTGTTGATGATTTCTCTAGATATAATTGGGTTTTATTTGTAACTTACAAGGATGATGTTTTTGGTGAGTTTAGAAAGTTTTCTAAATATATTCAAAGAGAACAAGGCCTTTTGATTAATAGGGTTCAAACTGATCATGGTGGCAAATTTGAAAATAAATTATTTGAGGATTATTGTGATGAACATGGGATTAGACATAATTTTTCTGCACCTAGAACTACCCAACAAAATGGAGTAGTAGAGAGAAAAAATAGAATATTAATTGAATTAAGTAGATCTATGCTTGATGAGTATAAATTGTCAAAATATTTTTGAAGTAAATCTTGCATGTTATGTAATGAATAGGATCTATTTTAGACCAATTTTGAAGAAGAATGAATTGTTTTTTGGAAAGAAGCCTAAGATTGAACACTTTCATGTATTTGGATGTAAATGCTTTATTTTGAATAATGGAAAAGATCATTTAGGTAAGTTTGATTGCAAATCGATGATGGTATTTTCTTAGGATACTCTCTTTCTAGTAGAGCTTATAGAGTTTACAATAAGAGAAAATGATTGTAGAAGAATCAATACATATTATTTTTGATGAAAATTTGATTGATCCTATTAGAAATGAAGTGATTGATGAAGAGATTGATAACTTTAAGAAAATATCTTTAGAAGATAATATGGATGATTCATTGCCTAAAGAATGGAAATATAAAAAATCATCCAAAGGAACTAATTATAGGAGATCCTTCAAAAGGAGTTACAAGAAGACATAGTAGAGAAGTAGATCATTCAAACATTTTATCGAGGTTGAACCTAAAAATTTAGAAGAAGCATTAAATGATAATTTTTGGATTATTGCTATGGAAGAGGAGTAAATCAATGATAAGAAATGATGGGAATTAGTCCCAAGATCAAAATGTCATTGGAACAAAATGGATCTTTAGAATAAGCTAGATGATTTATTGTATTGTTAGAAATAAAGCTAGGTTAGTTGCACAAGGTACACAAGTTGAAGGTATAGATTTTGAAGAATCTTTTGCACGTAGCTAGAAGCTATCGTTACTTCTTGCTTATGCTTATTTTAAAATTTTAAACTTTTTCAAATGGATGTCAAAAGTGCATTTTGAATGGATTTATTGACCAAAATATATTTGTAGAGCAAACCACCTAGATTTGAGAGCCTTGATTTTCCAAATCATGTGTATAAATTAAAGAAAGCCTTATATGGTTTAAAACAGCTCTGTCTTGGTATGATAGTTAAGTAACTTTTGATAGATCATGGATTTATAAAGGAGTAGATACCACCTTATTCCTTAGCATAGATGATGATTTGATTATGGTACAAGTGTATGTAGATGATATATTATTTGGAAGTACAAATGAATCTTTATGCCATGAGTTCTCATCTTTGATGTCTAAAGAGTTTGAAATGAGTATGATGGGAGAACTTAATTTTTTCTTAGGTCTTCAAGTGAAGCAACAAGAAAATGGCACATTCATATGTCAAACTAAGTATATAAATGAATTGCTTGAGAGGTTTGACATGAAAAGATTTAAATCTAGTAAAACTCCTATGAGCCCATCTATAAAATTGGATTTAGATGAATTAGGAAAATCTGATCAAAACTTTATAGAGTATGATAGGTTCACTTTTATTCTTGCTAGTAGATCTGAATATTATGTATGTTTGTTTGTGTGCTCATTTTCAACCCAAAAGAATCTCATTTAATAGCGCTATCTTCTATTTGATAAGCACTACTAGGTTAGGTTTATGGTATCCTAAAATTCTTTATCATGTGAATTGGTTGCTTATTCTGATGCTGACTTTGCAGGATGCAAAGTAGATAGAAAAAGTACATCTGGCACATGCCATTTTTTAGGATCATCACTTGTGTCTTGGTCATCTAGGAAACAAAATTTTGTAGCTTTATCCACGAGGTCGAGTACATAGTAGCTTGCTGTTCGTCCTTTGGTTAAAGCAACAATTAGAAGATTTTGGTATTAAGCAAGATCACATTCTAGTTTAGTGTGATAATACTAGTGCTATTAGTTTGACTAAAAATCCTATCCAGCACTCGCGAACCAAGCATATAGAAATTAGACATCATGTTTTGAAAGGTGATGTTAATATTAATTTTATTAGCACCGATTTACAAATTGCAGATATTTTTACAAAACCCTTACCGTAATTTTTTGTACATTAGACGGATGCTTGGAATGTTAGATCCTAATATTTAAAATTGTATGTTTTTTTCTCACTTTTGATTTTGTCAAAAGGGGGAGAAGAGTAAAATGTTGGTTAGTATTAAGTAAAATGTTGGTTAGTATTAAGTCTATTTCATGCATACATTTAGGGGGAGCAACATTATTCATCTCTTATGCATAAATTTTTTTAAGAGAATTTTTTTTCAAAAACCATGATGAAAGGTCAATTTGCACCTTCATCAAAATCAATACCCAACATTAGTTTGTCATCATCAAAAAGGGGGAGATAGTTGGCTTAATTAGCCTCATATTCAATTTGATTAATTTTGATGATAACAAACAAATGCTTGGATGTTCTAATGAATATTTTTATGTATTTCAGATATATCAATTTTACATTACATCCAATACATCTCATAATATGTTTGAGGAAATTGTAAGAGTAGAAGAATGAAAAGGATAATGTGAAGCTCAAGATACAATATTTTGGGTTATGACTATTCATATGAGTCATTGGCATGAATCAATTTGCTCACAACTTAACATATTATTTTAATGAGGTTAATTTATATAAAGCTTTATTTAATTAACATTCAATTATATGTTTCATACATAGCATTAAAATTGTCAAAGTAATAAATGATAAAACTATTAAGTATAATTATTTTATTTACTTAATATAATTAAGTATTTTAATTTAATTTTTTAGTTATAAGATAACTAACATATTTATGATTATATATAAATTATATCATAATTTTTAAATGTCACATGTCAAAATTAACAAAAATATATAAAATTTTGTATTTTAGCCAAAGTCATTGTTTAATCAAAGAATTCATATCATTTTGATCTCCATCGGATTCCCTGGATTTTTACCTTTAAAATAAGTGGTTACAAGACCCACTTTGCATTAAAATTGAATTTATTATGATTTTTTAAACATTACCTGATTTTAATAATGGATGCATGCTACATGCTTTGAATATATTAAGAGCTACATTTGATTACTTTTGACTTTCCCATGTGAATAGCCGAATTTTTGCTGCTAAATTTAATATTTGTTTAATATAAATTATATTTTTATTGAATATTAAATTATCACATGATAGCATGAGGTTTGTATAATATATTTCTTTGAAATAATTTTTAAATGACCGCTTGCCTATAAATAGCCCTCATTCTCTTCATGAAAGCATCCCTCATTCAAAATTCAAAATCTCTCCAGCAAATCTAAGAGAAAATCTCTTAAATGTTCCTTTCAAGTGTTCTCCAAATATTGCAAGATCAAATCCATGGTTTGGAAGCTTCAACATCTTCAATGAAGCAAGCCTTTTTAAATTACTTGAGTTTGTTTTCTTGATCTTAATACTTCTTAGTTGTTCATGCTATTTTCACCATCTATTTCTTCTTTCTAATTTATACTTTTTGGTGGATTAGTCTTTGAACATTGGTTTTCACATCAAAGTTTCTCAATCATTTTTTTTGGTGAAAAACTCTTGTGATAATTTGTAAGATCTATTTCAACTTGCTGAAATTTTTAGCTTCCTACAAATTTCTTTTGGTTTCTTGAAATATTTCATCTTTGGTCTTATTTTGAAAGATCATTTATTCTTAGATCTATTTTAGAAGTATATTTTAAGTATTTTAAAATAAATTATTGTGCTGAAATTATTTTCATATTTGCTAGATCTCTTGAAAGCTTACTAACTTAGATCTATCATATACTTATTTTTTTATTTTGTGATCATTAGCATTAATTGAAAGAATCTTTTTGGTTAAAATAAATTACTCCTTGCTGAAATTTATTTTATTATGAAAAAGAATATTGTGAATTTATTTTGAAATCATTTTATATTATTCTACAAATTATAATAACATAAACATCCTAGTAAGATCACTTTAAGATATTTATTTTTATTAAGTGAGCATTTTGCCTTGCCAAATTTTTTAAGTTATAAAGTGATCATTTATAAGTTGTGAGATCACATTTTGAATTTGATTGCTTGGTATATTTGTGAGAGATTTACTTTATCAAAATTTATTATTTTGTTTTTTGTTTGTGTTGTAAAATTTATTTTGGGGTTATACTCGCCCCTTTGTAGGATAGTACATATTGTTGTAGGGGTTGTACTCACCCCGTTATAGGAGAGTACTTTTTATAAACCATTTTTCATTTAGTGGATTCCTAGCCAGGGGTGGCTAGGCATGGACGTAGGCCGGTTTTGTGGTTTGGCCGAACCACGTAAAAATCGTGTGCCTCTTGTCTCTATTTACTTTATTGTATTTTTACTTTTGCTACATTTAGAATTATATCTTATCATTATAAAATCAAAATCTAATTTTCTATTTAAAAATTAAAATTTAAGTTTTGAAAATTTTAATATTACCCAATTCACCCCCCCTCTTGGGTGCTATAGTGTCTCACAATTAGACCATTTGATGTAAGTGGGCTTAATTGGACCTTATTGAATTAAAATCCAAATCAAATTTAAATCAACCTAAATTAATTATCTAAAATCATTTAAAAATCATTATTAAACATAAATTAACCAATTATTTGGATTAAGTTCACTAATGTGGTCATTTGACCCAATTAAACCAATCTTAACACATTAAGACCAAATTGGGTCAAAGTGGGTTTTAAACCCAAAATAAATGAAATTCAGTTGAATTAAATCATTCCAAATACTTGGATTAACATAATTGAAAGATAAATACATTATAATTTAGTCAAGAAGGTCATTTGACATAATTGGATTTAACCAAATCCATTTAATCCCTAACTTGTTAAGTGTAGATGCAAGCAATTAAATACCTACAAATTTCATGAATCACACTCATTGGGGACATAATAAATGATTAAATGAACATAATTGAAGCTTAAATCTAGGATCAATCCACCAAATGGAAGAAGCTATTCCAAGTCAAGAGGGAAAATTCCTAAAGTGACATAATTCAAAATGTTTGAACATGAACCTAAGCTATTCACTTTGAAACACATTCAAACTCTTTGTAAGATGTCTTTAAGTGAATGAAAGCCAATACTAAGAAAATTAAGTGAGCTTAAGTCCACCCAAGAAAAAGAATAATCCATGGAGAAAAAGAAGGAAGCTTGAAGACAAACTCTTCACCCAATCCATTCCCTCACCTCCACTCCTCATCCTATCTACCTTGGACTATTCCCAATCAATTGACCACCTCTTAGAGCTAGCCTCCAAGGGTGGCAATCACCTTGGCTGGCCATGGTGGGCAACCCATAATTTATAACTCTCAACCAAGAGTGGAAAACCAAGAGACAGCTTTTACCAAGCAAGTTTGAGCTTTCCATCATGTTCCTCAAGTGAAATCAAGGAGAGCACACCCTTTCCCTCATCCTCATGTCTTCGAAAAGCCGGAGTTCAACCAAAGCCACCAAAAAATGGATGTAGCTTGGTCCAAAAGTCGATTCATGGGGAGGCAATCCAACTCCTCCTTTCCAGAGCTTCACCAGGTTCCCACGAAGCTTTTCGAATCATCCCCACCCCTCGAGATCACTGTCGATGAGGTATGGAGTCAAAACAACCTCTTAAGGATTCAGTTTTGGCCCTTTTAAAATGAACTTCATCTCAAGTGAGATTAAGTTGTATAGATGCATTCCATTTGATTCCTTGATGGATTTGCTATTAAAATAGAGTGATTTCATCAGCCAGATCTCTGAAAATTACCTCGATTTGATGGATAGCCTTTGGCTTTCTCCATCATTAAAGGATATATACTCTTCGTTGTCCATTCCTTTTGTTAGGATTGGATGGTTTTAATTTAGTTAGAAGAACCAATTTATATTTTATAATAATTGCATGGTAAATCTTGACCATCTGATCGAACATCAGATGGTCAAAGATCATCCTGTGTGGCTGTTGCTTTTGATGTGGAATCCGCATGGATCCTATTGGCCCAATGACGTAGGGCCACGTGGTAAAAGTGTCGCTTAGTGCCACATGGTGTCGACCATTTTAAATGGTAAAATCTATTTTTTTAATTTTAAAAACTACTAGAAGATCACGAAACTTTAAAAAATTATAGAAAATAAAATACTCAACCAAAAAAATACAAATAAGGGCTCCATGGATTCATCTCACTAAGAGAAATCCATTAAACCCAAAATACCCAGTTAATTTTGGATTAATTTGAGTTTCAATAAAAATAATCAAACTCAAATTAAACTCAAACCCTTAATCCAATTGACTTCAAACTTTGACAAAATGGAATTAGGGTTAAGATACACCTCATGCAAATTTTTTCATAATTTATTACGAAACAAAACTCAAATTACAAAATTTTCAAGCCATATACTTTGATTTAATAAAATAAATTAATATTAAATTAGAAAAATTAAAGAAAGTTGTCAAATTAAGTTAAACCATCATAATAAACCTTAATGAATCTAAATATCATTAAAATCCAATAAAATCTTATAAACCCTAAAATGACTTAATTAAGCAATTCAATAAATTAATTAATTCAATTAATGAACCTAAACTTTAAAAAATCATAATAAATCAACCAAATATCCAAAATTTTTAAATAAACCCTCAGTGGATATATCTTTAAAAGAGGAACATAGGAAAAATAAAAACCTAACTAATTTTTCTAATTTATGCTTAATTTGAGTTTTAGTGAAATTATTAAAATCTTAATTGGTCCCAAATTATGCATCTAATTAAAGTGAAATTTTAGAGAATTCAAATAGACAAGGAACCCCACTTATCATAAAACTTTTTAGAGGCAAATGATCTATGGATTAGAAGATATCAAATTTCTAATCCTTAGGTTATTTTAAATAAAAATTTTAACCCAAAAAAAATAAAAATTATTGAAATTTATGAAATCATTTTAACACACTTTCAATAACATCAAAACATTTAAGAAAAATTCCCTAAGTCTTTGAAGTTAAATAACTCAATTATTAATGTATGTAGGATTTAAGATAAAATAATAAAATTTAGAATTTAATCTTAAACCCTAGATTGTTGAATGTATAATATTTTAATTAATGAACTGAAATTTAAACACTATATAACCTCTGAACTTTACAATCAAATATGAAATCCATTAATATAGGAATCTCTTAAACTCATTTAGATTATTGAATAACGTAATTCCAAATGAAATAAAGGTGATAAAAGAAATCAATTAAATCTAAACAATCCAAAAGCTTGAAATGGCCTAGATTCAAGTTGGGTACCCAAAGTTAATTAATTTCTTAAGGTTTCTTAGATCATGATTAATAAGGAAAACTTCATCATAATGATTTAAACTAAATTTTAACATAAAATGTAATGTTTCATGAAATTTTAAAATAATAATATAGAATAAAAAATGTATTTTCTAAATGATGAAATTAAGATTTTCAAGGATTAATTAGGATCAATTGAATCAAATTACTTAAATAAACGTAAATGAATGAATGAAATCATAACTTGAAATTAAACTCATAGCATAAATAAATGAACCAAGCAAAAATCTAATATTTGAAATATACAAATAAAAATCAATTAAATATTTAATTAAATGGAAAAGAATATGAAATTAAACATGGATAAAGTAAATTACAATATATTACAACATAAAAGAGAAATAAATCAATTCAACTAGTTCAAATCCATACTATTAATAAAATAAATAAATAAAACTAAACAAAATCAAATAAAATAAGCTTGAAGTAAGATATTAACTTAAGTTAATTAAGTTCATTTAAACCAATAACATTAATAAAATAAACAAAAACACAACCATTCATGCAATGAATAAACATGATCAATCTAAATTAAATAATAAAAAATAAGAATTAATAAAATCAAATGAATAATGAACCAAATCAAAAAAGATTAAACATGAAATAAAGCTATAAAACATAAACTAATCAACATCAAATATAAATGAATTAAAATCAAACTTAAAATGAAAATTTAATCAAAATAAATTAATATTTAAGGAAACATAGTAAATCTCAATCAAAGAATATAAATAAATAAATTATAAAGCCAATCAAGAAATGTTTAAATCAAATCTAGGGAAATGAAAAGAAGAATGAATCTTAATCAAATTTTCAAATAAAATTAAAACATTAATCAAATTAAATCAAACTCAAATAAATTTAAAAACACCTAAGGTTCTAGCTTGACCCTTAGAATGAATACTTACTTTAGAGTGAAGACTTCATTCTATTAGGATTTAGGATGTTGAATAGAATTGGTTCCACCCAACATAGATTTTAGTTTATTCTTCATTTTCAAAAACATAAATGCCACTTCAACATAAAATGGAATACAAAAAATGGAAATGTAATCATAAATCAATTAAACCACTTAAATTATAACCACTCAATGGGAAATTGACCAAATTTTAAGAATAAAAAAATTAAAAGAATGAAAATATAATTTTTCATAATTAGGAAACATATGGTATATAGTCTGGACATCCGAGGATACAGGGCTATTAGTTCGAAGGAGGTCTTCATACCTTGAACTTTTGGTTTAACAATGATACATACCTATGAAGTGAAATTATGAAAAATAAAAATCTCAAAATCAAATTAAACCAAACTTTGAAAACCTAAATTGAAATTTGAACTTAAAATGCCTACAAAGGCTTACCACACAAATCCCTCCTTCACACACTAGACTATTAGGTCATCCACCTTAGACTTTGGTTAAGTTGATCTATGATGTGATGTGAAATATTTTTGTTATTTTTATCACTAAAAGTTAGGTATGTTGTACAAGAAAGAACGAGGGCCCTAGGCATTCAAAAAAAAAAAGAAGGTATCAACCATCTATATTTGATTTTGGTAAAATTAACTCCAACTTTATTAAAATATAATTTTTTTAAAAAAATTAACATTGGTGAAACCCAATCTTTATGCTAATTTATATTAAGATCTCACCTACAAATTCTTGCTCATATTAGTTTCTAATCCTTTTAGAAGAGTTACGAATACTTTATAGCTTTCTCCTTGGCACCCCATCTCCATCTTCTGAATAATAAAAAACTAACCTAATTTTAGTACTTAATGATCAATCCTCGTTGGAATGATACTCTATACTCATGTAATTACTTGGTGTGATCATGTAATCTAGCATGTATTGTTCATTCAACATAACATTTGGTTTTTATTCCATTTCAGGGGATTATAATGTCACCAAATCTCCTAGGAAGGTCTGCTACCAACCTCCAACCAAAAATTATCTCTCCAATTCACAAACAAAAACATAAACCCTCTTTCCACTATTAAAATGTTTATACAAGTTGAAATACTTCCAAACAATGTGTCCCTTCAGAATACTTGCCAATTAGCTCTAAAAAATCTCCTAAAATTGAACTTGGTGATTCACAACACTTAGACGCCAAATGCCAGTGCCTTGGCTCTATCTTCTCTATCCATAAACACAAAATATAACATTTACAGTGATGTAATGCTAGATAATTAACACCTAGGTGCTTCAATGACTTCTGCATATTAACACATGATTTTGATTACAACACACATACAACATGTGACCATTAAAAACACATCTTATAATATAAATTATGACATATAAAATACATATGATGACTCATAGACCATGTCTCCTAGCTTGAGACCTTGTGATAGGCCCTCTTTTATAGGCCCTCTTTTTTCATTTCTTCTTTGATATGCTACATCAACTCCACCAAAACCTAAAAGCACATCTCTAAAGAGTGAGGATTTTGGAGGTCTTCAAGGATTTTAGAGGCATGGCTCTACAGTTCGTCCAATGTCAACTAAGTATCCTCACTTGATGATTTACCTTTCCACCTAATTAGGAATCTTTGAGTAGTATCATTATCTAATAATGTTTTAATTATGATGATCTCCTCCACCTCAAAGTATGTTGCCTAGATATGTATAGGCAAATGATTTTTATTATCACTTGCAAAGATGTTATCCTACAAATTTGGAGGTTGGGTAACTCCTTTAAAAAATATTGAATCTTCCACTTTGAAAATTGGTCTACTAAATATGCGAATGAGCAATTCCAGAACATAAGCATTAGTACCAAGTTTCTTAATAATTTTAATTGATTCACATGCTCTCACATGTAAGTTTTTATATTTGGTTGTAGCACAAGATAGATGCATACGAAGGCATAATCACCTACTTCATATTCCATCAAAAAATTTATTTTTATTATTCCATTATGCATCTTAGCATTTTCTTCTTCCAATTATTATTTTTTATGTCTACATGAAACTATAAAAATCTTATGCAAATGTATATATTGAATCAAAGAATGCATAAGTAGGTGTGTTTATGAGATCAATAGGCATCCTAGGATTGTATCCATAAATTGTCTCAAAAGATGTCTTTTGGTATGTCTTGGAGATGGTATTCTTGTAGCCAAATTTTGATATAGGTAAAGTCAAATCCCAATTTTTTATATTCTTCGCAACTAGACATCTCAATAAGTTGTCTAAGGTCTTATTAACTACTTCTATTTGTCTATCAACCTATGAGTGAAACGCAGAAGAAAAGTTTGTTTGTGTCCCATAATTTTATATAAGGTCATCCAAAAATGAGATATAAGTTTAACATCTTTATCAAAAATTATAATAGATGGGACTCCATATTACTTCACAATCTCTCTAAAGACAAATATATCCTTGTAATATGCATCATGTGATTTTAAGCAGAGTATGAACTGTGTCATCTTAAGAAAAAGCTATCCAAAATCACAAAAATACTATCATACCTCAAGGTGTTCTTGGCAATCTTAACATGAAATCTATGGATAGATCTTCCCATGGTCGAGAGATTGGCAAAGATGTGTAACATCTTGCCTCTTTCTTTGTAGTCTTTGTTTGATGACAAGTATAGTACTAGGCTACAACATGTTCAACATCCCTTCATAACAATGCCATTAATACCTTGCTCAACTATATCTTGGGTCTTTATTGTGTCAAAATGATGTTTAGGGATAAGGAACTCCCTCATGGATGTTCATGGGATACATATCCTCTTGCCTTTGTAAACATAGCCATCACTAATTACAAAGGAGATATTAAAAGTTAAGGGTTGGATTAATGTTCTAAATAAATGATATAAAAATTAAGGAAAAGCTTATAATCCTTCCTTAAAGTATCAAATCTAGAATTTTGAAATTCCAAGGATGAAATTACTAGAGATACCCTAGATAACACATATGCCAAATTCTATTCTAATTTAAACTTATGTTTAAGAATAAAGGAAATTTTTTTGAAGGTGCTCAATCCACATAACATGTTTATAGTTCAATTTCTTTTAAGAATTGATAAATTTTAGAGCATGATGATCTTTAATCAAAATCAACTTCTTGTGTAAGAGATAATGTATCAGGTGTTTAAGAGTTTAAATATTCACATAAAACTCTTGATCATATATAGAATATTTTGGTTTAGCATAATTCAATTTCTCACTGAAGAATATAATAGAATGGTTTTCTTGACTCAATACTCCACCAATTCCAACACCCAAAGCATCACAAGTTACTTCAAATGTTTTACTAAAATCAGGAGGTTTTAATACCATTGAAAAGGTAATAAAATTTTGGATTATTTTGTAGCCTTCTCATATCATCTCTAGTTCAAGTAAACTTATCTTTCCTTAAGATATAAGTAATAAGAAGTATAATTGTGTTGAAATGCTTAACAAACCTCCTAAAAAAGATAGCTAGTGCATGGAAGCTTATAACATCTATAAAAGATTTTAGGGTAGTCTAGTCAATAATATATTTGATTTTTTTTTTGGTTCTATTTTTAACCCATCAACAAAGATGATGAAACCTAATAAAATAACTTCAAGTTAGTAGAAGAAACACTTCTTAGGTTTACCTATAATTTTGCTGCTCTTAACTTCTCCAAAACTATTCATAGGTGATGTAATATGACTTCTCATTAGGAATATAAATAAAAATATTATCAAAATAGACCATAAGAAAATGACCAATAAAAGATTCAAAAAGAGTGTTCATCAATACCTTGAACAATCTAGGTTCATTTGAAAGGCCAAATGTCATAATAAGCCATTTATAAAAGCCATCAAGGGTCTTAAAAGATAAATTCTATTCATCTACTGGTCTAATTATTATTTGGTGATACCTGTCTTTTAAGTCACTCTTAAAGAATAAAGAAGAACCAAAAATAAGATCTAACAAATCATTTAGCATATGTATGAAAAACTTATATTTTATTATGATCATATCCATTGCTCTAGTTTTAGCACACATCCTCCAAGTTCCATCTTTTTAGAGGTTTGATACTGCACAAGGACTTAGGCTTTCTTGGATTTAACTTTTCTTTAAGAGTTCATCTACTTATAATTTTAATCTACATGCTTAGTTGCATTCATTCTATAATGGGATAGATTAGGTATCTATCAACCCAAGAATTAAACCTATGGCATGTTGTATATCCCATAAGGAGGTAACTCATCAGGCAAGCCATTAGGAGTTAAATCAATAAATTAAAATAATAGATCTAAGACCATAGTAGGTATATTATGTTCTTTGGTATTTAAGAAAACTTTTTTAAGGTTTAGGATAAATAAAGAAGTAGGGTAAGTTAATTCTCTGTCTAAGCTTCTAAATCTTAAGGTTTTCATGTAAATTCCAAAAAGTTCATGTCTATCAAGGTATATATTAGAAGTATCTCTCTTATCACTAGGATGGAACATTATGATTAGCTAGAGTTTTACATTTCTTTACACTAGGTTTGGGATGTAATTCAAAACTAAACTTATGTGGAGATGTAGGGAAAATCTTATGTGGGGGAGTGATTGGCCTCTTTTTATGGGCCATACTTGGATCAATTTTATTATTTTTTTATTGTACTTGAATATATAAGTATTTTTTCACCAATAATAGATCACATTTAAATTATAAAGCCAATGCCTTCCTAATAATATATGTGTGATATCCATAAGATGTTTGTAACACTAGATTTACTTAACATAGCTACCAATCTTAATAGTAACATGACATCTATATGTGATAGGTAGAGATGTATGATTTACTCAACTAACATGGATGTATTCAAGATGAGGTTCAATCTTGTGATTTATTATAGTGATAGCATGGGTTGACATGACATTCATGGCACTACCTCCATCTATTACTAGTTTACTTCAATTTTCCTTGCATAGGACATACATTGAAAAAATATTTCTTCTCCTCTAGTCTTCTTCTTCCATAGATGTTGTCATACACTTCATTATTAACATTATGTTATCTATTGTGGGATCCACTTCTTTGTCTGACAAGGGTGAGTCATCTTGTATCTCTTCTATATCTTCACCTTCTTTTAGTTCATCTACCTCATCTAAGAGCATGATGTTGGCCTAACACAAATTCTTATGGCACTTAAAGCAGACTATCTCCCTCATATTTTAAAGATAGTTATAGAAGTGGTCATATATGATTGATTATTATGGGACTCATGGTGTAGTCACTGAAGGACAAAGTGTGTAGAAATTCCACTCGCCATAGTGGAATGGTAGAGAAAGATCACCAAATCTCTCTGGAAGCTTGGCCACCAAGCTCCAACCAAAAGTTTTCACTCCAATTTCATAAACACAAAAATTAACCCCCTTTATTTCCACTATTAAAATGTTAATATACATCGCAAGGTGCATAAAGGGTGTTTCTCTTCCAAATACCTCTCAATTAGTTCCAAAAAAAAGTCCTTTAATTAAACAGGGCAATTTATGACTCCTGGGCACCAAAACCTAGCGCTTTGGAGCTATCCTTTTTGTCTCTATACACAAAATATAGCAAGTGTGGCATCCTGATGCTAGATGATTAGTGCATAGGCCCCAAAATGACTTCTACATGTTAATTGATGATTTCCATCACAACACACGTACATTAATTTAACATGACAAACACATCTTCTTATATAAATTACAACACATAAAACATGTATGATGACTCATAGGTCATGTCTCCTAGTTTGGGACCTTGTGGAAGGCCTTCTTCTTTTTTTTCTTCCTTTATGTGCTACATTAATTAATTTTCTAATCCATTATTTCACTATTTAAAATAATAAAAATTAAAATATTCCCTAAAATATATTAATTATTAATTTTATAAGTAAATGCTTTATTATCTAATAATAAACAAATTAGAAATTAAAAAATGCATTAAGAAGATTATAAAAATTATATAGAAAGCTTATATACTAATCTAAGACTTCTCTAAAATCTTTCCAAATTTCTAATTGAAAATAATATATTTTGAATTTTCACGGTCACACAAGCCATGCTAAAATTCATAAAAAGAAAAGAAAATTAAATAAAATTATGATTTAGTCTACTAAAGTTTAAATTGATAATTTGGACTCTCCTTAAAAATTTTAAAACTTTTCATGAGAATTTGAATATTCTAATTAAGAATTTAATAGTCAAATAAAAAAATTTAATGAATACTAGAAAAAAATAAAAGGATAGTTAAAATCATAACCATGTTCATTACAAAATCATCATAAATTTCTTAAAATAATATAATAATGAAAATATTAGTTCTTATAATAACTCATTAATTTAATAATTAATTAAATAAATAAAATAATTAATTAATAACTATTTAAAATTTAAAAAAATACTAAAATAATTCAAATAATTTCAAGAAATATACAAAAAAATTTAAAACTTTTAATGGAATTTAAAATGAACTTTTTAAGTTAAGTAATCAATAATCATAAAAATTCAATATTAATTGAATAAAAAATAAAATAAAAATCATATGAACCTATTTCAAAAATATCTTGAAAAGTTATATAATTGAAAGAATTTTTTTAAAATAAAATCCATCATATTCATGGATAATTAACAATCATCATTGATTTAACTATGTGGGGCTTATAGGTTAATTATTTCCCTTAATAATAAATTAACTTGAGTATCATGTTCATTTATAATCCATGTCATTTTTGATCATAAACACCTTGGATAATTTAGGGCAAAATAATAGAATACTTAAGCAAGCCACAACCTCTTGTGCATGCATTTGCATTAAATTAAGTCTCTATCATATGCACACACATGCACATTGATCTCTAACTTTGATTAATTTGAGATTAATCTTATTCTCTTATGGGATTTATTATATCAATTAAACTTATTTTCACCACTTCTTATGCATATAGAATGATTACTCTAAGTTGGGTTAGACTATTGGGAAAACATAACTTAGGATTACATACACAACATACTAGGATCTGCTTAATCTCTAAACCAAATTGATAGATAATTGCATCATAACATACATTATCTTCTCTTATTACATAGTAATGTCTATTTTCTAAGCTTTCCCACACTTAACCAAATCTTTGGGTTAGGTACTATTCTTGCACACACAAAGCAAGCATTGAATTGACATCCTCGATATTCCCTTTAGTCATTCTTATATGATTAAAGAATCTTCATGAGTTGGTCGTACGCAATGTGATCCTGCTCATTCCCATCATGGTTTGCTTTATTACAACCTAGCTTGATTTGCTAGATGTACTTGATCATCCATTTAGATCAAGTTCACTAGATTTGACCAACCATTATTGATTAGTTTTTACTTGATAAAGTCATACACTTATGACTATGTAATTTCTTCGTTTAATCAGTCATTATGACTAAACACCATTAGGACTTGAGTATGCATCTAGTCTTATTCCCTTCCTTTTGAATGGATAATTTCCATTCACTCTCCCTTTGCACTCTGAATATTGTAAACTTTCATCATTTTTTTTTAAAATCTTTGGTATTCATATCCTACTTGAATATCAAACTTTCATTCTATAGTTGATTGTGGAAACAAATACCCATCACATTGATGCATTTGCATGGATGTCAGCTTATTACAATATATTATGTCGCATTAGATCTAGGACTTTACCTAAGGCATGATTAATTAACTTAACTTGATTAGATAAAAATTTATTTAATAATATAGTAATTTAACCATGATCGAAACCTTATATGATCAATTAGTACTTTTGAACAGTCTAAAGCTTGTCACTTTTTTAACAAATACACATGAATTGATAAGCCTTGAATGATCAAATTCGTCATCTGATTTAGCTTGGTAAATCTTGATTATCTAGGATGAGCTATGATACACCAACCTGCACACACTTACATGTTGTGATAGTGTAAAATTGATAACTTATGGAGGTTGTAGCTAGGTCAATTTATTTATGCTACCCTTTTAGTTATATGGGATGAGGTTACAAGAGTACAACTAAAATTATTTTATTTCAATTGATTGTACAAATTATAACATGCTGCACCACTTTCCCACCATATTGTTACTAGGTTAGAGGTATTTTATATAGGTGTCAGATGTATGCCCAATACTTTCACTTTACTTTATATGGGGTCATGCATCAATATGAATAATTTAATAATGTTTACTCTATGATGTGTTACATTACTACTATTGTGTTATCATGGATCTAATTAACTTATGAGTCTTCTTTATTTAAAACACTTTTTAGACTTTTCTTATGTAAAAAATAAATATAAATACAATTTCTTGACTCAATACTCAAAGATATCATACTCGTAAATTCTAAAGTAGAATAAGGACTAGGAGAAGAGGTAAACTTAATGTTTATTTTGATTAATAAATTTTTCAAAGCCTATATTTGTGGGTAAAAATCGGTTATCCTTCTATACTTTTATTTTATCTAGGTATGTATAATTTGGTTGTCCAGCCACACTAACCTATTAATCCTTACTCTTTGACATCCATCATAGAGCACTAATTATTTGGTCACCTTATTTTCTTTGTTTAACTTTCTATTTGTTTATTATAATGTGTTTGTTTGGAATTTGTTGCTATGATAAGCTCTAAGGAAAAAAAGTTTTCTACTAAATTTATTTAATTTAAAGAAACTATACAAATAGTTAGAATAACATTTTAAATATAAAAACTAACTCCCTCTCTAGACAACATCACTTAAATTTAAACCCACTATCACTTCTTATACCTCTCAGATGAAATACAAAGTTGGGCCTTTCCAACATTAACTACTGGCCCATGACGTCAGGGCCTTAACCTAAGCATGCATTAAAAAGCACTTAAATATAGAACTTTAGGGCTTAATTATTTTTGTGTTGCTTAGAAGAAGAGAGACGTTGATTATATGTCCCAACCTAAACAATATAGTGTAGAAGAAGTTATGAGCAAAGAGTGGCATAATGAAAAGGAGGAAAAGGTTAAGCAAATGAAGAGACTGGAAAATGTAGAACAACCTTGATCAAAGCTATTTATAGATAATCTATTGCTAAATGTACCACCACTTTCCTACTCCTAGAGATTTCAAAAGAAACAAGTTGGATCAATAATTCTCAAACATTCTAGAGGAATATTAAAAGCTTCAAATTAACATAGCTTTTATTGATACATTAGAATAGATGCTCAGCTATGTAGAATTCAAGAAGGTACTCCTAGCTAAGAAAAAGAGTCTAGAATGTTATAAGACATTATCACTAACTAATAGTTACACTACCAAGCCAAAAGAAAGCCATTTCCAGATAATCCATTAGCATATATACCACCACTTCCCTAATCCCAGAGATCTCAGTAAAAGAAACTAAATGAATAATTCTTAAAGTTTCTAGATGAATTTTAAGAGCTTCATATTAACATACCTTTTCTGACACATCGAAATATATGCTCAGCTATATAAAGTTCATGAATGAAATCCTAGGTTAGAAAGGAGGGCTAGAAGATTGTGAGACATTTGCACTAATAAAAGGTAAAACTATGATACTTAAATGAAAGCTTGCTACAATAGATAATATCAAAGTAGCTTCACCATACCTAATTCCATAAGAGGCGAATTATTTGAGAATGCCCTAGGTAACCTAGGAGCTCCCATAAATGTATTTAAGAAGTTAGGCCTAGGGAAGGCATAACCCACCATATTGTCCATATTTCGCACCAATAGTTATGCTAAATAATAAGAAGGGTTTGTGGTGGATGTGCTAGTGAAGGTCGATAAGTTCATCTTCCCCACTAATTTTTTAATACTTAATATGGATGATGATGAGCTCAAGGATCCCATAATCTTAGAAAGACCATTCTTAGATATAGGATAGACTTAGTTTGATATTCAGAGATGGGAATTACAGCTTAAATTAGAGAATTAAACTTGGATATTTAAGGTGTATAAAGATCATAAGGAATTACATATTAAGAAAAGTTATAATTTTATACAAATAAATAAAAAAGAGATATTGAAGCTAATAACTAAAGGAGAAGAACACAACCTAGGTGATGAAAAAGGGGGTGAGAGAAAAAATAAAAGAAAGCCACACAAAATATCTAAAAAGAAGAAATAGAAGTCCTCATCTGAAGGGTTCAAGTAAAAATCATACAAGTTTAGATGAGTTGATCAAGTTTAAAAGAGTGCAAGAAGAAAGTAATAAAAAATTTGTGATGGCTACAACAACACTAGTTTCCACACAACACATAAGATGAGAAAAACAGGCATCGAGTTGAGGACACTAAACCAAATAGTTGTTAGGAGGCAACCCAATTTTCTTTTCCATATTTTCTATTATATTTAATTTTAGATTTTTTACTTTAAGTTAGTTTATCTTTAATTACTCAAAAAAATTATGATTGGTGCCATTGTAACATGCTTGTAATCTTTCCTAGTAGAAGATGCCCAAATCAATATATGCTTAGCACCTAGGAATCAACCTAAAGCATCTATGCATCAACACTAGTGAGTGTCAAATTCCAATCACAGGCTTTTCAATCTTGTACATTGTGATCTTTGTATCTCCTTATTTGGGATCTTTAGCATTCAAGATTTAGTCAAACATTAAGTTCTTAGTAGTTGATTATATCAATTGTTATAGTCTAAAAATTACAATCATACTCTCTTACATTGCAATGAGTACAATGCCTACAATAATCACATACTCTCATATAATGGAGTAAGTACAAATCCAATAATAACCTCATACTCTAATATGGCAAGTACAACCCCAACAACAATCATGTGTTCCTATAATGGGGTGAGTACAACCTTAACAAAATTCACATATTATCCTTGAAAGGGGAAACTACAACCTCAATAATGATCACATACTAATTAATAATGGGCTGAGTAATTTATAAATTTTGACACATTTAATTCCAAAATTTCTAGCAATTTACCCCAAATGAAATGGTGATCTCACAACACAAGAATTATCACCTAACAATAATCAACAACTTATAAATAAATTTGACAAAGGGAAATAGATAACTTAAATTTAATGAGAAAATGGAATTTTATTTTTGAAAAATAATCTTTGAAATTAATTTATCTTAATGCAAATAATAGACTACACAGAATATTTTTGAAATGAGTAACTATCTATTATGCAACAAAGTAAATTTTAGTGAATATTAATTTTAATTTAATGAGTGATTAGGAGTAGTTTAAAAGATTTAACTCACAAAAAAGAAGTCCTTTTCTTCAACTATGAAAAGATTAAATCAATAAGCAAGATTAAATTTCAGCAAGGTATAAATCTATTTAAGCAAGATATGATTGTTGAAATGAAATGATTGGCCTAAATGTAATCATTAAGCAATTTACAAGACAAACATTGATAAAGTAATATAATTTTTAATAAAACTAGGAAATGCAATTAAATTTTAGCAAAACTAAACTTTTATACTAATAAAAAATAAGCTTCAAAATTAATCAAATAATTCTATGGTAAAATAATATTAAGCAAACCAAAGGTTTTGTAATAAGATAAAAGTTTCTACAAAATAAATTAATTTCAACAAAAATAAACTTTTGTTCCATTCAATATAAAGTTTCAAAATTATTTTAATGATAAAGAAACTTAAAATAAACCTCAAGTCTTAGCACACAAATGATTTTTGTAGGAGATCAAAACTTTTAACAAAATAAAGTATTTTCCTACAAGATGTCTTAATAGTTTTCTCAAAAACATAATTTACTCTAGACTTAAATGATTCAAATAAAATTACAATGAGAATACCAAGGTAAATTGAGAGAGATTTGTTAAAGAAGATTAATATTTAAATGGTGATGCTCTAAGCTATTTCAAAGAAGCTCTTATGCAATTCTTTATAGTTACTCCATCCCATCCTAGGGTTACTTTCCATTGAATGGCCTTCTCTTCTCTCCTTAATTGCCTAGTATTTACTATTTCATTGAATTCTTGTTATCCAATCATGGTTTTGGTTGCAAATTTTCACTTGTTTATATTTTTCTCTATTGGACTCGAATACATGTGCAAGTGTAGTGCTTAACAATAGGTAACTCAATGAGAACACATCAAACATTGACAATAAACTCATTTTCTTGCAAATCTATAGTGAATTATTTGAAGGAAAGTTGACTAATGGCTTTATCAAACAAGCCAATCAAAAGAGTGGCAAACTCTTCTTGTTCCTTACTAATATTGAAACTCTATTTTGTCTAACCAACTAAAGTTTACATTGATTAAAAACTTCACCTATAAACCTCCAAAAATTGAAATGATTAGAAAACACTTTGACAGCCTAAAAGTTGTTAAAGCGTGGATTGAAGGGCTATTAAACCTAAGGCATATAACTATCAAGGTGAACAAAGAGGAAGACTATGCAATATTTTTCAAAAAGTTATACTACATTGAAATGTTCCAATGAAAGTTCTCAAGTTGGCTTAAACTTTTGCTTATATTGTTGAGTTGTCAATTTTCCCCCATTTGAATCAAATTAACAAACATAAAACTGCACCTCCTCAACAAAGAAATTTTATACTAATTGCTTACTTTTTTCGGCAAACTTTTGAAGTTTGATTTGCCCATATTTAACTTCTCACACCCATCACCAACTAGAGTTTTAGTAGAAATAGATATAACATTATGATATGCAAAGGAAGTGTTGATTAGTTCATCAACCAATGGTTATTACCAAAAGGTTGAAATTGAACAAAAGCCTTATTATTGTGTCAAATGTTAAATGTTTTGGACAAGCACTAGAATATTGCTTTATTCCACACCAAGAGATGATAGCCATGTCAAAAGATCTGTATTAAGAATATAGAAATCCATCTACTAGTGAAGGAGATACAACATTAATTAGGCAAAAGGAATTAAAGAGTTATTTCAACAAGTTTGGCATTCCACCTTCAAACAATAATAAAGATCAGCAGGCTCAATTTGAACTTAGATAAAATGTTGAGTTCTAGGCTAATACAAAAAATGAAATACATCAACAACCTCCCTCTTCTATTAACACACTTTAAGAAATTGGGAATGAAGCAACAATAAATGTTGAATATGCTAAAGCTAATGCAAAATACAAGATTGGATATCATTTGGATGGATCAAAGGATCAACATATAACTACTAATGATTACTTTTAGAATCAATCAGGGAACACTAGTGTAGATGCTAACACTATCACCAATGTTAAAATGTTGAAAAATACCATCCATGAGCTAGAAGAAGACTAGGTGTTCCAAAAATGAAGGAAATAAAGAAATAAAGGCATCAAAGAACTAAAATACATCAACCCAATAATGACAACATCAATTGGAGCCTCTACTTCAACTAGAATATTGGAAACTTTGGATGATAGGTTTCTTAGAGTTTTTAGTACAAACCATGCTTTACTTAATGAATAATTTCATGATATGAAGTATAGAAGGCATTGCTAAATGCAATGTATCTAACTACTTTAAATACTTGATTATAATTCATAAATTAAACCTTTTCACAATAATAGAACCTATGGTTCATATCAATAATTCAAATAGGAGTTTAAGAAGAATGGACAACTTTAATTTGTTGCCTAATTATAGAAATAAAATTTTGTTACTTCAATGTGGAAATTTCCAAGCAGACTTATTGGTGGATGATGCACAATTCTTACACACACTGATCACTTGCTACAACTTTAGTATCCATATCATAGTGGTTTATGTAGCTTATTCAAAAAAATTATAACATGAGCTTTAAAATAAGATTCACACTATTAGTCAAAATATTCAAGGAAGTCAGCTTGTTTGAGGAAACTTTAACATGATTGCTAGCTTTAATGAAATAAAAGGTTTGTAGAAAACCAAGTACTCTATTAAGACTAAATTTGCTGATGCAATTCTTGATTCTAGCCTACTAGATGAAGGTTCTTCTGGTTGCTAATTCACCTAAAGTAGTGGTAAGATTTTTGAATAAAAAGAATCTTGGTTAATTCAGATTAGTACTCCAATTTTAAGCGCAGCTCTATTAACACCTCAATTAGGACATGTTTTGAACATGCACCCTTTTACCTTTTATTAGCCATATTCCTCATCCAATTGGTTCAACCTTTAGATTCTTAAATATGTGGTGTCAACATGACAACTTTCTAGAATGCGTTAAGAAAACTTTGATATATGATTACAATGGAGACCCTTGGATTAAGCTTTGGAGCCTCCTAAGGATCTAGCTACTCACTTTAAAAAGTGAAACTAGGAAGTATTCAGCAACATCACAACCATCGTAGTTCAAGGAGAAGAAATGGTATGCAGTCTTGAAAAGCAATCAATTATGGACAGGACTTATGAAACGGTAATCAAATTGTAGCAAACAAAATAAGAGCTGCAAAAATTTACCAACATAGAAGAATCTTTTTTGAGACAAAAAGCTTCTAGCATATCATTTGTCGAAGGAGATAGAAATACACATTTTTTCACCCATGAATAAAAAAAAGAAGTGAACACAAGGCCATTATATAGATTAGGTAAAGTAACAGTTAGCATAACAATTCTAAAGATAAAGTAGAAAGTTGTTTTAAATAATTTGAAGTGTTATTCAAAAATAATGATGTTACTATTTTTGATTTCAAACAAGAATACTTCCATGAAAACAAAAGCTTTGTGAGCTCCCTTGATTTAGCATTTAACCCAAAGGAGACTAAAATTATATAGTAGATTGTTAAATAGCAGCCTTCTACAAACAGTTATAGGACATCTTCAAAATTAACATAATTTATGAAATTTAGAATTTTTTAGGGAAAAACATGAATAAATACATTACCTCCTCTTCTATCTTACTCATCACTAAAATAATGACAAGTATAGTTCGGATAATTTTAGGTCAATTATTCTTCAATAGTGATTAATAAAATTATCAACAAGATCAGCTCCAATAAGATCCAAACTTACCTCCCCAGTATTATCACCAACGACCAGGATGCGTTTGTCAAAAGAAGGAATACTATCGATAACATGGTGTTGGCATATGAGCTCATTCATGATATTAATAGAAAGTGTGGAAGAGGAAACCTTATTATAAAAATAGACATTATAAAGACTTTTGACATAATTAATTGGGAATTTATTTTAGCTGTCATGGAGGCTAAAAGTTTCAACATGCAATTCTGTTATCTCATCATGAGGCTTCTTTCAGATAATAATTGTTCAATCCTAATCAATGGAAGCTCACTAGGCTTATTTAAATCTTAGAGAGGTATTAAGCAATGTGATCCCATCTCCCCTTCTATCTCTATTATAGCATTTGATAGTTTGTCTAGAATGTTAAATAACATCTAAGTGAAATATAGCTGCACTACTTAAGCAAAACTATTAGTCTCTTACTTAGCTTTTGCTGATTATGTACTATTATGTTAAAAGAGAGGTAAAAATTCTATTAAGATGATTATGAAAGTAATCCACTCTTTTGAAGAGTTTTTTGGTATGATGTTTAATAAACAAAAATATTATTTCAATGTTGTGAAGGGCATAGAGTTTGAATGAATTAGATGGCTCAAAGAATACACTAGTTTTACTAAAGTTGAGCTCTCTCTCTCTCTCTCTCTCTCTCTCTCTCTACACACACACACACACACACACACACACACACACATACACACACACACACACACACACACACACACACACACTCACACACACTCAAATAGTTGGAAATCATCCTAAGAAAAGGTAAAACAAAGTCTAGCACTATTGTTGGCAATATTAGCAAAGTATGTCAACAAATAAATTCAGGCGAAAACACATTTTTCTCATTAGGTTGAAGGATTACTCTTGTTAAGAGCCTATTAAATTCTATTTAACTCTATGCTATCCAAGTATTAAGCATGCCTTGGAGAGAATGATCAAAATATGTTATGGAGTAGGAATGAAAAAGCAATACACTGGATAAGCTAGAAGAAACTTTGCAAATGTTTTTGGGGGAAGGATTGGAAGGGGGGCAAGTTTAGATCCTTAGCCAACTTCATTCAAATTAACTTAACAAAATTATGGATTAGATTTTACAGTAGTAACTCCTTATGGGATTCATTTATGCATAGTACATATTGTTTCAACATTCTATCCCACTCTTGTGAATCTAGATCATGGAGACTTTAAGACAAGAAAGACAATGGTGAAAACAGAGATGTTGTAGAATAATTTAATCTCTAGAATTCAAGTGAAGGAAAGTTAATTTCTAGTTTAATAATTGAACACTTCTTTCTAGGAATCATTCCCACTGCATATCATTTTCTCTAACTTTTGGTAGAAGAATAATTAGGATAGATCCAAGCTCCATCAATACATTCTAGAATTCTTAACTTATGACATAATCAAGATTCCTATTACACTAAGGATTTTGCTTTCATAAAAAAAAGTAACAATAGTACATCACTATCCAATATGGTTTACAAGACCTAAAACTCTGGTGCTAAAACTCCATGGTAAAAAATGATTTGTAATAAATCCTTGAAGTTAGTTATCTTGTTCATTATATGGAGGAATTTTTATAAACTATTACCTATAAATGATATAGTCAAACTTAACGGTATTAGAATCCCTTCCAAATTCCAAATATGTCCTCAAGATGAAAAGGGTATCTCTCATCTATTTTTTTAACTATACGTTTAGTGATGTACTATTATGGTTTACAAGACCTAAAACTCTGGTGCTAAAACTCCATGGTAAAAAATGATTTGTAATAAATCCTTGAAGTTAGCTATCTTGTTCATTATATGGAGGAATTTTTATAAACTATTACCTATAAATGATATAGTCAAACTTAACGGTCTTAGAATCCCTTCCAAATTCCAATTATGTCCTCAAGATGAAAAGGGTATCTCTCATCTATTTTTTTAACTGTACGTTTAGTGAAGTAGCTTGAAATCAACTAGACAACACATTTACCACCACCTTTTCTAGGAAGAATTGATACTCTCCTTTGCATTATTTAATGAACTAAAAATTATTCAATCATAAAATCTTGGTCCCCCACAATTTCTTCTTTCCACTATTTCTTAGTGGTTCATTTATATGGCTCATAAAAGCATGAAAGTAGTTCAACCCAGTCATTGAAATATATAATCAAATTAAAAGTTACCTGCAAAGCACAATTATGTGGTGGACTTAGGATCTTTGAACACTATAATAGTGCAACTAATCTTTCTCAGTTAGGCATCACTACTAAAAACACTACCAAGCCAACATGGAATCTTGTAAAGTGCCAAAAACGAAAAATTCAAAGTGTCAAAATTAATATAGATTGAAGCTTCCACTCAAAGGATTAGAAATCTAAGGTTGGAGGTATTTTCAAAAAAATTAAAGGGACAATGCATTCTCTTCTTTTTAATGCCTTTTTTTACCACTTCAACCCTCCATTCTTTGGCCATTGCTCTATTTATTTCTTTAAAAATTCAAGAATCATTCAAGACACACTCCATATGGCTAGAATTTTACTCAGCAAAATTGTTCAAAATTGTCAATGAAGAATCTAGCATTCACATGTATCTTACAAACATCTCTAAATAGGTTAAGTCATTGAAAAAAACTTAAACAACTGATTTAACCATATTTGCATGGAAGGAAACCTCCTGTAGATTATTTTTCTGAGATGGACACTTATCTAGAGTCAGTCATCTTCTCCTCAAAACTTGATAGTAAACTCTGTAACCTTATACATGCTGATTACTTGGGATGACCTTACATATGGGGTGACATTTTGTAATTTTGTAATTTTTTGACCCATCACCTTGATCACAATTATTTGAACACTTCCAAATGGTTTCAATGATTTTTTTTCCTTGCTAAAGAAAATTAACATTTGAATGGTGAAAAATAAGCAAAACAAAATGATAAAAATAAGCTACATAATTCTTGCTTAAGAAGACAAAATTATTTTCAATGAAAAGAAATTTAAATTTGAAATAAATTAAGTTGCAAGATAAAAATAGGAAATAAAATTTCAATCAAGTTGATGATAACAAAACATCAAAGAAAGAAATTAGGAGAAAGAAGATCTCACCAATAGCTTTGGAAATTTGAACCAATTTAAAAAGAACCATAGAATGAACCTGCTCAAATGCTTCCACAACTCTTCTTGTGAAAGATCTAGATGTACCAAAGAAGTATCATGCATAAATTCACACACTAAATTTCCAAAGCCTTCAAATTTTTACAAGATGGAGAAAACTTAATTTTTGGGGTTGGATTTGAGTTATGGCCATCTAATGCATTAGGTTACAAAATTGTCAAATATTTTCTAAGGCGGTCCATAGTTAAGGGAGTGAAGATTACGAAGGTTTCGAAGTAAAACCAATTAATTAATTAAGATATAGGATTGAACCAAGTAATTATACAAAATTGGAAAGGTATAATGAGAAATCAATTCAAATATCTAGGGAAAATAAAGGTTTGGATTTGAATTCAAATTTTTTTATACAGGATTTAGAAGAGAATTTAACAATTAAAATCTATAAAAGTTAATTTAAATTTTGACCCTGATAAGGAGGGAACAAAGGGTGTGCTATATTAGGAAATAAATTGAGTTTATTAAAATAAAAAAATAAAATACAAAGAAAGGTTAAATGGCTAAGAAATTATAATTAAAATGAAATAAAGTATCTAAATCAATGAAAATAATCAACTATTAATTTATATGAATTTACATTTAATTTATATATCATTTAGCAAGGTACAATTTCATTAAATTAAACAAATAGAAAAAATTACAATTAATAGAAATTCAAATCCAAATAAATTAAATAAAATTTTAAACAAAATAAATAAAAGTAAAATAAAATTAAATCAATAAATTTATTATATTACAAAATTAATTTTTTTTAAAAATTATTTTTTAAATATTAATTTTTTAATTAAAATAATACAAAATATATTAAAGTGAATATGATACATTAAGCATAAAATTAACATTATTAATTTTAAAAAAATAAAGTTATGATTAATGAAATGATGACAAATATTTTAACTTATCTAGATACTATTTATATATTTTTTTACATAAAAAATACAAAAATTTGTAATATAACTAAAAATATAAAGAATACCTTATCACTTAAGATTTATCATTAAATCAAATGGTGAATGTCATTTGTAAAATTGAAACATTAATTTTACATTATTGATTACCAATAAAATATATAAAACATAATGATATTACTATTTATGTAGATAACTAGAATATAAAAGAAAATATATTTACTTTTTCCATTGTATTATTATTAGGAAAAAACAAATATGTTTTTACAGGTGCTAGATGTATGGAAAATATTTTAACTTTACTTTATAAGGATTGTGATATTAAAATGATGTTACATGATGATTATCATGTCACTTATTTGTGTCCTTTAGCTACTTGTATTAGAAGGCGTTTGAATTTTCTTTATTATAGTTTTTCAAAATAATATCTAGACATCACCTTGAAGGATGAACATGTACTCTAGCTTAGAAAATGGATAATGAAGAAAAAAACATAATTTATATTTTATTTAGAAAATTTGTTCGAATTTGTAGTCATGGATAAAGCTTAGCTACCTCCTTATTTATTTTATAAGGTATTTATATTAATAATTTCATGATTTTACCCATATTAATATTTTCTTTGATACATATATACTATGAAAAAAATATTTTTTTCTACCAAATTTGCTACATTTTAAGAACTTTAAAAATAATTAAAACAACCTTTTAAACATTAAAATTACGGCCCTAGCCAATTTTAACAAATTAAAATTTTTTTGGCCCCTTTATATGTCTTAGAAGAGGTATATAGTGAAGTTTTCCCATCGTTAATTGTTGGCAACCATCATACATCATAACATGGCCTTGACTTAAATATGCATTAGAAATCACATAAGGATATATAACATGCATATTATTCATAACCACTTAAAGATAGATCTTTAAGTAAGCATGATTTTCAATTATGACTAGAAAAGTCGAATTGCACTAAGTACCGACAGCCAGACTTAGATAAGTTTCTAAGTCTAGTCTTAATAATCTAGTCATATGACTACTCTATCATATGTCCTTTCCTTCTATAAGAAAGGCTTTACCTATATAAAGATCATAAGCCCTACACCCTTCTAATATTTGCCCTTTTGAGAACCATTTAGGATTCCTTTTTTTGCTTTCTTAGTCTGGGCCATGAGGTCAACTCCAGATGATGCAACTCATCATTATTAATAGAGAATCTCTTGGCCAAGATGGGTTAACTGCCTTCTTAAGCTAAATGGTTATAGGCTTGACATATTAATCCATGAGATCTAAACTATATCTATTTCTACCAACTCCTTAATCTCTTTCATTTAATTATAACATATTTGAACACATCGTTGTCCATATAGAGCCCTTAATGGTTTAATAATAATTTTCATTTGAGTATTTTGTATGTTAAACCATCATCTTGCTTGGTAGTGATGATCACCCTATTTATTGCAAAATTTCATTTAATATATGGATTATCTTACTATGGTAATTCTCTCTAAATTACAACCCTCCTTTAAAAATCTTTAACATAAAACCAAAATCAACATGTATGCCTTCATTAATTGAGATTTTCTTACTCAAGTGTGAGTAAGTATAATTAACCAAAGTATATACTTCTCTTTGGAGAATGGGCAACCTACAATCCTCTTTCCTCCAATAACTTAGTAAAATTCCTATAAATAGATGTCTTTTACAAGTTTAGATAAGAGATATGGTATAATTTAAAAGCCATCTTTTATCTCTTTCTTGTGATATATCTTATTTATAAATTATATCATTTGGTTAATACATTTACACTCCCAATAATCTGGCATGATCGATGGGACCCAATCTCTCTTCCACCATTTTTAAAGGTGTAAGTATGGAACACCTAAGAGGGGGAAAAGGGTTAAAGTGATGTGACTTTAAAAACCTTCAAGAAAAAAAATTAATAAAATATTTAAAGTTTAGTGAGAGGGATAATTAATAAAATAAAACTAACAATCCAAACCAAAAATAAGAGTACAAAAAACAAGGAAAAAGAAAGAAGAGCATAATGATTTGTCCTAACTAACCCACATCCACTCTCTTATTCTCCTCCAAATGTTCCATAACTCTTTTTTGGCATAAGTACCCACGGCAGAGATGTTTCTCTCCTTAATAGTTAATGGAAAAACCCGACACTGTTCCCCATTCATTTTTAGGCAAGAAGGATGTCACTCTCTCTCCAAAGTACAAACTAAAACTTCTCTAAATAAATCTTACATAAATTCTCAACAAGAACAGACCCTCAAGTTAAGGAAAAAAATCTCCAAGGAAAGTTGTATGAAAAACGAACAACCAAAATAAAAATGCAACTTTATCAATAAAAGATCTCTTAAGGGAAAAAAAGAATGAGAGAAATCTTTCAACTTTTCTCTCAAATAAAGCACTCTTCCTTAAGCATCCCTTAAGATTTCTCACATTTAGTTTCTCTAGTTAGTCTCCTTGAAGGTGGTATTTATATGGAGAATGTTGAATACAAAAGTATAAATTTTATTCTTTTAATAAATCAATCTAATCACACTATACAATTGGCCATCATATTGTACAATCCATTCAATTTTCAAGGGTTAGAGACTCAAAATAATATAATTGACCAAATAGTTATCATTATTCATATTATATATGCTAAGATTTTTTTTTCAAACAATATAAACTAAAAATTTGGCTCTATTTGTTTAGCCTATACAATGTAAGTATTGGCACTCCCAAGAGATTGAGTTAGGTGTTGATTTAGTGTGCCTTTTAAGATTTTTAAAATAAAAAAATTAAAACTTAAACCTAAAGAATAGCACATCAATCCAATCAAAGTGAAAGAATAGTAAACAAAAATAAAAGAAAAGTGAGACAAAAAAATTTACTGTGGTTCAGTCTAACTAGGATACATACACTTTCTAGATTTCCTCTATAATCCATTATCTTTCAGTCATCACAACTCGCTAAGGTGAAGAAGCCTCTCTTTCATTTGTAATAGATGCATTAGATTTGCTTATGTTAAGAAAGATAGATGTAGACCTAAAAAGACATGGTTAAGATGTATAAAACGTGATCTTAGTATACTTGAATTAAATGAGAATTTGACACAAAATAGGACACAATGGAGATGAAGGATTCATGTAGCGGACCCCACTTAGTGGGATAAAGGCTTCTTGATGTTGTTATTCTTGTTGTTGTTGTTGTTGTTTAATTCATTTGTAACTGATGTTGTTTAGTTTATGTTTCATAGCTGAATTTCATATTTAATCTTTTTGATTTGGTTCATTATTCATTTAATTTAATTTATTTAATTTCATTTAATTTTTTATTAATATTATGGATTTGATTTATTTCTCTTTTATGTTGTTGTATATTATAATTTACTTTATCCATGTTTAATTTCATATTCTTTTCCATTTAATTAAATATGCCATTGATTTTTATTTGTATATTTTAATTATTTGATTTTTTTTTGTTTCATTTATTCATGACATGAGTTTAACCTCAAGTTATGATTTCATTCATTCATTTATGTTTATTTAGATAAATTCTTTTAATTGGTCCTAATTATTCCTTGGAAATCTTAATTTCATCATTTAAAAAATGCATTTTCTTATGCATTCTAAATTATTATTTAAAATTAGGCTTAATGAAACATTACATGATAAAATTTAGTTTAGCTTATCATAATGGAGTTTTCTTTACTCATCTTAATTTAATAAACCTAGGAAATTGATTTACTTTGGGAACCCAACTCAAACCTAGGCTATTTTAGTTTCTTAAGTTTCCTACATCTTATTAACTTAATGAATCATTTTGTTTTTCATTCCTCTTTTATTCTATACTTAAGATTATGTTATTCATAAGTTTAAAGGTTTCTTTTTATTAATGAATTCCATGTTTTAATGTAAAGTTTAGAGATTGGTTAATGTTGAAATTCAATTATTTAGTTGAATCTAGTGATTTAAGATTTAATTAAATTCTATATCTAAATTATTTCATTAAATGTTAAACCTTAAAAACTTCATTAATTGACTTCTTTAGATTCAGAGACTTAGGAAATTTTTCTTAAGTGTTTAGATATTAGTGAAAGTGAGTTAAAGTGATTTTATAAATTTCTATGATTTTTATAATTTTTCTGATTCAAAATTTTCACTTAAATTAAGCTAAGGATTAGAAATTTGATAACTTTTAATCCAGAGATCATTTGCCTCCTAAATTATTATGGCAACTGGGTTTCCTTGCCAATTTATCTTCTTTAAAATTTCATTTTGATCAGATGCATAATTTGTGACTAAATAAGGTTTTAATTATTTCTCTAAAACTCAAATTAAGCCTAAATTAAACAAAAAATAATTAGAGATTTTATTTTCTCCTATATTCCTTTCTAGAAGATGCAACCCTTGAGGTTTTATTTGGAATTTTAGAAATTTGGTTGATTTATTATGATATTTTGAAGTTCAAACTATTTAATTTAATTAATTAATTCAATTTTTTTTTAATTTTTTTTTTAAGGAAACCCCATTATACGGGGGTATTTTATTGCCACAAAAAAAAGGGTTACAAGATCCTTAAAGAGGATAAACTCCGAATCTACTGCTCAAAGAGCTACAATTAGCCTAAGGAGTAAATCCCCATCTAAGTACATCCAAAAGCAAGAGAAAACATTAAAGCAATCAAAAGATACAATATGGCTAACATAATAATCGAAAGGAAGATTAAGGCCAATGCTCTGATAGTTGTAAGAGAGCTTGATAATATGGAGCAAACCTGCAAGAGAACAAGGGAGAATCACCTGCAAAGTGACACTAGAGAGGAGATTAGAGCAGGTAAAATAATACAAATAGAGAGATAAATGAAAACAATAAAAACTGAGAGCGATAATAGGGAAAGTTGATAAAGAAGGCTCAGGCTCAATAACACCAAATTGGGGGATGCAAAATTGAGCATCCAAACTTCATTAGAAGGGTTACATCACATGAGCTACTACCATACCAAAGGGGTGAAAACACCATCATAGCCAACAAACGAGGGAGGTAACACCCAGGTTGTTGATAGTCTTATGAACTTTATTACCAAAGAATCCTAAACACAATCATATCTAAAATAGAGAGGTAATTGCAAAGAGCTAAATGGTAAGTTGTCTCATTCAAGAAAGATATCGCAATATAGTCATCGACATGAGAGTATATAAACATAGGGGAATTAGTCATCTTAGCCAGAGCCTCATATCCAAATGAAACCAGCATATAAACCCACCACCAAAAAAATAGCAGATGAGATAACTTGTTGCGATCCTTCTAATCAAGTCAATGATCTTATAGTTCAGACCTTCCCATCATAAGATATATAATTGAAACTTTCAGGGCAGGAAACAACCCCCTTTTTTATGTCCATATGAGTAATTGGAGAAAGACAATTGTAAAGAAAGGTAGCATAGCTCAACATGGAAAAAGGGCTGCAACCAACCAAAACTAACAACAAGTAAGGACATTTAGAGCTACAGCTCCCATGGCAGCATATCGGGTCAAAATTCAAATAATTCAACTCAACAGATAAGAGACAACAAAAGGCAAAGAACTTCCCATAACACCACTCTTTCAAAATAACTCAAAAAACGCACAAACCAAAGCGATAGGAATAGAGACAATGGCAAATGCAAATTACGACATTCAGAGATGAACAGCCAGTAAAAATAGCAGGGCATACTGAGAAAGCCAACAAGAAAACAAGTAATGCAACAATGTAAAATAGAATGCAAAAAAGATAGGACAATGGATAACCAAAGGAAAAAATAGCCAAGACAGCAACAATGAAGATGACAACATTCGAGATAGGGAAGGACTACAGATTAGCCATAAAACCCCCAATCAGAGTAGATATTAGGCCATAAAAGCAATTATCTTGAAGGCCGCAACACAGACAGAAATCTCCAAAAACCATCACCATCAGAGCATCAAGAGCAGTAAATGTTTGCTGAACAAAGGACCCAGAAATCTTGCAGCCAACATAGAAGGAGCCAATAAGGGTGGCTAGATAAACCAAGCTAGGAAAATTCCAGGACATGAAACAATCAAAACAACAAAAACCAGCTAGCATGTCATAATGCCTCCCATCCAATCTAAATAGATCAACAGATGCAGGTTTATCAGAGAGAGGATGAAAGAAATAGCAGCAGATATGATAGATCACATTAGTCTGATGGTAAGCAACTAAAAGACCAAAAAGGGGGTTCAAAGCAAAGTCCACCAAGCAATCAGCAACAACATGCTGAACAAGGTAAACCAGAACCCCAGACACAATCCAATACAACCAATAAACAGGATAGCTAAGACCAACCAGCTGGCCAAGAGGCCACCCAAAATTATATATAAGTAAATGGAAGGATAGATAATGAATAGCACCCCACCCCAAGCAAATTACATTCAGAGAAATCAGATCAGTAACAGGGTGCTTAATCACCATAATCCAACGCCAAGGATAGTGACAATAATAACAAATAGGATTGCCAATAATCCCATTATGCTTATAAGATAAACCATTGATGCCCTTCCAAAGATAACAAAAATGGATATTTAAAAGGCATGTTCACAACATAATAAATGGAGAGAAGACCACACGGCAAGGACAAACAACAATCCGGATGTTGGCATCTTGCTGGACAAGGAAAACAGAAAACCAAAAATCAGTGAATACAAAATTACCCACAATCACAGCAAATGCAGGATAATGATCCATTGAGAAAATCCAAGCTTCCTGGAAAACAAAACCAGAGATAGCAAGATTGACAGAAGCCTCAAGGAACCAAATCAGCCTCAGAAAAACTACCACATAAGGAACATTCATAACAGCAGCAACAATATCCCTATTCAGCCCACAATCCTTGGAGAAATACCCCACAGGCTTGCCAAAATAATAGTCATTGAGAGTATACCAACCATAGTTTATGATCAAGTAGAACAGTTGATAAGGCATAGTGATCTGCATAATACTAACAACACTAAAAGGGATATTATAGCAGGTTAAGACAGTAGCCCAGAAACAGCTAATCAGATAAACCAAATCCACAAACATCCAAAGTCTTAAAGCAGCAACAGGTAACATCAGACTATAGTACCACACTAACAGAAATGGCACTCCAATCCAAGAAGGTAACAGCACAGACCCAATAGATGCAGGATTACAATATAAACAAAGATTGTAGATATGATTCCAGAAATGAGCGACACCCGAAATAATGCAATCGAGAGTCACTCCCATTAGAGCAACTATTGCAACATAAGTCGACCATTAAGGGTAAGAAGGTCAGATAACAGTGAGAAAGCCTGAACATCGATAGCGAGGAGGAAGAGGAAGAAAGCACCCCAACAAGATCCCACCAAAGAAACCTTCGAACAGAAATGGCATGATGAATGGGGTCCAGTTCCAATAAAACAACATCGAGGATGATAAGTATCGACAAAAAAAAATGTCCTCTTCATGCACAAAATGAAGTAAAATATAACTCCAAATAAAAGAAAAATGTCAAGGAGAGTTAGAACACAAGGAGCAGAAAACCAAAAAAAGAAAAGGCGAAGAGGAGAGTTAGACGAGGTAAGGAAGCCCAATTGTCCAAGTTAACTAGACCACGCAGTATTTGGGTAATGTAAATTGATTAAAGAGGATGATCTTGTCTAATCTCGCATTTGTAAGGTAATCCACATGTGTTACCTTTACATGAGTGATGGTAAAATTTAGTTGAGAGAGAAGAGCCCTAGTTTGCTTGAGGAGGTAATACAAAAAGCGTTGCTCATATTGGTAGAAGTCAAAAGATCAATCAGTAGAAGAGCGTCCACCTCTATCCAAATATTGAGCCAGTCATTTTGAAGATAAATTTCTAGAGCTTTGTGGACAGCCATAAGCTCAGTATAAGGAACAGTGCTGGAAATAAGTGGATAAGCAAATGCACATAGAACAATAATTCAATTAGTTGCTTAATTAGGTCATTTTAAGGATTATTAGGTTTCAGTGGATTTTAATGATATATTTTGGTTCATTAGAATTTATTATAATGATTTAGCTTAATTTTATAATTTTTTTATTTTCCTAATTTAATATTATTTTATTTCATTAAATTAAGACTTGTGGCTTGAAAATTTTGTATTTTGAGATTTATTTGCCAATAAATTATGAAAAATTTATCTGGGGTATCTTTTGACCTTAATTTTAATTTTTCAAAGTTTTAAATTGATTGGATTAATGGTTTGGGTTTAGTTTAAGTTTGATTGCTTTCATTTAAACTGAAATTAACTCAAAAATACCAAATAAAAATTGAGGATTTTAGGTTTAATGGATTCTCCTTAGTGAGATAAATCTATAGAGCCCTTATTTGTATTTTTTGGTTGAATATTTTTTTCTATGATTTTTAAATGGTTCTAGATTTTTTATAATTTCTTAAATCTAGAAAAACCAAGATTTCTTATTTACTTATGTCAGCACCACGTGGCATTATTATGGCGCCGCTTTACATGTTGTAGCGCTCGATTCAGCCACGTGGGACCCAAGTGCATTCTATGTTATTTTGTCGGTGGGATGTGATTTTATCCAGACCATCCGATGAAAGATCAGATAGCTTGGATCATCCTGTTATTTCCAATAGGGGATTCAATAAGATGGATCGACTAAATCAAGGCCATCTACTTTAATAGAAGGAATCGACGGTGGAGATGATGTCTCCCTCAATGATAGTGAGAGCCAAGTATCATCTACTTTTCGCTGCTAATCGTCAGTGATCTAAGCAATGAAATCTTAAAATTTTGTTTATGAAATGGCCAGGGTATGGTCTAGATTAGATCTATATAGCTTGATTAATCTTATGATCTACTCACTTCATAAACGACCAATATCAAATGCAAAAGAGGTCAGTTTAAAGTGTACCTCACCGACGTGGGGTCTTGGCAATGATTTTCATTTCAAAAACACTTAAGGAAGTGAAATGAAGCTTTTGAAGGAAGAAACAAGCTTTTCCTCCTTCTAGATTGATGTGGAGATGGATGTTCAGTGTGCCTCACCAGAGTTTGGCATTGGGGGAAATTGAGGAAAATTGGGAGGAGGGGGAAGGTGATGGAGTCAAGCAAAAAAGTGCTAATTCAATCTCCTCATCCCTTCTTAAGCTTGGCTGAAAGTTATCTCATTGGATTTCAATGGAGGACACCAGCCATAATAAATTGAACTCCAAATGATGAAGCTAATGGTGGTGAGAAGGTTAGACATTCCTTCTAAATTCCTTAGAGCAACTGAAATGGAACACATGGAAGGAACTTGGGGCTTGAGGAAGGCATTGGCTCGGTTTGGCTTTTTCCTCTCTTACGACATATTTCATTTCCCTTGGCCTGATTTGGACATTCTTAACATGCTCAATCCTGGCTACCATTCACTTAATCTCATCTTAGGAAGAGTTTTGATGTGTTTGAAGGTGATTAGCCTAGGTTCATATTCAAATACTTTGAATTATGCCACTTAGACATTTTCCCTTTTAGACTTGGAATTAGCTTCTTCTATTTGATGGATTGATGCTAGACTTAATCTTCAATTATGTTTATTTAATTATTTATGATGTCCCCAATTAATGGGCTTCATGAAATTTGGAGTTAGTTGTTTACTTATTTCAACACTTAACCCATTATGGCTTAAATGGATTTGGTTGAATCTAATTGAGTAAAATGACCTTTTGACTCAATTATAATGTATTTAGTTTTAAATTTTGTTAATGAAAGGATTTAGAATGATTTAGGTCAATTGAGTTTCATTTATTTTGGACTTAAAACCCAGTTTGGCTCAATTTGGGCTTAATGTGTTAAGATTGGTTTAATTGGGTCAAATGACCATATTAGTCAAAGAAATCCTAATAATTAATTAATTTATGTTTAATAGCGATTTATAAATAATTTTAGATAATTTATTTAGGTTGCTTTCAATTTAATTTGGATTTGTATTCAATAAGGTCCATTTAGGCACATTTAGATCAATTGGTCCAATTAGCCTACTAAAGGCCTTATTGGATTTAGATTCATTTGATTCATGTTTAAACATGTTTATTTTTTGTTTGGAATCTTTGGAATGATTTATTTTGTTCAAATTATGGTGGGTTGACCTTTGACTTGATGGCACCCACATAAGTCAATCTTATGTTCAATGGTTGACTTTCATTTAACTTTCGTTTGGATTTGATTCCATTTATATTCATGTAATGATTTTATAATTTTTATTTGATTTCATTTGAATTTCTTTGGATTTGAATGGTTTTGAGCTTAAGTAGGGTAATTGTGTTAGCCATCCAAATTTCCTTAGCCTAAGCTAAATTGGATTTAGGTTTTCAATTTGATTGTGTTCAGGTCAGTTATTTGTTTAAATTCAGGTTAGGTTTAGATTTGACCTAATCCCACTATGTTAGGTCAAATCCTAGAATGATGTACTAAATCACTGAGCATAGTAATCTAAGTGCTTAAATCAAAAGGCTTCTAATCTAAGATTAGATGTTCTAATTATTAGTTTTAGAAATGATGTTAACCTCATCCAAAAATGAGGTCAACAAGTATGATTAATTTAATTTTTGCAATTTTTGGTATTAATAATCCTAACAATGTTAGATGAAATTAATTAACCAAAAATGGACAATCATCTAGTATGATAGAAATCATATAGTACGATTTCCAAAAAATAAATTTTTTTAATAAAAAATTTTATCTTATATTCTCACAAGTGTGTGTGTTTGGTTATTTTTTATCATTCACATGGAAATTACATGATGAAAAAAAAAATATATGGAATAAAAATACCAAAAATACACAACTTTGTGGTCGGTGCTAATCTTCTAGCATAAACCATTCATCTAGAACTTGAAAATAGCCATTACTCTATCAATTTTTATTGAGCTACTTATTTGTAATTTTGCATTGAAAGTATTTTATAACCTGCACACATAACTGATTAATGAAAAGAACAGTTCAACTAGAGATGCTTGTAATAATTAAAACTTAGAATGTTATGTCAAGGTTCAAATGGTTAACAAATGTCATATAAATTGAATTTTGGCTTGTTATCAAATATAATCTCTTAGCCTTGGAGCTTAGACTTCGAAGTCATAGTTTTAGTTAGCTAATTCACCTACCTAAAACCAAATCATTTATGATTTCAATTTAAAATAGTTTAAACATCATCATTTTAAGAAACAAATTGAATATTTCGTTATAGATGATTAATGATAATGTCATGATCAAATCATCTACAAGAGAGAAGATAGACTTTCCCCAAACACATTTAGATAGGAACTCATACTATCATTGACTCAAATTCCACTTTTCCTCCTAAAAGTGACCATTTTGGAAAGTCTCTTCAAACACCAAACCTTCTATTTTCACTAGATATTCTAAACCATCCATGTTCACCTCCTTATCTTTAAAGAATATTCAAAAGACTGCCTCACTCACTCTCTAAAACCAAAATTTTTCCAAAAACATAAAAACTGCTACCATTGTTGAAATCCTTGTACCTCAAATCCACTTGAAGTTTGTTATGATAATATTCTTTTAGTCAAGCCTACTTCGTACCCAACTTAACTATTTGTTCAAATTACTAAACAAACCTCCTCACTTTTAATGAAAGAATTTAAGATGCTATCTAGCCTGGATTGGTAAGACATTAGCTGTTGATCAGTTGACCACTTTTATTAATATAGTTACTAGCTAAGTTCTATGAGATATTATTTTTTATCCTTTGTTAAAGGAATCAAATGAGCTCTTTCCAAAAGTGATTCCTAATCGTGATTTTCTGGATAAAAATATCAAGCATATTGCTAATAAGAAAGGGAAGCAACTCATCACACATTCTAAATATCCTATGAATGAATCAAATAATTAAAGAGCCAAAGGACTATTATAAACTCACCTCAATGATGATCAGAAGATCTATCTATAATAATCCTTCTTTAATAAATCAGTTGGAAAGGTAACATCTAAAAATTCTACTCTTGTTTCTCATTGAAAACTTAACTTAATAATGATAAAATCAAATTCTTGGATGAATGGGATGAATATATGATGGAGATGTCCACAAAAGTGATAAAAAGCTTTCATTATCCCATATTATGGTTACTGGTAATGAGGAAAACCTTGACTTCATATAGGAGACCCTTCTCGAGAAAATTTATAAGAAAATATTCAAGAAGAAGAAGAGGTTTAGGATTTAGGGTTTATTATTTCTCCCTAGGTTTACTATATTCTATTAGATTTTCCTATGCTGAAAGAAATTTGTGTATGTTCTCCCATATAGAAAAATGCTCTCATGCAACTGCACTTAATGGAAAGGGTCCCTCTTCAACTCTTATGGTCGCAACAACTTTCCTACCCAGTATTTTTAGAAGGACTTGGATCAAACAAAATAGTGCCCAGTCTTCCCTTCATTAAGAAATGTTCCTGCAAAGCTATCAAACTTGATGTTTACTTGAATGAAGATGAGCTTCACAAACTTGCGATGCCTTTCAAATACTTCTTTGTGGAAAATTCACTACAAAATGAATCTTCTTCATTGGGGTTCAAAATGTATTTGTAGAACTAAAGCTCAAATGTAAATTGTCTTTCGGCTTTATCGATCACAAGCATTTGCTTATTCATTTGGTCAATAAAGATAACCATGCTAGTATCTTTGTTAAGCATATTTCTTACATTAACAACTTCCCCATAGGAATTTTGAAATGGTTTATGGATTTCACACATTATGCTAAATCCCTAGTGGTCCCTATTTGGGTTTAGTTCTGAGGTCTCAAAGCTTCTATTCTCCCTTGATACAGTTAGAGGCAAACCATTATGAATGGATATACCTATTGCCACCTTCTCTAGGCCCTCTATGGCTAGAGTGCTAATTGAGTTTGATGTTACTTCTACATTCCAGGAAGTGGTTTAGACTAGAACATAGAGTAGTGATTACTGGTTGAAAATAACCCTTGAAAGCTTGAAAAATATTATGCAAATTGTAAGAGAATTAACCAATCAAAAGATAAATGTTTTGCCTAACAAACAACAACTATAAATGATGTTATTGTTGCTTAAGCTTCCCTTGTAGCTACCCATAAGGCCCCTAGCAAAATCCTCTAACTAAACATAATACTAGAATTGTGTTGAACAATGAAGAAAGAGTGGTTGATATCTAAACTATTCATAATGACACTCTCCAACAACTTGAAGCTGCTAAAACCCATTATCCCTTGATCCCTCCTTAACAAACTTTTGAATATGGTCCAACTTACTGCTACCCTAGAGATCACCCTCTTATAAGACCTCATATAACAACAAATAAAATTAATACTAAAGACACCTCCTTTAGAGAGACCACAATGAATGAGATCCATCAAATAACTTAACAACTCAAACAATAAGAATCTGATCACATGGCTGAAGATGGGACTGTCCTTGCATCACAAGATACTATTACACCACCTTGAATCATTAGCCAATATATCAAAAGAAAAGGGAAGAAAATCCTTGAAAGGGATCCTTCATACTCTATCCAACCAAATGAAGGAGATTTGCAATTTTTGAGCATCAATAACACCATGTTAAAAATGAATCCAATGAAGGCTCAATTCAAGTATGAAGATCAAAGGACTTCAAAGAGCTAAAAGGTCTTCCAAAAAATTGATCATTGAGAAAATATAGCAATGTTGATAATTTAGTTGTCTTGGTAACACATGGCCACTCGACCCCGTCTAATGATTAATTTCTTGATCTGGAATGTAAGAGGCATTGCTAAGGCTTCTTCCATGACTAGACTCAAACATTTAGTCAATCTTCACAATTTAGGTATCATTGGTATCCTTGAAATAATGGTCTCCAAGTCTTCTCTTTAGAATTTTTCCAGACACATTTCTATGCCAACACATTTCTATGCTACCACATTTCTATGTAGGAGTAGACCGTAATACAGCACAACATGTAAAGTCTAATAACAGCCCTCCTAAGTTCAAGTTTTGGTTTGAGACCATGTGACAGGTCCTTTCCTCCTTCAATATGCTACATCATGTTATGTCCTATTTTATAAATAATTTATTATGCAAAAATCAAATAAAAATGGTCCAAGAATAATAGTATTGTATGGCCTTCTAAACCCTTATGAATATATATTGCTATAAAGTCATGCCATTTGGATGAAAACATTTCAGTGATACTTTTTAATACACCATGACCAAACTTTTTGATGAGTTATTACATCATGAATTAGAATGCTATATTGATAATATTGTGGTAAGAGTTAAGAAAATTTGAGATCATGAAAATGGCCTCTGAACCATTCTTTAAAGAATTTGAAGTTATGGATTAAAATTGAACCCATTAAAATGTGCTTTTAGGGTTCCTTCTAACAAATTTTAAGGATTTATCGTGCAACATCACAGTATTAAGATAGATTATAAAAAAATAAAACCATAAATAATCCTTACTCAATTAAGATATTTGCAGGAAATGTTTTCTCAAAAAATTTATTTCTAACATCACAATAAATTATTGCACGAACTAAAAAAGTTGCCAATTTTGATTAGGATAGATCTTATCAAAAGGATTTTGATGTCACTAAAAAAGTACTTATTAAATCTCTCAATATTGCCTTCTTTAATATTGAGATAGCATTTAATTCAACAAACATCCACAATAGAAGAAACAATGGGTGTGCTACTGGCTCAAAATAACGAAGAATAGAAAGAAAATCTCTGTACTACCTTAGTTGATGCCAATAGAAAACTAATGTCTTACATTAGTTTTTGCAGTACCAAAGTTAAGATATTATATGTTATCCTTAAAATTACTTTAATTTTTTTAATTTAAACCACTCTAATATTTCATAACTAAGCTTATAGTATTTGGAAGATCAACTTATTTGGTAATGATTTGGTCATAATTCGACATTACTTATGCATTTAAATGACAGTAAATGATTAAATTTTGCCTAACTTTTTTGCTACACATCCTATAATTGCAAGCATCTCACTAAATGATGAACTACTCTCAAATCCTATATATTAAAAAAAGAATGAGAGTTATACTTTAATGGGGCATCATCCCTCATTATAAATCTAAACTAAATACTTAATATTTATATCTTAGGAAGGGGGATCATGAGGTTTTCATTTTCTCTTATAGAACTCAAAACTAATAATGAGTAAAGTATGATGAACTTATTATCGATCTAGAATTGACTTATAAATGGTTATATAAAAATCTAGATCTATGGAGACTCCCAAATAATCATCAACTAAGTAGCTTATATTTACAAAATCCTAAAACATGAGTTGCATGCATACCATTGTAGAGTCATGTTACTTCTTGCAAAAATCCTAAATGTGATTTTAATTAGAATACCTCAATCTCAAAATAGTTAGGCAAATACATTGGCAGAACTAGCTAAAGAGTTAATTAACCTAAATGATAATTTTATTCATGTAATACTTTAGATTCAACATGTTTTAACTATGACATGTCTTGATGAGGTTTCATCTCCACAACCATCATACTCATTCTTGACTACATCTTTATAGTTATATGATAATTGGTGATGTCTATTTATATAATGTCTCAAAAGTCAATTTCTTCCAAAATACCCTTCACTAGCTACTCAAATTCAAAGAAGAGTGTTATCTATTCACTCATCAATGATACCTTGTATTAATGATTGTACGATCAAATGTTGATTTGCTACTTAGAAAAAGGAAAGCCAAAAAAGTTTTTATTGAAGTTCATGAGGGACTTCATGGATCTCATCAATTAAGAACAAAAGAAATTAAAAAGTTTGTCTATTACTAGTCGACCATGAGTCTGGACTATATTTAGTTCACTAAAATTGCCATCAATGTCAAATTCATTGCCCAAAACCTTATATTCCTCCAAAAATTATACATTTGACTATCATATCATGGCTATTTGAATGTTGGGGAATATATAAAATAGGGGAAATTGAATCACTATTCACTAAAGGCCATAATTTTATTTTGGTTTCAACTGATTATTTTTTAGGTGTGCTGAAGCCATACCTTTAAAAGAGGATAAAGGGATCATATCTTTCATTGATTAGGTATACCACATTGGATTATTTTTAATAATGGGGTGGCACTTAAAAATACAAAACTTAACCAATATTATTCACCAAAATATTGATCGATGATATTTAACTATTATTACCGAAGTTCTAATAGGCTAGGTGAGTCTTTTAATAAAATCTTGATATACTTGATAAATAAAATTTTATCTTCTAACAAGCGAGAGTGGCATGAAAGACTACCAGAAGCTCTTTGGGATTATAGAACAACTTATCAGACTCATACTTAGATGACTCCTTATGCATTAACATCTAGTTTCAAAGTAGTGATTCCTTTTAAAGTAGACTTGCTAGCACTACGATTGGTCATCTCTACCAAATTTGATGAATGCCAAAATTGCCACCTCCAATTAGAAGATTTAGATAATCTTGATAAATTTTACTTGCAAAGTTAATAAAATTTAGAATTACATCATGCTCAAATAACATGGAAATATGAAAAAGTGGCCCATCCAAAAATATTTTCTATTGGGGATCTTATCATCCTCAAACATAGGTACTTATAATCATCCATTATAATTACAGGGCCTTATGATCTCTATTATCATGGATGAAATTCTTAGCATATTGTTTCTGTGAAAAATATTAAGCCTAATCAGTCAAACTTAGTTGATTGATGAGTTATGTTATAAAATCAAAGTTAACATTAGTAACATATTCTATAGTTGTCCTCTTGAGAATTTTGTCAGTTTGTGCAAGACTATTAGAGTCCCAGCCTAAAGGATGTTATTTACCCACATACTCATCCACAAACTTAACCAACTCTTGCTCCACTAGATATGGGGAAGTGGATCCTCCCTACTAGCTTCTCATAATGTGATTACTCTATAGAATCTAGTTGAGACTTTCTGACTTGTGTTGTATATATGTATGTGTTGGACACATAAGAAACAAAAACACTTCAATAAGTGGTGGGAGTACCAGATTTTATTGTGTATAGGATACCACCCCTACTATATACCATTTTGTATTCTATATATGAGACGTAGAAAGCAAATTACTTCTATAAGTAATGGATAATCCAATTTTGTTATGTATAGATAACCAACATTGATAAAAGCTCTTAAATGTACCTCCAACAAAAGGAGTACATATGTTGTTCCTATGAAATATATCTTTTGTTTCTCCAATGTTATCTTAAGACATTGTATTAGAAGGTTTTCAGTGGGATATTTCATGATATATGCCACTCCCTATGAAAGTTCTACAGATTTAGTTATATTTTCATATTCCTCTAAATAATAAACAAAAATGGTAATCAAATGAAATGAGAAGTTTTCTTTTTAGAAATTTATTAATGTTTATCAATCAAATATTTTCAAGCTATTGCATGAAACAAACCCTAGTCTAAACCTCCAGACCAGGTCCAACCAATGAAACCAATTACATCCATCTATAAAGATATATATATATATATATATATATATATATATATATATATTCAAATACTAGATTTCTTTTCAATAATGATTCATGTTTATCAAAAGTCCTTGAATAAATAAGGAGATTTTATAATCTTTGAATGGTGTTCAATATCCTTGAAACCTCGATGATTCTTAAAGGTGAGTTATAATCTTGCAAAAAAACACAATTATTATCAAATAATATTTCTATAATACATTTAAGGAAATAAATCATGCATCTTATATAATGATGTTACAATGACATAACAATCCTACCACGTCTTCAAATGAGATAAAAAATTTGGTGCACGTTGCCCAAATATGAGATAAAATGCTCCTACTCCCACCCAAGCTATAAGCAACATTAAAATACATAATGGAAAGCACACAAAGAATTCTTTGATTAAAATTTACTTCTTGGTCTAAATCATGATCTTTCAAAGTTTATCATTTGGCCTTCTTCTTTTTGAAAATCAAAATATGAGTCAGGCAAGGTTGCACTATATATCCTCATTCAAATCCTTGATAAATGAAGTTATTATGACTCCTCAAATTATTTGTAACTTCACTCTTCTCCAACAAAGTCTAGTTCATCAAAATTTATGAAGTTACTACAACACTTAAAATGGTTTATCACTCTTTTCTAGTAGAGTCCAAGTTATCAAAACTCATGAAGTTACTATGACACCTTAAATGATTTGTAACTTTGCATGCCTCTAGTATAGTCTAGGTCATCAAAACAAATATAGAGTTACTATGACACATCAAATGGTTTATTACTTTGCTCTTCTTGGGAAAATTTTTGGTCATGAAACTCATGAATTTATTATGACACCTATTGACCTCACTTTTGGAGTGAGGATTCACCCTCCTCATCTTAGGCTTAGGAACCTTCTAGGAACTTGGATCTTTCTTAGTGATAAGACATTTCTAGTGACTAAGGGAACACTAAACCCAAGCTTAAATACTTAGGAGGTATACCCTAAGCCTAGGAGATGCTTTAGGACAAATAAGTTCCACTTATCCTATGGCCCAGACCAAGACCCATGCCTATCAACTTATCCAAACTTAAACTCCTATAATTGAGAAAATTAATTTCAAACCTACTCAATTAACCTCACTTGAATTTGTTTTCTAATCCAAGATACATGCTAAATTAACTTAGGCCTTAACCTAAGTTAACCCCATTATGATCTTATGATCTAACCCAAAACTCATTCAAGCAAACTAAATCCAATTCAATTTTCTTAAGCACTCCAACCATTTAATAGATCATTTCAAACTCCTCAAACATTTTCAATCGAACAAATTAAATCGAATAAATTCGATCAACCTAAGTTAGCCCATTTGACCCAAGAAGTTCAAATAAGCCAAAACTCAATCAAACCTAAAATCAATTACAATCAAGGCCACTAATTAATTCTAAACCCATCATTGAACCCCTCTTAACACCTAATTGACCCCAACTCAATCCATTTCATCCCAATCAACCCAATTGGTTCACTTGACCCAATATGACCAAAATGATCAATTTGATTCAAAAATCAATCCAATCCAAATTGGATTGAATCAACTCATCCAATCCCTTTCATAATGATTATTGAACATCATTGATTATCCAATTGCAATCAATTGGGCCAAATCAAACCAATTTAACCATGTAACCTAAGTTGACCCAATTGACCTAAAGCAGTACATTAGACTAAATCATGTTCTAAGCCAAATTAATTGCAATCAATGATCCCATCAAACACAAATTGAGTATTGAACATGGCTCAACTACTAATTAAACCTAACTAAGCCAATTTGGTCTTTTGACCCAAGTTGACCCAATCTAACCTAAAGGGCTAAATTGAGTCAAATCAAGTCTTAAACAAAGTTGGTTAAAACTAATTCTTCTAACCAATCATTAATTGATTATTGAACATGATGATTCCTTCAATTAAACCCAAATTGATTAAACCAACCCAATTGATCCACTTAACCCAATTTGATCTAAAGGGCCAAAGTGAACCAAATCAGTCCCTAATCCAAATAAATTCAAACCAACACTTGTAATCATTCCCAAATGATCAATTGAACCTAAAACTATCCCATGCCCAAGATAATTTGACCAAAATGGTCAACTTAGCCCATTTGGCCTAAATGAACCCAAATGAACCAAATCCAAAGCTAGTTAAAATTGAATCAAACCAATTGCACCAATGCATTCCAAATGACCAATTGAATTCACTCAAACCCTTGGTTTGACCCAATTTGACCAATTGGTCAATTTAACCCAAATTAACCCAAATTGACCCATATGGGTCAAATTGAGCCCAACCCAACTAAACCAAATCCAAAACCAATCAAACTTGGCTTGACTCATCCTTGGGTGACCATTGGCCTACCCAACTAGACCCAACCAATGGTGAACCCGATTTGGGTCAAATACCTTAAACCAAGACACCCAAATGAGATAAAATCCTTATTTGGATGGTTCTCCCACCCCCTATACCTTGGCAGACTTCTTTAGTCCTTCTTGGACAAGTGGACCACTAACCCAACTTAACCTAAGGTATTGGGTTCAGCCTTTGGCCATGAGAGGGTGAGTTCACCAATGGAACACCATTGGTCCACCTAAGAAAGGTGATATACCCCATGCCAGCCCATGCCACTCACTTGGACACTCAAGCACCTCCACCTCAACAGTCCCCGGCCACCTCCGACTCTCTACCCCAGCCGGACGGTTGCCAAGGGTTGAACTAATCTCAGCACTTTGTTTAAGTGAGGATGAGAGAATACTCCTCCCCATCGATTCAAACTTCACAGAGACCTTCCTCAAAGAATTCCACATAGTTCAAGCCTTCTCCCTGAGGTCCTTGCGCAACCCATTGCTGGTGAGACCAACCATCAGGTAAAACTGAGATCCCCGTCCGTCCAACCTAACCAAAACTCCACTGAAACCAAAATAACTCTTCCCACACCTTCACCACACTCTAGTGAGCCAAAAAATATATTTCTTGAGTGATTTGATCACCGAAAAGCATCTCTAGATCAACTCCAATGAGCTTTGCGATGGTGTTTGGTCTAGAGAGGAATAAGCAAGGGGGCAGCTCGTGATCTTCTCAACAAGGCATCGTCTCTTCAAGTCAAAGCTACCTCAGTCGATGGACCACTAGTCTTTAACTCCGGTGAGGTGAAAATTTGGCAACTTTAGATTTTTCCCCTAGGTGTTGAAATGTCATTTCATGCAATGTCCATTGTAGGATACCTCTAGATTTTCTCTTTGATCATTTTGGAGTTGATTTCTCCATCGAACGAGCTTCGGTGATCTCAAATTGAGTGGCAAAAGGTAGACGGTGTCCGTCTTCCAATGCTCAGGGGAAGATGGATCATCGATCGTCCATTCTACATGATTAGAATGGACAACCATTATTTAATCTACTAGATTTTTTGATTTTATCCATCTAAAATCACAGGATTAATCCCAGCCATTTGATCCGAGATCGGATGGCCAAGACAAAATTACATTCGCCGCCGCTGAGTCAGCTACCACGTCGGATGTTTTAAATAACCAGTCCTATGGCACCATGTGAAAAGCACTATCCTGTCAGCATCCACATGGCACCGATGGTTTAAAGGGTTAATTAGGCTATAAAAATGTAATTAAATGGCCAAAAATTTAGAAAATCATAACGAATTGTAGAAAAATCTAAAAAACAAAAATAAACCCATTTTAGAAAGGTCAAAGAGAGGAGAATTTAATAAAAATAAAATCCCTGATGTTTGATCAATGAACAAAAATTAATTAGGGTTTTTAATCTAGGTTCATTACCATAATTAAGGCTTAATCACTTAGCTGAATAATTCCAAATTTAGTAGAGTAGTTTTATGGGATGTCGTCTGCCTTCCATAATTTTCTTGGAATTATTGGCCATGTAATTTAAAGAATGTAAAATTTTCAATCGTGATTACCCTCATTAGTAAATTTAATATTTATTAAAGTTTCTAAACAGTAAAAATTAAATGATTAATGATAATTAATCACTATAAATAGTGGAAATGGTGAGTGGAAATAATTTTGACCTCTTTTCTAATTACTTTCCTAAATACATTTCCATAGGAGGGCTAATTAATATGTATAATAATTAGGGAATAATTTGGAAATTAATGATCAAATAAAAATCAAATTGAGTTAATGGTTGCTCCAGATAATTTAAATATAATTTATTGATTTTGCCTTTATGTGTTTAATAACATAAAGTCATTAAGGAATTTATGGATAACCCATTGGTGTGAAAAAAACCACAAGAGTACTTAACTTAGATTCTTTCCTTCTTTAACCTAATTAACTCTTAAGCATGAGCATAATTGCATTAGGTCCCTTAAGTGCATTGCAAATTTTAATTTCTCATAAGCATATCATTGGAGGCTCATGATTATGTAGTTAATTAAATTAAAGAAGTTTAGAGAAGGGTAATTAAATTTATTGATTAATGACTTGAACTTAGTCAATCCATAAAATTACTTAATCACTTTCTTTAAACACATTAAGTCACTAATGTTGGATGGGGAAAATACTAATGTCATTTCTCCTCTTTAGGTTTTGATAATTCAAACATTAAAGATCAAATTTCATGAAAGCTTTAGTTAATTTTAAAGAAGTTTATTTAACTTGATTGTCCTAGGGAATTAATATGGTTGAATGTATTATGTGGCAATGTTTAGTCCTTCCTTTTCAATCATTATAAATCTGCTTGTCATTTGTTTTCATACAGTCATGTTTCAAAATAAAATCAAAAGAATATGGTTATACTTAAATTGCATGTGTTGGACAAATATTATATGGTGTGGCTATTATCACTAATAAATCTTAAATTATTTTCAAAGTTATAAATTAATGATGAGAATCCAAGTTAATGTTGGTTATAAATACTCAATACAATTTACATTTAAACATGGTAAAACATTATTTTATTTTCATAATTCATGTGTATGTTTACATATGTTTAAAGATTAGCAAGTACAAAGTCTAGACATCCCAAGAATATGATACTTTATGTATCCCTAAGGAGCTCTTAGATAATCTCACTTTCTTGGTTTAACAATAGCATGCACTTTCTTAATCTCATTCATGTGTATGCATGTACTGGAATTTGGATAGAACTTTACTCTACATGAATAAAGAATTTTTAATTATGAAATCTTTGCATGGTTTTCATCCCTATATTTATGTATATGTTTACATGTATTTAAGCTAGCAAGTATATAGTCTGGACATCCCAGGAACACAAGGCTTTAAGTAGCCCCAAGGAGGTCTTAGATTATCTCATTTTCCTTGTTTAACAGCAGCAAGTACTTGCTTAAATCTTTAATACATGTGTATGTATGCTCAACTAAGGAATGAAATATTTCTTTTCTACCAAAAATCTATGCATTAAAAATCATCAAGTGTGTCATAATACAAAAATAAGTTGTACGTATAGATATGTGTACTAAATTAAATATCATGAGTAATAAAAATAAAGAGATATGTATGTTATTGATGGTGAAAAGGAATGGTGAAATGTTGTCCATGTAATAGTGATTCAATTTTATTAATCCGCCTTTCATGTTTGAATGAGATTCCTTAAGATTAACCCAAACTTAGGTTTAATAAAAATATTTGATAAGCCATTCATTAAAGAAACTAAAATCATAATAATGTACCTTTAGGAAAAAACTTAGGATAGGGATGAAGGAGGTCAAACCTCTTTTATCTCTTTATAATATTAAATGAAATAAAGAAAATAAATACAAATTAAAATTAACTAATCCTTTTAATAACTTGAAGTGAAATTTCCCCTAATAGGCAATTTAAACATTTGAAACCTTAGACAATCATACAACTAAAGCCTAGTTAAAACATACTACACTAAACCTTAACACACACATTAAAATACTATGTCACCGATTATAGCCTTTAGTTAGGACAGTGTATGTTGTGGTGTTATGTTCTATTTTGTGATGTAATATTTTAGACTCGATTGTTTATGACCTAATGAAGAATGAATTTAATGATATTTTATACAAGGAATTATTCTAAAGGGGCCACTGAAATAATAAATAAATGTAAATGTTCTTGCTTGCAGGTTGCTTATGCCCCTTAGCATAATCCAGTTAGGATATGTGGACTTGGTACTAATGTGCAGTGTGCTAAGTCAAAATGTATGAAATATAACTGCTTGGCTTGTATGCTTGTTTAACTAACATTAATTTTGTAGGTGTAGTTAGATTTCATTTTTCATAAACATGTAATTCTTGTAATAGAATGATTAGCAAAATGAAGAAAAATAAAATAATGAAGACCCCTATAGCATTCATTGTATTTGTAATTTTCTTTTGTAATCCGAGTTGTATAAGGGTGGAGTTCGGCTACCTTTTTTTTTTCTTTTTTGGGTGTACTGCGGCACCCAACTGCATCGGTGTTTTATTCTTTTACAAAATTTAAATGTTTGATTATTGTGGTTAGTTTGTGTAATAGAAATAGCAAATTTTTCATAGGTATCTTAAAGTGTGGTGATTTAATGTGTGGTCTGAATGCAATAGGCTCTTTAGGATAAAAATTAAATTTTTTAGTCCCACTAATAACTCCTAACTAAATGTTAATACAACTCATAACTTTATCTTAAAGCCTAGGTTCATAATCAAGATGAATAAAAGATTTAGCAACCCCTTAGCTGAAAGTTGTATGTTCTTACATCATGCATATCATCTTATTTCAATCTTGAATATGGAGGATCTCTAATCTTGCATGATAGGGGATATGCTTGACCTTTGAGAGTGATCCTTTATAGTGGAGAACACCTCCTTTCACTAATTTAGTCCACAACCTTATTTCATCATGTATGTAGGCATAACTGTCCCAAGCCTTAGTCCAAAATGAATGTGTCAAAATGGTGTAAAAGATTCTAAAGTTTGCATTAGTTTAAATCATATTTCCATGCTAGTCATGATTGCTTCCTTCCTAATTAAATAATAGTCTAAGATATCTTGCATTTACGTAAGACAAGCCTAAATATTTTTAAATTGTAGGAGGTGTTAGCTGGTGGTCAATCTTGGTGGTTGTATGCCCAGAAAAGTCAGGATAGGTTTATCCTCTCTTGTGGAGGGAAACCATTATGTCCCATTTTTTTATTAGACTTAGGTTGTACTTTTAGCTTATGCTAAAGCCTCCTAGATTTAGGTTTTGAGACTATTTATTTCCTTCAAGCTATGAGTATAAGTCCTCGCCTCTTAGGTATTTTCACAATCTTGTGTTGATGGATTATATGTCCTAGTATTCTAATAAAGATTCCAATTTAAACAAAAATAAATTATCACTTTCAAATATGTAAAGACTCACTATAGGGTAGATCGGAGCACTCACTAGGCTTCCTGGTATCATGAGTGTTCCCTACTTATCCCCCTTCTGAATCTTTAAATAAATCTTTCTACTTGAACTCTCCCACTTGACTTTCATAAATACCCAATCCTTTGATAATCTAGCATTAAAATCTTTGGGGATATTTATTGACTACTTTAATCAAGAGTCTTCTTAGGAAATTCCAATTTTCTATATAATTAACTATGGAAGCTTGCTTTCGTAGGGAACTAAACAACTCGACATAAAATAAACCCTGCTACTGTAAAGTAGGAGGAGATATACTATCTGCTTAGGAGTTCTTATTAGGTGATTAGGTCCATTGTAGGGTGATGTTTCCATCTTTTGAGATGGTACATCACACCTTAATGTCATACCGATCACTTCAATAAGTACCTCCTAAGATCTATGTGGTGTCCATACAACTCCAAATTAAAACACCACAACACCTTAAATAGTTTTTAACATCACTCTTCTCTAGTTTTCTATGGGTCATCAAAAATAAAGAAGTTACTATGACACCTTAAATGGATTGTAACTTTTTTCTTTTCTAGTAGACTTGAGGTCACTAAAATTCATTCTTCCCCATTATGTTACATGACTAAGTCTAGGTTATCAAAACTCATTTATCATATCTTAAGCATAGTCAATGAGGTTACCATGGCATCATTGATGATTAGTAGCTTTGTCCCTTCTTTAGATCTTTAGGAGGGTTTTGGTTTTCAATATGAATGATATTTTACTCTCACTTTATTACTTCACATGATCTTATACTCTTACATGTATACTTTAACTTACACAACATCAAGTCAATTTAATAATAACCACTTATCTTCTTTGAACACCTTTTAAAGAGGAGACTATAACTATCTAGTGTAAGACATAATGGTCCAATCATAGGAGCTCAAGTAAGAAAAATGGAGGCCAAACTTGGAGGACCAATTATACGGGATAAGAATTCATTGGAGAGGAATGAAGCTTCAAAATGTTGGAAACTTTATTCATTTTAGTTTTATATTGCTATGTCAAGTTTTCAATGTTTATGTCTGAGAATTATGCAAATTTATTCCATTATTTATGGGAGGTGTGAATCATTAAAATTATAATTAATTAATTTTATGTAATTAATTATGATTAATTTTATAATGAGGAACCCAATGGGTAGATATGGGGAGGAGTTAAGGGATTTTTTATTTGGATGGCTCTATCTTTGGGAACTTAGTGTTCCAGAATCTAAGTTAGAGTATATTTGGGGCTAGCTAAGCCATATTGACCTTATATATTAAGCCCCACTCCAAAATTAAGCTAAAAAAAACTTTCCTAAGCATCTTAAGAACACACCATTTGCCTAATGTGGTCACCTCAAGTGACCCAACCATTGGCCACTTCAAGTTTCATAGCAGAGATTAGGTTTTCTAGAACATTGGAAGGTGATCACCAAAATGATTGAAATGCTAGACAGTGTGTTAGCAAATGGTGAGATTGACCTCCAAAGAGTTTCATCTCTATCTTTTTAGTATTTTTAATTTTTTTTGTTATAATATTTTATCTTCCGTTACAAAATTTTTGATAAGTTTCATATCTTAGTCAATTTTATGAAATATTTCATATGCGTTAATTAGTTGTCTCCACTATCTTTAACCTAGCCATTCTCCATAAACCTAATTTAATTAACTTGAGAGGCTCCAATTTTGCAAAATAATGTTCCACAAAATCATTTAAACCCTCACCTTCATTCAAAGTAATCAAGGAGAACGTATATTAAAGGATTTTAAAGTTTCATTTCAATTCTAGTGAACTTGTACACTAATTTATTTTAATTTTGTTTGCACTTAGTAAATGCTTTAGCCATTTACATGCAATCCATTAAAATTATAGTAAGCATTATATTGCATTTTTTAAATTTAAAATCAAAGCAAGTTTCATTTTTATTTTCTTTGTTATGTCATCGTGTCTCCTAAGTTTACTAGCCAAAAATAATTGGACAATTTAAATATAACAGTTGAATAACTAGATATTCAAACTAAGATAAAATGTAATAGTATTTAAGACTTAGTCATGAACTAAGCAATTCAAGTATAAACCTTGAACATTAGGGCACAATACATACCATAATCCAAAACCTTGTTGAGACTTAAACATTTGGGGAAGATTTCATAAAAAAACTTATGGAACACTTACTTCTTAGGATACATCCTTTAATGAATCCTCAAAGAAATGTCTACCTTAGGCATCTTGAAGTTTTAAATGAGCAAATTAAAATGGTGAAGGTTGTTGGCCTAACATGTGATAATGTCCAAGAACCCTAAATGTTGTAAGATTGGCTTATAAAAAGCATGTGTTCATTGATTAATAGTAAATGAATGATTATCAAAGTACCATAATTTCCAAAATGAAACTTTTTTTTTGTACTAAAAAACATTGAACCAACATTTTACTTACAAAGTAAAGGCTAGGTAGAACCATTCTTATATGGATAAAGATGAAGGAGATGTTTTGGGCCAATTACAATCTAAAAGTAATGAAAATAAACTTCATGAATAATTGATGACCCAAATGTAAGAAAACATGAAAGTAAACAAGTACATTTTGAAAACCTTGTAGCCATGAATAATTGTGCACATTAGGTTTAGCAATTAGCCAATAAATTTATTATTTATCTTAATATTGAGATTATGGAGGTGAAGTTACAAGACTCCCAAATTCTTGAGTATGCATTTCACTATTCTTTAATCTTGAAAAAGCATAAGAACAACGACTCTTCATCTAAATTAATGGTCAAAATACATCTTATAAAACTTCTTCATTTCATAGTCAAAGATGTACTACTAGAGCAGGCTTTCATCTTATAGTACAGAACCTAAAAGGACTACCATTAAGTCATCTTCAAGGAATAAAGACATTTTTTATTTTAAGTTCCATAAGAAGAGAGATATGTAGAATTATTATAAGACCCAAATAATGTTACTAGATGTGTTTGAGAAAGTAAAAGAAGACAAAGTAGATGATAAAGTTTGGTACATCCATGATGTTGCACTATTATCAGATGAGAGCATGGAGCATATGGGAGACCAAGTTAGTGTTATCATATTCATGATTATGTCCATGAATGCACATTCAAGCAGAAGAAATATCTTCAACATGTATGTGATTTGAAGAGGTGTAAGTTGGCGATAGATGGTGATAGTGCCATGAATTTCATATCTACCCACACTCTTTTTAGAGTGAATCCTAACCCAAAACACCATCATGAGCCATTTCATGTAAGTTGGGTAAATCACACCTCCTTCTCCATCACATTTAGTTGTCAAGTGCTTATAAAGATAAATAATAATGGATACATACTGTGATAATTTACCTATAAAGATATCATATATCTAATTAGGAAAACTTTGGCTTTATGATATTAATGTAATTCATTGTGCTCAGAAAATAGATATATATTTAAATATAATGAGAGTACAAGAAATTATTTCATATAAAGCTAATAAAAAAACAAACACCTACTACACATAAGCTTATAGAGTGGATGGTGTCAATAGATCACTAAAGTGATCAAATTAGTGGATTGGGGGCTCTCTTATGATCTTGGGAAAGTAAGGTTATATTATATGTAGTTTATATTTAAATAGAATTGAGGTTCAGGAAGGTGAAGTAGTTGGCCAAGCACTTAGCAACAAACAGTCCCAATCTAAAGCCTCAATTTCTAATAATTAAAAATTTTCTTATAAAAATTTAAATCACATGTTTTAAATTTAAAAATTCTAAGTTCAAGAGTATAGTTATGATTTTCATAAATTTTAGAGGGCTTTTTAATTTTTAGAATTTCTACCAAGACTGATCAGGTAGAAAACAACCATACAAGATCTCTAAATTTGAACTTAGAGTTCAATAAACTCAAAATTTTATGAAGACCATATCATATAATCAATACATGGATACTCTAAAGGATGATGTTAACTATTGAGATAAATATTTTAATATTTCTTTTTGTGGTGGTTAGGTCAGCTAAATGCAAGTAATATAGAGACTAAGTCTAGAAAATAATAAGATCTGACCCTCCCTTACTAGATAGAATTAGGATAGATTTTGTTTACAAAATTGGCTCTTTAAATTTTATATGGTAGAACACAATCAAAAGTGCATTCCCCAATAGATTGATTCTAGAAAAACAAAGAACTTAAGATTAAATCAAGTAAAGTAAAAGCACTACTCATCAAAGTTATGTTGAAAGTAGAATCACCAAACCCTCCTCCCACGGATAACCACTAAGCTCCAACCACAAGATTTTATCACTCAAATTTTGATCTACATAGAACATATGATTTTCATTAGTAGGATAATAAATGTTTCAATATAAGAGACCACTTCAAATTTTGAATTTGGAGGGGATAGGTAAAGAGTAGGGGTTGTTTGAAACACTAAAACCACTCCCTCTTAATTGAGCTACTAAACCCTCTCATTTAATTAAATAATTAGGCTTGTTAAGTTAACCATAATTATAATTAAATTAAATTCACACAAAATGTTTCACAATACTACATAATTAGACCAATTTTATGAGAGAAAGCACATTTTTTATGATATATAATAAAATACTACACAATACGATAATAACTAAATGAAATTATGTCTTTTAAATGGTCTTCATGCTTCCTCAACCTCAATGTCCTTATAATGTTCTCTTGCTCTTAGTAGTGGGATATGCTTGAGTAGCCTTCATTTCCCTTATCTTAACTTTAGTCAAGGGACCTTCAACTAATGCCATATCAGTCTAGTTTTGTGTTATAACCAAAGCATGTGTAAAGGAAGAGTGCAAAAATTTAGTTAATTGAGTAATCATTTACTACTACTGGAAAGACTACTTGATGTAGTGGTGTAAACCTACATGCAAGAGTACATAGTCACATCAGTAGGGTTTCAATCTTAAGAGGATTGAACACCAAGTACTGAAATTAGATTGAATGTATATAATTTGGATGATTGAAATGGTGTTGAAGTAAAAAATTACACCTACTCCTAAATCTTCTAACAAGATTAACCAACTAATAAGAGTGAAAGTTTATGGGGTGATCTTAATATGATTAAGCGAAGGGATTAAGTATCATTAATATTGATTTGTGATGTTAATATTTTAATAAAAAAGAATTAATTTTTACAAAAGTCAAATTAAGATGGCTGCTACCTTTCTCTTAAATGCATAGGGTCTTTATATTTATTGCACAACTTACCTATCTCTCGGTAATAAGTATAATACAAGAAAAGTCTTTCAAAGCACTATGAAACTCAAAATGATTACATGGCTTCATCATGGTTATCTCTAATATACACCCCATCACCATGGTATTTTATCCTTGATGAGTACATTTTCCACCTCTCAGTTTTAGATGGACATTATGATTTATGAAAATTAACGGCCAATCAATTTAATAGTGAATAAATCTTAGAACATAATATTTTTTAAATAAGATAATAAAACTCTAAAATCTTATTAAAACTAACATAAATTTAAATATAACATGGTTACACCCAACCATAAATATGCCAACCTTACTAGGCCCATATAACTATGGTCATTTTAAGAAGGATACCAAAAGAATTATATAGTTGTGAGCTTCTAAATTTCACATATACACAATAAAATTCTTTTTAGGAATTGCACACAAGGTCATCTTTGGATCTTGTATTTCTAAAGACAAAAAGTTGTTCTTGCTTATAACTAGATCCACCAAAGTTTAAAGAGCTAGTTGAGGGATTGGGGTGGGGTAGGGAAGCACAAGTCTGGTAGTTGGTAAGGTAATGGGAGTTAGTATTCTAAGAGTCACCTTGACCAACTCTCTCACAACATAAATGAATAATATATCACATAAGTAAAATTAAGTTATGAGACTTTCATTATGTGACACATGAGGTCCCATTTATATATTTTCTTTAGTTTATTTCTATGTTGGGTGTAGCCAAGGTTGATCCTAACTTTATTAGCTCAATGTTTTATTTAAATAAAGCATATTTCTATTAGTCCATCTAATATTATGAACTAAAAATTCTTAATAGATTCTCTTTGGTGTGTCAAAACAAATCTATTCCTTAAATTTAAAGAAAGTTTTTAAATAGTATTAATTTTGTTTGAAATCATCAATCATGTTAAAATTCATCTTCTCTTTGCATCATAAATATTAAAACCTTGTAAATAAATTTCTATAACTTTGCTTTTAGTTTATAGATGATAATTACAAGATCACTGTAGACTCAATTATTTTATTCCAACTATACATTCAACTTAATTTTTTTTCTACAAGTAACTTCAAACCATCTTATGAAAATAAGAAACTCCATTAATATGCACAAAAGGATTTTGATAAGTTCATATTGCTAGTTAAGAGACAACCACCTATGAACCAAACAAAATGAAAAGAAAAAAGAATCTGTACATGAATAGTAGGAGCCAAACTTTCCCTAGCAGCTCATGTTCTATGTAGCTTTTTAATCCATATGACATGCGTGAACAAAAATGACAATTTTTTGTGCAATGCTATTGTACTAAATTTTAAATTATGTGGAAGGCCAATCCTAAATTATTAAGAGTCTTTTAATGAATAAGGGATCATTGTGCCCATACTAATTTCGATATATTAACCCATTTTTAAATTTCGCCTTGCCCCTTAAATTAGGATTAGTTACTTTTTTAGAAGGGTGATTAAATATTAATTATTATTTACATATTTAAATATAATTGCAAAATCTCATTTACAAAATGTTTTGATAAAATATTTAATATTTTTTTACTGAATAAGAAATCATGATGGTATCATTTTATGGACTTCTTTTCATTTAATTTAGTTGGCTCATTTTTTAAAAATGGGTTCCTCGTACCAGTGCCACATATAAGAAATATTTTTGACATGTGTTACTCTATACTTTTAAACCTAGAACTGATCCACGTGAAGGCAATAAATGAAGGATTGGACAGGATGCGTTAGATAATGACACTTCCTAGCTTTTATATTGGTAACTGGGGACTAGCTGTCCGGTAGAAAAAAGTCACTATCAAGTTCAATAATTTTTTCCTAATTATTGTTTTATTTTGCCGCCTCCTTCCTAAATATTCCGTTATTAGGTTTTTCATATATATATATATATATATATATATATATATATATATATATAAGTGCTTGAATTAAAACCTTTTAATTAAAAATCTAAGATCTAAAATTTGCAATGCAGCATATTAAAAATACATATAATTTTATGATATGAAGTATATTTAAAATATTAAAAATATTTTAAAATGTATAATTATTTTAGAAAATTACTAAATTTTGGATATATTTTGTATGCTCATAAATTTTTAAATTTCTTAAAGTGTTAAGTAAAAATCACAATAGTTTTAAAGGCTAAATAATCAGTCTTAAAAATATTATAGTAATGCAGATAATAACTTTTTTAGAAACACGTGATTAACATCATATATCATTATTTTAAAAGAATTCTAATAAAAATGCTTTAACTTATGCTAACATAAATTATTTCACAAAGTAAATCTTAGCTTAGTATTTTGATGTTTTATCTCTAATTAAAAGTTTTTAGTTCAAGGTAGCGCATAGATAAGGCAAGAAATAATTTATGAGATTACAATTACATTCATTCAAGATCTAAAAAATGATAAATCATTTCTTCTATAACAATAATTGCAATTTTAGTTATACATAGATCAAGCAAGAAAGAGGAGGCAATTGAAATTATGTGTTTACATATTAAATGATATCTATAATTAGATTGCTGGAAAATTTAATTGAATTAGGTATGGCATTTAATGAAAACTTTAAATGCCAAAATAATCAAGTATTTGTGTTAGAATTTTTGGAATGTTTTCCACAGTCATTTGAACTCCCTTTCATGTAAATTTATGATCGAGATTGCTACCTAAAGTAAACAGACCCAAAGATATTATGAAATCCTAAATTCAAGTTCTATTAAGTTTAAATTAAAAAAATTCAAAATTAAAATTATTAAAGACATTACGGTGGTAAAATAGCAACTAAATCTTTTGAGTGTATTATCTAAATAAGTATCTCAATGAGATAAATGTGAAAAGTCCAAGACTACATAATTTTGAGTTTATGCACATGCTAAAATATTTAATGAAAATATACAAAATATAAAACATGACCTTCCCATTTGTCAAGTAAAGTTTTTAAGATTATGTTGGAAATGAGCAATGCACTCCTACTAAAATCAATAAATAGAAATTCACATTTAGAAGGAGATTATCTTCAAAGGGATGTCTAAAATTCATAAATTTCTATTGCACTTTTGAAGGCTACATGTTAATTAATACTATTACCAACCATTAGTCACTATTGACCGCGAGCTCTCTTAACTTACTAAATTGTGTAACATTATTAGATTTTCAATTTCAACCATGAACCAATATTGATGATTACCTTTACCACTTTCCATATGTCAACCATGAATTAACACATATCATCTATTAATATTTAAAGGCAATGTTCTCATTTTTCTAATATCCTCTCAACATAAGAGAATTATGATGCTAAATATCAAGATATTCCTTCATTTTTAAGACTACTTATTACTTTATGATGTTCCTATGCCATCATCATCTAATGCCTAGCAATACAATTTCAAATTTCCAAATGATAAGTTAGCTAATAAATTATTGTCACACAACTTTAGAAATTTATCATCACCCTTCTTGTTATACTTTATAATGATCAACTTTTGATGATTTTTAGATTAACTTTAATATTCTTGATATCTTAGTTTCCTTTCATGCTAAGAGAATAATTGATGTAACACATCAAAGGAGAAAAGGACCTGATACTAGGTCCCAACTCAAAGCTTGAACTCAGGAAGACTTTTAGTAGACTTTATCTATGATTTTATGTTTCAAGTATTGTATTATGGAGTAATGTGTGTATTTAATCATGTGTAAGTGTTGTATTAGAGTTGTGGTTAAAAATCTATGAGTTCTTGTGTTAAAATTCATATGTGTGGATCTAGCACCTCGACGCTGCCATTCGGGCGCGTCAATGCTGCATTCTGTAAGTTCTAGTGTTTGGGGATCGAGAAACTGGACCTTGGCACTCGGATATGGTGCATCGACCCTTGACTGTGGCATCACGGCCTTGGTTCTTAGGGCCACGACACTCTGAAACAACTATACTGACTTTATTTTTCAAATTTTTAATAGCTTTCTCCCCAAGGGACGCATCCCTTAGAGTATTGCATTTATTTAAACACATTCTAACTTTATGAAGGACTTTTCGGCTTCATGTGAAACTTGAAATGAAAATTATTTGGTTGAAACTTAGTGGCCGGTCGTCCAGGAGATTTAGTGATATCTTGCTACTGTCATACTTGGGTGAGTAGAACTTTAAACTTCTTTCACTTTAGTGAGTGGAAGATCTTCACCTTTCTTTGAGTAAGGGAGAGTTTACTAAATAGCCTAGCCTAGATACTAACCTTACATAAAAATCAAAATCACATCCTTAATAATTTTATATTTATTTCTTTTCTAAGTGTGTTTAATATTTTCTAGTATCCACAAGTCACTTTATGTTTATTAAAGGCCAGTCTATTTTAAAATTTGTGCATCTCATTTGTATTATGTTTATTTCACTTGTTGCATATTTAAAATTGTTACATATTTAGAATTTTTTGCTTACATCTTGCCACCCAAATCCATTAGTTTAGACTAACTAGAAGATTTAACTAAGAGGATAGATGAGATTACTATATGAAGTGAAGAAAAATTCACTAAGGTTGAAGTCTTTTTTATTAATCTAATTACACAAGTTCAATCCTTGAGTACTAGGCTTCAAACCTCATTAACTATTCCACATCTGGATGACCTAAATCTCGAAGGAGGGGAAACATCAAACTTCCTAGAGATGAATATCCTTAAAGAAGGCCAAACTTAAAGAGTATCCTTAGACAAGACTACTTTAGAATATATGAAATTTTACATTAACCTATGAAGTATGTTAAGATAATAGCCCCAACACATGATGGTGTTCATAACCCTAATAAATATTTAGATTAGTAAACCTTATTGGACAACTTCTTCGATTGGCATCATATAAATGATTATCAATTGATAATATTTGTTAAAATGAAACTAGTAGGTTATGCAAAAATTTATTGTAATAATAATATAGCTAAAGAAGAGAGAAAACTCATAACGTGGGTAGAAATGGAAGAAATCCTAAGGGTAAATTACTGTCTTAAAAATTATGATAAAAAGCTCTACGAATAATTGGCAACTCTTAGGCAAGGGACTATGTTAGTAGTGGAATATATGAACGCATTTTAAGACTTAAAAACTAGAACTCAATTCACTAACCAAAAGTGGTAAATATCTAATAAATTTATCATTAGATTAAAAAAAAGATATTATAAATGAAGTAGAGTTTCATGAACCCTTGACCTTAGAGGACGCTTTTCACTATGCTTTATTCCTAGAAAAGCATACGAAAGCCACATCCACATCTAAAATGAAAGCTTAAATATCTTCTAAATATCTGCTTATATCTCAATCTTAAAAGCCTATTATTAGACCTAATCCTTCTACATTGAGCAACCCTTCTAAAGTAAACCCCAATGAAACTACTTCTAAAAATGTGAAAGTGATAATTTACTTTAAATTTCATAAGAAGGGTCATATACAAAACCAATGTAGGAAAAAAATCATGTTCCTAGATGAATTGGATGATTAGAAGAAGAAGAGGATATTGAAGAGATGCATGATGATACACCCCTATCTAATGAAGAAGTAGATCCAAATATAGATAATCTAATATCAGATAAGAGGTGTATGATTAATTCTAGAGAAGACAAAGACTAAAGAAGGATAAATATTTTCTCTATGAATATTTTATATAAGGAGAACATGTGTAAACTAGATAGATGAAGCTAGTACTATGAATGTTATATTAACCCATACTATCACTAGAGCCATTCTTATAATAGAACCTCACCTACCATTCTAAGTAAGTTGGATAAATCATACATCTTTACTTATTACTATTAGATATCATATTCTAATTAAAATAGGTAGCTATAATGTTCAAATTTGTTGTGATGTTATTCTAATGGAAATAACTCATATCCTATTAAGAATATCATGGCTTTATGACTTGAATGTAATCCATTATGGGTGTGAAAATATTTATGTATTCAAACATAATGAGAAAATAATCAAGTTATTCCTTATAAAGCCTAACGAGAAGAGGTCAATCCCTTTATAGATTTCTTCTTACACCTCCTCACAAACTCAAGTTTGATCTACGATCCAAATTCAATCTAGGGAGGAATACAAAACTCTTGTTGATAGTAATATTGCCATCTAGAAATAGAAATGATATGTTTATTATACATTGTAATGCATATGAATCTCTTAAAAGTCAAATTACAACTTTACGGTCTAGATGCTTTGTTAGAAAGTTCAATCACCCTACTTCTTTATTTATATTGCACCTTGAAAAAATCTTTATTGATACTACAACTCACCACATACCAACTGTAGTTTTAGATATATTATCTAAATTCAATAATTTAATCTCTGATGGCTTACCTAATGAGCTATCACTATTAAGAGATATACAACATGCTATAGATCTAATTCCTGGATCACAAATATCTAATTTATTCCATTATAAGATGAATCTAATAAAGCATGCAAAGTTAAAACCCCAGTTAGATGAACTTCTAAAGAAGGTTTTTTATAAGAAAGTCTTAGTCCTTATGTTGTACCTATTTTTGTAACTCTTAAGAAGGAAGGAACTTGGAGGATGTATTTTAATAATAGAGTAGAAGATAAGATCACAATAAAATATATGTTTTTTATACCTAGGTTGGGTGGCATGTTAAATCTTTTTCACGCTCATTATTATTCTCTGCAATTGATTTGAGAAGTGGATACCATCAGATAACGATTAGGCTAAAAGATGAATGGAAGATATCATTCAAAACTCCTGATGGTCTTTATAAATGGTTAGTCATATCTTTTGGTCTTTTGAATGCACTTAGCACATTGTTGAGACTAATGAATACTGTATTGAAACATTTTATTGGTCAATTTTTTATAGACTATTTTGATGATATCTATATCTATAACCTAGATGAGAAGTCACTTCTACATCATTTAAAATTTATCTTAGAGATATTAAGGTCAGCAAAATTATATATAAACCTTACAAATATTTTTTTCTATAAGCATGAAGTCATTTTTTATGGTTTCTTGTATCTACTAATGGATTAAAGGTTGACCCATCAAAAATCAAATTTATTTTAGAGTGGCCAACTTCAAAACATTTTATGGATGTTAGACATATTCATGGATTAACAACTTTCTATAAAAGGTTTATAAAAAACTTTAGCATTATTGTAGCCATTATCATGAACATTCTAAAGATAGATAAATTTTGTGGACTAAAGAAGCCAAAAGAACCATGCAATAAATTAAAACTCTTATGACTTTCTTACTTGTTTTAATACTTCCTGACTTCAATAAAGTCATTAAAGTGACTTGTGATGCATTAGGTACTAGAATAGGTGCAATACTAAGTCAAGATAACCATCACATTTTCTTCAGTGAGAAGTTAAATGATGCAAAGCAAAAATATTCCACATATGATCGAGAGTTTTGTGTGATTATTCAAACTCTTAAGCATTGGAGATATTATCTATTACATAAAGAGTTTGTTCTGAATACAGATTATCAAGCTTTATAGTTTAATAACTTCTAAAAGAAATTAAATCATGAACATGCTAAGTGGTTCAAATATCTTCAAAACTTTTATTTTGTACTTCAATATAAATCTGAGATAGAAAAAAAATAGCATATGCTCTATCTAGAGTATCTTTAATGGTTTCATCCTTTGAATTTAAAATTTCTAGATTTACAACTTTGAAGAAAGATTACAAAATTTATCTAGATTTTCATATGATATACTTAAAATATGAATCTAAGCATTTGACATTTGATAGTTTCTTTAACATTTTATATGGATACCTTTATATAAGGAAAACAATTATGTATTCCCAAAGCATCCCTAAGGGAATTCCTTATCTCTAAAATACATTCAAGAGGTATATCAAGATATTTTGGTAAATTAAAGACTCAAATATTAGTTGAGCAAAGAATTTATTGGCCATCCATGTGAAAAGATGTTTAGCATATAGTAGCCCAATATTACACTTATTGTTAAGCTAAAATTATTAAATAAAAGGTTGGTTGTTATACTTCATTACCTACTCCTTCTAGATTATGGGAAGACCTATCCATAGATTCCACATTAGGTATACCTGGAATATCTCGTGGGCATGATAGTATCTTCATCATAGTATTACAATTTTCTAAGATTGTATATTTCATACCTTGTTCAAAATCAAATGCTGCATCTTAATTAACAAGATTATTATTTAGTAAAATTATCAAGTTGCACGGATTACCATCCACTATAGTTTCTAATTGAGATGTTAAATTTATATCCTATCTTTAGAAAACCTTATGAAAAATAATGGGAATTATCCTCTGTATTTCATCCTCAAATAGATGGACAAACAAAAGTTGTCAATAAGACATTAGAAAATCTACTAAGATGTTTAGTTCAAAAAAATTTAGAAAATTGGGACTTAACATTATCTATATTTAAATTTTCATACAAGAGTTCTATTTTTAGAATAACTCATAAATCACCTTTTAAGATAGTATGGATATAACCCTAAAATGCCTATTGACCTAGCTACTTAACCTACTCATGCATTTTTTTAATTTAGTATACATTTGCATGTGACTTTCAAAGCATTCATGGAGACATAAGAAAATAATTGGAAATAGAAAATACTAAGTATGCTAAACAAAAGAATAAAGATAAAAAAAATTTAAGGAATATGAGGTAGGTGAATATGTATTTGTTCGTACAACCTCAAATATTTTTTTTATGAAAAATACTAAGTTATAAGTGAGAGCATGTTGGTCACTTAAAATTATTAGGAAACTTGGTACTAATACTTATGTTTATGAATTGCTCCCTCACATGTTTATTAGCCTTATTTTCAATGTGAAAAATCTAATATCTTTTAAAGGAGTTACCCAACCTCCAAATTTATAAGAAGATACTTTTGCAGGAGAAGATAGAAATTATTTACAAGTATAGATCCAACCAACATTCTTTAAGATGGAGGACATCATCACAACTAAGAAACCCATAGATGATAATACCAGCCAAATAATCTTAGTAAGGTGCGAAGATAAGCTACCACATGGGATACATGGATGAGTTTAGAAGAACTACAGAACTTCATCCCCAAATTTCTTGAAGACCTTCATAATCTTAACTCTTCGGACAAGAGTTCTTTGAGGCATAAGAGAGTTGATGTAGCACATCAACGAAGGAAAAGACTTGTCACTAGATCTCAAACCAAAGATGAAGTTAATAGGACTTTTAGTAGACTTTATGTGTGGTTTTATGTTTTATATATTGTATTATGTAGTAATGAGTGTATTTAATCATATATAAGTGTTTTGTTAGAGTTGCGGTTGAAAACTTGTGCGTTCATATGTTAAATTTCATAGGTGTGGGTCTAGCACCTTAGTGATGCTTTTCTAGTGCCTCCGTGCTACACTCTATAGGTTCTAGTGTTTAGGGACAAAACATTTGGTGCCTTGAAGCTAGGATATGGCACCTTGATGTTGGAATGTAGCATCTTAGTACTATTCATGGTGCCATGATGCTGCGAAATGACTGTTTTGACTTTTTTTAATTTTTTGGTAGTTTTCTCCCTAAAGGATGCATCACTTGGAGTATTATACATATTGTAACACCTATTTCGACCTAATGAAAGACATTTTAGCTTTTGTGTGAAACTTAAAGTAAAAAATCATTGGTTGGAACTTTAGTGGTTGACCATCCAGGCAATTCGGTGATCTCTCGCTACCATTCTACTTGGGTGAGTAGAACTTCTGTCTTCTTCCACTTTGGTGAGTGGAAGATATTGGAGCATCACTTTTTCCACATCAGTTGTGACATCCTTTTCATTGTGATTTTTCTTCACTAATAACCAAATAAACCACTCATCACTATCAAACTTAGGCTATTTAATATTATATATGGCATGATCATACCAATAATTGATGTTAAGTATTTATGAATTACCAACATCTAAAACTCATTATTAGGATTACTTAGTAGCCCCTTTTATTGAAAATGAACCAAAATGATTGCTCATTATCCCCTAACATTTAAAGTTTCAGTTAATGATTATTCAATTCATACAAATTATTAAAGTATGATGTCTAACTCTCATGCACCTCAGGTTGGAAAATTAGCTCTCTTCTTAATGGTGACACTTTAGATATCCATTATATTTTAATCAAATAAATGTAAGTACTTTGATTTGTTCTTTTTTGTTTACTTACTTTTATTCTTTTTAGGATTACTTATATCTTGTAGTAATCAATAAAATTACCATTTTTTACAAACAATAATGTACAATGCTTAACTTTATTATAACTTAGCCTTACATTCCACATGGAGAATGGCCAAGTTTATTACTAAATATTTAATTACTTTTGATGCTCCTATCTACTGTAATCAGGCATAAGTCCAATGTAGGAAACTATGGGAGATTGGTTGTAACCTCATTTTGATTAGTGAATTCTTAGTTAGAGTGACAAGGCATAGACTTAGGAAAGTTTTTGAGGTTTGGCTAAACCGCATAAAAAATTATGTGTCTCTTATCTTTCTTTTCTACACTTTATTTTTCTTATTTAGTTGTTTTCTTGTTGTACTACTTCATCAAAAATATTTAATCTCTTTTATAATTAATTTTTCTACAAAGTTTTAATATGAATTTTATTTTTAAAACACCCAATTCACCCTCCTCTTAGGTGCACCTCTTAAAAATTAGTATCAGAGCCTCAATAGATTTAGTGACTAAACATCCTTGAGTAGATCACTATGGCGCTAGTGTTTCTTAATGGTGCACTATCTAAAGGGAAATTTACACATAAACTAGCTTTACTTGATAATGTTTTGTTTTGATTATTAGAAAAATCATATAAGTACTTTTCTTTGTTGTCAAGATTCTCATATGTAGAATATGTGAGACACCAATACAGCACACTCATTGTTGAAATAAATGGTTTGGAAGTTAAAAAAGCCTTTTGATGAATAGTAAACTTATGAAAAAGAATTAGATGAACTAAATACAAAAGCATGTAATATGTTGTATTGTGCTTTACTTCTTTATGGTTATATGAGAATTTTAATGTTTAGTACTGCTATAGAAATTTGGGATAAATTAATTGTTACATATGAAGGCACAAATGAAATAGAAGATTCACATATAAATAAATTAGTGCATGAGTATGAACTATTTTACATGTTAACTAGTGAAACCTTTTTTGATATGTATACCCATTATATGAAAATAATTAACACATTTTCATTCTCTTGTAATAAAATGAAAATAAATAAATAAAATTATGTTTTAGTTTACAAAATCTTGAGGTGTCTTCCAAAAGAATGGGAAGCTAAGATAACTATTATAGGTGAAGCTAAAGATTTTACTACATATCCATTTGATCAGTTGCTTGGTTTGTTGATAGCACATGAATAGGTGTTAGCATAAAGAGAGCTAAATAATGCTTCCCAAATGAAGGAGAAAGAGAAAACTATTGCTTTGCTAGCAAAAGATGATAGGGAAAAACAAACTCAAGATTCGAGGCAGATAGTGATGAAATGGCTATACATTCAAAATAATTTTAGAATATGCTTAGAAAGAAAAATCAAATGTACATACTAAAAAAAGTAATGCAGGTGAAAGCATAGTTTGATATGCTTACAAAAGTCCAAACATGCAAGGGGAGATTTCCTAGTAATCATTGGTGATAATTCAAAGAAAGAAAAGGAGACTAAAAAGAAGAGATAAAAAATGCCTCAAAAGAAAAAATAAATAGCATTATGGGAAAATTTAGATTTAGAAGAGTAAAGCAATGACACATTCAAGAAAGAAGCAAACATGTCCTAAGATAGATGGTTACACTTCAAATGAGGTATGTCAGGAAATTTCTTATAAAGAATTAGATGATGCATTTAATGAGGTAGCACATGAATATAAAAAATTAAAAAGTGAATATAGTAGTTTATACAAAGAGAAAAAAAGTTTAAAAATACATATTTTATCCATGAAAGATGAATGCGGTGAATTGAAAGCTAAGAATAATGTTTTAGTAGATTAATCCTTACTTGTAAAATTTTTAAAAATAGAAAATACTTTATTATATGCAATATTGAATACTTGATGTAGTTCACATTCACATGTTTCTTCTAGGTAAATCATTTTTTTTGTATTAGAATCGTTTAGATATTGACCTTTTGCTAAAATAAATGTTTGGTGTGATTTTTGCAATAAAAAGAGGTCACATATTATTTCATTGCCATGTATGTAAATCTCAAGCATTTTCTAATTCAAAATTTATTTGGTTTTGAAAAATTAAAAATACAACAACACACACTACATAGCATTCATTGCATACTATTTCTATAGAGTGTGGACCCAAATAGTTGGGGTTCCAAACATTGGCACTTGATTTTTTATTTTGAAAGAATGTCTTCAAATCTAGATCAAAAAAGTCATGTGGTACTTGGGTAGTGAATTTTAAATGCATATGATAGATGACAAATCAAAATTTACTCATTTAGAAACTTATGAAGAAGGATACATTATTTATGGTGATCATGCTAAAGATAAAATCATTGGCATCAGTTCTATTTCCAAAATTTTAATTACATTAGAAAATGTATTTTTTATTTATTTATTGCTTGAAGCATAATTTTATTTCAATCAACTAGTTTTGTGACAAAGGTCTAAATTTTTTCACACTTCTTTTTATGTTACTAGAAATAAATAAAATGTTTTTCTTGTTGGTCATAAGCATAATAATATCTATTTAAATGATTTTTAAAGTTCTTATGATGTTATTTTAAATTTGCTTTATATCAAAAGTAATGTTTGGTTGTGGCATAAACGATTATGTCATATCAACATGCATTCTTTAAATAAAATTGAAAAACTTACTTTAGTAGATGGTTCATCAAAAACTAAATTTCATTTTGATTATGTCTGTGATGTATGCACATAAGGAAAACAATCAAAACATTCTTTCAAAAAATTTTTTTATTTCTACTTCTGGACCTTTAGAACTTACATATGGGCTTATTTGGACCCTCTAGCACTCTTAGTTTAGAAGGTAAATTTTATGAATTTTTTATTGTTGATGATTTTTTTAGATTTACTTGGGTTATATTCAAAGGACAAAATATTTTTAGAAAATTTGCAAAATATATTCAAATAGATCATGGTTATTTACTTAGTAGAATTCAAATAGATCATGGAGGAGAATTTGAAAATAATCTATTTTTAGAATTTTGTGATGAATTTGGAATTAAACATAATTTTTTTAGTCATAAGATTTTGATTGATTTAAGTAGAGCCATGTTGGATGACTATAAATTACCAAAATACTTTTGGGTTAAAGCGGTTAGTACTCTTATTATGTGATGACTAAAGTTTATTTGGGACCTATCTTATATAAAACACCATATGAGTTATTCTTTGGAAAAAAAGCCTATGGTTAGTCATTTTCATATTTTTGGTTGAAAGTATTTCACCTTGGATAAGGTAAAGAATCTTTAGAAAATTTTGATAGTAAATTGAATGAGAAAATCTTTTTAGGTTACTCTTTGACTAATGGATCTTATAAAGTATTTAATAATAGGAAGATGATTGTAGATGAAATTATCATGTGATATTTGATGAAAATTCAATTGATTCTATTAGAGATGATTTAGTTGATGATGTGGTATAAGATTTTAAGAAAATTGATTTGTTAGAAGAAGTTGATGATTCTTTGCTTAAAAAGTGCAGATTTAATAAGTATCATCCTAAAGACTTGATTATAAGAGATCCATCTTAAGGTGTTAAGCCTACAAGACATTTTAAGGATGTGATTAATCATTCTATTTTTCTATCTGAGATTGTACCAAAGTTTATTAATGAAGCCTTGGAAGATTATGATTTGATTGTAGCTATGGAAGAAGAATTGAATCAATTTGTTAGGAATGATGTTTGGAAATTAGTCCCTATGCTCAGATATCAAAATGTCATTGGAACCAAATATGTCTTTAGAAATAAGTTAAATGCCTCAGGTTGTATTGTTAGAAATAAGGATAGCTTGATTACACATAAGTTATGGGGATAGATTTTGAGGAATTGTTTACACTCATAGCAAGATTAAAGGCCATTAGGTTTTTCCTTGCTTATGCTTGTTATGGGTATTTTAAACTTTGCAAATGGATGTAAAAGGTGTATTTTTAAAAGTGTTTATTTACTAGGATATCTTTGTAGAGTAATCCCCAAGTTTTGAGAGTTTGGAATATCTTATTATATTTTTAAATTGAAAAAAAAATCTTTATATGGTTTAAAATAGAATCATTAGGCTTGGTATGATAGGTTGAGTAGTTTTTTTATTAACTATGGGTTTAGAATGGGTAGAGTAGATACCACCATTTTTGAGTTCAATTAATTTAGTTAATTAATATCTCATATTATTTGCATGAACCATGATTGAATCCCTTTAGGAATTTATTTAGTCATCCAATGATTTTGAAAATTCAAGTTCAATTTATTTTTATTAATACAAATCCTTTTATTAATTTATTATTCCCTTTAATGGATTTAACTCATTTATATTATTTGCAATATCCTCTTTCCTTCTCTTAGCCTTAGCTGACCACACCTACTTTAATTTAAATTGAATTCAAGTTATTGTCATGTGATTGATTATTTGAAATCAAATTCTTGCCTTAATTGCTTTTCCCTCCTAATATCCTAAGATTGGATAAGTTCCACATGGATTTATTTGTCATGAGATTGTTTAATTAATTTAAGTAATCTCTCCCTCTCCTTTCTCTCTTGGTTGGCTAATTTCACTCATTCAATTTTGAAGTATATTCGCATGTGATAAATTATTTATAATCAAACTCTTTCAATGTAAGTTTCCCTCCTATTTCTTCCCTCATCTTTTATTCTTTAGTTGGTTGAACCCTCTTGAATCAAAGCTTATTTCAAGAGGTGTTATCTTATCTTACTTCTCTCATGATTCTCTCCATCTTGGCAAACCCCTTGCTAGCTGAATTCTTGGATTGTCTCATCGATTCAAAGTACTAAAGCATTCCTTTCTTGATTCATTCCACTTTGACTGAGAACAATATTGAAGATTGCTTGAATATCATATCCTCTCATCTTAACTTCATCTATATCCAAGTGGATATCGTCTTCAAATTTTTAAGTCTTGGAAAGTTCATACCAAATCTTCAATTTTTTTGGTTACATTCACAAGACTTGAGTAAGAATATTTTTTACATTTCAATTTTTTTAATCATTTATTTTATTGGTTTTATTTGGATGGAAAGATTCATGTGGTTTAAAGTAATTCTCTATTCTCTTTTCATTCTCCTTTCAATGAGTTAAAAAGATTTCTTATTAGTTTGATTGAATTGAAATCATAAGGTTTTTCCAAAAATTAATTTTCATATTTAAGTTCTTAGTCATCTATTTTTGTGCATGTAAATATTAACGATATATTAAAGTTCATTTCAATACCTTAAAATTTCATAAAGCTTCTAATATAAGCTTGAGCTCTCTTTTCTTATTTGTCTTAATATTGTCTAGTGGGTTTGAGTGCAAAATTAGTTTTAAATTTGAGAGTTAGATATTCTAATTATAATTTTTTTATTGTTTACTTTAAATTATTTTGGGATTGTACTTGTTCGAGTTTTACCTGCTTAGTGTATGAAAGAATAGGAGATTGGTTGCAATCTCATTTTGATTAGTGAATTCCTAGTTTAGGTGACTACGCATGGGTATAGGCCAATTTTTGGGCTTTCGTCGAATAACTGAAAAATCTTTATGCCTCCTTTCTTTGTTTACTACACTTTTATTTTCTTTTTTGGTTGTTTTTTTGCTTTATACTTTCATTTAAAATTGTTTACATTTTTTACAATTAAGTTTTCTACAAAATTTTAATTTAAAATGTTTTATAACATTTCAATTTTTTGAATCATTGATTTTATTGATTTTATTTGAATGAAAAGATTCATGTGCTTTATAGTTAAAGTAATTCTCTATTATCTTTTCATTCTCCTTTCAGTGAGTTAAAAGGTTTTCTTTTTAGTTTGATTGAATTGAAGTCATAAGGTTTTTCTAAATATTAATTTTTATATTTAATTTCTTAATCATCTACTTTGTGCAAGTAATTTTAAAGGTTATCTTACATTAACAATATATTAAAGTGTATTTTATTACCTTAAAATTTCATAAAGCTTCTAATATAAGCTTGAGCTCTCTTTTCTTATTTGTCTTAATGTTGTCTAGTGGTGGTTTTGAGTGCAAAATTAGTTTTAAATTTGAGAGTTATATATTCTAATTATAATTGTTTTTATTGCTCACTTGAATTTATTTTGGGGTTGTACTTGTTTGAGTTGTACTTGCTTTGTGTATGAAAGTATAGGAGATTGGTTACAATCTCATTTTGATTAGTGAATTCCTAGTTTAGGTGACTAGGCGTGGGTATAGGCCAATTTTTGGGCTTTAGTCGAATAAGGTAAAAATCTTTATGCCTCCATTCTTTTTGTTACTGCACTTTTATTTTCTTTTTTGGTTGGTTTTCTACTTTATACTTTCATTTAAAATTATTTACTCTTTTTTATAATTAAGTTTTCTATAAAATTTAAATTTAAAATATAGCATAATGGAAAATATTTTTTTAATTCAACACCCTTGAAAGTGATAGAGGGACAAGCCCTAGTAGATTTCTTAGTTATTCACCACATTCTCACAAATTCACAATTGAATGATGATTTGTTTAACATGCTATCTTATATATAAATTAAGAATTCTACTTTGGTGGAGCTTCTTCCATCAGAATGGATTCTATTAAGATTTTCCAAGTAAAGGTAGGCATTGAGTTAAAATTTATGTTTCTGAAGAAGGAATTAAGAGGTACACATATGCTTTGACTAACCTTCACACAAATAATGAAGCAAATATGAAGCTTTGATGGCCTTGAATTAACCATTCAAATAGTCATCAAAATAATCAAAATTTATGGTGATTTCCAATTGATCATTAATTGTATTGCTATTATATGTGGATTTCAAAGTCAAGTGTTGACCACATTTTTGAATGAGCTTTAACATCATTTTCAATCCTATTAATTAGGATACTTAATCTTAGATTAGGGATTTCCTATCTAAGAATTAAGGACACTATACTTAGTGACCTAGTGAAACCTTCAAAGGCTTAGGCTAACCTAATAAGATTAGGTGAATCTAAACCAAACTCAAATTTAATTAAATGATTGAATCAAATATATTCTAATTGAAATATAAATCCAACTGAGCCTAGGTGATTGAGATAGTTAACCAAATTAATTTACTTAAACTCAAAATTTCTTAAATCTAAGAAATTTTTTTAAAAATTCAAAATAAATTAAAATTAAATCAACTAAAAAGCATAAAGACATTACACAAACAAGAATGGATTTAAAACTAAATGCAAATGATGGCCAATGTTGGTCAACCATTTGACATAGAGCTAACTTATGTGGATCCCACCAAGTCAAAGGTCAACCCACTAAATTTTCAATGAATTAAATTATTCCAAACACTCAAAATCATCAAATGAACTTATTTAGCCATAAATCTAAAGAAATTTAAATCTAATAAGCCCTTAATTAGGTTAATTAAATTACTTAATCTAAATAGTCTTAAATAGACCTTTTTAGGTCTAAATGTAAATTAAACAAAAATGAACCCAAATTAAATATCAAAAATCAATTGGGAATCATCTTGAAACGTAATGTAACTAATTCTAGGATTTAATTTATTCATTTTGATTATTTGACCCAATCAAACCCGTGTTGACCCATTAAATCTAACATGAGTCAAAGTGGGGTTAAATTCAAAATTCACTTCAAATGAAATGAAATGAAATTTATTAAACCAAATCATCCTAAATACTTGAATAAACATAATTAAAGCCTAAAATTAGATCCAATCCATCAAATGGAAAAACACTAAGTTAAACCAAGGGGAACAAAGGCTTAAGTGAACTAACCTAAGGTATTTGTCCCTAAATCAAATTGAAATGAGTATGTTTGACTAATAAATCATCTTAAATATGATTTTAGTTATTAATTACCAATTTAAATCAATAGATACAAAACATTGTTCACACTCAGCTTAATCCAAATCAAGTCAAACGCAAAAAAAACTAAATGTGAGAATATGAGCTTAAACATATACTAATCATATTCTAACTCACCTAAACTCATTCTAAAATTAGTCTAAAAGGGTTGGCAGCCAAATTTGGGAGGGTAAAAATCCATCTAATCAACCTCAAGATTAATCCAAGTGGTTTGATCTTCGATCAGATGGCCTGAATCAAACTGCCTCTCACCGCCAAGATTATGCATAATCCATGTGGATCCTGCATGGTCGAATCATGCTCTAGCGCCAAGTGAGTGCCACGTGGTACCAACACAGATAAGTAAAAAACATTCAGATTTTAAAATTATAAAAACATATCCAAAACTTTAAAAATTCATAAAAAATAAAATACCCAACAAAAAAATCCAAAAAGGTGCTCTATAGATTCATCTCAGTGAGGAGAATCCATTAAACCCAAAATCCCTAATTTTTATTGGGTATGTTTAGGTTAATTTAAGGTTAATTAGAAATAATCAAACTCAAATTAAACACAAACTATTAATCTATTTAATTTTGAACTTTGGGGAATTGAAATTAAGGTCAAAACACACCATATATAATTTTATTAGGATTTATTGGCAAGTAAATCTTAAAATATAAAATTTTCAAGCCATAGGCCTTAATTTAGTAAAATAAATTAATATTAAATTAAGAAAATTATGAAAACTCATGGAATTAGCCTAGATCATCACCATGTGCACCAATGAACCCAAAAATATCTTTAGAACACTGTGGAAGTTAATAAACCCTAAAATTTCCTAATTAAGGAATTAATTAGATTAATTAATTCAATTAATTAATTTTAACTTCAAAAAATCATAACAAATCAACCAAAACTCTACAAATTTTAAATAAACCCTCTATATAGATCTTTGAGAAAGGAATTCAAGAAAATTAAAACCCATAATCAATTTTATCTATTTTAGACTTAATTTAAGTTTTATTGAAATAGTTAAAATTTTAGTTAATTCTAAATTACACATCTGATTAAGATGAAACTTTACAAAACTTAAACTGGCAAGAAACTCTACTCGCCATAAATATTTTAATGTCAAATGACCTGTGGATTTGAAGTTGTTTAATTTCAAATCTCTAGAACATTATAAATGAAATAATAAATTTGAACATTACAAAAATTATAAAAATTCTTAAAATCAAATTAAAACATTTTTATTAAGATCAAAATACTTAAGGAATATTTTTCAACCATGTGAAGTTAAGGAATTTAATTAATTATACACTTAGGGTTCAATGAAATAATTAAGAACATAAAAATTAATAAAACTTTAGGTTAATAATTTATTAAATTTACAATGAATCAATTAATCAATTGAGCTTCAACGTTAATCAATCTCTAGATTTTACATTTAAAATATGAAATTCATTGATATGAAAGGTCCTTAAACCCACAAATAACATAATTACAAATATGAATAAAAATATGGAATGATTAATTGAAATAATTAAATTTAAATAGTCTAAAAAACTAAAATAGACTAGATTTAAGTTGGATGCCTAAAGTAGTTCATTTCTTAAGCATCCTAGGTCATGATTAATAAACAAAACTCTATCTTAATAAATTAAACCAAGTAATTAAGCTTTAACATATAATGTTACATTATGCTTAATTTAAATAATAAATTAGAAAGTATAAGATAATGAATTCCTTAAGTGATGAAATCAAGATTTCCTAAGGATTAATTCGAACTAATTGAATTAGCTCACCCAAATTTATAAACACGAACATTAATAAAATGAATGAATGAAATCATAACATGAAACTAATTAAACTAACTTATCTAAATCCATAAACATAACACTAATAAAATTAATTCAAATAAAGAAACAAAATGATTAAAATACACAAGTAAGATCAAATAAACTAAATGATTAAAATACATAAGTAAAATCAAATGAACATTTAATCAATTGAAAAGGAACATAAGATTAAATATAGAGAAACTAAGTCATAATAAACAATATAAAACATTAATTAACATAAAACATTAATTAATAAAATAAATTAAACTAAAATGAAATTAAGTTAATTATGTTAAACATAATCATGATATGATAACATGAACTTTTAATTAAGATTTAAAGAAACATTTTAAATTTTAAAGGTAATAAATCAAATTAAAGAAATAATTAATCAAAGTAAAAGAAATGAAAAAAATGAAGCTTACAAATCTTAAAGAAAATAAATTAAATTAAACTATATAAATCTTAAACCTTAAAAAGAAAATTAAAGCATTAATAAAACCAAACTCAACATAAAATAAATGAATTCAATAGAGGTTAATTAAGATACTTAAGAACTTAGCTTGACCCTTAGAATGAATCTTCATCTTAGGATGAAGATCTCATTCTATTAGGATTTAATATGTTGAATAGAATGGGTTCCACCTAAAGTGGAATTTATTTTATTCTTCTTTCTTGAAAACTTAAATTTCACTTTAACTTAAAATGGAATTAAAAATTATAAGTAAACTTGTAAATAAATCAAATCACTTAAATTGAAACCAACTAATGGAAAATTGAACATATGGTACATAGTCTGGACTCCTGAGGTCATTGGGCTACTAGTCTGAAAGAGATCTTGAAACCTCAAACTTCTGGTTTAACAATGACACATACCTATGAAGCAAAATTATGAAAGTGAAAGATCAAATCTCAAATCAAATTAAATCAAACTTTAAATCTAAAAAAAGGCCTTGTAGAGTCATACCACACAAGTCCATTTCTTCACACATTAAATTATTAGGTCACTAGCCCTAGACTTAGGTTAGGTCAATGTTCAGTGACATTTTATGATGTGATGTGAAATATTTTTCTTGTTTTATGTTATATTATTTTAGAATGGATGACCAGGATTGTTTGCCCGCTTGTTTGGATGGTAGGCAATCTTTTTAGGATAACCCTATTTTTTACAAAGGGTTGTGCTAAAAGGAACTGCTATAATAAAAAGAAAATATATAAATATTGTTTGCTTGTAGATATGCTTAAGTCCCTAAGCATAGCCCATTATGATAGGTGGGCTTAACAAGCAACTAATGTTAATCCTATATGTTTTCTAATATAATTGTTGGAGTGCTATTCGTATTTCCTAACATTTACTTTATAGGGTTTAGGAATTTATTTTTGAAGTTTTAAATGTAATTTAATCCTAGAATTATGTTAGGATCTGTGGGGTCTAGGAATAATAAGAGTTGACCCTACCAATGCATGGTCTCAATGGTCTCCTACGAAGTTTGTGGAGGTCCCTATAGAAGGTGACGATCCTGGAAGAAGACCTTCATAGATCAAACTTTTAGTTTTACACTAGGCTATATAATGGTAGAGCTCAGTTGTCCATTTGCTCAGCTGAATAATTACAACTAGCTCACTGCCTCTTTCTTTTGAGGTGTACAGCACTACCCAGCTACATTAGTCTATTTTTATTAATTTGGTTTGATTTATTTTGGGTGCATAATAGAAATAACTTATTTTTAAGGCTTCTTTCTACGATTATATTTCTGTGATGAAATCCTTAGAACATTTGGCTCCTAAAAAAAAAATTTAATTTTCTACCCTGCCTAAATCTAAACAACTCAAACATAAGCATAAATAAACTCATAATCTCACATTAATTAAAGCCCTAGGCACAACTTAAAAGCAATAATAAATAATTAACTTTTGTGAAACATGATAGCATATTTTTCGTAATCCTTGAATTAGGCACTCCACCATTGCATATAATGGGGCATCTGGCCTTTGAGGATGACCACCCTTCTTGGGGGAATTGTGCCTTCTCTTTCTGATTTGTCCCATGACCACTTCTAACTATATATCATTGTATGCATAAAATTCATACCCAAGGCCTTAAAATAAATTGTGAGTCAAAACTTTAAAAATATGAAATTTATTTCATTAGTTAACTACATAGCATGTTAAACATTATCTTAGGGTTAGGGAGTGAGTTGGGATCTTAACTTCTTTCTTAAGTATAACAACCTAGCTATCTTGCATACATAAGACCAAACTCATGTTATTCAAAAATCACTAGGTGGTGTTAGCTGGTAGCCCTTCCAGGTGGGTGATAAGTCTAGAAGAGTCAGAGATAAGTTTATTTTCTCATGTGAGAGAAAGAGCTAATAATTCCCAAAAGTTGAACAAGGTCAAGTCTCTAACTTATGTCAGAAGCACTTATAGACTTAGATTTTGAAGCATCATTCTAAGAATAAGTCTTCAACCCTAGACATTTCTACAGTCTTGTGTACTAGAATCTAAATCCTACATTTCTAATAAAATGTCAATTCGAACCCTACTAAAATCAATCTTAAATTTGTAAAGCCCAATGGTAAATTAGTTGAAATGCTTCTTGGGCATCCCAATATTTATAGGCATTTCCTACTTAATCCAAATTGATCTCCAGAAAAACTCTTTTCCCTTTGAAAGCATTCCCTTTTAAATTACTAAATTACTATCCTTTTAAGACAAACTTTGAAATCCATAGAAATAAGAGTTTATTTTTTAATTGAGAGTATTTTTATGAAGAGATCTTAAATTCCTAAGATGTAATTAACTATTGGGGCTTGCCCTTATAGAAAACTATAAATTCTGTAACTAAATAAATCTTGTTTTCCTTCTCCATGTAATTCAGTGGAAAAATCTCTAGTACATCGAAGACCCATTAGCTTTAGAACTCCTTATTAAGTAATCAAATCCATTATAGGGTAAAATGTTTATCTTTTAAGATAATATATTTATCTCTTAATGATGTATTTGATTACCTAAATATGAACCCCCAAGATTTGCGTGGTGTTCTAAATAAAATTCCCACATCAAGATTATATACTTATAATCAGTGAGTTATGTTGATGCTTTTGCTAGAGTAGCCAAAATTATCCAATTTAGATGAAGAGTTTACTTGTATAATGGTCCAAAATAAACAAAATAAATATCTAAATAAATTATGCTTGTTAGGCCAATGAACAAAATCTTAACCTAACTGACCTTTAATTATGCTTGTTAGGCCACTTAACCCAACTTAGCCTATTTGGTTTATTTAAGTAATGTTAGACCCAATCTATATCAAACCAAAATTTGTTGAAATCATGTAGCTATAAAACTCTCAAATTAGTAATCATACCCAAGCCCAATTTGCCTAATTGGTTCACTTAGCTCAAATTAACCTAATTGAATCTAATATGCAAAATCAAAATTAAACCAAAGCACTTGAAATTGGTCATGCCCAAAGCCTTCTAAACCTCAATTAAATGCTATGAAGCCTAATTGAGATTCAATTTGGTTAATGGGTTCCCCAATTGAACCCTGTAGGACCAAAATCAAATGAATCTCAATCTAGATTAAAATGAGCTAATTCAAGACCCTATAATCATAACACAAACATAATTAGGCACAACTCAAACCTAATTTAAGTCAACTTTGGTTAATTCATTCACTTGACTTAAATAAACCCATTTTAATTACATTGAGTCAAATTTATTTTGAACCAAAAGTGGACCAAATTAGTCATTTCAACACACTCCAAATTAAAAAAATGAACATGAATCCATAGTCCCTTAGGCCTAATTTGGCCAATTTATCCACTTGATCTAAGTTGACTCAAATTAGTCTAAATAAATCTCATTAAGTCAAACCCTATCAAACCTAGTTCAAACCCAACCAAACTAAGTTTGACCCTTCTTTGAGTCCCCAAAGGTTTGCCAAGCGGGCTTGGCCCAATGAGAGCTTAGTTTGGATCAAACCTAAGTGAACTAAGTTCCAAATGTGGAAAAAATTTCAAAATAATAAAGGTGAATCCATCCCTTTAGCTTGGGCATCTTTAAGAGCATCTCTTACCCTGCTAGGTGGGAATCACTAGGATGATCCTTGGTTAAGTATAACCCACTAAGCCCCCACCTCCCCCATGGTTTAATCGAGTAGAAAGCTTGGTTCATATGGAGAACTTCATACACTCTAAATAATAAAGACTTGAAGCAACAAACATACTCACTACATTTGTAAAAGAAGTCCCCAACTGCCCAGGCCTCTTTCACCGATAGAGCTCAAAACTACCTTAAGTCAAACATCTGAAACACCACCTCTACTCCCAGCTACCAATTGTCCAAATTAACTCACCCAAATCCTTCCATAGCCTTAAGTGAACTTAAACAAATTGAGCCATTCTCAATTCAAGCTCAAGAAGATTTAAAAAGACCAAGTTTCAATGACTTGTACTAGCATGCTAGTCTCCAGAGCAATCGTCAGAGAGGCAACTAACAATCTTCATAGTAGAGCTTCATGGCCTTAAGGCTAAGCTACCTCAGTTAACAAATCTACTAGACATTAGATCTAATGAGGTAATTTCTTACAATATTTAGAAAGCTCCTAAATTCTTATGGTTTGTGAAGTGAACCCATGAGTCATTATGATCTTTCTATAAAAACTTTATACATTTCATTCATTAATTTTTTTTAAATGCATTAAAATCAAAGATTTGATATTGGATAGCTTAAATCAGGCAGTAAAAGTTGAATGGTCTCTATCTCTTGCTAATGGTAAAAAAACAAATCATGCACCATTCATTCTATTTGATTAAAAATATGACTATAATCTCATTAAATGATAGAATTTTATTTCATCTCTTAGGAGTAGTGGGTTAGACTTGAGCCATTTGATCTTTGATCAAATAGTCCAAATCGACATTATGAGAATTGATGCACCCAAGAGGGGAGGTGAAATGGTGTGCTTTTAATAATTTGTTAAAAAGAAAAAAATGAAATCAAATCTCAATTGTTCAACAAGAAAAATTATAAATATATAACCAATAAATCAGATACAAAGAGAAGAGTAGCTAGAAGATAAATAAAAAGGAGAAAGAAGAAAGGGCCTCAAAGATTTATAGTAGTTCAATCCTATTGACTTTATTCAGTCTTTAGATCTCTTCCAAAATCTGTACCTCTCCACAACATATTTAAGGGAAAGAAAGGAAGAGATAAATCTATCCAATTTTCTCTTAAACTAAACACTCTTTTCTAGGCTTCTTTTAAGGTCTTTCATGTTAAAGTTACTAGTTAGGCTCCCACAAGTTATAGAGAAAGAGCTGAATAAAAAAATAAAAAAATTAAATTTAGAAAAATTGGTTCAATTGTACTATACAATTCAACATTATACTATATGATAATTTCATTTTACTAGGGTACTAACTAAAAATTCAGCTCTTTATTTGTTCGTCGTGTACTAAAACATCATATAGTGTGAACATATTAAGGTAAAATTTTCAAATATCAAATCCCATAAATTTTAAATCAAAATTAGGTAATTACCAAATAAATTTATACTATACAATTTTCAACATATTGTATGATAACTCAAATTAGGAAAAATCTATAATTAGCCAACTTAATCCAAGCGACTGAAATAATTACTAAGAATAGATACTCATACATAATCCATTATGATTTGTTCAAAATTGATAGTTTTTAAAGAACTCACTTAATTAAAACTATTAAAATTAGTTAACAAATATTGGCAATCGCCTAGTAAGATATGAATCACAAAGAACAATTTCCATAAAAAAAGTAATTATAAAAATTTATATTTTATTCTCTCAATTTTCTTGGTTATTTTTCATCATTCACATGTCAAGTAATGATGATAAAATAAAATAAAATAAAAATACCAAATATGTCAACATAATATTTGAACTTGGCTTAGGTCTTTAGCATTAATGATTCCTTATTTGCAATTTTCATGGGCTCTTTCTTTATTAAGCTTTTGAAAATTAGCCATTATTTGTGTTCTCATAATGAATCTTGATTAGGTTGCTTAATTATAATTTTGGCATAAAAATTTTATCGCGACATGCACACACAGTTGATTACTGAAAATAATTATTTAACTAGAAATACTTGTGATCATTAAAACCTAGAATATTATGAAGGCTCATAGGGTTACAAAAAATCATGTCTACCACCATCCATGCATACTCCACACGAGTCATAATTTGTGATGAATCTTGGCACACCGCATGTAAAGTGTGTGATGAGTTAGTCTCTGCATTGATTAGTGGATTAATAGGGTTTAAAAGTTGATTTAATTAACCAAAACTTTTAAAAATCATAGTTAATTATAAAAAACCATAAATAAATACTCTCTAAATTTAGTAAACTAAATAGAATGCATGAAAAAAGACCTTATTTTAATGGTTAATTTGGGATTTAATAGAGCTTATTTAGGAATCATAATTTAGAAGTTAATCTTAAAATACCCAACCAAATGAGTTGAAATTTTAAGGGATAATCCTTAGTGAGATTCTCCACCTTCCAAAGAATTTAAGTGATTTGAGTGGCCAAATCATAAGCTATAGATTTTTAAATTGTTAATGGTTAAATTAACATAATAACTAATTATATAATTATACAAAATCATCAAAAATGCATTTTAAGGTCAAACACACTTAATTAACCTTAAGGCACCTAGGAAAATAATTAAGCCTTTTTTCTTTAATGAAAACCCAAAATCACGAAAATTAAGGTTTATTAGTTATTAATATTCAATTAAATAACCTAAAATTTAGAAAATTCTTAACTATTTGCACAAAAGTTTTAAAAAAATACAAATAATCCATCTTTGTGCTTAAATAATAGAGAGAAATTTAATAACATAAAATTTCCCAAATTAGTGTTGGGTATTTTGAGAGTAATTCACACATTAATGAAATCTTAATATTAAAATTAGTCATAAAATATAAGTCCAAATGCTTTGGAAACTTCTAGGATATACTTTGAATGTGATCATCAAGCTTTGTTATTTTTCTCAAAAATTTTGGGCTTGTGCTTTATGTGTTATTAGCTTATTAAGGTTATTGTAAATGATAAATTTATTAATTAATTTAAAATTATAAAATCTTGAAATATGTGTCTTAAGTACTAAATCACTTAACTAATAGAAGGAATCATATGAATATACCAATTATATTTGATCATCAATAAATAAATTAACCACCTTAATTAGGCCTAATTACACATACATTAATTAATTCATTAATTAACCAATAACATAAGAATTTCTTGACAAATTCAAATCAAGTCCAAATGATTTGATAATTGCATGGTTAGTCTTAATAACAAGTAAGAATCTCTTGGGATATCTTCATGAATTTTTTACTTAAGATAAGATATATTGGGAATGTTAAATAAACATTTTAAAAATATTTAAATTTTATAAAAATTATGTAATTTATGAAAATTCATTTATAAATCTTCTAAAGTATTTCTCAAATTGTCCTAAGTTAAAAAAAAGTATTTTAGCATATTCACCAAATTATTTTTATATTCTTTACATTTTCTTTATCAAAATAACTAACTAAGAAAATATTATATACTAAATAGTTTTCAAATTTCTCCAAATTCTTATGAGATGCTTTTAAGGTCTTCCATGACCTAAGAAAATAATCCCATGAGATTTGAAATTGATTCAGTCAATTAAAACTAATTTCAAATAAATGTTTATACTAAAGATTTTAGTTGATTAATACACTAAGCCTTCTACCTCAAACACAAATAACCCATTATTCTCTGCCTCAACCCTGTTGACCTCATTTTTGGATGAGATTAACATCATCCCTAAACTAGTAATTAGGACATCTAATCTTATATTAGAAGCCTCTTAATTAGACACTTAGGACACTACACTTAGTTACTAGTGCATCCTTCCTAGGGTTTGATCTAACCAAATGGGTTTAAGTATATTCAACTTAAGTTTCAAACCTAAATCAAAACATATGCCATTTGAAATTTGAATTTAATCAGGCTTAGATTAAGGTTTAATTTGAGAAATTAAACCTAATTACCCTATTTAAGTTAAAAATTCAAATAGCCCAAAAAGTTTAAATTAGATCAAAATAAATCCAAATCAAGTTAAATAAAAAGCATAAAATCATAACATGAACATAAATGAAATCAAATCTAAATCAAGGTCGAATAGTGGTCAACCCTTTTTGGTAGAGGGTTTGACTTATATGGGTCCCACCAAGTCAAGGGTCAACCCATCAAAATTTGATCTAATGGAATCATTTCAAATGGTTTAAATGATAATATATTCATGTTTAAACATGAATTTAAAAAAATATATAAATCTAATGAGGCCTTAATTAGGCTAAATAAGTCATTTGACCTTAATGTGCCAAAATGGACCCTATTATATTCAAATTCAAATCAAACCAAAATTAACCAAATTAATTGTATAAAATTACTCAGGAATGATTAATAAATATAAATCAACTAACCATTAGGCTCAATTTTTCCAATATAGAAATTTGACCTAAATGAATCCAAACCTAACCCATTAAGCCTAAATGGACCAAATTAGGTTTTAAATCCCTTATAAATGGGATTGAATGGTCCAATCCATTATTAAATGCTTAGATCATCATAATTAAAAAGAAAACGTATTATAATTGAGCTAAGCCCACCATTTGACTCTATTCAATTTAACCCAACCTTCTCAATCTAATAATGGGTTAAACATGAGGTAAGCAGATCATAAACTTCAAATCCCATTAAAATCTTTGATTAACAACATCTTAAATGTTTAAATTGATCTAATTGAAGTATTAATTTAATATTAATAAACCAAATGAACCAAGTTAAGTCAACCTACACAAAAGAATTTTCAAATGAAACCTTTTGAACCCAATCTTGAACCAAATGCCTTAGAACACATCTAAACCCATCCTAAGATGGGTTAAGAGTGATTCATAGCCAATCTTAAGCAACCTAATCAAGTCCAAGTCAATCCAAAATAAAGGAATATTTCATGGCAAGAAGGAGATGCATGAAGATAAGGATTCATTCCCCCAATTCATTCCCTCTCCTTGTTCTTCCATCTCAACACCTCTAGATAGGTGTAACAGCTAATCGCCCTTAGAGCTAGCCTCCAAGGGTGGCAATCAACCTTGCCAACCAAGAGAGGGAGGAAAGGCATAAAGAGGCTCTTGGCCTCTAATGAAAAAAAATAAAAGAGAGATCATCTTATGTCAAATTAAGCATTTCATCACGTTCCACGAGTGAAATGAAGTTGAGTGCAACCTTTCCCCGACCCCCACAACATGGTAAGGCAGAAAATGACCAAGCTCAATGGTCCATAGGTTGATCTAATGGGAGGAAACTCAATTTCTTCTTTCTAACGGCTCATTGCACTGTTTTGAAGCTAATCAAGTCAACCTCATCACCTAAGATCGCCACTAGTGAGGTGCACACCAAACTCGACCTAATTTACTTTCAATTTTAGTCTTTTGTGAAGGAAACTTGATCTCAAGGGAGATCAAGCCATTTAGATGTGATCTTTGTGAGGTCTTCATGGTTTTGAATGTAAAATTGAGCAATTTGAGTGGTTGGAGCACCGAAAATCATCTCAAATCAACAAATAGCTCTCAACTTTCACTATCACCGATGGAGGTGAAATCTCCACCGTCCGTTCCTTTCATTACGAATGGATGGCTGAAATTTAGTCGAACCATATCATTAAATTATTATAGAAGATCAAAAATTGATCGGAGCCATCGGATCTTTGATTGAATGGCCCAAAATAAACTATGTTCCACTACTATTTTTATGCGGGATCCATGTGGTTACCACATGGATGAATGGCTCAGCATTCCATGTAAAGCGGCATCATGTCAGTGCCACATGTCACCGATGTGGTTAAATATGAAATTTGGAAATTTTTCAAATTAAAAAATATTGAAAAATCATAAAAACTTAATCCTCAACATAGGATGAAAACTTAACTAAGACATTTAGACCCTAGTTCAACCCCTTTTGAATGAATCCTCACCAAAAGATTAAAACTTAATCCTATCAGGACTTAGGATATTTAACATAATGAGTTCTGCCTAAAATGAGACTTATTATATTCTTCATTCTTGAAAACATAATTTCATCTTAACATAAAATGCACCTAAAATGAAAATGAATTTATATATCATTAAATCACTTAAATTAAAACAACCTGTGGTAAATTAAATTAATTTTAAGACTAAAAGAAATTAAAAGAATAAAAATAGAAAATTTTAAAATTAGCAACATATGGTATATTGTCTAAACACCCGAGGTCGCAGGGTTACTAGTCCGAAGAGGGTCTTGATACCTCAAATATCTGGTATAACAATGAAACACACTAGATTATGGAAATTTAGAAGTCTCAAAATCAAATTAAATTAAATATTGAAAATCCAAATTAAAACATGAATGCAAAAAGATCTAGCAAAGTCTTATGACACAAGCCCATTTTCTTCACACACTAGATTATTAAATCACAAACCCTTGACTTAGGTTAGGTTGATCTATGATGTTCTATGAAGTGATGTGATATTTTTATTATTTTGTGGTATACTACTTTAGACTGGATGTCTAGGATTATTTGTCTGTTAGACGGGATGGTAGAATATTCTTTTAAAACTAATGTTATCTTCTACAGGGAGTTGTGCTAAAATGGACCTCCATAATAAATTATATATAAATGTTAACTTTTTTAAAGTACGCCTAAGTCCATAAGCATAGCCCAATAAGAAAGGTGGGCTTAGAAAGAAACTAATGATAAGCCTATTTCTTTATAAATATAACTGTTGGTGTGTTGTTTGCATTTTTTGGACATTTATTTTGTAAGGATTAATATTTATTTTTGAAATTTAAAATATAATTTGAGCTTCAAATTAAGTTATGATTTATGGCATCTAGGAATAGTAGGAACTGACCCTACCAATAGATGGATGTAGAGGTCCCTTGTGAAGCCCAATGGAGGTCCCTGAAGAAGACCCATAGATCTAGACTTGTAGTTCTAAGTCGGGCTGTATAAGGGCAAAGCACGGCTACCCATTTTCCTTTTTCTTTTAGGGTGTATAACGATACTTGGCCGCATTAGCTTGTTATTTAATTTAAATTGGCTTGATTTACTTTGGGTGCTCAATAAAATCAACCTATTTTTATTAGTTTCTTTTTATGTTGTGCTTTCTGTGATGAATGCTTGGATGTTAGGATCTTAGGAAAACTAAATTTTCTACTTAACCTAAATCTTAAAAACTTTAAAAAAAATTAAAAGAATTCAAAACTTCTTACATAAATTAAAGCCCTACGAATAACATAGAATCAACTAGAAATAATTAGCTTTTGTGGACCATGTAACATAATATTCTAACTCTATTAATTGGTTACTTTACCCATTGCACATAAGGGAGATCTGACTTTTGAGGATGACCCCATTCCTAGGGAAGTTTGCCTTCTTTTTTTATTTGGCCAATGACCACTTCTAATTACATATCATTTAGGCATAAATTGCATACCCTAAACCTTAAATGAATCATGTGTCAAAACATCTAAAATCTAGAAAATTTTGCATTAGTTAGGATCATTTCATACCTAAACATGATCTTAGGGATTAGTGAGTGAGTTTAAGTGCTTAGATTCTTTCTATAAATATAACAGTCCAACCATCTTGCATATATGAGACTTGGCATTATGAACTTAAAAATTACTTAGGTGGTATTAGCTAGCATCCCATCGAAGCAGCTTATAAGTCCAAAAGAGTTAGAGAAAGGTTTCCTTTCTCAAGCAAGAGAAAGAGTCAATAATTTGCAAAAGTTAAACTAGGTTGAGCCTTTAATTTGTATTAGAAGCACATATAGACTTAGGTTATGAAGCATCCTCCTAGGAGTAAGTCTTCAACCTTAGGCATTTCTGCAGTCTTGTGCTATTAGAATATAAACCCTAGACTTCTAATAAATATTTTACTCAAATTTTAATTTAAATACTAAAATTTAAAGCCTAATAGTAGAATAGTTGAAATTTCTATGAGGTTTCCCAATATCTATGGACATTTCCTACTTTATACCATTTGGCTTTCAAAATAACTTTTTCCACTTTGGATTGTTCCCTTTTAAAATTCCAAATTATCATTTACCTTTGATAACCAGCTTTGAAATCTATAGAAATAATAGTCTATTTCTCTAATCAAGAGTTTTCTTAGGAAGAGGTCCTCTATTCCTAAGATATAATTAACTATAAGGGCTTGCCCTTATAGAGAATCATGAACCTAGTTTAAAATAAACCATGTTCTACTTTTCATATAGTTCAGGAGAAAATTCTTTGCTATATTAATGATCCTTTAGCCTTAGGAGTCTTTTATTAAATGATCAAATCCATTATAAGATAACATGTTTATATTTCAGGATAATATGTTTATTTCTTAAGGATGCATTTGATCATCTAAATAAGAAGTTCCTAAATTTTATGTAGTGTCACAAATTTTCCCCATAGACCCCTCACTAAGCTATGCTCAAGTTTTATAGAAAATTTATGTTGAGTTCTTTATAACACACTTAACCTTCCAAAATCTTTTTCATAATTTTTATGAAATAAAAGATATTTTATTAAATTCTAATTAAAAAAACTTTAATATTTGAAATTATCAACTTTCTCCCACTATGGCCCACATTCATATAATGCTCCCTAAAGTTTAATTTGACACTAATAACATAACTTCACTTATTGAGATTTATTTGGCATGTGTAGCCATTTTTAGTATTAAAATATGCAATTTTCATTTGATAAAAAAGCATTCAAATTGAATGATGACATATAAGGATAATTAATTAAGCTAAATATTAATTTTAACTTTTTCATTATCTTTATAATAATAATATAATTCTTAGTTTCAATAATATCACTTTAATGTTATTATCTTTGTAAACTCCTAATTTTAGATTGATGAACTATAGATCATCTAGAGAAAAAATAGTAGATCACTATGTATGTAGATTCTTTTTTTAATGCATTCATGCATTATATTATAAATATGCATTTACCTCACTAGTATAGTAGTTTTGAATTTAATTTTACTTAATTTCAATTTCATTCTTGTTCATTGAGTTGATTATATTAATTAGCTCCATTTATACTTGTATTTTTGCACATAAATTGCTTACCTAAGTTACTGGGTTAACTTTACACATTTAAGATTACCCCAGAAAGCTTCCTAAGGACTTTATTATTTTCTTAAACATTTTGGTGGCTTAAATCATTAATGTCATACATATAATCCTTCCTCCTTTAGTTAATATTGTAACTATATATTGTATTTCCTTATCAGGTTTTTAGTACTTGGCTAGTTCTTTTGAGAGAGATAGTATGTTTGTATTGGTCTATTTCTCTTGATAAGTACTACCCACAAGCCCTCAATCATGCTTCCATGACTAAGCAAATCTTATAAATTGATCATACATACAATGAATCTATTCATAGTATAGTTACACTCCTATGATTGCGCTAAGTCCCTTTTTATGAACCTGATTGTCCATCGAATCAAGTTCAATTAGCCAATATCACATTCGGTCAAACTCTTTCCCAACTGAGTCAAGTTAGCTTAATGAATACATTTCGTATTTCAGGGACATACTATGATTGATCACAACTACATTCCAAGTATACACTTATACTTGGTTTTATTTTTTTTTATCTTTTTTAAATAGATTGTTTCATTTAGTATTGCCATGCACTCTAAATATTAAAAATATTTTTTCAGCTTGGCAAAACTTGCCCACCTTCAAGTGTTTGTACCTTGCTTAAACACATGCATTTTACACCTTATATTTAATGTTTCAACTAAGTTCGTCATGTTGATGCATTTGTATGTATATAAAGTGTTGTCGGAACTTTAAGTTAGAATATTTCCAATAAAACCAGGACTAAAACATAAATTTTGATTAAATCATTATTATAATTAAATGATGGTTCGTCTAATAATGAAAAAAATTTAGTCATAATCATATTTAACATGATTAGTTGATCCACTTAATTAGCCTAACTCCTAGCACTTTTATTCATAATAAAAGCAATAAGTCTTAAGATTTTTGAGTTCCTATAAATATCTTAGTTTGATAGGTCATATGAGTTAACCCTATTATATACTAACCTTTAGGCATACTTATGTGTTTTGATAGTTCAAATCTTATAGATGCTTAGAATAGGGAGGATAAGTTAACTAAATATATAATATAAGTTAACCTAACTAATATAAGCCAATTCAAACCTAGTGGACAAATACATAATTTAAATCTAAAATAAGTACTAAGAGTAGATGGAAACTAAAATTATACTTTATTATTCAAAATTATCTAAGCTTATTAGGTATAGCTTGACTAACCCTTTTATTTTTTTTTAATTGAGATTTTTAAGCTAATTGTTTAGTTGTCCTAAGCTATTACCTATTCTTTTATAGCCACAACACAATGAATATTTATTTTATCTTGATTGCTTGTAGTTATTCTCTAATTTCCTCTTATATTGTGATTTTTTGGGACTATAAATACTCTTCACATTGGGCTCATAGAGTAAAATACCTTTTATCAACATTAATAAAATGGAAAATAACCTTTAAATTAATTAAGAAAATATTTTAAAATTAAAATTATGGCTCTCTCCAGCTAAGTATTTTAAATTACGTTTGCCCTCTTATATCTCTTGTTGGATGCATAAGATAAAGCTAGCTACTGATCAAAACCCCCAAGCTTTAAGGTACATCCATAACCTGGCTAAGTCTATTATGTATTAAAGGTGTACACCTAAAGATAGATAATTTGCATTATATGTCATATCCTATAGGATATATCTTTAAGGTAGCATGGTTTAATCACATTTATGGAGTCTTAGAGTGGTAGGAAGTGGTAGCATAATCTAGATATGATTGTTATTCTAAAATTGAGTTTCTATAATTTCATATAATTAGGCTATCCCTTCTTTTCTTTCTTCCCATAAATATTTTTCTACATATATAAGTATTGAAATCTCTACATCATTTTTAACCATTTTATTCAAGAGATATTTACCTACAAAATCATTACTTTTTTTTTGCATTGTTCAAGTTCATGTTGATCTCCCTAAAAGATTCATTACATGATTTCTGGCCAAGTGTTTTATTAATGGGTTGGGTTAACTACCATCCCAAGCTAAATGACTTTCAGCACATTTTGGGATGATAAATTCTTAAGATTTGGACTAAGATTATTCTTACATTTTTCTTTACCTCTCTATCTTATCTATTTATCCCTTGAGCTTATTATACTGTCTATTGACTCTTTCATGGTTTAGTGGTTATTCTCACACATTTTTTGCACATTAAGCAATCATCTCACTTGATCATTATGATTCGCCCTATACATTATGGATTGATATTAGTATATGGGTCATTATATTGTGATAATAATTATTGAATTACAAGTCTTTTTAAATGAGTCTTATTATTTAAATAAGGATATATTTTTACTTATTAAGAGTTTTCTTTTTGGTGATTTCCTTGAGTGTAATGAAATATAGGGAGCATAGTCTCTCCAAAAGATTGGGTAACCCACATTATATTGATTCTTTTATTAACTTAAGGATATGTTGATGACTGAATATTTATCTTGAGTTTAGATGAAAGATGATATATATCAAAATCAATATTTATTGACATATTGTATATCAGACAATCATCTTACTTAGATATGGTGATTTACTCTACTTTGTAGGCTAACATTTGATCTATGGATGGGCTTACTATGGTAATTCTTATAAAACTACAATCCTTTTCTTTATAAATTTCAAATATAAATAAATCAAATTCAATACTTTATGGTTTTATTAATTGGGAGTTTCTTCTAAGGTGTTAGTAATTGTAAATAAACAGGGTAGATATGTCTCCCTAAAAGAATTGGTAACCCCCAATCCTCTTCCCTCCATTAACATAGTGAAATACTTATAAATAAATATTTCTCATAAGTTTAGATAACAGATGGAATCTAGCTTTAATTTAGCTTTTATTTCTTTCTTCTAAAATAAATTTTTTATAAATTATATCACTTAGTTAATTTACTTATTCCCCCAACAATATCATCCCTATTAGAATCTTTTAAAGTAAACTTTAATGATTTTTTGCTCTCTTTAATTATAGATTTTTTTAAAAAAAATCATTTTTAATCTTAGAACATTCATATTTGAAATGAATTGTCTTATTATGCTTTAAATATATTGAGAAGTCCTTTGGAGAGTTCTAGAAAAGAAAGGAGTTAATATTGGTTATATTCAAGTCATTAATGATATGTATACTAGAGCTATTACCTATGTCCAAACACAAGGAGGATTGACAAAATATTTTTCTATTTAAGTTAGATTACATCGAGGATTAGAATTAAGCCCTTATCTTTTTTTGCTTTACTAATGGATGTTCTTACTAAACATTTATAGAAGGATATACCTTGGTGTATGCTTTTTGTTGTTGACATTCTTCTTGTTGATAAGACTAGAGAGGGAGTCCAAGAAAAACTTAAGATATGGAGGCCAACCTTAAAGTATAAAGGTTTCATTTGAGTAGATCTAAAATAGAATATATGGAGTGTAATTTTAGTTGTAGAAGTTTTAGTGGTGGTGTTGTGATATTGGGTGAACAAGATAATAAAAAGAGTAAGGGTTTTATATATCTCAGCTCTATTAATCAAAATGATTGAAGTAGAGGAATGAATCTAGCCTATTGTGTGATATAAAAGTATGGCTTAGACTTAAGAAAAAATTTTATAAGGTGTTGGTAAGACCTAGAATGATTTATGGTGCAGACTATTGGCCAGTAAAAGAGAAGCACTAAGTTAAGTGTTGAAGAGATGGTGATAATCAGGTAGATGAGTGGCTTTACTCCTAGAGATAAAATGTGAAATGAATATGTTCGGGAAAAGGTTGGAGTAGCTTTAGTGGTAGATAAGATTAGAGAGAGTCACCTTAAATGGTTTGGCCACATAAAGCATTGATCTTCTGATGATCTAGTTAGGAGAGTAGATGTATTAAATTTGCCTCATGTTAAGAAAGGTAGAGGTAGACCTAAAAAACTTGATTAAGATATAGTTTATTAGAATTAAATGAGAATTTGATGCATAATATGACACAATGGAGAAGAAGGATTCATGTAACCGACCACACATAGTTGGATAAAGGCTTATTGTTATTGTTGTGGTTGTATCTTTTATTTTATAAGGTAAGTCTTTAATTTGGTGTTGAGATTTTTAATTAAATTGTCTAATTTTAACTTTGAAGAATTTTTTCTTAAAAATCTTCTTATTTTGTCAACTTTATTCTGCCTTCTTATTATCCTAACTTTCTAGATGGAATGATTCATTGTTCTCATGTCACATCACTTAAGCATTATATATATGTATATATATTGGCTTTTCTTTCTTCTCATTCCTTGAGTTAATTTTTAGTCATGCACTACCAAGAAATATTATACATGGTTAGTAATGTAAGAACTCAAATGTCAAGCTTTAGACATTATTGTTACCTTGGGATCCCAAGTTAAGGATCATCAAATCTTAATTAGTTGTTTTCTATCTAGTTGCTTTTTTCTATTTGCAAAAAATTTGTTGATCATTTTGTTAATCTTGTAAGCACTTATATGTTGTTCTCCATTCAGTACATCTTGAATAGCTCATGCTCTTGCATCAAAATATTAGTTTAGGCTTCACTTACCTAGTTCATTCATATATAGTTATTTGTTTATTTTTATTTTCCTATATTATTCTCATGTTACATGTTATTATGCAAATATTATACTTTTAGATGTAATATAGTGCATTCACTATATCATTAAGTAAAGCTAAATCAAAATCTATGGGAGTCCACTTTTAAGTTGTTTTTGAATCTCTTTCCTATCGCTAATGATAATCATAGGACATTAATAATTGTTTAAAATGAGATTCCATATTTTTATATTAAATAATTATATACATCATTTTATATATATATATATATATATATATATATATATATATATATATATATATATATATATATATATATATATAATCAACATTGGTTCCTTCAAAAAGTGGTTGTCATTTTATGGAGTGTCATCCATTAATTTATTGGTGTTATGATCAAGTCACATATTGGAATAAAATTTTGTAAAACCCAACTGATCAAAATATGTAGAAATTATGAAGATCAAATAAGTTTTTTCCAAAAATAAAATAAAATTTATAGTATGTATTTTTTGTTAACTCTAAAGATAAAACTCTCTAAAAGGTTTTATGAAGCCCACAAACTCATCATAGTTTGATGTCACACATGTAAAATCTTGGAATAGATTAAGCTAAATAGCTTCATTAATTTTTGACACAACTAATTAAAGTTATGATATCAATTTTATAGAATATCCCACAGATAAAACAATATAGTGATTTAACATAAAATAACCTACACTAAAAAATGGTATTGAAAAGTATTTTATCAAAGTGTCAAATCAGCAAAACCTTTTTTTGTAAGTGCTTCTTAAATACTTTCATTCTTATCCAAGTTTTTTGTTTGAAACGAAATTGATGGTTGTGTGGCTTAAGGTTATAATTTGAAATTCTTTGAGGAAGCTCATACATGTGTCATTGGATATGTAGAAGCTTTTTATTTGGGTTTGGTGAGGGTATCTAAGAAAATCTCAAAGTTAAAAGTTGACGAACTAACATAATAGCCTAAATTTGAAAAACATCATACTTGAGTATTGACCTTCTATGCAAATAACATATATAAATCAATTAATTGGGAACTTCTTGAAGATGTGCCTAGATGTGTCCTAAAATTTTTTATTTTATTTTAGAAATTTTATCAATTTTTTTCCAATAATATGTAGCAAGACTATGTTAGCTCAAACCAAATTTCACCAATAGGCAAAGGTCAGATCTTTAGCTTTATGGAAAGCTTTAGAACTTGCCAAAAAAAATTAAAAAAAAAACTATTTTAGGTGATAGCTGAATGCATCTAGATTATATCTAGAGTTTATCAGGATTTTATAAATAGTTTTGAGTGTTTAAATGGCATGATTTATTTTAGTGTCCCTTGGCCTACCACTCTAACCAGGGATTTGGATAAGATTTTTTAGGAAAAAAATTATGTAAAATAGTAGATAGATATGGAGATGCATAGATTCTCATAATAAAAACTATTATATGTAAAATATATAAATCTATCACTTGACAAAGAGATGGGTGTAAGAAGACCACTGAGCCTCCCTTGCATGGGATCCATAAATTTAGAAAATATTAAAATATTACTTTTAATAACTATAATCAAATTCATTATAAAAGTTTATTATAAATATTATTGCCAAATAGGATAAAACTTAAAGTAGGGAGAGAGAGTAAACCTTGGTTAACCCTGGAGAATTGAATTAATTAATTAAATTATTTTATGAAATTTAATTATTTCTTTCTTAATTTAAAAATTTTCTTTTAATTTGATAACTTAAGATCTATTGCGTTTAAAATTTTTATTTTATTTTTATATAGACATTGAAATAGAGAACAAATGTAGTCCTCCAATAAGAAAATCACATAAATAATGATGATAGGATCTAAATGATTGCCTTCATTATGATCTTTTTGATTGATCTAATTTTCTTTTTGACTCCTTATAATTTGTCCAATTTCTCCATCTTATTATTATATTAAACATATTAACCATTACTGATCTTTGATTAATAGTGAATATATAAATATGATGAATTGTTATCAATAATGTCAATATCATGATATGGTTATCCACTAACTATCAAACCCCCTTTATCCTATTATTGCCTCTAGGCTTTTGAGAGCTAGGGAACGGATATTATTCAACCTATTTTCCCACCTTTGTTGTAAGGTCATATATTTATTTTATTATCCATTAATTATTTTTCTCTAAGTATGTAGTGGTTGGTCCTTTTTTATAAGTCAAGTCTAGTCATGTGTTGCAATTTTTTCCAAGATCATATTATGTATTTGTTCCAGTGTACAACATTGAGATATTGCAAATTTTGTCACCATATTTATCAACACCATGATTAAAGTTCTTCTCTGTTTAGAGGCAATTTTTTTTCTTTAAGAATTTTCCTTTGTTTTTACATTATTAAAGAAAAAGTGCTTAGCTTTCATAGGATGAGAGTAATTCCCTGAATAAAATATAACTATAACATCAAAATTTTAACGAGCATTATAAATATTTTTATTTTTCTTATTTATTTGTATTTTATTTTTCATATGTTTTGATTTGAAATAAAATATATTAGGTGGTGATAGTTAGCTAGGACTTGATGATATATGAGGAAAAAAAAATATTTAGTGATTTATATAATAGATTAGATACCAAAGAAGGTGAAAGATGTATGTATAAGTTAGCTAACCAATGAGACAGGAGAAGTAATGATCTAGATCAAGTGAGGTGTATTAAGGATGAAAATCATAAAGTACTTTTCTTAGAAAACAAATATTGAAAATAGGTGGATGAGGTATTTTGATAAACTTTTTAATGAAGGATCTGAAAATACAATTGATTTTAGCAACCTTAACACCATAAACAAAAATAGAGAATTTCATTTTTATCGTCTTATTAATAAATTTGAAGTTAGAGAAACTTTAAAGAAAATGAAATTTGGAAAAATAGTAGGACCTGATGATATTCTAATAGAAGTGTGAAAATGTTTAGGAGATAAAGGAATTTCTTGGCTTACAAATCTTTTTAATGTTATTTTAAAGACTAAAAAGATGTCAGATGAATGGAGAAAGAGTTTATTGGTTCCTATATTTAAGAATAAAGGTGATGCACAAGAGTGTACAAATTATAGAGGAATTAATTTAATGTGTCATACATTAAAAATGGGAGAGACTAATTGAGCATAGGTTATGACGTGATACAAAAGTTTCTCATAATTAATTTGGTTACATGCCAAGTAGATCTACTATGGATGTTATACATTTGTTAAGAGGTTTGTTGGAGAAGTATAGAGAAAGCAAGGAGGATCTACATATGATATTTATTGATTTAGAGAAAGCTTATGATAAAGTTTCAAGAGATGTTCTTTGGAGAGTTCTAGAGAAGAAAGGAGTTAATATTGGTTATATTCAAGTCATTAAGAATATATATACTAGAGTTGTTACTTGTGCCTAACACAAGGAGGACTATCAAAATATTTTCCTATTTCAGTTAGATTACATCAAGGATCAACTTTAAGCCCTTATCTATTTTGTTTTAGTTATGGATGTTCTTACTAGGCATTTATAGGAAGATGTACCTTGGTGTATGCCTTTTGCTGATGACATTCTTCTTGTTGATAAGACTAGAGAGGGAGTCCAAGAGAAACTTGAATTATGGAGGTCAACCTTAGAGTCTAAAGGTTTTCATTTACGTAGATCTAAAACTGAATATATGGAGTGTAATTTTATTTGTAGAAGTTATAATGGTAGTGTTGTGACATTAGGTGAACAAGTCGTTAAAAAAGCGATTTAGATATTTAGGCTCTATTATTTAAAATGATGATGAAATAGATGGAGATGTTATTAGTATAATTCAAGTTGGATGGTTGAAGTGGAGGAATGCATCTGGCCTCTTGTGTGATAGAAAAGTACCACTTAAACTTAAGGGAAAATTTTATAAGATGGTGGTAAGACCTGCAATGATTTATGGTGCAGAATGTTGGTCAATAAAAGAGAAGCATGAGACTAAGTGTTGCAGAGATGAGGATGCTCAGGTGGATGAGTGGCTTTACTCTTAGAGATAAAATGTGAAATGAGTATATTCGAGAAAAAGTTGGAGTTGCTCTAGTGGCTGATAAGATTAGAGAGAGTCACTTTAGATGGTTTGGCCACATAAAGCGTCAGCCGTCCAATGACCTTGTTAGGAGAGTAGATGCATTAGATTTGCCTTATGTTAAGAAAGGTAAAGGTAGACCTAAAAAGACATGGTTAAGATGTATAAAAAATGACCTTAGTATACTTGAATTAAATGAGAATTTGATACATAATAGGACACAATGAAGACCAAGGATTCATGTAGCCGAGCCTACTTAGTGGGATAAAGACTTGTTGTTGTTGTTGTTATTGTTGGGTGGTGATAGTTATTTTGATCACTCAAAAATTAGCTGAGTATTTTTAAAAATAATGTAATTTATTTATAAATATGGAAAATAAAAATATATAAAAAATATATCAGATAAACATGTTATTAAAAATAATATAAAAAATGAAAGTAAAAAATGCAAAACAAATTTGGTCACAAACAAACCCTTATACACATATGAATTCTACTACTAAACGTATTCATATACCTAGGTTTGATAGAACATGATAAAACTCATGATAAATAAGTTTAGGCAAACTTAAATAATAGCTTATATTAAATTTGGTTAGCTCGGCTCTAAATCATTTTTGATGTGAGTGTTCACCAGCACAATGTCGATATCAATACTCCGGCAGAGCATTCTCGGCGAATACGGCATCTTTCATATCAGTTATCTAGTTGGGCAACGGTCAACAAATATTACTTCTTATAAAATCTTAGAGATAGTATTGGGAAGAACTTTAATGTTGATTTGATCACTTCCAATTGTAAGTTTCCGGCCACGCGTTGGCATTTCACAATAATTGTATGTGCATATAATTTGATGTGATATCAGATGGAAAAGCATACGTAATTCCCTTTTTTTATTGGAAAAATAAGAGTAGAGATAAGTTCTAATTGCAGCATAAAGTATTCATCATGAGCTATTAATTAAATATCTAGCCGCTTAAATAATAGGTTTTTTAATTGTTCCAAGGACGTGGCTAATGGTTTTATTTAAACAAAAAAGACTACAATAAAGGATTGGCAAAACTTCTACTTGAATGACCAAAAAATTTATCGTCAAATTGGTTGAAGCAAGGATATTATCATGCGAGTTTTCTTACTAGTAGTGACAGATAAATGAGTGAGAAAATGAATAATGTATTAAAAATAATTTTTATTATATATATATATATATATATATATATATATATATATATATATATATATATATATATATATATATATATATATATATATATATATATATATATATATAATTAAAATAATATATATTGTGTGTCTGTGAGTGCATCCCCGTCCGTGTGTATAAATGTGCAAAATGAATAAAAAATTGAAATGGATTCACGAATTTTAATAAAATTTTGTACTTTAATTATTTATGGCTTCATAATTAAGAACAAAGATAAGAAAATAGAGAAGATAATTTGAGGTAAAAGATCTAAAAATATAAATAAAAAAAATTAATTATGATTGGATTACTACTTATTTCTTATAGCATATTATCCTAGCATTATGTCAGTATTTGCTTGTGTGCATGGTTGCAATGTATTCTGACAGCTGCTAAGCATAAATTTATATATTTAGTATGTACCCATACAATAAAGATTTTAGTATCCTAAACGAAAACATGTTATTTGATCCTATAGGTTAGACTATGACTTCGGAAGTTATAAGGTTGTTAAGAAAAACTCAACAAGAACATACCATTTCAGTGTATTTACTAGTTTTTTTTTTATCCAACAAAAAAATAGATTTTCGTTGCTCTATCCATAGTTGAAGCTAAGGGACCGTTTGAGATCACTTTCTATTTTTTATTTTTTATTTTTTTTTGTTTTTATTTTAGCAAAAAATAAAAATGCGTTTAGTATTCTTATAATTTTTTTAATTTTTAAAAATAAAAAACAAAAAATTATGTTTGGTTTTATCATTTTTTAAAATTTTTAATAGAAAAAATAGAATGATAAGGTTGATTATTACACTATAAGATAAGATTGAGCAAAAAAATTCACTATTACCATAAAATTTAAACTAATCTCTAATAAATTAATATATTCAATAATACAAATAAATAAAATAATCATTAATTTAATTAGAAAATAAAGATACAATATTTTATAAAATCAATATAAAAAGTCTCATATTATATTATTATAAAAGTTTGATAACTCTCAACATCTAGATAAATAAAACAGAATAATTAATAACTAAACTCTATTATGTGTATGACTTCATAGTTCTCTTGCAATACGATCATGAAAAAGAGTCATATAATGCAATTGAGATTAAGTAATATTGACCTCAATAGTATTGTGTGATAATTAATATTTCTTAAACAATATTTCTTAAAATTAAAAATCTAGCTTTTAAAACTCCAAAACATCGATCAATAATATTTCTTAAAGAAGAATATCTATAATTAAAAAGCTCTTCTTGTCTTTCAGTTCCCTCATGATAATCACGAAGATGATATCTTAATCCTCTATATGGTGACAAGAAACTTGACATGTTGGCATGAATCAACTAAATAATAATTTTCTATTTCAAAAAAAATATTAGTTAATAAAAATAAAATTATCATTCAATAATTTTAAAAAATTTATTAATAAAAAATAAAATTTAGCATAACTTCTGGTGGCATAAAAAAGTTTAATTGAAGATTTGATATGCATTCTAAGAAAATTCTAGCATAATTTATTATCCCCTCCTAACCAGATAGTACATAAGTAAAATTCATATCAAAGCCACATGTACATATAGAATTTTATCATCTTTTGGCACATGTGCAGTCATATGTCTTCCATCAATTATGTCAATGCAATCATATTTATATAATTTATGAGTAAGCATATTATATTGCTTAAAATAAATAAATTAAATAAATTTTAAATTACAACTTACCTTAAAAAAGGATAATACTTTGGATTATATATGATCTCAAGTGGAATAACGTCTAATGATGGAGGAACAATTATTTCATCTCATAAATGAAAAATTGCTTTCAAAGTTTTTCTAAAATGATGTGAGATTGTCTCCAATGAATATTGAAATCATTCAGCCACAACTCGTAAGCACTTACTCTGTAATAAAATTAACAAAAATATTGCAAGTTGCTCCTCAATAGTCAACAATTTTGAGTCTTTCATCTGACCTATACTCTTTATAATAGCACATAAATTCAAGAAAATAAAAGGTTTCATTCTATAATTTTTATAACACAGAGTAGGATGGCCTCAAAGTATTTCATTGATATACTCATGATCTTGAAGACTTGAAGTTCTACATGGTTCTTTGGTTAAATAATGCTTATTGTAATCATCAACACAAATAAGGGCAATTGTTAAATGAAATCTCTCATCAAAATCACTTTCAAAATCTAAATTCAAATTCATTTTTGAAATTGAAATAAATAGCAAAAAAAAATTTAATGAAAACATTCTTAAAAAATGTGGAAGAAATTACTATTATAATTAATAATCGCTATCACAACAATTATAACTAATAAAAGAAGCCAAAATGGTAAAGAAACTAATTACACCATAGAGCTATATCATACTAATTCCATCATATTGTTGTTCAAATAGTAAAACATCAAGATAATTTTAAATATTAATTAATTAATACTACATAACTTCATAATATTCAATTATTTCAAAGTAAAAATCCAACCCTCCTGTATTCTAGCATATGAATAAACATTTTCATCCATGTTGGATCATCTTGAAACTTTTATGAAGCCTTTGAGTAGCTCACATAATGTAGATCTTCAATCAAATTAAGAAAATTCATGCATTCAATCAATAATTATTTTGTTGATTCAGATGAAGATCCAGATGATATGACCATTCTCTTTTCCATAATATCAACCTTTTTTTAGAACTTTCACTCAACACGTGTAATGTATTAGCAATAACATCTAAAATATTTATCTTCTTAACATGTTTTGAAGATAACTTTCTCTTAAATGTAACATACTCATATTTCTCTTTATTCACAAATTCATCTATAAATTTTGTTTCACTTTCCTTAATCTCTTCTTCTTCTTCAATATCTGAAGGAACTTTGGTCGATGGATGTTGAAGACTACCAGATGCAGCAGTGTCACCATAAAATCGATAGAGAGATTCATACATTAGGCATCTTTTTTTCTGAAATGTTCTTGCACTTTTATTAATCTAAATATTATTAAATAAGTACAGTTAATATATGCAAGTAATGAATATAGTTAAATAAATAAATTTAATATATTAGTAAATACCTTATATATCTTGGACCAAACATCTTTAGATGCTTTCACTTGTCATGTGGTAGAATTATAACCAATTTTAGTTTCCTTTAGTAAATTAAAAAAGTCCCTCCAATGAGTTCTAAGAGTGTTGAACTTATTTCTTAATTGTTCTTGTTTATATTTTTTTTATTGTTGCTTCAAGACCTTATAAAATATGTGACCATACTGCTTGACTAGGAGAAGTTATTTCTCTATTTCTATTAATGATTTCAATTTCCATAAGTTGGATAAAAATTTATTTATTTTTATATGACCATACATCTTTTTCACTTGACATCATTGTATTAATAATATCCATAATCTATCAAATTAAATAAGTTTTAAAAAATCAACTTTACAATAGATCAAACAGTCAATAATACTATAAAAAATAAAAAATCTAATAACCAATGAACAAGATTTTGTTTTTCTTGATAAAATTTAAAATAAGGCTAGCTAAATGAATATATATAAAAGACATCTAAACAAACTTAATCACATACTCACAAACATATATACAAAAACTTAAACACATGATTCACTCCTAAGATCTGAGGATGAAGCTCTTGATATTTTCTACAAGTCTAGAAGGTTGTGAATTAAAAAGCTTGAACCTTTCCAACAATTCCATGGGAGAGAAGGGTGTGAGGAAATTTGAATCACTCCTAATATCTCAAAGAAAAACTTGATATGAGAGACAACTTGTTTGGCTTTGAAGCTGGGATAGTCTTTAGTAGAACATTAGAGAAATGTAAAGACATCACTGAACTCTTCCTTAGTTATCTAAATTTAGAAGATGAGGTTTAATAGCCATCTTTGATGCATTAAAGCAATCTGTTCCATGTCTTGAGGGCTTCAAGATTATAAGAAATGAGATTATAGAGAAATCAGCCTTCAGTGTGGTTGATTTCTTGTGCTGGAAAGAGTTTTTGAAGAAGTTAAATTTGTAAACAAAAAAAGAACTGAAGGATGAAGGTGCCATATTGATTGGTAATAGACCTGGAAAGAGTTTTTGACAATTTTTTCTTCATAATCCTTCTAAGAATACTTGAGAACCTCATCTAGTAAGAAATATAGTTCTAAACTTAAAATTTAATAAGCTACATTCTATCATTGAAAGATTACAATTTCTAGTTCCATCTACTATGTTAATCAGTGAGTTTGTTTAGTAGAGGCAAGCAACCTATAGATTTCAATTTTTTAGAAGCCAATAGCAAACACAATACTAAGGTATTTCGAAGGAATGAAGCAACAATTGATGCCAAGTTGAGAAGAGAACTAATGGACTTCAAAAATCTTAACTATATTGGAGAAGAAAGTGTTTATTTGGATAGGCTAATGTTGCCACCAGTCAAGACAGCACAGTGCTGCACTATTTTTAAGTTAATTAATGGCGTTATAATTGGCCTTCCCAAATATGAACAAATCACCATCATACATTAAGTGGAAGACATAAATCTTGTTGTGATTAATAAGGCTATAGAGACTAAGAAAAAATTATTGATCTAATATTGTAGATAGGTTGTCTGTGAGAAATAGTGAAAATGATGATCATCAATGGAAATTAAAAAATCAATTTCATTTTTTCAAAAAATTAATAAAATGGAAGGTAGGGCTTGTTCTCTTCTAATTGCTAATCAAATTAAGTTAATGGACCTAACCTAGCTTGCCCTAGAATTAAAACACCATGAAAGAACAATCAAGCTCTAAAGTCCAATATTTTAAAATCTTTTATTGCTGAGAGATGTAGCAGACTTCTTTTTCTGAAACACATCAAACAAGCTGAGGCAAACAAATCACAAGTCTCCGAGCTTTTTTTAAAAGGTAAAAAAAATCCAAAAAGATTGTTGTTGAACTGTGAGAACACCAAATGAAAACAAACAATAACTTTATCTCACATTTCTTAAATTTAACTAAATCTATAATGAATCAGCAGTGGAAGAGCTCTAACAATCCCTAGTCTTGTCTAATCTGGACTACATACAATCCCAACCCCCCCCCCCCCCCCCCCCAAATTACTCCTTCAAATAAATGGTTCGGTCATAGCTGATAGCTTAAATGCAAGAAAACTCAAAAGATCATACCTCCTTAGGGCACTGCAATAATCTTAGGGCTTCCACTAGTCCAGTGAGTTGCATAGTGAAAGATCTGTTTAATGAAGGAGATGATGATATATAACTAGAAGGGAGGAGAGTTGCGAGGCCTCATAAAAAATGGTTGCAAATAAGAAGAAGAGGCATCAATTCACAAGAGAGTAGTGAGTCTCATGATAGTATTGTGAGGTGCATAAGAAAGTCACGAGATGGGGAGAGGGTTGAGAGAGTAGGAATCAGCTGTTTAAAAACAAAAAAAAAACATATTTAATATTTTTTTGGAAATAAAAAAATAAATTTGTTTAAAAATATAAAAAAACATAAAAAAAGAAAACAAACATAATTTTTATTTATTTTTATTTTTAAAAAATAAAATTAAAAAACACAAAACAAAAATAGATCCCAAATAGCCCCTAAGTACATAACACTTGGTGTTTATATTGCTTAAGTTATATGACTCGGCAAAATCTTCTCGATTTCATAATTTCACTAGATACAATATATATCATATATGATAATAATAGTGTTATAAGCATCATACAAATCCCAACACTTAAGAATAAAACATGTTAGATGAAAGGTAAACTCTCCAATAATAATAGTTGAAGAGTAGTAGCAAAAATAATATCATGACAAAGCAACTGGTTGGTTCCACAATCAATTTATTCAACCAAGAGATTATATACCTTACATTTGGAACCCTAAATAAGACCCCTTGGATCTATGAGTGTTCATTTTTATTTACATTATTTTTACATTTTATTTGTGTCATCTCCTTTTCTATGTCAAGAATAGGAGTATGATTTAATTATTTCTTTGTGATTGCATGCAGCTTTCTTTGATGTTTTAAAATATATCTTTTATTATTTTTATTTTTCTATTTTGTTATTTCACTTAATTATTATAAGAAATAAAAAAAATTATGTCGAAACATATTACAAATTTTATTGTTTTAGAGCTTTTGGGCTTCTATTGTGGTTTTCTATGTTGCATATTTTGGGTAAAAGTTAAGAAAGGATAAATTCATAGTGAGTTATGGAAGCCATAATATTTATTTGCACAACCAAAATTTTTTATTGTCATTTAAAAGGGAAAGAATATTAACCCTATGAACTTATGGCAAAATCATAGTCTCTTAAAAATTATAAGCGTAATTTGATTGAGTTATTATTACTAACTCAGCTTTAAATAGGTTTGAGTTCTAACATTACAAGAATCTACTTACACACAAATTTGAATATGAAGTACATTTTAAAAAAACAAACAAGACTCTTCAAGAAGTTTTTGAATCTTAAGCTTGTCTATGAGTAAACAAATTCAAGTAATTTTTTTTAAGTAAGCAAGATTAAACTAGTTGGAAAAAATTAATGTTAATATTTCAACATCTATTATTATTTTTGTTTAACCTATGTTTGTACTTAAGTAAGATTACTAGCACAAATAAGAGGTTTTAGAAATTTGAAAAATAAATAATACAAACTAAGATCATATTGTATACTATAGATAATCATATGAGAAAAGGCTTTATCTAAAATCTAAATTTATTATTAGTTTAATTTGAATTAAATATGATATTGAAAGTGTGAAATAATAATACTACATTTCATACCCAAGGTATACCACTAGTAAAGTGGACTCAAGTTGGTAGGAAAGTAGTCAGGTAACCATCATGATAGTTGCTACATACTAACTTATCATTAAATCAACAACTAGACTATATGTTAATAGAGAACTCTCAACAAAGACTCATCCTTTGCATGGGTAGCCGATCTAATTGTCCCAATGGAATCACCTGGCATAATTAATAAGCAACATTTATTAGAGAAATTAGCTAAGTACTAGCCTACATCACGACTTGGTACGTACTCAGATAATAAACTTGCCCAAAATTTGGAGCCAAGAGAGTTGACTCATTGGAAGGACTCAATCATCAAAGGACCACACACTAACTACAGTGGTCCTTGTACACATATCTATATTTGAATTGTCTCTATAATGTATACATTTTTCTTTTACTATTTTATGTGTTTTATGTCACCACAATGTAGCTTTCCTACACTAGAAATATGAGGTATGGATGCATTCTTATAGCTTTTTTTCATATTTTGAGTGGTTTAGAGCTCTCTAGTATCTCTAAACTCTTATTTGATATTATATAGCTTGATATTCTCAATACTAGTTCCACTCGATTGATGTCTTATTTTTAATTAATGTACATGCATATAAATAGCTCTTGAATTACAATTTCTACTTATATTTCTCTCTCTTTCTTCCTTCTTCCCTCTTTCACCAAGGAAGTCTCACACATAAAGTATAATGTCAACCTTTAGGTACAGTACACAAGGATAGATTCCACAAGCTAAAAGTCAAACTCTTCAATAAACAAGACAATCCATAAAAGATAACTCAGTCGGCATGGAGCAGATTTCAAGAAGATGGAAGAGCACATCACTAACCTCATCTTAAGACCCATGGAGTGAACACATAGTGAGATCCCCTAAGGGCACAAGCTAAAATATTTTAATGACAAGTTTATATGATGCTTCATATTACACTAGTAATGGAAAGACATTACCACTTAAGCAAGAAGTGACTAGAGCTTTGGCCAACACTTTTATCAAAAGAATATTAAAGCTTGACCACCACCAAACTTCAAAATTCTCGACTTAAAGTACTATAAAGGTAAGTTTGACCTGACAAACCACATCTTATACTTTGAACTTCATTACTTAATGTTAATGACATGTTAAAGTTGTCTTTTTTTTCCACTTTCAAGAAGCCAGTCTTGATATGTTTTTCTTACCTTCTAGTAAGAATTTTTAGTCCATTTGTTGAGTTCATGGTGTTCATATTTAATGTCGTTCATCAATCCGTAGAATCTTCTGAAGAGCTCAAAAGCTTTATTATAGATATGTTAGGAGCATAACAAATCTATAAGAAAATTTAGCAACTGACTCTAGAGGAAGATGCTAGTAGTGAAGGATCTCTATCCTATAATCACATAAGCTACTCTCATTAATGGTCTATAAGAAGTGTAATTTAGAATAACTCTCAATCAACAATAACTGAAGAGATTTTCATATTTATTAGAACTCACCAATAACTATATAAATATTGAGTATAATGATGTTGCTTGGCCCTTCTGAGTGACTTTCTTGGACATTCTTTAAAAATGTAGATCACCACTCACCTAATAGGTTGGAGACTATTAGTGAGTACATATAAAGGAAAATATATCACATTCACATAACAAACATCCATGTCACCAACAACAAGTGAAACTATCCCACCAAGACATGCATCGAGGGAAAGAGAATTTATTATGCATTAGGAGATATCATAACCAACTTGTCCACACTAAAGTAAATACCAACCATATCATAGCCTATAATTACCTCAATAAGTGTATTCATGATTGAATTAATGGATGTCATACAAAATACTTGAAGTGCTTTGTATCCATGAGGGCAAAGGGACCTACCAAAAATCCATTTGGGTACTACATATATTCTAAAGGTCATGGCCATGACACTGAGGAGATCTTACACCTCAAAAGCCTAGATAAAAGGCTTATTAAGGCCAAAAGGGTGAATAGATTTTATATGGATTAAGAAAAAGAGTGAACGAAAAAATTAGAAGAATGAGTCATTGCCTTCATTATTAAAGAAGTGTTGTATTATTACAAAGTGATACCAATTATATAGAAGAACACATGGACAACTTAGCAAAGAATGATAAATCAAGTGTTCAAAGGCTGGATTGAGAGGAATTTGGAAGTCTATGTTAATAAAATAATGGCAAAGGGAAAATTGACCAAGTAGAATATCCTAAACCTCATGGAGATGTTAGCCATCATCAAGAAGTACAACATGCACCTTAGACCCCTGAAGTGTATATTAGGCAAATGTTAGAAAAATTCTTATGGTATCTCTTCTCTTTTGAAGTGACAAAGTTATATCCAAATAAGATATAAGGTATACTTGATATTCACTCACCAAGGACTGATAAGCTGAACAAGTTGCTAGCCTCAATTGCTTCATTTTATGGTGAGTGGGCATTATCCAATGCCAATAGTGTTGGCTCAAGTGGATGAGGGAATATAAAGAATCTTTCTAGTAACTAAAGTCCCCGCTCACTTCATCACCATTATTGTAGAGCCAATAATATAAGAAGATCTAATTTTATATTAGTGTAGGAGAAGATGTTGTGAGATAAGTAATCATCATGGATGAAAGCAAGAAACATTAATAAATTTTTTTTTATTCCAATAAGGTTTAATGGCATGTTGAGTTGTTATATCCAATCATGGAGAAACTCAAGCATACCCATATAGTCTTGGCTCAAAGACTTCATAATTATTTCATGACAACTCAATGTGAGATGTCACTGACCATCAACTTAAAACCTATACTTGCATTGCTACATAATTCATGAATATTGCAAAAGTGGTTAGTCAAGCTCAATGAGTTTGACATGTCTTGCTAACCTCATATGGTGATAAAGGTGTGGGCAATAATTAATTTTCTACTTGACTTCAATGATCCATAGTCTCAAGAGGTTGGTAATTCTTAATAGTCATGGTCATTGAATGTTTATGGCACATTGGAGAGCAAGGAATCGAGATTATCATCAATTTGAAGACTAATAAATATATTAGGTACTCCGTCCATAAAAATAAAATTAAAAATTACTAATAGTCAAGTTTAGTATGAAGTTTTACTCATTGAATTGAGTTTTACATAGGAACTTGGATAAAAAAATTGATTATTTATTATGACCCATAGCTTATGGTTAACCAATATAATGGTCATTATGAAGTTAGAGATGAACTACTCTAAACATACTTAATCAAAGTCAAGGAAATCATCAATGAGCTATATTTTTAGATTAAGTTGTACTTTGAGAAGAGAATCAACTTGCAAACTTCCTTTCTAAGTTGAGAGATTTGGTAGACTGATTACATTAAGATCTCACTAGCCATAGCATTATAAAAGCCAAGTCATTATAGGTAAAGGAGAACCACTCATTGAGATAAGTAGATCCACTCATAGAGTATCTAAAGATTGGACAAGTTGCAATAGTTATTAATGACCCATGGTGAATAAAAATTAAGGCAACATAGTACAACCTAGTCAGAGATCAATTATTTAAAAGATTATCTTCTCATTAATCTCAGGTGCGTGAAAGAAAATGATGAAGATAAAAAGTATAAAGTAATGTGTACTCTAGTAAGTATGGAAGCCACTAAGGAAGAAAAATACTTGCCTATTAAATCTAATTGTAGAGATATTTTGCCAAATTCAAGGAAGTACTTAAAGACTTCTAAGTGTGACATGAATAGTGCTAGAGGTTTGCATCATTGCAATTACAACCCTCACACTAATTATGATTGATCATGTGACTATCTTCTGAACTCCTTATCATTAACTATTTTGGGCATGGACATAGTCAGACCTCTACAACCCACTAATGATCAAAGGAAGTTTCATTTGATTAAGGTAGATTACTTCTCTAAATGTATAAATGCCAAACACTCCCTAATGTTATAAAGTAAATAGTAAAGAACTTCATGGTCTGATATTATTTATAAATGTGGGTTGTTGATGACCATTACAATTGATAATGGGCTTTGGTCATTGACAAGAGCTTAATAGAATTATGTGATTCTTAAGGAAATCATCTCAAATTAGCCTCAGTGTATCACCTATAAACTAATGAACATGGAAAAGTAGTGAATAAGAAATTTCTTAATCTATAAAAGAAAAGATTAAAAGTGCCAAGGCAAAGTGGGTGGAAGTCATACCTTAAGTCCTTCAGGTGTTCAAAATTACACCTACCTTAGCAACATGCAAAACAATTATTTTATTTTATTAGAACATATCCGTTACAACCATCAAGCTTGAGCTTTGTAGCCTACAAGTCATGGTTGTAGCCAAGAATGAATAATATCTTAGCTTAGTTTAAGAAACAAAATAAAAAGTTCATCAAAATAATACTCAATTTATTAGAAGAGTTCAAAAAGCATGCTTCATTAAGCTAAGAAAAAAGCGTCTAGCCCATTACTTGGTGTTGAAAGGTGGATGCAACAGTTCATTATAATGCACTTGATAAGATTTGATCAACATAGGATAGCTCTTAACTTATCAAGAAGGAAGTTAAACCTAGTGCATATCACATGAGGAGTCCCTCATATAAAGATGTACCAAGAACTTGGAGCGTATTTGACTTCAAGAAGTTCTACCCATAAGAGAAGTTACCTGTTAGTCATTATTTTATATTCATTCCTCAAAATGGAAAACACATTATAAAACTTTTTTTCATGTTAATGAAAACTAACTCAACAAGCACTCAAGATTTCTCGTATGTACTTAGCAATCTTAGTAATGCTTGCCTTCTCTCTACGTGAAGTTGTTTATACTTAACTATGCTTAGGAAGCTCGTACCCTTTAATAAGTGCTTAATATAAAATGGCATACACATTAAATTTACTAAACTAACCCCAAATCTTTCCATCTTTAGGTGCAAGTAAAGTACTATTGACCTCACTTCTACAGTGAAGATTATTCATTCCGACCCTAGGTCTAGGATTCTTCTAGACACTTAGGTTTCCTTAGTGCTAGGACACTTATAGTGAATAAAGGAACACTAAACCAAGGCTTAGAAACTTGTAGGGCATAACTTTAGGCCTAGCGTTTACTTTAGGATGAGTAGGTTCCACCAACCCTATGGCCTAAACTGACACTCATACCCATTAATTTATTTTAACCTAAACCAAATGATTGAAACCATAATCTCAACTCATCAATCCACCACAATTGAGTTTGATTTCCAATCCAAGCTCCAAGCCAAATTAATTTGAACCTTAACCCAAGCTAACCCACTTTAAATATAACTTCATTCAAACCAACTCTATCAAACCAAACTCAATTTAATTTTCTCAATCATTCTAATTATCAAATGGATCATTTCAAACTATTCCAACACTTGTAATCAAGCCAACTAAATTGATTAGATCTAAGTAATTCAAGTTGACCCATTTGATCTAAAGGGTTCAAATGATTCAAAACCCAATCAAACCCAAATCAATTACAGTCAAAGCCACCAATCAACTTTAAATTCATCATTGAATACATTCCAACCATCTATAGTCTCAATCGGTCCAAATTAACGTGACCAAACCACCTAACTCAAAGTAACCTAAAAGGTCCAATTAGATCAAACTTCAATCAAACCCCCATTGGATCAAATCAAGCTATCTAATCTCTTCATTGTTGATTGTAGGTCACTATTAAACAGTCCACTACAATCAATTGAACCTAACCAAGCCAGTTTGGCCCCTATAACCCAAGTTGACCTATAGTGACCTAAATAGCCAAATTGGACCAAATTATATTCGAAGCCAAATTAGTTACACCTAATGACTCTCATTAATCATAAATTAAATATTGAATATGACTCAACTACCAATTGAATCCAATTGAACCTAACCAAGCCAATTTGACCTCTTGATCCAGGTTGACCTAACTTGACCTTAATGGCCAAATTGGCCCAAATCAAATCCTAATTCAAAATGATTAAAACTAATGCTTCTAATCAATCACCATTTGGATATTGGACATGATCCAACCTTTAATTGGACTCAATATGGTCAACCCAACCCAATTGATCTACTTAGACCAATTTGACCTAAAGGGTCAAAATTAAACAAAATCACTCATAATCCAAATCAATTCAAATCAACTCTTCCAATCAATCACAAATGATCAATTGAATATAGACCTAACCCATTCTTAAGCCAATTTGGCCAAATTCATCAACATGACCATTTGACCCAAATTGAATCATTTGAATCAAACCCAAATCTAGTTCAAATTGAATCAAACAATTGCACTAACTCATTCTAAATAACCAAATGAACTTAACCAAACCCCCACATTAACCCAATTTGGTCAAAATGCTCAGCTTAGCCCAACATGTCCCATTTTAGCTACATGAGTCAAATTGAGCCAAACCCAACCAAATCAAATCCAATCCCAACCAAACTTGGCATGACTCATCCTTGGGTCACCATGGCCCTGTCCAACTAGGCCCAACCCATGGTGAACTCGAGTTGGGTCAAACCCATTGAACCAAGCCCTTCAAATGGGATAAAATTCACATTTGGATGGGTTCTCCAACTCCCCACCCCTTGGCAGCCAGCTTTGGCCATTCTTGGGTTCAGCTTTGGCCAAGAGAGGGTGAGCTCACCCATGGGAAACCATTGGTCCACCTAAGAAGAAGTGTACACTCCATGGAAGCCCACTATATTCCCTTAGCTTCTCACACACATCTACCTCAGTAGTCCCCTGCCATCTCCGGCCACTAACTCCGGCTAGACGACTACCAAAGGCTGAGCAAATATTAACCCTTAGTTCAAGTGGGGAGGAGAGTATACTCCTCCCCATCAAATCAAACTCAAGACACACCTACCTCAAAGCATTACGAGTAGTCCTAGAGTATCCCCTGAGCTCCTCATGCACTCCATCACTGGAAAGACCAAGCTCCCTCCAAGCCTGAGAGCTCTATCCATCCAACCTCACCAAATTCTTACCAAAGTCAAATTAACTTTCCCCACACCCTTACCACACTTTGGCAACCCAAAATGAATCAATTTTTGAATGATTCAACCACCGAAAGATGTCTCTAGACCAACTCCAGTGACTTTCGCAATGGTGTTTGATCCACAGACCGATCAAAGGGGAGGAAACTTGAGATATTCTTAATAGGGCTTCATCTCTTTAATACAAAGCTACCTTTTTCAATGGACCACTAGTCTTTAGCTCCAGTGAGGTAAAAATCTGGCCACCGTAGATTTTCCCCTAAGGTGTTGGTATTTTTCAAATTGAATTATGTTTTTCATGTGATTTTCATCATAAAATCTCCCTAGATTTCTTCCCTAATCATTTTGGAGTCAATTTTGCCATCAAATAAGATCCAGTGAGCTTGGATTGAGCGACAGAAGGCAGACAATGTCTGTCTTTCGATGCTCATGGTATGATGGATCACCGGCAGTCCGTTCCGCATGATTAGAGCAGACAACCATGATTAATCATGCTAGAAATTTTATTTAATCATTTAATAATCATAAAATTAATATCGACCATCTGATCTGAGATCGAATGGTCAGGACAAAACTGCATCCACCGTCGCTGAGTCAGCAGTCGCGTTGGACATTTTAAATATCCAACCTATGGTGCCACATGGAAAACACTGCCGCGTTAACATCCACATGGCGCTGACGGTTTAAAACAATTAATTAGGCTTAAAAATGCAATTTAAGATGCTAGAACTTTAAAAAATCATTATTAATTATAGAAAAATCTAAAAAATACAAATAAACCCTTTTTTGGAAAGCTTGGATAAAGAGAATTTAATAAAAAATAAAATTTCTAATTAATGTCAAATGAACAGTGCTTAGTTAAAATTTAAAGCTAAGGCTAACTACCTTAATTATGGCCAAATTACTTAGCTAATTAATTTCAAATTTGACATGTTGATTCTATGGGATGTCCTCTACCTGCCATATTTTTATTAGAATTATTTGCCATGTAAGTTGGGAAATCTCAAAATTGTAATCCTAATTACCCCTTTTAAGTGATTTAATAATAATAAAGATTGATGAATAGTAAACTTGAGTAATTAGGAACAAATAATCATTGAAAATAGTAAGGATAATATGGGAATTAATAAGGTCCCCTTCTCCTAATTAATTCCAAATGTATTTCATTAATGAATTTAATTAATTTATTTTGTAACTTGTATAAATTAAGAAGATTAATAATGAAATTCAAATGAAATCAACTTAAACAACTAAATTGTCAACCCATTTATCCCTTTATGTGTTAAATAACATAAAGCCATCAACGAAATTATGATTTCACCATTAATGTGGGGAAATAATGAGAGTATTTGGCTTAAATATTTTTCTTCTTTAATTAAATTAATTCTTAATCATGAGCTAATTGCATTAGATATCCTTAGATGCATTGTTGATTTTATTTTTTTGAAGTATATCATTGAAGGCTCATGATTAAGTGGTTAATTGAATTAAAGAAGCTTAGGAAGGGTAATCAAATTGGTGTAATTAATGGATTGAACCTAATCAATTCACAAAATATATTTAATTTTTTTCTTTGAACATATCAAATAACCAACATGGGATGGAGTGAACCCTAGGTATAATCTCTCCTCTTTAATTTTTTAATAAATTGAAAATTAAAATTAAATCTTAAAGAAGCTTTGGTTAGTTGTAAGGAATGCTTATTAAACTTGATTATCTTTTGAATTTAATGAAATCAAGTTTGTTGTGTGGGGATATTTAATTACTTCCTTTAAGTTATCATAAATGTGTATGCCACTTGTTCCATGTATACATGTTTAAAAGAAAATTAAAAGAATATGACTGCATTCAAATTACACGAGTTGGATTATTGCTATTATATGGTGTGGCTATTATCACTAATAATTCTCAAATTATTTTCAAATTAAAAGTTAATTATGAATCAAATAGTTTGAAATTTAAATTGATACTCATTGTAAACACTCAATGAAATGTCCATTTGGTTGTAACGTAAAGATGGCAATGAATTGCTTTACTTCTATGTTAGATGCTTACATTTACATGTATTTAAATTAGCAAGTATATAACTTGGACATTCTGGGAACATGAGGCTTTAAGTAGCCCCAAAGAGGCATTAGATAATCTCACTTCCTTGGTTTAACAATGGCATGTACTTGCTTAATTTCATTTATATGTATGCATATGCTAGAATATAAAGTAAAACCTCTTTTTTTATGCCATTAAACTTTACATAAATAAAGCATTTTTACACATAGCCTTTGCATGATTTTGTTTCTATGCTTATGTATATGCTTATGTGTATTTATATTGGTAAGTATATACTCTAGACATCCCACAAAAATGATGCTTTAAGTAGTGCCAAAAAGGTCTTATATAATCTCACTTCTCTGGTTTAACAATGACACATACTTGCTTAAATTTTTAATACATATTTGCATATGCTTAGCTACGAGATGAAATCCCCCTTTTATATCAAATTAATGCATCAAAATTGATTAAGTGTGCAAAATATGGGTATATTACATGTATATGTATGTATTAAATCAAATATTAAAGAAATTGGAAAGCAAAGAGTGTAAATATTATTGATAATGAAAGGAAGTAGTGGAGTATTACTCATTTGATGGTGATTTAATTTCATTACTCCTAAGATGCCTTTATTGTTTAAATAAGGCTCGTTAAGGCTAACTTGAACTTAGGCTAAATAAAATTCATAAGTAATTCATTAAGAAAATTAAAGCGATAATAACCTAACATTAGAAAACAACTTAGGTTAGCGATGAAAGAGTTAAGCATTTTTCTTTTCTTTATAATAATTAGATGTTACGTAAGTATTGAACAAAATGAAAACACATAAGTTAAAATCCAATCAAACTACTAAAGGACTTAAAGTGAAACCATCCTTAATGAGTAATTTAAACAATCCCAAGACTTTAGACAATCATAATTCCAAAGCTCTACCAAAGACATACCACACTAAGCTTTAGCATATATATATATATATATATATATGTTAGAATATTAAGTCTTTGATCCTAATATTAAATTAGGCCGGTGTATGTCATGGTGATATATTTTGCTTTATGATGTAATCTTTTTTAGACTAGATGTTATGATTGTTTGCGCATCGACTGGATGTTAGGTTATTATCAGCCTAATGATATCTTATGCAAGGGATTATGCTTGAGGGGCTGTTGTAATAATAAATGAGTATGAATGTTCTCGCTTGCAGGTGCTACTTATACCCCTAAGCATAATCCAATTAGGACAAGTGGGTTTGGTTACCCAAGTGTAGGGTGCTAAGTCGAAATATGTGAAGTTTAATTACTTAATTTATATGCTTGCTTAGCTAACATATATTTTGTAGGTATAGTTATATTTTACTTTTCATGAAAATTTAATTTCTATAATAAGATTAATAATGATATGGGATTTAGGATGAGTAGTGGCTAGAAGGCAAATGCTTTGGATGCCCTGTGAAGCCTAGAGTAAATTAATCTAATGGAAAGAAGAAGAACTAAGATTGAAGACCCCCATAGTATTTATTTTAATTATGACATTCAATAGTAATCCAGGTTGTATAAGGGTAGAGCTTGGCTATCCAACTTTTTCACTTTTTTGTGGTGTATGGCAGTACCTGACCACTTCAACCTTTCTTTTATTTTATGAAATTTAAATGTTTGATTGTTATGTTTAGATTGTGAAATAGAAATGACAAGTTTTTCATAAGTTTCTTAAAGTGTGTATGTATAATGTATGGCCTAGATGCAGTAAGCTCTCTAAGATAAAAATTAATTTTTCTTTCCTCATTAATAACTTCAACTAAATTCTAATCAGTTAATAACACATCTCAAAACTTAGGCTTTTAATTAAGATAATAAAAGATTTAACAACCACGTAGCTAAATGGTTGTATGCTATAATAATATGCATGTCATATTATTTCACTCTTGAATAGTGAGGATCTCCACTCTTGCATCATAGAGGACATGCTTGACCTTTGAGAGCAGTCTCTTGTAGTGGAGAACACCTTTTTCTCATTGATTTATCCCACAACTCAATTGTATCATGCATGTAGACATAATTATCCCAAGCCTTGGTTCAAAATAAATGTGTCAAAATGATCTCAAAACTTGTAAATTTTTAACATTAGCTTAAGTCATGTTTTGCATACCAAACATTATATAGTCTCTTATGGAGTGAGTTTAGGACTCTAACTTCTTTTCTAATTGATAATAACCTAGCTATCTTGCATTTACATAAGACTGGCCTACATGGTTTTAAAGCGTAGGAGGTGTTAGCTGACGGCCACTCTAGCAGTTGTATGTCCAAAAGAGTCGAGATGTGTTCACTCTCTCTTGTGGATATGGAACATTGTATCTCATTTTTCTTGAGTAGAATCAGGTTGACTCTTAGCTTATGATAGAACACCCTAGGCCTAGGTTCTGAGGCAGCTTGTTTCTCTTTTGCTATGGGCATAAGTCCTCACCTCTTAAGCATTTCCACAATCATGTGTTGTTGGAGTCTACATCCTAGCATTCTAATGAAATTTCAACTTAAATAAATAATTTTCTCTCTTTCAAAAATGTAAATCCTCACCATAGGGTAGATTGAAGCATTCACTAGGCTTCTTAGTATCATGTGTGCTTTCTATTTATTCTTCTTTGGAATTTGTGAAGAATTCTTCCTATTCGAATAATCTCATTTGATTTATAATAATAACAAACTCTTTGATAGTCTAGCCTTGAAATCCTTAGAGGCATTTATTGACTACTTTAATCGAGAGTATTCTTAAAAAAAATCATTTTCTAAGATGTAATTAACTATGGGGGCTTGCCTCCATAGGAAACTAAAGAATCCGACTTAAATAACCCTGCTTTACTTTATCTATATAAAGTGGTGGAAAGATCTTTGGTATATATAAAGACCCATCTACCTTATAAGTCCTTATTAGGTGATTAAGTACATTGTAGGGTGATGTTTTTATCTTTCGAGATAGTACATCATACCTTAATGTCACACCTGATCAGTTTAGTAAGTACCCCCTAAGATCTGCGTGGTGTCCTTATGACTCCAAATTAAAAAAAACATAAGTACAACTATAGGGTTGATTTACTTAGAGACTTTAACTATAATTGTGGGGACTATTAGTTAAGCAATAAGATGTTAAAATGCAATGTGACTTCACTATAGCATAGTTGAATCCCCTTGGAAAGGGACCTATGGAAGAGCTAGTCTCCAAAAAGAAGTAAAGTCTACACCTAGTATGACAACCCTCACTTATATGCATACTCACTCTAAAGTGTCAAGTACATTCAAATTAGAAACACCAATTTATATGAGTGACTAATTTAATACTTAAAGAACTTTACAAAGAGAGAAAATAATGATGAAAGGGAACAAAGACATGCCTTAGTGAACTGATTCCCTAATTTTTTATAAGCTTCGAAATTGAGTAACACTATGAGTCTTTCCTAGTTAGTAAGTTTAGATGAGTGTCCTCATGAAGACTTAAGAGTCTAGAAAAAGTTAAGGTGTAAATAAGGTAGTTTGTATAGCCTTATTAAGCTAACTCCTCTCATTTGCATCAAGCTTTACAATAATTGTGTATACCCACAAAGTACCTATGGATTCAGCAAGTCACTATAAGCAGTAAATGATCAACACATGAACACTTAGTAGTAAGAAGCTGAATTTAGATAAGTAATGTACTCACCCATAAAGACTCACTTTAAATGGGCAAGCATGAAGAGAGACCATCCCAATTTGGTGACCAGCATTGACCAACTCACTTCAGATGTGAAGGAACACCTATAATTAGAGAACTATGTAGCCAAATACCCATTAATCAACTCATCTCATCGACGTTGGCATCCATACTTAAGAACTCATTACTGAACATGTAACACGCCTTGATGAGGGAGTCCTCTCTTATGTAATTGGCTTAACTGACATATACCTGGTATATGTAACTACCCTTCAATCTTATAAAAAATTAAAATTTTTAAGGAGGAGAAAACCTTTTAGTTTTTTTTTTTTGACTTTATGCATTTATGAACTTAAATAGATTTTAGTACTATTTCCTAGAGAGGGAGAGAAGAGATATTTGTACTTTGATTTTTTTTACATAGTGAAATCTCTCATATTTATTATACTTTTCTAATGCACTTTCCATTCTTCTTGTCTTATCGAAATTATTCTTACTTCTTAAGTACCTAAGTGGTTCTACTTCACTCCATGGATAGAATTGGATTCAACATCTTTTAGGAGTGGTGAGCACGAATGAGGCCAAAATCCAAAAGTTAGGTACCTTGCAAAGTAAGCCATTCATTATAAGATAACTTGGTGGGAATTAAGGGGAATTATATTTAAAATACCACAAAAATCTTGAGGGTTCATATTTAAGTAATGTAATACATCATTAAGGAAAAAATATATTATCTCAAAAGATAAATATATTATTCTATAATTAGTTCAATTACTTAATAAAGACTCCTAAATTTGATAGATATTTGATGTTCCAATGATTTTTCCCCTGAACTACATAAAGAAGTTGAAAAAGAGTTATTTTATTGCTGGATTTGTAGTTCCCTATAAGTGCTTGCCCTTATAGTTAATTAAATCTTAGAAGAAAAAAATTCTACAAAGAATACCATCTATTAAAGAAACTAACATTTATCTCTATGAATTTCAAAGCTTATCTTAAAAAGATAGTTAATTTAAAAATTCAAAAGGGAATGCTTCATGCAAAAAGAGTTCTTTTTGAAAGTCAAGCAGGAATAAGTAGGAAACAATTTTAAATACTTTTATGTCAAGTAAACATTTAAACAATCATATTATTGGGATTTATATTTTTGAAATTAATATTATTGAGATTCTGAGTTTATATTTTATTAGAAATCTAAGGCTTAGATTATAACAACATAATAATGTAGAAATGATTAGGAGTTAAAGGCTTATTCTAATAGAATGTTTTAGAACATAAGTCTAAAAGTGCTTTTGACATAAGTTAGAAATTTGACCTAGTCTAATTTTATAAATTTAGGAATTATCAGTTCTTCTTTTCACATAAGAAAATAAACTTTTCATGACTCTTATGGACTTACTTTTCAACCAAAAGGTCTAATCTTATGTTATGCAAGATGGCTGGACTGTTATATTGAGGATAGAAAATTAAGAGCCTAAACTCACTCCTTAACACTAAGATAGTGACTAATATGTTATATAGCTAGGATAATTTTAATATATATATATATATATATATATATATATATATATATATATATATATATATATATTGATATATTAACTTATGATTTTATTTTAAGATTTTTAGGTATGCAAATCATTCTCACAATGAAATGCAATTAGAAATAAATTATGGGATTAATTAAAAAGAGAATGCATACTTTCCTAAGAAGGGTGGTCATCCTCACTTGTTAGATGCCCACTTATGTGCAATATGTGAAGTACTTAATTCAAAAAGTATGAATAATATGCCTGTATAGTTCACAAAGTTTAATTGTTTCTAGTTATTTTTAATTGTTTATACCTATGGCTTTAATTAAGTGAGGTTATGAGTTTTTATTTTATATCTGAATTGAATTAATTTAATGGGGTAGTAATTCTCGAAAGAGCCTAATAATTTCAAGCTTTATCATAGAATGCATCAATCATAGAAAAAAACTTAACAAAAGCATGCAATTTATTGTGCACCCTAAAATAAATCAAGCCAAATTTAATTAAATAAAATAGGTTAGTGCGACAGATTATTGATGTACACCCTAGAAAAGAAAAAATTGGATGGCCAAGCTCTACCCCTTATATAGCTCACCCTAGAACAAAAAGTTTGATTTTTTCCAAGATGGTCTCCTTCTTCAGCGAGCACCTCAAGCTCGACAAGGGACCACCAAATTGGTATAATTATCTCTTACAAATCCTAAACCCCAAAGATTCTAACCTAATTTAAATCTCAAATTATATTTTAAAATTCCAAAATAAAATCCTAAACTCTACAAAAAAGATGCATGAAAACATACAATACACCAATAATCTATATTTCAAACATCCGAGCTTAGCATTAGTGATTGCCATGCCCACCTATTTTATTGGGCTATGCTTAGGGATTTAAGCAACACCTGCAAGTAAATAACATTTATTTTATTTTGTGATAATTGTCCCTATAAACACTAACCCATGTAGAAAATAGTGTTAGCCTAAAAAGAATGCCCTAACATCCAGACTAGCAAGCAAACAATCCTAGCCATCTAGTCTAAAATAGTACACCATAAAATAAGAAAAGGCATAATATCACATCATAAATCATCATAGATCATCAGCCTAACATAAATCTAAGCTTGGTGACTATAGGGGAAGTGAAGAAAAAAAACTTAAGAATTAAAAAAATGAATGATCTTTTATTTTGGTGACTCATCAATTTTGAAGTCAAAGAAGAGAAATATCCATGTCGCTTAGCATTGATGATGAGTCTTATCATGCAAATGAAAAAGATAACACTCTAAAGGATCAAGAAAATGCTAACCCTACCAACAACATTTCCATGTATATTATAGAAGCTCAACCCCTATAAAAATTCAACATCCTGCATTTAGAGTCCTATAAAGATCACGCCGACCTCATTGATCACATAGCTTACTTTGAATTTACTACATCACAATTGAACCTAGACAACACGATGAAGTTCCAACTATGCTTAGAATCCTTTGAAGAGTTCACAAAGCCTTTTGTAGATGAGACAAGAACATGGTGAGCCTCTTAAGATGTTTATCTCTTGATTCAAAAATGAGATGTTGAGGTTAAGAATCTAGAATTTGGAGTCATGTAGGTTACACTCACTTAAGTCTTTAGGGAAGATCCTTTCAAATATGTCTAGTAGCTTAAAAATCTAGAAAATCTATTGGAGTTAATGATTAGTCATATAAATGTAGAGGAGTATACTGACATCACCCAACTAATAACAACAACTCATGAAAGGAACTCTATGAAGAAGTAGTCCTAAGAGTGACTCTTGAAAGGTAGGTTCTAAGTCAGATGGTAGGACAAGGTATAAAGATAGCTTGCTTAATGAGAAGACACGTCAGTATACAAACTTGAGTTTAAATACTTGTAGACTTGCCACCGGCATAAAGACTATTTATAACCAACTATAACCACACTATTGATGGTATCAATGGCAGAGTTACTAAAGGGCATTCAAACTAAAGAGTACCTAAGGAAACTACCACCAATAAAATAAATGGAGTTTGCGATTGCTCAAGGTATTACATCTACCATCACAATCATGGACATGACATTGAATAGTGTTGGCATTGGAAGAACTTAGTGGAGAAGCTCATAAAGATTGAAAAATTAATAGAGTTCATAAAGAAGGAAGGAAAGCATGCCATCGAGCTAAGTATTGATCTTATCGTAGCTTTTTTGACTAAGATCACTAGGGTTGTGCCTGGGATTTTTAAAGGAGATGAAGAGTCATCTCGCAAATGATGTCTTAAGCGATCATAGTAGAAGATATCAACTCGATAACCATGGAGTGTGCATTGAGTATGAAAGTTATTCAAGTATGTTTTTAGAGAAAGACTGAACAATAGTCAACAATCCCTACAACTACAAAAAAAATTATTATGACATTAATCACCACCTATCAAATAAGATGTATGCTAACCAACATAGAGAGTTCTATCAATATTATTTTTAATTTCATGTTGATCAAAATGAACCTGAAGAGTTTAAAACTCACCCCAACTAAAGACCCCTTGTTCGCTCAAAAAACACTTTGGGGGATGCGCTCCACTATTTTTGGTGAGATGGGTAGGTGTATATTTTTTCATGAGAAAAATTGACATGTATTCAACCAGATTTTCCCCAACATCACATTAAGGTTTATTTAGATCTGGGTTCTACTTCCTATGGACAAAACCTCCATAATTAATTACCCTCTTACCGTAGTAAGAGAGCACTCTCGATAAAGGTTGGAAATAGATATATCTATCTGATATGCATTTGGTGTCTTAGAGGTATGTATGGCATAGATGACTGTCATGTAGAATTCTCATAGTGAGTAAAGAGATTGGGCTAACATCCCTTTGCAATGCAAGAATACAACTTAAATATTCGCATAAGGAAAAATACAAGTTGCCAATGCATAAGATATAATGAATAATGAGTGAAGTTATTTTTTACCTGAATGCATATATTGCAGGGATGATGACACACCTAATCAAGATCCCATGGTTCCATCATTCTAGGCCATCATGATCCTTAGTCTACTTAGTCAGAGAAACTATTCCAGACTGAAGAATCCTTATTAATAGCTATGGGTTGCATTGTCCAAAGTGTTCTTGTAGACATGGGGTGGTATTTATTTAAATAGAGAAATTTAAGTCAACAATAGCAAACATAAGGCTTTTTTTACTATTAAATATATTCTATGATTCATAGCTCAAGGAGAAAATACATTAAGGAATATATGGGCTATTATCATGACCGAAATATAGTGGAGCTATACAGAAGCGAAGCCACTCAGTCAGAGGATTATGGTCGTATTTGCATTTAATGTGGTGCCCTTAGGCGACAAAATCACGTAGACAAAGGAGACAAAACATGTCCTTATTGGGATGAGATTATTTGAGTATGAACATAAATATATTTCTTTGATATGAGCTCTTTTCTGAGTAAAGGTTTTCTTAGCCTATCATCCTTGATAAATAGTGATGGCTGGATGGATGATTTTTTGACTTAAATTATATTGAATGATGAACTTTTTTTCATTTATACATATCCCCTCTGAATGGATTTTATAATTTACATGGCTATCATTGTAAAAATATTAGGTTTTGGTAACCTGGACTCAATCATAAGACCCAACTAGGGAATTAATCAATGAAGAATCCTCAGGCAGTAAAATTAGAAAATTGTTATTATGTTAGGGCCTATGCGGGTGATTCATTTTATGTTATGCTTAGTGCATCAGCACTAAAAATATGACCCTTAGGTGCTATATTGTGCGGTGGTACTACATGATTGGCACCGTGGTGCTACATGGTTGTTGGCACCATGGCATTATAATTATTGATCACGTTGATTATTTGAGTGGCACCTTGACACTATTTCTGTAGCGAGTGGAACCTCGACACTATTTGTGTAGTGCCATAATGCTGGTCAAAAGTTGAGTTGAGATAACTCGCAGGTGTTTAGGAGCTTTAAAGGCATGAGACAAACATTTTTAACAGTGACTCAACACTATGTTAGGATGTCATGGAAATACTTCAATGCGACGTGTCTTTTCAATTTAAAAATTTAATGGTAATAAATGTTTCATTTGACTAGCACAGTAACCCACTTAACCAGTTGAATAGCACTTCGGCAAAGCATGTAGGTGCCATTGTGCTAGGCTAGTGTTCCAAAACATTAGAGGTTAGTGCCTCGGTTCTAGTATTATAGTGCCTCAGTGCTATTATTGCAACATCGTGACACTAGGCCTAGCTTATAAATAGATCCCATGTGCTTTGAAAATTTTCATTATGCATTCCTTTGAGCTTTCCTTAGAGTTTTCTATCTTCCTCTAATTTTCTCATCTCTTCTCCTCTATTAAGAAGGTAATAATGTTGCTTAAGATGGTCATTGTTAAGAGGAGAGCCACCTCCTTAGGAGAAGATAACAAATATGTTAGCTTTGTAGTACATGAATGCTATCAACATGCTCTCACCCACAAGCATCTCATTTTGGAGAGGAGCTTCCATAACCTTAATGGGAAAGTGGAGAGGGTGACATAATCTTTATGGTGTGGGAATTCTTCTCCAATTCGATGGAGTACCAGAACAATCAATCATTCATTCCAAAGAAATTAGGAAGCTTAAGTAGTATCACCATTAATGCATATTATAAAATTTTGAATGTGGCCAATGACTAGTCTCTTTCCTAATTAAAAGATCACCAAGATTTTGATGAGGTTCTTAGTTTACTCACTGGCTATAATGCAAACATCCAGTGGAAATGGTAAAAGGAAAGGATCATGAACTTTCCAACCACCAGTCTCACTGTTGAGTCTAAGGTTTGGCACTATTTTATTTCTACCAAGTTAACACCCACTAGTTATATCAGTAAGGTGACCAAGGATCAAGCCATTTTAAATTTTGCAATTCAAAAGGGATTTAGAATAAATATATAAAATATAATTTACAATTTAATTAGTAATATGCTAAGGGGCACTACAGTAGGTTATGATCATCCCTCTCTCTTTTACAATTAATGTACTGAGGTAGGTGCATTAGGGAAGCATGATGAAAAAATTCTCATTCAAATGGCTCCTCTAACGAAGAAGCTTGTTGGGGATTTTTGTTCAGGGTTTAAAGTAGGGGAAAGCTCATGTGCCCCATGATCTCGACCCCAAACCCCTAAATCCTTACGCGAACAAGTCTCAGACTTAAAGAAAGAAGTGGGTGAGAGTAACCGCCAGTAGATGGCTTTAGAAAAAAAATTTGACTATCACATGGATTAGCAATAAAAACAATTTTCATATATGGCCCAATTTAATACGTCAATGATCCATATGTTTGAAAATAGTGGGCTTGGGGATCCAAGTTAGGTTTTTTTTCTTATGGCACTCGAATATCCTCTTTTTGTAGCTACCTAGAGGTGTTAGAGGAAGAAGAGGAGGAGGATGATTATGATTACTAGTTTCCCCCTCTTTTAATTTATTTTATATTTTCCTCTTTCTTTTGTACAATCTATGTAACCCCCCATTTTTATATTAATAAATACATTTTTCTTTGATGTATTTATGTATGATTGTGCACATGTGTTGTTATTTGTCATTTAGGAAGCTCCAAAATTAAGATAATGAAATCTCCCAACTTTAAAACATGACATTAGAGAGGTGACACCTCTACGGTTGCAGCACCTAGGAGCTCCTATTCTACAGGACTTAGGCTTAAGACCCTAGAGTACATGGCCTCAGTGCTTGATATGTAGTGCCACGACGCCCTATAAAGAGCCATTTTTGTTCTTTCTACCCTTGGTGCCTCTACGCTCAATATTCAGTGTCTCGATGCTATGTTATAAACAAGACTTGAGGGTATAATTTCTAAATTCAATTTTCTAGATGTTTAATAAAACATTAAATTATTCCAGCACCTCGATGCTTGCAAGACAATGTTGAGGCACTGCAAGAATTTTGATATAGGCAATCTCAAGAGCATGGAGCCTTTATGTTGCGACCACAATGCCCAGGTGCTATTTACTAGGTGCCTAAAATTAAAAATTTTGGTAGTGTAACACCTTCGCAATGCTAGACTTTTACATGTTTAGTGCACAACACTCTCTCCCTTATTCTAGATCTAAGATAAATGAGGGGAGGGGTTTTGTTTCACACCAGAACTAAGTTTGACAGTGGAATGTATGGCACCTCGGTATTGGGGTAACGGTGTGTTGTAATATCAACTTTTGCTTAGTGAATTCCTAGCCTGGGTGGGTAGGCTTGGATGTCGGCCAGTTTTTAGGGTTTGGTCGAACCACATAAAAAAATTTTATCTTATCTTTCTTTACTTTTCAGCACCTTACTTTTTTGTTGCTTCATTTCACTAAAGGATTATTATTAAATATTTAAGTTTTATACAAAAGATAAAATTAAATTTTTTGAAATTTATTTTTAAAACCCAAGTTAAAACCCTCCCCTCCCTCTCTCTCTCTCTCTTGGGTGCTATAGCTAAGTAACAATTGGTATCAGAGCCTCATCTCAATTTGTAGCTTAACTCCCTAGTTTGATTGCTATGGCATAAGTTTTTCTTCAAGGTACACTACCTGAAGGATAGTCTACACATAGACAAACTTTACTTAATAATGTTGAATTTAGTTATTGGAAAAAATGTATTAGTTCTTTTATTCATGGACAAGATTCTAGAATGTGGCATATATTGACACACCAATATCACACACCCCCTATTGATATGAATGTTTTAAAAGTTGATAAACCTTTTGATGAATGATCTAATTCTGAAAGAGAATTGGATGAACTAAATGCAAAGGCTTGTAACATTCTTTATTGTGCTTTACTTCCTAATGACTACATGATAATTTCCATACTTACTACTGCAAAAAAAAAACTATGGGATAAACTAATTCTTAAATGTACTAACGAAGTTAAATATGCACATATAAATAGGTTAGCACATGAGTATGAATTACTTTGCATGTTGCCAAATGAAAGTATTTCTAATATGTATACTCACTTCATAAAAGTTATAAATACCTTGCATTCACTTGGAAGAAAGTATAAAAATCAAGATTTGGCTTATAAAATTTTAAGATACCTTCCAAAAGAATGATACCTATTAGTGAAGCTAATGATTTAACTAGTTATACACTTGATCAGCTTCTTAGTTCTTTGATAGCATATGAACAAATTATTACATAAAGGGATCAAAATGACTCTTTCCAAAGGAAAGAGAAAGGAAAATTAATTGCTTAGCAGGTGGAAGATAGTTGTGAAAAAAATTCTTTATGTTCAGATGTTGATAGTGGTGAGATTGCTTTGCTTTTAAAAAGGCTATGAAATATGATCAGAAAAAAAAACATAGGCATAGAAAATCTAAAGTACATAAATTGGCTACTAAAAGATTGAATGCAGGAGAAGGAATAGTATGCTTCAATTGCAAAAAGCCTAGACATATAAGAGGTGAGTGTCCAAACTTAGCTAAAAAAGGGAAAGCTGAAAAAAGTCTTGGAAAAATAAAAAACCTCAGAAGAAAAAGAAAAGAGCACTTTGGTCAAATTTTGATTCAAAAGAATCAAGTGATGAAACTACAGAGAAAGAAGTAAATATATTTCTTTGGCTAATGTGGATTCTACAAGTGAGGTATGTGAATATATTTCTTATGAAGAATTAGATGATGCATTCAATGAATTAGCACATGAATTTAAAAAGCTGAATAAAAAATTCAATATATTAGAAAAAGAAAAGAAAATTTTTGAAATGCATGCTTCATCTTTAGAAAAAGAATGTGTTGAATTAAAGTCTAAGAATGATGCTTTATTAGAACAATCAACACTTGTGGAGAAGTTGAAAAAAGAAAATTTATTACTTCATGCAAAATTAAATTCTTATAGTATGTTACATTCACATGTATCATTTGTTAGACGTAAGTCATCAGATGCATCAAGATCATTTAGATTTAGACCTTATGGAAATACAAATGTTGCATGTAATTTTTGTAATAAAAAGGGTCATGTATCTTCTGATTGTCATGCAAGAAAATATCAATCATTTTCTAATTCAAAATTTATTTGGATGCTTAAAAATAAAATAGCTACACATACAATATAACATTCATTCCATATCTTTTCATTTGGATGTGGACCCAAACATGTTTGGGTTCTAAACGTTGACCCCAAATTTTATTTTGTGGGAATTCCTTCAAAGAAAAATCAAAGAAGGCATGTGGTTCTTGGACATATGATGTTCAAGACATATGATAAGTGATAAATCTAAATTATCTACTTTAGAACCTTGTGAAAAAGGTTCCATAGTTTATGGTGATAATGCTAAAGGAAAGATAATTGGAGTTGGATCTATTTCTAAGGATTCAATTACTTTAGATAGAGTTTACTTTTTTGAAGATTTAAAGCATAATCTTATTTCCATTAGTCAATTATGCGATAAAGGATTTAATGTTGAATTTTATGCATTTTTTTGTACTATTAAAATTAAGGAAACTATTTTGCTTGTTGGTCATAGATACAAAAACATTTACCTTATTGATTTTAAAAATGCAAGTAATACAAATTTAAGTTTACTTTGTTTAAAAAGTTCACTTGATGTTTGGTTATGGCATAAAAGGTTATGTCACATTAACACGCATTCTTTAAAAAAAAGTGCAAAATTTGATCTTGTTGATGGTTTACTTAAAATGAAATTTAATTCTGATTATGTTTGTGATGCATCTATCCATGGAATACATTCTAAACATTATTTCAAAAATAAAAATATTGTTTCTACAACTATACCATTAAAATTATTGCATATAGATTTATTTGGTCTTATTAGCACTGCTAGCTTAGGTGAAAAATTCTATGGTTTTGTTATTGTTGTTCAAGATTTACTTGAGTTACATTTTTAAATCATAAACTGATGCTTTTGAACATTTTATAAAATTTTTTAAACATATTCAGCGTGATAGAAGTCTTCTTATTAGGAAAATTCAATATGATCATGGTGATGAATTTGAAAATAAAAATTTTTAAAATTTTTGTGATGAATTTGGTATTAAACACAATTTTTCTTCTTTTAGAACCCCTCAGCAAAATGGTGTTGTTGAAAGAGAAATTAGAATTTTAATTGAGTTGAGTAGAGCTATGCTTGATGATTATAAGTTGCCTAAGTATTTTTGGACAGAAGCTGTTAACACTTCATGCTATGTGATGAATTATGTTTACTTGAGACCTCTTTTAAATAAGATGCCTTATGAGTTGTTCTTTGGTAATAAACCTAAGATTAGTTATTTTCATATCTTTGGTTGTAAATGCTTCATTTTGAATAATGGTAAAGACTCTCTAGGAAATTTTGATAGTAAATTCGATGATGGTATCATTTTAGGATATTCTTTGAATGGTAGTGCTTATAGAGTTTATAATAATAGAAAAATGATTATTGAAGAATTTGTACATGTAATATTTGATGAAAATTCTATAGATCCTATTAAAGATAATGTGATTGAAGAAAAGGTAGATGATTTTAAGAAGATGAGTTTGGAAGAAAATGTAGATGATTCTTTACCAAAAGATTGGAAATTCTTTAGGAATCATCCAAAAGACTTGATTATTGGAGACCTTTCTCAAGGAGTTAGAACTAGAAGATAATCTTAAGAAATGATAAATCATTTTATGTTTTTATTTGAGATTGAACCAAAATAAATAAATGAATCCTTGGAGGATCATTATTGGATTGTAGCCATGGAAGAAGAATTGAATTAGTTTATTAGAAATGATGTGTAAGAAATAATTCCTATACCTCAAGATCAAAATGTTATAGGAACCAAATGGGTCTTTAGGAATAAGTTAGATGCTCAGGACACATTGTTAGAAATAAGGCTAGATTGGTTGCACAAGGATATACTCAAATTGATAGGATAGATTTTTGAAGAATTCTTTTGCCCCAGTAGCTAGATTAGAAACTATTAGATTGTACCTTGCCTATGCCTGTTATAAAGACTTTAAATTTTTTCAAATGGATGTAAAAAGTGCATTTTTAAATGGCTTTATACTTCAAGATGTGTTTGTAGAACAACCTCTTGGTTTTGAAAATGTGGAATTTTGGGGTCATGTTTTTAAATTGAAGAATGCATTGTATGGATTGAAACAAGATCTTAGAGCTTGGTATGATAGATTGAGTAGCTTCCTAATAGATCGATGTTTTAGGAAGGATAGAGTAGATACCACCCTATTCCTTAAGAATTTAGATGATGATTTGATTATTGTTTAGATTTATGTAGATGATATTTTATTTGGTAGTACAAATGAATCTTTATATGTTGACTTTTCATCTTTGATGTATAAAGAATTTGAGATGAGCATGATGGGTGAACTCAAATTTCTCCTAGAACCTCAAGTAAAACAACAAGAAAAAGGCACTTTTATTTGTCAAACCAAGTATAGCAATGATTTGATAGAGAGATTTCATATGAAAAATTTTAAATCTAATAAGACTCCTATGAGCCCCTCTACTAAACTTGATTTAGATGAGTTAAGAAAACTAGTTGATCAAAAATTTTATAGAAGTATGATTGGTTCCCTTTGTAGGCTTGATATTATATTTTTTGCATGTTTTTGCACTCATTTTTAGGCTGCTTCAAAAAAATCTCATTTAACTACTATTATGCATATCTTTTATTATTTAATTAGCACTTCTAGATTAGGTTTGTGGTATCCAAAAAATTGACTTTCATGTGACTTGATTGTTTATTTTGATGTTGACTTTACAGGATGTAAAGTAGATAGGAAAAGCACATCAGGAGCATGTTAATTTTTAGGATCATCCTTAGTATCTTGGTCATCTAAAAAATAGAACTTCGTTGCTTTTTCAACTATTGAAGTTGAGTATATAGCTATTGGAAGCTATGTTGCTCAGGTTCATTAGTCGAAGCAATAATTAGAAGATTATGGAATTACACTATATCACATTCCTATTAAGTGTGACAATACTAGTGCAATTTGTTTGACAAAAAATCCTATCCATTATTCTAGAACCAACACATAGAAGTTAGACATCACTTTATCTAAGATCATGTGAGTAAAGGTGATGTGATTATTGATTTCATAACCATAGATTTACAAATTATGAACATTTTTACTAAACCATTACCCAAAGAATGATTTTGTACCCTAAGATGCATGTTAGGAATGTTAAATCCAAGCATGTAATTTTATTACTATTCATGGTTAAACCTTTTTGATGTTGTCAAAAAGGGGAGAAATTGTATATTGGTTTTCTTTCTTTTTATGATGCATAGTTTTATAGGGAGCTTTTTCATGTTATACTAATGTTATATTCATGCTTTATTATGCTTAAAAATGTTTAAATGCTTAAAATTTTGTTTATTTACTTGCTATAAATTTTCTTTAATGCAAATTATATTTTCAAAGGTTGATGAAAGGTCACTTTGCACCTTCATCACTATTTAACACCAACATATGTTTGTCATCATCAAAAAGGCGGAGATTATTGACTCCAAGAGCCTCATCTCATATTAGATTTATTTTAATGATAACAAATACATGTTCAAATACTACTAACCAAGTTAAATTCAATTGTGCAGGAAAAAATTTTCACCTCCTAGTTCATCAGTTGTATCAAATTGCTAAAGCTACTCGACATGGACTGGGTGGGAATTTTTTTTAAGAATTACTATATTAAAGCAAATGAAAAGTTCACTAAATTAAAATAAATGTTTCACTTATTTTTAGATTCATCACTCTAAAATTATTTATTTATTTCTATATCTTAATATTGCAATGATTCATTAAGTTGTCCATTTTAGATAGTATAAACTAAATGCATGATTTAAGTTCCATTAAATGTGTGTTCAAGCAAGATAAATTATGTTTAAAATTTATTAAATCATTTCCATTCCATTCATAGTTTTTATTCATAATTTTTAGTGCATGAAACTTCAATTAGCTTAAAATTATCCTTTTTCCTCCTATTCTCTCTCCTACTATTCTTTCTCCTCTCTCTTGTTATCATTTTCAACTTAACATTCTTTTGGCCGAATTTTTTAATGAATTTTGTGTAATAACTTGTGTTAAATTCATTCATAACATTTCCATATCATTTTCCCTCAGCTTTCATATTTTAAAATTCATTTATTTGAATTTCTAAATTTGAATTTTTTTTTTGAATTATTCTTTAATTCAAACTCTTTTGTGGATGACATGCACTTGCTAAATCAAATCAAATTTTTCATGGAATATGTTGAACGCCCCAAGAATGATTAATTATTATTATTTATAGCCTAATTAATATATTTCAATTTATTGTAATTTTAAATTCAAATCAGCCCTCTTTTTCAAAATAATTCCATTCCTTTTTCCAATTCGACCCGTTTTAGGAAAGTCTAAGGGAGGCCGGCCACTATGCTTCAAATTTAATAAATTTAAATGTTATTTAAACATTCAATAAGTATATAATACAATCAGCTATGATTTAAATTAATTCGTGCATTATTTTGAGAATTTCTTATTTTAGGAAACCTCTTTGGCTGAATTTTTTTTTCTATGGATTTATTTTATTTAAAACTCCCTCCTTCATATATAAACTTCCTTGGACAAATTTCATATGGGAATTCCTCAATCCTTATCCATGAATCACATAGCATACATTCCATATTGGGTTTAAACAAATTTGTAAAGAAGCCTATGGAAGATCTCTTTGGCCGACCCCCTCTCTTTTGAATTTGAAATTCAAATTGATGCCAAATCAATTTCCCTCTCATTGGATAAGTTTTTAGCTGACCCTAGACTTCTCCCTCATCTATTTAAGATCCTTGTTTCAACTTGAAAAAGGTTCCCAAAACTTAAAAACTTTTTCTTTCTCTCTTTCTCTCTTGCTCACCCTTAGCCGATTCTTGCTAAAGCATATCTTGGAGATTTTTGGTGATTCAAGTGCAACAATTCCTCATTATTCTTATCTTTCTCTTATACATTTATTTATCTTAAATATTGATAGGGAAAAGTGATGGTTTGGGGTGTTTTCACCCTTGGTCGAAAACATTAATTCCTTGGAGTTTATTTTCAAAGGTGCTAAGTTATTAAACTTCTTTTATTTCTTCTTGGCTTTGAAGTTTACAAGGATATGTAAATTTTCTTGTGTTCATTCATGATATAATCTTTTATTTTGTTTGGCCAAGAACAAAGATAAGAAGATCAATTTGTGTGGACTTAACTACTTGATAATCTTCTGATTTGTGTTTGGACTAAAGCTAACATAAGGAAATCAATTTATTTTGTGCTTAATCATTGAATATTCCTTTTGTTTCTTGTTCAGTTGAAGTATTTTTAAAGGTTATTAATTTTCTAAGTGCTTAATCATTTGAATATCCATTGTTTATCCCTTTGGCATAAAGTTTAATATAGGTTGGTTAAATTTGATTGTGCTTAACCTCTTATTTCATCTCTTTCTCCATTTGTATGGCCACATCACATCTTGCATAAATTATTTTGTGCTTGTTGATTACTCGGATTTAATGGGTTTATGCATATGTAATGTGATAGCTTTCATGTGATATAATTCAAATCCTTATTCAAGTGAATGTTGAGTTGTTCCGATTGGACATACATTTATCATTTGAAAAAAAGTTAACTTGTGTGAATCCTCCATGGTTCTGGAACTAAGATTAATGGAATAAGGTTTCTTTTCTTTTTTGCATTGGAACTAAGTTCAATGGTGGAGATTTTCTCTTTTGAACTATGGGATTTTAGAGATAAGTGGGCATTCTTTTACTCTAGATCTAATATCAATGGAGATATGTTGCTTCTATTTCTCACTGGATCCAAGATTGATGGTTAAACTTTGACCAAAACTATTTTTTAGTGATACAAATTGGGAAAAAGAAGTATTATTCCAAAAACGTTTTACCTAGAGTGGATGAGAGATTACTTTTATGATGGTGAGAGTCATTCTTGTAGAGATCATTGGTTCTAGAAGCAAGAATAAGCCTGAAAACCTAAGGGGTTAGAACAAGAGAGGAAAAGTTGGGGAGGGGGGGGCGAGAAAGTTTATTCCCTTTTTATAGGGATCTTTGCACTAATGGGGCAGTTTTCTACCCCATAATTATTCCCTCCCACTCCCCTGGATAGTTACTGCTCACGGGGTGATAACAGTGGTTTTTCTTGCTTCTTTAAACTACAGATCATCATCGTATCGATGCGGCACTGTCATGCCATCGATGCGGCACTATCATGCCATCGACTCACTAACTAGATTAGCAATCATCCTTCTAAAAAGATCATTATAGCTCCTTGGCAACAAGATCATAGTGCAGTGGCATTGTGGAAAAAATTTTTAATGCGAACAAAATTTCCCCGAATGAATGTGTCATGTTTATTGGGAATGATGCATTCATTACATATCCAATTTTTATTTATGATTTTATGCAGTCATATAATGAAGAGAGAGAAAACATGAGCTTTAATCATTTTCATTGATCATGTAAGACAATGATATAATAGAGGTTACAACTACAAATGATTGCCCTAAATTTCTCTAATACAGATAGAGGTTTGATGAGCTCTATAATCCATTGTAGCCTGACTCTCTCTTGCTTCATGGAGATGTTGGATAGCAGCTTCCTAGTTATGGACCAATAAGGAAAGGATATTCAAGTTCAGTTACTTGGGTGTCTACCTAAGAATAATCCTCTTCTATAGCTATGACAACTTGCTTGATTATAGCTCTTCTTTCTAGTAGATATTGTCTCCTCAGCTGTAACTCTCTTAATTTGGCTAATATATCAAGGAGCTCAATCTATGCTCTAGAAAGCTCCCTCTAAAAGAATCTTAAGGCTTTCAGGCTATGCTAGAGATCTTGACAAACTAGAAAGGCCTGATGTGAAGTAGTGCTAAGTGAGGCCTCTATAGTGGTAATGGCACCTGATAAGACCTCTTGATAGGTAGTACGTATCAAATTGAAGTAACAACACTATCCATTTAGCTCAATGAACAGTCAAGGTAGGTCTAGTCATCAAGAATTTAAGAGGGTTGACTTTAAATATCAATATTTTTTATGAGATAATATATTGTGTCGTAGTTTTTGAGTAGCAAATATCAATGTTGGGCATTACTTCTCAGTAGAAGAATATTATATTTTATCTCCTATTAAATGTTGACTTATATAGTATAGGGCCCCTTCTTCATTATTTTATGCTAATAGAGCTTTTAAGGATTCTCCTAAGGCTACCTTATATAATATTAATGGCTTAACCATTATTGGTACAACCAAAATTGGGCGATATAATAGATATTGTTTTATGCTGCCAAATGTTTTTAACAAGCATCATCCCATATAAAAGGTGCATTTTTTCATTAATCAGGAAAAAGACTAATATCTCCTTGACATATTAAAAATGAACCTTCTTATGTAAGCTAATTTTCCTTATAATGAGCGCAACTGCTTTAAGTTCTTAAGTGTTGGCATTTCTATTACTGCTTTTATTTATATAGATCAATTTCAATCCCTCTATGATGCACAATAAAGCCTAAGAATTTTTTTGAAGTCACATCAAAAGCACATTTCAATGGATTCATTTTTAAGTTGAAATTTTAAATCTTTTCGATTATAACTCTAAGATCACTATGTGCTTGATTTGATTTTTTTTTCTCTTTTCGACTAGATCATTAACATAACATAACATTCAACATACTTGTGTATGAGGGCATCAAAGATATGATTCATTGACCTTTGGTATGTGGTGCCAGCATTCTTTAATCCAAATGGCTTCACTTTGTAGAAATATTTGCTGATTGGTGTGCGAAAGGGTGTATGCTTTTTGACTTTTAGAGCCATTTTAATTTGGTTATAGCCTGATGAACCATCCCTGAAGGAGAACATGTCATAATTTGATGTGTTATCAATCATGAGTTTTGCATTGGGTAATGGGAAGTCATCTTTTGGGCATACTTTATTAAAGTCCCTAAAGTCGATGCAAACATGGATTTGTTCATTCTTCTTCTTTAATGTGATTATATTGGCAGTCTAGTCATCATATTTTTCTTCTTGGATCGATACTACTTTTATGAGATTTTTGGTTTTAGAGTACTTGCTCTTCAATTTCTAATCACATTCATCTTGATGCTTATTTTATAGGTGGTACATCAGGCTAAATGGTAAGTTTATGTACAGCCACATCTTGTGATAAGCTTGGTATTTCACTGTAGTTCTATGCAAAGTAATCTTTGTATTCATAGAGTAATTCTTTTGTTTTCTCTAATCTTTTCAATGTGAGGATAGCATTAACAATGGTCTGTCTAGCTCTTCTTCAATACCCAAGTTGATTTCTTAGAGTTCATCAACAGTGGCTTGATTTCCTTCCTCAAATTCATTACGGGCCTCTTTTAGGTCAATAATTAGCTCTTCTTTAAGTATATCCACATTTATGTCTTCATTCATCTATATTTTCTACTGTGAATTCTTCTTTGCAAAATATGGCATAACATGAGCTAGTTGGGTGGGATGCTAAGGAAATATATTCTAATCCCCATGTAGTGAATTTTCCATATCCTATGGGATTTTGGGCATTATCCCCTTGCTAGAGCTTTCTAAACAATCGAGCATGAATGCTTGGTTGTATAGGCTGAATGTTGTTCTTGACCAGCTTTGTTAGAGCCAATGAGCAGTATTGAGAGATTATTATTGTAACATCTTCTTCCTCAAAATCATTCTCTTCGAACAACATTTATGTAGGATTTAGAGTTCGCTCTTTTATTTTGTAGAAAAGAATCCCACATTCATCATAACCCTTTCTAAGAATATAAAAGGTTTTTAATTATTCTATTTCTTCATCCCTTGAAGCTGCTAATTATTTTTATGTGTGCCTTTCACACTGTAATTATTTTTATAGCCTTAATGGAGACTTGGGATTCAGGCACCCTTATTAGAGAAACATGATTTTCCTCTAATTATTTTGTCACCTCACTAGTACTAGCTTCTTCTGTCTTTTGACAAGCTGAGGCTTTTTAATGTTGATAAAGTACTAATTCATCTTCATCATCCTCAGTATCACTGCTAAGGGGGGAACTGCCCTAGGCTGCTTTAATTCATTGGTATTTTTACTCTTTGAATTATCACCTTTCACCATTATCTTTATAGGTGGAGCTGTTCGCTTCTTGGATTTGACTTATCCTACTTTTTTAAGCATGAAGTACTTGACATCATCATAAATATTGATTTCATGTATCAAGAACATATTCATGTCACCTTCAATTTTGTGCTCTTCATAATTTTGCATATATTTCACACATTGATGAAGGGTTGAAGGTACTATGCCCTATTCATAAATCTATGGCCTACTAAGAAGCGCTTTGTAAGCCACTTGGGCTTCGATTACATGGAATTTAACTTCTATTTATATTTTCTTGAAGTGTATAGGTAGAACAAGAGATCCCAAGGTTTATTGTCCTTGTTCGTTAAACCCTTGTAGGAATATTGTGCCTTTATCAAAGTAGCAAGCATCTAAACCTAGCGCTCATAGTGTTTTAGTATTGACAAAGGCATCAGGATCAATCAATATCCTTTTTGTGCAGACAGAGTTACTCTCAGCTATGACATAGAGCAGTCAATTATGTTTGGTCATCTCTAACAATAAGTCATCCTCATCGTATGTGATGGTTTCTGATTTCTGAGAGGTTAAATCCTCTTTCATTTTCACTTTTGCGAAGAATGCCTCATATTATTATGGATTTTGCAAAGCTTTGACTAATGTCTCACCTATAACTTTGGTTAATATGAGAGCATCATAAATGTTTAGCAAAGTATGGAGCTTGCATAAATGTGTCAGAACATTATAGTGTACCCATAACTTGGTAAACTGTTGAGATTTAGCTAGTAGTAAGGCATTTTCATCGACTTGGATTTCTTTTCCTTTATCACTAAATTTTTGTTGTGGAGGTGGAGGGATTCTTTTTCCACTCCTTAGTTGAACTTGGGACACTTCTTTTATCTGATCCCCTTTATCAGAAAAAGCTCTGAATTTTGTGTTTCTTCATAACTTAATAGTTTTCATACTCTTAGAGTTACTGCCAAGCTTAAAATGTATATTTTTTGATCCTGACTTGACCCTCCTTTTGGTAAGCTTTATCTTTGAGAAAGCATAGTTCTTCCTTAGACTCGGTTGAAGTTGCAACCACATTTATGACACGATAGGTTTTTGTCAAAACATCTTCTTCAGAATTTTTTATGCCGAGTTTTAAATATTCCTCTACATTAATAGGCCTTCAAGGAGGTTGTTCAAGCTCCTCTAAAGAGTCAATCATTTTTTGTGTTTTAAAATTTTATTTTCTTGATTTTCTCTTTTCTTCGATTTGCAGAGCTTGATGAAGAAGCCTGCTCTATTTTTGTCTTCTTCTTATTTTATAAAAATTTCCCCCTATTGGGAAAGAACCTTCTTGGATCTACTTTAGGCTCTAGCAAACTCTTCCAACAAATGTTTCCATATTAAAATTGTCCCCTTTGATCATCCATTTGGTCTCTTTTGAGATGAAGGTTTCCTAACTACCTAATTCTTCTTCTTGTATGTAGGGGGTCTTGCCCTTATCATGACTATGTTCTGAATCTCAACTAACTTAGTGTTTTTGCCTTTTGCATCCTGAATTCGGCCAGTTATAATGACCTTCACCTTTTCTTTTTTAGGATGTATCAGTATAGTGTCTGATAAGGTGAGTTCAACATTTCGATAACTTTTTTCTACCTAATCTTTGAAGACAAAATAATCTTCAATTGGGTGGCCTATGAGTTTATAGAATGGACAATAGTTGGGACATCAACTTTGTCCACTTGGTTTGGCCATCATGTCTCTGGTAATTCTAATCCCAACTTCAGGGCATGTTTGAAGATTTTAGTAGTGCAGTCTCTTTTGAACGAATACTTCTTAGATATATTGTCTTGAAGAGTTAGCCCTTTTTTTCTTATCTTTAGTCAGCTTTCCTGTAATCGTGAGGCAACAGATAGTCATGAGGTTAACACTCCTCATGAAGGTGAATGTTGTATTTACATCATTTTTCTTTATGTCATTCGACCTAAGTTATTTACCTTTTTCAAAGAGATTGTTATTATAATTGGCACTGAGGCCTATTTGTCTAGGTAATCACTCAAATTTGGCTACAAGATCCAATAGCTCTTGGAACATATTAAATGTGGCCATGGACAAATATGAAGCCATTTGATCATCGATATTTCTTATGAGCAGTTCCACTACATGTTTCTTTGTGACCTATTGGTCACACTTCATGCTCAGATTTATCCATCTAGTAATGTATTTTGTGACAGTCTCCTTCTCTTTTTCAAGGGGAGATATGCTATAATTACCTTTTTGGTCTCTCCATCAAATCTCTAGATGAAGAGCATTTACAATACAATTAAGGTCTTTACTGAGTCATTGGGTAACTCAATGTACCCTTTGAAACATATTGGTGAGACTACTAATGAATTGTCATAGCAGTAGGACATCATTTCTTATAGTATTTCAACATGTGGATTTAAACTTTATTAAATGTTGCCACAAATTTTTTGTGCTTGAGAATGTATTAAATGTTGGCTCAACATACCCTTTAAGGTAATGTATTTGATCGTATTCAGCCAGATATGGTTGACCTTTCCCAAGATGCTATTCAGTAGCTTTTGAGGCTATAACTTCTTTGACCTTTTGGCTTATAAAGTCTTCCACCTAGGACTTGGTAAAAATATTTGCTTCTTGATGGACATTTATTATAGCCTCTCCTAAGGCTTATTGCCTCTGTGTTGGAACTATTGGCATGTTGGATGTGGTATTTTGTATATTCCCACTTTTAGTTGTTGGGTTACACATTTTCAGAGCATACATTAAATGAATTTGTTGTGTTGCAGTTACAATCAGATTAAGCTGACCAAATAGTTCTTTCATTAGCTCATTTATTTTGTTAAGGTGGGCATTGAGCTGAGTAATATCTTGGTCTTTTTGCTAGAGTTGAGAACCCATTTGCTGTTATAACCTTATTATAACGTCATCTAGCTCTTATGTTAACTCAAACCTCTACTTGAGCTTCGAATTTAAATTGTTGATGATTTTGGTTCTCTTGATGTCCCACTTCATTTTATTGTTCAGGAGCCACATTTTTATTTTACAAATGTGTGTCAACCATACAAATAGTTTTGACCTCCATGTGATCAATATCGTCATTACTGTGAAGGTCTGGGATCGACTGCTCTCAATTAATTAAGAGATCTTCATCTTCCCAAAGTGTCTATTGTCCACCTCACCATTCTTTGGCTGACTTTTGTCGGACCGACATTTCCAATTGATGATGGGGATTTTTATTCCTTCATCATATGGTGAGGTGAGCTTATAGTCAATGATTTGGGATTCTTTGGGTACCCAAATCGATTAAGACCTTCTAGTGGTGGATCTATGGGTATGTATATGAGATGTCAGACTCTGGTTTTTATTGAATGTATGTTATCAATGTCGGGACCTTTCGATAATTGGCCACTTAGTATCTTTATTTCTAAAGGCTCATCGTCAATGTTCACCGACTATAGTACCCGTAGCCTTGGAGTCTTACTATAAACTAGCACAATATTTTTGAATATTTCCACCTCTTTGAGGTGAGAATTTATGGGGTTGGCAACAAGGTTCACCAACATCTTTATTCTTCTTTGAAGGTTTCTATTTTGATCCTCCTTTAAAAATTTATAGATTTTAGAAGTAATAGATTCTTCTCTATGTAATTGACTTCATGGGATGGGTGTATGTGTTTATCCCAGAATGATTTTTTATAGCTTCTCCTGAGCTATTTCTTTTGACCCATCGGAGTGGATCAAAGTTATTGTTGGTGGGTACATTTGCTTCCACTAGTGAGTCATATTATTTCTCAGCATGAATGGGAAATCCAACAATTTTGTGGGCCCTCCTAGATGTATTAATGCCCAAGGAAGATGCTCCATAGTCATGCATTCTTGGAGTGAAGGTAGCATTATGTGGGGTAGTATATTCCCCCAATACATTATTGAGTGAGTTGACTATGATGGATTTCAACTTAGGCCTAGTGGACATCTAATCATCCGCATGGTTGGTTGGCATTGCCTTTGATAGTCCACTAAAGATAGAAGCCCTCTTCTAGTTTAGGGCTTTAGGGTTGGGCTCATTTAGGATGATCACGTTCGGCCATTTCCCCTTATTGAATGCCTTTGGTATTCTGATGCCCCTGACTATAGACTTAGTGACTGGTCTAGCTAGAAGAAACTAGACAGCCTCTGAGATTGTTCTAAACTGGAAATTAGCTCTAGTAGAATCAACCTTAATTATGGCTTAAGGGAATCTTATAGTGGATCCCTCACCAAGCTTGATGATCATCATGTTCTTGATGTTTTCCATTACAAAACTTGGTTATAGATCTTGAAATTTTAAAATATTATAACACTTTATATAAGTCTATGGTGATGCCTTATATTTCTAACCAGAGATGGAGAGAGAAGTAATCCCCAGTGGAGTCACCAGAAATCTGATCATTTAGAAAACACACCTTCAAGGATGCGCTCCTCCATCTTTGGTGAGATGGGTAGGAGCATGTTTTTTCATGAGGTAGATTGACATATATTCAACCAAATTTTTCCTCACATCATGTTAGGGTTTATTTTGATCAAGGTTCTGCTTCCTATGGATGCAAGCCTCCATAGTTAATTACTCATCTTGTCGTAGTAAGAGAGCACTCTTGATTAAAGTTGGAAACATACATATCTATCTTATATGCATATGTTGTCCCAGAGCTATGTGTGTCATAGATGACTGACATGTAAAATTCTCATAGAGAATAAAATATTTGACTTACATCCCTTTAGAATGCAAGAATATAACTTAAATATTTGCATAAGGAAAAAATATAAGTTGCTAATGCATAGCATATAACAAATAATAAGTGAAGTTATTATTTAACTTTAAGTATATATTATGGGGATGATGATACGCTCGATCAAGATCCTATTGTTCTATCATCCCAGGCTATTATGGTTCCTAGTCTACTTAGTTTGGTAAATTATTTCTGACTAAAAAATCCTTCTTAGCAACCATGGGTTGTGTTGTCCAAGGTGCTTTTATAGACTTGGGGTGGTATTTATCTAAATAGCTATATTTAAGTTAATCTTAGCTAACAGAAGGACTTTTTGTCTATTAAATATAATCCATGATTCATAGCTCAAGGAGCAAAGCCATTAAGAAATATATGGGTTATTGTCATGACCAAAATATAGTAGAGTTGTATAGATGCTAAGCCACATGGTCAGAGGGTTCTGGTCATATCCACATTTCATGTGGCTCCCTCAAGCAAAAAAACCATGCAAATAGAAAACATAGGCTACATCCTTATTGGCATGAGATTATTTGAGTATGAACATAAATATATTTATTTGACATGAGCTCTTTTGTGAGAAAAGGTTTCCTTAGCTTATCATCCTTGATAAATAATGATGGATAGATGGATGATTATTTGATTTAAGTTATATTGAATGATGAACTTCATTCAATTTATACATATCCCATCCAAATGAATTTTATAATCAACATAGCTATCATAAGAGAAAAATTAGGTTTTGGTAACCTTGACCTAATCGCCACCTGGACCAACTACCAGTGCCTCGACGCTGCATGTAGGCGACATAGTGCTAGTCTACTGTTTAAGAATCTGAGAGGTTAATGCCTCAACGATGCTATTGTAGTTCCATGGTGTCAGTCTTGGCTTATAAATAGACCCCCTGAGCTGTGAAAATTTTTATTTTGCATTCCTAAGAGTTTTATTTCTTCCCCTCTTTTTCTTAGCTCTTCTCCCATACTAAGAAGGTAACCATGCCACTCAACAGGGTTGTTGGTAAGAGAAGTGCCACCCCTCAAGAGAAGATAATAGATTTATTAACTCTGCAACAGAGGAATGTTATCAACACAATCTCACCCACAAGCATCTCATCCCGAAGTGGAGCTTCAACAACTCAAGTGAGAAAGTGGAGAGTGTGATTATTGATCATGGCTGGGAAAAGTTGGCCTATGAGAGTAGCACCTACGTAGTCTCTATGGTGTGGGAGTTCTTTGCTAATGTGATGGAGCACTAGGACAATCAAGTATTCATTTAGGGGAAATTGGTAAGCTTTCGTAGTACCACTATTAGTTTATATTACAAGTTAAATGTGGCATTTGACAAGTATCTTTCATATTTAAATGATCACCCATATTTTGATGAGATTCTTGGTTTTCTCATTAGCTACAATGCCAACATCCAGAGAAAATGGCGAGAGGAAAGGTCATCAACTTTTCAATAGCCAGTCTCACTGTTAAGTCTAAGGCTTAATACTATTTCAAGTCCACCAAGCTGACGCTCACTGGTTATATCATTGAGGAGAGCAAGGATCAAGCCATTTTGGATTTTATAATTTAAAAGGGCTTTAGAATAGATATAGGAAATATAATATATAATTTCATTTGTAATATGCTAAGGGGTAGTACTATAGTAGGTTATGTTCATCCCTCCCTCATTTATGATTTATGAATGACGGTAAGTGCGTTAAGGTTGCCTGATGGAGAAGTTCATCCCTCCCTCTAATGAAAAGGCTTATTAGGGGTTCTGGTTTAAGATTTGAAGTGGGGGAAAGGTCATGTGCCCCATAAGCTTGACCCCAAACCCCTAAATCCTTAAGCGAGTAAGTCTCAAACTTAATGAAAGAAGTGGGTGAGAGTAGACGCAGGTAGAAGACCTAAGAAAATAAATTTGATTATCACATAGATCAACTACAAAATTAGTTTTCATATATGGCCCAAGTTAATATAGTAGTGGTCCATATGTTTGAAAATTATGGGCTTGGAGATCCAAGTTAGATTTCTTTTCCTATGTTGCTCGAATATCCTCCTTTTGTAGCTAGCCCAGAGGTGTTAGAGGAAGAAGAGGAGGAGGATGATTATGACTACTAGTTTCCCTCTCTTTTAATTTATTTTATATTTTCCTCTTTCTTTTGTACAATCTATGTAACCCTCCTTTTTTATATTAATAAATACATTTTTCATTGATGAATTTATGTATTTTTGTGCATATGTGTTGTTATTTGTCATTTGAGAAGCTCCAGTATTAATATAATGAAATCTCCTTACTTTAAAAAATGGCACTAGAGAGACAACACCTCGGCGATGTAGCTGTAGCACCTAGGCGCTCTTATTCTGCAAGACTTAGGCTTAAGAACTGAGAGTACAATGCCTCAGCGCTCAATATGCATTATCACGATGCCATGTAGAGACCCATTTTTTTTTGTTCTACCTGAGGATGGTGCCTCGACACTCGATATTCAGTGTTGTGGTGCTATGTTATGAATAAGACTCAAGCATATAATTTATAAATTCAATATCCCAAATGTTTATTAAAAACATTAAATTATTCTAGTGCCTCGGCACTTGCAAGATAGCACCAAGGAGTTGCTAGATTTTTGATATGGGCAATCTCAAGAGCATGGTGCCTCGGCGCTGCGGGCGCTATTCACTTGGTGCTTAAAATTAAAAATTTCAATAGCATAATGCCTTAGCAATGCTATACTTTTACATCTTTAGTGCAGAGCACTCTTCTCCATTATTTTGGATCTAAGAACAATGAGGGGTGAGGTTTTGTTTCACATCAGAACTTAGTTCTATGGAGGAATGTATGTCACTTCTTCACTGAGGTAACACTGCTGTAGCATTGTATTAAGTGCAAGAAACCTGAGAGCATAGCACCTTCCTGCCAAGTATCTTCCATTGCTATGCTATGGGGTGCCAAGTATTCATCATTGTGGTGCTATGGGGCAGAGCGTCAAGACTTCATTTCCTGAGAGCTTGGTTCCTCGACGCTCAATATTGGTGTCGCGATGTTGTTGACCTCACTTTTGGAGTGAGGATTCAATCATCTCATCTTAGATCTAAGAGTATTCTATACACTAGATTCTCTTTAGTCATAGGGACTTCTAGGGACTAAGTAAACACTAAACCCAAACCTAGGGACTTAGGAGTATTCGCCATAGAATTAGGCTATGACTTAGGACTAAGGAAACCTACTCACCTTATGGCCTAATCCATGACTTATGCCTAACCTTAAAGCCAAAACCAAATTTAAATCAATGTAAAAATAAACCTCAAATCAAACCAATACCAATTTAATCCATCTCATATCAAAACTCCAAGCCAAAATCAAACCCATCATAACCTTATGATTTAATCCTATGGATTTGTCCCCAAACCTCCCTCAATCAAACTAAGCTCAATTGATTTTTCTCAAACCATTCAAATCATCATCTCAAACTCTTCCAAAAGCTACAATCAAGCCCATTGATCAAAATCCATTCAACCAACCCAAGCTAGCCCATTTGAACCCAAAATATCCAAATGAGCTAAAATCCCATTAAATCAAAAGTTATTGTAATTAGAACCTACAATCAACCCTAAACCAATTATCAAACTCAATTCAACCCAAAACCAACTCAACTGATCCATTAGGCTCACTTGACCCAAAGTGAGCTAAATGACCCATTTGAACCAAACTCTAATCCAACCCAAATTTGATTGAACCAAACCTTCCAAAACCTCATATATTGATTGTTGATCACCCTTGATTGATCTATTATAATCAATTGGTTCAAACCAAGTCAATTTGGTCACTTGATCAAGTTGACCTAATTAACCTACCTGAGCCAAATGAACCAAATCTCATCCCAATTTATATTGATTGTAACCAATGATTTTAACCAACTTCAAATTAATTCTTGAACGCGACTTAACCATCAATTGAGCCAAACTAAGTCCAATTGGTCTCTTGACCTAAGTTGAACCAATTTGACCTAAATGGCCAAATTTGGCCAAATTTAATTTGGATCTAAATTAATTGTAACCAATGACTCAAATCCATTACAAATTGATTATTAAAATTAATCAAAATCACCATGGAACCCAATTGTCCCATTTAGCCCAAATTGACCTAAAGGGTCAAATTGGTCTAAATCATTCCTAAATCCAAATTGATTGAAATCAAAGCCTACAATCATATTCAAATTATCAAGTGAACCTAAACCAACACCTAACCCAAGCCAATTTGGCCAAATTGACCAAATTGGTCAACTTAGCCCATTTGACCCATATGAACCCATATGGTTCAAATTCAAATCTACTCAAAACCAAATCAAACCAATTAAACTCAAACATCTAAAATCATCATTTGAACTTGACCCAAACATTGGTTTGACCAATTGGTCAACCTAACCCAAACTAACCCAATTTGACTTACATTGGAAACTAAGGTAAAATTGATAGTGAGCTAACACATTTCCTGACCCATTAGCACACATAGGAAACCAAGGACAACAACCTTAGCCTTGGCAGCCCGTTCCCCTTCACTTCTCTACTCAAACCAAGCCACCTAGATGATTCCTTGCCACCCATGGCTGCCTACATTAGTCGGACACCTATAATTTGTAGAATTCATTCAAGTTGTCGGCTTGGATGGGGATGTGAGAATACTCCTCCCCATTCGATCTCATTCCACACAACACAAATCCTCAGAGTAGAAGTCAGTCAATGCGAGTCTCCCAGAGCTTTGTCCAAGTTCTCAGAGCCTCCCCATTATCAAAAATGCCAAGCCTAAAATAGGATAGAGCCAATCTCCATCCAACCTCCTCCAAACTCCACCATTTTTAAATTAACTTTACCCTCACCTTCACCGAGCTCTAGCAAGGAAAAATTAATCAATTCTCGATCAATTTGAGCATTGGAGACCACTCCAAGCCTAACTTTGATGAGTTTTTTGGCGACGCTTGGTCCACAGAGCCACCGATGAAGAGGCAAGACATGTGCTTCTTAACAGGGCTTCATCTCTTTAAGACGAAGCTACTTTGGTCAGTTAACCGCCGATCCTGAGCTCCAACGAGGTAAATTTTGGCAAACCATCAAAATCTTAATTATTATTGAGCCTTTGTAAAGGTAAGTTTGATTTCATGCAAATCCCACAGTAGGATCTCTTTAGATCTCCTCCATGAACATTTTGGGATCAATTCTAAGCCTCCATGAGCTCCGATGAGCTCAGATTGAGTGGAGGAGGGCAAACGAGGTCCATCTTCCTTTGCTTGGGGGATGAAGGATCATTTGTCATCCATTATGTGTGATTAGAATGGACGGTCGTGATTTAATCTGATAGTTTCACTTGATTTAATCCTATAGGAACCATAGGATTAATCCTCACCATCTGATCTTAGATCGAAAGGTAGGAATGAAAGCGCATCTGCCATCATCACATCAGCATCACATCAGATGATTTAAGTGGCCAATCCTATGACGCCATACGAAAAGCACTGCCACGTTAGCCGTCTGCATGGCGCCAACGAGATTAGGGATTAATTAGGCTTAATATTATGATTAATTGCTGAAACTTCCTAAAATCATAACTAATTATAGAAAAATCTAATAAATATAAATAAATATATTTTGTAAAGGTTAAATAGAGGATAATTTAATAAAAATAATTTTATTTTATTTTGAATAGTGATTAAGGCTTAATTAGAGTTTTAATATTTTATTAATTAGCTTAATTAAGCCCTAATTACTTGGGCAATTAATCCAAAACTTGGCATGTTGATTTAATGGAATTACCTCTGCTTCCCATAATTTTCTTAGAATTTATTGGCTATATAATTAAAAAAATTGGAAATTCAAATCTTAATTACTCTCATAATTAAATTAATGATTAATTAAAATTCTAAATAGTAAAGATTAATTAATTTAACTTCATTAATCACTGATTAATAGTGAGATGATGAGGGAGAGTGATTAGGACCCCTTTTCTAATTGCTTTTCCAAACTCATTTCATTAGACCAAGTTAATTAAAACATAACTTGATTAAGAAATTAATTATTTATTTAATGGCCAAATCAAATCAGAATTAAATGCTAATCACTTCAGATAATCAACAGTTAAATTAAGGGTTCCTCTTTATGTCTTCAATTACATAAGACCCTTAAGAAAATTATGATTAGCCCATAAGTGTGCAAAAATCATAAGAGCACTTAGTTAGATTCTTCAAATTAATTTATCTCTAAGCATGAGCCAATTGCATTAGGCCCTCTAGAAGCATTGCAATTTTATTTTCCTCGTATTCATATTATTTGTGGCTCATGAATAAATGGTTAATCAAATTATAGAAGCATAGGAAAAGGCAATTGAATGGATTGTTTAATGATTCAACTTAATTAAACTGTAAATGTTATTTAATTATCTTTCCTTAAACAAATTAAAATCACGAACATAGGAATGAGATGAAAATAGCAAATGATCTCTCTTCTTTAAGTCTAATTGAAATTCAAAATTAAAATTAATACAAAGCTTTGGTTTTCTTTAAATGGTTTCATTTAATGTGATTTCCCATAGGAATTAGTATAGTTGAATGAATCATATGGTTATGTTTGGCTATTCCTTTTCAATCACTTTAAATGTTGTATGTCATGTGACTTCATGCATTCAAATTTTCAAAATCAAATGGAATTGCTTATGTAAAATTGCATGTGTTGCCTTAATTTTATTATATGTGTGGCTATTATCACTAATAAATCCAAATTTATTTTTCAAAATACTATAAATTGATATAATAGTTGGAGTGATAGTAGTTATGAATATACATAGGATTTTCATGTGTTTATAACTTAAACATATGATGGTAATGCTCTCTTTCCTATATTCATATGTGAATTTACATGTGTTTGAATGATAATAATTATATATTCTGGACATCCCGAGAATACGAGAAGTTAAGTAGTCCCAACTAGGTCATTTGATTATCTCACTTTGCTGGTTAACAAAGGCACATACTTATTTAATTGCATTCTTATGTATATTCATATTAAAATTTGGATAGACCTTTAACTCACATGTATAAATAATTCAATCAAAAGAAATACAACCCTTTGCATGATTTCCATTCTCCTAATTATGTATAGATTTATATGTATTCAAGATAGCAAGTATATAGTTTGGACATCCCGGGAATACGAGGCTTTAAGTAGCCCCAAGGATGTCATTTGATTACCTCACTTCCCTGGTTTAACAACGGCATGTATCTACTTAAAACTTTCATACATGTGTATGTGTATTTAGTTAGGGAATGAAAATCTCCTTTTCTGTTAAAAATACATGCATCCATAATCATTTAAGCATATCAAAGGTATTGCATGTAAAGGTAATGCTTTCTTCCTATATTAATATATGGATTTAAATATGTTTGAATGATGATATGTATATAATCTAGACATCCTGGGAATACGAGGCTTTGTGTAGCCCCAAGGAGGTCATTTGGTTACCTCACTTCCCTGATTTAATAATGACACATACTTACTTAATTTTTTTCTTATGTACATTTGTATTTACATATATAAACAATTCAACCAAAAATATAACTTCCAAATGTATGCATGCATAATCATTTAAGTGTGCCAAAATATGTTGTATATATAGGTATACTAGGTGTTAAATAATATGCATATTATGGGTGATGGAAAGGAATGGTTCAACATATGCCACATCATTGTAATTCAACTACATTAATCTTAAGATGCCTTTCATGTTGAATAGGATTCTTTAAGGTTAACCCAAACTTAGTATTAATAAACATTTAATAAATCATGCACTAAATAAAACCAAATTATAATAATGTGCTTTAGAAAGTGGTTTAAGGTAGGGATGAAAAGGGTAAGCCTCTTTCATCTCTTTATAACACTTAGATGCTAAGTGTAAGTCCAATGAAACAAAACAAAACATAAATTCAAATTTACAAATCATGTAAATAACTTGAAGTGAAACCCACCAACATGTTAGCTTAAATAATTTCAAAATTAGAAAATTATAATTCAAATGCCTAGTTAAGACACACCACATAAAGCCCATGCACACATTAGAATTAGGCCACCACTTCTAGTTCTAAGTTAGGATGGTGTATGTAACGATGATGTGTTTTATTTTATGATGTAATATTTTAGACTTGATGTTAGGAATATGGATCGTAGACTGGATGTTAGGCTATTGATATCCTATTCTTATTGTCTACAGGGGATTGTGCTTAAGGGGTCGCCTAAAATAAATATAAATATTCTCTTTGCAGGTTTCCTATGCCGCTAAGCATAATCTATATTAAGATAGATGGGCTTGGGGACCCATGCGTAGGGTGCTAAGTCCAAATTATGAAATATAAATACTTGGGTTTATATGTATCTTTAGCTAACCTCTATTTTGCAAGTGTAGTTAGATTTACTTTTCCAAAAATATAATTTTGCAATAGGAATTAGGATTAGTGCTATGGGGATTAGGATGAGCAGTGGCTAGATGGCTTAGTCTTGGGGTGCCCTATGATGCTTTGTAGCAAATCAAATCAAAAGAAAGAAAGAAGGAAGAAGAAGAAATGAAGAATGAAGACTCCCATAACATCTAATTTAATTTCTAAATTATAATATTATTTTGTAATTCTGGGTTGTATAAGGGTATAGCTCGACTACCCATCTTTTCTTATTTTTGGGGTGTACAACGATACTCGGCTGCACCGATCTTTTATCCTTTTACAAAATCAATACATGTTTGGTTGATATTTTGTTTAGATTGTGTAATATAGCAGCATAATTTTCATAGTTTTTTAATGATTGATGATTGAATGTGTGGCCTGGATACGGTAGGCTCTTAGGGTAAAAATTAATTTTTTTACTCCAATTAACAACTCATAATAAAAATTTAAAATAACTCACAACCTCATCTTAAAGCTTAGACTGTAACCAATATAATTAAAAGATTTAGCAACCCCTTAGGTGTATGTTGTGTGTCTCACATCATGCATATCATCTTATTTTACTCTTACAAAATGAGGGACTCCATTCTTGCACTTTAGGAAATGCTTAACTTATGACAGCACCCCCTTATGATAGAGCTTGACCCTCTTTCTCTCTTCATTTCTCCAATAACCAAATTTTATTATTCATTTAGGCATAAAAAATCCTAAAGATTTTGTCCAAATGACTGTGTCAAAATAATATAAAATTTGAAATTTTTTTGCATTTTAGACTAAGTCATTTGCTCATGCTAGTCATGATATGGTCTCTTAGAGAGTGAGTTTAAGACTCTGGTCCCTTTCCATATTAAATAATAGCTTAAACCATCTTGCAATTTCATAAGACTAGCCTACTTGGTTTTGAATCATAGGATGTGTTAGTTGACGGCCACTCTAGGCAGTTGTAAGTCCAAAAGAGTCAGATGGGATTACTCTCTCTTACAGAGGTAGACCCTTATGTTCCCTTTCCGCTTAGATTTAAGTGATGCTTTAACAGGTGTTGAAGCTCCCTAGATTTAAGAACTTAGGTCGCTTATTTCTTTCAGGCTATAAGCATAAATCCTCACCCCTTAGGCACTTTGATAATCTTATGTTGGTGGATTATAAGCCCTAGCAATCTAATAAAATTTTAACTCAAACAAAATAAATCCTCTCACTTTCAAACATATAAAGCCTCACCATAGGATAAGTTGGAGTGCTCACTAGGCTTCATAGTATCAAAAGAATTTCCTACTTTTTTTTTTATTCCAAAAATAAGCCTTCTAATTAAAAAATGCTATTTGATTTTTCAAAATTACCAATCCTTTGATAGTCTTAACCTTGAAATCTTTGGAGACAATAATTGTCTATTTTAATCGAAAGTGTTCTTAGAAAATCAAATTTCCTAGGATGTAATTAACTATGGAGGCTTGCCTTTATAAGGAACTAAAGAACCTGGATAAACCCTTCTTTACCTTTGCATGTAAAGTAGGGGAAGAATTTTTGGTATATAAGAAGACCCATCATGCCATAGGAGTCTTTATTAGGTGATTAGGTCCATTGTAGGGTGATATTTCTATCTTTTGAGATAATACATCATACCTCAATGTTGCACACGATCACTTCAATAAGAACCCCCTAAGATCTATATGATGTCCACACCAACCCATCCGAAAATAAACACCACAGGTGCCACGGGATGGGAATTCACATTTTTGAACAAGAATTCTTAAGAAATCTAGTAATTTTTATAGAACTTTTTGTAGAGTAACATTTTGGCATTGCTAGATTCTTGTATTTTAGTACAATCCTCCCTTATTTTGGATCTAAGATCAATGGAGGAAGATTTCTTTTCTTCTCCTATTGAAACTAAGTTCAATAGTGGAGTTTTTTTCTTCTAAACTATGAGATTTTAGAGATAAGTGGGCATTCTTTTACTATGGATCTAAGATCAATGGAGATATGTTGCTTCTATTTCTCATTGTCTCCAAGATCAATGGTGGAAGTTTGACCAAAACTAGCTTTTAGTGATACAAATTGGGTAAAAGGAGCATTAATCCATAATTATTTTACCTGGAGTGGACGTGAGATTACTTTTCTGGCGGTGAGAGTTGTTCCTATAAAGGGCACCAGTTCCCAAAAATAAGAGCGCTCTAGATAACCTAAAGGTCAGTGCAAGAGAGGAAAAGAGGAGAGAGGAAGAAGGGGGGAGGGGAGGAGTAGTTTTACCCCCTTTTTATAAGGATCTATCCACTAATGGTGCTATTTTTTCCCCATAACTGTTCCCTCCCACTCCCCTGGGCAGTTGGTGCTCATGGGGTGAGAATGAAAATTTTTCTTGCTTTTTTACTACAAATCATCATCACAGCACTGTAATGCTATCATGGTAGTGCTGTGGCACCATGCTATCGATTCGCAAACTGGATTAGCAATTATCCTTCTAGAAGGATCGCTATAGCTCTTCGGTGCCAATATCACGGCATCATGGTGCTATGGTCAAAAATTTATTTAATAAAAATTTTTTGATGCGAACACCCCCATCTATGGTTTCTTGGATAAATAAGGGAGATAGAAGGAATTATTACTCTCCTAGTAATACAGGTAGAAGAAAGCAACTCACTACAATTATAGATTATGGATCTGTCCACTACATGTAATGCTTTTTTGGTCTATCACTACTTAATACATATAGAGTAGTGGTGTCGAGTTCCTAGTAGGATTAGAAGTGATTACTATTTAGGGCAATGTAAGTCATTTTCAAGTCTATTATTTGTGAGTAGAATTGAAGAGGTACTAACTATGTAGAAGCTCAACCTTCAATGGTGAGCATAAAGAGGCTCTTATCCAAATTCTCCAAATGGATATAAGCATATTTGCTTAGATAGCTACTAAGATGTCTGACATTGATATCAACATTGTTTTCCACTAACAGGACATCATGAAAAATGCTTGGCTAATTAAACAAAACATGAGAAAAATAGTCGCTTTACTCACTAAGCCAATTAAGGAAGAGGTCTCTAAGATACTTGAGGCTGACTTTATTAGAGAAGTATAATATTCGTAGTGGATATCAAATGTAGCAATGGTATAAAAGATCAACAATAAATGAAGAATGTGTATGGACTTTAGAAGTTTAAATTTGTCTTGTACAAAAGATGGCTACTTATTTTCTAGAATAGATGCACACTTTCACTCGATGATGTGTTGATCTATAATGAGTTTCTTGGATGCTTTTTAGACTACCACGAAATCTAGATGCATCTTATCAACTCAAAGAAAGTAACATTTATCAATTGAGAAGGGCTATACTTTTATAGAGTAATACTCTTGCATAAGTACTTTTGAGGATGGTGGAGCAAGTATTTAATGAACACGGAGGAAAAAATCTAAAGGTCTATATGGATGACTTATTGGTCAAAAACAAGTCAGTCGTTTAGCACGATAAAAATTTGACGGAAACATTTATGGTGAAAATTTATGACACCATGCAGATCTTAGGAATTTCTCATTTAGGTAATCAAATATGTCATTAAAAGATAATGTAATATCAAATACATCTTAGGAGATGAAAATATCACCTTACGATGGATTCAACTACTTTAATAAAATACTCATAAGAGATACTTTCTTAAGAAAACTCTCAATTAAAAGAAATAATGTTTACCTTTATATGGATTTCAAAGCTTCTTTTAAAATGATAGTTTACTTGGAAATTCAAAAAGGGAGTACTTCAAAGAGGAAGAGTTATTTTCAAAAGCTAATAAAGAATAAGTAGAAAATGCTTTTAGATGCTTGGAGGCCTAGTAAGCATTTTAAATATCCTAACATTGGTCTTTAAAATTTTAAAATTAAAATTATTCAGATTCTAAGTTGACACTTTTTTAAAAATCTAGGACTTAGATTCCGACAATACAAGACTATAGAAACACCTAAGAGGTGAAGACTTATTTTAATAAGATGCTTCAAACTCTAATTCTAAAAGTTCTTAAGATTTTAGGTATGAAAATCATGCCTAAGATGAGATGTAGTTAAATGGGTCAAATCAATAAGAGAATCCACACTTCCCCATGAAGGGTGGTCATCTTCATATGCCGGATGCCTCTTAAGTGCAATGGGTGAAGCACCCAATTCAAGAAGTACGAAGGAATATGCTAGTATGGTTCATAAATCTAGTTGTTTATAGTTCCTTTTAGTTGTTTATGCATAGGGTTTTAATTATGTGAAGTTGTGAGTTTTCATTTATGTTTGAGTTATTATAATTTAAAGGAGTTTAAAAAATTAAATTTCTTAAGAGCCTAATGTATCCAGGATTTATCACAACTCAACAAAGCATAAAAAAATATGAAAAGCATAATTTCTATTATGCACCCCCAAAAAAAATCAAGCCAAATAAATTAAATAAAACAAATTGGTGTGGTCAGGGACCACTACACAACCTGACAGAAAAAAGAAAATTGGCAGTCGAGCTCTTCCCTTATATAGCCTAGCCTAAAACTAAAGTCTTGATCTATGAGGGTCGTCATTCAGGATCATCACCTTCTTCAGGAACTTCCTCAGGCTCCACAAGTACCACAAATCAGTACAGTCAGCTCCTACTAATCCTAGATCCAATAGATCCTAACCTAATTATAGGCTCAAATTTCATTTTTTAATTCCAAAAGAGAATCCCAATCCGTGTAAAAAAAAAGTTAGGAAAAACACATAACACACTAACAGTTATAATGCAAATATTCAGGCTTAGTAGTAATGGTTATCAAGCCCTCATGCCCTATTGAGCCATGCTTATTTATTTATGTAACACTTGGAAGCGAACAATATTTATTCTACTTTATTATAACAATCCTTTAAGCATAATCTCTTGTAGAAAATAATGTTAGACTAAAAAGAGCGCCCTAATATCTAGACTAGTGAACAAATAATTTCTAACCATTCAGTCTAAAATATTACATCATAAAATAACAAAACATCACATCATAAATCATCAGCTTAACCAAAGTCTAGGGTCAGTGACCAAGAAATCTAGTGTGTGAAAAGAGCGGCTTGTGTGATATGACTACACTAGTCCTTTTTAGTTTCAAGTTTTAATTTGAATTTAGAGTTTGTTCAATTTTTACCATTAGATGTTTTAATTTAAATGATTTAATTGATTTTGAATATCATTTTAATTTTAAGTTCATTTTTATGTTAAAGTTGAATATCGGGTTTAATGAATAAAGAATAAATTAATTTTACTTGAGATATAATCCATTCTAACAACATCCTAGTCTTAGTAGAATAGAATTTTCACCGTAAGATGAAAATCTAGTCTATGGATCACACTAAAACTTACATATCGCAATTAACCTTTTGATTTGTTTAAATGATTCAGTTGAATTTAATTTAGTTATTATTTGATTTAGTTAAATATTAAGTTTGTTGAAGTTATTTAATTTTATATAATTTGATAGTTAATATTGATCTTTGATTAATTATTAGGCTTCAGTTTGATTAAATTTATCATTTTATTCTTTTATTATTTAATTAATATTTGATTCTCTTCTTTAAATTTCATTTTATAAATTTCCTTAAGTTTATTAATTTATGTGGTTTATGTTAATTAAGCTTGTTTTGCTACTATTTGCATTTAGTGGTTTTACATTTTTATTACATTCAAATTAATTAATGCAATTTATTAGCTTATGATTTAAATAAATTTTAATTTGATTTTTTATTTAATTGAATTTAAATTAAATGTTTGGTGATTTATTAAATTTATTAAAGTTAGTTATTTGAGTTTGTAAGATTATTAAATTTGATTTAATTTAGTTGACTTTTTGATTTAATTAAGATTTAAATCTAATTATAGCTTCAATTTAGAATTCAATTGATTTATTTTCTAATTTTTGGCATAACTAATTTCATTAAATTTAATTTGATTAATTAATTTCTACTCAACATTAATTTTATATTTAAAATTTTTATTAAGTTTGATTTAAGATTTGCTACATTCATGACTTTGTGTTTCATGACTTTGTTTTTTTTTTTTAAATTCAATCAATATGCTTAAGTTGATTTAAAAGGTATTTTTATTGTTTAATATTTAATTGTGCTCTTTATGGTAAAGATTTGTTTATATTATATTTGAACACTAATCTTGGTCTAAGAAGTTTATAAAGATTAAACTCCTACTGCACCAATATCTAAGCTAGGACACTATAAGTTCTTGAAACAATTGAATATTTTTTATGATTATAAATAATTTAATCAAATTGTTCATCTTTAATTATACTTCAATTATGTATTCAAAATTAAGTAAGTTTGGAATGATTTTTTTTAACACATTCTTACTTGATTGTTGAATTCAAAAATTAATTAACTAAAATTTTTAATTAATCATTAGATTTATTGTAGATTTTCTAATTTTATGCTTAGGATTTGATTAATTTCTTTTCTTTAAACTCTAAATATGTGATTTTTATAATTCAATAACTTTAGAGGAATGAGAAAAAAAAATTTATGTCCTTCGATGTTATTAGAAATGTTTTTAACTAATTTCATGAAATTTTATAATGTATTTAAATTTTTATATTTATTATTTAATTTAAATAGCTTTAAGAATTAAAATTTCATAACTTTTGATCTAGAAGTTATTTTATTTAAACTTAATATAGCAAGTCTAATTCTTTAATAGTTTCATTTTCCTAAAATTTCACCTTGATGAGAGATGTATTTGAGACTAAGAAGGTTTTAGTGTTTTCAATAAAACTAAAATTAGGCATAAAGCATTAAAAATTAATTAGGTCTTTTAAGTTTCTTTCATTCTTCTCTAACAGATGAATTTAGAGAGGGTTTATTTAGTATTTTTAGATTTTTACTCAACTTATTATGACTTTTCAAAGATTAGCATAATTAATTGAATTATTTAATTTAATTAAATCATTAAGTAGATCATTTTTTGGGTTTGATGAATTTTACTGAAGTTTAATATTTTGGTTAAGTTTACTGATGTTTCCTAAAATGTTCTATTTCATTTCCATAATTTCCCCTAATTTTCTTTAGTTAATATTCATTTTTTTATTAAATTAGTATTTGGAGATTGAGAAATCCATATCTTTTAATTTAATCACTAATAATTCTTTAAATCTTAATTATTAGAGTGATTTAACCTTAATTTCATATCTCCGAAGTTTCAAGTTAATTGATTTATTATTTAAGGTTTAATTGAAATTTTATTATTTTTAACTAAACTCAAATTTATTTAGAAAAAATGGAGAATTTTGGGTTTAATAGATTCTTATCACTAAGATGAGTCTATAGAGCCCTTATTTGTATTTTTTGGTTGAATATTTTAATTTCTATAAAAATTTTAAATTATTGACATTTTTTATAACTTTGAAAATTAGATAAACCGAACTATTTTTTTATCCCAGCCAGTGATGATGTGGCATTGATTGGGCACCACTTTACGCATGGCATAACCCTATTGGGCCATGTTTCTCCAAAGTGTAAAGGGCTTATTACACCAGTTATTCTTGATCATTGAATCACAGATCAGGTGGTCTAGGATCAACCTATGATTCTTAAGAGATTAAATTAGAGTCATGCTTCTAAATCACAACTGTCTCTTTCAATAAATAGAAACAGAAGGAAGTGATTTCATCCCTGACATCTCGCTAGAGAGCCCAGAGCCATTTACCTTTAGGCGGTGAATTTTGACGATCTAAGTTAAGTTTTTTTGTGTTTTTAATTTTTTGATTATAAAATGATCAAGGGATAATTTGGGAGGAATCAAGATGGCTTGATCTCAGTAAAGATCAAGTTGACTTCAGAAAGAACCAACCAAAATTAAAGGTGAGGTCAGTGAAATGCATAACTCATCAATGTTGATCTTTGATGATTTTGTCATTTCAAAAATATTTGAGGAGTTGAGGTAAAGCTCTAGGATAAAATTGATGCTTTGCCTCTTTCTAGTTTGATGTGGAGACCATGCACAAATTTCGTTCATCAGAGTTATGTGGAGGGAGTGATAAAAAAGGTTAGGCATGAAGGGGAAGGCTTGCCTAAGTTCATTTTAGTTTGGAGAAGGTGTAGGAACAATCAATGGGTGGAGTTGAAGCTTCCATCCCTCTCATTATAGTTGGCTGAGAGTCTCCTTATTGGTTTGGTGTGGAGGTGGCTAGACATGGGAATTTGTAGCTCATCATGAGAGTGAATACAGTGAGAAGGTTAGAGAGAAGATTTGAATTGATTAGGAAGTGAGAAAGTATGCAAGCATAAGGTTTGAAAAATATTGAGGTGGTTCAGTTATGCTTGTTCCCCATGAACTCCACCTCACCCTCCATTGCCACCTCAACATTCTTTAGCTTTCGGACTGCTACCTACTACCTAAGTCAAATGTAAAGTAAGCCATAAGTTGAGTTCAAGCTCATTTGGGTTAGACTTGAGTGCTTTAGATTAGGTACATTTGAATTAAAATTAGTTTAGGTCGAATTGACTAGAACAAAATTAAAGCACCTTCAATTATTTCTAGATTCATGTTCATAATCATGGTGAATGTCCATGGAATGATTTTAGGATCAATTAAGCCAAATTTCATATGAATTCAACATGATTGTGTGGGTTTGACCAATTTGATGAAAATGAATCAAATTGAATCATTTGACCCAATTATTCATTTAAGAAATTGAGTTTTGATTCAACTATGTTTAATTGTACATTCATGATGTTTAAGAATGATTTAGTTTAATATATTATTTTGAATTACAAATTCAAAATTGATTGGAACTCATTTTGATCTATTTAGATTTAAGAGGATCAAGTTGGGTTTAAATAAATCAAATGGCCAATTTTATATAATTAAGATGTGTTTGTACTTCAGTTATACTCAATTAAGCATTTAATATAATTTTGAACAATTAATTTTAATTGATTTGAAGTTGCCAAAATTGGGCTTAATGGGTTAAAATGAGCTCACTTAGGCCAAATGACAAAATAAGTCGAAGAAAACCTAATGATTGGTTCAATTATGTTTAATTAATACTTTTAAATGATTTTAAATAATTAATTTAAATTTAGTTTCAATAAGATCCATTTAGGTCAAATGGCATAATTAACCTATTTGAGATCTTTTTTTTATTCATATTTACTTGGATTTATATTTAAACATGTTCATTTGATGGTTTTAAGCCTTTGGAGAGACTCAATTTGGTTGAATTTGATGAGTTGACTTTTGATTTGGTAGGACCTACATAAGTCAACTTAAATCAAGTGACATTAATGGTAACTTTATACTTGAACTCAATTTTATGTTCATTTATGTTTATAGATTGATTCAGTACTTTTTTTATTTATTTATTTTGATTTTATTTAATTTTTTGAACATCGACAATTTTGAACTTAAAAGGGTCAATTAGGTCAACCAAGCCAATTACCTTAGTTTTAGCTCAATTAGATTTAGATTTCAATTTAGATTTGTATGGTTTTGATTTATGTTGAATTTTATTAATTTTGGTTGGATTTGATTCACCTAATCTAAATTGGGTTAGATCAAGAACTAGATGAATTCACTAGAATGACCTAGGCTTTCTTTTTAGAGTATTGAGCTTGATTTTAAATTTAAATTTAGTTATTTTGTTTAAAATGTAGTATTTGATTTTATTTATTATTTAATTTTAGTTTATTCACCTAATCACTAAGTATAATATCTTTAAAGTCTAAACATGAATCTCTTAATCTAGGATTAAGCGTTCTAATTACTAGGGTTATGAATGATGTCAAAATCATCCAAAAATGAGGTCAACAATATTCACCACTTTGAAGAAGTATAATATGCATTTCAACCTTTTTTAAGTGTACGTTTAGCATTGGATCAAAAAAATTCTTAGGTTTCTTGATCACTTTTCAAGGTATAAAGTTTAACCCTAGCAAGTTAAAAGCTATACTCAACATCTTCTTGGAGAATGACAAAAAAGTTACAATGACTTACTCGGTGAGTCATAGGATTAAACAATTTATTTTTAAGGCATGAGAATGCTATTCATTATCCTTCAAAATGTTAAGAAGCATAAAGATGTTCAAGTGAATAGTGGAGTGTAAGAAAGCTTTCAATGATCTTACAAGCATATTTGCATCAACACCCTTATTGCACAACCTAAAGAAGGGTGAGATGCTATTATTATATAGGAGTTAAAGAAAACTTGCTAAGCTTAGTCTTGATTAGAGAAGATGGCAGAAGACAAAGCCTAATATACTATGTGAGTAAGTTGACGTGCTGAGCTGCACTATCCAATTTTAGAACAACTTTCACTCATGCTTATTATATCAGCATAATGACTCTCCCCATACTTTTAGGCTCATTCCATGCAAGCCATCACTAATAACCTTCTTGTCAGTACTTTCGAAGCTAGATCAGTTAGGAAAATTATTAAAATGATCAGTGGACCTTAGCAAGTTTGATATTTCATACTTACTTAAAATGAAAATCTATGTGAACCACTCACAAATTTTCATGTGAATTTTAGTGACTTGCATGGGATTTTTATGTAGATGGTTCTTCAGGAAAGCAAAGAATGAAAGCTACTATTATGTTGAAAAGACTAGTAGGGATTACTATAATACAATTGATATAAAGTTCAATTTTTAAGTGAAAACTAATCAATCAGAGTATGAAGCTTTGCTCGCATAATTATGATACACTTGAGGGATAGGCACCAGGAATATCATAGCTTACTCAAATTTCTAGCTTACAGTTAATCAATTTAATGAAGGATATGATGTACAAAATGATTCACTACAAAATAGTTCCTAAAGGTAAAAGTAGAGATTAGAAGACTTGGATATTTTAAGATTAAATAAATCTCAAGAGATTAAAATCAACTCATTAATTTATTATCAAAAAAACATGGACTTGATGACTAGCCTACCCTCCAACTCCTTCGACTAACCTTAAGGAAAGTGAGTCCATCCAAATTGATAGGAAATACTTGCAATCTCATTAAAAAGTAATTTCAGACTGAGGAGCGGTAGGAAAGAACCAAAGATCCAATGAGATTCAAGATCATAGTCACCCAATATCTACTAATTTATGGTGAATTATTTTGAAGGTCAATGACCTCACTCAACAAAAAGTGTGTGAAGGAAAGTGAACAAAGTAATATACCTCGTGAAGTGCACTAAAGCAAGTGTGGGAGTCACTATAGAGGAAGAACACTCACTCATAGAATTATTATGAAACAAGGATATTACTGGCCAATGTTATGAAAAGAAACCAATGAATTCACCAAAATGTGCAAATAGTGTCAATATTAATCTCCTTTATAGGAACAACCACCAAAGCCTCTACAGCCTTGTGGTGAAAAATTCTAATAAGGGAATCACCTTTCAAATCTGTGGGGAGAAAAGAAAAAGGACACCTTTACAAAAATTCATCTTGGTAAGATGTCACAAAGATCTGCAGATGTACTTATTTAGGTGATCGGATATGTCATCAAGGTATAGTGTACTATCTTGAAAGATAGAAGTCACTACCCTTTAATGGAACCAATCACCTCAATAAGGACTCCTAAGGACAATGGGTCTACATATGTACCAGAGATTCTTCCCCTACTTTACAAGGAAAGGTAAAGTGAGATTTTTTTAAACCAGGTTCATTAAATTCTCTACAAGGGCAAGCCCCCATAGTTAATTACATCCTAAAGGGTAGGATCCTTTAGGAAAACTCTCAATTAAGGTAAATAATCATTGTCTTTGAAGATTTCAATAGGGAGGACTATCAATCAATTAGTTTATTTTTGAAGGTCAAATGGGATTGATCAAAAGAGGGAGTTATTATCGAAGCCAAAATGGAAGATAACTAAGAGATGCTCACAATGCTAGGAAACCTAGTGAGCATCTCAAACTATCCTATAATTGGGCTTTACATTAGAAATTTATTTAGTTTATTTGAGTTATATTTTTCATTAGAAAGTTAGGACTTAAGATTTCTTAATACAAGATTAATGAAATACCTAAGAGGTAAGGAATTAAGCTTATGGCCCACAAAGAGGAGAAGCAACCTCAAAACCTAAATCTAGGGAGCTTCGGCGAGGGCCGAAGCACAACCTAAATCTAAGGGAAAAAATGGGTAATTGGTTTGCCTCCATAAGAGAGGACAAACCATCCGATAGCTTGACTTACAACCGCCTAGGGGTGGCCACCAACTAATTTCTCCTACATTTTTAAATATATGTAGGCAAGTCTTCATGCTTATGCAAGATAGCTAGGATATTTTTATTTAGAAAGATACCAAGTCCTTAAACTCACTCCCTAAAGAGACTAGATCATTTAAAGGGATATGCTTCAAATGAACTAAATCTAATGCATTTCAAATTTCATTTCATTTTATTTCACTTTGGGCAATCAATCTGACTCAGGCTATTAGGAATTTTATAACTAATGCATGAGAAATCATATTATTGGCCAAAATTAATGAGAAGTTTAGGAGGTGAGTTTTCACCATGACCCTCAAAGGTCAAGCTAGGTTCTCTGGCAAAGATGAAAGCCCTCCAATCAATAGTGAAATAAGATTCATTTGTGCATGATGTTATAAAGTAACCACAAAAACTCATCCAACTAAGGGGTTACTAATTCTTTTATCTTGATTTTAATCCTAGGCTTTAAGTGAGGTTATGCATTTCTTATTTTAATTTTGAGTTTGTTAAGTTGGGTAAAAGATTTATTTTTTCTTAAAGAGCATAATCCTCATCTAGGCCATACATAAAGCAAGGAAGAAACTAGGAAAAATATGCCACTTAATGCAAAAGCTAAACAAATCATTAAACAATTTAGATAGCTAATCATAAAAAGAATAAATGGCCATTTGTGGTCGAGCACCACCGCACAAACCTGAAAATATCAAATGGCTAGCCAAGCTCTACCCTTATACAACTCGGATTACAAATGAATTAAATTATAATTTAAGCAAAAGGAATTCATCGTTATGGGGGTCTTCAAGCTTTATTCATCTTTTTTTTTCTTCTTTCTTCTTTCATCTTTCTTTCTTTCTTATTTTGGATCATCCTTTGGAAGGTTGGATGGTAGATGCTCCAAGGCTTCACATGGTGCATAAGATGGGATCTTATGACCAATGTTCATCCTAATCCCTCATAACAAATCATTCCAAAATCCTAAATATACAAATTTTTACATGAAAAGGAAAAGGGAAATCTAACTAATACTTGCAAAATAAGGGTTAGTTAAATCACACCACATAAATCTCAAGCATGTATATTGGACTTAGTACCCCACACATGGGTACTCAAGTCCACCTGGCCTATGTATTATGCAAAGGGGAGTACCTGGAAGCAAGAAGCATTTATATTTTTATTTATGATAGCACCCCTTTAGCACAATCCCTTGCAGAAAAGAATAGTTAGACTAAGCACATCCTACGATCTATTCTATGAGCATACACCCTACCATTCAGTCTAAAACATTCATCATGAAATAAAACATAACATCAAACCATGCACCGACCTAACCTAAAGCTAGAAGTGGTGACTTAGGCTAATGTGTGTGCTTTGAAGGTTTATGTGGTATGCTTAGCTTAGGAATTTAGGTTCAAATTTTCTAAGTGTGAAAGACATGTTCAACTTAGAAGGGAGTTTCATTTAAGTTTTTTAGTGTTTTGGATTAATTTTATTTTATGTTTTATTTGGTTTGAGTGAAACCTATAATTAATTACTAAGTTATGAAGAGAGGGAAAGAGAAGAAAACTTCTCTTTCCTTCCGTAATCCTTTAGTAATTTTCTAAAATAGGTTCATGTTATATTTGAATGATTAAAATCAATCTTAAGTGATAATTAACATATGATAACACAAGATAATTCTGCATATATAACATGCAAATGAGAATAGTTAACACACTTTATGATGCATGCTAAGTAATCCATTTAAGAAAATTTAGAAGTTAAACATGTATGATTTTTCTTAAGTAGAAAAGGTTTTCCTAATCCAAAATTTCACACACATGCATGAAAGTAATAAAGGCATAAGTGAGTACAGTGCCATTGCTAATCAGAGGTGTAAGGTACAAGACCTACATAGGGCTACTTAAAGCCTCACAATCTTAGGATTTTCCAGACTAATATACCACTTTCCTTAAGTACTAACGTGCATATAAAAGAAATGAAATGGAAAAATAATATGCAAAAGTTGTTTAAGAGTTTCATTTTTGTTTATGCAAGTGTAAATAATCCACCTTAAGTGAGAGCATAGACATGAATAGGGTTTAGAATTAAGTAAGTGTTGGATTCTTTTCAAATGAACCCTACATCTTACCAACCCATATTCAAAACTATACTAACATAAGAAAGGAAGGAAAGGCTACACTAAACATGACTTTATAATCTATCACATGCAAGCTTATAATTAAATTATAAGAATAGCATACTTTTAGATTTGATGTTTCATTTATTGGTTTTGAAAATACTTTGGATTTAGTAGTGATAATAGCCATTCATTTTTCTACTTTAGCTAACACCTGCACATTTGACATAAAGTAAACAATTTCATTTTTGAGAATTTAAAACATAAAATTATGGATGCATGAGTCACATGGCATACAATTTAACATGTTCAGAAAGATCTAAAGCAATGTAATCACATGAACAAACTCACCTTACTTAATTCCTAAAAATATTCTTAAAGAATAAGAAAACTTAGAATAAATCAAAGTGAATTTCAAAATGATTTTTGTTTAATTGAAGTTTGATTTAATTTTAAAAGTGTGAGAATAGTTTGTTGTTCCTAATCCATTCTCACATATTTTTTTTGCATTTTAGTTTAATTTTTTGATAATTAAATCTATTTTTAAATGTTAATTAAGTTAAGGTATGCATTAAGTGGCTTAATTAACCCCTACCTACACCACCTTAGGAAAATTAACTAAGTAATTATGAGCCAATGAGATGACATAAAACCCATAAGGTATTTAAATTTGAAATACACCTAATAATAAAAAAGGGCCTAATTCAATTTGGCTCACAATTAAAAGTTAATTAAGCTAAGGGGTTTAGCTTAAGTACTTATAAAACACCCTTTCATACTTATGAAAGGGGTTTTAATTTTATTAATTAGACTTAGGTTATTAAACACCTAAGCACTTACCCAAGGTAGATTAATTAAGTTCTAGAGATTTTTAGAATTTTTGAAAATTATTTTAAGAGGTAATGAATGAATTAGCCCTTAATTAAAAGGGGATTAAGGAAAGAAAAGAGAGTTTAGGGAATTTCTTAGGGAAAATACCCCAAAATTATTCCCTAAAACCCCTATTCATTGAATACAACCTTAATCCAACTTAAACATAGGGAAAATCCACTAATTATATCTTAATTACCCTTAATTACATGATGGGATAATTAGGGAATGAGCTAGCAATTTCCTTAATCAAGGCATCAATAAATCTCAAGAAAATTAGGGAAGGCAGAGGTCATCCCCTAAAATGAACCCTAGAAATTTGAGATTAATTGGTGGCTTAATTAGAAAGTAATTAGCTAATTAACATTCCTAAAGAAACTTAAATTCAGAGAAAAAGAGAAATCAAAATGCATTGAAAATAATTTTAGAATATTCTAGATGAAATTATCTATCCAAAGTATTTTTCCTTTTATTTTTCTAAATTTTCTATGGAGAGTTATAATTGTTAGAAGCGATAGGGATTAATTAGGAATTAATTAGTTAAATAACTAATCCCTATTTAATCCCCCACCTGTGGTGCGATGCGTGGCAGTAGTAGTCAGCGTGCTTTACACTTGTCCCGCTGTGAGCCTATACTTATGTTGTCACATTGGTAAAAGCGGCAGTGGCGCATGAATCTTTCCCTTAGCCGTCCGATCAAAGATCGAACGGCAGAGGATAAACCCACAGTTCTAAAAGGGAAAATGATTTATAAAATGTGGAAAATAATCTCAGTCATCCATCTAAACATACGTGGATGGATGGCTGAGATTGGTTGAGTTGTTCCCTGAGGAGGAATGTGAGCCGTTCATAATCCAAGGGAAGATCTGAGCCCGATCCCTCATGGATTCAAACAATATTCAACACACACCATCTAATTGATCAGAGCGGTCAATCCAACGGCTAAGATCCTATGAGATGAAAATCCACTTCACAAAAGACCAACACACCTTAGCCTAAGTGGTCAGAAATTAACTAACCTCGCCGGACATGATCACCAGCGCTCGGGATCGATGAGGTAGCTTCATCTAGTGGAGACAAAGCCCTGTTGAGGTTCCTAGCTCTTGAGGTTAAGTGGATGAGAGGATGGACCAACTCCCCTTAGCTCCCCTTGCAGCTTTAATCGAATTGATTTCTTCCTTAATGTGGGAACTTAATTGAAAGCTTGGACAGCCTTGAATTGATCATCTGATAATGGTTGTAGGAGGAATTTGGATGAAATTGAGTGTGGAAGAAGTTTGCACTTCAATGTATCTCCCCTATTTTCAATGTTTGAAAACTGAGAAATGGGAGAATGGAATAAGCTCTAGGATGCTTGGGGGAAATTTCTGAAGGTTGCTAGCTCTCCTTAGGTCCCAATCGAGTGTCTGGCTTTTATAATTTTAGTGAATTTGGGGGAGTATATCTCTCCCTATGGAAATCGGACGGCCGTAAGCTTGTGTGCCATTTTGATCCAATTGTCCATATAGAATGGGCTATTTGAGTGGTTAGAGATGTGCACAAGGTCGGTTTGGCCAAAGGAGTGGAAGCCTAACTCCCATGTGCATCCAATTGAGGTTTGGGGGGAGTTTGAAAATTCAATTTGGCCATGGGTGGTCGGGTTTGGTCCATGGGCCAAATGGGTTGACCAAAATCCATTGGGTTGGGTGCACCACTCATCACTAGGTCACCTTGAGATTTTAGGAGAGTCTCAAGTGATTGTGATGAGTGCATGACCAAATACCCATGGGCTAGGCCAAAATTTGTTCTATGGTCTAGGGGTATAATGGTCATTTTGTTATTTTTTTTAATTTTGGTATGTTTGGTATGATGAGAAAATGGGTTGGGCCAAGTTTCAATGGATTTGGAATCCATTTGATGGGGTTTGGCTCATGTTGACCCATTTAGGTCAAAATGGGTCAACTTGGGTCAAATTGATCAATTGGTCAAATTGGGTCAAACCAAGAGTTGGGTCAAGTTCATATGACCATTTGAAATATTTTGGTGCCTTCGGTTTGGTTCAATTTGGTTTAGATTTTATTTTGTCTCATAAGACTCACTTTAGGTCAAATGGGTCAAGTTGACCCATTTGACCCATTTAACCTACTTGGGGTAGGTCAAGGGTAGGTTTAGGTTTGATTAGTCATATGGAGCAGATTGGTATCTTTGTTTCCAATCAATTTGGGTTAAGTTCAATTTTTTCTCAACATGACCCCTTTATGTCATGTTGGGTCTAAGGTCAATTGAGGTAGGCTAGGTCTAGTTGGCCAATTGAGGCTTTGGTCAAGTTCCACAAATGATTTAGGATGGACTTGACCCATTGGTTTCAATCAATTTGGCTTATAGTGGATTTTGGCTATGTAAGGTTTTATTTTAGGTTAAGTGTTGACTTGGTCAATTGACTTGGTTTGACCCAATTTGATTGATTGATCATCCTATGATGATTGTTGATCATGATGAGGGGGAAAATATGAATTTGGTTCAATCCACTTCGGTTAGGATCAAAAGTTGGCTCATAAGAGTACTTTAGGTCACTTTGGGTTAAGTGAGCCTAAGTAGATCAAATGGCTTGGTCAAAGCTTGATTTGAAGTTGATTGATCTTGTATATGGACTTATGATTGAAATAAAAATCCATTTACAAGAGGTTTGAAGTCAAATGGATTTTGATCCATTTGAAAATTTCATATTCAAAGGAAGAATATGAAGGAGTTTTGGGTTTGATTTGTGATTTGGGTTTTGATTGAAGGATTGAGGTTTGAATTTATATGTGAGCTCATAATTGTAGGATTGATTGAATCATGAGAGAAAATCCAGGATTTGGCTTGATTTGAATTGATTTTGGCTAAGTTCAAGATTTTGGCTTGAAAGGCTTAGAATTGATTTTGAGTTGATTTTGAGTTTGATTTTTGGAGTTGGTTTTTGATTGTTTGAATTTATACTTTATTTATATATGTGAATATAAATGAGAATATAAATTGATCATGAAAAAATTTTAAGAATTTGAAAGAGTTTAATCATGATTTGGGTTAAATCCAATAAAGGGAATTTAAAGGATTTAATTGATTTTTTAATTTGAAATTTAATTGTTGAATTGTATTTGATTGATTTATATTTATATTTCATTTATATATGAGAACATAAATGAGAATACAAATATATTTTGAGAAAATCCCATGTGATTGAAGTGGTTTGATCAAAGTTTAGGTTACATCCATTAATGAAAAATTAAGGGATTTAAGTGAATTTCAAACATTTTAAATTTGAAATTTAATTTTTTCCTTGGATTAAATTGAGTTATATTTATATTTCATTTATATATGAGAATATAAATGAGGATATAAATAGTTTTTGAGAAAATCCCATGGATTTAAATTGATTTGATCAAGGTTTAGAGTTGATTTTGGCTAAGTTCTTTAATAAAAAATTAAAGGGACTTAAGAAAATTTCATGGATTGATTTGGAATTTTGAATTTGATTTGATGGGTTTGAATTTATATCTCATTTATAAATGTGAACATAAATGAGAATATAAATGGATCATGAGAAAATCTCAAAGATTTGAATGAGTTTTGATCAAAGTTTTGGCTAAGTCCTTAAGAAAGAGTTAAGGACTTAGGAAATTTGAACTTAAGAATTTTTGATGGATTTTGATCATGGGTTTCAATCATGGAATTGAATCATGGATTTCAATCATGGAATTGAATCATGGAATTAATTTGAGTTTGAGAAAATCAAATAGAATTGATTTGGAGTTTGACTTGAAAGAAGGAATGTGAGGAATGGTTTAAGCTAAAGGGTAGGAAATTTTCCTAACACCCCTAAAGCATGACCTATTCCTATGGATAACCTTTCTAAGTCTTCTAGGGTTAGGGGAGTGTCCACTTAATCATTATATGTGTCTTAAGACTAAGGAACTCTTAAAGTCTAGGATGGAGGTGTTGAGAGCTCATTCTAAAAATAATGTCAACAAGCCTATCAGAAGTCCTTAACCCTTTGCGATCTAGGAAGTGGACTTGAAAAGCCCATTGCAAATCACTAGCAGACAAAAGTAGTTCTTACTCATTATAATCAACTAATTTATCAAGTGGATTGAAGCTAAGCCACTAGCTAACTGCTTAGATAGTTCAAAATTTTACTTAGACTAAGAATATCTACATATACAGGCTACCTCTATCAATCATCACATACAAAGGTACACAATACATTGATATGTGATTAATGGAATTTAATGAATCATGGAGAATTCAGCTCAAGTACACCTCAGTACATCATCCTCAAAGTAATAACTAGGTGAAAATGGAAAATAAGAAGATTCTCAATTTGCTAAAGAAAAAGGTGGAAGGCGCTAAAGCAAAATGGGTAGGCACCATACCCACCATTCTTTGCATCCTCAGGATGACTAACATCAACTAATAGGAAAACAATGTTTGCCTTATTACATGGGATGAAAGATATGCTACTAGTCAAGTATGAGCTATTGTGTTAAAGGTTTATGATAACTCCCGAGCAAGATCAAGTAACTTGCAAGTAGGAAAAGCTGAATGTAGAAGCCATGGAGACCACACATGACCTATTAGAAGAGTTACATATTGAAGCATCACTTAGAAAATAAGAGCATGAGAGCTAAATGACCAAGTACTATAATTATCACGTTAAAAAATATTTCAAAGCTTCTGACATGGTACTTGATGGTAAAAATTTGTCACACCACATAAAGTTTAAGAATTTATTATTTGTATGATCAAATTCATCGTTATGGAATAAATATTTTATCGTAAAAGATAAACATGTTTTTCTATAATGGATTCGATCATTTAATAAAAGACTCCTAAGACTAATGGGTCTTTCATGTACCAGAGAATTTTTCTCTAAACTACATGGGAAGATAGAACAGGGTTATTTTAAACTAGGTTTATGGTTCTTTATAAAGGTGAGGCCCTTTAGTTAATTACATCTCAAGAAAGGTCTTTTCCTAAGAGTACTCTCGATTGAAGAAATAAGTTGTTATATCTAAAGATTTTTAAGTTGGTTTTCAAAAGCATGGTCTTTGAAATTTTCAATTGGGAATGATCCAAAGTGGAAAGAGTTATTTTTGAAAGATAAATGGGATAAAGTAGGAAATGTCGATTGATACTAGGATTCCGAGTAGGTACTTCAACTATCTTATAATTTGGCTTCATATTTTGGAATTTAATTTATATTTTAAATTGACATTTACTTAGAAGTCTAGGGCTTAGATTCTAGCAGCACAAGAAATGCTTAGGGTTAAAGACTTACTCCAAGAAGGATGCTTCAAAACTTAGTTTATAAGTGTTTGTCACACAAGTCAAATGCTCAAACTAATTTAATTTTGGAATTGTTGGCCATTCCTCTCACTTGAAGGAATTTACCTATCCTTAACTCTTCTAGGCTTACAACCCGCATGGAGGGGCTTCCAGCTAACACCACCTAGATGCATTTTAAATTCATGATGCAAAGTTTTATGTTTGCAAGATGGCTAGGTTGTTGCATTTTTAGGAAAGGAATCTAAGAATCCTACACTCACTTCCTAATCCCTAAGATCATGTTGGGTATGAAATACACTAACTAGTGCACACTTTGCAGATTTTTATTTATTTTAACTCGATGCTCATTTTAGGCTATAGGTTTGCAATTTATGCCTACATCGGATGTAATTAGAATAAAGTCATGGGTCAAATCAATAACAGAAGATAGACTTTCCCAAGAAGGCGGTCATCTTCACAAACTAGATGCCCCTTATATGCAATGGGTGAAGTGCCCCATTTAAGAGCTAAGAGTAATATAATTGCATAGATTTAGAGAGCTAATTATTCCTAATTGATTTTAGATTTTGCCTAAGGCTTTAATTTATGTGAGGTTTCAAGTTTTCTATATTTTTATTTTTGAGTTGATTAGATTTAAGTTGGGTAGAAATTTAATTTTCCTAAGAGCCTGCATCTAAGCATCCATCACTGGAAAGCACAACACAGAAAGAAACTTAGAAAAGTAGGTTGATTTCATTATGCACCCAAAATAAATCAAAGCTAATTTTTAATTCAATAAAAAGGCCAATGCGGCTAGGTAACACTGTACACCCCATAAGAAAAAGAAAATGGGAAGTCGAGCTCTGCCCTTATACAGCCCAGCCTAGAACTACAAGTTTAGATTTATGGGTCTTCTTTCCAAGATCATCTCCTTCTTCAAGGACCTCCATTGTGCTTCATAGGGGACCTCTACTCCAATTTCCTAGTAGGGGCAACTCTTGCTAATCCTAGACCCTATATGTCTTAACCAAATTCTAAGCTCAAATTTATATTTTGAATTCAAAAATGAATCATAAGCCTAGCAAAATAGATGTTAGGAAAATACAAACAACACATAATAGTTATATTTTATAAATATATGGGCTTAGCATTAGTTGGTTGCCAAGCCCACTTGTCCTATTAGGCTATGCTTAAGGACTTAAGCACACCTACAAGAAAAGAATATTTTAATTTATTTATGATGATAATCTTTTCTAGCATATCCCCATATATAAGACAATGTTAGCTATAAAAAGAATGTCCTATCAACTAGTCTAACAGGCAAATAATCCTGGACAAGTAGTCTACAATAGTACAACATAAAGACATATGAAGCACATCACATCATAACATAGAGTATCATAAAGAATCACAAAATGACCTAACTTAAGTCTAGGGTCCGTGACCTAATGATCTAGTGTGTGAATGGAATAAGCATGTGTAGCAAGACTTTACTAAGTCTTTTTAGTTTAAGTTTCAATTTAGATTTTGAATTTGTTTGAATTTTACTTATGGATTGTTTTAATTCAAATGATTTAATGATTTATTTTCATTTTCATTTTCATTTTCATTTTCACTTTTATTTGTTAAAGTGAATTTTAGGTTTTCAAGAATGAAGAGTAGAATAGATTCCACTATTAAGTGGAACCCATTCTATTCAACAACCTAACCATTAATGGAATCAAACCTTCATCCTAAGATGAAGATTCATCCCAAAGGTCTAACTAAGATTTTTAAGCATCTTAATTACTCTTTTTAGTTTTGTTTTGATGATTTAGGTTTGAATAAAGTTTGGATTTTGGATTAATGTTTCAATTTTGTCTTTGGAATTTGAATCTTTATTTCATTTCTTTGATTTTCTTTAAATTTTATTCTTGTTTTAATTCATTTTTAATTTGATTTGATGTGTGTCATTTGATTTGGATTAATTTTTAATTATTTAGTTTTCATTAATGTTTTATTTGAATTATGTTTAAGTTTCTTGAATTTATATTCATTTTGTCTGGTTTGAGTTGTGTTAACCTAAGGCACTTAAGTTAATGTTTGAATCCAATCTCAAGTTACATTGATTGTAGATTAGGATTTCATTGATTTGTTTGATTATGAGTTCATTAACATAAGGTTTAATTACTCTTAATATGCATTATTAATTTCATTAATCCTTAAGCATGAAATTGATCAAGTTCTTTGATTTAGGATGTTGGAGAACTATCCTAAGTGTTATGGAGTTAATTAGGATTGTTTCAAATTGCTTTATGAATTTTATGATTTTGTGAATTTTTTTTATATTTATTATTTTATTTATATTGACTTAGAGATTTGGAAATTCAACAATTCCCATACAAAGGTCAATTGGGTTTGAAATTTTTCTGACAAGTGAGCTTTCATGCCAATTTCATATTTTCAAAGTTTTATCTTAATTAGATGCATAATTAGGGTGTAATTATAATTTTAATTATTTTATTAAAACCTAAATTAAGCCTAATTTAATGAAGATCATTTAGGGTTTTGTTTTTCTTTGATTCCTCTCTAAAAAATGTTTCCAAAGAGGTTTAATTCATAATTTTTAGAAATTTAGTTGATTTATTTAAGTTTTAGTTAATTATTTGAATTATTTAATTCAATTAATTACCTAATTAGGGAATTTTTTTTTTGATTTATTAAGTTCTAATAAATTTCATTAGTGTATTTAAGTTCATTAGGGTTTTTTAAGTTGACTTGAAGTTATTTGATCAATTTTGATTATTTACTTCATTTATATTAATTTATTTAATTAAAATTGAGGTTTAGAGTTTGAAATTTGATATTTCTTGAATTACATTGAAATAATTCATGAAATTATTTTCTAAGGTGTGTTTTAACCTTAATTTCAATTCACCAAAGTTTCATTTCAATTAAATTAATGGTTTAGGATTAATTAAAGTTAACTATTTCACTTAAAGTCAAATTAAGCCAAATTTACCCTAAATTAATTGGAGATTTTGAGTTTAATGGATTCTACTCATTGAGATAAATCCATAGAGCCCAAGTTTGCATTTTTTTGGATTTATATTTTCAATTTTAGTTTTTTTAAAATTTTTTAATATATTTAATATTTTTTAAATTAAAAAAAATGAGATTTATCATTTTAAAATAGCGGCGTTGACGTTGCGCCTTCACCATGTGGCACGGCACCATTGGGCGATGCGGATCCCGTGTGACAGCCACGTCCAAAGTAGTGCCATGAAGGACATATCTAATCTGTCCGATCTAAGATCGAACGGTCTCAATTCATTCTGCGATCTCCTTAAGGGGTTAATCCGATCATGCTGCTAGATCTCAACCATCCATTCCAAATATAAGGAATAGATGGCGAAGATTCCTTCCTGAGCAACTTCGATGAGAGACGGACGCCATATGTCATTTTTGATGAATTTCAAGTGATCTCTAGTAGATTTCGATGCAATTTTGATTATAAAATTATCAATGATCGACTTGTAATCAATCTATATGGTTTGATCCCCATGTGATCAAATCCATTTCACAAAGGACCAAATTCGAACGTTATGGAAGTCGGTGGTGGAATGTACCTCAATTCTAGTGATCTTCAGTAGTGGGATCGACTCAAACACCTTCGCCTCGATGTGACAAAGCTATGAACATGATTTAGTGGCTTGCCTCCCCACCAAACACCTTGAAAAGTGGTATTGTGAATGATTTAATGTACAGTCTACTCTTTTTTTATAATTAGAAGATAAGTTTCCAATGAATTTGCTATCAAAAGTTATAAAAAAAATCCATCCAATGAGGAAACATTGACAACATGACCCTCAAGTAGAATTTTCATCATGTATTACAATGACTAATTTTGTCATAATAATTTCGTCATATTCTTTGATGTACCACTAGCATTTTATTTACATTTTACATTTGAAATTATAGATTAGAAGATTTCTTTATATATTTTTAATAATTTTTAATGAAACATATCGAGAAAAGGGTATAAATTATAGGTATTAAAGTGGTATCCTTAATTAACAATTTTTTTTTCAATAGTATTTTAAAGACTAGGAGGATGATAAAGTAGATTAAAGAGAGGAGATTTACCTACATAACATCTAAAATATATGTATTTACATATTTCGCACTTTGAACTTCCTATTTACTAATATAACACTCAAATTTACAAAAATATACAAAATATACAAAATATACAAAACTTCCACTCCCCCAATCAATTTGTAAACTGTGTTAATTGCTCTAGATGATCTCCCCGACCACGGATACCACCGTTGCAGCCCCCATCATTCCACAAATGATTACAGTCTTTCTGGTCCTCTTGATCCACCTTGGAGAAGCTTGACGTCATCGTCGTCCTCCACTTCTCTTCCAGGAAATATCTCAACTTCCAAGAAAAACTCTCCCAACAATGTCGAGAAGAAAGGAGATCACAGATCGAAACAATCATAATAGAGCCTCGTCTCACGACGCCATCCGCTTGCTTTCTCGGTTTTCTTTTTTTCAGACAATCATAATTTCATTCAATTCCAACCACTACGGACATAAAAAACAAAGCTTTTTAACTCCCAAAAAAGACAACAAAACCACAACCACGACAAAAAAAAACAAACACTAACTCACACGAATTTATTACTAAAAAAAAAAATCAAGGCCTTTATAGTAGTAGGTTCTCCCACCAAGCTTTCACCACTTCGGTGGCTCGTCTGCTTAGGATGGTTGTCCATAGTTGAAATGTGTGCAGGGAGGGCCGAAGAGAGAAGACTAGTGACTTTGGTGGGTCAGGAGGGCGTCTTGGGCTTGTTTCGTTTTCAAGACGACAAGAGCTGAGGCGAGACTTTAGAGGTCATAGAGTGCTGGTAAAGGACTCGTCATTCTTGCCTGTAGATTTAGCCAAAGCAAAGAGTGAAAAATTCCTCAAGCAAAGTGATGCAGAAAAAATATCACGAGTGTCTTTTGGAGTGGACAGGCGCTGATCGCGGCAGGTTGAACGGATGCAAACGGAGTGGAGTGCTATATTAGTAAATAGGAAGTTAAGATCTTTTAACTGAAAATTAAAGTTTTAAATTACTAGATTAAGATGCCTTTGTAGAATGTCGAAGAATTCAGAAGCGCTTTGATTTTTCAGGATCTAGAGATAACTTTTTCTTATCTGTCATTGTCGGAGTTAAATCCTATCCGTCCCCACTGCTGTCTCAATGGCTTCCCCAGTCCTGTCACAATGGCCCACACATTACTGCTCCTTTAAGGCAAATTGCCCCAACTCATCGCCTAAAATAAAGCCCTAGAATAGTTAATCACTGATGTAATATTAATCTATTACAATCAACTTAATGATTTTGAAAAACTTTCACAATTAATTGGAGAAGGGCATATTTTTCTTATTTATAATTATTTTATTGTAAGGTAAGAGCTACCTTATTAAAAAGTTAAGTATAAATAATGAAAAAATTGTTTGCTTTCTATTTATAATTTAGAAATTTTAACTAATTATCATCCGAAAATATAACTAATTATTAATTTATAATAACATTTTTCTACTGTGATTGAAATAAATCCCTTGAACGCATATCTGATCTTACGGTAATGTATATTTTTTCACTTGTTTTGGATAAGGGTGGTTATTTATCACATTAATAAAGTTCTATAATACTTTTCTATTAAACTATATTAAATAATAATCTCTAATCACAGATATTTTGAGCCCCAATATTAAGAACCATACTTTTCTAAATGTTGACTAAAAATTATATAGTAAAAAAGGCAATTTATCTATTAAAAAAATATGACTTAAAAGTTAAATTATTATTAATTATAAATTTTAAACTCATAATTATAGCTAAAAATTTTATATTCTCATTTAATTCTCATTACATATCGAACCTTTAAAATTTCTCATATCTATGAATCTTTTATGCCCACCTTTTGTTATACTCAACTAGGACAGATACCTAAACATCATTAAGTACTTGGTATGATAATATATAATAAGATATTTTCTTGTGATGGTTCAGAAAACAAGCATCATTTGGGGCCGAAATTTTATAAGGTTTTAATTTATTTTTTTTTCAACAAATCTGTGCCATAAATCTCTATGATGATAAAGGCTTGTTTATTAATGGCATATATTTCAAGATGATTTAAGAAACAATGGTTTATTCCTTAAAGCTTTTTAATCTACTACTTTTGTGGTTAATCAGTTTTTTCAATAGTTTTAACCATGGCTGAAGTTGGGGTACTTTAATTTATTATAACTTTATTAATAAATAGTGAAACTAATAGATAATTAAAATCTAAGGGCTATTTATTAATGCTTGGCAAATAGATGCCAAAATTTATTGAAGTCCAATTTATTGCAATGCTCAAATAAAAAACTGATTAACCAATTTCGGCCAAACATCACCAAAATCAACCCAAATAATCTCCGATCGATGAACAGACCTCGCCATCGCGTTCAGAACATCGAAGTTGGTCAGAATATAAATATTGCATAATCTAAAGATCAAGCGATCAAGCGATCGAGTTATCAATGTGCTAACGCGCATATCGGGGAAGGGAAGTTGCGACGATGTCCAAACGACATACGTTCATGAAATTGATTACGTCATTAAATTTATAATATTGAAAACTATCAAATGAGACTGTCTACGCTCAATTTGGAGGAGTATGTGCAAAAGTCGAATTATCGGAAGTGGTAGTTTAGGAATGTCGAATGTACTTAAAAATCAGCTGCGGTGTCGCAAGACACCACTCACTACGCTTATTAGGGTGTACCGAGTAAGCAAACAGCTGTTAGATGTCGCTCCACCTACCCGAAATACTACCAAAATTTTGTCAAATTTTTTGACTTAGAAAAAAAAATGGAGAATAAAAAGAACTAGCTTAAGAAAGCTAAACAAAGAAACCTAAAGGTAAATTCAAATTAAGAAGCCTCAAACAAGAAGAAAAAGAGGGGAGGGAAAAGAACATACAATGAATACAAAAGTAAAATATTAAATAAAAGAAATAAGAGGTGAAAAACACTTACAAGATTTATCTAAGTGGCGTTAAAAGCCCACTAAAAAAATTAACCCTTCTCTTTCAAACACTCCCAACTCCTCAAACAAATGGAATGAAATATAAGACCCCCTCTTAGTCTTATTTATAGAAATTGGAGGGGGTAATAAAGGACCCACTGTCACAAAAAGAAACTAAGTGAGTCCATGTTCTCGCAAATTTTTTAAACAAAAAAAGGAGGGAGAACTAAATAAATTTTAACTAAGATTGGGGGAGTTAAGTGTTAAATTCATAATGGAATTATAGCAAAACTTGAAGTCCAGTCATTCACTAAATATGAAACCTAATGTGGAGTTAGGGATATTGGGTTCGATGCATATTTATGTGAATAGAGCCTTTTATTCAATACTCCAAGTATTAAATTCGTAGACAAGAGATCATAAGACTAATTGAGCAATTGAAAATTAGGCTTAATGTCGAAAGAAATAGGAATCTTGATTGAATATCAAGTCAAAGCATACGAGAGCCTCTTGGAATTAAGATACACTCTACAAACATATTCACAAAAATTGAAAAAAATTAAAGAATTCATTAGAGACTTCCAATGAGATCATATGATTGCTGATAAGCATAAGCGACGAATCCTTGGAAAATGTTTGAAGTGTATTCATCACTTTATCAAATACTCAAATTAGATCAAGAAAAAATTGAGTATAGTTGGCGATAAATTTGAGAATTGTCATAAGCAAAAATCTATTGAATATTCAAAGACTAATCAACTTGGAATCAATTACATATTAATCCAAATAATCTAATAAGATGTTAGACCAATTTACAACACCTTTTACACCATCGGATTTGCAACACATCGTACAAGCAAGCAGAATATGTTAACTAAGGCATTCTTAAATACACCCGCATGAACTCCGACACTACGCTGAATGCTTAAATTTAGTGTCTGAGGATGCTGTGTGGGTTGCTTCTCGATTTAGTCTTTGGACTGGGTCTGGGTTAACAAAACCTACAAATCTGTTATAAGAATTTCAACTTATTAAAATATCTGAGAAGCTAATTTTATCATGTGACAGTAGATCTAATCCTTTATTAGGAGCTAATCAAAGTTAACAGGATCTAAAGTTCTCAAATATGTTTGATTCAATCACTTAACTACCCCAATGATGGTTGTGTTGACTGATGATTTCAATCAGAGGGGATACTTCCATCAAAATATGATTCTAATTTCAAATCAAATTAACTTAAATCAAATATCTATCTAAAAATTGCTTAAATTAAATTTAAACATTAAAATTATAAAGTAAAACTCAATCTATCCACCTTTCATAATAGATTATTGGAGGTGACAAATTAAGAAAACTCTCAAAAGAGCTAATGTCAAATTGAGTGTTATGCTATGTCCACTCTCAATTAATCTCATGCTAGTAAGGACATGTCCGAACTACTCTCACTACGTGGCTTGGCTAGTAGGCTCCACAGATGATGCAGTTATGACCAGAGTCTTCTGATCGGGTGGTGGATAGTAAGGCTCCATTATATTACAATCATGATAAGATGTATGCTCCCAATGGCTTTTTGATTGATGTGTCATATACTTGATAGGAAAAATAACCCTCTGTCAGTTGAGGTAGACTTAAGTCTGTCTCCTTAGCCAAACACCACCCCAAGTATACAAGGATTTCTTGGATGACGTGACCCATGTGTTGCTGATAAGGATCCTTCAGTCAGGTTGGGTCGACTATCTCCTCTGACTAAGTAGACTAGGGACCATGATAGCCCGGGATGACGGAACTATGGGATCTAGATCGGGCACGTCATCATTTTCCCAACCATCCGCTTTAAGCTAATGATGATGAATTTCATAAATCTAAATTTTAAACTCCACATGCTGCTACTATATGCTACGCATTAAGCGATCTAATGACTAGCCTTAATCAAAAGTTCTTTCTCACTTATTGGGAGGGGTAATTAACTATAGAGGCTTACACTTATAGGAACCTTGGAACCAGATCTAAAGTCCTCTAAAAATGAGAGAAAAATCTATGGGTAGTGTCTTATCTATTATTCCATCTGCCTTCTGAAAATTACATTGACATCTTAAACCATACTCTCTTCATTCAATTGTCGAGAGGTCGGTGATAAATTTTCAGAGCCCACAGATTTCTGGCGACTCCGCTGGAGACAAAATTCTCTTTCCATCTTTGCTTAGTCATATATGTACTATAGCAGTAAAAAATATTTAAAAATTCAAAACAAAAAATGGTGATTTAAATGTGTAATAAATTTATATTACTATTGTATGAGACTCTATGTCGAATAAATTATTCTATAGGGTATATTTTTATTACACTATTATTTTGTTCTATAGTATCTCTACATTCTAAAAGTATGGGGTGAAGTAATAATTACTAATTACTAATTCCCATCTTTCAGTTTCACAGAATGGATCTATAAAGCACTCCTTTGACTGTCCAGCTAGGGCGTGGTGCGAACATCTGCTTAGCCAACACCGTCATCAATACAAAAGATGTTGGAGCTAACATTCGATTTGGTAGCTTGAATTTCCTTGCTATCGTAGCTGGAATTCCTGAAGTACCCACCCATGGTACACTCATTCGAGGTCATGCTGGAAGGACTCAAGTTATTGAAGCTCCTACTAGCCATGTTCACCAATCAGTTCAGCAACCAACTACTATTAAGGAGTTCTCCTGATAGAGAACTTCAATTTTTAAAAGACTATGTCAATCTGAAGCCCTAGTGGTGAAAAGAACCATCAATGGGCAAACTGTATCTTTAATACCTCATGGTACAATTGCTTCACCGATTGAACCTTTCATACTTGGAAAGCATGATCATGAAGCTTCCTCATCAAGAAGCAAATTAACCAAAATGCAGAGAAGAAGAATAAATGCTGAGCTGAGGGCTCAGCAGATCCCATTCAAATGACCTTGTGAATAAGAAATACTACCACCAGAAGCATGTATTCCTACTCAGAACAACTTTGACAATCTAAAGTGGGTAAAAAAGAATAGCTCTACTAGTGAGATAAAGCAGCCCTTCTGAACCCAACAACATTAAGCTCCACCACCACAGAAGAGACAGCATGAAACACTATCCTCTAGAATACATAAAGTTCTTAAACTAGCCAAGGAAAGAGGCTTGATGAAAAGAAAATTTCAGAGGCTTGTGGTGATTGAAAACACTGAAGCTCCACTAAGGAGGTTGCCATCCCTTATGGTAACTAGTCATCGAGCTAAGAATGCTTCGCGCGATGAGCATCGAAGCATGACACTTGGATCACGCGTCCATGAATCTGCTGTCGAAAGGTTTCGATAAAAGGATAAGCAGATATGGAGGCCAAGGCCCCATGATGAAATCCTGAAGAATGGAAGAGGTGTGACATCTGATACATATACTCAGAAATTTGCCTCAAAATAACTCATCAGAAGTGGATACCCATAAGAAGGGGTATGATTAATGAAAGACATGATGGTCGACACCATGGAGAATCCTCTAGAGGACCCCATCGCCGATCAGATTCACTCCCACAAGAAATGGTTGACTTTGATCACAATCCTTTAATGGAAGAAGTGTTTGTTCCGTACACTGAACCAAAGATCCACTGGAAATGTCGATAAAAAATTCATGTGCTAAAAGAAGGTGATGAAGAGGACACTATGGAAGTGAAAGTCATCTATATGGTCAGAGATATAGATGACTTTCTGCTCACTATCATCAGCAACTTGGATCTAGGGAACTTGAACCTAAATTCAATGTTTATGAAGGAGAGTCTTCACGGAAGCAAGTAAAAGATGGATCTTCAATCTGTCCTAAAGAGGAAGAAGAAGAAGATCAAAATGAGAAAGAGGTCATTGGTGTTGAAGCTGTTTATATGATTGAACCAGGAAATGATCAACCTAGTATACGCTTTTATAATGAGCGCCTTCATTCAGCCCAAGCAAAAACTGCCCCTACAAGTGCCCAAGGATAAGGACAGTCAAGTTCTACCCCTGAAGATGAGCAAGGAGCAGAACAACAATAAGAAATAGAGGAAAAAGAAGAGCATGTACTTGTTGACATCGTGGTGCTAGCTAGAGAGCAAAAATAAATGTAGCATCAAATGAAAGTCAAAGATAAAAAAATTGCACAGCTTGGTACCAAGATGAATGACATGATGGTACAAATGAATATTATGATGGATATGTTACGAAAGAATATCACATCAAATGTAACACCTATCTTATCTGCTAATCAACAGATAGTTAATAATATAACTTCTATACCACCAGTCGCTCTAGTACATTAAGCTCCTATAGTACATGCTACACCTAAAGTGAGGAATGAAGTTAACCAACTACCTCTTTAGTCGATAATTCAAAATGTGGTTAGCATACCTGGAATGATAACAACTACTCAGCTAGAAATAATAATTAATGAAAAGATAAAGGCAGTTATAGCTTCAGAGCAAGCTGAAAAGTTGGTGAGTAAGGGTCGCCCTTACCCAGCCGAATATGATCAAGTGTCATACCCAAAAAGGTTACTCAGTGTCAGAATTTAATACTTTTAGTGGGCTTAGTAATCTTAAGCAACATCTAGCCCAATATAAGGCTACTTGTGGTAACACATGAGGGAATGATGCTCTACTTTTCAGTCAGTTGTTCAGTAGCCTGACCTCAGCTACTTTTGAGTGGTATGTAGAATTGCCAAATGATTCAATTAAAACTTTTACTGAGCTAGAGACAATATTCGTGAAGAGGTTCACTAGTGTAACTGAGAAAATAATAATCGCTGACCTTGCCTAGCTGAAAAGGAGAAAAGATAAGTTAGTGATAAAATTCATAACTTGTTGGCATAACCTAAGCATGAAATGTGAGCAACAATTAGAAGAAGAACATGTGATCTAATTGCTAATGGGAAATAAGGATGATAAAATGGCACCATTTTTATGTATGGCATCGATTACAATATTCCAGTACTTTCTCGATAGGGTGGCCAAATTTGAAAAGCTGAATTGCCCTAAGTCTGAAATCTATGCAGATAAAGCAAAGAGAAACTCACCTTCAGACTTAAGAAGAAATGAAACTCATGCTGCTTCCTATAGCTCAAAGGGCGAAAAATTGGATGATATATAATGTGGATAAATAAAAATAGCCAATGTACAATGATGATAAGGGAAAGAAGTCTGTCTATTCAAATCCACAGTCAAAATTAGTATTAGGAGGTAATGATAAACCTCAAACTTTTTCAAGTGGTGAGGAACATCCAAAATAAGCAACAAGAGATGATAAGCGAATGTGACCATCTCTTAAGAAAAAGATGAACAAAGAATATTTCTTTATAAGGGATAATGTGGCTAAATTATTTCGGCAAGCAGTCAGAGCTGATATACAATTTCCAAAAATTAAAAGGCCTGAAGGATCTGATCAAGTCAGTAATTCAAATTACTATCCCTATCATCAGAAGATAAGTCATCCTATTGAAGATTGTTATGTCTTCAAAGATTAGCTAGAAAGAAAGTATCGACGTGGTGAATTTATATTATTTGATAGTATTCTTGTCAACCCAAAAAGAGAGTCTACAAGGATGATTATGTCCTCTTCTATATCATCCATCAAAGACAAAAAGAAGGACAAATCAATTCAGACTGAAGAATGAGAAATAGTAGTCCCTAAGAAGACCGTGAAAATGCTAAAGTATCTAAAAGGCATCCCTAGTGTTAAGTGGAAATCACCACTTGAACCTATATTGGACTTAAAAGAGATACCTAAACTAAATATTTGGGCTTCTCAGTGGCATTTTAATAAGGCTACTTCATCACAATATGATGAGCAGTCTACTAAATGCATGCCTCATAAGTCAAAGAAGCCAGCTAAGAAAAAGAAGATCAAAAAGAGAACTACAACTCAAAAAATTATTAATAATTTGGAGGAGTATTACCAGTCGCAAAAAAACCATTTAGGCTTGTAGACTTTATGCCTAAAATTTGTATTGTTAAATCAGATGAGGAAGATAATGGTGAATCTTGTCTAGTAGAGACATGCCGAATCATTTACATGATGCCAGATATTCTTCAGCATCAGTTACTCCAAAATGGCAAGGGTAGTTAGACAAACTCGACCAACTCATCAAAATTCTTATCAGAAAAGCAAGAAGAGCCTGAAGAGTTAACATCTGAATTTTGTTTAGTGACTCAACAATTTGATAACAGTTCAAATGAAGATTTATGTTATCCCGACGGAGAAGAGTCGGACTCATTGATATCATCACATATGAAGTGTATGAAGTTGAAAAATTAGTCTAACCCTTTTGGTCAATCCTCCAGAATAAGAAGTGAATTTAAAGAAACTACTTCTTTAGAGGAATCTAAGCAAGATAAGGCGATTCAACTTCAGTTGAGAGGCGGTAAAGTTTTACCACCTCCATCAAAGAGGAGAAATGCAAATAAAGACAAAGAAAAATAAATTGAAGCCAACAAAGATATCATTGCCAAAAATCCTAGGATAAAGCCTAAATTAAATGAAAAGATAGATTATAATATTTTATCACATCTGAGAAAGATTCCTGCACAACTAAGTGTGTATGAGGCTCTCTTAATGCCAAAAGACCTCCGAGAAACTTTAAGATAAGATCTCAAAGATCCAGAGAGTTATGAAGCTTACTTGCCAAAAAAATGCATGACTGAATCATTATAAACTCAAGAACTCCCAATAATCACATTTTCTGAAGAAGATCTTATGTTGGGAATGGCAGATCACAATCATCTTCTATATGTTACTGTAGAGAGTGATGACATCTCGATCAATATAATATTGATTGGTCCAGCTTCTTTTATCAATCTTATGAGTCTAAAAGTATTAAGAGGATTATCACTTGATATGTAACATCTTGGGAGAGATAAGTTGATGATTCATGGTTTCAATGAAAAAGGGCAGAAAACTATAGGTTCTTTTATTCTTCTGTTCAAGTTTCAAGATTTATATACAGAAGCCAAGTTTTATGTAATCGATGCCGATACATTATTTAGAGCTCTCTTGGGTTGACCATGGCTGCATGAGTATGGCATGGTCCCATCAACTATGCATGAATGTATGAAGTACCTGAAAGATGGGAAAGAGTTCAGAATTCCTGGTAACCTACAACTTTTCTCTGTCCACGAAGCAAAGATCTATGAAGATGAAAAATATTTCATCCCTAAAGAGCCTAAGCCAATAAAGCCTCTTGAAGTGGTAGCATCCACTTTAAAAACTAAAAAGAAACTTCATAAGGTGATAGAGCAGAAGCAAAGAGGAAGAAAGAAGGAAATGCTGACTCTCTCTTAAGTACTTGATTCAACATCTAAATCAAGAAGATCAGTTCCTCATTTGGGAAGAGACACATAAGAAGAAGAAGATATTTCTGCCAAACCTAAGGGAACTTATAAACTTTTAAGAAAGATAAAGTATGAAATAAGTGATTCTGATTTAAACTATGACTTTGAATCTACTTATGAAAATAGAGTTCAGATGGTCACACCAAGAAGGATAGCTCATTTGGTTTAGATGACTCCTTCAAAAGTGTACCCATTCCTCAGCAATACTTCAAAGAAATTACTCCACTGGAGGTTCATAACATTGAAGAATTAATAACATTCTATGTGTCACGGTTGAGTGAGAGTAACGAAACAAGAACTTTATTTTATAAATTTGAAGTGTCTCAATCTCACAATCTTGATTAGCCTACTCAACATGAAAATTATGATGAGATAGTGCCGATAAGAATACCATTATACTATGCATAAAAATTATGAAGAATGATGCATAAGCTTGGAATTCAAAATAAAGTTTGTTATAATATAATAGAAGCTGAGATCAAAACTAATTATGATGAAGAAGATGATCTCCATGAAATCCTTCTTACAAATGATGAAAAGGTAGAAACCATGCCTGCGCCTAAAGAACTCGAAGATGGTGGAAAAATAGCTACTATGGATGAACTCAAAGAAATCAACCTAGGACCTGAGGATGATCCTCGTCCAACTTTCGTCAGTGCCCTTCTATCTTATGAGAAAGTTGAAGAGCTAAAAATGCTACTTTGTAAATTTAAGAATTACTTTGCCTAGACATATTCTGAAATGTCAGGCTTATTCCTTGATGTAGCAGTTCATAAACTGGCTATTAAACTAGATGTGACACCTGTTAAGCAAGCTCCTAGGAGAATGAGGTTGGAGATTGACGAATAGGTAATTGTAGAAATTAAGAAGCTGATTGAAGCAGACTTCATCTGGGAGGAGAAGTATCCAAATTGGATAGCCAACATTGTTCTCATTTTGAAGAAGAATGACCAAATCCATCTCTGCATTGACTTCTAGGACCTAAAGAAGGCGTGCCCAAAAGATGACTTTCTGCTTCCAATATTTAAATTATTAGTGGATAACTTCTAACTATGACATGTTCTCATTCATGGATGGATCATAGGGATATAATCAAATCAAGATGGAACCTGAAGATGAAAAACACACATCATTTAGAACACCAATTGGTATATACTTCTACACAGTCATGCTTTTCGGATTGAAGATTGCTAGATCTACATACAAAAAAGCCATGACATGTATTTTTGATGAGTTGATTCACTAGAAGGTGGAATATTATGTTGATGATTTAGTGGTGAAGAGCTTAAATCATTAAAATCACTTTGAAGACTTGAGAATTATATTGGAGAGAATCAAAAAATATGATCTCAAGATGAATCCTCTAAAATGTGCATTCGAGCATCCTCTAAAAGATTCCTTGGGTATATTGTACATCATAGAGGAATTGAAATTGATCTTTCTAAAATCAAGAAAATTATGAAGATGCCTCCACCAAAGAGTTTGCATTAGCTTCATTCTTTACAAGGATAACTCGCTTTTATCCATTGATTTATATCAAACTTATCAGGATGTTGTCAACTATTTGCAAAGTTGATGAAGAAGGATGCTCCATTCAAATGGGACAAGGAGTGTGAAGAAGCCTTCAATAGCATTAAAAGCTACCTATTAAATTCACCAATCCTTGCAGCGCCTACTCTTAGGAAGCCCCTCATTATATACACAGCTGCTTTAAAAGAGTCCCTTGGAGAATTATTGGCATAACACAATGAAGAAAGAAAAGATAATGCTCTTTATTATATCAGTCAAATATTAATAGGAGCAGAAATGAGATACTCTCCGATAGAGAAGCACTGTTTGGCATTGATCTTTGCAGTCTAAAAGCTTCATCATTATATGATATCTCACAAGATTGCCCTCATCCCATGGATCGATTCACTGAAGTACTTGATGATAAGTCCAGCATTGACAGGTTACTTAGCAAGATGGGCAATATTGCTTTTATAATTTGATATCACATATGTTTCATAGAAAGCAGTGAAGGGGCAAGTCTTTAGCAAATTTTCTTGCTACACATCCCATCCCCGCTGACTCTTCTCTTAACGATGATTTTCCTGATGAGCAAATTATGATCATTCATGAATGAGAAAAATTATAAATTTGGAAAATATACTTTGATGGAGCCTCATCGATCAAACAAGTCAAACCTTAAAATTTCTCAAGGGCAAGAGCAGAAATCGGCATCATCTTCATAACACTAGAATGAGGGATAATGAGACGATCATATGGGTTGATCGAGCCAAGAACTAATAATGAAGTCGAGTATGAAGCATTAGTGGCAAGTCTTGAAGAAGCTATTTTCATAAGCATTCAAAACTTGCATGTTTTTGGAGATTCTCAACTTATTATAAATAAAGTACTTGGCATATAAAAATTAACAAGCGAGTTCTCAAGCTTATGAAGAAAATACCAAATATCACACTAACTCGAGTCTCTCAATATGAGAATAGCAAAGTCGATTGCTTAGCAAAATTCACTAAGGAGATGGAAAGTATGAATGATGATTATGTCATGATCGACATGTTTCTTGATGAGTTCTAGAGCCAGCAAAGTACTAATTCTTGCAGTAGAGAGGTTATCAAATTTGACCCAATAGGATATGACTCTGATTACTCCTCATTCTCTCCAAAATCAATAAGAAGTTATACCTTGAAGAGCTAAGAATGAAATTGCTTCAAAAAAATAGTGTGAAGCCTTTATCGTAGAAGAGTCACGTGATTGGAGGCAACCCTTCATCGACTACTTTAAAGAAGATAAATTACCAAATAATAAATCACTAGCAACTTAAATTGCGAAGAGTTTAGCAACAACACTCTATATCATAGATCCTTTGAACAAATGTGGCTACGATGCCTAAATATAGATGAAGGTACCAAAGTGATGGTTGTAGTTCATGAAGGACTTTGTGGTGCACATCAGTTAAGTCCCAAGATGGCAATAAAGATTTAAAGGATGGGCTATTATTGGCCATCTTGGTGAGAGCCTGTTTCAATCATGCTAAGAAGTGTCATGAATGTCAAGTACATGGGAATATAATCCACCAACCTCCAAATCCACTACACCCAACAATAGCATCTTGGCCTTTTGAATCTTTGGGGTATGATAATGGACCGATCCATCGTTATCATCCTGGACAACGCTTCATCCAAGCAGCGACTGATTATTTCTCTATGTGGGCTAAAGCTGTCCCATTTAAAGAAGTTACTACTGATCGAGTGATCAACTTCTTCACGCATAATGTGGTCTATAGATTTGAAGTGTTGCGTTGAATAATTTATGATAATGGCATAGCTTTTAAAAGTGCAAAGATTTATAGATTTATCGATCGACATAAAATTGATTGACGATACTCTTCAATATACAATCCAAGAGCAAATGGTTTGAGGGAGGCCTTCAACAAGACATTAGTCAAGCTACTCAAGAAGATTCTTATTAAAAATAAGAGAGAATGTCATACCAAACTGATAGAGTCATTATGGGTGTATCGAACCACCTACAAGATGCAGACTAAAGCCACTCTCTATTTATTGGTATTTTGAATTGAAGCAGTTCTCCCACTTGAAGTTGAATTGCCATCACTTTGAATAGCAATCCAATACAACCTAACTGATGATCAAAATGCTTGTTTGGGAATGGAAGAACTCGACACGCTTAATGAAATTAGACTGCAAGCTTATCAAAATTTGGAGGTTTATCGAGCAAAGATGTTTAGGGCTTTTGACCATACGGTGCAACCTCGAACATTCCAAAAAGAATAATTGGTCTTAGTGCTGAGAAGACTAATTATTCTTAATCAAAAATTTGGTGGCAAATTTGAGCCTAATTGGGAAGGCCCTTTTGTCATTGAGAAAGTGTATCAAGGAGGGGCATATCAACTCATTGACCTAAAGGGTGAAAGACCAATACTGCCAATTAATGATCAATACCTAAAAAAATATTATACATGATAAAGATATTCTCGAGGTATAATAGAAATCCCCTTGCAAGATAGGGGGCATTTTTTAGTATATTTATTTAGGTCGACATCGTACTTCATGCCGAGATCCCTAAATAAATATACTCACTCAAGATGAAAGAAGCTTTTCCTTGAAAATTCCCCTGTTAAATAGGGGGCATTTTTATATTTATATACATAGATGAAATCAATGTTACATGTTAAAACCCTCTTAAGAGCATATCAATTCAAATATTGATGTATTTGCTTAATTTCATCTTAAAAGTTCTACTAAATATGCTTTAGAATTCCCCTTGCAAGATAGAGGCCATTTTTCTTTTATGTTAAGTTTATTTGAGTTGACATCGTGCTATAAGATGAGATCCTCGAATATATTTTGATTCAGGTTGACATTGAGCTTTACACCAAAATCCCTGAATATACCCATAATTATTATTATTAAGTTTTAAGTTCTTACATAAATAAAATTAATATATTTCTATGCATGAAAAGATAGCCCTAAATGTCAAAAATTTATCTCCCAGATTTGCCAAATTCTAGAAATCAAGTCAGAAGAACTCCCAATTTTGGAAGCTTCAATCAATTGAGTTGGGAAAATATCAACCTCTACACCTTGAAGTCTAGGACACAGATGGGTTCTAAAGGTCGAACTCAAGAAGCCCACAAATGACCGAGTTGTTGATGCTCTCCTCACTCAACAAGCTGCAAGGAAAGGTCGTAGTGAAAGAGTCCCCGCTCATTAGTCCGATGACCAAATCACCAACCCATCACAGCTTAAATCGAAGAGTTGAGTAGGTTCTAAAGGTCGAACTCAATAAGCCCAAATGTGGTTGAGTTGTTAACGCTCTCCTCACTCAATAATCCGTAAGAAAAGGCTTTAGTGAGAGAGCCCCTGCTCGTCAATCCAATGATGATAGCTATTCAATCTCAAGTCAGATCTAGCTTGGTGATTACAAGTAACTAGAATCTAAGAGATCTTTTTACATGATTGATAGACCAAGACAATCAGAGGAAACTCTCAACTCAGAGCTACCTCAAGTTAATCTTTATATTACCTGCATGGTGATATTTCAATTTAATCTCAAATGATCTGATCATGATCAAAGCACAGATCAAAGCCAATCTTCTCATCAAGTCCATCAAAGTAGAAAGCACAAGACCTAGAGAATAATTCCATAGTTTATACAAAGCCAATGGCTGAACTAAAGAAATTTTGTGATTATTCAATTTGTTAAAGCACACATTGCTTGGTTGATAACTCAACATTATAAACCTAATATAAGTCAGAAGGCTAGGTCATCTGTATGCACCCTTCAATGAGTCTGACAAGGCAGCAAGCACAGAACTTAGGGTGTACATACACTTCCTGACAAGTCAATGTGGACAAATCAGGTCAATCATTCATCAAGTTCATCAAGCTTAAAGCTATGATAGAAGAAATTCTAAATCTCAAAATAAGCAGACCAATTCGTCTATCAAACCCAACCAAGCCTGAACCTAGGGTTGGAGCAAACTCATACCTGTAATGACATAAAAGAAAAAGATCTTCAGCAAAGCCATTGAAGCAGAGAGTAGATGTTGTAAGAGCTCTTATCTATCCAACAAGTCAATTCTGATAAATCGATCAATCCTGTCATTTAGCATGTCTTAAATAATGCATCATGTCATTAGCTTTGAAATGTTGAAAACTAATAAATGAGACTGTCCACACTCAATTCAGACGACACTGTGCAAATGTCAAATGATCGAAAGTGACAGTGTACAAATCAAAGCTGAGATGCACTGGACATCACTAAAATCAACCCAAATGACCTTCGATCAATGAACTTCTCCACCACATTTAGAACATCAAAAATGGTAAAAATATAAATATTTCACAACTTGATGATCAACTGATTGAGTCATCAGCATGTCTACACGCATACCAAGGTCAAGAGGCACTGACATAAACCAAATGGCCTCTGTTCATGAAATTGGTTGCACCATTAATCTTGAAATATTGAAATCTATCAAGTAAGACTATTTACACTCAATTCAGACAAGTTTATGCAAAAATTGAGCAGTTGAAAATGATAATGCATATTTTGAGCTGAAATTGACCCAATTTGACGCCGACTTGAATGAAATGACCTCCAATTGTCAAAAGGACAACACTGTTGCATTCAAAATAGTAGAATAACCTTGAATTGATATATGTATATATATATTAATTATCTAATCATGTCATCATAAAATTCACATTAAAGTTAATTAAATGCTTAAAAAATCAATTTAAACTGCCAAATTTTACTAATTAACCCTAACTTAAATCCCTAAATCCCCCTAAAACCAGTTCAACCTAACCCCTAGTCTGACACGTGATCCCCCGTCTCCTCTTCACGCATGAGAGCTCATTCAACTTCCCTCTTCCTATCTCGATCGAACTCCCTCGGATCTCCCTTTTCACGCACTGCTCAATCTCCCTCTTCCCGCATGGAACCGTTCGATCTCCTCCACACGCAAGCCACGAAAATGGTTCTCCCTCCTTCAACCATTCCTACCCAAGATGCTCGGATCCTCCCTCAAAACCACAAAAAATTGAAAGGAGGGGACTTCAAACTCTCACTCATTTTTCACTTCCTCTCTCCAAATCGCAAACGGCTTCTCCTTCCCTTCTTCTTCTCCTATTTCTCTCCTCTCCAACTACAAGCAAGGGTAAGTTCTTCCATTGTTCTTGCTCTTCCATTTCTTCTTCTTCCTTCTCCATTTCTTCATTTATTTCCACTAAATAGAAAATGTCTTCTCTCCATCTTTCTTCCCTCATCTTCTTCCAATCCTAAAACTCCCCACTCCCTCTTCTTCCCTCTTCTTCCATTTCCTCTTTTTTCTTCCCTTCTCTTCACCAAACTAAAAATCCCCCATCCATTTCTCTTATTTTCTCCCAATATGAAATTTCCAATTCCTTTTTGCCACAACTAGAGAGGAACATCATAATTAGGTGGGTTCTTCTCTCAGTTTTTGGCATCTCCCTCTCCATCTCCTTTCCGGCCATTACAAGCACACAAAAAAATGAGTCTGTATATGTGTGATAAATATATGAATGTGTATATGTATATGCTTGTTTCTTTGCATGTTGGATGGCCTCATCACGCTCATTAGGGCATGATGAGATGAAAAATTGGCTGCGGTGTCGCAAGACTCCACTCGCTACGCTCATTAGGGTGTACTGATTAAGCCAACATCTATTAGATGTCACTCCACCTAGCCGAAATGCGACCAAAATTTCTTCAAATCTTTTGACTTAGAAAAAAATTGGAGAATAAAAAGAACCGGATTAAGAACGCTAAACAAAGAAACCTAATGCTAAATTCAAATTAAAAAGCATCAAACAAGAAGAAAAAGAGGGGAGGGAAAAGAACATATAATGAATACCAAAGTAAAACATTAAATAAAAAAAGAGGTGAAATGTACTTACAAGATTTATCTAAGCGGAGTTGAAAGCCCACTAAAAATATTAACCCTTTTTCTTTTAAACACTCTAACTCCTCAAACAAATAGAATTAAGTATAAGACTTAGTCTTGGCTTTATTTATATAAATTAGAGGGGGGTAGTGAAGGACCCACTCTCACAAAAAGAAATTAAGTAAGTGAGTCTATGTTCTCGCAAATTTCTCAAACCAAAAAAGGTGGGAGAACTAAACAAATTTTAACTGACATAGGTGGAGTTAAATGTTAAATTTATAAAGGAATTATAACAAAACTTGAAGTCCAATTATTCACTAAATATGAAACCAAATGTGGAGTTAGGGATATTGGAGTTAATGCTTGTTTATGTGAATAGAGCCATTTATTGAATAATCCAAGTATTAAATTCATACACAAGAGATCATAAGACTAATTGAGCAATTGAATAAGGCCTGATGTCAAAAGAAATAGGAATGATTGAACATAAGTTAAAGCATAAGTGAGCCTGTTGGAATTAAGATACACTCTTCAAACATATTCAAATAAATTAAAGAAGATTAAAGAATTCATCAGAGACTTTCCATGAGACCACATGATTACTGATAAGCATAAGCTACGAATCCTTGCAAAATGTTTGAAGTGTATTCATCTCCTTATCAACTACTTAAATTAGATCAAGAAGAAATTGAGTATAGTTGGCAATGAATTTGAGATTTGTCATAAGCAAAAATCTATTGAATATTGAAAGACTAATCAACTTGGAATCAATTAAATAGTAATCCGAACAATCTAATAAGATGTTAGACTAATTTACAACACCCTCTATGCCACTGGATTCGCAATACATCGTAGAAGCAAATTGAAGGAGTTAACTAAGGCATTCCTAAATACACTTGTATGGGCCCCGACACTATGTTGAATACTTAAATTTAGTGTCCGAGGATGCTGCGCGAGTTGCTTCCCGATTTAGTCTTAGGACTGGGTCCGGGTTAACAAAACCTAAAAATCTATTATAAGAATTTCAAGTTATTAAAATATCTGTGAAGCTAATTCTGTCATGTGATAGTAAATCTAATCCTCTGTTAGGAGCTAAATAGAGTTGACATGATCTAATGTTCTCAAATATATTAAATTTAATCAATTAACTATCCCGATGATGGCTGTGTTGAATGGTGATTTCAACCGGAGGGGATACTTTCATCAAAATATGATTCTAATTTCAAATCAAATTAACTTAAATCAAATATCAATCTAAAAATTGCTTAAATAAAATTCAATCATTAAAAACTTAAAGTAAAACTCAATTTATCCACCTTCCGTAATAGTTTGTCAGAGGTGATAAATTAAAAAAAATCTAGCTCACAAAAGAGCCAATGTCAAATCAAGTATTCTGGTATGCCCACTCTCAATCAATCTCATGCTAGTAAGATGTGGCATCTGTCCTCTGACTACATGGCTTGGTTGGTAAGCTCCATAGATGATGTAGTTACGACCAGAGTCCTATGATCGGGTGGTTTAGCCAGTAAGGCTCCATTGTATTATGAGCATGATCGTAGCCCGTATGCTCCCCAATGGCTCTACGCTTTGAGTTATGAATCATAAGGTATACTTGATAGGGCAAACAACCCTCTGTCAGCTAAGGTAGACTTAAGTCTGTCTCCTTAGACAAACATCACCCCAGTTCTATAATGATCTCTTGAACTACGTAACCCATGTGTTAATGATATGGATCCTTTGGTCAGGTTAGGTTGACTATCTTCTCTGACTAAGTAGACTAAGAACCACGATAGCCCGAGATAATGGAACCATGGGATCTAGATCGAGCACATCATCATTTCCCCAACCATCTAATTTAAGCTAATGATGATGAATTTCATAAATCTAAATTTTAAACTCCACATGATGCAACTATACGCTACAAATTAAGTGATCTAATGACTAGCCTTAATCAAAAGTTCTCTCTCACTTATTGAGAGGAGTAATTAACTATAGGGGCTTACGCCTATAGGAAACTTGGAACCAGATCTAAAGTCCTCACAAAATGAGGGTGAAATCTCTGGGTAGTGTCTTATCTACTATTCCATTTTCCTTCTAAAAATTACATCGACATCTTAAACATACTCTGTTCATTCAATTATCGAGAAGTCGGTGGCAAATATTTACATCCCATAAATGTGTCAAAGATAAAGCCTAGCAACACTTATGAAATGTACAGTTATGTACCATTTATTTATTTGACACTTTTTCATAGGTTCATTATCAATATTCCATGCCCTCTAATCCAATGGCACTTACCTGTTAAAGTAGAGCTATCAAATGATGCTAGCAAAGACTTACAGACACATGCAACATACTTTTGCTTGTATGAAGAATAGTGCTCGCAAATCCCAATATTAACAAAGACTAAAACCTAATGACTATTATTTTAACATGGATGAGTGTATGGCTAATTAATTTTGGGTATTTCTAGTAGTAAGAAAAAGGTGTCTTTGGCCTGTCGTGTTTTATTTAAACTTTGAACTAAACCGAGTAGTTGTATTGGTTGTAGCTTGCACCTAAAATGGCCCATGCATGTTCAACTAAGTAAGTATCATCCTAAATGGCTAAATAAAACACATTAAGTACTCTTTTCTTGTTTTGGGGTGGTGAGCAATTCCTTCCAAAAAGTACTAAAAATCTTTAATAAAAAAGAAAAAATATATAATATGGACAATGAAAATTTGTCCATTGCTATGATGGTGTCATGTGTAAGGTCTTCTTCTCTTTGCTAATTTGCATTAAAAAGGAAGGGATAAAGTGAGAGAGACAAAGAGGACTCCTCTTTTCTATATAATATTGTTTTAAGTGCTAATGGTCTTAAAAGATCTTCCAAAAAGATATGGTGGGTGCCTTTATATGTGGCCATCCTTTTAGAGCTAGTGCTAACAATGTCATAGAACCACGTCCCTACAGTAGACCTTTTTTTCATCAAAAAGTGCACAATATTATTTAACTAAAAATGGAGTAGATGATACAATAAAAGAAAAAAAAGTTATAAGAGAAGATTTAAGAAATAAATATTTACAATCCTTTAATGTAAGGCATATTAAGGTTGTCTCCATTGATTATTTCTTTGAAGAAGATCATTAGTTTTATGAGAAACAATGCACTGATCAAAATTTGCACCTTGCTTGGTGAGAAAATTAACTTCCTTATTTCCTTCTCTGAAATTATGATCCCATCTGAAAGAAATAGTAGCAAGATTATGTTTAATTTGTTTAACTAGTGAGATTAGATACTAAGGAGTGGTACAATTTCCATTGAACATTCTAATCAGATTAATGGAATTGGTTTCTAACTAGAAGATTATCCAATTAAATATTTAACAATTATTAATGCATAAAACATTACAAGGGTCTCTATATGGATAGTGGATTCTACAAAAATTAAGATGGAAGAGAATAAAATGCAATGACCATTATGATCTCTAAAAATGGCTAATACTTATAATGATAGTATTCTACAATGTGTTTCTTCTACTTTAATGGATGAAGAAAAGGAAAAATAGCATCATAACATGAATGATCCACAGACCTATAGTAATGATGCAATTAATAAACCACAAATTAGTGTAAATGATGAGATCTTAGAAGATATTAATTCTGGGATTGTAGATGAATGGAATGTTTATAAATGGAAAAGATTTAAACAAAAAGGAATCATAGATATTAAGGAAATAGATTCTATAGCTACTGAAAACTTATCAAGTGCCGGAATCCAAATTTCTTCCTTTTGCAGGATTCTTATTAGAGCTTAAGGAAATCTACCTCTTTCTCAATGAATAATCTCTTTATTTGGAATATAAAGGCATTCTCAATTTGGATGCCTCTAACTAACAAAAATATCTTATCAAACACCACAATATTTAGTTCTTTTCCATCTTAGAGCATCTTGTTAAGGCTAATAAGTTCTCCAAAGTTATTAAGAAATTTGGTTATTTCAATTAGGCTTCTAATTGTAGTAAAAAATCTAGATATTTTGGAAAAAAATATATCAAAGTTGATATTCTAATTGATGACATTCAATTTGATCATATGACTATTTCTTATCATAATAAGTCCATTTATTCAATTATTATTTATGCTGCTTGTCTTAAGGTGGTGAGAAGAAATCTTTGGAATAATATCAATAACATTAGTTCAACCATTGATATACCTTGGTTTGTTGGGAGTTCAATATGATTGCTAATGTTTATGAGAAGAAGGGAGGTAAAGCGCCCAATATTGCTATAATGAATGAATTTAATGATTATATGATTAGTTCAGGCCTTCATGACTTTGGTTTTCAAAAAAATGATTACACTTGGAGAAGAGGTCTTGTTCATGAAAGGCTACATAGAATACTTTTCAATAACATTTTTCTCCAATACTTTCATTTCTTTAGAGTTCAACATTTAAATAAAATTGGTTCTAATCACTCACCCCTCCTTACTATCTGCACCTTACCACCAACGAAACAACCTACTTCTAAATTCTAGAATATTTAGAAATTGCATCCTAATTTTAAAGATTGTGTGAGGGCTTCTTGGAATTCTCCAATTCAAGACAACTCATGGTTTAGACTTTTGCAATTATATGAGAATTTTATAAAAATCTTTAAAAAAAATTAAATTGGGAGGTGTTTGACCATATTCATACAATTGTTATAAAATCTAAGAATATTGTTAGTGAACTTGAGATGGAACTATCTATGAAATACATGGTGAAAATTAAAATGATCTTAAGTTTTAAACAAGATAAACTACAATAAGTTATTAACTAGGAAGAAGCTTATTGGATGCAAAAGCAAGCCACTATCCTTAAATAGGCCAACATCAATACTGAGAACCAACCTACCTTTTGGAGTGCTGCTATCAAGCCTTTAGTTTCTTTCATTTACTAGAGGTTATGGCACCATCTCCTTCTAACTGATGATATCCTAAAATTTGAAAGGCTTAAAATCACCTCTATCTTCCACCTTTGTGGAAGAGATGAGGAGAGCTTCTTGCATTTGTTTGTCAACTGTTCTATTAGTACTCAGATATAGACTAAATTACACTCCATCAACCAAATTCCAACACCAAATAATGGGACCATTCAAAATTTTCTGCAAGCATGGAGAAGTTTAAGTGCTCACAAAACTGATCACAATTATGTCATTCCCCTTATTACCATTTCCTTCATTTTTATGGCAATGAAGTTAAACAAGCATGAAAATCAAGGGCTTGTCTAGAAAAACATTTTTCTTTATATAAAAATTTTTGTCTCGAAGCTGAAATGGGAAAATCATCTTAATGTTCACCCCTGGAATATCCATATTACTATGCTTGTGCATTGGAACAAGCCTATTGAAGGATGCATTAAAATTAATATTGATGCAAGTTTTAAGTCCTCCATGGTTGCTAGTATTGGAGTAGCTTTAGAGATCACAAGGGTCATTGCATTTTTCAACTTCTCCATCCCTTGTTTTGTAAACAATGCACTCTTTGTTGAAGCTAGGGCTTGTCTTACAACTTTAAGATTTGTAGCTTTGTTTCATCTCCCTAGCATCTATATTGAATCTGACTCCTTGAATCTCTCTAATTATATTTCAAAGGAAGTATCTCACCCGTGGTACCTCATATATATGCTAACTAGAATATCTTTTTTAGTATAATTATTTGAGTTTCATATCAGCCATATACACAGAGAAGGCAACCAACCAACGAATATTTTGGCAAGGATGGGTTGAATTTTGGGGGAGCATATCTTCTACTTTTGTCCTATACCTCAAATTATTACATCACTCAAAGGAGACCTTATAGACATTCCATACATTAGAAGATTGTAATTTTGCTTTCTCTTTTGATGGGTTGTACTCTCAAGTTTATCTTAATTAAATAGTTTTCTGCTTGCAAAAAATAAAAATAAAAACTTTCTCAGACTCTGAAGAGCTCTTCACTTAAGAGTTAGAATTTTGAAAGTCTTCAAGAAGCTCTTGGGGGCAAAGCTCTATATCTCATCTAAGGCCATCCAAGCATCCTCACTTGTTGGCTTATCTTTCCATCGAATTAAATATTTCAGAATTGTGTTATCATCTATTGGTATTTCAATTGCGGTGATGTTTTCCAATTCAAAGAATGTTGGTTGGATAGGTACATAAAAAAAAAATTATCTCTCCTACAAAAGTATCATTCTACAAAGTTGAAAGTTTAATAACTCCTTTAAAAGACATTAGATCTTCCACATTAAAAGTAAGGCCAATAAACATGTGAGGGGGTAATTCAAGAACATAAGTGTTAGTACCAAGTTTTCTAATAAAGTTAAATGGTTACATATTGTGAATTGTAACATTTTATATTTGGTTAAAGAAAATCTCTCAAGATAGATACAAATGAATACATAATCATCTATTTTATATTCCTTAAAATTTTTATCTTTATTTTTTCATTCAACATACTTAGTATTTTATATTTCCAATTATTTTTTATATCTTCATGAAGGCTTTGCAAATCACATGCAAATGCATATGTTGATTCATAAAATTCATGAGTAAGCATATTAGCTAGACTAATAGGCATTTTGGAATTATATCCGTAAACTATCTTTCAAGGTGATTTGTAGATTGATCGAGAAATAAAGCTATTGTATGTAAATTTAGATGTAGGTAAGGTTAAATTTTATTTTTATTTTTATTTTTTTCCAACTAAATAACACTACCTTTATTGGTCCCAAGTCCAGATGTGAAAAGTGGAGGGTTGCGCTAGGCAGTCGATAGCCATCGTAAAACTTGTCAAAATAATCATGACATGAATCCTTTAAAACATTGTGTTAATGCTAGTGCACCCCCTGGAAGTGACATGTTGTATGGCCTGAATACAATGAAAAGTGTACAAGGGCTACAACATCAACGCTTGGGTGCAGTGTTAAATATGCAAGGGTTCCCACATTATGGATGGATGTGGGCAAATAAGTTAGTCCATGAAACTAGAATTAGGTTAGGAACTTGTAATTAGGTACTCTTACAGGTAAATTAATGCAATTAATAGATATTATGGTTCATAGGAAGATAAATATTTTATGTGTTCAAGAAACTAAATGGGTTGGGGAGAAGGCCAAGGAGATTGATAGTTTAGGTTTTGAACTTTGGAATTCAGGTAGAAGTCAAATTAGAAATGAAGTAAGTGTGATTATAAATAAAAGTTTGAAGGATAATATTATAAATATAAATAGATGCGGAGATAGAATTATAGCTTTAAATATTATTGTTGATATTAAGATTATCAATGTTATAAGTGTTTATTCTCCTCAAGTAGGTTTGGATGTAAGCTCAAAAGAAAAATTGAATGAATTAGAGGGATTAATATAAAGATACCTCTTGAAGAAAAAATATTTATTGGAGAAGATTTAAATGGATATGTTGGTAGAGTGGTAGAAGATTTTAAAAGTATTCGTGATGGTTATGGATTTGGAGTGAATGAAGAAGGTAATACTATATTAGATTTTACTTTAGCCTATGATTTTATAGTTGCTAATGCTTTATTTAAGAAAAGAGATGAACATATTATTACTTATAAAAGGGATCTAGTGAAACACAGATTGATAATTTTAAGATAAGAAAAATAGATCATTTAGATTGTAAAGATTGTAAGATCATTCCAAGTGAAAGTTTAAGTACCCAACATTAATTGTTAGTTTTAGTTTTTAAGATGAAAGATTAGAAGATAAAAAATAAATCAAATTATTATCCTAGGATTAGATGGGGGCACTTAAAAAACATTAATAAAAATATTTTAAAGGGCATACTACAAGAGCTTAGAATTTGGTATGTTCATAAGGAAGCTAATGTTATGTGAAAAAAAGTAGCAAGTTGTAAAAAATGTACTTAGAGAATCAAAAGGAAAGCCTTCTTTTAATAAAAAATAGTTGGTGGTAGAGTCAAATTGTGCAAGAAAAGAAAAAAATAGTAAGTATTGTTATAAAACATGGTTTAGATATAAAAACTCAGAGAATTGGGAAATATAACAAGTGTCCTGTAGAGATTCTAAGAAAGAAATATATGTTGCAAGAAATTTAGCTTTTAGTGAGTTATACAATAGATTAGATACCAAAGAAGGTGAAAGATGCATGAATAAGTTAGCCAACCAAAAAAATAAAAGAAGTAAAGATCTAGTTCAAGTGAGGTGTATTAAGGATGAAAATCATATAGTTCTTAGAAAAGCATATTGAAAATAGGTGGATGATGTATTTTGATAAACTTTTCAAAGAAGGATCTAAAAATATGATTAATTTTAGCAACCTTAATACCCTAAAAAAAATAGAGAATTTTAATTTTATCATTGTATTAGTAAATCTGAAGTTAGAGATGCTTTAAGGAAAATAAAATGTGGAAAAATAGTAGGACTTGATGATATTCTAATAGAAGTGTGAAATATATATATATATATATATATATATATATATATATATATATATATATATATATATATATATATATATATATATATATATATATATATATATATATAATTTCCTCTAATATAAAGAATGTTCAAGGCATCACTATGTAAGAGCTAGGTAAGTTTACCTCAAAAGGAAGAGGAGAAGATGAATTATTCAATAAGTGGACCTTGCTTAGCTAAGTCATCTGCAAGTTGATTGCCTTCACAGTGTATATGGGTACATTCGACCTTTTTCTTACAAATTAGGTTCTCAACTAACTTAAAGCTTTTAATTAGATGCCAAGGAACTAAATACTTTATGTTGCGTAAGCTAATTAACATGAAAGAATCATATTCAAACCATATGTAATTCAAGGACAATATATCAGCAATTTTAAGCATTGTAATCAAAGCCAAAGTTTCAGCATGAAGTGTAGAAATCATAACACAGGGCATGGAAAAAATTAGCAAACATAGACCATTTGCATTTCTAAGAACACCATCAACACCTGATTTGTTTGAGTTAGAAATGAAACAACCATCCAAGTTAATTTTAATCTAGTTTTGTCTTAGTTTAAAAGATTGAATTAGCTTACAATTGGAAGAAGAGTTTGGCTGATGATGTATACATATGAAAGTTAATTCAAATGATAGCTCTGTAACTTAGTGTCCAGTTGGACATGCTTCACCAACTTGCCAATGATGTACTTGACACCTTCCTTGAAATTTTGCTACAACAAACTTTTGTACTCGATAGAATTAATGAAGCCAAACAATTCAACTTTCTATTACTTAAATTTCCTAGTGTGACAAAAAGGTTCTACCTACAACTATTTATTCATCTTAGAGAGGCAAGTTAGTTCTAAAAATTCTTAATCCTTCTCCTTTTTAGGTCTTTTGCCTCATGTGAAGTATAGCTAGCTTTTGTACAACATTCTAAATTTTGTCCAACCTTTAGTCAAGTTATGACTTGGTAATTGAAAGGTCATTTATTTTGAACACAAATTTCTTGTCGAACTCCCAAGTTAACTGCCATGCCACACTTCAGCAATGATGGCTACATAATGAAGTTGCCTTGTGGAATACTCTTTAAGTATTGTGTCCAACTCATGAAGAGAAAACTTAAGGCCCCAACTTAAAGACCTAACTCATTAAGTCAGCAAAATCGAGAGTGTAATTATTCTAGGGATAAATGTAATGAGGATCATTGGCTATCTCTTGGACTTTATTACTCTTCTTTTTTAGTGAGCACTAGCAATAAAAGTCATCAACCTTCATGGACTTTGTAAGAGTAAGTCTTGGTCCAACTGCACTTCCATCCTTGGCTAACTTTTCAAGAACAAGCTTCGTGAGTACAATCTTTCTTTCCTTTCTTAAACTCGTTAAGAAACTTGATGACTTTAAGATCAGTGAAGAATAGAGATGATATGTCATCCATTCAAGGAAATACTTGCAAAGGTTAATGCATGAAGAATTTAAAGAAAATAAATATCTGCTATGATGAGTACTTATTATAGACATGTCCATGGACATCATTGAATGTAAGAAGAAATTTTTTGTGGAGTAACTTGCTTGTCAACTTATCAAGAACCTTCGCCTCCTCAACTCCCCAGTCTAGATCCACCACTTTTTCGGTAGTGAAGAGAGTGGGCACAGTCAGCATAGCCCACCTAACTAAGCACATGATGAAACAAAGCATGGAATGCTAGTTTCTAACTTTGATCAGCAAACTGATGACACTTAGATGGAAATTAAGAACTGCAAAGTCCCAACCTTATGGCCTTTGATAGAGAAGCATTGGCATAAAATGGTCAAGCTCTAGGTCAATCTTTCTTACCACAAGAAGAAGATGAAAGTCATGATACTCGCTATAGAATTTGATAGCGCTTGTGCAATTATCACTTTTTAGAAATTTACAATTTTGACCAACTCTGCGTAGAGGTGATATTAGAGGCCACACTAGAAATGGTTGATAGGAAGACACAACTTACCCATCTTTGAAGTATTTATTCACTCATTCTCATGTCAACTCACACCAAGAACTTTGAGTTGTCAAAGCAATATCTATGAAAAATGAAGGGTTGTACCTTGAGCTTGAGAATATAAACTTTTGTTCAGCACTCTCACTATGGAATTAGCTTGTGCTTTTTTCACAATGATCAAGAAGGAACTCACTAAAAAGCAAAAATATTGGTGAGAAAATAGAAATAAACTTTTATAAGAAGAGAATTACTCACTTAGAGGCCAGAAGAGTAGCATGATAAAGTCTCACCTAACAACGATCAAGGCATTTTATCGGTGTGGTAAAATGCTTTTGGAAATGTGGGTGTCATGTTAATAATTTAATGAAGAAATAGTTACAAAATCCTACAAAAATCACAAGCAACACAAATCACAAAAAAATTCTCAATAAGTTTACTTGCCATTAAATAGAATTGAATGAACTTGGACAAAATGAAAGGCAAGTAAAATTTTTATCAAGTATTTCATTATTATTATTATTATTATTATTATTATTATTATTATTATTATTATTATTATTATTATTATAAAGTTTACATAAACTTTCCTATATTATTTTTCCAGCATCATTTTTTGAATTTCCTAAGTATTTTTCAATGCCACTTGTTGGTGATTGCTCCTCTATTAAACAAATATTTGAACAAAAAGTTAGTGTCCATGATGAAGAAAGAAAATCCACTTGACTCATTATAAAGACACCATAGTTGCCAGCTTTGTATATAGCTTACCTTACTATGTTTGAACCTTCCTCAAAGTGAGTTGTTCTACCTTACAAAGAAACAAACTTAATAGAAGAAAATGGTTGAGGTTTCCCGATAGTATTGCCTTTCTATTGCATGAAGGATTCATTCTTCTCTAACTAGCCACTTTTGTGATAAGTCAATGAGGGAAAGCTTGCCAACATCTCATGATTGTTTGTTGAAGTTAAACTAGTCACTCTAATAATTGAAGAAGCTAGGGTTGCCAAATAATTCTCTAGAGAAAGAACCACTTCTAAAGAGAAAGTTGGAACCACCAAGTCACCACTAAGCAAAGTTGCTTGAAGATTTGTGGCAACAAGGATCTCTTCCATAGAGGTTGCCCCTACAAGACAAGAAGCAGTAGCATCAACTACAAATAAGGGAAATCCTATAATGCATTCAGTCAAGGAGTTCATCCTTGGGAAAAGAAACCACTATTATAGCAAATAAGCTTCCTTGTCACTCAGATGATGCCTAGAAAAGTAGCTTAATGTGAGGTTAATTATAGTCCTAGATCTACCTTAAGGTTCTAAAAAAATGTCCATGGGAGCCGATGGTGGCCATCTTCTCCTTCCATAGAGTCGGGAATGATCAATGCACCAAGCTACAAAAATAAAAGGACCATAAAAATTGTAAAGAAATAATAAAGTCACAAAAGTTGAAATTCTTATTACTATGAGATATTTTTCACAACTCTTTATTAATATAGGATTCTCGTCATCCTACTCACAAAGACTTTCATTCGCTGAATTAGGATGGACTCCTCTCCAACTCTACCCTAAACATTCAGCACCATCCACATCACAAGAGGATCCACCAACTCTATAGTAGCACTCCTATAAGCATTTTCCTCCACTCATAAGTCCTTAGCTAGGGGAATAGTTTCTCCGACAACCTTCTTAGTCTTCTTCTTCTTCCTCAACAAAGCCAACCAAAGCTCAATATGAGATGCATTACCACAAGGTCTTTTAGAGTTCATGGCATATGTTTTTTTAATGAATAATAGAACTCAACAAGAAAAAGCTAAGACGTATTCCACAAAAAGAAAGCTAACTCTAAATGTGAGATATTTTTTATAACCCAAAACATTGAGAAGAATCCAAAAGAAAAGATCAAATCAAAGTGATGTCATAGAAAAAATATTTTGGTTATACTCTCTTGAATTAAATGTTAATAATTTATATATGTGTTCATTCTTCTATCATTTTGGTAAGTCTACAAGAAGTAACAGATCCTGAGAGCTAAATGTATACCCATAAGAGTGTGCATGGATCAAGTGAGTATCCATCAATATAAAAGCACCTAGTAGCGAAGTAGAATTCAAAAAAATAATTCACTCACATGGAAGGATTCATTCTAAGAGAGTGAACATAGTGAAAGACCATGCTAGCCAAGTGACTAATATCAAGCAACTTGTGGAGACTTTCCCACAAACAACTAGGTAACCAAACACTCACATCATGCAACTCACCCCATTGTCATTGACGATCACACTAAAGGATTCATCACTCAGCATACATCAATTAATTTCATAAATGGATATTAGTTTAGTCATAGAAATGTAATTATATTATTAATACCGTGTAAATGAATATCTTTTTTATACAGCTACTCCACTCTTAGATCTTAAAATCTACTATGATATATGGATTACATGGGTTGGGAGTGTAACCAATCAAGTCTCAAATAGGATATCAGTATGGTTATAGAAATGTAACTATAGTATGAATAGGCTAAGTCATAGGGTATGACTAGCCTGTGAAATTTTCTTAACCATTATACCCAGCCAATAAAATTTAGTAATTATTGGAAGCTAATAGAGGATGTAATCTATAAGTAAAATTAATTGAAGAAAACATTATAGTTATGTATAATATTGATAATGCAAGATATTAAAATTATTCATAATATAATTAAGATCATAAGATATTATGTGAATTGAACCAAGGAAATTATGTGTATTTTCTAATCAGAGTAGCTACTTACTTATGCAACTTAACTTTTATGATAGATATTAGTGCATGAAAGGTTATTTAATTCTATCAACCCTACTTTAGGCTACATTAAAATTAAATTAATCAATCTAGAAATATTATGATAATGTGTTGGACCATATGTTATTAGTCTAATGAATAAATGAATGCAATCAAGGGGTGTATGCATGATTGTATAGTGTAATGTCTAAGAGGATTTTTAATTTTTATCAATTTAATAGAAATTAAATGGAATAATATATTAATTTTTAAGATAATAAGCAAGTTTAAATAAGACACTTAATGTTAGAAAATCAATAATAAAATTATTTATATATAAAAATAAAAATTAGGGTTTTTTTAAATAGAATAATTTAAAATTATTTAAGAGTATTGATGATTCCACAATGAAATATTTCCATAGTTGGGATAACATACCTAAACAATTTTAAAATCTATAAAAGCATTTAAAATATTTTTTTCAATCATAGAATTAAATTATTAAGTATTATATTATAGAAAAACATATATAATATATTTCAATATATTATATTAAGTTATAAATATCCACAAATCCTTGTAGGATATATATCATAGTAGTGGGTATATAAGTGCAAAAACTATAATTTTGAATTATTTTTACATAAAATAAAATTTGTAGGAGGTGTATCGAGGCTCAAGAAACATCTAAATTCATTGATAATAATTTAGAAATTTTAATGGGTTGAAAAATAATAAATAATAGAAAGTAACATTTTTAAATGTTTAAGCTTATCAAATGATTTATAAAAATTATCATAAAATTATTAGAAGTGTAAAAACATGCAAGAAACATTTTCTTTATGTGATTTTTTGAATAAAATTTTAGTTCTTGAAAATTTTAAATAGTAAAATTATCTATTTAAAAATTGATAACATGCATGATAGGATTCAAATGCATCAAATGTTTATTGGAATTTTAAAATGATTATATTAATCTCCTTAATAAGTTCGGAAATGTTTTGAATTTATTTAATAAATTTGCAAAAATAAAATAAAGATTAAATGACTTTTTAAAAAATTAAGTAATTTTTAGAAAATATAAATTTTTTATACATTCAATTGCTTTAAAAATCCTTTATTTTATAATTTAATATAACTGAATTTAATATTCACACCACAACAAAAAATATTCAAAATTACCTAAAATAAGGGAGTTGGTCCAAACCACAATTCAAAACAATTGAATCCATTAATTCAAAATGAATGGCTCTTTTTTATATTATTCCTGAAAACCTTGGGAAGTTTCTTTCTTAATGTTATAACTTAGGTAGTCTCAATTGAAATAGCTTTTAAAAGACCATGGACTACAAGTTCATAAGTGCCACTCCACCCACTATATAAGCCATCTTTAGGCTTGCTAAAATAAGGTGAAAACAACAAAGGGTTGAATTACATTTGATGTAGCACATCTAAGAAAAAGAGCACCTATCAAAAAGTCCCAAACCAAAAGCTTAAGCTTGTGAAGCTTTTCTTAAATTTTATGTGTTGTTATTGTGTTTCATGTGTTGTATCAATGTTAGGCATATACCATGTGTTGCAAGTAAGTTATGGTTGAGATTATTAATTCTTTAAGTGATAAAATTATATCAACTTCATAGAGCCTAAGCGTCATCCATCTAGCACCACGACACTATACCGTGATATTTGTTAGTATTTGGACAAACGAACTAACGTCTAGGTGCTGACCTATGGCACTGCAGAATGATAAGTTATGATTTTTTTTCAATTTTTCAATTTTTTTATAAAGGACACATCCTTTGGGTTGTTGTAACTTATATAAACATTGTATTTTGTGTATGAATTTAGACTATTTATCGCTTAAAAAAACTTGAGTGAAGACTCTTTTGTTAAAGCTTGGTGGCCGACAGTTTGAGTGATTTGATGATCTCTTACTATAGTTCTACTTTGGTGAGTAATACTTTTGCATCTCTTCTACTTTGGTGAGTGGAAGATCTAGAGCACATTTTCTACTTCCATCCATGTGACACTTGCTTGTTGTGGCCACATCATCATTTTGGTATTAGAAACTAAAGTCTGGAGACTTGGAGAATGTGCTCAAAAATAATCCATGTCAAATCTAATGTTAGTTCTGTATTATGGATTTTATACAATTTCATTTATAGATTTTAGTAATTTTGTTTGGAAAACTCATGGTAAACACTTGTGTTAGACAATCCTATGAGCATTTATTTTACTGCCAACTAGTTGTCTCCTCTCATAAAACCTAGCCTTTCTCTACTTAACCTAATTACAAGCCATAATACTTGAGTGACAACTTGACTAAGGGAGTGTTTGCTAAAAATAGCCAAATCTAGTATTTAAACCCTACATAAAATTGAACTCATATTTCTAAAGACCTTAAATTTGCTTCTTTGTATGTTTACTGAAGGTTTTGTAATATCCAAAAAATAATTTTGTCTACTAAAGGCTAATCATTTTTTGAATTGTGCAGCTCATTATGTTAATTTTGGTTCACATAATGCATATTTTAAATTTCATTTAAGAGTGGCATATTTGCATTCCATTTGCATGAATCAAGCTTCCAAAATCTATTAGCCAAGATTAATTTGAGGATTTAACTAGAAAAGGATATGAAAATACTATGCAAAATGAAAAGATGTTTACTAGGTTAGAAAACCTCATTAGAAACTTAGCTGTCTGAATTCAAACTTTAAATAATAGGGTTCAAACCCACAAACTATTCCATGTCAAGATGACCCAAAAGTTTTAGAAAAAGAAGATTATCTCAGTAGAAATAATTATAGAGATGAACATCTTGGAATTCATGAACCATTATAAATTCCAATAAAACAAGTTCGAATAGGAGCCCCAATATATGGCGATGTTTATGACCCCCAATAAATTTTTAGATTGGCTAACCCAAATGGACAATTTGTTTGATTAGTATCATATGGATGATTATCAATGAACTATGTTTACCAAAATAAAATTACTAGGTCATGCAAAAATCTATTAGAATAACATTTAAGCTAAATAAGAGAGATTTGGTAGAAATCTCATGACATGGGTAGAAAAAAACTAAATTTAAGGGCTAAATATTGTCCTAGAAATCATGATAAAAGGCTCCATGAACAATTGACTACTCTTCAATAAGATAATATATCAGAAGTAGAATATAAAAATACATTTAAATATTTAATAGTTAGAACACACAATACTGACCAAGAGTGGTAGTTAGCTAACAAATTTTTCATTGGTCTAAGAGGAGATATTAGAAATCAAATAGAGCTTCATGATCCCTAGACATTAGAAGACACAATTCATTATGCTTAACTCATACAAAAGCATAAAAAATCTCCATCTACATCCAAAATGGAAGCTCAAATATTTTATAAATATTCAACCATGTCCCAACCTTAAAAGTCTATTATTAGACATAATCCTTATACACTAAACAACCCCTTGAATATGACCCCCACTAAATCTAGTTATAAAAATGTTAGAGATATAATTTGCTTCAAATGTCATAAAAAGGGTCTTATGTAAAAATAAAGTAGAGCTAAAATCATGTTCCAAGATGAATTAGAAGATTTAGGAGGAGAAGAAGGAATTGAAGAGATTATTAACATCACTTTTAGTGAGGTTGACAACCCTCCTCTTAGACCTAACATTTAATCTAGGAACTAATGTTTTGTTAACCTCAAGTGAGGTTAATAATCACCATAATCTTAGTGAATTAGGATCTCTAACCTTAGAATAGGAGCTACCTAACTAGGCACTTAAGATATTGTTATTAGTGGCTAAGTGCACAACCTCAACTAAAATAAAAATTAAAATAATAAATTAAAATGAAATCTAAATTCAACTAAACCTGGATTAAGGTAATTAAGTTTGAATAACTCAATTAAACATTTGGGCTCAAAATCAACTAAATTTAAGAAAATATTGTAAATCAAAACTAAATAAAATAAAACTAAACCAAAGGCATTGAATTAATATATAAGTATAAATGAACTCAAAAATAAATCCAAATGGGATTTGAAGTGGTCAATCAGGTCGTCTTACTTAAAGTTTACCCATGTGGGATCTAGCAAGCGAGAAAATAAACTAATAAAAATTTTATCAATATAAGTCATCTTAAATGCTTATATTTATTAAATTAATATAGTAGAATATTAAACTAATTAATTCTTAATCTTGTAATGAATCAAAAGGACTAATTGGGTCACCTATCTAAATGAACCTAAATCAACCCTATTGAATCTAAACTCAAAATAAATTGAAATTAATTTAAATTAAATATTTTAAAATACTTTAAAATTATATTTGAATATAATTTAAGCTTTTCTTTGGTTTGATTTGACCAAATTGGTCGTTTGACCCAAGTAAACCCCAATTTAACCTATTAAGCAAAAAATGGCCAAAAATTGGTCTAAATCAAATCAAATCCAAATTAATTAAAATGAATTACTCTAGATCATTTCAAATATGCAATCAAATATAATTGAAGCATGAATACACTTTAATTTGAGTCATATTTGTCATTTAACCCAATTTAATCCATTAAGCCCAAGGATCAAAAATGGGTTTAAATCAAAATGTAACTCAACCTACATTAAACCAAATCAATGCTTAAAATTATTCTTAAGTTGCTTATTGAATATGATTCAACTCTCAATGGTACCCAATTTAGCCAATTTGGTCAATTCATCAATCTGACCCGAATTGACACAAATTGACCTACCTGAGATTATCAAGCCAAAATTAAAATAAATTAAAATGAAATCAAATTAATTACTTTAAATCACTTTTAAAACATAACAAAACTCAATTTAATTCTCATTTGGGTCCAATGTGTCTAATTTGATGAATTTGGCCCATGGACCCACATGAACCCAAATTAGCCCAATTTGACTTATTCAAGTTAAATTGAGTTGATTTAGGCTTAAGTTAAATTATATTAAATAATCATAGTTATTATAAGTAATAAGTTTATTATAGTTTAAGCTTAATCTTAAATCAATTTGGAAAATAATACTCATTTGACTCATCCTAACTCAATTTCAGTTAGGTTAAGTTCAGTCAACTTAAGTCATAACCCAAAATGAGTTCACTTACCTCCCCATACACCTTATCCATTCAAATTTTTAGATCTAACAAAGACATCAGGGAAGTGGAGCAGAGGACAGAGCTAGCAGTGGCTAGACTGGCTACCATGTAAGAGGATCGTATTGGAAATGCCCATCAAAGGTTCAGGGTTCTACCGAAATCACTGGAGAGAGAAAGAGGAGGCCAGATCAGGGGGTGGGACCGAAGATCCTTCAGACTACCCACTTGTTTGGTTTTATAGAGGGCCAAGTCATTGGATCGCTTGAGTCAAGTTGAGTCACCTGAGGTTACTGACGTGATTAGGAAATTTGATTTTTTTTTAGGCCAAATAATAGTATTATTTATGCAATGCATCTAAGTTTATTACTTAGAAAAAGGTATGCCAAACACAAGGGAATAAAGAAAGATGGATGTGAGTATGAGGAAAAAAAAAAATTTTTTTTCTTCAAATGGTAGGGCGTGAAGAAAAAAAAAAGGTGTTTTCTACACACTTTTCTTTTCATCATATCATACCAAAAATCACACACACACCTCAACCCAACTAGAAGAAATCCCCTCTCCCCACCTTTTGTACTTCTAAGTCCAAAATCCACAGTTTTTTGCAATGGGTAGTGGTGCATGGTAGTTGGAGCATTTCATACGGAGGCAAAGGAGGAGATCTGAGGAGATCTTCTAGTATCCACCAGATGTAGGATTCGGTGAGGTAGATTTTCTAAACTTTAGATCAACCATAGGTGTTTGTATTTGCTAGAAAATTTGTACGAATTTAAAATTTATTTTTTTAGATCCCATTGCACTTTCATTCTTCAATTCCCCTACGTGAAATAAAATGATTTTTGACTTAAATAATCACAATATCACAAGATTCGATGATGTTTTGGGTAGATCCCATTGATCTAACCCTTTTGGTATGCCCCTCATAAGGAAGATAACCTTCAGGCAATTCATCTTACTTAGAGAGAATGGATGGCCATGATTATATCTCCTTTTTGATTTATTTCATTAGATCTTACCTAAAATGTTAAAAAATCATAAAAAATAAAATACTAAACCAAAAAATGCAACTAAAGGTTCTATAAATTTATCTTTTCAAGAAGAATCCAATGAACATAAAAACCCTAAATTTGGATGTACATTGGCAATTTTTTTAACTTAAGTATCATTAGAATGTTAATTATGTAATTAAGTATTGATAAAAAAAATTTAAATATAGGTTTAGTCACCCAACTAGTGGACGACTGGCCTAGCCACGTCGATTTCGACGTGGCGTGGGTAAGCCACATTAGATCAAAGCCAGTCACCCACTTAGTGGGCGACTAGCTTTAGATGTTTTTTTTACTTAGCTCTTGCCTCAATTGGACTTATGCCTTTAGGTCTTGCCCAATTCAAAGAAGTTTAGCTTATGCCTCAATTGGTTTAGATTAAGTTAGTTATAGTTATAGGTTTAGATCAAGCTGGTTTCTTTCATTTGATCAACCTTGCCTATTCTAAAGCTTCCTTATTTTTGGGTTTGGGATACATTCTTTATTCAATTAAACCTTATGGGAGATTTCACAGTAATGTCAAAAATGAATTTCTTTATTTACAAGTTTTCATTCCAAGAAGTGAGTACAAATTTCTACATAAATTGATCATATAGAAATAAAAATGAAATAGATAAGAATAAATGTAGTACACACACAAATAGACTATCATAAACATCTAACACCTCTAGCGTCTGCATGAAATTGCACCACTCCCGTGTGGGTCGTGCAGGATGGACGATCAACGTGATGGTGGCCCTCAGGTAAGATCTTGATGATCATCGTGAGGAAGATAGGTGGATGTGACTCATATGTAGGTTGATATGTAAAAGGGTCTGGATCAACATACATAGATGGACCTGGATCAGCATAAGTAGATGGCCCAGCACTCCAGTCATGGTGTGCAACACCCTCTATAAGCACCGATTTGTGATGTGTGTCCCCAATATGTGCACGCTGATCCAAGTCTCTGCATAGCACCTCATACCTATCAACGCATCCCTATAGCTCGTGCGCATCCACACAGTCAAAGTTTGGCTAAAAGATGTCCTGAGCCACCGAGATGTGCTCCGCCTACACAAAAAAATAGTATGTGAAATTAGCCTCTCGCAATATATTTAATTCAAATGAATACTTATGTTAGCACTTACATAAATATGCTCCACTGGTGCTCTAGCATAGTAAGTGGTCGGAGGATCTGGCTGCAAGAATACTGAGAAGCTCGATCTAAACCAGCACATGGACTGGTTGATAGCTGCCATCCTGTCCACATCCTCATCTAAGCCCTCGATGAGGAAATCCCTTCGCCTCTCCCAAGTAGCAATTTACGACTGGTGGTAATCAACCCAGTCGACATCCGCTTTACCCCGACCATCAACCCTTTTGAAACTAGGGTCAATTGGGGCTACATCTACTCTGGTAAATGTCGCTCAACCCTCATCCAGCTAATCGAGGGACTTGTGATAATCATATATCAGAGCCTGCTAAGCATGTATGTGATAGACGTGCCATGATCTGCTCACTGGACGGCTCCCAGATCACCTACTCATATTAAAAATTATGTTAAATTATAATATGCATTGTAGATATTTGAAGTTAAATGTAATCTACTAGTCCAACATGAGTATGCAACAAGCCATCCAACTCATTTTTATATACTGCAACATTCACCATTGGCTATTGGCGAACATACTTCTCGTTCCATCTATACACACAACACAGTTTAAACACATATATAAGCTAAAAATTTGAAAGTGTAGTTAATAAAATATACCTCAATCTAATGCTGAGACCGTCAAGATCAGTGGGATATGGCACATGTAGAGTCAACCTCACCACATGAATTTGTTCCCAAGACCATATCTGAATGAGGTGTAGACAACCAGCCATGTTGGCCCTGGTGGGCCTAGTCGACTCATACAACTCCCTATATAGGTGGGCTAAAACTGCTCCACCCATAGCCATCATACTGAATGTATCCAGGTCCTCTAGTAGTGGTAGATACTGCAGGTGAACCTCTGAACCTGATGTATCCGACAGTAAGAAACAGCCAATAAGAAATAAAATGTAAGCACGTGGTGCTGGAAGAACTCCTCAGTACTCAAACAAGCGTACGACTCCCTGTAAAAAGACCACCTCAGTGGCATGCATGTAGACGTGGCCCATCTCAATGGAATGTGGGCGTATGTCAGTCATGGTAGATGATGTCTGGAATAGGGTGTCGTCCCAATAACTCATCGCAATAATTAGGACAGCTCTCCCATCTCTTCCCCTCTATAATCATAATTGGGCCAATGATAGGTGGCCCATCAACCCGTAGTCCCAGGATCATCACTACATCCTAAAGCATCATAGTCTTCTCACCTACAGCTAGGTGGAAGGTGTTGGTCTACAGAGACCATCTCTCAATCAGACCAGTAAGTAAATGATGATTTAGGCGGATGAAGCAAAGCTGGCTAACACACTGTAGGCCCACCTGTTCTAGCCCACTGATGAATCGTCTGCAGGTGATGGGTCACTCCTTCAACATAAGCAAGTGTGACGCAGCCTCTAATACAGTGCTCTGCAAAAAAAAAGATCTGTCATTAACCACATAAAAAGTATGCAGGTGTAACGTAGAAACATAAATTAAATATTACTTATGGTATCAGGGTGAATGGCTCGATGCCGTCCACATAGGGAGGCTATGTTAGGGTGAACCTTAGTAGGTGGCTGCTCCAACTATGGGGTGGCCTCCCTAGCACTTGATGCGATCTAACCGGGGTGGTGCTCCATCGCATCGCAAAAAAAAAATATGTGCAAAAATTAGTATGAGATAATTATAAACAATGAGATGGGAAACAGTAGCATAAAATAAATAAATAAAATAGAGTATTGTCACATAAAAGGGAAATCTGAGTAACATCCTATAGGTAAAATCTAAACAGCATGAACTACACATATACATTGTGCAGTAAAGTATCCCCAATGTACCGTCAGCTATTAACATTATGAGGGCATGATGACCTATAGTGGCCAGCTGTCTTGCATAGACTATAGGTTCTACTACTGCTAGCAACATTTTCATCCATTGTGTTTCTGAATCTGCTCGTACGAGGTATGTCTGAACTTCTAGGAAAATTTGGTGGCTACAATGCTATTAATCCATGTTCTGCACTGAAAGATGACAACTCAAAATGGTCAAGCAGTGTATGGAACTCATTTATGTATGTCAGCTTATATAGATGCAGTGTGTAGTACTATGACACACACGTGAGGTGGTTCAATTGTCTAAATCCCAGTGCAGCAACCACATGTAGGCATGGCCAATGATATATAATCATTTTATTACAACTACAATTACAGAGGCTGCTATCTAACAAATAACTCTGAATGATCAACTAGACATGTCAAAAAATTCCATCTCACGTGAGTTGATGTTCACAAATTCAGGGAAATATCTGGCCTCCCTTTCAATACGCTGCAACATTGTGGATACACTTTGGGTAAAAATAATCAAGTTGGCATCCTGTTGCTAAGTTACAGTGGCTAGTCTTTTCATGAACAAAGCTACTAAGTTGTAGTAGATAGTAGTGATTAGAGCCTGAATTGGTAAACTACGAGCCCGTTTCAGGACACCATTAAAACACTCAGATACATTAGTCATCATTATCCCATAATGCATACCACCATCATACACAAGTGACCATTTAACAAGGTCACGCTCTACAAGCTATCTGTGAGCTTCTTCTTTCACATTTTTAACATTAAATAATTAAGTTGTCATATATCATCAGTATTTCCAGCCATATACATCTTCTGGCATAGAAATTCAACATCACCAATCCCCAATCTATGTATTACCTTTTTTAAAATTTTCATGCAAGTGGCGCAAGCAATGTCTGTGAGCTACCCATGGAAACACTTCTCTACATCCACGTAATAAACCAGCATGTTTATTAGATATTATGCACAGATCACGTCTAGCAGAGATAACAGGCAACATATCATGTAAGCATATCAAGAACCACAACCAGGAATCAATCGACTCAAACTCTACAACAGTAAAGACTAGTGGAAACAAACCATTATTTCCATCGATTTCAACAATAGTTAAAATGTGCCACGGTACTTGCCTAACAAAACAAGTACAATCTAAGCTCAGCACTGGTCGGTAGCTACTCCAGCCCATGTTGAAGGACCAAATGCCCAAAAAAGCTTCTGAAAGTGTTGTGTACTGTTAGACTAAATTTTATAAATTGTACTAGGTAAAGTGCTACAAATTGATTCCATATAAAGGCTTAGATTCCTATAATACTCTTCCCAGCTGCTAAATATTACTTTTATTTCCTTACGCCTTGCATCCCAAGCCTTCATGTATGAAACTTTGACATTGAATTTTGACTTCATTCTACCTATAATCTCCCTAGGTTTCAGATCTATCTGATGCCTGATCACAGGTATAATGAAGTAAGTTATGAATTTTTAACTACACTATCGATGATCGGCTGTACTTACTGCATTGATACATCTATAGTTTTCACCAACTCTTGATATTCTCCAAGCACCCCCTAAGCATCTATTGTTGCTACAATGCAAACATTACTTCATTGGTCTTGTAGGACTATCATGCTGTACCCATACAACCGTGTAGTTCTTTTGGTTAGAGGTAACTGTTTGAAATTGAACATTATTTACTATGCACCACCGAATAACCAGCAAATTGGAGACTCCATTTACTTGTGAAACACATACCTTCAACAAGGTCACATGGGATTTCAATATCCTCTGTTATGACAGTTTCATAAGATGGGCGGTCAAAGTAAATATCGTTGTCTCACTCTCTCGCACTTTGACACATTTGAACATACTCATTTGTGGACAACATATGACTCTCATTGTCAATATTTTAGAGTGATTGATTTTTTATAAGATCATGACTGTCCAGATTCCCAAGCACAATGGCTTCTACCCTGAGCGAACAGTCATCATCACTGATACCCTATTCAGACTCACAACTTGAACCACTGCTCATAGTCTGATACTCATCTTCCCTTGTAGCACTCTAAGGCACATACGATTCCTCTAAATGATAGACAATATCATCATTGCCACAAAACTCATAAGTTGGACGACAATCTATCATACTAATTATTATAAGTGTAAACAGGTAAAGGTTGATAAGATATTACCTGGGAATCAACTCATCAAAGCTGTGTTGTGTCGTAGAGGTGCATGTCTGATGAAATCCTATGTATGCGTCAGTGGTATATCTACTGACTTTATTACCAGATCAGCTGATGTGGATGCAATATTAACATCCTCCACTTCGACATACAACACTAACATCTGACGGGAAGCTTCGTCCAGTGTAACTTCATAAACGTCATCGTCAGATATTACAGACGCTATAAATCTATTACCCACCGGATAACGACCTGTAAGAGTGATCGTGTGATACTCTGAATCAATATGCAAGGTTCTCATAATCCGTTGCTTCAATTTCAGTAAGGTGTTATGATGCAGAACCTTAACTAGATGATTTTGACCTCACACATAATGTAGACTGAATTGCTCATCGATACTCAGTTCGCCTCCATAAAAAAGGATCAGCAAAATAAATTCTCTATTCATTTTTTCAAAACAAACTAAATAAATAATCAGAAATTTATATCAATCGACACCCTAAAAATACTACCCTCAGCTACTTATCACCTAAACTGCAACGCCAACATAAACCTACAAATCAAATCTCAAGAAAAATTCTAACCATACAATTCTAATCCCTAGCACACGTACACTATTAATTTATAAATTGATAGAAATAGGGATTTATCGTGTGTTTACAAAAAATGACAGGGATGTGCGTAAAAAATAGTAAAATCCATCACAGGAAACTTCCCTGAATAAAATGGAGCCACCAGAATCATCGCCGGAAGCTAATGTTGGCTTCCAACGGTAGCTAGATGGGAGAGGGAAGTAGTCAAATAGTGTGAACACAGCTATCGGGAAGAAAGAAGGTTTCTTTCAAATACCCGAACAAGGTGGCACAATGCGTGGTTGAGCTAACTACCGCTGGATTCTTCGAGATGATGAGGCGTTCTGAGGGAGAAAATGGCCTCGGATGCGAATCCACAAATGGGGCAAATCGAAATAAACAGAGAGGAGATAAAATCGATTGTCGTAATGTCAATTACCACCACTGTCTGACCCGATCTAACATGACTTACCCACCACGTAGAATTGACGCGAAGTCGCCTAAATGACTATACTATATTTAAATTTTTTTATCAATACTTAATTACGTAATTAACATTCTAATGATACTTAAGTTAAAAAAATTGTCGATGTACATTTTAGGAGTAATTTGAGTTTTAGTAAAATTTATATTTCCTTAATTACTCTTAACATACTAAACAAATCAATTATAAAATTTTAGAAACGAAACTTGAGGACCTTGCCTATCTATCATATAAATTTCAAGTTAATTAACTTTCTGGTTTAGTAGTTATTAATTTTTTAAGGCAATTATAAAATTTATTAAAAATTGTTAAATATATAATTTATTAAAAATTATAAAATTTTTGAAAATTCATCAAAATAATTTAAAGCACTTTAATAAACATCAGACATCTTAAAAATTAATTATACCTTTTTGGATCATAATGACTTATAAAAGTAATTAAATTAGGTTTTAATTAAGTATTAATTAATTATTTTAATTACATAGAATTTTAAAAAATCATAACTAATTATAAAAAAATAAAAATATATATATAAATAAACCCTCTATGGAAAGCTTACATAGAGGAGAATCAAAGAAAAATAAAATCCTTAGGTTTCATCAAATAAATAGTGACTAATTAAAATTTGAAATTTTAATTAATTATCTTAATTAAGCCTTAATCACTTGGTTAATTAACTTGAGAGTTAATATGTTAAATATATAAGATGATCTTTGCCTCTCATAATTTTCTTGGGCTAACTTCTCAAATGGATTAAAAGAATCAAAATTTGTAACCCAAATTATCTCTCTTATATAATTAAATAATTATTAAGATTAAGAAAATTGTGAAATTGATTAAAGGGTGTTAATTAATCATTATAGCAGTAAGGATAATCAAAATAATTAGGACCACTCTTCCTAATTCTTTTCTAAGATTACCCTTAAGGTGCTTAATTAATTAATTACATGATTAGATGAAATTTAAATATGAAACCATCGTAATTAACTCATTTAATAAAAATATGTTTAATTGACCCTCCTTATGTGCTTAGTTAATATAAGGATCTTTAATGAAATTATGATTCTCCATTGTTGTGAGGAATTATAAAAGTAATTAGCTTAATCTTATTACTTTAATTATTTCTTAAACATGAGCTTAATTGCATTAGAATCTTTAGGACATTGCGAATTTTATTTTTCAAGCATATCAACATAATTTGTGAGCTCTTGTTTAATAAATAATCAAATTAAGAGATTTTTGGAAGAGTAATTAAATTGGTTATTAATGGGCCAAACTAATTAATTTATAAAAGCCACTTAAATTCTCTTTAAATTTATTAACAAACAAACATAGATATATGTTGAACACTAATTGTTGTTTCTCCTCTTTAGGATTAAATAACTCAAAATCATAAAACTAAAATCCTAAAAAGACTTTGATTAGGCTTAAGGTATTTAATGTTATTGTCCTTAAGTTTTAATGAAGTCAAATGAATCATTTGATAATGTAATTATCTTGCTTTAATTATCATAAATTTTCATTCCATATGTTTCATACATTCATGTTTCAAATTTTAAAAGGAATATATTGCATTTAATTTCATGATGTGAAAAGATATAAATATATGTTGTGGCTATTATCACTAATAAATTTTAAATTATTTTCTCTCTTTAATTAATAATCATATGCTAGTTGTTAATCCAATAATTTAGATTGAAAAATCATATGATAGTTGTTAATGACATAATTTAGATTGAAGGTTTGTATTCATAAATTTTATTATAAATAATAAAGCAAAATAAAGTTGTCTTACATGCTTTAAAAAATAATAGCTTGCAACCTTTCATAATTTCATCATTATATTTATGTACATTTATATGCGTATTTGGGCTAACAAGTATATAGTCTAGACCTCTCAGGAACATGAGGTTTTAAGTAGCCCTAAGGAGGTCCTAGATAACCTCACTTCTATGGTTTAATAAAGGCACATACTTATATAGTTTCCTACATCCCTATACATGTGTATAAATATGAAATAAAATTTATTTTGCTATGAAATTCCTACATATTCATAATTCAAGTGTGTTTAAAATAAATATAAAGATATATAAGATATATGTATATGTATTAAAATGAAGGAAAGTAAAATAGTGATGTATATTGATAATGAAACTAAGATAATAAAACATTACTTATTTGATTATGATTTGGCTTCATTAATCCTAAAATGTCTTTCATTTTTAAATAACACTCATTAAGTCAAATCCAAACATAGGTCTAATTAAAATTCATGAGTGTTTCATTAAAATACATAAAAGTTATGAAAATTCATTATTTAGAATCAACCTAAAGTAGAGATTAAAGAGAATCAACTCTCCTTCTTCTTTTTATAATATAAAATTATAATTGAGAAACAAATAAGAAAACATATAATTTAAAATCTTATATAAATTTTAAACAACTTAAAGTATAACCACCATTGATAAGAAATTTGAACATTCAACCATTAGAAAATCCTATTGCTAAAGTCCAATTAAGACATACTACACTTGGCCTTAGCACACACATTATAATACTAAGTCATTGATTTAAGTATTTTGTTAGGTTGATGATTATTATGGTGATGTGTTTTATTTTGTGTTGTAATGTTTTAGACTAAATGTTAGGATTCTTTGTACATTAGTCTAGATGGTATAATATTATTTGTAGACTATTCTGCTTAGGGGACTGCTATAACAATAAAATTATAAATGTCCCTTTTCTTGTAGGTGCTACTTAAAGTCCTTAAGCATGATCCATTAGGATAGGCAGGCTTGGTTACCTATGGGCATGATGGTAAGTCCAAATGTATGAAATATAACTACTTGGTTTGGATGCTTGTTAAGCTAATATTTATTTTGTATGTGTAGTTAGATTTTCCTTTTACAAAAATATTATTTTGTAATAGGATTAGGATTAGTGCTATGAGATTTAGGATGAGTAGTGGGATAAGCAGTGGCTAGAAGGCATAGGCCTGGAAGGCCCTATGTAGCTTGGGATACTCCAACCAAAGAAGTAAAGATAAAAAAAGAATTGAAGACTCCCATAGCTTTATTTTCATTATAAATTTTAATTCGGGCTGTATAAGGGTAGAGCTCAGCTACCTAATTTATTTTCTTTTCTAAGGTGTACGACAGTACCTGGCCGCACCAACCTTTTATTATTTTATGTGATTAATATTTGATTATGTAGTATAAATGGCATGCTCTTTTATAGGTTTCTTAAAGTGTGATTGTTTGCTATGTGGCTTGGATACGGTAGGCTCTGTAGAGAAAATTTAATTTTCTACCCCAATTTAACAACTTTAACTAAAATAATTTTATGCAACTCACATCTTCATCTTAAAACTTAGGAAGTTAATCAAGAGAATAGAAGATTTACTAATCCCTTAGCTGTATGGTTGTTTGTTATAATAGCATGCATGCATTTCACTCTTACAAATAAGGGATCTCTACTCTTGCATGATATGGGATAGGCTTGACCTATCATAGCAGTCCCTTGTAGTGGAGAACACCCTTTCTGTTTAATTTAGCCTATAGCCACTTTTTATTATGCATAAAGGCATAAACTCTCCTAAGCCTTAGGCCAAAATGATGAGTCAAAATGAATTAAAATATATAAATTTATTGCATCAGTTTAGGTCATTATTTGCACACCCATCATGATCTATTCTCTTAGGGAGAAAGTTTAGGACTCTAAATTCATCCCAAATTAATAATAGCCTTACCATCTTGCATTTACATATGAATGGACCACATTATTTTGAATTGTAGGAGGAGTTAGCCGGTAGCCACTTCAGACAGTTGTAAGTCCAGAAGAGTCTGGATTAGTCCACTTTCCTTAGTGAAAGTGAGCAAATATATCCCATTCCCTTGAGTAGAATTAAGTTAAGCTCTTAACTTACACTAGACCACTCGTGATATAAATTCAAAGGCTTTTTATTTCTCCTTTGCTATGAGTATAAGTCCTCACCCCTTAGGCATTTCCATAATCTTGTATTGTTAGAATCTAAGTCCTAGCCTTCTAATAAGATTTCAACTCAAATAAATAATTTTCTCTTTCTCAAAAATATAAAGCCTTACTAAAGGGTAGATTAAAACACTCACTAAGCTTCCCAATATCATATGTGCTTCCTACTTATTCATCTTTTTAACTTGCTAAGAACTCTTCCAATTTGAGTTCTCCCTGATTACTTTCCAAAATAACCAATTCTTTGATTATCTACCTTTATAATCATTGGAGATATTAGTTGACTACTTTAATCAAGAGTGTTTTGAACAAATTCTCATTTCCTAGGATGTAATTAATTATGGAAGCTTTCTTCCATTGGGAAATAAAGAACCTAATCAAAAATAAACCCTACTTTACTTATCCATGTAAAGTAGGGGAAAGATCTCTAGTATATATATGTAGACCCATCTACCTTAGGAGTCCTTATTAGGTGATTAATTCTAATGTTGGGTGATATTTCTATCTTTTGAGATAGTACATTATCCATTAAATGCCATACTCGATCATTTCAATAAGTATCCCATAAGATCTGTGTGGTGTCCCTACGACTCTAAATTAAAACACCACAAAGATAATTGGTGATACACCACTATTAGATGAAAAGTAGATCACATTATAGATAATCCAATGTTAGTTATGAGGTGTATGATCGTTTCTACAGAAGAAGAAGACTGGAGAAGAAGTAATATTTTCTTAATGTATATATCTTATGTGAAGTAAAGAGTTGTAAACTAGTAATAGCTAGAGGAAGTGCTATGAAAGTTGTATCAACCCAAGCGATCACTAGAGCCAATCTTATGATTGAATCACACACAGAATAATACCAAGTCATTTGGGTAAATCGCACATCCCTACCCATCATAAATAGATGTCTTTTTTTTCATTATGTTTGAAAGGTAGCTATAATGATCAAATTTGGTGTAATGTTCTTCTGATGAAAATCACTCATATCCTATTAGGAAAACCATGGATTTATGATTTAAATATAGTCCATTATGCTCATGAAAATACCTATGTATTCAAACAAAATGTGAAAATTATTTAATTATTCTCTATAAAGCCTAATGAAAAGAGATCAGTTACACCTCCATATAGATTTCTTCTTACACCTTCATATTAATGTAATTCTGAACTATAACCTAAATGCAATAAAAAAATTGCAAACTCCACTTGATAGTGATATCACCATCCAGTGATAAGAATGATACTTCTAATATATATTATAATATGTGCAAATCTCTTGGAATTCAAACCATAATCTTAGAATTTAGAAACTTACTCAGAAAGTTCACTTATCATACTTCCTTATTTATTTTGCACCTTTAGATAGTCTCCGTTGATACCAAAGATAACCACATATCTGTTATGGTCTTAGATTTACTATAAGAATTTATTAATTTGATTCCTGATGGGTTACCTAATGAGTTACCACTTTTAAGGGATATTCAACATGCTATAGACTGATTCCTAATTTATAAATACCTAACTTACCCCATTATAGGATGAATCAAATTGATCATATAGAATTAAAATGATAAGTAGAAAAACTCTTGAAGAAGGGAATTCTGAACTATAACCTAAATGTAATTCTGAACTATAACTTAAATGCAATAAAAAAATTGCAAACTCCACTTGATAGTGATATCACCATCCAGTGATAAGAATGATACTTCTAATATATATTATAATATGTGCAAATCTCTTGGAATTCAAACCATAATGTTAGAATTTAGAACCTTACTCAGAAAGTTCACTAATCGTACTTCCTTATTTATTTTGCACCTTCAGATAGTCTCCGTTGATACCAAAGATTTCCACATATCTGTTATGGTCTTAGATTTACTATAAGAATTTATTAATTTGATTCTCGATGGGTTACCTAATGAGTTACCACTTTTAAGGGATATACAACATGCTATAGACTGATTCCTGATTTATAAATACCTAACTTACCCCATTATAGGATGAATCAAATTGATCATATAGAATTAAAATGATAAGTAAAAAAACTCTTGAAGAAGGGAATGGTCCAAGAAAGCCTTAGTACTTATGTTACACTAGCTATTTTAACTCTTAAGGAAAAAGGGAACTTAGAGGAAATGTATTGATAGTAGCACCGTAAATAAGATCATAATAAAATACAAGTTTCTTATACCTAAGTTTAGTGGCATGTTAGATCTCATTTCAAATTCATCTTTATTCTCCAAAATTGATTTTAAAAGTTGATACTACCAGATAAGAATTAGACTATATGATAAATGGAAGACAACATTTAAAACTCTTGATGGTCTTTATGAATGGTTATTCAAGGACTTTGGTCTTCCAAACACACCTAGTGCATTCATGAGACTAATAAATACTATACTGAAAATTTTTATTGGTCATTTTCTTGTAGTCTTTTTTGATGGTATTCTTATATATAGCTCAGATGAGAAGTCACATCTATATCACTTAAGAATAGTCTTAGATAGATTAAGAGTAATGAAATTAAATATAAACTTTAAGAAATTTTTTTTTATCGACTTGAAGTCATCTTCTTAAGTTTTAATGTATCTGCTGATGGATTAAAAGCAGATTGAATAAAAAATTAAGTCTATTATAAATTGACCAAATCTGAAGTCTTTTATGAATGTTGGAAGTTTTCATGGATTAGCAACTTTTTATAAAAAGTTTATAAGAAACTTCAGTACTATTATAACAACTATCACTTACATTTTAAAAAAAAGATAAATTTACTTGGATCACAGATATTGAAAGGGGCATGAAACAATTTAATCCTTATGACTTCTTCATTTATATTAAAACTTCCTAACTTCAACAAAGTGTTTGAAGTAACTTTTGATGCATTAAGTATTAGAATTGGTGGAATATTAAGTCAAGAAAACCATCATATTGCTCTCTTCAGTAAGAAATTAAAAGATGCTATAAAAATATTTAATATTTGATCAAGAGTTTATGCAATTATTCAAACTCTTAAGCACTGAAGACATTATTTGTTATATAAGGAGTTTATTCTAAATACAGATCACTAAGCTCTAAAGTTTATTAACTCTTAAAAGAAATTGAATTATAGGTATGCAAAATGGGTTGAATACCTTCAAGACCTTTCCTTTGTGCTTAAACATAAACCTGGAATTGAAAATAAACTAATAAATTCTTAATCTAGAGTATCTTTAATGATTTCATCCTTAGAAATTCAAATCCCTAGATTTAGGACTTTAAAGGAAGACTACAAAATTTTTCTTGATTTCTATATGATTTACTTGGAACATGAATCCAAACTATTAATTTTTGAAAGCTCATTTATCATTATAGGTGGATCTCTTCATAAAGGTAATAGGTTATGTATTCCCAAAACATCAAGAAGGGAACTGCTTATTTTTGAACTTCATTCAGTAGGTATATTAGAATATTTAAGTAAATTAAAGACATAATTATTAGTTGAACAAAGGTTTTATTATCCATATCTATGAAAGGATGTTGAACATATTATAGCCCAATGTTACACTTATCTTCAAGCTAAATTTATTAAACAATAAAGCAAGCTGGTACACATCATTATTATTTCCTTTTCTACCATGAGAAGACCAATCCATAGATTTGACATTAGATTTACCTAAGATACCTTGTGGACATGATAATATATTTGTTGTTGTAGAAATATTTTTTAAGATGACAAATTTTTTATCTTGTTAAAATTCAAATGATGTATCTCACATTACAAGATTGTTATTTAAAGAAATCATATGTTACACAGAGTCTCATCCACTATAATTTATAATAGAGATGTCAAATTTATATCTTATTTTTTAAAAAAAATCTTTATGGATACTAATGAGAACACAATTAAAATTCTCTTTTGTATTTCATCTACAAATTGATGGATAAATGGTAGTTTTCAATAGGACCTCAAGAAATTTACTAAGATATTTAGTTGCAAAATAACAACAACAAGCCTTTATCCCACTAAGTGGGATCAGCTACATGAATCCTTCATCCCCATTGTGTCCTATTATGTGTCAAATTCTCATTTAATTCAAGTATACTAAGGTCATTTTTTATACATCTTAACCAAGTATTTTTAGGTCTACCTCTACCTTTTTTAACATAAGGCAAATCTAATGCATCTACTATCCTAACCGGGTCATCAGATGGCCAACGCTTTATGTGACCAAGCCATCTAAGGAAACTCTCCCTAATCTTATCTACCACTGGAGCTACTCCAACATTTTTTCGAACATACACATTTCACATTTTATCCTGAGAGTAAAGCCATTCATCCACCTAAGCATCCTCATCTCTACAACACTTATCTTAGTCTTATGATTCTCTTTTATTAACCAACATTCTGCACCATAAATCATTGCAGGTCTTACAACCATCTTATAACATTTTCCCTTAAGTTTAAGTGGTAATTTTCTATCACACAATAGGCTAGATTCGTTCCTCCACTTCAACCATCCAACTTGAATTCCATTAATAACATCTCCATCTATTTCACCATCATTTTGAATAAGAAAGCCTAACTATTTGAATCGCTCACTCTTTTTAATGACTTATTTACCTAATGTCACAACACTACCATTATAACTTATACAATTAAAATTACACTCCATATATTCAGTTATAGATCTACTTAAACAAAAACCTTTAGATTCTAAGGTTGACCTCCATAATTGAAGTTTCTCTTAAGACTCCCTCTCTAGTCATATTAATAAGAAGAATGTCATCAATAAAAAGCATACACTAAGGTAGATCTTCCTGTAAATGCCTAGAAAGAACATCCATAACTAAAGCAAAAAAGATAAGGGCTTAAAGCTGATCCTTGATGTAATTCAACTGAAATAGGAAAATATTTTGTCAATCCTCCTTGTGTTTGGACACAAGTAACAACTCTAGCATACATATCTTTAATGAATTTAATATAACCAATATTAACTCCTCTCTTTTCTAGAACTCTCCAAGGAACATCCCTTGAAAGCTTATCATAAAATTTCTCTAAATCAATAAATATCATATGTAGATCTTTCTTACTTTCTCTATACTACACCATCAAACCTCTTAACAAATGTATAGCATCCATAGTAGATCTACCTGGCATAAAACCAAACTGATTATGAGAAAATTTTATATTACATCATAACTTATGCTCAATTACTATCTCTAATAATTTTAATGTATTACACATTAACTTAATTCCTCTATAATTTGCACACTCTTGTGCATCACCTTTGTTCTTAAATATAGGAATCAACAAACTCTTTCTCCACTCATCTGACTTCTTTTTATTCTTTAAAATAACATTAAAATTATTTGTATGCCAAGAAAATCATTGATCTTCTAAACATTTGGACTTAAATTCTAGCAGCACAAGACTACAGGAATGCCTAGGGTTGAAGACTTATTCCTAGAAGGATGCTTCAAAACCTAAGTCTATAATGCTCTTAACATAAATCAAGGAGCTTGACTTAATGTAATTTTTGGGAATTATTGGTTCTTTTTCTCACATGAGAATTGAACCTATTTGTAACTCTTTTGGACTTATCACCCACCTAAAAGGGTTGCTAGCTAACACCACCTAAGAGAATTTTAAATCCATAATATCAAGTCTCAAGAATGCAAGATGGTTAGGCTGTTGCATTTTAGAAAAGAATCTAAGAACTTAGACTCAGTCCCTAATCCCTAAGATCATGTCAGGTATGATATGCACCTAGATAATGCAACAACTTTCAATTTTTAAACATTTTGACTCACAATTCATTTAAGGCTTTTGGGATGCAATTTATGCCTAAATGACATGTAATTAGAAGTGTTCATGGGCCAAATCAAGAAGAGAAGGCAAACTTTGCCAGGATATTGTTCATCCTTAAAGGTCATATGACCCTTATGTGCAATGGGTGAAGCACCGAATTCATAGATTTAGAATAATATACTAGCATGGTTCACAAAAGCTAGTTAAGTGATTCTTAAGGTTTTAATTATGTAAGAAGTTTTAAATTTCTATATTTTTATTTAAGTTATTTAGATTTAGGTTGGGTAGAAAATTTAGTTTTCCAAAGAGGCTAACGTCCAGGCATTCATCACAGAAAATAAAGCACATAAAAAACCTAGAAAAGCAGGTTGATTCTATTACTCACTAAATATAAATCAACCCAAATTTAAATTAAATAAATAGGCCAGCCTGACTACGTACCACTGTACACCCCAAAAGAAAGAGAAAAATTGGCAGTCTAGCCCTGCCCTTATACAGCCCGACCTAGAACTACAAGTCTAGATCTATGGGTCTTCTTCCAAGATCATCGCCTTCTTTAGAGACCTCCTTTGGGCTTTACAAGAGACCTCCAGAATGGAATAATCAACTCCTATTATTCCTAGACCTTATAGATCTTAAACTAATTCTAGGCTTAAATTACATTTAAAATTCAAAAAGAAATTCCTAAGCCCTCCAAAGCAAATATTAAGAAATGCAAACAACACACCAGTAGTTATATTTGTAAACATACGGGCTTAGCATTAGTTGCTTGCCAAGCCCAACTATCATATTGGACTATGCTGAGATAATTTACAACACCTGCAAGCAAACATCATTTATTTATAATTTATTATAGCAATCGCTTTTAACACAACTCACTGTAGAAGATAATATTATTTGTAGAAAGAACATCCTACCATCTAGTCTAACAGGCAAACAATCCAAATCATTAGTCTAAAATATTACACCAAAAAATAATAAAAATATCACATCATATCTTAGAACATAATAAATCAACCTAACCTAAATCTAGGGTCTGTGACCTCAAAGAAATCTAGTGTGTGAAAGAGGGGTTTCTGTAGCATGATTGTACTAGGCCTTTTAAGTTTATGTTTTGGTTTGAATTTCAAAGTTTGTTTATTTAACATTGGAAGGTTTCAATTCAAATGAATTATTTGATTTGTAATTTTATTTCCATTTTTAAGTTCATTTTTATGTTGAAGTGAAGCTTAAGTTTTAAAAAATTGAAGAATAAAATAAATTCCACTTTGAGTGAAACCCATTCTATTCAACATCATAAATCTTAATAGAATGAAGTCTTTACCCTAAGGTGAAGATTCATTCTAAGGGTCAAACTAAGATCCTAAGTGTCTTGATGTCCTCTTCTTGAATTATTTTAAGTTGGATTTTGTTTGATGAAAGTTTTAATTTTGGTTTAGATTTGAATTAAGATTCATTATTATTTTTATTTCTTTCAATTTGATTAATCTTTCTTAGTTTGATTAATATTTAAATGATTTGGTTTATTCATTATTTTTATTTTGTTTTTATTAAATGTTTATTTATTTTCTTGTGTTTTAATTATTTCATTTGTTTGAATTAAATTGATTTCATTTATTCATTTCATTAATGTTATGTTAATGAGTTAGGATAAATTAACTTAATCAATTTGAAGTTATAATTTCATTCTTTCATTTTATTGATGCTATGTTTATTAATGTTTATATTTTATAGTTTAATCTTTATATTCAATCCTTTTTATTTGGTTTATATTAATTTTATTATATTTATTTTGTTTAATTTGTTTGATTTTATTTGAATTAGTTCATAACCTAGGAGACTTAAGCTAGTTTGGGCATCAAACCTAACCTAGGCCATTTCAAATTTCTAAGTTGTTTAATTAATTTGGTTAATCACTTTTATTTGCATTTGGAATTATGTTATTCATTAACTTTAATGGATTAAAGGAAACTCCGTAGTAATGAATTTTCACATTTGAATATGAAATTCATAGGCTAATTAGTTCTGATTTCCAATTGATTAGATAATTTATCATATATTTGATGAGTGATTAACTTAAGGCTTAATTTTTTTTGTTTTCTTCATTTCATTAAACCCTAAGTATATGATTAATCAAATTCTCTAACTTTAGAGGACTGAAAGATTTTCTTCAAGTGCTATGATGTTAATGAAAATGTTTTAAGCTACTTTTATGAATTCCCATAACTTTTTGAATTAATATTTTATGTAAATTGACCTAAACATTGGAAATTTAATAACTTCCAATTGAGAGATCAATTTGCTTGAAATTTTAAGGGCAAGAGGAGTTCCTTACCAATTTGATTTCCCTAAATTTTCATTTTGACTAGATGTGCATTTTAAGACTAACTAGGATTTTAATTATTTCACTAAAACATAAATTAGGCTAAATTAGGCTAAATTAATAAGGGGTTTTAATTTTCTTATTTTTCTTTCTAAACGATACATCCATAGAGGGTTTATTTGAAAATTTTAAGAATTTGGTTGATTTATTATGATCTTCCTAAGTTTAGATTATTTAATTGAATTAATTACTTAATTAGGTTATTTTGTAGTTTATTGGAACTCAAAGCTTAATGAATATTTTAAAAATAGTAGAAAAGTTAAGTAATATTTGGCTAAATTGATTATTCTTTTTTCACCCATGTATTATGAAAGAGTATATATTATGAAAAAGTATACATTCTAATATTAGTAACAGCTACAAATTTCAAACAACATTCAATATATTAAATCACGTTGCTAACATCAAATTATAAATCTAGGCGACATTATTTCACTATGATCACCTCGAGGAGAAAAATGGTAAATTGTCACTATTAAGGCTTTCTTAGTTAAAATTTTAATAAGATACTTTTAATTTAATAAAAAATTTTAAAAATATTTTCAAAAAGCTTATGGAGTTATAGAGAATATATCATAATTTTCTCTAGAAATTTAAATATTATTTAATAAATTTAAATTTTAAAACTAACCTAATTTTCTTCTTTAAATTGATTTAGTTGATTTAAATGTACTAAAAAATATGCAAATTGTTATAATAAATCAAGCCAATATTAAAAACATTTTCAAAATTTCTCATGAATTTTATATTTTATTATATAATTTTATATAATTTAAAATTATTAAGTTTTATTTTTTAATTAACTTAGTAGATCAAATTATCTTAAAAATTATGAAATTTTTAATAAATAAATTCATATTAGAAATGTTCCCCAAAATTTTTATAACTTAATTATTTAAATTTTAGAGTGTTAAGATTTACTTTAGAAATACTACAATTTATACATGCTGATTCAAATTATCTCTAAATTTATATAGATTGTTTTTAGACTAATTAAGATATTTCCAAAATAATGGAAATATTTAAAATCCATTTAGGGGGTTTATTAACTAAAATATAAAATTATAATTTTTAAAATTATTAAATGAATGAATATTTATGGTCTAGTACTTTTCCTAAATTTCTTATTTTAAATAATAACAATGGTGAAAAGTTTAGCTCAATTAGGTTGATGGGTTATTTGGAGTAAAAATAAGAAAATATTTTTTAAAAATAGCTTAAGGTTGCACTCGATCAATGTAAGCTGAGCTTAACCCATCAAGTTTCTCTTTCTACAAGCTATCCTAATTGATAACTTCTACTACGAAGCTTCGAGGTGTTAAAAGAAATAAATTTTTTGTTTGAATGGACCACATCATGGCCTAAATCACTAGGAAGACCAAAAATGCTGTGAAATGAATAGGGTTTAATCGCATTACCTAATTAGTGCAAGAATTGGGAGTTTGTTAATCTAGTAAATTATTTTATTTGAAATATGTACCCACCTCTCCTTTGAATTGACCTAAGATAAAGTGGATCAATGCCCTAATCTTATTCTAGCCACTTCCAAGCATAGCTTAATGGCTGAACAGGTTCAATGGATTGGAATGGTTGAGAAAGTGCTTGAAATGCTTCTATAAACTTAGTGATGATAATTTAATCCTACCTTTTAATGGGGAGACTCTCTTATTTAATGCCATTAAACTTGAGCTCATTTATGTTTAAGCATGGTTATGCTTCAATTATATTCTAGGTTTAGCCATGGGAAGTGCAATAGGTAGTTATGTAGTTAGGAAGTAGTGTGTGGGGTTTAAGATATGTTAAGGATGGCTAAATAGGATTGATTTGTATATTTTCTTATTATTCCCCATTTAATTCCAATCTTTTTATTTTAACCTAACTAATATTCTATAAAATTATGGTGTGACACTATTTATTATTGTAGATATTCATAAATTTTTAAAAATATTTAAAAGTTTGAATATTATGGGCTTAATATCCTTTAATTGGCTCATATTGCATCTATTGGATCAATGGGTTGTTTATCCCATTTAGAGGTTTCCAACCCATTTGCAATGGTGGTGAGAGGCTTTATTTGGTGGGATTAATAGATGTAAATAGATGTGATGTTCTAGTTTAAGGTCATGAAAAGTGATTGAGAGCTTATGATGGAAAGGTGATGGGAATGCTAAGACTGATCTAGCTTAGACTAATTTGGGTTAATTTAAAATTTTACTTTTTAAAGTGATGTAAATGGCTAAAGTTTATAGTTTATAGTTAGCTTAGAATTTTAGCTTATGATTTAGATTTATTGGTAGAAAGATGAGCCCTTTTGAGTTAGTAGAGAGAAGACCAAAATTATTTTATATTATGGTAATTTGGGAAAATATAAAAATCTCTTTTGAGAGATAGCTTAAGGTAGTATAAATGAAAGAAAATAATGGTTGAGGGATATTTAAGATGTGAACTTATGATTTAGGAAATTTGGTAGAGTTTGGTGAGAATTAATATTTTGTATTAGTGGGAAGAATAGGACTAAGCAGCAATCCTTTTAGTTTATGTTGTGATGCTTAAGGATGGTTTTGGAGTAGGTTTAATGATGTAGGTGATGAATGGTTCAGTGTTTAGAGGTTAATGAAGATGTAGGAGGGGATGTTAGATGGATTTAGAAGAAGTTTTGAGTGGATGTTACAAAATACTCTTTAGATTAAGATCAAACCCATCAAGAAAATGCTATGCTAGACCAACAAGTACTAACAAAAAAAATATATTGCTCCAAATTGATATCATTACAAAGGTAAGAAAATTAATCACATACTAGCCCTTATTATATGAATTATAATGACCATCATTTAAACAAATAAGAAAGAGTTTTTTTGGTGGAAAAGGGGTGGATGGTCATTAATAGAGGATGGAGTCAACCATCTTCAGCAATTAATTTTATTTTTTATTATTTTAGTAATGGTTAGCCTATACATGCTCCTAAAATCAAAACTTACAATGAATATGGCTAATTTGGTATTGTCAACAAGAATACTATGGGATTTGAGTTCAATTTGAGCATAAACTTAGATTAATATTTACTTTCATGGCCTCAGGCCAACTAGGCATATATTTAGAGGTTTTAATGGTTATTTAATTCTTATTGATGCTAGGAACATCCTTGTGTTGGATATTTAGGGAAATTTACCAATTTGGTTGATTGGATAATCACTTATTTAAATATCAAAATAAAGTAAGAGTAAGTAGATCATGTTGAGTCAATTGTGGATTAAATTTCTCACATTGATCTTGAGGATGATCAAATCAATCATAAAAGTACCAATTTCAATTATATAAATAATTAAATAAATGAATAAAATTATTTCTTATATTCAACGCTTATATCCACTAGAAAATTATTGAACTTAAAATAAAGAGCTCTACTCTAGAGCTACTTAGAGTCAAACTTATGATGTAAAATAATTTGCAAGTGATCCTCTTACATATGTTCCTCCTAAAAATTTATTAAAGTTAACCTAATAAATTAAGTTGGGTTGAGACTTTTAATGTTTGAGGAGGATATGTAGTGCTCTTGATATTGTTAATGATATCAAATATCATTGTCAAAAAACCAAGTATTGAGGGCTTTGGAATAATTTTGTTTGAAACGTAATATATGCAACTACAATTCATTAGCTAAGATACTTTTGAAGGCATCAATTAACTAGTTTTACATATCCATAATAATGGCCTAATCCTTTAGCTCATCTATGAGATTTAGAATTTTTAACTTAGAATTTTTCTTCCATTTTGATATCTGTTACTTGCAAAACATAAATGAAATTTGCTAGATTATTAATTATTTAAGAAAATTTATTCAATCACTGGCCAAATCGCCCTTGGAATGACCACCATTGTCAGTAAGGAAAATTATTTAGCGTGGAGTCCAAATGTAACTCTATGTTTGGACTCCAATAAAAAAATAATGCATTGATTTCCTTTTTTTTTATAATTTATTTTAAAGTGAGCCCAATGACTTGGCCCAACCCATATGGAGAAAGTAAGAAAGCATTCTCATTTTCAAAGTAACCATGAAAGCAAAAATACAAAAATTTAGAATTCTAGAACTCGTGTTACTCCATCTTCCTATAGTGGTTCTCACTCTATTTCAGGTTCTTTCCTCCTCATCGTCTTTCCAACATCTTCATACATATAGCTTTGAAAAGTAACATTTCAACCTTATTTATGGAGACACATAATTGCTTCTACAATTGAGTTTATTATTTATTAAATACACAAGTTTGATTCACATTCTACATTTTCTCTTATTGTTTGTTTTTTTTATTTAAAAGGTCTACATGTACGTAGACTCTAAACATGGTGCACATAGTCTTTGTACATGGTATACATAGATTGCATACATGATGTATACAAACTATATATATAATTTGCATATACTACATACATGATTATATCTACATACAATATTTATAGACAACATGTATTAATTTTTGTGTATGTAGACATATTATGTATTGCTAGAGTTTAGCTATATTATTTTTATATAGAAATATACTTGTACATGTTCTATATTTATACATAGACTATATAAAGTTAAAATGTGTTAAGTTTTGTATTTAGCAATCATCATCTATACACAAGCATAGTACATAAATTTTCCTGCACATATGATGTGTATATGCTCTATATTAGTGTATTTGTAGATAGACTGTGCACTTCTTTACTTCTTTACATATGTATGTATGTTGTGCATTAGTGGGTTTTAGCAACATTTGGGAATTTTTTATGTAATGTATACCTCTAGTTTATATTTGTACATACTATTGTGCTTCTTTACTTATCATGTCTATTTCTTTACCATGTATCCATCGCCTTCTCCATGTCCAAGAAATAATCAGTAATAGAGCTTGTGGGCTTTGAAATTCTAGGAAAAACATTATTTGTTGATTCACTTTGTTGTGTAGATAAAAGGTTATATTAAATGAGTCTTTACTGAAAGTTATTGAGCATTTATTTCTTATCCTATAAAGCTATTCTAGCCGAGCATTAATTTGGAGGCTCTCATCTATGATAATTTTAAACCATCCTTCCTCAAACTCCTCCTGTAAATCACAATTCCTCAAATATTTATAAAAGAGATTTCCCACAATGTTATTGTTGTTGAAGTAGCAAACTTTAGATGCAACTTTCTTGGAGATAGCCATCGGCACAATCTTTGATGTGTGTGAGGCAATGCAACTTTTATTACTTTAGCCATAACTTGGTCTTGGTTAGTGAATTTTAACATTAAATGTTTTGCTTCAATTATTTGTATAAATGTTTTAAAAAGTCATCTAAATTATTCAATTTTTTTCTCTAGCAAGAATGTCACGCAAAGCCATACATTCTGCCAACGATTGTTAACTAAAATCACCATTTTTGCTACACTCCCATCTTCACCCCCATTACCTAAGTAGCTGAGTGCACCCCAGACGCACATCCATTCTCACATGCTTGATTGCTTCACATCATGCACAATGGCATGACGAGTCACGATTGTATGTCACTCATTCCTGTCATGATTGTTGTATCATTGTTGCCCCTTTTTTTGGGATTTTGCTAGCCTTGTTGAATTATTATACCTATCCTAACATTCGAGGGGGAAAAAATCCTTTAGGCTATGATCAATTGAATAATGCAAAAATTAAATGAGAATGCAAATCATATGGACAGATTCACTTTACATATGTATGTATATTGTGCATTAGTGGTTTTTAGCAACATTTGGGGATTTTTTTATGTAATGTATACCTCTAGTTTATATTTGTACATACTATTGTGCTTCTTTACTTATCATGTTTATTTCTTTACCATGTATCCATCGCCTTCTCTATGTCCAAGAAATAATCAGTAATAGAGCTTGTGTACTTTGAAATTCTAGGCAAAACATTATTTGTTGATTCACTTTGTTGTGTAGAAAAAAGGTCATATTAAATGAGTCTTTATCAAAAGTTATTGAGCATTTATTTCTTATCTTATAAAGCTATTCTAGCCAAGCATTATTTTGGAGGCTCTCATCTATGAAAATTTTAAACCATCCTTTCTCAAACTCCTCCTCTGAATCACACTTCCTCAAATATTTATAAAAGAGATTTCCCACAATATTATTGTTATTGAAGTAGCAAACTTTAGATGGAACTTTCTTGGAGATATGACATTGGCACAATCTTTGATGTGTGTGAGGTAATGCAACTTTTATTACTCTAGCCATAACTTGGTCTTGGTTAGTGAATTTTAACGTTAAATGTTTTCCATCAATTATCTATATAAATGTTTTAAAAAGTCATCCAAACGATTCCATTGTTTTCTCTAACAAGATTGTCACGCCAAGCCATACATTCTGCCAATGATTGTTAACTATAATGACCATTTTGCTACACTCCCATCTTCACCCCATTGCCTAAGCAGCTGAGTGCACCCACAGACATGCATCCGTTCTCACATGCTTGGTTGCTTCACATCATGCTTGCATGACGAGTCACGATTGTACGCCACTCGTTCCTGTCACGATTGTTGTATCATTGCTGCCCTTTTGTTTTTTGTTTTTTTTTTTTTTCTGGCTTTTTGCTATCCTTGTTGAATTATTGTACCTATCCTAACATTCAAGAGGAAAAGAAAACCTTTAGGCTATGATCAATTGAATAATGCAAAAATTAAATGAGAATGCAAATCATATGGGCAGATTCACTTTGAGTTGCATGGATCTTGAAATCTTTTCTTGTTGACGCTTAGATTTTCTTTTTTATTAACATTAAAGCCCAATAATAGAGAATCAAATTTCTCCATTAATTTTATCCTTCCATCTAAAAGTACATCCAAAAACTATAATAACAAATCTCTCGAGCAGTAAAATAATAGTACTCATCTTAATAAGTGTGGACCAACCAACCATTAATTCTTTTTTTTTTTAAATAGGATAAATCCAACTCAAATCATTAAAGTGAATTAAGAAATGCGTCAATATTTTAATTGTATACTTCTTTGGGGAGTGTGTAACCGTAGTTTTTATTTAAACCTTACATCAAATTTAAATGATTTCCCTTAATGAGCAATTAGGCAGTTAACAGCTTTAAATTTTATGTTAAATCAGCCTCCTCTGCAGGACGAATATTATAAAAATTAAAATAAAAATTAGATTTGAAGTTAAATCAATTTTTTATGCAACCAAAAACTTACAAAACCAATAGAAATTATGAATTACTTTAGGATAGATCGAAGTCAGTAAAGGTATCAAATGCTAGAAATTAAATAAAATAATTAATATTCAATGTGATCTTATTTATCGAATTTATGAAATTTATTTTATCCTGAGATTTTAATCTTTATTAAATAATATGTTTCAAAATTAATTAATTTTTATGAGATATTATTAGTAATAAATTAATTTATACAAATGACAAGATTATAAAAATATATTAACAATAAATATAAATTCAATAAATAATCACTTTTAAATTTAAATTTTTATGATGCATTTGCATACATAGCACATAATTCTTATATATTTAGATATCCAACACCAAAATAATAATATTTATATAAATAGCACTAATATTTTTAATATTACATCAAAAATAGTATAATCATTAAAATTTCTGTACATGCATAGAAAAAAAAAAGTTTTTATAATTATCAAACTTTAAATGTTAAATTTGTAAATGCATATAAATTGTATGCTGTGCAAGTAATTTTTTAAAGTGCATTAAATTAGGTCTGATGAGTGCTGCTACGTTTTGAGCCGTTCAAATAATGACAAGTAGGGAGAATATTCTCATGAAATCATTGTTTTACATCATATCATTATATAAGGCGGAATAATTTAAGAAAAAGGCAGTGAAATATCGTAATTTAATTTGATTCTTTCTTGAAATCGAATTTCTCACTCATGTGACCACACAATTTAAAACTAGCACATCGAGTAGTAATGCCGAGGGACCACAAATCCTGATTGGAAAGCAATCCAGTACTTTTTTTTTTTTTTTTTTTGCAATGGTATCCACCCAACACCTTGTGAGTGGGGATATAAATTATTGTCAAACTGGCATTCTTCACATTACTCACTTTGTAGGTATAGCCCGCGGAAGGATTGAGCTCGGTCAGAGTTTACTTGAAACTAAGAGACGGTGGGTGCAATCCAGTACTTCGTTTATCGGCCAGTTTCATGATGCACTGAAGTAAAATTATATGTAAATTACCAGTTTTTTTTTTATGTAAAGTGCCAATTTGACAACATAATCTTTTTTTTAGTCTTTTAAATCGTACTGTATATTTGTTCAGATTCATCTCACAGGGAAAATACCATTATTATAATGTTGAATTTCATTCATATTTCTTCAAAGAGTTGAAGAATTTAATTAAAGCAGAAAATATTATTCTGATTGGTTAGAAATTAAATCTTCTGCCTCGTGAGACCACACGATTCAGAATTTAATTATCACTTTCTAATGGACCACATTCGTTAAAGATGCCAACATCAAATTATAGCTGCTATGATTGAAACGAATCGTATCAGTAAACAACAGCGAAGTACCCACCGTCTGTTAGCTCGATTGATGGGCGCTGAGACTACGTTATTATCTGAGGTCTCTTGATATCAGGGGATCCGTTATCGTTGATGAATGTGATGTTGCAAGATAATTTATAACATTCCTACCCACAAGATGAGTAGGATGTTGAGTGGATACCCTTCAAAAAAAAAAAAAACAGCAGCGAAGTAACCATCCCGTCGCAGCTTAAAAATACGAATAATAATAAAGGGCTCTGTGCTGGTCATAAAATTAATTTCTTTGTGGTGGCAATCATCTGAACTAACGAGTCTTTCTGTACTCTTCCTACGAAATTAAACAAATAAATAAATAAGTTCAATAATTACTTAATTGTATGAACAAACACAACCTTTGCTGCATTCCTTTGTGTTCTGCCTGCTCCAGATCCAACTCCTGTATCGGCCCGGCATCCCTTTTAGCGCTTCAGCATCTCCTTGCACTCCAATATGACGTCTGACCTAAGATCTAATTCCCTTAGCCAAAGTTCTGACCCCGATGAACTCCAGCAGCTCCGACCAGTGAGGCTTTCCTGTGACTCGTCGTATATGGTGTCCACGCTGCATAATGTATTGTTAAGTGATGGGCGTCGGCAACGCTATTGCTGATCCAACAGGTCTCATGTCCTATCTAGGTTGCCCTCCGAGGCGGCCTCTTGCTGATCCAGCATCGTTGGTTAGCAGGCCGTCGGCCTTACATAGTGGATCTTCTGCCAATTTCTTTGTAGCCACCCCTCACATATAGTGGGTTTAATTAAGTGTGTTATTAAAATAATCTTTTGCCCCAGCGATAAACAATCTCCTGCGATATCATCATACGAAGGTAAAACATGCTCTATTGATCCCTAATGTATTTTTCATGATTTTGGATCTGCAGAAATTGGCCTTGGTAAGAAAATTCCACGGGCAATAGATCCTCATGTATGTTGCATCTTTCTATGTATATATAAACTAGCTTAAATTGGTATATGCATGTATACGCATTATTAAGATAATATAATGATGAATAAAGTATCATTCTCACTAGATTCTTATGCAAAATTTTCAAGTAAGCTAATTACTAATCTTTTATTAATTTAATTTTTTATACAATCAAGTCAAGTTTATAGGAATTTTAAAAAACTTTAAAATTATAAAAGCGATTTTTTGAAAAAAGAAATGATTTTTTTAACTTTTAGAAAACATACAATGAATTTATGAAAATCTTAATTATTTTAATATATACTAAGTTAATAAGAGTTTAAAATTTCTAATTGTTGATCAAGAGAATCAATGTCATATCGTCTATGTATAAATTAATAGAACCTAATTGCTATAATTTAATGGTTAATTACTTATAATCTAATTAAAATAAGTGATTGCATTAAATACATCTCCCTCATATGATTGTAGATTCCTCAATATCATATGCCTATGTATATTCAACAAATTTGTTCCACTAAGACTCTTCCCATATCTCTAGAATACATTTAATTTTAACATTGCAATTGGCTAGATCACACGTAAATGAAGAATGGAGAAAGCAAAATAACCAAAGATTTTTATATATTTTTGACATCAACAATAGTACACAAATCAGCATAAGATTATCATAAATTCATATCACTAATAGTTTAGTTGTTCATTGTACATAAAGAAAAGATTATCAACGTGCCACAAATATATGAGATCTTTCTGAAAAGTATCAAAAAAAAAAAAAAATTTGACACATGAACATTTCATTCATGAACATGTGGGGGTCTTCTAAGTTTGCCATTAATCCAAGTCATTTTGCACCTCAGTAATAGGTTTCCCTTCTAATGGAGCTTCTCATTCTTCAATCATTAACAAGAATGACACGTGAACATTACATTCATGAACATGGACACTAGAATACACACAACACTTGGTGTGCCACACTCACACTCACTCTCACTAAACTTAGACTTTATTCATTTCCCAAAACTTTTTCTTCAAGAAATCCCCCTTTTCTTACCATCATAAGTCTCCCCTAATAGTTGTCCACACATCTTTCTAAGCAAGTCCTTCAAACCACCACAAAAATAGCTTAAATTGTCTGCAAAAATTGTAGAATTCACTATGTTTGGCCATCGTACCAGACGTATGTAGCATTACGACTCTGATTCTTCAATGCCAAGGATCTCTCCTCTTTGTTTTGGACTTTATTTGAGGCATTTTGGCGCTATGGTACAACTTCTTCAGTTCCAAAGTGCACTTTTCTCTATCTTGGGATCTTCTACCTTAATATTTTGTTATGTCCCTAGTGCTGAGACACTAGACTCTCTGTTTCTCAACTAATTTTTTGAGGAATGTGGGATCATGACACTAGCTTCCTGGTGCATATGTATTGTGCTCTCTATTTTTAATCAAAATATAAGCATCTCGGGACTCTTTTAAGTGCTGCAGCACTATAAATATAGCGCTTAGGGTGCATGCTCTCCATTTTGGTGGTCCAATATCCTCTAATGGCAATAATGTGGTGCTATCATCTCTATCTCTATAGCTCTTTATGCCCATTAGCAGCACCATGGCGATGCCTTGTGCTGCTCTGAAGCATTGGTTCTAAAACTTAATATATTTCTCTTTTTCACTTTAGTTGAAAATTTTCTATCAAAATCATCAAAAATAAATTGAAAATAGCATATTCTAAAATTATTTAGGCATAAATTATACATTTAAATATAACAAATCACTAACATTTTTATGCTTGACACCTCTATACTCATCATATTACTTGCTTTTAACTAAATTCAGGTATTTCATGAATCCTTAAAGTAACTTCATATAAGAGTTTTGGAAGATAAAATAATCAAATAATAATTTTAATGAAGCACTGACTTACAAATAAAGTTATTAAATTTGAAAAATAACTAAACAATAATAGCTTAAATTCTTATGGAAACTATTATTTTTCTTATGTTAAGTCTTTTTTATGCTCAATAATAATATAGTTGATTCCTATGAATCTTAATGAATTGAATGATATAAATAGTCATCACATATTATTTGAATAATCACAATTTGATTTTCTCTGTTAAATTTAACATATTTAGTTACTTTAAGAAGTTCCATGATTTTCTTAGATTATAAGAGAATTTCAAGTACTATTATTATATAATATACCGCCTCAAGTGCATTTTTCCTTTAATTTGCTTTTTCTTTTATTTATTTTATTATTATTTTTTATTTAAAGAAGATCATCATATTTGTTGAATCCAAATCTGTCCATGGATGAAGGAAGAATCTTCTGAGATACCAGATAAATAGAGTTAGGAAAAAAGATTGCTCGCAGAAAGAAAAGAGAGTGAAGAACTGTAAGAGAAAATATAATTTTTACAGCTCGAAATGTGAGCACAAAATATGGGGCTCAAGCGTGAGAACCAAAAGATCCCCCCCATATGAAAGAAGTCCCCATTTTTGTAATATCAAGGGGTGACCATACATAGAAAGATCATATAAGGTAAATTTAATACAAGTGAATTATAGCTTAACCTGATGGAAGTGAGAGAGTATAGGTCTTTCGACTAGTAGCACGTTATTTAGCGATTATGGGAGTAAGGAAATTGCAGAGGAGTGTAGTCGCATTGTTCCTCTGCATAATCATTAGAAGCCAATGAATTGGATTATGTTTTACCTTTCGGTTAGTATTCTCAAAGTTCTTTGGTTTATTATGTTAGATTTTTCTCCTCTTATCTAACTCATCTTCTAACGTGCATACTTATTTTGGGTTGTCGAGTACTCTTTATGCAACTACACTTATCTTGATAGATAGGCTTGCTTGGGCCTACTTGCTACTTTAGGTATACATTTAGCTCCCCAATTCTTCTACCTTTTACTGATCCAATTTTTGAATGCTTTGGAGTCTATAAATGAATCTTTCTTTCTTTTTTTCTTTTATGGTTACTTGCTCAGATAAACCTTCTAACTGCTAGGGGTCAACTCTGCAAAATTTACTTAAAAATAATTACCATGGTTGCAAAGAGATCTCGCGGTGACATTGGTCTTGTGATTTATAAGCAGGCCTCCACAAAAAGGCTGAGAAAGCAAAGAATTCAGAAGAGGCCACTACTATTCCTATAGCTACAATGAGCATTTAAACTACTCCAACTATAGCAACTGTCACCCCAAATTCTCCATCTAACCCATGAGGAGAATCTAACACCTGCTTATCTGAGGAGAGATTCATTGTGGTGAGTGTGTGGCATCCGAGTGTTCTTGAAGAAGTGAGATGATTGGTTGGCCTGACTATTGTGAATATGGTTATAGAGAAATGTCTTGCTGAGGTGACAATTGCTTTTTATTGCACATTACGCGTCTTCTTTATCTAAGCCTCTCACTTTCTATTCTGGTTGCAGCTAAGCGTGTCTGGCATTCAAGCTTCAATAGAGGATTGTGAGGGACACTGACTAGCCCTCCATATCATTTCCTTGAATAGTTCAGGTAACTTCATTGAGTTTTGTTGATCTCATTTTTAGGATGAGCTCTCAACACCTCCATCTTAGACATAGAACTCCTCTTAGACGTTAAGAGTTGCTTAGTCTTAAGACACATCTAGTGATTAGGTGGACACTCCCCTAGCCCTAGAAGACTTAGAAGTTAGCCATAGAAATAGGTCATGTCTTAGGGGTGTTTGGAAAATTTCATATCCTTTAGCTTAAACCATTCCTCACTTTCTTTCTTTCAAGTAAAACTCCAAATTCTATTTGATTTTCTCAAACTCAAATCAATTCCATGATTCAATTCCATGATTGAAACCCATGATCAAAATCCATCAAAAATTCCCAAGTTAAAATTTTCTAAGTCCTTAACCCTTTCTTAAGGACTTGGCCAAAATTATGATCAAAACCTATCCAAATATTTGAGATTTTCTCATGATCCATTTATATTCTCATTATATTCACATTTATAAATAAAATATGAATTCAAATCAATCCAATAAAATTCTAAATTCTAAATTAATTCATGAAAATTGTCTTAAGTCCCTTTAATTTTTCATTAAAGGACTTAGCCAAAATCAACTCTAAACTTTGATAAAACCAATTCAAATCCATTGGATTTTCTCAAAATTTATTTATATCCTCATTTATATTCTCATATATCAATGAAATATAAATATAAATCAATCCAATCAAAGGAAAAAAAATTAAATTCCAAAATTAAAATGCTTGAAATTCCCTTAAATCCCTTAATTTTTTATTAATGGATTTAACCTAAACATTGATCAAACCATTTCAAACTCATGGGATTTTCTCAAACCTTATTTGTATTCTAATTTATGTTCTCATATATAAATGAAATATAAATATAAATCAATAAAATCCAATTCAAAAATTAAAATTCAAATTAAAAATTCTCTTAAATCCTTTAAATTCCCTTTTAATAGATTTAACCTAAATCATAATTAAACTATTTTAAATTCTTGAAATTTTCTCATGATCAATTTATATTCTCATTTATATTCTCATATATAAATGAAATATAAATTCAAACAATCAAAACTAACTCAAAAACTCAAACTCAAATCCACTCAAAATCAAATCAAAGCCTTTCAAGTCAAAATCTTGAACTTAGCCAAATCACTTTCAAATCAAGCCAAATCTTTGATTTTCTCTCATGGTTCAATCAATCCTACAATCACAAGCTCAAATATAAATCCAAACCTTAATCAAACAATCAAAACCCAAAACCCCTTCATATTCTTCCTTTGAATATGAAATTTTCAAATGGATCAAAATCCATTTGACTTTCAAACCTCTTGTAAATGGATTTATATTTCAATCATAAGTCCATATGCAAGATCAATCCACTTCAAATCAAGCTTTGACCAAGCCATTTGACCCACTTAGGCTCACTTGACCCAAAGTGACCTAAAGTACCCTTATGAGCCAACTTTTGATCCTAACTAAATTGGATTGAACCAAACTTATATATCCCTCTCATCATGATCAACAATCATCATGGGATGATCAATCAATCAAATTGGGTCAAGCCAAGTCAAACCTAAGGGGTGACCAAGTCAACACTTAACCTAAAATGAAACCTTACATAGCCAAATTCCATCATAGGCCAAATTGAGTGAAACATTTTATCTAAGTTCACTCATGACCTATTTTTGAACTTGACCAAGCCAACATTTGAGCCAAACCTAGCCCAATTGGCCCACTTGACCAAAATTGACCCATTTTGACCTAAAGGGCCAAAATGTGTCAAAATTTGATCTAAACCAAATTGATTGAAACCAATGGGTCAAGTCCATTCCAAATCACTTGTGAAACTTGACCAAAGCCTCAATTGGCCAACTAGAGCCAACCTAGCCCAATTGACCTTAGACATGTTGAGCCAAAATTGAACCTAACCCAAATTGATTGGAAACAAAGATACCAAATCACTCCATATGACTAACCTAACCTAAGCCTACCCTTGACCTAACCCAAATAGGTCAAATGAGTCAAATAGGTCAACTTGACCCATTTGACCAAAATGAGTCATATGAGCCAAAACCAAATCTATATCAAATTGAACCAAACTAAAGGCACCAAAATATTTCAAATGGTCATATGAACTTAAACCAACCCTTGGTTTGACTCAATTTGACCTATTGGTCAACTTGACCCAAGTTGACCCATTTTGACCTAAATGGGTCAACATGAGCCAAACCCTATCAAATGGATTCCAAATCCAATGAAACTTGGCCAAACCTATTTTCTTAACATACCAAACATACCCAAAGTGAAAATAATAGCAAAATGACCATTTTACCCCTAGGCCATAGAACAATTTTTGGCTTACCCATGGGTATTTTGGTCAAGGGGACCCAGTGATGAGTGGTGCACCCAACCCAATGGGTTTGGGTTAGCCCATTTGACCCATGGACCAAACCCAACCATTAGTCTTCAAATTAAAATTTCAAACTCCCTGTCAAGCTCAATTCAAGCACATGGGAAGTTGGCATTCCACTCCTCTAGATAAACAACCATGTGCACTGATCTAACAGTCTAAACAGCTCACTCCATATGGTCAATTGGATCAAAATGACAACTAATGGGTTGGTCATCCGATTGCCTTAGGGGGTGATATACTCCCCCTAATTTACTAAAAATTCACTTCACTCTTGATCAATTGGAGCCTAGGAATCCTTAGCAACCACCTGAGACCATTCCTAAGCTTTCTAAGAGGGATTTGAATCTTGCATTTCTCAGTTTTGCACAGTGCAAAATAGGGGAACTCACCTCAATTCCCAACTTCTTCTACACTTGATCTTAATCCAATTCCTTCTACACACTCCTTCTAAAAACCAATTCGAACTTGCCCAAGCATCCATTTGAGTTCTTATAGCAAGGAAGAGCTCAATTCAATCAAAGTCGTAAGGATCTTGAAGTGGTGTTGGCCCATAGGAAGATCCACTCAACTCTAAGGCTTGAAACTTTCAACTGGGCTTCGTCTCCACTAGATGAAGCTACCTCATCGAGCTCGAGCACCGTTGATCACCTCCCGCGAGGTATGTAATTTTTCAGCCACTTAGCTTGATAGGTATTAATCCTTTGTGAAAGGAATTTTCATTACATGTGAAATCCACCATTGGATTGGCTGCTTTATTCCTCTATATGGTGTGGGTTGAGTCTTGAATGATTCTATGTTAGATCAGGCTCAGATCTCCCCTTGGATCATGGACGGTCTCCATTCATCCTCAAGGAAGAACTTGGCTCATCTTAACCATCCATCCACGCATTTTAGATGGACGACTGAGATTATTAGGCATGTTTTATAAATCCTTTATTCGATGTAAGCCGTGGGATGATCTTTAGCCGTTCGATCTTTGATCAGACGGCCAAGGATATTACCACGTGCGCCGCTAACTGCTTCCCGAATTGACATTTAAATGGATGGCTCACGATGCGATGCGTGTAAAGCACACTGACTGCCGCCGCCACGCATCATGCCGTGAGCTGAGATTAAGTGAGGATTAGTCATTTACCTAACTAATTCCTAATTAATCCCTATAACTTTAAAAATTCATAACTCCTTCAATAAAAATCAGAAAAATATAAGGAAAAATACTATGGATAGATAATTTTACCTAGAATATTTTTAAAATGTTTTCAATGGATTTTAAATTCTATTTTTCTCTGAATTTAAGTTTCTTTATGAATGTTAATTAGCTAATTACTCTCTAATTAAGTCATTGATTGATCTCAAATTTCTAAGGTTCATTTTATGGGATGACCTCTGCCTCCCCTAATTTTCTTGAGATTTATTGAGGCCTTAATTGGAAAAATTGTTATTTCATTTACTAATTATCCCTTCATGTAATTAAGGGTAATTAAGGTGTGATTAGTGGATTTATCCTTTGATTAATGTTAGATCCAGTGAGTAGGGGTTTTATAGAATAATTTTGGGGTATTTCCTAGAAGCTATTTCCTAAACCCCCTTTTCTTTCCTTAATCCCCTCTTAATTAAGGGTTAACACATTAATTATCCATTTATACAATTTTCAAAAATTCTAAAAAAAGTTCCATAACTTAATTAATCTACCTTGGGTAGATGCTTAGGTGTTTAATAGCCTAAGTCTAATTAAGAAAATTAAAACCCCTTTCATAAGTATGAAAGGGTGTTTTAAAAGTACTTAAGCTTAATTAACTTTTAATTATGAGCCAAATTGCATTAGGCCTTTTCATTATTAGGTGCATTACAAATTTAAATATCTTATGGGTTTTATGTCATGTCATTGGCTCATAGTTACTTAGTTAATTTTTCTAAGGTGGTGTAGGTAAGGGTTAATTAAGCCACTTAATTCATACTCTAACCTAATCAATACTTAAAAATGGATTTAATTATCTAAAAATTAAAAAAAAAATACAAAACACATGTGGGAATGGGTTAGGAATAGTAAACTCATCTCACCTTTTCAAAATTAAATCAAACTCCAAATCAAACAAAAATCATTTTGAAATTCACTTTGATTTATTCTAAATTTTCTTTTTCTTTAAGAATGTCTTTAGGATTTAAGTAAAGTGAGTTTATTTTTATTCTTTCATTGCTTTATATCGTTCCCAACATGTTGAGTTGTATGCCATGTGATTCATGCATTCATAATTTCATATTTCAAATTTTAAAAATAAAAATTGTTTACTTTATGTCAAATATGCATGTGTCGACTAAAGTAAAATATGAGTGGCTATTATCACTACTAAATCCAAAGTATTTTCAAAACCTATAAATGAAACATCAAATCAAAAAGTGTGATATTCTTATACTTTAATTATAAGCTTGCATGTGATAGATTATAAAATAATGTTTGGTGTATCCTTTCCTTTCTTTCTTATGTTAGCATAGTTTTGAATAGGAGTTGGTAAGATGTAGGGTTCATTTGAAAAGAACCCAACACTTACTTAATTCTAAACCCTATTCATCCCTATGCTCTCACTTAAGAAGGGTTGCCTATACTTACATGAATAAATTGCATAAACAAAAATGAGACTATTAAACAACATTTGCATATTCCTTCTTCATTTCATTTCTTTTATATACATGTTTGTACTTAAGGAAAGTGGTATATTAGTCTAGACAACTCCAAGGTTATGAGGATTTAAGTAGCCCTAAGTAGGTCTTGTATCTTACACCTCTGGTTAACAATGGTGTTATACTCACTTATTCCTTTCTTACTTTCATGTATGCATGTGGAATTTTGGATAAGGAAAACCTTTTCTACTTAATAAAATTCATGCATATTCAACTTCTAAATTTTTTCTCAATGGATTACTTAGCATGCATCATGAAGTGTGTTAACTATTCTCATTTGCATGTATAGATATACTTAGGGTCCATCCATATGCATGTTATATATGTTGGGAAAGAAATAAAGTAATGTGTTTTATGAGAATTTTGATTCATTTTATTTAATCTTAAAATGCATTTATTTTTGAATAGGTTTGTTTAGGGTTAATCTAAACATAGGATTAATTAATAGATGTAATCAAAACATTCACCTAAATGAAATTAAAATATGAACTTACCTTAGAAATTACTTAAGGATTAAGGAAGGTAAGAGAAGTTCCCTTCTCTTTCCCTCTCTTTATAACTTAATAGTTAATTATAGGTTTCACTCAAACCAAATTAAAACATGATGTAAAAATAACCCAAATACTTAAACAACTTAAATGAAACCCTCCTCTAAGTTTAACATGTCTTTCACACTTAGAAAACTTGAACCAAAAGTCCTAAGCTAAGCATGCCACACAAACCTTCAAAGCACACACATTAGCCTAAGTCATCACTTCTAGCCTTAGGTTAGGTCGGTGCATGGTTTGATGTTATGTTTTGTTTTGTGATGAATTTTTTAGACTGGATGTTATGGTGTATACACATAGAATGACTGATAGGATGTACTTAGTCTAACTCTTCTTTTCTATAGGGGATTGTGCTAAAGGCGCACTATCATAAATAAAAATGTATATGCTTCTTGCTTGCAGGTGCTTATACCCCTTAGCATAATCCATAGGCCAGGTCGACTTAGTCATCTATGTGTGGGATGATAAGTCCAATATATATGCTTAGGATTTGTGTGGTGTGATTTAACTAACCCTTATTTTGCAGGTGTTAGCTAGATTTCCCTTTTCCTTATCATGTAAAGGTTTGTATGTTTAGGATGTTGAAATGATTTGTTATGGGGATTAGGATAAGCATTGGTCATAAGATCCTATCTTAAGCACCATGTGAAGCCTTGGAGCAACCACCATCCAACCATCCAAAGGATGAACCAAAGTAGAAAAGAAGAAAAGAAGAAAAGAAAAGAAAGAAAGAAGAAAGAAGAAAGAAGAATAAAGCTTGAAGACCCCCCATAACAATGAATTCCTTTGCTTAATTGTAATTTGATTCATTTGTAATCTGGGTTGTATATGGGTAGAGCTCGGCTACACACATTTGATATTTTTGGGTTTGTGCAGTGGTGCATGACGACCATTTATTCTTTTTGCAATTAGCTTTATAAATTGATTGATGATTTGTTTAGCTTTTGCATTAAGTGGCATGCTTTTTCTAATTTCTTCCTTGCTTTATATATGGCATGGATGTGGATTAGGCTTTTTAGGGAAAAATAAATCTTTTACCTAACCTAATAATTCAAATTAAAATTAAACAACTCATAACCTCACCTAAAGCTTATGATTAAAATCAAGATAAAAGAATTAACAACCCCTTAGCTGGATGATCATTTCTTTATAATATCATGCACAAATGCATCTTATTTTACTCTTGATTGGAGGGCTTCCACCTTTGCTAGAGAACTGGCTTGACCTTTGAGGGTCGTGGTGGAAACTCACCTCCTACCTTTTTGCTAATTTCAGCCAATAATCTAATTTCTCATGTATTAGTCATAAAAATTCTATTAGCCTGAGTCAAAATGATTGTCCAAAAATAAAAATAAAATAAAATTTGAATTGCATTAGATTGAAATCATTTGAAGCATACCCTTTGATCTAGTCTCTTAGGGAGTGAGTTTAAGGACTTAGTCTCTTTCTAAATAAAAATAGCCTAGCTATCTTGCATAAGCATAAAAGACTTGCCTACATGTATTTAAAATTGTATGAGTTAGTTGGCTCAAGCGTTGTAAGTCCCAGTGATTTGTCCTTTATTATGAAGGCAAACCAATTACTCATTTTTTTCTTTAGATTTAGGTTGTGCTTCCGGCCCTCGCTGAAGCTCCCTAGATTTAGTTTCTGAGATTACTTTTCCCCTTTGTAGGCCATAAGCATAATTCCTCACCTCTTAGAAATTTCCTTAATCTTGTGTTAAAGAATTCTAAGTCCTAAATTTCTAATGAAAAATATAACTCAAACAAACTAAATCAATTTTTAAAATGTAAAGCCCAATTTTAGGAAAGTTTGAGATGCTCGCTAGGTCTCTTAGCATCGTGAGCATCTCCTAATTATTTCTCACTTTGGCTTGGATAATAACTCCCTCTTTTGATCAATCTCATTTGATCTTCAAATGCAAACCAATCAATTGACAGTCCTTCCTATTGAAATCTTCAGAGACAACGATCATTTACCATAATCGAGAGTTTTCATAAGGGATCATGTCCCTTAGGATGTAATTAACTGTAGGGGCTTTCCCCTGTAGGGAACTTAATGAACCTAGTTTAAAATAAACCCTACTTTACTTTTCCATATAAAGTAGGGGAAGAATATTTTGTACATATGCAGACCCATTGTCCTTAGGAGTCCTTATTGAGGTGATTGGTTCCATTAAAGGGTAGTGATTTTTATCTCTCGAGATAGTACACTATACCTTGATGACATATCCGATCACCTGAATAAGCACATCTGTGGATCTATGTGGCATCTTACCAAGATGAATTTTCATATAGGATCTTATCCTCTTTCATTTTTCACCAATAGATTTGGAAGGGGACTCCTCCCCTAATATACAAATTTTTCTCTACAAATTTTTCTAACGACTCCGCTGGGGATGGTTCCTCTCTCCATCTTTGGTAAATGATCGTTGTCTTTGAATATCGATAGTGGGTTTGTACTTTGGTATGGATCCAAGATTGTCCTTGTTTCCGTTGGCACTTAGCTCATTTCATTCTTGAGTTAAGTTAGCCAACATCTTTAGGTTTTAGGACTGCATTCCTTGTTGGTCTTAAAACCACCGTTGGGCTCTCTAATGGGTAAAATGAATAGATCTAAAATAAAAAAAAAAAAGAAACATCTCTTAAAGACTTCCTCCTTATCATCTTCATGATAAGGAAATGTTCATCCTAAAAATAATAAATCTTCCATAAAGGACTTTGCTTCTTCAAAAACACCTTTTTCAAAAATGCACTTAATAAAATATTTTCCCCAAAAATTTTCACCCTCATTTAAAAATTCATATAATTGTTACATGTAGGGATTTTCAAAAATAAAACTACTAACATTTTCCAAAAGCACAAATGAATATCTTCTTTCAATTCACTTTGAATTTTCAAAATAAAATAAACAATCATCTTTTTCAAAAATTTCAATCATAATCATGAAAGTTTTCAAAAGCACACATGAATTCTTCTATTCAATATATTCACACTTATTGAATGGAAAGTTCATTTGTGAACAAAATTAAAATTTTCAATAAGCACACATGAACATCCTTATTTAATTTATTAAATAAAGATTTCATTCCTAACTAAAAATAAAAATATCATTTAGGAAATTCTGCTTAAGCATACTTCATATATGTTTTAAGTTGGAATTCCTCCCTTTCAAAAAGCAACAATCACACACAAAATAAAAAATATTATATTTCAAAAATAAAATGGACCTCCATTCTACATACTTAAATTTAATGAATGGAAGTCTTCTTTTCAAAACATTAAAACCAACAATCATAACTCAAAGATTTCAAACAACATTTGGAACTTCATTTAACGTACCCAAATTTGTTATGTGAAGTCTCCAAATTTAAAATCCAACAAAATCTTTCAAACATACATTTGGAACTTCATTTAACATACTTAAATTAGCTAAGTGAAGTTTCCAAATCAAAAATTCAAAATCAACAATCACATTTTAAAAATTTTCTAAACACATTTGAAACCTCACTTAACATACCCAAATTTGTTAAGTGAAGTTTCCAAATTCAAAAAAAAAAAAATTCAAAACACAATTTGGAACCTCACTTAACATATCCAACTTTGTTAAGTAAAGTTTCCAAATTAAAAAAAATTTTCAAAACACACATTTGGAACCCCACTTAACATACCCAAATTTGTTAAGTAAAGTTTCTAAATTCAAAAAATTTTCAAAACACACATTTGGAACCTCAGTTAACATACCAAATTTATTATGTAAAGTTTCCAAATTCAAAAATTCAAAATCAACAATCATATTTCAAAATTTTCAAACACATTTGGAACCTGCCTTAACATACCCAAATTTGTTAAGTGAAGTCTCCAAATCTAAAATCCAACAAAATTTTTTAAACATACATTTGGAATTTCATTTAGCATAATCAAATTTGCTATGTGAAGCTTTCAAATAAAAATTTCAAAATCAACAATCACATTTCAAAATTTTCTAAACACATTTGGAACCTCACTTAACATACCCAAATTTGTTAAGTAAAGTTTCCAAATCCAAAATTCAAAAAAAATCTTCAAAACACATTTTGGAACCTTACTTAACATAACCAAAATTGTTAAGTGAACTCTCCAAATCCAAAAGCTTCAAAATATTCAAACACATTTGGAACATCATTTAACATACCCAAATTTGTTAAGTAAAGTTTCCAAATCCAAAAAATTCAAAAGAAATTTCAAAACATATTTTGGAACCTCACCTAGCATACTCAAATTTGCTAAGTAAAGTTTCCAAACTCAAAACAAAAATTTCTCACACAGCTTTGGAACTGCTTCCCTTAGCATACCAAATTTGCTAAGGAGAAGTTTCCATTTTTCAAAACCAAAACAAATCAAAATTTCAAATACACCATTTAGAATTCCATTTAGCATACTCAAATTTGCTAAGTGAAATTTCCATTTTATAAAACCAAGTGGGATTTCATCTTTAGCATACCAAATTTGCTAAAATTGAATCTCCACTTTCAAAACATATCAAAAACAAAACAAAACACCTAGGATTCCCTTAGCATACCAAATTTTCTAAAGGATCCTACCCTTTTCAATAATCAAAATTTTCTAAACAAATGAAACAGTTAGGATTTTAGCACACCTAAATTTGCTAAGAATCCTATTTTCAAAATAAAAAAAAAAAATACACTTGGGTTCTTTACTTTGCATACCTAAATTTGCTAAGTAAGAATTCCAAAATTTTCCAAAATCAAAACAAAAAAATTTTTTAAAAAGAAACAATCACTTTTACTTCACTTAGCATACCTAAATTTGCAAAGTAAGTGAAAATTCCAAAATATTCAAACAAAACAAAATCATTTGACCCCTACTTTAACATAACCAAAATTTGTTAAAATTAAGGGTCCTCCAAATCACAAAAAATTCAAAATCAAACAAAATGAACCTATGGAAGCATCCTATCAAAATTTTGAATCCATATTTCAACATACTCAATTTTGTTGAAGTCTGGATTCATACTCAAATTCCTCTTTCAATCAATCTTTTCAAATCCATTTGAACCCTACTTAACACTTCCAAGTTGTTAGATGTGGGTCCAAATTTTCAAAATTCAAAAATTCCAAAATCTATGGAAATAGAAAACTGATGCAAGTTCATTTCTCATTGTAGATTATTTTTAGTGCAAGTATAATTTCAATTTCAGTTTCAGTCGATGCACTGGCAGGTTCCCAAAATTTTGTCTTTACCTTCCCTCACGGCATAGATCTAGCCTTGGATCAGGCTGACTTCCCTCGTTTGGATCACACCCATTTGATCCAGTTTGGCCATGGATTTGAGAGGGCCAGGATCACTTGTGAGGGCATTCCCCTCACAATAGTCAGTAGGAAGAAGGTGGTCGGCCAGAAGCCGATCATCATGGTAGACTTACCCTCTGATTCAAATGTATCCTCATTGAAGGTCGATTACCACGGACCTCGATGGTTTGATCTTGGGTAGTTCCAGTGGCGCTCATCCTCGAGTTGCACATGTTGCCCCAGTGCGTGCTAGCACCATACCATCTATACCCTCCAAGGGTAAGGCTCCCCTAGTTTCAAGGCTTGCCTCCCCCCACATTTAAGTATGGGTCTAGCTCACACTCCTCTCGTCCTACTCGCACCCAGTGCAGGAACAAGAATCGTATGATCAAATGGTTCCATACTAGGATAGCCAGAGAGATTGAGGCAGCTGTTAGGTTAGCCATCGATGAGTCTCCCATGCTCACATCACCACTGGTTACGAAAAACCAGTTTCATCCTCTCTTAGGATTAGATAGAGAGGATGTCAAGAGGATCCATTCATTGCCTCTCTAGTGTTGCATCTACAACCAGTAGTTTCTAGGAGTATGAGGTCGTACGCCAGCCTTCACTCTATTCTATGCTAGGAAGGCGGAGCATATGGACGCTCGAAGTCCGGTACTCAGTTCGATTTATGATATGTTATCCCCCGCAGTGTAGGGAGGTAGATCCATCAGGAGAGGGCTCGTGAGGCCCATACATCATGCATTACTAGTAGAGAGTGATGGAGGTTCAGCAGTCAGTCAGCCACTTTTGCTTTGGTTGACTTTCCAGCTCAGCGCACTACCCGCACCGACCATACTGATAGTATTCTCCTCACGGGGACCAGCCATCACAGGAGGGCAGCTCCTGTACATAGAGAGTTGGTGGTGTCTCCACCCCACTGCTCTACCCCATATTCACCATTGCTAGTATAGGTATCAGCATCATCTATTCCATTTAAAGCCATGAAGGTCACATTCAAGGAAAAATGTACCCTTTTGGTGTTCTGGCTATGACCAAGGGATCCTACTCCTCCTACACCACCCATTGTGGTAGGGTCAAGCTCTCCTGCTAGACCTTCTATCCTAGTAGTGGTGTGGAAGGAGTGGCAACCCTGAATCATCGTGATCGTTCCTTCACCAACTCCACCCATTCAGCCAGATGCGGAGATGGTGACGATTACCAAGGATATTCTAGATGTGATTACGTGGCGGTGGTAAAGGTCATCCGAGTTGTTACCCCATTACAGTAGTATCAATTAGGGGTATCATTCTGGGTATGCAGTCCACCACAGTTGACTCCACACTTCTGGTGGCGTCGGTGCCTCTCGGTTCAAGATAACAATCACCTGCTTGGCTATTTGTACCTCTTTGGATTAGATCAATCCTTAGATGAGATAGTTCCACACTATTTTATGGAGAAAAAGGAGATCTTAGGGTATGCATGGTCTGATGAAGAAAGAGTCAGCTTCGATTCCAATGAAGATGACTTGATGGGGAATTCAACTGGTTTATGCATGGTCGATACTAGAGGTTCTCTTCTTAGGGAGCAACAGGCCATGAAAGGTGATGAGGGTGATCAAGGAGATACCATAGAATCAACCCATCACCTCCGATAGTAGTTAAGGCATAAAGATAAACAGACTGATAGGATGGCATAGCAGTTCTCATCTTTGATGTTTAAAGAGTTTGAAATGAGTTTGATGAGAGAACTTACTTTTTCTTAGGTCTTCAAGTGAAGCAACAAGAAAATGGCACATTCATCTGTCAAACTAAGTACACAAATGAATTGCTTGAGAGGTTTTACATGAAAAGATTTAAATCTAGTAAAACTCCTATGAGCCCATCAACAAAATTGGATTTAGATGAATTCAAAAAATTTGTTGATCAAAAACTTTATAGGAGTATGATATGTTCACTTTTATACCTTGCTGCTAATAGGCCTGATATTATGTTTGTTGTTTGTTTGTGTGCTTGTTTTCAGGCCAACCTAAAAGAATCTCATTTAATAGTAGTCAAGCATATATTTCAGTATTTGATAAGCACTACTAGGTCAGGTTTATGGTATCATAAAAATTCTTTATCATTTGATTTGGTTGCTTATTTTGATGTTGATTTTGCTGGATGCAAAGTAGGTAGAAAAAGTACATCAGGCACATGCCAATTTTTAGGATCAATGCTTGTGTCTTGGTCATCTAGGAAATAAAATTATATAGATTTATTTACTGTTGAGGCTGCTGAGTACATTGCTATCGGTAGTTGTGTTGCTAAGGTCATTTAGTTAAAGCGACGAGTAAAAGATTTTGGTATTAAGCAGGATCACATTCTAGTTAAGTGTGACAATACTAGTGCTATTAGTTTGACCAAAAATCCTATCCAACACTCATGAACCAAGCATATAGAAATTAGACATCATTTTATTAGGGATCATATTTTGAAAGGTGACGTTAATATTAAATTCATTAGTAATGATTTACAAATTATAGATACTTTTACAAAACTATTACCAGAAGAATGTTTTTGTACTTTAAGATGCATGCTTGGAATGTTAGATCCTAATTTTTAAAATTATATGTAGTTTTTTCTCACTTTTTGATGTTGTCAAAAGGGGGAGAAGAGTAAAATGTTGGTTAGTATTAAGTCTATTTTATGCATACATTTAAGGGGAGCAACATTATTCATCTCTTGTGTATAAATTTTTTTTTGGAAGAAAATTTTTTTTTATAAAAGAACTATGATGAAAGGTCAATTTTTACCTTCATCAAAATCAATACCCAACATTAGTTTATCATCATCATAACCTAGGTGCAACAGTCAACATTATGAGTTTAAGAACCCTTGCCAATTTGAGGATCGAAATCTCTAAACTCTACCCTAAAAATTGAAAGCTCCCCTCCTTTTCAAAATCCATAACCACCAGTTATAGCGGAGGAAGGAGAGGATGATGTTGAAAGGATTCAATGAACAAGGCAAAAGGGCATTAAGCTCCATAGTGTTTTCATTAGAGATAGATGATTGGAAGACTGAAGCTAAGTTTCACATAATAGACTCAGAAACATCTTTCAATGCTTTTCTTGGGAAACTGTGGATACATGAGAACAACATGGTTCCATCCTCTTTACATCAGTGCATCAAGTTTATGAGAGGTGGAATCAAATATTGTGTCAAAGGAGATCTCAAACCCTTTTCAGTTCACAAGGTCAAAATATATGAGGACTACCTCCCCCAAAACTAAAAAGTATATTCTCACGAACTTAGTCAAAATCTCCATGTGGAGGAAAATGAAAGAAAAGAAAAAGATAAAGAAAAGAAAGGAAAAGGGAGTGAGAAATAGACTTAGGAGATGAAGTGGAGCCTGAGATTTGATTCCACCCATAGTTCATTACTCCATTCAAACATGTAGAGAGGATGACCCAACCTCCACCAGGATGAGGGAGAGGCAAGTCTAGAGGCAATCCCAGGGGTGGAAGACCTCCATACCTACCACCCACCAGGAGATTTATCTCAGCTACTAAGAGTACACCTGCTATCCATATTGATTTAGAATCTAGTTCAGAGGATGAGTCCTATATGGTTAGCACATCGGCCAGCTCTTCTCAATAGTAAATTCCTTTGGAGGTGACACTCAAGCCAAACAGTGATGAACATCAGATTCCTAAGCAAAGCATAAGTGTATCCAAGTCCTCTCTATGTGAAACTGTTAGGCGCCAGTTGGGAACCTTAGCTCTAACCCCACTTTGCTCACAAAAAGTTTAGGATTTGATAGTTAAGAAAGCTCCTAAATCATCCATAGTTGTGAAGATTCAGAGGTTCTTTCTTGGAGCATCATCCTCAAGTTAAGAGGTTGATGTAGAACTTGAGGATGATTCATATAAAGATTTAATATAATTACCTTTTGATTGGTACTAACCTTGTGTTCATAATTTAGCAAAGAAAGGATTAATTCCACATACATGGTCTTAGCATAAGTCAGATTACATTGAAAATATTTGGAACAATAAATATAAAAGCTCTTAATCAAGACCAGGATAAGGCTTTGGCATGATAGGCCTAGTCGATGATGACAATTACTACTTAGTCATCACTAATAATTTGGAATCTGATAAGTTCTCTTCAAACCACATTAACTCATATGAGGAGGTGTCCTTAGAAACTTTAGATGATCTAGATTATTTCCAAGTCAAAGATGCACTGCCATAATTCAAAGAATAAATTAAGTAATGATTGATGAACTCGAAGAAATCAACTTAGGAATTGAAGAAGATCCACGCCCGACATACATCAGTTTCTTGCTGAATGAAACTAAAACCAATGACTTAGTTAGGCTACTCATTAAGTTTAAGGACTACTTTTCCTAGAGTTATAAAGAAATTCCTAGATTGGCTCTTGACGTAGCAGTCCATAAGCTAGCAATACAGCCTGATGCTAACCCTATCAAGCAAACCCTTAGACGCATATGATTAGACATTGAACAACTGATCATTGTCAAATGCTGGTTTCATCCAGGAGGAAAAATACCCCACCTGGTTGCCTAGTGTCATCCCAATTAAGAAGAAGAATGACCAAATTTGCATATACATCAATTTTATGGATCTAAATAAGGCATGTCCAAAAAATGAATTTCCACTACTAATACCAGAAGTGATGGTGAACATTGCCTCATCTCATGCAGTCTTCTCTTTCATGGACAGCTCATCTAGATACAATCAAATAAAGATGGTCCGTGACGATGAGAGAAATACTATCTTTAGAACCCCGATTAGAATCTGTTGCTATAAGGTCATTCCTTTCAGCCTAAAAAGCTAGTGACACATACCAGCAGGCCATGACTCAAATCTTTGATGAATTATTCATCATCAAGTCAAATGCTACATCAATGTTCTTGTGATCAAAACTAAAGAGAAGGAAGACCGTCACTTTGACTTAAGAGTAGTTTTTGATCGATTAAGATAATTTAACCTCAAAATGAATCCTTGAAGTGTGCATTCAGAGTAGCTTCAAGGAAGTTTGTTGGCTTTATTATCCGACACTGTAGGATCAAAATCATCCCAGAGAAGATCAAAGTGAGATTAGAAATGCCACCCCTAAAAGTTTAACTCAACTCAGATCATTCCAAGGGTAGTTGACATATCTAAGATGCTTTATATCCAACCTATCTTGCAGATGCCAGTCATTTCAGTACTTGTCAAGAAGGATGCCAAGTTCAAGTGGGATGACAAGTGCAGTATGCCTTTGTAGATGTCAAGAAGTTCTTGATGATGCCATTAGTTCTAGCAGCCCCTATCCCGAGCAAGCCTTTGATACTCTACACTATTGCATTAGATGACTCCCTTGGCGCTTTGTTGGCTCAAGACAATGATGAAGGGAAAGAGAACATGCTCTACAACTTCAGCTATCATCTAATTCCTATTGAAAAAAACTATCCACCCATTGAGAAGTATTTCCTAGCTTTAATCTTTGCATCTCAAAAGCTATGGCATTATATGTTTTCTCAGAAAGTGAACTTGATTTCTAGAATCAATTCACTATAATATCTCATGACATGGCCGACGCAATTTGGATAGTTGGCACATTGGACCATGATTTTATCGCAGTTTGATATTACTTTTGTACCCATCTGTGTGGTGAAAGGACAAACAATCATGGATTTCTTAGCAGCATGACTTCCTGTTGATTCTCTGCTTAATGATGATCTCCCCGATTAACAAATCAAGAACTTAAAGGATACCGACATCCACCATTGCGAGATGTACTTTGATGGTGCAGCTTCCTATCAAAGAGCAGAAGAACCATAATCTACTCTCCCAGGAAAGGCAGGGGTAGGAATAGTCATCCTAACTCTGAATTATAATATGATGAGATTCTCATACCATCTATCTGATCCTTACACCAATAACGTAGCTGAATATGAGGCTCTGATTGTTAGTATGTAGTTATCCATCTCACTAAGCATCCAGAACATCAACATCTTTACAGATTCCCAACTAGAGGTCAACCAAATCGTTGGGTCCTATAAGGTTCTCAAGCTTAGACTCCATCATTACCACAAGTACACCATGGAGTTGTTGGCCCAAATTTTAAAAGTGACCATCTATAAGATCCCTCAAGGACAAAATGTCATAGCATATGCTTTAGCTAAGTTTGCCAAGGAATTGGCATGTCCAGAAGATGAGTCCATATTAATAGAGGTCCAAAATAGGCAAGTCCTACCTCTTATTGAAACCAAACTCATCAAAAAATATTCTCTTGAAGGAGTGGTTGTTGTTGCCAAAAAAGGATGAGAAGCTGGATTGGAGGCAACCATTCATTGATTACCAAAATAAAGTCAAATTATCTTAAGAGAAGTCACAAGAACAATAGATGAAGTATAGGGCACTTTCCTACACCCTTGTGGATTGTGTCTTATATCGGTGGTCCTTCGATCAAATGTGGTTGTGTTGTTTAGACAAGCATGAAACCTGTAAGATCATGATCGAGGTGCATTCAAGATTATTGGGAGCTCACTAATCGGGTCCCAAGATGAAAGCAAAAATCAAGAGACTTGGATATTATTGGTCGTCGATGATTACAGATTGCATGGATGTTGCTAAGCAATGCTATCAATGCCAAGTACATGGAGTGGTTCTACATCAACCACCCAACATTCTATATCTAACATTGGCCTCATGGCCATTCGAGTGTTGGGGTATTGACATAATGGGTCCAATCAATCCCCCTCTTTCAGGGGTCATCCATTTATATTAGTTGCTACCGATTACTTTTCTAAATGGGCGGAGGCGATTTCACTTAGGAAGATCAAAGCTTAGCATGCACTCCAATTTTTTAGGATCATATCGTATATAGATTCGGGGTGCCTCATTGAATTATATTCGATAATGGTACTGCATTCAAGAACGTCAAAACTGATAACTTCAACTAGAGACACAACATAGATTGGAGATACTCTACCATCTACTACCCGCGAGCGAATGGTTTGGTAGAAGCCTTCAACAAAACTCTCATCCAGATACTCAAGAAGACACTCGACAATAATAAATGATAGTAGCATGAGCAATTAGTTGAAGCTTTATGGGCCTACCACAACACCTATAAAACTCCAACTTAGTCTACTCCTTTCTCCTTAGTGTATGGGTCTAAAGCCATTCTACCATTAGAAGTCCAACTGCCATCACTAAGGATAGTTGTGGGTAGCAAGATCACAATGGAGCAGAATGCCAAGTTATGGTTAGAAGAGCTCGAAAGTTTGGAGGAGAGATGCCTAAGGGCATGCCAAAATCTCGAGTTGTACAAAGCCAAAATGATTCAAGCTCACAACAAGTTGGTCCTTCCTAGAGCTTTTCAAGTACGAGAGCTTATTTTAGTTCAAAGGAGACCAAATTTTTCCCATCACAAGATGGGAGGCAAGTTTGAACCCACTTGGGAAGGTTCTTTTTCCATAGAGAAAGCCTACGAAGGAGGATCATATCAACTTATTAATCATAAATGGGAACACCCGATGCTTCCAGTCAACGGGCTCTACCTAAAGAAATATTATTCATAAAATAATGTTTAAAATAAGTATCATCAATGAAAATTCTATTTCAAATTCAATCTCTTCAAATTGAATGAATTTATGTCTATGAATCAGTCGTGGTGTGTTTAGGGTAGGTGTAAGAGAACCCAAGCGGATTCTATCCTGCATCGACACAACACAAACATAAACTACACATAAACACAAACAAAACAAAACACAAATCCTTTATCTCGTGCTATTTTAAGTTGAGATAACACCCCTAACGGCCCTCACTCAATAGCTGCTCTAGATCAGATTGATTCACCACCTAGCTAGTGTGTCTTCCTAGTGGTCTTTTTGCTTAGAAGGATGTAAGTCCCTATGCTTTCCTCCTGGCTTAACTACTACACACTGATGAGCTCCTTGGTTAGTATTGTAAGCCTTACTATGTGGTTGATAAGCTACTGTCACATTGCCTCTGTTTAAAAAGATGTAAGTCTCTTATGCTAGTTCATTAACTAGCCTCCGTGCACTGACTAGGTCGAGTATATTTGAGGATTAGGGTAAGTCCCCTAGTGGCTCCTTTCCTCTTGACTATTTCAAGTTTAGATCCAGTATTTTGGACATTATTGATCACCACAGCCAACACAAATGAGTGTGACGTGCCCTTCAGTTACACCACACCTATTGGGGGTCCTTTTGTTGACCTCACTTTTGGAGTGAGGGTCCAATCCTCCATCATAGATCTTGGAGTCTTATAGCACTAAGATCTCCTTAGTCATAAGATACATCTAACGACTAGCTTAACACTTAACCGAAGCCTAGAGACTTAAGAGGATTAGCCATAGGGTTTAGATCATGCCTTAGGGATTAGGATAATCTACCTACCCTATACCCTAAAATAAACTTATGCCTACCTCCTTAGCCTAAACTAAACCTCAAATTAAGCACCAAATTCAATTAAACCAATAATCAAATTCAAGCCTCAAATCCAAATAACTTAAGCCTAAGCCTTATGATTTAACCTTATTGACTTTGCCAAATTTCTTTCAATCCAAATAAAACCTAATTTATTTTCTCATAAATCAATCAATCCTCCAATCACCCCTCCAAATCAAATCTACAATAAAATTCAATGCCTCAAATCAAATTCAAATAACTTAAGCCTAAGCCCTATGATTCAAACCTATGGACTTAGCCAAATTCCTTCAAACCAAATTCAATTGATTTTTTTCACAAATCAATCAATCCTCCAATCTTCATTCTAAACCACATTTAAATCTATAATCAAGACAAACAAATCTCTAAACCAAAATCAAATCAAACTAAACCAAAGCCCATGATTCAAACCTATGGACTTAGCCAAATCCCTCCAAATCAAATTCAATTGATTCTCTCTCAAATCAATTTAATCCTTCAATCACCACTTCAAACCATTCCAAAATCTACAATCAAACCAATCAAGCCAAAATCAATTCAATCAAGTCTAACCTAACCCATTTGACTTGAAATATCCAAATGAGCGAAAATCCATTCAAACTCAAATAAATTGTAACCAAAGCTATGAATTAATCCTAGATCAATATACAACCTCAACTCAATTCAATTCAACCCAAAATCAAATCATTTTAGCCCAATTGGTCCACTTGACCCAAAGTGACTAATTTGACATGTTTGAACCAAATCTTAATCCAACCCAAATTGGATTGGGTCAAACCCTCCAAAACCTCCTATGATGATTGTTGATCATCCTTGATTGATTAATTACAATCAATTACATCATTTGGCCAAGTCAACCCACTTAACCTACATGAGCCAAATTAGCCAAATTAGCCAAATTTTATCCTAAGCGAAATTAATTGAAACCAATGAGTCACATCAACCTAAGATCAATCCTTGAATATAACTTGACCATCAATTAAGCCAAGCCTAACTCAATTGGCCATTTGACCCAAGTTGACCCAATTTGATCTAAAAGACCAAATTAGGTCAAATTAAAATTTAGCCTAAATTGATTGTAACAAATGGCTCAATTTTTCATTTCAAATCAATCACTAGACATGATCAAAGCCTTAATTGAACCTAATTTGACCAATTGAGCCCAATTGACCTAAAGCATCAATTTGGCCAAAATCAAAACTAAATCAAAATAGATTCAAACCAAACCTTACAATTATCTTCAAATGACCAATTGAACATGAACCCATGCTTAACCCAAGCTAATTTGGCCAAATTTATCAACTTTACCCATTTGACCCATTTGAACCTAAATGGGTCAAATTCAAATCTAAGCCAAACCAACCCAAACCAATTACATAAAAACACTCCAAATACTCATTTGAAACTTGACCAATCTGTTTGACCCACTTGACCAATTGGTCAATCCTAACTCCAACTCAATTTGACCTACATGGGTCAAATTAAGCCAAACCCACTAAAACTAAGCCCAAACCCAATGAAACTTGGCATGACCCACCTTGGCTCACCTTAGGTTACCCTAAATCAAACCCAACCTAAATTGACCCAAAATCAAATGGGTTAGGGCCACCATATGGGAGAAATTCCCCATTTGAATGTTCAAACCCACTCCCTATCCACTTGGCAACCTCTTAAACCTTCACATAGGCAAGTAAGACATTGGCTCAACTAATCCAAAGGTGGTTGGGTTGGCCATGATCAAAGGGAGGTGATTTCACCTCTTCTCCCCCATTGGAGCATTTGGAAAACCAAGGATAGCCACCTCCACCCATGGCAACCACTCCTCCTCACTTGGCCAACCAAATCAAGCCACCTCAGACGATTCCTTGCCACCCACAGCCACCTACAGTGCTCAAATAGCCACTAGAAGACAAATAAATCAAGGTCATCTGATTCAACGGAGGAGGGGGTATACCCCCATCATTTTGATCCAAAGTGGGTCATATTCAACCCTCAATGAGCCCTAGTAGCCAGAGGTGAACTCCCTATAGCCATTTTCAAATTCTTAGAGCCTTCCCATCATTGGTGATGATGAAATCAAGCCTGTCCGAAACATGACAAGGCTCTACCCTATCCAACTCCACCAAATCCCAACCAATCCCAAATTAGCTTCACCCACACGTTTACCAAGCTCTAGCGAGGTGAAACAAATCTTTTCTCGAGCTCTCTGATCACCAAAAGTATCTTCTAGACCAACTCTGATGAGCTCTATGACAGTGCTTGTTCCATAGAGAAAATAATAGGGAAGCATCACGCGAGCTTCTTAATAGAGCTTCTCCTCATCAAGGAGAAGCTACCTCAGTCAGTTCACCGCCGATCTTAAGCACCGGTGAGGTACTATTCCTACAAATCATGATTTCATAATATTTTTAGGCCTTTTTGAAGGAAATGTGAATGTCATATGAATCCAATTGTATGAACCCTTTAGATCACTTCCTTGAAGTTGTGTGATCAATCCTGAGCCAATCCGAGCTCTAGAGAGCTCGAATTGGCAGAGGAAGGCAAACGGTGTCTGTCTTCCATCACTTGGGAGAGGATAGATCATCTCCAATCCATTTTGTGTGATTGGAATAGATGGTCATGGTCTTGAGATTAGATTTAATCCAACTTAATCCTTAGGAACTGCAGGATTAATCTCCACCATCTAATCTAAAATCAGATGACGAAGACAAAAGCACTTCGCCAGCCACGTCAGCGCTGACTCAGACGAGTTTAAATAACCAATCCAATGGTGAAACATGGAAAGTGTGCCACGTCAATGCTCTGCATGGCCCCAATGGGATTAGGCTTAATTAGTCTTAATTAATTTATTTTAATGGCTGAAACTTTAAAAAATCATAACAAATTGTACGAAAATTAGAAAAATATAAATAAATACTCATTTTAAAGGTAATTCAGAGGAAAAATAATTAAAATCAATTTTAATTAATTTTAAATAGTAATTAAGGCTTAATAAAGGTTTAGGTTTGAACTTAATTAGTTTAACTAAGCCTTAATTATTTAGGCAAATGATTTCAAACTTGTGTGTTCATTCAATGGGATGACTTCTACCTCCCATGATTTTATTAGAATTTATTGCCCAATAATTAAGGGAAATTAATGATTCAAATTTTAATTACCCTCTTTAATTAATTAAGAGATTAATTAACATTTAAAATAGTAAAATTTAATTAATTAAAACTTATTAACCCCTGATTGACAGTTAATGGAAGAGGGGGAGGGGATTAGGACCTCTTTCCCAATCTCTTTCTTAAATCTATTTCATTTTAAGAGATTTAATTAAGGTAGGCAAATTAATTAAAGTGGCTAAATTAAATCAAATTAAAATGCAAATCATATCAAGTAATTAACAAAAAAAATTAAGGGTTCCTCTTTATGTGTTTAATAATATAAAGACCTTAAGGGAATTATGATTAACCCATGAGTGTGGGAAAATGAGTACTTAATTAGATTTTTTAAACCTAATTAATCTTTAATTATGAGCCAATTGCATTAGAGTCTTTTAGGAGCATTGCAATTTTATTTTCTTCACATGTTCATATCATTTGTGGTTCATGATTATGTGATTAATCAAGTTAAAGAAGCATAGGAAATGGAAATTAAGTGACTTAACCAATAATTCAACTTAATTAATTCATAAAATTTATATAATTGCCTTTCCTAGAATCAATTAAGTTTAACAACATGGGAATGGGATTAAAATAATAAATAATCTCTCTTCTTTCTAAATCAACTCAAATCCAAAAATCAAATTGATAAGAATCTTTGGTTTTTTCTTAAATGATTTTATTTAACATGATTGTCCTTAGGAATTAATTTAGTTGAATGAATCACATATTTATGTTTGGCTATTCCTTTCCAATCACTTTAAATTTTGTATGCCATGTGATCTCACACATCCATTCTTTTAAAATTAAGTGAATCAAATGAAAACTATTTATGTAAGGTTGCATGTGTTGGTTTAACTTAATTACATGTGTGGTTATTATCATTAATAAATTTAAATCTATATTTCTGAAATTTATAAATTGATAATAATATGTGGATTGATAGTAGTTATGAATACATATAAGATTTGCATGTGTTTATAGCTTAATAATATGAATGTGAAGTTCTCTTTCATGAATTCATATATAGATTTACATAAGTTTGAATATTAATAAGTATATAGTCTGTACATCTCAAGAATACAAAGCTTTAGTTACCCCCAAAGAGGTCATTTGATTACCTCACTTCTCTGCTTAACAATGACACATACTTATTTGATTTCATTCTTATGTACTTTTGTATTAGAATTTAGATAGAGCTTTAATCCATATGTATAAATGATTCAACTAAATAAAAATCAATCTTTGCATGATTTTTATCCTTATGATTGTGTATACATTTACATGTATGTAAGATACCAAGTGTTTAGTCTGGACATCCCAAGAATACATGGCTTTGAGTAGTCCCAAGGAGGTTATTTGATTACTTCACTTCCCTGGTTAATAATGGCACGTACTTACTTACATCTTTTATACATATGTATGTATGCTTAATTAAAATATGAAATTCTCATTTTGTTATTAAAAATACATACATCCATAATTATTTAAGTCATCAGCATACATTACATGTAAGCTAGAGCACTCTTTCTTATGATTCATATATAGGTTTACATAAGTTTGAATGTTAATAAGTATATAGTCAGGACATCCTGGGAATATGAGGCTTTAAGTAGCCCCAAGGAGGTCATTTGATCACCTCACTTCCTTGGTTAATAATGACACGTACTTATTTGATTTCATCCTTATGTATTTTGGTATTAGAATTTGGATAGAGCTCTAATCTACATGCATGGATTATTCAATTAACCAAAATATAAATTCTTAACATATGCATTCATCATCATTTAAGTTTGACAACATATATTATATGTATAGATACACTAAGGATTGAGTCATATGCATGTCATAAGTAATGGAAAGGAATGGTTCAACATGTGTTAGGTGATAGTAATTCAATCATGTTAATATTAAGATGTTTTTCATATTGAATGGAATTATTTAAAGTTCACCTAAACTTAGGATTAATAAATATGGTTAATAAGCCATTCATTAAAGTAAACTAAATCATAAAAATATGTTTTAGAAGAATGACTTAAGGTAGGGATGAAAGAGGCTAAGCCACATTCTTCTCTTTATAACACTTAGAGGCTAAGTGTAAGTCAAATGAAACAAAGTAAAACTTAAATTAAAATTCAAAAATTAACTAAACAAATTGAAATAAAATCAACCTTTATGTTAAATTAAATTCTTCCATAGTTAGAAAAGCAAAACTCTAATGCTTAGTTAAGACATATTGCACAAATCCTTAGCACACACTTTAGAACTAAGTCACCACCTCTAGCTCTAAGTTAGGGAGGTGTATGTTATGATGTATGTTTTATTTTGTGATGTAATATTTTAAACTAGATGTTAGTTGTATGCCTCATAGACTAGACATTAGGCCGCTCTTATCCTAATCATGTCTTCTGTAGGGGGTTATGCTTAAGGGGTTGCTTAAAAATAAATATAAATATTCTCTTTTCAGGTTGCTTAAACCCCTAAGCATAATCTAATTTAGGATATATGGGCTTGGTTACCCATGTGCGGGGTGCTAAGTCCAAGATATAAAAATAACTACTTGGGATTGTATGTATGTTTATCTAACTTCTGTTTTGCAGGTGTAGTTAGATTTACTTTCAATAAATAAATGTAATATTGTAATAGGAATTAGGTTTAGTGATATGGGGGATTAAGATGAGAAATGGTTAGATGGCTTTGTCCTCGAGTGCCCTATGATGCCTTTGAAATAAATATAACCAAATCAAAGAAGGAGCACAATCAAATCAAAATGAAAGAAAAAGAGGATATGAAGAAGTAAATAATAAAGACCCTCATAGCATATATTCATTCTAATTATAAAATTAGTCTTCCATATTCCAGGTTGTATAAGGGTAGAGCTCGGCTACCCATCTTTTCTCTTTTAAGGATGTACGGTAGTACCCAACCGTACCAGACTCCTATTCTTTTACAGTTGTCTATAAAATTGATTGATGATTTGTTTTAATTGTGCAATAGGATTGCTCCTTTTCATGGTTTCTTAATGTTTGATGCTTTAATGTGTGGCCTGGATGCGGTAGGCTCTTAGGATAAAATAATTGTTTGATCCATCTAACAACTCATAACTAAAGCTTTAAATAACTCATAACCTCACCCTAAAGCCTAGGATTTAAACAAGATAATTAGAAGATTTAGCAACCGCTTATCTGTATAGTTGTATGTCACATCATGCATGCAAATTTCTTCTTCCATGAATATGGGGGATCTCCATACTTGCACGATATGAGAATTCTTGCCTGTGAGGGCATCTCTTATGGTGGAGAACACCCTCTTCTCGTTTATTTAGGCAACAATCCATTTCTTCATTTAGTTCCTTGTCCAAAATATTATGTCAAAATGAAATAAAATGTGTGAAGATTTTGCATTTGTAGATTAAATCATATACTCATACCACTCAAGCATTAGTCTCTTAGGGAGTGGGTTTAGGAATTTAGTCTCCTTCCAATTAAATAATAAAACATAGCCAACTTGTTATTTCATAAGACTAGACTACATGGTTCTGAATCATAGGATGTGTTAGCTGGCAGCCACTCCAAGCGATTATAAGTATAGAAGAGTCAGACAGGTTTATCCTCTCTTGTGGAGATGAACCCTTATTTCCACCTGTTGCTTAGATTTAGGTGGCGCTTTAGCTTGTGTTAAAGCTCCCTAGATTTAATATTCAAGGTAGCTATTTTTGTCGAGCTACAAGCATAGGTCATCACCTCTTAGGCATTTTCACAATCTTGTGTTGATAGATTATAAGCCCTAGCAATCTAATAAAAATTCAACTCAAATAAATAAATCTCTTTACTTTTAAATGTATAAAGGCCCACCATAGAATATATTGGAATCTTCACTATGTTTCCTAGCATCATGAGCATTTCCTACGTCCTCCCTTTAGATTCCAAAAATAAGTCTTCTACTTGGTCTCTCCTACTTGATTTTGCAAACATAACCAATCCTTTGATAGTCTTACCTTGAAATCTTTGGAGATAATAATTGTCTACTTTAATTGAGAGTATTCTTAGGAAATCTCATTTCCTAAGATGTAATTAACTATGGAAGCTTGCCTCCAATAGGGAACTTAAGAACCCAACTTAATATAAACCCTACTTTTTTTCCATGTAAAGTAGGGGAATAATCTCTGGTATATATGAAGACTCAGCATGCCTTAAGAGTCCTTATTAGGTGATTAGGTCCATTGTAGGGTGATTGTCTATCTTTTAAGATAGTACATCATACCCCTATGTTATACCCCATCACTTCAATAAGTACTCCCGTACAATCTGTGTGGTGTCCACCCTACATCAGAAAATAAACACCACAATCATATAAGATAAATTTAATACAATTGAATTCCCACCTAAGCTAATGGCAGTGAGCGAGTATAGGTCCTTCAATGAGTAGCCCATTATTTAACCAATACGCGATTAAGGATATGCTAGAGAAGAGTAGTTGTGATGTTTCTCCTCAAAGCCACCAGAGGCTGGCGTGTTGGATTTTTCTTTGCCTATGGGTTAGTATTCTCTAAGTTCTTCAACTCATTGTGTTAGATCTATCTTCTCTTTTCAAACGCATCTTCTAACATGTATACTTACTCTAGGTTTACGAGTATCTTTTATATGAGTATACTTATCTTGATATATATTCTCACTTGGGCCTGCCTACTGCTTTGTGTGTACAATACTAGCTACATATCTTTTTATTTCATTAATTTTCATACCATTCATCTTCTTAACTATTTAATACCAATTTAAATGTGTTAATCTCTTATTGATATTAATCATGATAATGATATTAAAGTAATTAAGATTTCTATTTACTACAAATCAATTAAAAAAATTCACTAATAATCTTCTATATATGGTTTTTTAGGAAAAAGGAGATGACTTTCTACTATGAAATGAAAAGTAGTACAGCCATAAGTCAGGCAAGGAATAAAAAGAGAAAATTACATTCTTCTTACATATGGCAACTTTAGAAAATCACTTTTTAGTGAGAAGAGGATTTGAGGTATTGATTGATGTGAGAAGAGTGGCCTATCTATAAGATAACCCATCTTAGCCCAAAATGTTAGCAGGCTTGTTGGCTTCCCAATGAATGTGGCTAAATTTAACTAAATTTTTTTTAATCATCAACTTGATGTTTCTAATGATGTGAGAAATATACCATGGGCTATTAACATTAGTGGAGATGTAATTGCATAGTGTTGAGGAATTAGTTTCAATCTAGATTTTTTGAGATGAAGGGAGACTACTAACCTTAGAGCAGAGTGGCAGGCTAGTGCTTCAGCATGTAGAGCATTCATTGCAAAGCAAGGGATAGAGAAGAGTTAGATTCATTGTCCTATGTTATTCCTAAAGACTCAACCAATACCAGCAGGTTGATCTTGTGTTTGGAAGCTACCATCAATGTTAATCTTGACATAGTAGGTTTCTAGTTTGTTCCAACATAAGAGAAGATTTGGCTTCTCCTAGGGGAAATCTTGAATAGATTTGTAGCTTCAAATTTGATAAGATAGTTCTTGACTAATGACATTATATCTTTTACTCCTTCCCTTATGATTTTTATGCTCGTTTGAATTTCTTATCATCCAAATGAACCAAACAACAATCAGTTGAATAATGTATACATGGTCTTTTCTATTGTAGTGTTTGGAAAGGTTATAGGCCTTGAAGTAGCTTTATATAGATTCCTCTTGTTCTGATCTATCAATTTTAAATTGTGCATGCATTTGATTTCATATTTCTCTACTAATTGAGAAGGTGATAAAAAGATGATGAATACTTTCCTATTCCTTTCTACACAAGTGGAAAATAGAGGGATTTTAAGACCCTTAAGCTTGAATATATCATCAGTGGGGATCAAATTATGCCATAGTCTCCAACAAAAAAAGGACATAGAGGATTTGATGTCGGCATGCCAAAGATATGGTTTCCAAGTATGGGCTCCAACAAAGGTATAAGTGGCCTGATAGATGGTCTTGGACATAGATAGTTTTGTAGCATGACATTTTAGGATCAATTTATCCTTGGTGCGTGGAATGAGGGGAATGCTAGAAACTTCCTTAAGAATATCATCAAGGAATTATTCTTTCAGTTTAGATAAGTTCAAATTATTATCAATCCAGAAGTCAGACACTAGCACATGATCATGGATGTTGTTTGTTAGGTAATTAGTTAGTAAGCCTTCTAGAAAATAATTATCTTTTGAGAAATTGAGAGCACCATGCCCCAACTGCCAGAAGATTAAATTTTCAACTGTCTCTCTATATTTTATCAAACTTTTCCAGAGTTGAGAGCCTATCTTCCATGCTTAGTAGAAAATTAGCACAAAAGGAATCATTTTTCCTTAATTTGATCCATAATTTTATCTGATTGATATGGATAGAATATGTTAAAGAATGGAAGCCTAGCCTTCTATCTTTTTTGGTTTACACATCTTCTTCCAGCTCATCCAATGAAAAAAGGCATGCATCCTACTCTATTAAATAATTTTTCAATCTTGCTTTGTGTTTGGTATGGCCTCAACTTGGTTTGTAATGAATAGAGAAGGATTGAATTGAGTATGCTTTGCAGTAAAGAAATCCTCCCTCCAGTATATAAGAAGGTATTCTCCCATGAGTTGATTTTATCTTAGATGAAACTTATAACACCATCAAAATATTAGGTTTTTTGCCATCCCTTTTGAATATTGACACCAAGGTACTTTAGTGGGAGATGCAAATAAGTAAAGTTAGTGTAATCCTTTACCCATTGCCAGTCTATTTTGTAATGTTTGCTTAAAATAAATAAACACTTTGATTTGTTGAAGGTCATCCCTGATATTGCTTCAAAAGTATTAAGAGTAATCATGATTCTTTGGATTGATTTCTTGGATCCATTATAAAATAATAATAAGTCATCAGCAAAGGCTAGGTGAGATACTTTAATCTTTCCTTTAAAAGAATAATTAATTATCCTATTGGAATTATGATTTTCTTCTAACATTCTAGAAAGATAATCAAGTGTTAAAATGAAGAGGGATGGAGATAAGGGGTCACCTTGTTTAATGCCTCTTTTTTCCTTTAAAAAACCATTTGCTTCACCATTGATGATGATGGAATAAAAATTATTTGATAATAACCTATTAACCAAAGAGCAGAAATCATATTGGAATCTTCTAGCTTGCAAAACTGCCTTGATAAACTTCTAGTTGACAGTATCAAAATCAAACAGTTTCTTTATATCAAGTTTTATAATTAGAACACCCCCCCAGATCACGGATGAGCTATTATGCAAATAGAATATTTTCATTAATGCTTCTCCCTTAGGTAAAAGCTATTTGATTTTTGCAGATGAGGTTGGGGAGATGTGGTTGCAATCTTGAAGAAATAATCTTGCTGATGGCTTTGCTAATAACTAATGATAAACTTATGGGTATAAAGTCCTACCAGTTGTATTTATTATTTGATTTAGGGATGAGAGTGATGGATGTAGAGCTAAAAAACTTATGGATGCCAGTGCCTTTAAAAAAGGTCTAAATAGTAGAAAAAAACATCTTATTTAATCTAATTCCAAGAATGTTGATAGAAATGTGTTGTCCAGTCATCAGGTCTAGAAGCTTTAGACCCACAAAGAGAGTTAAGGATATTTCATACTTCATCTTCCATTAGTGTATATGATAAGTTCAGTTGGCTTACTTCAATAGTGTTAGCATTCAATAAATCATCACAAAAAATGTCAAATTTACCTCTTGTTCAATAAAGAGTGATCTGAAGTAGTTAACACCTTCCATAATAATGGCTTCTTGGGTTTCCAGCCAGATATGATTTGATTTGATCCTTGTGATGGCTTTATACTCCCTCCTTTTTTTGATGCAGGCATGGTAGTATTTAGTATTTCTATCACCTTCTTTGAGATTGGCCACAACTGCCTTCTGTGCTAAGAAGTTTTCTTCCATGGCAATAAGGTTGTTGAGAGTTAGTTGGGTTGGCTTGAGATTAACTACAAATTCTAATGAGGACTCATTTATGCAAAGATTTTCAAGTTGGGATACAATTTATTCTTGTGCCTCAATTTTATGATGCATGTCACCAAAGATCATCCAAATCCATTATTTGAGATTTTTGGTTAGGCTTTAATGTAAACTCTATAATCTTATCAATGGGTTAACTAAATTCGAAGTCCACGAAATTTAAAGGAAACATATGAAGAGATCATGCTTTGTCACATGTTATAGAATCTGAAAATAGGTTCAGATGGTTTGTTGAGCTTGTCAATAGATAAAAGAATAGGGGCATGTTCTGAATAAGTTCTGTTCAAATGTCAAACTATAGAATGTTGGAAGAGACCAAACTAATGGGAATTCAGAAGAATTCTATCTATCCTTTCAAAGACTTTTCCATGATTCCAAGTATAAGGTGACCCACTAAAGCCAGGGTTAATTAAGTGTGCATCTTCAATATAGGTAGAAAATTCCCCCATAATAATTTCATTTGGCTGTCTTCCACCTTTCTTCTCATTTGAATTTGTGATCATATTGATATCACTTCCAACCACCCAAGCATGCTGGAAATTATGACTACTTGTAATGATTTTTGTCCAACGATCCCTTCTAGCATCCCTTATGCAAGCTGCATAAACAATGGTTACTATAATGGAATAACTGCAACAACTGATGTAAAAAATGGGAGTCATCAAACAAGATGTCAATAAGAAGAAGGTTTTTCCATAATATAAGGATTTTATGTGTGCAGTTGGTAACTTGTTGAATTCCTAAAATTTTCTTCTTAGCTTGTCAATGTTGTGAGTTTGAATGAGAGACTCTATGATGGAAAATTTTTGAAGATTGTGAGTTCTTATATGACTCTTAATCTAGAGGTTGCATGGTCGGCAATGCCCCTAATATTCTAGATCAGGAACTTAGTCATGTTTAGAGTACTTTGAGACCTTATAGGCTCTAGTAGCAATTTGATCATCAAGATTAGCTAAGATTTCTATTGAGGAGATATTTTCTATAAAGGATGCAACATTTGGGTTAATATGACTTAATTCCATTATTCTTTTGTGTTTATTTCTTTTGGATTTTTTGTATCAGCCACTCCTCCTGAAGATCATGGGTTGTGTGTTCCAATTCCTCAGAATTTGCTTCTTATTGTGTATTTTCTTTGGAAAACACTTCATCTGATTATGTATGTTCTACGTTGCATCTAAAGGACCCTAAGAGGATACCCTCTTATTCTATTGATTGCTCAAGTACCTAGATTGTATGAGTCTGTACTACATTTCTATGTTGTCTAATCTATTTGGTATGAGTGGGTGGTTGTTCTTCTACAAGTACATCAATGTTGTCTCAATGAGGTATAGTATTTACCCTATTCATAGCTGGCATTTTCTTGGGGTGTTCAGTAATTAATGTATATTCAAATTGATTTATAGTAACATCCAACTGGTCCTAGTAGGCATATTTTGGTGCACTCCAGGAGTTGTCTTGATTTCCATCAAGATTAGGCTTCCTTACTCTTAATTTTGGATGAGCAATGTTGCAATGTTCAAGCATATGCCCAAACATTCTACACTTGGGGCAATAGTGTGGTTTCTGCTCAATCAAAACTTATTGCCAATAGCCATTGATAAGAGTTCCAATCCATATTTCATCGACATAAAATGTTATTATATTCATTTCCACAAGAACATGGGCTATAGAAGGTCTAGTGAGATTGAAAGTGGGAAGGTCAGGCTTTAAAGGTTTTCCAAAGTTTACAACATGGGAGTAAAGAATTTTCTTGTTAAATAGGTGGAGCTTCAGATTTGGAAATTTAATCCATATAGGGACTATTGGGGGTTGAATGCTATAATCAAAGGCTGGAGTTCACTTCAGGATCTTTATTGGTACATTATCAATATGATAGAGTTTTTTTAGAAGAGATGAGCATAGTCTTCCTCCATACTGAGCAGTATGCTAATGTGTCTCCCATAAAGTAGACCAATATTCCAATCACCAATGAGCTTGAGTTCATCAAAGTGTTTTTGGATATTTTCTATTTTAGGAAGCTTGTAAGTGAATTTCCTAACCAATGTGGGCTTTAGAGGCTCTTCCAGCTGAGTAGATTAAGAATCAGATAGGAAAAGTGCTCATTTTCCATTTTTTATGAAGCCCTGTTTAATGAATCCCATCTCACAGCCTTCACTAAACTCATCATGAAATGGCTAAGGGAAGATAAGTTTAATGGAGGGGTCTGAAGAGTCATTTGAGGTGAGGTTGTTTAAGAGAACACCATCATAGGACTGGCCTTCCATGGGGAGAAAACTAATGGAACAGTGTAATGATGCTTGGGATAGTGTATAAGGGTAGAGCTTAAAATTGAATTAAAATTACACTTCTTCTTCTTATTCTTCTTCTTCTTCTTCTTTTTCTACTAGTACTACTACTGCTACTACTACATTTTCTTGGCTAGCGTAGGGTTGAAATTGTGGTGCTACAGGAAAATACACACTCTCTAAGCACACAGTGAGCTGGCAGTTCTAAAACTTGTGTTCTAAGGCTAAGTTGTAATCAACCATCTATATAAGAAAAAATTTCTTGTTGTTGGCTCATATAATGATCAAATTTTCTCTCCCATTTTTCGCTACCACCTACGGCTCTCCTCACTTGTATGCTTACAGATCAGTCATCTTCTCACTGTGATCCTATAATTGCTCACTCATAGTTATGGAAGATTAGGGTACATAAACTCTAGCTAGGTGCAAACTTTGAACCTAGTACCTAGATCTTCTCCTTAATCAAGAAAGCCCTATGAACTAACTACTTCTTATTATGATCCCCTAACACCCCAACTAAGACACATTGTTGATAAACTAAAGAAAGATAAATGTAACCTATTGTAGTACTACCCTTACTCATATCATAAATAAGATTATAAATAACCATACTTACATAAATAGAAAAATATTTTTTGAATAAAACATTTTAAAACAACCATATCCTTAATTACCTTACTAAGATTCTCACTTGATATTAACTTAAGAAAAATAAAATAATATCGACTTTTGCATCATTTGTCATCTCAGAGATGGATAAATTGATAATTTTCTCCTCTCTTTTTTCATTAGGTGTTCGATGCCCTAATAATAAAGTACCTAAGGGTTTCATCAAAGTCAAGATGATTATTATAGTAGGCAAGATATTCATTAAATTTTTTATTAGATAATTTATAAATAAAATTAATGGTAACATTATCAAACTTAACCCATTTCCCCATAATAAAGACTCCACCATCCTTTTACTCCTTAGCATTTGTAAGAAATTTCCTAACAATGGGCAACTTGATCTTTATAGGAAAAAACTCCCAATCCCTACTTATAATGATGCTTTCTATTCTACCCCCAAGATTATGAAACCCCCTCTCCTAAATAAGGCTTTTATGTGGTAGTGCAGTGTGGTATCTTTCTTTTTCGCATTCACATTAATGAACTTCCTAGGATCATAAGCTCCACCCTTTTACCTCTATGCAATGTTCTTGATCAGCATGGTTCCTAAATATTTAAGATACTAGGGAGAGTAAACTTAGGGACTAGGGAAAAGGACTCTAAAGCTTATGTCAAATGGTAAAGTTAACATTGAAATCATCTAATGAGTCCTATTTATAATTTTTGTAGCACCTCAGGGTTGATACTAAGCGCCTAGGAGTTGGCCTTTCTATCTTAGTATTTATAGGGCAGTGCTGTAGCACTACTTATGCAACACCTAGGCGCTAGTTAATAATTAAACCAAATTCTAACCAACTAATTACAAGTCAAACAGAGCTATTAACTAGCATAAAATACAAATTGATAACCATAATAAGTGCACTATGTTTTATGTTTCCACTCAATAAATTGTAATAGTGTATCATGATGTTGTTCAATAGTGCCTCTACACTATAGCTACTTGCTATCCTTTTCTAATTATAATGCCCATTAGTCCTAGAGTTAACCTAATCACTAAATGGCATTGTTATGCTAGTCAGCCCAATGCATGAGCATTATGTCCAAGTCAAAGATAACTATAAAAAATAAATTTATGTTTGTCAAAATTACACTAAAACAACATTATTATAGAAATTGGCATGGCGCTATAGTGTTTCATAGTGCAACACCAAGGTGTTACAAAATAATCTTATATTTTTCAACATAATATTTTCACAACAAAAATAAATAAAAACAAACTACAATACAAATAGATACAACTTGGGCTAAATCCCAAAAGTGCTTGATTTATAGTCCTCATCCAGAATCAGTCACTACTCAATCATCTTCACTATAAATAAAATTAATCGACACTTCAAGCCAATTCACCTCACCATTAAATAGTGCTTAAGTTTTTGACCATTCATATTAAAAATATTTTGAGTTTTCAAGTCATGAACATCTACAACACCAAATAGATGAACTTTTACAACAAAAAAGGCTCTGATAATCTAGACTTCAATTTTCCTAAAATAATTTTAATCTACCATTAATTAGTAAGAAATAATGCCAAATCTCAAATTGTTTCTTAAGTAGCTTTTTATCATGCCATCTTTTCATTTATTTGTTATAATTTCCAGCATATTTATAAATTCCCAATCTTATCTCATCCAGTTCATTCAACTCTATGAGCCTTTTCTCTTCAACATCATTCATATCAATGTTTAGTTTTATAATTGTTTATTATTTTTTATATTGCAATTCTACAGATAAATAATAAATTTTTTAAATAATAATATATACGGAGATGTGTCTTGTATGCAGTCTTATATGCCCATTACGCTTCATCCAACCTAATTGGCCAATCTTTCCTAATTGGTGTTGGCTTAATTAGCCACATGTTCAATTTGATTAATTTTTATGATAACAAACAAATGCTTGGATGTTCTAATGAATATTTTTATGTGTTTCAGATATATCAATTGCTAATTACATATCCAATACATCTCACAAATTGTTAGAAGAAATTGCAAGAATAAAAGAATGAAAGGGATAATGTGAAGCTCATGATTTTAGGTTATATGACTATTCATATGAGTTCTTTGGCATGAATCAATTTGCTAACAACCTAACATACTATTTTAATGAGGTTAATTTATATAAATCTTTATTTAATTAACATTCAATTATATGTTTTTCTACATAGCAATAAAATTGTCAAAGTAATAAATGATCATAACTATTAAGTATAATTATTTTATTTACTTAATATAATTAGGTATTTTAATTTAATTTGCTGGTTATATGATAACTAACATATTTAGGATTATATATAAATTATATCATAATTTTTAAATGTCACATGTCAAAATTAACAAAAATATATAAAATTTTGTATTTTAGCCAAAGTCATTGTTTAATAAAAGAATTCATATCTGATTTTATTCCATCGGATTCCTTGGATTTTTTTCCTTTAAAATAAGTGGTTACATGACCCACTTTGCATTAAAATTGAATTTATTATGATTTTTAAACATTACTGATTTTAATGGATGCATGCTACATGCTTTGAATATATTAAGAGCTACATTTGATTACTTTTGACTTTCCCATGTGAATAGCGAATTTTTGCTGCTAAATTTAATATTTATTTAATATAAATTATATTTTTATTGAATATTAAATTATCACATGATAGCATGAGGTTTGTATAATATATTTCTTTGAAATAATTTTTTAAATGACCTTCTTGCCTATAAATAGCCCTCATTCTCTTCATGAAAGCATCCCTCATTCAAAATTCAAAATCTCTCAGCAAATCTAAGAGAAAATCTTTAAATGTTCCTTCCAAGTGTTATCCAAATATTGCAAGATCAAATCCTTGGTTTGGAAGCTTCAACATCTTCAACTAAGCAAGCCTTTTAAATTACTTGAGTTTGTTTTCTTGATCTTAATACTTAGTTGTTCATGCTATTTTCACCATCTATTTCTTCTTTCTAATTTATACTTTTGGTGGATTAGTCTTTGAACATTGGTTTTCACATCAAAGTTTCTCAATCATTTTTTTGGTGAAAAACTCTTGTGATAATTTGTAGGATCTATTTCAACTTGCTGAAATTTTAGCTTCCTACAAATTTCTTTTGGTTTCTTGAAATATTTCTTCTTTTGTCTTATTTTGAAAGATCATTTATTCTTAGATCTATTTTAGAATTATATTTTAAGCATTTTAAAATAAATTATTGTGCTGAAATTATTTTCATATTTGCTAGATCTCTCTTAATTGAAAGCTTACTAGCCAACTTAGATCTATCATATACTTATTTTTTTTATTTTGTGATCATTAGAATTAATTGAAAGAATCTTTTGGTTAAAATAAATTATTCCTTGCTGAAATTTATTTTATTATGAAAAAAGAATATTGTGAATTTATTTTGAAATCATTTTGTATTATTCTACAAATTATAATAACATAAACATCCTAGTAAGATCACTTTAGATATTTATTTTTCTTAAGTGAGCATTTTCCTTGCCAAATTTTTTAAGTTGTAAAGTGATCATTTATAAGTTGTGAGATCACTTTTGAATTTGATTGCTTGGTATATTTGTGAGAGATTTACTTTATCAAAATTTATTATTTTGTATTTTTTTTTTTGTAAAATTTATTTTGGGGTTGTACTCGCCTTTGTAGGAGTACATATTTATTGTAGGTTACCTCATATAGAGAGTACTTTTGTAAACCATTTTCATTTAGTGGATTCCTAGCCGTGGGTGGCTAGTGGACGGCTCGCTTTTGGGGTTCCAAACCACGAAAAAATTGTGTGCCTCTTGTCTCTATTTACTTTATTGTATTTTTATTTTTCGCATTTAGAATTATATCTTATCATTATAAAATCAAAATCTAATTTTCTATTTAAAATTAAAATTTAAGTTTTGAAAATTTTAATATTACCCAATTCCCCCTCCCCTCTTAGTGTCTCACATGGTATCGAGCCTAGGCTCTTTTATTGGCTTAACATCCAAGAGTAAATCTTTTCACTATGGCACAAGGTTTCACAAAGGGTTCATTACTGAGGGACAATCCACTCATAGACCTCCACTTTTAGATAGTGTACCATTTGATTATTGGAAAAATAGAATTAGTACATTCTTAAGAGGTCAAGATGCACGCATGTGGTATATGTTGACACATCAATATCATACACCCACAAGAGAAGTAAATGGCATTAAAGTAGAAAACCTTTTGAGGAATGGTCTATAGAAAGAGAACTTGATGAATTAAATGCTGGGCTTGTAATACTTTACATTGTGCTTTATTACCGATGATTACATGAAAATTTCTATGTTAAGTACAGAAAAGAAATATGGGATAAACTTATTATAACTTATGAAGGAACTAGTGAAGTTAGAGATGCTCACATAAATAGACTTGTTCATGATTATGAGTTATTTCATATGTCTCCTTCTCAATCTATTTCGATATGTATACTAGATTTATGAAAATAATTAACACATTACATTCTCTTGGAAAACATATAGAATCAAGACTTAGTTTATAAGATTCTTAGATGTCTTCCAAAAGAATGGGAAGCTAAAGTAACAAAATTATTAGTGAAGCTAAAGATTTATCTACTTATCCACTTGATCTTTTGGGTTCTTTGATAGCACATGAACAAAGTTATTGCTCAAAGGGATAAGATGGATAACTCAAAAAAAAAAGGAGAAGGAGAAAGGAAAAGCCATTGCACTACAAGTTGATGATAGTGATGAGCATAACACCTCAAGCTCTGATGGTGATTATGATGAGGTGGTCATGCTTTCCAAAAGGCTTGGGAACTTGCTAAGGAAGAAGAATCAAAGGTATAAAAATCTAAAAATTATAAATTTCAAACTAAGAAATTTCCTAGTGAAGGGATCATTTGCTATCATTGTAAAAAAGCCCGGACACATAAGAGGTGATTGTCCGTAACTTGTTGAATCAAAGAAAAAAGAAATTGATGTAAACAAAAGAAAAATATGAAGGAGAAAAAAGTACCATAAGAAGAAGAAGACACTTTATGGGCCAATCCATTCAAATGAATCAAGTACTAGCTCATCGATGAAGAGGTCAACATATGTCTTATGGCAAATGGAGAATCTGACTTAGATTCTCAAGAGGTATGTAATGATATATCTTATGATGAATTAGATGATGCTTTTAATGATTTAGTTATTGAATATAAAAATTAAAAAGAAAATACAAAACCTTAGAAAAAGAACATAAAAATTTAGATATGCATTTTTGTGATTTAAAAAATGAATGTGATAATTTAAAAAGTAAAAATACTTCTTTATTAAATTGTTCCTTACTTGTAGGTAAACTTGAAAGAGAGAATATCTTATTAAAAGCAAGATTAGAATTATGTTTAAAATCACAAGTTCATTATAATACTTCATCAAGAAAACATTTAATAAAATTATTTGCATCATATACATTCCCACTCATATACCTTATAATTATCATTCTAAATCATATGCAAACACTAATGTTTGGTGCAACTATTGCAATAAAAAGGGCATATTTCATTTGATTGCTATGCACATAAAATACAAAATACTAAGCAATCATCTTATGTATGGTACCAAAGGTACAAGCACTACACAAACCATGCATGCTAAATATCTTACTTCAAATTTAGAATGTGGACCCAAACATGTTTGGGTTCCAAAAGTTAACATGTGAGTTTATTTTGTAGGAATGCCTTCAAAGCAAAATCAAAGAAGGCATGTGGTACTTGGACAGTGGATGTTCAAGACATATGAGGAGATAAAGATAAATTCACAACTTTAGAATCAAGTGATGGAGGATTTGTTACATATGGAGATAATGAAGGGAAAATCATTGGCATTGGTTCTATTTGTAAGAATTCTATCACTTTAGATAAAGTTTTTCTAGTAGAAGGATTAAAACATAATTTAATTTCTATTAGTCAATTATGTGATAAAGGTTTGAATGTAGTATTCCATGCATCATATTGCATTATAAAAAATAATGAAAATGTTTTGCTAGTAGGGAAAAGATACAAAAATATTTATGTCATTGATTTAGATAGCTTTCATGATGTAAATTTAAACTTACTTTGTTTTAAAAGCACTCATGATGATATATGGTTATGGCATAGGAGACATATTATTAATGCACACACTTAATAAAATTGCTAAACTTGATTTAGTAGTTGGTTTTGCCTAAATTAAATTTTCATTCAAACTATGTTTGTGATGCATGTATTCATGGTAAACATTCTAGAAGCTCATTTAAAAGTAAAATATTGTTTCTACTTCTAGACCTCTAGAATTATTGCACATGGATTTATTTGGTCCTATTAGCACCACTAGCTTAGGTGGAAAAAATTATGGTTTTGTGATTGTTGATGATTTCTCTAGATATACTTGGGTTTTATTTGTAACTTACAAGGATGATATTTTGGTGAGTTTAGAAAGTTTTCTAAATATATTCAAAGAGAACAAGGCCTTTTGATTAATAGGGTTCAAACCGATCATGGTTAATTTGAAAATAAATTATTTGAGGATTATTGTGATGAACATGGGATTAGACATAATTTTTCTGCACCTAGAACTCCCAACAAAATGGAGTAGTAGAGAGAAAAAATAGAATATTAATTGAATTAAGTAGATATGCTTGATGAGTATAATTGCCAAAATATTTTTGCGTAAGCGAAATACGCATATTATGTAATGAATAGGATCTATTTTAGACCAATTTTGAAGAAGACACCCTATGAATTATTTTTTGGAAAGAAGCCTAAGATTGAACACTTTCATGTATTTGGATGTAAATGCTTTATTTTGAATAATGGAAAAGATCATTTAGGTAAGTTTGATTGCAAATCGATGATGGTATTTTCTTAGGATACTCTCTTCTAGTAGAGCTTATAGAGTTTATAATAAAGAAAAATGATTGTAGAAGAATCAATACATGTTATTTTTGATGAAAATTTGATTGATCCTATTAGAAATGAAGTGATTGATGAAGAGATTGATAACTTTAAGAAAATATCTTTAGAAGATAATATGGATGATTCATTGCCTAAAGAATGGAAATATAATAAAAATCATCCAAAGGAACTAATTATAGGAGATCCTTCAAAAGGAGTTATGACTAGAAGGCATAGTAGAAGTTGTAGATCATTCACATTTTTATGGTTGAACCTAAAATTTAGAAGAAGCATTAAATGATAATTTTGGATTATTGCTATGGAAGAGGAGTTGAATCAATTTGTAAGAAATGATGTTTGGGAATTAGTCCCAAGACCCCAAGATCAAAATGTCATTGGAACAAAATGGATCTTTAGGAATAAGCTAGATGATTGGTTGTATTGTTAGAAATAAAGCTAGGTTAGTAACAAGGGTACACACACAAGTTGAAGGTATAGATTTTGAAGAATCTTTTGCACAGAAGACTAGAAGCTATCGGTTACTCCTTGCTTATGCTTATTTTAGAAATTTTAAACTTTTTCAAATGGATGTCAAAAGTGCATTTTAAATGGATTTATTGACCAAGATGTATTTGTAGAGCAACCACCTAGATTTGAGAGCCTTGATTATCCAAATCATGTGTATAAATTAAAGAAAGTTTTATATGGTTTAAAACAGCTCTTGGGTATGATAGGTTAAGTAACTTTTTTGATAGATCATGGATTTAGAAAGGTGAGTAGATACCACTTTATTCTTAAGAGCATAGATGATGATTTTATTTTGGTACAAGTGTATGTAGATGATATATTATTTGGAAGTACAAATGAATCTTTATGCCATGAGTTCTCATCTTTGATGTCTAAAGAGTTTGAAATGAGTATGATGGGAGAACTTAATTTTTCTTAGTCTTCAAGTGAAGCAAAAAAGAAAATGGCACATTCATCTGTCAAACTAAGTACACAAATGAATTGACTGAGAAGTTTGACATGAAAAGATTTAAATCTAGTAAAACTCCTATGAGCCCATCCACAAATTGGATTTAGATGAATTAGGAAAATCTGTTGATCAAAAACTTTATAAGAGTATGATAGGTTCACTTTTATACCTTTCGCTAGTAGGCTGATATTATGTTTGTGTTGTTTGTTTCATTGCCAACCCAAAGAATCTCATTTAATAGCAAAGCGTATCTTTTCGGTATTTGATAAGCACTACAAAGTTAGGTTTATGGTATCCTAAAATTCTTTATCATGTGATTTGGTTGCTTTCTGCAAATGCAGTAGATAGAAAAAGTACATCGGCACATGTCATTTTTAGGATCATCACTTGTGTCTTCTAGAAACAAAATTTTGTAGCTTTATCCACTCATCGGTAGATACATACTTCGGTGCTCATGTCCTTTGGTTAAAGCAACAATTAGAAGATTTTGGTATTAAGCAAGATCACATTCTAGTTCGGTGACAATATTGCTATTAGTTTGACTAAAAATCCTATCCATCACTGAACCAAGCATATAGAAATTAGACATCATTTTATTAGGGATCATGTTTTGAAAGTTGATGTTAATATTAATTTTATTAGAACCGATTTACAAATTGCAGATATTTTTACAAAACTCTTACCAGAAGAACATTTTTGTACTTTAAGATGCTTGGAATGTTAGATCCTAATATTTAAAATTGTATGTAGTTTGTTCTCACTTTTTGATGTTGTCAAAAGGGGGAGAAGAGTAAAATGTTGGTTAATATTAAGTCTATTTAATGCATACATTTAGGGGGAGCAACATTATTCATCTCATATGCATAAATTTTTTTAATAGAATTTCTTTCAAAACTATAATGAAAGGTCAATTTGCACCTTCATCAAAATCACCCAACATTAGTTTGTCATCATCAAAAAGGGGGAGATTGTTGCTTAATTAGCCTCATGTTCAATTTGATTAATTTTGATGATAACAAACAAATGCTTGGATGTTCTAATGAATATTTTATATGTTTTAGATATATCAATTGCTAATTACATATCCAATACATCTCAAATTGTTAGAAGAAATTGCAAGAATAAAAGAATGAAAGGGATAATGTGAAGCTCATGATTTTAGGTTATATGACTATTCATATGAGTTCTTTGGCATGAATCAATTTGCTCACAACCTAACATACTATTTTAATGAGGTTAATTTATATAAATCTTTATTTAATTAACATTCAATTATATGTTTTTCTACATAGCAATAAAATTGTCAAAGTAATAAATGATCATAACTATTAAGTATAATTATTTTATTTACTTAATATAATTAGGTATTTTAATTTAATTTGCTGGTTATATGATAACTAACATATTTATGATTATATATAAATTATATCATAATTTTAAATGTCACATGTCAAAATTAACAAAATATATAAAATTTTGTATTTTAGCCAAAGTCATTGTTTAATCAAAGAATTCATATCGATTTAATCTCCATCGGATTCCTTGGATTTTTTTTCCTTTAAAATAAGTGGTTACATGACCCACTTTGCATTAAAATTGAATTTATTATGATTTTTAAACATTACGATTTTAATAATGGATGCATGCTACATGCTTTGAATATATTAAGAGCTACATTTGATTACTTTTGACTTTCCCATGTGAATAGCCGAATTTTGCTGCTAAATTTAATATTTGTTTAATATAAATTATATTTTTATTGAATATTAAATTATCACATGATAGCATGAGGTTTGTATAATATATTTCTTTGAAATAATTTTTAAATGACCTTCTTGCCTATAAATAGCCCTCATTCTCTTCATGAAAGCATCCCTCATTCAAAATTCAAAATCCTCCAAAAATCTAAGAGAAAATCTCTTAAATGTTCCTTCCAAGTGTTCTCCAAATATTGCAAGATCAAATCCTTGGTTTGGAAGCTTCAACATCTTCAACTAAGCAAGCCTTTTAAATTACTTGAGTTTATTTTTTCTTGATCTTAATACTTCTTAGTTGTTCATGCTATTTTCACCATCTATTTCTTCTTTCTAATTTATACTTTTGGTGGATTAGTCTTTGAACATTGGTTTTCACATCAAAGTTTCTCAATCATTTTTTTTGTGAAAAACTCTTGTGATAATTTGTAGGATCTATTTCAACTTGAAATTTTAGCTTCCTACAAATTTCTTTTGGTTTCTTGAAATATTTCTTCTTTGGTCTTATTTTGAAAGATCATTTATTCTTAGATCTATTTTAGAATTATATTTTACATATTTTAAAATAAATTATTATGCTGAAATTATTTTCATATTTGTTAGATCTCTCTTTTTAATTGAAAGCTTACTAGCCAACTTAGATCTATCATATACTTATTTTTTTATTTTGTGATCACTAGAATTAATTGAAAGAATCATTTTGGTTAAAATAAATTACTCCTTGCAGAAATTTATTTTATTATGAAAAAGAATATTGTAAATTTATTTTGAAATCATTTTGTATTATTCTACAAATTATAATAACATAAACATCCTAGTAAGATCACTTTAAGATATTTATTTTTCTTAAGTGAGCATTTTGCTTGCCAAATTTTTTTAAGTTGTAAAGTGATCATTTATAAGTTGTGAGATCACTTTTGAATTTGTTGCTTGGTATATTTGTGAGATGTTTACTTTATCAAAATTTATTATTTTGTATTTTTTTTGTGTTGTAAAATTTATTTTGGGGTTGTACTCCCTTTGTAGAGAGTATATATTTGTAGGGGTTGTACTCTGCTATAGGAGAGTACTTTTGTAAACCATTTTTCATTTAGTGGATTCCTAGCGGGTATTAGTGGACGAGGCCGGGGTTTGGCCAACCAATGAAAAAATTGTGTGCCTCTTGTCTCTATTTACTTTATTGTATTTTTATTTTTGCTGCATTTAGAATTATATCTTATCATTATAAAATCAAAATCTAATTTTCTATTTAAAATTAAAATTTAAGTTTTGAAAATTTTAATATTACCCAATTCACTCTTGGGTGCTATAGTGTCTCACAATTGGACCTATAGTCTTTTTCAAAATTCTCTTGATTTTATTATTTAAAATTTATTCTTGACCACTAGATTAAGGATGATAAATAGTAGCTATCCTATGTCTTAGCCCATATTTTGCTAAAAGTAATTTGGTAATTCTATTATAAAAATGAGTTCCCTCATCACTAATAATGTCTTTTAAGTGTTCCAAAATCTAGTAAAAATAATTTTCTTTAGGAATTTTGAAACAACCTCAGAAATTTCTAGGTGTAGCTATAGCTTTTGTACATATGGAAACATAATCAACAATAACCAAAATTTATTCATTTCCAAATGATGAAATAAAAGGTTCCATAAAATCTATTCCTTATACATTAAAGATTCCAACCTCAAGTATATAATTCAAAAGCATTTCAAGATGTTTTAAGATGTTTTCTAAGCTTTGGTAATTGTCATAATTCTTAACATACTCATAAGCATCTCTAAGTAGTATAGACTAATAAAATCTACTTTGCATCACCTTACTTGTAGTCCTTGTTCTTCAAAAATGCACCCCAACCCCATACTTAGAATCATGACATAACCTCAAATTTCTTAAATCTCATCATCAAGTACACAACTCCTCAAATTTTGATTTGAATATTTCATATACAAAAATGGTTAATCCCATAAATAAAATCTCACATCATGCAAAAATCTTTTCTTTTGATGATAAGTCAACCCATAAGGTGAGATCTCTTTCACTATGTAATTCATTGTCTATATACAAAGGTATAACTTTATATTCAAATGCAAACAACTGTTCATTACGGAATTCTTCTTTGATATATTTACTAGGCTTAAACTTTTCTCCCACTTCTAGTCTAGAAAATAGGTAACTACCTAATTTTCTATATCTTTCTTATTTTTAATCTTTAAATTAAACTCCTGTAAAAGAAGAATCCATTTAATCAATCTAAGTTTTGCATCCTTCTTCTTTATAAAATAGTTTAATACCGCATGATTTATATATATATATATATATATATATATATATATATATATATATATATATTTGATTTTAGTACCAACATGATAAGATCTAAATTTATCAAAGATAAACTATAAATACAACTCTTTTTCAATAGTAAAATAACTTAGTTGATTTTATTAAGAGTTTTACTAGCATAATATATGGCATGAAAAATATTTTCCTTTCTTAGCCCTAACACTACACCTATTGCATTATCACTAACTTCACACATAAGTTCAAATGAAAGGTTCCAATATGATGTAACAATAATAGCTAGAGAAATGAGTTTAGTTTTTAACAAATTAAATGCATCAGAACAATCAAGAGTAAATACAAATGGTGTATTCTTTTCTAGTAAGTCTCATAGGAGTTTTAAAATTTTTGAAAAATCTTTAATGAACCTTCTCTACAAACTTGCATGTCCTAGAAAAGTCCTAATCCCTTCTACATTCATTGGAGGTGGAAGTTTTTTTTTTCTTTTGACTTGGATTTTTGCATTATCAACTTCTTTACCTATCTTAGATATCCTATGACCTAATACTATCTATTCCTTCACTATAAAATCACATTTTTTTTGAATTCAGCAATAAATTTTCTCTTGGCATCTTCTTATGACAATTTTAATGTTTTTAAACAATGTTCAAATGTCACACCAAAAATAGAGAAATCAATCACAAACACATCTATACAATTTTCAATGTTGAAAAGTATTCGGGTAGTACATATACTAAAGGGCATTCTTCTAAATGAAAAAGTATCGTAAGGACAAATAAAAGACATTTTCTCTTAATCCTTAGCTAATATGGCTATCTGATTCTATCATGAATATTTGTCTAAGAAGCAATAAAATAGGTGCCCTACTAGTCTATCTAGCATATGATTTATGAAATGCAATGAAAAATGATCTTTTTTAGTGGCCTTAATTAATTTCCTATATTCTATACAAATCACTAACCTATAATTATCTGAGTAAGTATAATTTCACTAGTTTTATGTGTTATAATTTTCATCCTACTCATTTTGGGCACACAATATATTGGACTTACCCAAAAGCTATTAGAGATGTGGTAAATAATTTTTGTATCTAAGCACTTCAAAATCTTCTTCTCCACTACTTCTTTTGTAATTAGGTTAGGTATCCTTTGGTTATCTACAAATGACTTACAGTCTTCCTTCATTAGAATTTTATACAAATATATAGATGGGCAAATTCCCTTGATATTGGCTATAGTCCAACCATATGCCCTCTTATATTATCTAAGTACACAAATCAACTAATCCTTTTAATCTTCATCCAAATCAATAGAAAAATTTATTAATAAAGTTAATAATTTTTCTAAGTATGTATATTTCATGTGACTAGGCAAATGCTTCAACTTTAGCTTAGGTGCTTATATAATAGAAGGCTTAAGAATACAAGTACTTATAGAAATTTCTAAGTGCTCAAAGTTTTTCTTGAAATTTATATGTGTAGATCTATGGAATTAAATATTTTTTAAAGGAAAAATTCATTAAAGATAAACATGAAAGTACATCATGTATGAGCGAAAAGAAGTAAGGATCACATTACAATCTTCTAATATAAGATAATTTTAGCAAGTTACCTTTGAGAGCTATGTGGATTTGAGTGGGAGGCCTGCAAGATAAGATTGGTCTCTCAAGAAGAGAGCCCATCCTTGCCAGGATATTTGCTAGTTGATTTCCTTACCTGTGGATATGGCTTATCTGAAATTGACAAGTTTGGGATAGCAATATGATTCTTTAAAGGGTGTAAGCAAGGTACCAAGGATGATGGTCATCCGATGTAATGTAGTTGTAGAGGTTCAATGAGTTAGTTTCAATCAAGATATTGTGTAGGTGGAAAGAGTTTTCATGTTTTAAGGCTATGAGCCATGCATTGGCTTTGGTATGAAGGGAATTATTTGCATAGCATGTGTTAAGAGACTATGGCACCCAAGAAGGGGGGATTGATTGGGTTTTTGAAAAATAATTTCAAAAAACTTAATTTTAAACTTTTATATAAAACTTAAATCTTTAATGATAAAGCTTTAGAGAAATAAAACAACAACCAATAATAGTATAGAAAATTAAATTGCAAAAAAATAAAGAAAGAGAACAAAGAGATTTTTTATGTGATTTGGCCAAACCCCAAAAATTGGTCTACGTCTACACCTAGCAATCCAAGCTAGGAATTCACTAAGTTAAAATGAGATTACAATAAATCTCATGTACTCTCCTTCATGGGCAAGTACAACCCAACACCATACTTTCCTTAACGGGCAAGTACAACCCAACAACATACTTTCTTTAATGGACAATTACAACCCAATAATAAAATAAGAAAATGGAGAAAGAATGATTCAACTCTCAATTTTAAAATAATTTTGCTCTCACAACCCAACTACAATAATATTAAGGCAAGTGAATTCAAAGGAATGAAAGATAGCTCACTTTAATTGATATTTAAATTTGAATGATAATAAAACTTGAAATATATATATGATGTAAATGAATCATTAAAATATTTGATGTGAATATGATAACTTGAAATCAAGGTGATTTAATTATGATTTGAAATATAGCACAATAATGATTTGAAACTTGAATCAATCACTTATTAGAAAGAGACTTAGAGTTTTTCAAAAGATCAAATGAAAATGGAATCTTACATCACATTAAATCAAGTGAAATCTCTTTTTAAAGAAAATATTATTTATGCAAAAGATAAGATGATTTAGAAGTAATAAAACTTGTTACTCATAAGTATTTTATATGAAATAATCACGAAGACAATAATCTCGCTTTAGAACATGTAGGAATAATGAAGAGAAAATAAATAGTAATAATACACTTTAATTCATCAACCACGAAGCTTTCATCCACCTTGAGAAAGTATAGAAATAGATAAGTTATGCACAAAACAAATTGACCAAATGTATGAGAAACTCAAGCCAAGAAGGTGAACAATGTCACTTAGCAAGTAAAATCACAAACTAGAATGAAAGCACCTTGTTAAGCTTTCGGCCACAAGGAAATCCGCCCATCCTCTAAGTTCAATCCTCAAGCCAATCACTTGTAGGTTGGAGGATGGAAAAAGGATGAAGAAATTAGCACTTGATTCACAAAGAAGATATCTCTAAAGGTTTTGCAAAAATTCGACCAAGAGAGAGTTTTTCTAAGAGGGATTTTTCCAATAGAGTTTAATGTAGTCTAAGGAACATTATTTATAAGACAATGGGTCATGAGGTTTGACCAAGAGAAGGAAAAAAAAGAGGGAATTTAATATCGAAGGTTGGTTTAATTAAAAATCAATTTGAAATTTAAAATGTGTAAGAGGGATTTTGGCCAAGGCAAGGAAGAGGAAAGTTTATTTAGTAAGTTATTCAATTTGAATCAATTAAATTAAATTAATTTAGCACGATGAAGAAAATCGACAAAAAGGGGATATAGAGGGAAAATTAATCTGAAAAGAGATTTAAATTGAGTCAATTCATCATATAAACTGATTTCTAATGTAATTAAGAGGTTAATGCTTATGTGGGTTAGCCAAGAGAGAGAGAGAGAGAGAGAGAGAGAGAGAGAAGAGTTTGAATTATTACCAAACAAGTCGTGACGATTGTACAAGTGTGAAAGGGAATAATTTAAATTTTGATTAATTTAAACTAAGCATGATATATGGTCGCCAAATAGGAAGTTTCTATGATGTGACTCAATTAGTATTTAATGCAACATCATAGAATATTCAATCAATTCATCTTGATTGAATGAAGGAAGGAAAGAGATAACATACAAGCTTTATTTAATAAAATCCAAAGAATATTCAAAAATTCGGCCAAGCTACTTTCCTAAAATGGATTAGATTTATTTTAATGTACTTAATTCGAATTAAATGATTATGGATCAGATCTAAGGAGAGTTTAAATCAATTTTCATTAAAAGATTTATTTGAATTTGAATAAAGATATAGTTGGCCAAAGGAGGTTTCCAAAAATAGAATTTATATAAGAGGCAAGAAGATAATTCCATGGCTTATTTTAATTAAATTTGAATTAACTCAAATTAATTTAAATTAAATTAACTAGATTATTATATGATCAACCACATAAAACTCCATAAAGAGGAGAGTTCAAATTTGCATATGTAATCAAAGGAATATTCAATTTAAATTCAAAAATAATTAAAATTAAAGAATCAAATAAATGAATTTTAATTTTTTAAAATGTGGGATAATTATGGAAATAATTTGAATAGCTCTCACACAAATTATTTAACAAATAATCATGAAAAACATTGGGCCAAAAAGGTCTAGGATGAGAGATAGGATAGGAGAGAGAAGGCTAGGACAATAGGAAAGAGAAAAATAATACCTTGAATAATATTTGGTTAATTTAGATTCAAGCATTGAATAAATGAATAATGAACATGCCTAAGCATGAGAATAATTTAATAAAATTTGAAATTAATTTAAGTTGCAAGGAAGCACAATAAATGTAACAAAGTTTATGCATGTAGTTCACATTATCCAAAATGAATAATTTGAAGAATAATTGTAAATATGAAATGTAGATTTTATAAATAATTTTCAAATAAATTATTTTGAAATGAATGAATGATTTATTTTATTTTAGTGAGCTTTTCATTTTTCTTAATATAGTTAATCCTAGAAAAATTTCCTCCTAGTTCATGTCCAATAGCTTTAGCATCCTAAATTGACTAAAGAACATGGAGTTAACGAATTTTTTTGCACACTTAGATTTAACTTGATTAGTAGCATCAATATATATATATATATATATATATATATATATATATATATCATCAATATAAATCTAAATTAAGAATGATATTCATAAAGATTAATGTGAATAATTTATCATACAAAGAGATAATTAGTTCTTATTACACAATGTTTGTTATCATCAAATCAAATAGTGAGATACACTAGGTGTATAGTCAATGGCATGGAATGGAAAAGATGAGAAAGCACATACCCTTGTGATCTCTGAGAACTCCACCATACTAGCAGACATAGATTTAAATGTAAAGCTGCCATCAATATTGATCTTGATGCATCCAGTTTTTGGTTTAATCTCTTGCACTAGGGTGATGATTGGTTGCCTTTTCTGATGGGATGCAATGGGGAGATTGGCATTTTCTAGCTTTAGGACATACTTTTGAATGTAAAGTATTATGATTTTCAATTCCAACCATTAGTCATCGGAGCCGCCTAGCCGCCCTTCGCGCCCGCCACGCGCCAGGTAGCTCCCACCGCGACCCTGATGCGCCGCGCCGTCGCCAGATCGCCGCTGCCACCGACCGCCGCCACCACCATCGGTAGGCAACCGCCCGTTGTGGACCTTGCACCCGCCGACGTCAAACCTTCAATTTACTTTACATTACATTTTGTCAACCAAACAAAAAAATACAAAGTCATGAATTTATAAAGCTCTCAACCAAACAACTATAAAGTAATCCTTTTACACTGCATTCTAAATGCAGGTAACCAAATAGCCCCTTAAGTGTATTCCATTTATGGTCTACCCAGTAATTAGAAATAGCAGCCTGTTTAGGGTTAAAGAGCCCAGTAAGTTCATATAGAAAACCATCAGGAAATCAGTGATCTCTGAAGAAATTGATGCCCATATCGCCCAAGTGCCAAAACATATACTTTTTAGAAATCTCCTTATGCTTCAGCAATTTTTTCTATTGATAGGAGTTAGTGCTCTGAGAATGAACCAAGGAGGGATGAGTTTTCCTGCAGTATTTACTAAAAGGAAACAGAGCCCAAAGAGAGTCTTATTGTCAAAATTTGACCCAAAGTTTTAGTTGGTTGATCTTGATAGAATCAACAATAGTTCTAAAACCTAGACCACCTTTAATTTTAAGTTTTCATACCTTCTTCCATTTGACCTAGTGAATGGAGTTGTTTTGTCTGCTCCATAAGAATTTGTTAAAGATTCTTTCAATCTTTTGTTGAATTTGCATGGGCATGACCATGGTTTTAGTAGAGTATGTGGGAATAAGGTAAAGAATGCTTTATAATAATGAAATTCTACCACCAATTGAAAGGAAAGTATTCTATCATGAGTTTATTTTATTTTGAATAGATTGGATGACTGCATTAAAGTGATTGGACTTGTTCCTCCCTTTATAAACATTAACTCCATAGTATTTAAAGGCTTAATGGGATTGAGTGAATCCAGTGTAATCCTTTGTTCAATTTTGATCAGTTCTACCAAATTTACCCATTATGAATTGGCACTTAGCTTTGTTAAACTCCAAACCAAAGAATTCTTGGAGCCATTACAAAAAACTAGAGATCATCAGCAAAAGCTAGATGGGAAATGTTAATCTTACCTTTGGAATGGTAACTGATTATTTTCTTGGAGGTATGAATTTCTTCTAGCATTTTGGAAAGGTACTCAAAGGTTAGAATGAAAAGAGATGGGGATAGGGGGTCACCTTGCTTAATGCCTCTAGAAACTTTAAAGAACCCATGTGCCTCTCCATTGATAAAGAGAGAGTAAAGGTTGTTGGAAAGGAGATGATTTACAATAGAGTAAAAACCTTCATTAAAACCCCTTGCATTCAAGTAGGCCATTATAAACTTCCAGTTGATTGTGTCAAATTCCTTCTTTATGTCCAACTTGATAACCAGGTTCCCCCCTCTACACTTTTTATCAAGGTCTTCGATAAGTTCTTGAGCCAAGAGAATGTTTTCAGCTATGGTTCTCCCCTTGATGAATGTAGTTTGATTAGGAAGAATGAGTTTAGGAAGGAAAGGTTGTAGCTATTTGCAATGACTTTGCTAATAATCTTGCTGGTAATGGAGGATAGGCTGATAGGTCTAAAGTCCTCCCATTTATACTTGTTATTAGATTTAGGAATGGGTATGGTGGAGGTGTTGAAGAAATTATGGATATCCTTTCCCATGAAAAAGGCTTAGATAGCAGATATCATATCTTATTTAATCCATTGCCAAGAATGCTAATAGAAATGAGCTATAAACCAATCAGGTCCAACAGCTTTGGAGCCATTAAGGGAAGAAAGGCACTCCTAGATTTTAACCTCCTTAGGTAAGTAATCAAGATCCAACTAGTTGACCTCCAAGGCAAAAGTTTTAAGTAAACTCCTATTGAATAAATTTAGATTTACACTATGTTCCTGGAATGGTGTCTTGAAGTGCTTAATTCCATCAGCAATAATGTCTTCTTTAGTGTGCAGCCAGCTGTGATTACTTTTTATTTTGGTAATAGTTTTATATTCCCTCTTTTACTCAATACAAGCATGGTAATATTTAGATTCTTGTCTCCCTCTTCAAAGTTGATCACAGTAGTTTTTTGGACAAGGAAGTCTTCCTCCATGTCAATTAAATGGTTCAGGGTAGATCGGGCTTGCTTAAGTTATTCATCTGCCTATATTGAATAGTCTTCAACACACTTGTTCTCAAGAGATAAAATGATGTTATTTAAATTTCAATTTGTTGGTTTATATCTTCAAACACATTCCAGCTCTAGAGTTTTAAAGCCTTAATGAGATTTCTGTGCAGTGTCCATTGCCTGATCCAAGGTTTATTTGTAGTTGAATTCCAAGCTTCCAAGAGGCAATTAGTGATGAGGTTGTGCGAAGTCCACAAATTCTAGAATCTGAATGCATGCTTAGAAGGTTTTGGAGTATGTTGGATAGATAGAAGTAAAGGAGCATGGTCAGAGCCCGTTATGCTAAGGTGTCTAACAGAGACATTATGAAATTGAGTAAACTAGTTGGAATTTAGTAGAATGTGATCTAGTATTTTAAATACTCTACCCTTATTCTTTGTATATGGCGAACCAATAAAACTAAGGTCAAGGATGGATGCTTCTTCAATGTACTCAGCAAATTCTCACATGATCGATTCATTTGGTTTCCTCCCCGCTTTCTTCACCAAGGTATTGGTGACCATATTGAAATCCCCACCAACCAAACAGCCCAGATGGCAGGTATGTCTAATGTTTTTGATATTAGACCATAAGTTTCTTCTTGATTCTCTAGTACAGGCTGCATAAATGATGGTTGCATACCTTAAGTAGTTGTTGCAGCTAATTTGTATGTGAATAAATTGAGAGTCATCCACCATGAGGTTTACATGCAATGGATGTTTTGAAAATAGTAGAATCTTGTTGTTGCAATTTTGTATGATATTAAACTTGTTGAATTTTCTTTAGAGTTTGTCAAAACTTTGAGGATGTATAAGAGGTTCAAGGATGGCAAAGATATGAATTTTATATGTCCTTATATGGCATTTGAGCCTATTAGAGGATGTAGTGTCTACAATACCTTTAATGTTCCAAATGTGGAAGCTAGTCATGTTTTGAGTACTTGAATCCCCTAGAGGCCCTAGTAGCAATCCTAGCAAGTTGATCATCCTAGTTGGCAAGAATTTTAGGAGAGGAGGTGTTCCCTAGAGAGGATATATCTTTTAAATTTAAATGTTTTAATTCTTTGATTTCTTTATGTTTATTCCTTTTACACTTATGTTTCAACCATTCCTCCTTCATCTCTTGAATAGTGTTATTAAGGTCTCCATGAATGGAAGTATGCTAGTGTAAAACTGGATAGAAAACATCTTATGGTTGAGTTTGAATTAATTGGCCATAGTTTTTAGCTCTTAAGGAATTGCACTTAGCCTGTACTAGATCCTCATTGAGTTGATCAAATGTAGCTTCAACATTAGAAGCTAGTTGTTGTCCTCAACTTCCACATTCTCTTCTTGAACTATTACCATAACAATCATTCTAGCAATTTGAGGATTTTGGATGTGGTGTTGTTGATTCAAAGCTATATTGCCCTATCTATTGTTGTGGTCAATAGTAATCCTATCTCAGGATACAATGGGAATTGGAATGTTAGTTCTATCAGTAATTATGTTAATATTTTTTGCACTTTCATCAATGATTCCAGCTAGCTTTAATGTTTTAGTTCTCTATTCAGGATTGGCTACATAGCAGTTTTCAAGTAAGTGCCCAAACATTCTACATTTTAGGCAATAATGTGGCTTTTGCTCAATAACAACTTGCTGCCAATAACCATTGGTGGGGTGCCAATCAAGATTTCATCTGAGTAAGGAGTTGTGATGTCCATTTCAACAAGCACATGGGCACTAGAGGGCCTAGATAAGTTAAAGGTAGGCAAATCCAGTTTGAGGTGCTTTCCAAAAGAGGCAACTAGGGAGTATAGAATTTGTTTATTAAAGAGATGGAGCTTGAGGTTAGGGAACTTCAACCAAATGAGGAAAATGGGAGGCTCAATACTATAATCAAAGGTAAGAGTCCATTTGAGTATCTTGATGGGAATGTTGTTAATATGATTATAGTTTTTTGGGAAAACAACCTAGCATAGGCTTTCTCCCTGTTGAGCTGACTTGTAATAAGTCTACAATCAAGAAGGCTAAAATTTCAGTCTTCAAGAAGTTTTAAATCATCAAAAATGTTTCCTAATGATGTCCATCTTAGGATGTCTATAGGTGAACTTTATTTCCAAGATAAACTTCAATTTTTCAACTAGTTGTGAAAATTCAGAATCAGTAAGAAAAATGGCAGGTTTTCTACTTTTCTGGCCTACCTTTCTGATGAAGCCGTTTTCACTACCGTGGCTAAATTCATCATGGTAGGATAGAGACAAGATGAGCTTGATGGAGGGATCAGTTGGGTCATTGTTTGGGAGATTATTGGAGAGATCACCAATGTAAGATGGGCCTTCCATGAGGGAGACGATAATGGAATAGTAACCAGAGAAAACTTAGTTAGGGAAGAGTCGTACCTAGGAGGGAGGAGACAATGCCATTTCCATTGTCCTTTTCTTCTTGCATTCTATGGCTTGTCACAATATATGGAATTAAATATATATATATATATATATATATATATATATATATATATATATATATATATATATATATATATATATATATATATATATATATATATATATATATTATCATCATCATATAATAAGGTTTGCTCTAAAAAATCATTAATTATATATATCCAACTCCTTATATATACTATCTATGCTAAGCCCTATACTATAACACTCTTCATTTCTATCATCAGAGAAATTTTATGAAATTAAAAACATTAATTATAATCTCTTAATTTTGAACTCTTGTAGAAAACTTCCTTTTTTTTACACATCTATTATAGTTCTCCTTCTGGCTAAAAAAAGGATTACCTAAATTGAGAGGTATCTCATTATCTTCTTTTATATTTAACATAATGAAATCTGCAGGGAATATAAACTTACCAACTTTAATTAATACATCTTTAATAATTCCATTAGGATAAATTAATGATCTATTAGCTATTTCAAGATCACACTAGTGGGATGCACTTCACATAATCCTAATTTGTTAAATATAGACAAAAGCATTAAATTTATACTAACTCGTAAATCACACAATGGCTTTCTAAATAACTTATCTAATATAGTGCAAGGTATAGTAAAACTATTGATATCATTAAGTTTTTCAAGTAAATTTCTTTGAATTATGATACTATATTCTTTATCTAAAGCTATAGTTTCATTTTTCTCTTAATTTTCTCCTTTCATACAATATATCTTTCATGAATTTCACATAGGATGGCATTTCTCTAAGGCTTTTGCAAATGGTATGTTTATGGACAATTTTCTAAACACATCTAAAAAAATTCGAAAAATTGGTTAACTAAGTTTTATTTTTAAAGTTGTTGAGTGAATGTGGGGTGGTGGTCTCTCTCTCATTTTCTAAAGGCTATTCTACCAGTTTCATTTTTCTCTTTTTCAATTTTATCACCTTTTTTTCTTCTTATGAATTATTTAAATTTGCAATCTTAATTTTTTTAAATTCTCTTCTTCCAATCTTATTTCTCCTAGCTCTTTCCACTTATTAGTTTTATTAATTTACGTTGGTCTTTACCCTTTCATTAGGATTAAGTTTGGCATTACTAGGTAGACTATCTTGGGGTCTATTTATTAAGTTGCTAGCCAATGCCCTAATTAACTTTTGAAGTTTCTAATAGAACCAGCTTGTCTTTGTCATTGGGTCACCATTTGTAACACTAATTAATTTAATGTTAACTTCTTTTTCCTTATGTTGATTTTAAGGAGAATATCCAGGTGGAATCTTAGGTCTAAATTTTAAATTATTATAATTTTTATTATTTTAATTCCTCATATTTCTATGTTGATTTAGATTTGCATTATCATTTCATGAAAAAATAGGGTGACTTCTCAAACTAAGGTTAAAAGTATTTGAGAATGGATTAGTGGTCTATTCGCTACACAGTTAAGCATCTCTAATCCTTGATTATTTATCTCTTTCAATATGAATGCTTCACTACCTTCACCAGTAGAGCCATTAAGATTGAAACTTTGACTAACTCTCATGCTATCTATATTCTTAGACAAGGTTAGTACTTGTGAAGTCAACATAGAGATTGCATCATTGTTATGCACAGTAGCTACTTTCCTATTCTATTAGATGGTCACTAAATGATGTTAGTAACCATCTCCTCTATCAAGGCATAAGCTACTTGATCGCACAGATAAAACATTCTTCTAGAAACTCTCTGCCATCTTTATTGGGATGGGTACTGGTATGTTTTTCATGAGACAGATTGATATATATTCAACTAGAATTTCCCCAACATTATATTAGAATTTATTTAGATCTGGGTTCTACTTTCTATGAACACAAGCATTCATAATTATTTACCCCTCTTATAGCAATAAGAGAGAACTCTTGATTAAGGTTGCAAAAAAACATATCTCTCTGCTATGAATCAGTTTCTAATAGTGATGAGAGTGGCATGGCATAAATGTCTAAGAAAAATATAAGCATAGTCCTGATCAAGATCTCATAGTTTTGTCATCATGGGATTACATAATTCTATTCTAGAACATCAGAGGGCTAACTATAATGTCTAGGGAATCTGATTAGTAGCCATTGGTTACCTTATCTTAGATATCTCGAGTAGACCAAAGGTTTAGTGTAGAGATGTTCGCATGACAAGCATAGGATTGGGCTTAGATCCATTGGAAAGCCATTAGGGTATATATTATTCATGTGACGAACACATAGATTGAACTTAATCCCTTTGGAATGTCAGTGCTAGCAAAGCAGAACTGTGATGCTAGATCCAGAAACAAAGAGGCTAGTGCCTCAGTGCTAGCAAAGCAGAACTATGATGCTAGATCCAAAAATAAAGAGGCTAGCGCCTAGGCACCACATGTGGAGTGCTAGTGCCTCAGTGCTAGCAAAGCAGAACTGTGATGCTAGATCCAGTCTATAAATAAAACCCCTAAGCTATAAATTTTTCATTCTAAAGCCTCAATCCCCTTTTGGAAATCTTTGCTCTCTTCCTCTGTCAACTTGCATTTTACTTTGAGAAAGCTAACATGCCAGTAAAATACCTCAACAAGGGGAAAAAAATGGTAGCTATCAGTGACACTAACAAATTTATTAGTGTAGAGGTAGAGGAACGATACTACCACGTGCTCTTACACAAACATCTAACCCAGAGAGGTGCTTCTTTAATCTATGAGGGAGGATGGAGAGGATTATCAATGAGTGAGACTAGGAGAAGCTACAACCCTAGCATTGTTCCCTTGGTGCAAGAATTTTTCGCCAATGCAAAGGATCACCAAAATAATCAGGTTTTCATCTGGAAAAAATTAGTAAGTTTTGATAGTAGTACTATCGATGCATATTATAATTTACAAGATATAGTATATGATCAGTATCTCTTCTATTATACTAATCATCTTAATTTTGATGAAATTCATAATTTTCTTAGTATTAAAAATTCTAATATCTAGTGAAAATAGCGGAAAAATAAAATTATTAATTTTCCTACTATTGGCCTCATTGCTGAGGCCAAAGCATGGCATTATTTCATTTATGCCAAGTTAATGCCCATTAACAATATCAGCAAGGTAACTAGGGATAGAGCTATTTTAAATTTTGTGATTTAAAAAGGCTTTACTATAGATGTAAAGAGGATTATTTATAATCTATTTGTAATATGCTTAAGGGTAGTACTACTATAGGGTACAATCACCATTCTTTAATTTATTATTTATGTGTTTTGATGGCTGAATAATGGGAGTTAGATGAAGAAGTCTTTAAACAAAAGGCTCCTCTGACTAAGAGAATAATTAAAGGATTTGGCTCAAGGACTGAAGTGGGAGAAAGCTCACACGCCCCTCAGTCCAGACCCAAATCCTCCAATACATTAAACATCCAGCTCCATAAAATTGGAGGGCAAGTCTCAAATTTGAGGAAAATGGTTGGTGAAACTAGTCAACGGCTATAGAAATTAAGAAGAAAATTTGACCACCATATGGTTTAGCAGCAACAGCTTTCATGCATGGCTGAGTTTAACTCAACACTTGTTCATATCTCTGAAAATTGTGGCTTTCATGTGTGCTCAAGTTAGGCTTCTTTTCCTATGATTCCTCATTATCATCCATATGTGAGCACCCTACCAAAGCAGGAAGAAGAAGAGGAGGAGGAGGATGATGATGACTATAATTATTAGTTTTCCCTATTTTCTTATATTTTGTATTTTTCTCTTTTTTATTTATTTATTGTAAGACTTTTTGTAATAAATTTTATTATTAATAAAAATAGTTTCATTTCAATGCTTTGTGTTTATCTCTGTTATGTGGAATTCTTTAGGATTTAAAAGCTGAATAATAAAATTTTTCATTCAAAATGAATAATATCAGGGGCACACCACCTTGACCTTGCTGAACCAACACCTTGGCACCATTAAGCTAAAAGATATAAGTTCAGAAGCCGAGAGCTAAGCAGGTGAATGCTACACGAGTGGCGCTGCGGCACCATAGATATGACTTGGGCTTAATAATAGAGAGATCATCGCCTCAACACCTTAGCAATGGAGGAAAGATTTGGTTTTACACTGGAACCGAGTTCGATGATGGAATGGACTTTAAATTGGTTTCTTCATTTTGTACCTGAAAGGGAAGCCCTGCAACACTATAAGAATGACATTAACATGAGAACTTAGTGCCATGACACTGTTTATTTGGTGCCTCGGTGTTGTGGGGCAAAGTGTCAAAGACTTCATTCCCGAAAGCTCAATGCCTCGGCACTAAGATTTAGCACCGTGGCGGTGCTGAGCAAGAACTCTATTTGTTTGAACCATATTATTGCATACTTTAACAATTTTTATGAAAATTTGGCAACATAACACTTTAACAATGCTAGGATTTATAGTATTTTAGTGCAAGAAGCACTCTTCTCCTTTGTTCTGGATCCAAGATAAATGGAGGGAGGGTTTTTGATCACGCATTGGAACCGAGTTCAATGGCGGAGGCCTTCCAAACTTAAAATTCTTGAGATTCTTGCGCCTAAATAGTTTTTAACTAACCTAAATTCTTCCTGCTTACTCTAAATCTAAGATCGATGGAGGGATGATTTTTATTTCGTACTGGATCCGAGATCCATGGTGGAAAAAATTCAAAATTTTTTTATGCTATGACATAAAAGGGTAAATTATGTTCGATCATCTCTAACAGTAGATCATCATCACTGAATGTGATGGTTGCTAATTTTTGAGAGGTTAAGTCCTCTTAAATATTTCATATCAATTTATAATTCATGTTGGATACTCTACATATTAGTATAAATATGATCTAAGTATAAATAAAAATTCTACATAAACAATTTTTTTTTTACTTTACATTAGTTATTTACATTACATCTTAAATTCATTTATATATTTGAAACCAAATTCATATTTTCTTGATTGATTAAGAAAGATACATCATCAAAATAATAAAATAACTATAAAATTAGATCGTGGTTTCATAAAGTAATAATATCTGAAAGATGCATAACATTAAACACCTTCTAAATTTAAGGTTAAGTCAAAATTATACTTATATGATACCTAAAATATTTTTACATAGTAATTTCTTTAATTATCATTCCTTACTGATCATGTAGCATACATATTCTTAGTGATAAAGTATGATATAAACTAAATTAATATTTAAGGAAAATTTTATATGCTATAAATAATATAAAACTATGTGGTGTGAGTAGTTCATCATGAATAGATTATATTCATTAATAAGAATAATCTTTATTAAGCATTAATAAAATTATCAAAAGAGTTTACTTTCTAGCACAAATCATCTCTTAAACATCATGTAAGAAAACTATTTAATCGATTCTAAGATAAGATGATGGTAACCTACTTTTTGATGAGTAAAATCCCTAAGAAAATTGCCTTCACAAGCTTGCTAAATAAAACCCTAAATTTTTTCTTTGATTTCTTGCCTCCTTTCTAGCACTCACCCATATTTGTTTCTTACTATTTTTTATGGATGAAGCTTCCCAAAATCAATTTCTTTTATCAATTTTCTTGCCACTCAAACTAGCTAATTATATTTGACCTTGAGTTTTCTTCATATTTCATACAATATTTTTTAATTAATTATATATTAATTATAACATTAACTAATCATACAATTACTAATTTATATAATTAATATTATTTATCATTATTTTTTATTTTTTATTTTAATTAAAATTAACCTTACATAATCATACTTATTAAATAAATCAAGTTTATCAAGTCAAATATATTAACCATCTCTTAGTATTTTGACTATAGTTTTATCATTTCTTAGCCAAAGTTTAAATTCTTATATGATCTAGAAAGCCAAAAAAAATTTGCATACTTTTATGTTCTTAACTATATTTGATCTAATCCCTTAAGCCATCAAATTATAAAGTAAATGAGAGAAATATTTATAATTTTGTAATTAGATACTACCAATTTTATATATCTTAGTATTTTGATCATAACATTCTCAATTATTATCCAAATACTAAGTTTATATATGTTCTAGAAAGCTAGCAAAATTTTCACATTTTTTATGTTAATGACATTAATTAATTTGACCTATAAATCCTTCAAAAATATTAAAGACTAGAGTTAGTAAAACTTATAGTTTTGCATCCATATGCTTTAGATGTAAAAAACTTCACAATGTCATGATTGCTACAAGGAATGATAAATAACTCATGAGATTCTATCCTCACATTTGTTTTATAGCATATGTGAATATTAATTATGATATAATAATAATTATTATTTTATAATTATTTAGAGGTATTACAATATCGAGACATAACATCTTAATAGTTGACCTTAATAAGGGCCTTTGTTGGCAATGGTGGAACTATGGGGAGGGGGAACTTGCCACCCATAGATAATTATTAAACTTTTTTTAATATCATATTATACACATAAAAATTTGTACCCTCTTTAAAATTGTATTGTTAATAGTAATGTAATATTAATTATATAAAATTTAATAATATGTAAATAATTGTTTTAAAAACAATTTCACGAAAAACTATGATTATCTTAATAAATCAAATTTTATAATTTCTTATCATATTAATATAAATTTTATCCAAAAGACTTTATTAATATATAGATGTTATACTTGAAATTTAATTGGAGCATTTTAAAATTAAACCTCAACAAAATTTTCATAAACTCTCCGCAATTTAATTTATGTTAAATTTTATCTAAGATAAGAAAGTTGATCATATATTTTCTTATTGACTGATTAATTACATTAGTCTTATCAGTATCTATTTCGACTACAATAACCAAACTAACATTTTCAGTAATGAATATTATCAAGAAAATACCATAGAATAAAATGGAAGATAATTTCTTACAAGTTCATTAACAACATAGATTGAAATTGATGCAATGCAATTTGATGTAAACTCAATGATTGATGATTTTGATGTACTGAAGAAGAGTCAAGCTCAATTCAAATGCTTAATCATAATAGCTAAATTAAAGGAGGTTTTTTGTTATTTTATAAGATATTCTTAGCAATTTTTTCTTTATTTTGATTTTAAAAATTAATATTTTAATTTTAATTTATTTTAGTTGATTTTTTATTTCACCATCTTCTTCATAAATTTATTTATTTTTATTTTATAGAGCTTGATTGTGTTTATCAATTAAAGATGTACTATCGACTCAGTGCACTCAATTTTGTCTATCGAGCTTAGAGGTGAGCTCATTGAGGAGTGTAGGGGGCAGCTGCCTCTGCTAAGGGTTCAACAGCTTTATCCTCTTATATATATATATATATATATATATATATATATAGAGAGAGAGAGAGAGAGAGAGAGAGAGAGAGAGAGAGAAGAGAACGGCTTGTTGCTACGAGGATAACACTATGTTGCTAGGATCCATGAATTTGCAATAGAAAGGTAGAGAAACCAATACCTTAGTACTACAATAGGACGAGCACTTATTTCACATGATAAACAGGCCATGGACCTAATGCTCTAATAACAGTGCCATTATACTAAAACTTGTGCCCCAAAAGGACTATTGCGCAAACGCCTATGCGCTAGAGTCACATCACCACGCACTAGGAAATGGAGGGTGCATCTTAAAGCAATTTTTCTACAATTTTTTTAGAACTTTTCACTGTTCTTTTATGTGAGTAAAGATTGAGTGACTTAGAGTGACTAAAGTGAGAAAAAACTTGAATGAAGTATAAATTGTGCTATTCTCCTCATATATATATATATATATATATATATATTTATATAGTGGATTTCTTAGTGTGGTGTAGGGCTACAAATGAACCGAGCATTCGACAAGCTATTCGTGGCTCGGCTAGATTAGAGCTCATTCATGATCATTTGATTAACAAATCAAATGAGTTTGAACACTTCTGTAAATAGTTTATTGTTAAATGAACAAGCTTGAATAGCTTGTCATTCAGTTCATTTACGTTCATGAACAATATCGTTTAAAGCTCATGAACAAGGTCGTTAAGGAGCTCGATTATGGCTCGATAACGACTCCGTTAAAGCTTCTTTGTGAATAATATGTTTAAATTTTATTTTTTTAGGCTTAATAAACTTTAATTGATACATCTCTTGTATATTTCTCAACAAGTTGCTTGTGAACAAGCTCGTTAAGGCTTAATTAAAGCTCATTTATTTCATTAAACAAAGTACTCGTTAATAGGCTCGATAATCAAATTTGAATCAAGTTCATGAACAAACTTGAATCGAGCTTGAGCTTGATAATGGTAAACAAGCTCAAGCTTGAAAACCATCCTAAAAAGCTCAAATCGAGCACGATAATGGTAAACAAGCTTGAACTTGAACTTCCACATGCTCGACTCAACTTGAACTTCCACATGCTCGACTCAGCTCAGTTCATTTGTAGCCCTAGCATGGTGTGACTCCATGTTTATTTTTTGTCGTTAGATTTTTTCACATTAAATCTTATATCTTTTGTGACTTGTGTCTTATTTGCTTTTGTTGAAAGCTTTGCTCCAGATCTCTCAAATTTATTCCCGCATTTTATTCTTCCAATATTTATGTAACTATTTATAGGTATATTCACCATCGGCAAAGCAACTGACCTATCACAAAAGCCCTTTAGTTGTTGATTACCATAGAGGCAAGAGATAAAATGCCATCCAAGACTTTTAATTAAAAAAAAAATGAAAAATAGAGTTTTCCATTCAACCTTTTACGTATCATGACAAAGTGAGAATAACAAATAATAGATGGTTTTGAATTTAATTTCTTTTATAGGTGAAATTTGTGGAGTTACCTCTATCATATTTGCATATTTTGTCATTAATTTATCAATTTTAACTCTTAAAAATTGCCAAGGATTAGTCATAATTAGAGAATTTACATACCTACCATTTATTCTTATATATTTACATATCTAATACTTAAACTTTAATATATATATATATATATATATATATATATATATATATATATATATATATAATTCTTAAAATTTTGATATCACATCAAGAGCAATGCTATCACTAATTTTATATATGAAAAACACATTTTTATGTATAAGATAGCTATTATATATGTAAATATGAAATTTTATATGTTAGATATATAAATGCATAAGATTTTTATGATATGTATGAACATTTTCTTGTTAAAGGAGGATTTACATGTATATCACACGATTCTTATATATTTACAAAAAGAATTGTGTTATATTTTAATTTATTTTTAACTTGATTGCTATCAGACTTTTAGGAGTCATTGCAATTATAAATAAATTAATTAAGCATGAAACTAAAAATATTTTAAAATAAATTAAGAAGATTGCAAAAGTATTGATGAATTTTATTAAATATCTGAATATTTTAACAAATTTTGTATGAATATTTTAAAAATGATTATTATATGTTAAAATATTTTAAAATTTTGTAAACTTTTACATGCACTTCTTTATTTCCAGAACAAAGTAAAACAAGATTGATGCATTTATTATAATTTATCAAATATATTAATATTGAATTGAATTGAATTTGTATAATAAAATGAATTAAATATTGTCTTATATGTACAATAGTATATAGAAAAACTTCTATAGATAATTAGATTGATTTATTATTCTAAAACAATCACATATTTATAAATAAGGTCCATTAATAAAATTCACGACGTGTCATTATTTAGAATCCAAATTATTTGATAAAAATTTTATATTTCTTCAATACGTTATACATAATTCTTATATATATTTTTTTGTCTGATTAAAATTAAAGATTAAAAACTAATGTTGTTAAAAATCAATTAATAATTTATAATAATTATAAAAGCTAAAATTATGACGATAACTTGAAAGAATTTTGTGTAATCTTTCTTAATCATTATGCAATAATATATATGAAAAATGCAATACTCAACGAAGCGCAATGCTCCTTGCTGGGTGGATATAAGTGACATTTTAATGCATAGTCGGGGTAAAGTGGAAAGTTTGTGTGTAGGCCTAATCCTTGGAGACCACGTGACGTGACAGCTGTGACCGCGTTTAGGTTGGCACCGAAAGAGTCAAAAAGCACGTCGATCGAGATATTGAGGCTGGCCTAAATTTCTTCGGAACTTAGCAGTGACGAGGTCAGAATAGTAGGGCCGATGTTGACTTTCGCACAGCGTTTCTGCCACATCAGCGGAAAAGCATTAGGTGAGTCGATCATGTTGTAAATTTCTAGATTGAAGCATGTTCGATGAGATAAGAAAAGACTTTCATAGGTCATGCTATAGGGAAGCGATTTTCTCATAAGAAGAATTGATACCAGGGCAGAGTGAATGAAATCTCTCTCTCGTAGGTCATGCTATAGGGAAGCGTCCCTTTTATGGATCCTTGTTGGCGGCGGTTAAGAGGAAATGGCAGTTAAAGGGAAACTTTGAGCTATTGACATTAGAGGGTGATTTCTTTTTATTCAAATTCTCATGCCAAGAAGATTACGACTTGGTTTCAACAAGCGTTTTGAATGGTAGACCATTCATATTTCGAAATGGAGTTGGGATTTTCGCCACGAAGGAGAACGCCTCAAATTCCAGTGGATCAAATTGCGAGCTTTCCCTGTTGGAGGAAGGGGTTTTCAAAGGTTGCAGCAAAATAGGGATACTGGCGGTTGACAACTGACGGCGCCTAGAGCTCAGATTCTTTTAAGCATTTGCGTCCAAATCAACACCTCCTCTCCCTTACCAGACTCTGTTTCCATTAATCTGAATGGACTAAAATTCGAGCAAGAGATTCTATATGACTGGAAGCCCTCAGCTTGATCTAATTGTTGTACTTTCTCTCACGATTCCTCTTCATGTCCTCTTAACTCTTCTAGTAAGGATGATATCGGGAGGAGGGGGCGTAGTCGGAGCCGGAAACATCAACCTCCCTAACGCATCTTTCCTGGTCGTGCCAGAGAAGACCAACCGAGGAGGCCATAACAAATCTTCCCTCCACGAAACTCGATTTCACTACATCTCTTCCTCCTTCTACCTCTGCCATTAGTGACCTGAATCAACTTCCGATTCATTCCCCATCTCTGGATGAAGGAACCGACCTACCTCTTCTCTCTTTTCAACAAACTGGCATTACCGATTCTACCCTGGCTTCCTCCTCCTCTTATGGGGTGCTGACTAGATCAGCGACTTCCCCTAATCGCTTAGCTCTGGCCAAATCGACTGATACGTTCTCATCCCCGGGGAAAAATGGACAGGATTCCAATCTGACCAAAGCGGCTCAGCAGCTTAATATTGGTCAGAAACTCAATCAGAAGAAAAAGGGCTAAAAGCCCACAAGCTCATCTAATTCCCAATGACTTGTGTCTCAATAGGGTGCTGGAATGTAAGGGGTCTTTTGGTCGGGGTCGTTAGATTGCTGCTAATTATAAAGGAAAATAACCTTGATATTACGGTCTTTTAGAAACTAAGCTCTCTGTTGGTTCTTTTAGCGATAAGGCTTTTGTTAGTCGTGCTAAACTTTTCCCCGGGGAGGAAAGCTGTCACAACTGTGATGTTCAACATGGTAGTAGAATATGGCTCAAATGGAATTCTTCGGTTCTTCATTTCACTCCTTTAAAGTGGTCTCCCCAGTTCATTCATGGAGAAATCACTCCTGTTGGATCTCCTTCTTTTTATGTAACTTGGATATATGCATTCAATGATCCCAGAGATAGGTTGTCTTTGTGGGAGTCCCTGAGGAGCATATCACTGAACCTTTCTTCTCCTTGGGTCTTGATGGGAGACTTTAATTGTGTTTTGCTCACCAAAGAGAAATGCGGTGGGAATCCAATCCCCTTCAATCGAACTAAGGATTTTAAAGAATGCATTCAAGACTGTGGGTTGTTGGATCTAACTAGTACTGGTTTATTCTTCACTTGGTCGAACCAGCAGCTTGATAATCCAATTTCATCCAGAATTGATCGTGTCCTATGCAACTCCAATTGGTTGGAGAAATTTCCCTCCTCTTATTACAAAGCTGTCAATCCTCTATCCTCTGATCACTCTCCCCTCATCACATATCTCTCAACCCCCCTAAAAATCAGCCCTCGTTTCATGTTTAGGAACTATTGGACTATTAATCAGGACTTTAAGGAGTTGATCCGTAATGTGTGGACTAGATTTATCCTCGGAGACCCGTTGTTTATTTTTTCCAAAAAACTAAAACTGACCAGAAAAGTGCTGAGATTAAGGGCTAGAGATCCTATTCCTATTAAGGCTCAGCTCGAAGAGATGAAAAAAGAGTTAGACTCCATTCTTGTGGAGCTAGATAGGGATCCTACCAATCCTATTCTGGTGTGTGAAACCAAAAAGCTGAAAGATGGTTATCTGAATCTCCTCTCTATGGAGAATTTATGGGCTAGGTAGAGGGCTAAGGCCCACTGGTTATCTAATTCAGAAGATGATCTAAAATTTTTGTATGGACACATTAAGGAGAGAAGGAACTCCAATTTAATTAGGGTTATTCAGACCAACAATGGTTTGATTTCTGATCCTCATGACATTGTGGAAGAGATTAAATCTTTCTATGCTTCTCTTTTCAATTCGGGCCATGTCTCTGAACTGGATCCTTCTGAATCTCCTATTGGAAGTACACTTTCTAGGGCTCAAACAGGGCTTGAGAGTAGTATGGTGATGAAATAGTCAATGCTCTTGAATATTAATGAGAATAAATCCCGTGGACTGTTGTACTTCGTTCAGTTACGTATTGCTTACTATTTGGGATATAGTGGGAGGTCAGTTCTTGAAAGCAGTACATTTCTTCTTTCATTCTAAGAAACTTCCTGATCTATTCAAACATAGTCTCCTCACCCTCATCCCTAAGAAGAAACATTCAAATACTATATCCAACTATAGACCGATCTCATTGTGTAACACATTCTATAAGGTTATTGCTAAAGTGTTGGCCTCTCATTTAAGTAAAGTGCTTCCCTCTATAATTCATTGTGCCCAATCAGCATTTATCAAGGATAGGGACATAGCCGACAACATTTCCCTAGCTCATGAAATCTGTTCAGATTTTCTCCCTTCCAAACCTGAAGAAAGATTTATTGCCAAATTTGACCTAAGGAAAGCATTTGACATGGTTAATCGAGCCTCTCTCTTAAACAGACTCCGACTCAAGGGGTTTCCTTCCTCATTCATTCAGCTGATTGAGGCTTGTATCACAAGTGTGCCCTTCTCTATAGTTCTTAATGGAGATATTTTTACTCTTCCAACGGACTGAGGCAAGGATGTCCTTTATCCCCTTTTCTGTTTGTTGTGGTCATGGATTTATTTTCCTATTTTCTGGAGAGAGAGGTTCATTTGGAAAGGTATAGCCCTCTCGTTTCTGGTAATTGTAAAGTATCACATCTTCTATTTGCAGACGATCTTTTGGTAGTTGGAAGAGTGAATTCTTCAACTGCGATTTCACTCAGCTCTTGACTTGCACTCTTGTATGGGTCTTTCTGTAAATGGAGAAAAATATCTTTTATGCTTTTCAAAAGAATCGAGGCATGCTTTACACTTTGGTAGCTTGTTGGAAGTATCACTCTCTAAGTTCCCTTTTTATTACTTGGGTCTTCCCTTGGTTACGGGTCCCTCTAAATTCATTTCAATTCTTTGATTGATAAGGCTTTTCTTAGGCGGGTGGAAAAGCAAGCTTCTTTCAATGGGGTTAGTTTCAATTAATTGATCTTCCATCATGACTCTTATCTTATTGGTTCATATCTATTGCATGTCCCAAGGGGTGCTAAAGAAACTTAACTTCGCTTATTTCCAACTTCTTTTCCATAGTGGTGAAAGAAATAAACTTCATACAATCTCTTGGTATAAAACTACTTTACCTAGGGACCGTGGAGGATGGTTTAAATTCTAGTTCTCGTTATACTCTTCTGTAGGTTAAGATTATCTTGAGGCTTCTAAAGAGATCATCTACATTGGCTTCTTGGTTATTCAACAAATATGGGTCTCTATGGAACAAATTTTCTTCAAAGGTCTCTTCCTATTGGAGAGATTTGAAAAGCAAGATTCCGTTCTAACTTCAACCTCAAAGTTGGTTTCAATTCATCTTACTCTTTACTTTTTTGACCCTTGGTGTGAGGTTCTCAGTAAAATTCAGAGTTTTGTACACATGCATCCTTTTACTGAAGGAGGTTCTTTTAAATGGTGAATGGGATTTTGTTCCTTGTTCCCTAATTGTAGAACTTATTAATAAGTGGTATTCGGTGATTATATTTTTGGAATGATCAAAATGGTTCAATAACAAATTTATATTGTTGGTTGGCTTTGGGAGGTCTTAAAGCGTTGGACAAGCTTTGTGCTAGAGGTTTGGGCTTTGATTCTATATGTTGTTTTTTGTAAAAGCTCAATCTCATTTTCATTTATTCTTGAATGCCCCTTCTCAATGTCATTGTTAGGCAATTTGCCCAATGGATCCTTTTTCTTTTAAACTTCGACATTAGACGGGTCCTCGACGTTCTCTTCACTTTGGAGCATAAGGTTTATCTCGCTTTGCTTAATCACACTATGGCGTTTACTATATCTGAGGGAAAGAAATGAGGTTTCACACGTTGGTGTTCCCATTTCCACTTTGATTGGCCGTATCAAAACACACATTGGGTTCAGACTTAGGAGATGGAAGTTTAAATCTTCTTGGCCTGAATCTGTGAGGGCTTTTCTGTGGAGGTTTGTTGATCCTTAGGCTAGATTCATTGGGTGATTTTCTCTTTACATGTGTGAATGTTTTTCTTGTTATTTGTTGGCTGGTGGGTTACCTTTTGGTTTGGCTGGAAACAAGTTTGACAAGGACGATGATGAACAATTCTCTGAGGTGGCTCGACACTAGTTTTTGATCTTCTCCAGGCTCCTCGCAGCAGATTCACTTGGATACATAATTGAGGCCTGACCAGTCTTATTTTCTAGACTTTGCCGGTGAAGCTTGGAGGTGAATGCTTAGAGGATTTGACACCGTCGCTCAATGTTAATCATTATGTCAGTCGTGATGCCCAAGTTCTGTTCTGAGTCCGTTATGTCAAATTTTCCTTCCAGTTTTGTGCGTCTGTAGTCCCTTTTGAGTCCTTGTACTTATTTCTTTATACTTGGAATGAATTGAGCTTCGGCTCTCAAATTTTCCAAAAAAAAAAAAGACTTTCGAGAAATCTCTTACTGGCATTTAAATTAATATGTTAATTATTTTCAATCTTAAAATATTTGATTCACCTATTAACAAGCAATGACGTATATCATTGTCGAACTTAAAATACAAATAAATATTATTATATCGTAAAGCTTGTAATCTTTCTTGAGGATCATCCATTTGACCTTCAATTTATTTTTTATTTTGACAAATGAGTCATTAGAATCTTAAGATAAATCCCTTAAAATTCATTTAAGATGTCCATTAGGAACTCAATAAATAGTAGTTTAGCATTTTTTTTAAGGAAAACAAACTACCAAGGGCATTAGTTGGAGTTGAAGAGATGGTGGCAAGATCGAATTCAGCCACTATTTTGCAAGTAAATCAGCTAGTTTTCTTGACAGAGTATATGACTAAACTTGAATGATTTGCCATTCATTAAGCTCTAAACTTTATACAGAAGTTAGTTAAGAACCAAGGATAGCTATTCCCCTTCTCAAGTAGTTTAACAAGTGATAATGTGTCTGACTCAGTCTACTAATCAGCTAGCGTCAACTATCATACTAAATTAAAGTACCTTGGGCTTGATAGCTTAAGATGATGGATCCATGAAATTCAGACTAAAGTTATTAATACTTTTTTCTTGATCTATTTACCTTATTTATTTATCACTTTAAGTCCATTAGACTCCTTGTTCAATAATTAGTGATTTAATTATTATTATAATATAGGCATTTTGTGTATTGAGTTGTTATCTCATTGGTTCTAATAATTCACCCTCTGCCTTATTGATCAGCACTTAATATATTGATCATTCTATTTTGATAATAATTATTGAATTATGATTCTTTCTTAAGCAATCCAAAAAATTAAATCAAAATAAAGTTATATTTACACTCATTGAAAGTTTTCTTTGAAGGTGTATTTGAGTGTAATTAATCAAAGGGAGCCTAGTCTCTTTATGAGATTTGATAACAACATTCCCTTCAATTGTTTTATAAACTGATGATATATATAGAAATAAATATTTAATATGAGCTCCAAAAAAGATAAAAAAGCGTACTAAGATCCTCTTTGCAACTCTTTATATGTAATATTTTAAATGAAAACTGTATCATCATGTTAATAAATTTTCTTCACACTAATAACCTTTCAATTTCATACTTATAGTGCCTATAAAAATAAAAAATATTGTATTAATTTGAGTTTAAAGTTGCTTTGTAATAAAGCAAAGAATTTTATATATCAAGCTCTAAAGAGTTTATAAAATAAACTAAAAATTATAAATACAAATATCAAGTTCATTTTAAAGATATTTTATTATTATTTATTAAAAAATCATTTATAAAACTTTTTAAAGACTAGAATAACTTTAAAATATATTATATGTGTGTGTGCGTGTATAATTTGTTCTTAAAAGTAATGTGGTTGACTCTCAAATGCAACTATTTCTTTTGGTATTACAATTATTCGTTTAACATAAGGTTTTAAGATTCGACATTTTTAAGGAAACCATCTTATTAAATCATAGATATGAGGATTTGCCAATTTAGAAAGAGCAAATTTGCTCAATCTCAAGCAATACTTGTTGATGTTTAAAATATTTATAGTTTGAAATTTTTTTAATACACTTTGATAATATAAATGTCTTGTCTAATGGATTATGTTAGCCACTACAAGAAATACAACAAAATATAGACACAATAAAATAAACAAAAATATAATAAAGTAAGCTTTTTATTTATTTAGCAAAAGAATTAACAAAATAATGATGTTAACTTCTTAATGGGACTGAAGGTGCACTCTTACCATACTCTCAAGCTCACTCCACCTAGTAAAATAGAGGGCACACCTATAGGATATTATATATATATATATATATATATATATATATATATATATATATATATATATATATATATATATATATATATATATATAATAGATAATTTGTTCTTAAAAGTAGTGTTGTTGACTCCCAAATGCAACCATTTCTTTTGGTATTACAATTATTCCTTTAACATAGGGTTTTAGGATTAGACATTTCTAAGGAAACCAATTTATTAAATCATAAATATGAGGATTTACCAATTTAGTAAGAGCAAATTTGCTCAATCTCAAGCAATACTTGTTGATGTTTAGAATATTTATAGTTTGAAATTTATTTAATACACTTTATAATGTCTTGTCTAATGGATTATGTTAGACACTACAAGAAATACAACAAAATATAGACACAAAAAATAAACAAAAACATAATAAAGTAAGCTTTTTATTTATTTAGCAAAAGAACTAACAAAATAATGATGTAAACTCTTTAAAGAGAGTAAAAATGCACTCTTGGCATACTGTCAATCTCAGTCCACCTAATAGAATAGAGAGCACACCTATTTATAAAATTATATATATATATATATATATATATATATATATATATATATATATATATATATATATATATATATATATATATATATATATATATATATATATATATAATTTGCTCTTAAAAGTAGTGTTGTTGACTCCCAAACACAGTCATTTCTTTTGGTATTACAATTATTCTTTTTACATAAGGTTTTAAGATTAGACATTTTTAAGGAAACCATTTTATTAAATCATAAATATGAGGATTTACCAATTTAGTAAGAGCAAATTTGCTCACTCTCAAGCAATACTTGTTGATGATTAGAATATTTATAGTTTGAAATTTATTTAATACACTTTGAAAATGTAATTCTTGTCTAATGGATTATGTTAGCCACTACAAGAAATACAACAAAATATAGACAAAAAAAATAAACAAAAATATAATAAAGTAAGCTTTTTATTTATTTAGCAAAAGAACTAACAAAATAATGATGTAAACTCTCTAAAGAGAGTAAAATTGCACTATTAGCATACTCTCAATCTCACTCCACCTAGTAGAATAGAGAGCACACCTATTTATAGAATATAAAATATATAAACTAGACTTCAAACAGACTTAATGTATAATATGAGATAAGAATCTTCTTTATTTAGAAAAAAAAGAAAGAAAATGAAAAAAGAAAGCAATTATTTCAATCTAATGTCTATTATTTATAACTAAATGCATCAGGTTTTAAACTATTTTTTGAATAAATGCATGGATCTCATTACACAATCTTTTTTCATCTTTTGCCCTACATTATTGAGGCTTTACCATAACACTTGACCACATTTTATTGTTTATTTTTTTAGCACCATTAATCGCTAGATTTTAGTCCTTCATTTGGCCATATCATTATCTTTGATTGACAGATTATTTTGTTCAAATTAAATGTTCTAATTTGAAAGAGTTCTATAAATTACTTTTGTTATTCATGTAGCATTCCCTATTTAATTTATTTTAGTAATTTATGTGGATATTTTCTTCTTATTTTATCATGAATTTTATTTCATATAAAAGCCAAAATAATCTTATAACTTTTTCGCGACCTACTTATTATTAGAGCTAATAAGATATTTGTTATATTTCAATGTTTATATCATATTATTTTTGTCTATAATTTAAGAAAAAAATTATCTTTGAATACATTATTCAATAAGATGATCAAGATAGATGAATTTTCATGACTACATCCAAGAAATTTGATTTTTTTTAAAAAAAAAAAAATTAAATAAGTGTCTAACCTTATATAACTCTTTTTAGGTGAAGTTCATATATTTTAGAGGATGACTTAACCAAGGGTTGTAAGTTTTCTATATAGAGGAAAACAATTCTAGTTGTACTCCAAATTTATTCCCCAATCTTTAAAATCCTAAAGAAATATCTTTTAAGATGGTTTCTTTTATTTTGACAATCACCCATAAATATTTTCTTTTAAAGTCTACAATATAAAATGCTTTCATTATTACATAAACTATTTTACTTAAATTATTCTTAAAAGAGGAATAGTAGTGCTTACTTTTATTCTAGAAAGTGGTTCAAACCACAACATGTGTAATGTAAAATCCCAATTAATTATGTATTTGATATAGATAATTGCTTTGTTTAGTTCATTCTTGTTATGTCAAATCCTAGAAAGTGGCTATTTGAATTTAATATTTATTTAATATAAATCATATGTTTATTGAATATTATATTATTATATGATAAAATGATGTTAGAATAATATATTTCTTTGAAATACATTAAAATGATCTTCTTTCTTATAAATAGCCCTCTTTGTCTTCATGAAAGGGTTGCTCATTCAAATTCAAAATCACTCAACCAAAGCTAAGAGATAAATTATTAGATTTTCCTTCCAAGTATTCTTCAAATATTGCAAGATCAAATCCTTAGTTCAAAAATTTCAACATCTTCAACTAAGCAAGCTTTCTCAAATTACTTGAGTTTGCTTTTCTTGATCTTAATCTCTTTTAGTTGTTCATACTATTTTAGCCATCTATTTATTCTTTCAAATTTTGACTTTGTGGTGGATTAGTCTTTGGACATCAAAGTTTAAGTTTTTCAAATCAAAGTTTCATCAATCATTTTTTTTTTGTGAAAAACTCTTGTGATAGTTTGTAGGATTTATTTCATATTACTATTTTTTTTATCTTCCTACAAATTTCTTTTTGTTTCTTGAAATATTTCTTCATTAGTCTTACTTGAAAGATCATTTATCCTTAGATAAATTTTAGAAGTGTAATTTTAGCATTTAAAATTAATTTATTGTGCTAAAAATACTTTTATATTTGCTAGATCTTTCTTTTTAATTAAAAGCTTACCTAGTTTACTTAAATCTATCATATACTAATTTTATTTAAGTATTTTATGATCACTTGCATTAATTTAAAGCATCATTTTTGTTAAAATAAAATAAATTATTTTTTAAAATTTTAGAGTATATGCTAGATTAATTATATATCATGTTTTTTTTATTAAAATTAAATTTTTAAAAAGTTAAATTAGTTTATTTAGCACTCATCATTTCATTCCAACTAATATCCTTTATTTAAATAGTTTTTTATCTTGTTAAAATTTAGTAAAGCTTGCTATTTTTATTGTTCAATGATTAAGGAAAAAGAATTTTAGTGGAGAGTTAATCATTCTTACACTATTACATACATACTAGATATAGTTACTCTTAAACATAAAATTATTTTTTGCTAAAATTTATTTTATTGTGCAATCGACTATTATGAATTTATTTTAAAATCATTTTTATATTAGTCTACAAATTAAAATAACATAAATATTTTAGTAAGATCACTTTATAATATTTATTTTATTATTTCTTTTCAAAATTAAGTGAGCAATCCATCTTGTCAAAATTGTAAGTTGTATGGTGATCATTTATTAGTTATGAGGTCCCTTTTTGAATTGGATAACTTGGTATATTTGTGAAAGATATAATTTATCAAAATTTATTATTTTATATTTATCTTTTCATACTTTAAATTTTTTATTAGGGCAGTACTCGCTCCTTTATAAGAGGTACATGTTATTATTTGTACTTGCCCCATTATATGAGAGTATGGTTTATATGTTATTTTGTATTTAGTAGATTCCTAGCTAAGGATGGCTAGACATGGACGTACTATGTTTTTGGGGTTTGGTAAAATTACATAAAAATTATGTGTCTATTATCTCTTTACTTTATGGTATTATACTTTTTATTGCATTGACAAATGTAACTTTCCATTATAAAATCAAAAATTAGCTTTCTACTAAAAGTTAAAGTTTAAGATTTAAATTTTTTAAATATCACCCAATTCAAACCACCCAATCATTTTATATTAGTCTATAAATTAAAATAACATAAATATTTTAGTAAGATCACTTTATAATATTTATTTTATTATTTCTTATCAAAATTAAGTGAGCAATCCATCTTGTCAAAATTGTAAGTTGTATTGTGATCATTTATAAGTTATGTGGTCACTTCTTGAACTGGATAACTTGGTATATTTGTGAAAGATATAATTTATCAAAATTTATTATTTTATATTTATCTTTTCATACTTTAAATCTTTTATTGGGGCAGCTCCTTTATAAGAAATGTTATTTGTACTTGACATTATATGAGAGTATGGTTTATATGCTATTTTGTATTTAGTAGATTCTAGTAGGGATGGCTAGCATGGATCTTATGTTTTGGGGTTTGGTAAAATCACATAAAATTATATTATCTCTCTTTACTTTATGGTATTATACTTTTTTGTGCATTGAAATGTAAATTATAAAATCAAAATTAGTTTTCTACTAAAAGTTAAAGTTTAAGATTTAAATTTTTTAAATAACTCCCAATTCAAACCTTCTTTTTTTGGTGTTATAGTGACACAATTGGTATAAGAGCTTAGGCTCTTTTATTGGCTTAATATATAAGAGTATATCTCTTCACTATGGCATAAGGTTTCCCTAAGGGTTCACTACCAGAGGGACAATCCACTCATAGACCTCCATTTTTAGATAGTGTATCATTTGAATAATAGAAGAATAAAATTAGTACATTTTAAAGAGGTCAAGATGCGCGCATGTGGTATATGTTGACACATCAGTATCATACACTCACTGTAGAAGTAAATGGCATTAAAGTAGAAAATGTTTTTTAGGAATGGACTTCAGCTGAAAGATAACTTGATGAACTAAATGCTAGAGCTTATAATACTTTACATTGTTCTCTATTACCTAATGATTACATGAAGATTTCTATGTTAAGTACAACAAAAAAAATTTGGGATAAATAGATTATAACTTATGAAAGAATTAGTGAAGTTAGATATGCTCGCATAAATAAACTTGTTCATGAATATGAGTTATTTTGTATGTCTTCTTTTGAATCTATTTTTGATATGTATACTAGATTCATGAAAATAATTAACACATTGCATTCTCTTGGTAAAACATATAAGAATTAAGACTTAGTCTATTAGATTTTTAGATGTCTTCCAAAAGAATGGGATACTAAAGTAACAACTATTAGTAAAGCTAAGGATTTATCTACTTATCCACTTGATCAACTTTTAAGTTCTTTGATAGCACATGAATAGGTTATTTCTCAAAGGGATAAGATGGGTAACACAATAAAAAGGGAGAAGGAGAAAGGAAAACCCATTACATTCCAAGTTGATGATTGTGATGAGCCTAGCACTTCAAGCTTGGAAGATGATACTGATGAGGGGGTCATGCTATCCAAAAAGCTTTGGAACTTCCTAAGGATAAAAAATCAAAGGTATACAAAATATAAAAATTATAAATTTCAAACTAAGAAATTTTTGTAGTGAAGGGATCATTTGCTACCATTATAAGAAGCTTGTACATATAAGAGATGATTGTCCAAAACTTGTTAATTCAAAGAAGAAAGAGATCTATGTGGAGAGAAGGAAAAAAATATGAAGGAGAAAAAGTATCATAAGAAGAAGAAGGCTTTATGGGCCAATCTAGATTCAGATGAATAAAGTAGATATTCATCTGATGAAGAGGTTAGCATATGTCTTATGGCAAGAGGAGAATCTGACTTAGATTCTCAAGAGGTATGTAATGATATATCTTATGATGAATTAGATGATGCTTTAAATTATTTAGTTATTGAATATAAAAAATTTAAAAGAAAATACAAAATCTTTAAAAAAAGAACATAAAAATTTAGATATGCATTTTTGTGAATTAAAAATTATATGTGATAATTTGAAAAACAAAATAATTTTGTATTAGATTGATCCTTACTTTTATATAAACTTGAAAGAGAGAATATCTTGTTAAAAGCAAGATTAGAATTATGTTTGAAATCATAAATTTATTATAATGTTTCATCAAGTAAAATATCTAATAAAAATTATTTGCATCATACACATCCCACTTATATATCATATAATTATCATGCTAAGCCTGAACACTAATGTTTGGTGCAACCATTGTGGCAGAAAATGATATATTTTATTTTATTGATATACACGTAGATTACAAACCACTAAGCAATCATCTTATGTATGGGTATTAAAAGGTACAAGAACTATACAAACCACACATGCTAAATATCATGCTTTAAATTTATAATGTGGGCCCAAACATGTTTGGGTTCCAAAAGGTAACATGTGATTTTATTTTGTAGGAATGCCTTCAAACCAAAATCAAGAAGGCATGTGGTACTTGGATAGTGGATGTTCAAAACATATGACAAGTGATAGAGATAAATTCACAACTTTAGAATAAAGTGACAGAGGATATGTTACATATGCAGAAAATGCAAAGGGAAAGATCATTGGCATTGGTTCTATTTGTAAGAATTCTATCACTTTGAATAAAGTTTTTCTAGTAGAAGAATTAAAACATAATTTAATTTTTTTAGTCAATTATGTGATAAAGGTTTGAATGTAGTATTTTATGCATCATATTGTATTATTAAAAATAATGAAAATGTTTTGCTAGTAGAACAAAGAAATAAAAATATTTATGTCATTGATTTAGATAGCTTACATGATGTGAATTTGAATTTACTTTATTTTAAAACCACTCATGATGATATATGATTTTGGCACATGATTGTACCATATTAACATGTGCACACTCAATGAAATTGCTAAACTTAATTTTGTAGTTGGATTGTCTAGATTAAATTTTCATTCAGACTATGTTTGTAATACATGTATTCATGGTAAGCATTCTATAAGTTCATTTAAAAGTAAAATTATTGTTTCTACTTCTACACCTTTAGCGTTGTTCCACATGGATTTATTTGGTCATATTAACACCACTAGCTTAGACGATAAAAATTATAGTTTCATGATTGTTGATGATTTATCTAGATCTACTTAGGTTTAGTTCATAGCTAATAAAGATGATATTCTAGGTGAGTTTAGAAAGTTTTCTAAATATATTCAAAGAGAACATGATCTTTTGATTAATAGGGTTCAAACTGATCATGGTGGCGAATTTGAAAATAAATTATTTGAGGATTATTGTGATGAACATGGATTAGCCATAATTTTTCTACACCTAGAACTCTCCAATAAAAGGGAGTAGTACAGAGAAAAAATAGAATATTAATTAAATTAAGTAGATCTATGTTTGATGAGTATAAATTGCTAAGATATTTTTGAGCAAAGCTATAAATGTTGCATGTTATGTGATGTATATGATCTATTTTAGACTAATTTTGAATACCCCTTATGAATTATTTTTTTGGAAAGAAGCTTAGGACTGAACACTTTCATGCATTTGGATGTAAATACTTTATTTTAAATAATAAAAATAACTGTATTTTTTTAGAATATTCTATTTCTAGTAAAGTTTATAGAGTTTTCAATAAGAGAAAAATAATTGTAGAAGAATTAGTACATGTTATTTTTAATGAAAAGTTAATTGATCCCATTAGAAATAAAGTAATTGATGAAGAGATTAATGGTTTTAAGAAACAATATTTAGAAGATAAAGTGGATAATTTAGTGCATAAAGAATATAAATATAATAAAAATCATCCAAAGGAACTGATTATTGGAGACCCTTCAAAAGGAGTTATGACTACAAGACATATTAGAGATGTTGTAGATCATTCAACATTGTTATTTGAGATTGAACCTAAAAATTTAGAAGAAGCATTAAAAGATAATTTTTGGATTGTTGCTATGGAAGACGAGTTGAATCAATTTGTAAGAAATGATATTAGAAAATTAGTCCCAAGACCCCAAGATCAAACTATCATTAAAATAAAATGGGTATTTAGGAATAAGCAAGATGACTCAGGTTGTATAGTTAGAAAATCCTAAGTTAGTTGTACAAGGATACAAACAAGTTGAAGGGATAGATTTTGAAGAATCTTTCGCACCCATATCAAGACTAAATACCATTAGGTTACTCCTTGCTTATGTCTATTTTAGGAATTTTAAACTCTTTTAGATGGATGTCAAGAGTCCATTTTTGAATGGATTTATTAACCAAGATGTCTTTGTAGATCAACCACCTAGATTTGAGAGCCTTGATTGTCTAAATTATGGGTATAAATTAAAGAAAGCCTTTTATGTTTTAAAATAGGCTCCTCATGCTTGGTATGATAAGTTAAGTAATTTTTTTGATAGATCATGGATTTAGAAATGGTAGAGTAAATACTACCTTATTCTTTAAGAGCATAAATGATGATTTGATTGTGGTACAAGTGTATGCATATGATATATTATTCGAAAGTACAAATGAATATTTGTGTCATGAGTTCTCATATTTGATGTCTAAAGAGATTGAAATGAGTAAGATGAGAGAACTTAATTTTCTCTTGGGTCTTAAAGTGAAGCAATAAGAAAATGACATTTATCTATCAAACCAAGTATACAAATAAATTGATTGAAAAGTTTGACATGAATTGATTCAAATCTAGTAAAACTCCTATAAGCCCATCTACAAAATTAGATTTATATGAATCAAGAAAATCTATTGATCAAGAACTTTATAGGAGTATGATAGGTTCACTTTTATACCTTGTTGCTAGTAGGCCTGATATTATGCTTATTATTTGTTTATGAGCTCATTTTTAGGCCAACCCAAAGAATCTAATTTAATAGTAATCAGGTATATCTTTTGATATTTGATAAGCACTTCTAAGTTAGGTTTGTGGTATCCAAATTTTTTTCCATGTGATTTAGTTGCTTATTCTGATGCTAATTTTGCTAGATGCAAAGTAGATAGGAAAAGCACATCAGGCACATGTCAATTCTTAGAATCATCCCTTGTGTCTTGGGCATCTAGAAAACAAAATTATGTAGCTTTATCCACTATTGAGGCTGAATACATAACTGCAGGTAGTTGTGTTGCTCAGGTCTTTTGGTTAAAGCAATAATTATAAATTTTTGGAATTAAGTAAGATCACTTCTTAATTATGTGTGACAACACTAGTGCCACTAATCTAACCAAAAATCTTATCTAACACTCATGAACCAACCATATAGAAATTAGACACCATTTTATTAGGTATCATTTTCTTAAAAGAGATGTTAATATAAACTTCATTAGCATTGATTTACAAATTGCTGGTATTTTTATAAAACTTTTACCAGAAGAATGTGTATGTACTTTAAGATGCATACTTGAAATGTTAGATCCTAATATTTAAATTATAAATAGTTTGTTATTTCTTTTTGATGTTGCCAAAAGGGGAAAATGGGTATTATGTTGGTTAGTCTTTAGTTTATTTCATGCATATATTTAGTTTTTTTATCTCTTGTGCACAAATTTTATTTCATAGAAGAGAATTTTTTTAAAAAATTTTATGATGTAAAGTCAATTTGCACTTTCATCAAAATCAATACCCAATATAAGTTTGTCATCAATAAAAAGGGAGAGATTGTTGGATTTATGAGTCTCATGTTCAATCCTATTAATTTTGATGATAACTAACATATGCTTGGATGTTCTAATATATATTTTAAGTGTTTCAAATGAATTGATTATGAAGTTGTACAAGATTGTTAATGACATATGCAATACATCTCATAGCATGTTTGATGCAGTTCTAAGTATGGAAAAATGAAAGAGAGATCAAGATGTATAGCTCGTACATTATTTTAGGTTATATGCATTTCTAACTATTTTAGAGGTTCATATGAGTTTTGTGGCATGAATTGATTTGCTCACAACTTAATATATTATTTTTATTTATTTTAATTATTTATAATGATATAAATTTATATAATAAATAACATTTATTAAATCAATATTCAATTCCATAAATTAAAAAAAAAGTATATGCTTCATACATAGCATTTAAATTGCCAAAATAATAAATGATAACTAATTATGATTATTGAGTGTAAATAATTTATATATATGATATAATTAATAATTTTAATTTATTTGAAAAGTTTTATGATAATTAACATATGTATGATCATATCTAAATTATATCATAATTTTTAAATGTCATATTTCAAATTTGATAAAAATACATGAAATTTAGTGTTTCACGAAAATCATTTTATAATCATCAAAGTTATATCTAATTTTATCTATAATAGATTCCTTAGATTGTTTCCTTTAATTTGATAGGTTACATGATCCATGTTTAATTAAAATTAAATTTATTATGATTTCTCAAACATTAGCTCATTTTAATAATGGATACATGCAACACATTATGAATTTATTAAGAGCCATATTTGATTGTTTTTGACTTGTCCATGTGACTAGCCACTTTTTGGCTATTTCAATTTAATATTTATTTAATATAAATCATATTTTTATTGAATATTATATTATTATATGATAAAATGATGTTAGATTAATATATTTCTTTGAAATAATTCAAAATAACCTGCTTGCTTATGAATAGCTCTCATTCTCTTCATGAAAGGGTTGCTCATTCAAATTCAAAATCTCTCCACTAAATAAAATAGAAAACTTATTAGATTTCCCTTCCAAGTGTTCTCCAAATATTGCAAGATCAAATTCTTAGTTCGGAAGCTTCGACATCTTCAACTAAGCAAACTTTTTCAAATTACTTGAGTTTATTTTTCTTGATCTTATTCTCTTTTAGATGTTCATACTATTTTTTCCAACTATTTGTTCTTTAAAATTTTTACTTTTTGGTGGATTATTCTTTGGACATCAAAGTTTCAGTTTTTCACATCAAAGTTTCTTCAATCATTTTTTTTGGTGAAAAGCTATTGTGATAGTTTGTAGGATTTATTTTATCATGCTAAAAATTTATCTTCCTACAAATTCCTTTTTGTTTCTTGAAATATTTCTTTTTAAGTCTTATTTAAAAGATCATATATCTTTTGATCTATTTTAGAAGTGTATCTTAAGCATTGAATATTAATTGATTATGCTGAAAATACTTTTATATTTGGTAGATCTTTCTTTTTAATTAAAAGCTTATCTAGTTTATTTAAGTATTTAATAATCACTTGCATTAATTTAAGGCATCATTTTAGTTGAAATAAAATAAATTATTTGTTGGAATTTTGGAGTACATGTTATATCTATTATATATCAAGTTTCTTTATCAAAATAAAATTTATTAAACTTAAATTATTTTATTTGGCACTTATCATTTCATTCCAACTAATAGCCTTTGTAAATAGCTTTTTATCTTGATAAAATTTAGTAAAGCATAGTTTTTATTGTTTAATAATTAAGAAAAAATAATGTTAGTGAAGTGCTAATCATTCTAACATTATTATATAAATACTAGTTATAGTTTTTCTTAAACTTAAAATTATTCTTTGCAGAAATTTATTTATTTTTTTATGTAATATACTAGTGTAAATTTATTTTAAAATTATTTTAATATTAGTCTACAAATTGTAATAACATAAACAACTTAGTAAGATCACTTTAAGATATTTATTTTATTATTTCTTATCAAAATTAAGTGAGCATTCTATCTTGTTAAAATTATAAGTTGTAAAGTAATCATTTATAAGTTGCAGATCATTTTTTTGAATTGGATAGCTTGGTATATTTGTGAAAGATATATTTCATTAAAAGTATTTATTTTTTATTATTTTTTTCATAATTTAAAATTTTTACTGGGAATGTACTCGCCTTTTTGTAGGGAAGTACATATTATTGTAGGGGTTGTACTTGCCCCGTTATAGGAGAGTATAATTTATAAGCTATTTTATATTTAGTGGATTCCTAGCTAGGGTGGCTAGGCATGGACATAGGCCATTTTTAGGATTTAACTGAACCACATAGAAATTGTGTGTCTATTATCACTCTTTACTTTATGGTACTTATATTTTTTTTGCTGCATTTAGAATTATATCTTATTATTATAAAATCAAAAATTAATTTTCTACTAAAAGTTAAAATTTAAAATTTAACTTTTAAATTTTTAAATAACACCCAATTCCTTCCAACATAAACATCTAAGTAAGATCACCTCAAGATATTTATTTTATTATTTTTTATCAAAATTAAGTGAGCATTCTATCTTATTAAAATTATAAGTTGTAAAGTGATAATTTATAAGTTGTGAAATCATTTCTTTGAATTGGATAGCTTGGTATATTTGTCAAAGAAATATTTTATCAAAAGTTTTTATTTTTTATTATTTTTTTATACTTTAAATTTTTTATTAGGAATGTACTCCCCTTTTTATAGGGAAGTACATGTTATTGTAGGGGTTGTACTTGCCCTGTTATATGCGAGTTTAATTTGTAAGCTATTTTATATTTAGTGGATTCCTAGCTAGGGTGGCTATGCGTGGACATAGGCTATTTTTAGGGTTTGACTGAACCACATAAAAATTTTGTGTCTATTGTCACTCTTTATTTTATGGTACTTTATTTTTTGTTATATTTAGAATTATATCTTATTATTGTAGGGGTTGTACTTGCCCCGTTATAGGAGAGTATAATTTGTAAGCCATTTTATATTTAGTGGATTCCTAGCTAGGGTGGCTAGGCATGGACTTAGGCCATTTTAGGATTTGAACCACATAGAAATTGTGTGTCTATTATCACTCTTTACTTTATGGTACTTATATTTTTTTGCTGCATTTAGAATTATATCTTATTATTATAAAATCAAAATTAATTTTCTACTAAAGTTAAAATTTAAAATTTAACTTTTAAATTTTTAAATAACACCCAATTCCTTCCCACAATAATCTTATTATTGTAGGGGTTGTACTTGCCCCGTTATAGGAGAGTATAATTTGTAAGCCATTTTATATTTAGTGGATTCCTAGCTAGGGTGGCTAGGCATGGACATAGGCCATTTTTAGGATTTGACTGAACCACATAGAAATTGTGTGTCTATTATCTTTACTTTATGATACTTATATTTTTTTGTTGCATTTAGAATTATATCTTATTATTATAAAATCATTAATTTTCTACTAAAGGTAAAATTTAAAATTTAACTTTTAAATTTTTAAATAACACCTTCCCCATAAACATCTTAGTAAGATCGCTTTAAGATATTTATTTTATTATTTCTTATGAAAACTAAGTTAGCATTTTATCTTTTTAAAATTATAAGTTGTAAAGTGATCATTTATAAGTTGTAAGATCTTTTTTTTTGAATTGGATAGCTTGGTATATTTGTGAAAGATATATTTTATCTAAAGTTTTTATTGTTTATTATTTTTTTCATACTTTAAAATTTTTATTGGGAATGTACTCACCTTTTTGTAGGGAAGTATATGTTATTGTAGGGGTTGTACTTGCCCCGTTATAGGAGAGTATAATTTGTAAGTTATTTTATATTTAGTGGATTCCTAGCTAGGGTGGCTAGGTGTGGACATAGCCATATTTAGGGTTTGATTAAACCACATAAAAATTGTGTCTATTGTCACTCTTTACTTTATGGTACTTTATTTTTCTGCTTCATTTAGAATTATTTCTTATTATTATAAAATCAAACTTAATTTAGAAGTTTTGATTTCGTCATTTTAAGATTTTGACTTCATGAGCCCCACTCATATGAGATTGATTTTGATGATAACAAACACATGTTCAAATGCTAGTAATCAAGTTAGATTCAAGTGAGCAGAAAAATTCTTCAGGTTCTCGTTCTTCAAATATATTAAAATGCTAAAGCTATTGGACATGGACTGTGTGAGAATTTTTTTAGGAATAACTATATTAACACAAATAAAATACACATTAAAATAAAATATATCATTCATTCATTTTAAAATAATCTATTTTAATTTATTCATAAACACTATATTTCACATTTATAATTATTCTTTAAAATTTTTCATTTTTTAGATAATGAAAACTAAATGGATAAACCATGTTAGATTTATTGTGCTTTCATGCAAATTAAATTAAGTTCACATCTCATTAAACTATTTCCATGCTAAAATATATTCATTATCCATTTATTACTTGCATAAATCTAATAATTCTGAAATTATTTTTTGTACTATTTTTCTCTCTCCTATCATTTTAATTTTTTCTCTCCTATCCTATTTTTCATTTAAAACCTTTTTGGTTTGAATTTTTATGATTATTTGCTAAATAAATAGTGTGAGAGTTATTCAGATTATCTTCATAATTATCCCATATTTTTCTAAAATAAAAAAATTTTATTTGAATATTTAATTTGAATTATTTTTGAATTCAAATTGAATATTCTTTTGATTACATATGCAAATTTGAACTCCCCTCTTCATGGAATGTTATGTATCTGATAATATACTACTTTAGTTGATTTAATTTGAATTAATTTGAGTTAATTCAAACTCAATTAAAATAAGCCATGGAATTATCTTCTTTCTTTTTATATAAATTCTTATTTTGAAAACCTCTCATGGCCGTCCATATCTTTATTTAAATTCAAATTAATCTCATAATGAATATTGATGTGAACTCTCCTAATATCTGATTCATCATCATTTAATATGAATTAAGTACATTAAAATAAATTTAATCTATTTTAGGAATGTAGCTTGGCCGAATTTTCAATACTTCCATAAGATTTAATTTAAAATATTCTAGAATAATATCTTTCTTTCATTCAATCAATTTCAATTGATTGAATATTCCATGATATTGCATTGAATACAAATTGAATCCCATCATGGAAACTCCTTTGCCTGACTTTATCATACCAATCCATTTAAACAAAATTTCAAATTTTTTTAAATAACCTCACTTGGCCGAATTTCCTCTCTTAATTAAATTTTATTGATTAAATTGAAATAATTACCATTTAGATTTACCTCATCGTTTCCTTAGTTGAAATCCCTCTCATACAAATTGAAATTCAAATTAATTAATTCAAATCAGCTTGTCTTACCAAATAGGATTTCCCTCTTCTTTTTGCCTTAGCTGAACCTTTCATCATGTAAATTACTTCTATTTTTAATTTATTTGTGTTTAATCAATTTAAAATTTGTTTTCCCTCCTATTTCCTTTATCTTGTATGACCCCATTAACCTCTCAACCTATATATGTATCTTTCTAGACTAGGGTTAACTTCTTCTTAGATTTTTGTCCTCTTGGCCGAACCCTTGCAAAAAGATTTCCCTAGGAGCTTTCTCTTGGTGAATCAAGTGCTTACCTCTTCAACATTCTTTCTCTTCTTTCCTTCATGTGAGTGCTTTCAAGTTGCATAAAAGAACTTGGAGGATTGGTGGATTTCCTTGTGGCCAAAAGCTTAACATGGTGCATTCATTTTATTTTTGTTATTTTATATGCTAAGTGACCTTATTCTCCTTCTTGGCTTGGGTTTCTTATGTATTTGGTCAATTTGTTTTGTGCTTAACTTACCTATTTCTATATTTTCTCAAGTTTGTCGAAAGCTTTGTGGTTGATTGATTAAAGTTTACTATTGCAATTTGTTTTCTCTTCATTAGCCCTACATAATCTAAAGAGAGATTTTTTTCTTGTTGATTATTTCATATAAAATGCATGTGAGTAACAAATTTTATTACTTCTAAATCATCTCATCTTTTGCATAAATAATAATTTCTTTAAAAGAGAATTCATTTGAGTTTATGTGTTTTCATTTTGCATATACAGTGGTTCCTTGCTAAATTTTTTCCCTAAAATTTCATCATAATTAGATATATATTTTAGGACTAATTAAGGTTTTAATTATTTTAGTAAAACATACATTAAGCCTACATTCGAAGGAATTAATTAGATAGTTTAATCTTTTTCAAATTCCTCTCTATAAGATAAACACATAGAGGGTTTAGTTAGAATTTATAGAGCTTTAGTTGATTTATTATGAATTTTTAAAGTTCAAGTTAATTAATTGATTTATTTAATTCAATTAATCCTTAATTAAGGTCATTTTGGGGATTATGAGCTTTTAGTGAGGTTTTATATTTTTTAAGGTCTACTGATATGAACTATGATGTTTTAAATTGATTTCATAAATTTTCCCAATTTTCTTATTCTTTTTATTAATTTGTTTCATTAAATTAAGGGTTTAGGGTTGAAAATTTCATATATTTGGATTTACTTATCAATAAATCCTAAGAAATTTATGTAAGTTGTGTTTTAACCTTATTTTTAATTTCCCAAAAATTTAAAATGATTGAATTAATGATTTGAGTTTAATTTAAGTTTGATTATTTTTAATTAAACTCAAATTAACTCAAAATTACCCCATAAAAATTTAGAAATTTTGAGTTTTATAGATACTTCTCATTGAGATGAATCCATGTAGCCCTTGTTTGCATTTTTTTGGTTGAGTATTTTATTTTTTATGAATTTTTGAAGTTTTGTGCATTTTTTTTAGCATTTTTAAAACTAAAAAACCCATTTCACTACTTAATCCAGTCAGCGCTTATGTGGTGCTGACTGGGCATCATTTGAAACATGGCACAACACCATTGGGCCGACTAGATCCACATGGATCCAACTGAAAAGCTACAGGGACAACGAGATCATCTATGATCGTCTAATCAAAGATCGGATGGTCAGGATTTAACCCACCTTTCATATTAAGGGAATTAAATCAAATAGTGTGGCTAGATTAGGGCCATTCATTTCAAATAGAAGGAACATATGGCTCAATTTTCATACTTGTTCTTGCCGGCGAGAACTGCGGGCCGTCTGCCTTCAAGTAGTAAAATTCAACGATCAATAGAAAATTTTCATGTGATTTTGATTGCAAAATGATTAAAGCTTTAATTAAAACACATCTATTTGGTTTGATCTCACTTGAAATCAAATTATTTTCACAAAAGACCAAATCGAGGCTATGGGGAGGTCAGTTTTGATGCATTCCTCATTGCGTCAATCATCGATTATGGGAATGCTTCGAACACCTTCATGGGGTTGTGGCAAACCTTCTGGGAAAGAGGAATTGAGTTGCCTCCACACCAATAACTATGGAGGCCAAGCTCCACCACTTTGTCAATGGGTTTGGTAAAAATTTGGGTTGCTGGCGGTGGGAGATATGGGGAAGGGGTCGGTTCTTCTTCTCTTCACCTCAAGAACTTGTGTGGATGATTAAATTTCTTAAAGGAAGCCTCCTTCCTCTTTTTTCATATATGGCTAAGAGACATCTATGGAGGGGAAGTCAAGATGGGTTGGCCATGGTGATTGCCATCCTTGGAGGATAGCTCCAAGAGGTGGTCAACTGATTAGAGATAGTCCAAATAAGTTAAGGTGAAGAGGTAGATGAGCTATGTAGGAGGGGAAGTGGAATTTGAATTCTTAGTATGGGTTTTTGTTTTTCCTCTCACATGACTTCCACATCACCCTTCATGGCATCTCTTAGTTTCATGGTATCATCTCAACACCCTTTTGGATTGATGGTTGATTGGCCAAGTTAAACCAAGGTAAACCATGAGTCAAACTCAAGTTCATTTGAGTTAGACTTAAGCTTAAGTGTTTAAGTTTGATCCATTTGATGATTTTTTTACTTTTGGATTAATTTTTGTTAATTCTTATGGTAATTAAATTTATATTTAAGTTATAATTGTGCCTAACTGCCTATGGGAAAGCTTAAAGGCCAATTAATCCATGGGATTTTAATTTAGCTTAAGCTAGTTTGATTTATTTGATTAAAGATGAATTAAATTGAATCTCTTAGATTAATTCATTACATTGGGATTTAAATTAAGTTCCAATTGTATTTGTTTGATGATTTATGATGTTTAAAATTGATTGATTTTATTGGATTTGGAATTGATTTTAATTTTGTTTCAATTTGACCCTTTTTGACTTAAATGGGTTGAGTTCAATTAAGTCAAATGATCAATTTGACTCAATTAAAATATATTTGACTTTCAATTATGTTTAATCAAATGTTTGAGATTATTTAGATCAAGTCATTTTATTTTATATGAGGTTGATTTTGAATTCAAGCCCACTTTGACCCAAATTGGGTTTAATAGGTGAACATTGATTTAATTGGGTTTAAATGACCATATTAGTCAAATTAGTTCTAATAATTCGTTAAATCAAGCTTAATTATGATTTTAGATATTTTATTTGAATTAATTTCATTTTATTTTGATTCAAATTTTGATAAGGCTCATTTTATTTCATTTTGATCAAAAGATCTAATTAGCCCATTTGTTACTTTATTAGTTTAAGATTCATTTGTATTTATGTTCAAACTTATTCATTTGATTACTTTGAGCCCTTAGAAAGACTCAATTTGGTCAAATTTTAGTGAGTTGACCGACCTTTGATGTGTTGGGACCCATATAAGTGACCTCTATGTCAAATGGCTAACCATTTTTTATCTTCATTTGGATCTAGTTTTAAATTTATTTATATTCATACATTGATTTTATGCTTTTAACTTGGTTTGATTTCAATTTATTTTTATTTTATTTAAATTTCTTTGGGTTTAAGTAATTTTGTGCTTAAGTAAGTTAATTGTGTTGACCATCCTAATTGCCTTAGTTTAAACTCAATTAGAATTTAGATTTCAATTAGAATTTGTTTGATTGAATTTGGTTTGGTATTGAGTTTGATTTAAGTTCACCTAGTCCTTATTGGGTTAGGAAAAATCCTGGAGAGGTTCACTGTGATAGCCTAGTATAGTGTCCTAAGTGCTTAATCAAGAGGCTCCTAATCTAGGATTAGGTGACCAAATTACTAAGATTACAGATCATGTTAATTCTCCTTCAAAAATGAGGTCAGCACCAGTTTGTTGGCCTTTGAATGACTTTTGACTGGTTATGGCATCACTTTGGTAGTGCCTTGGTGCCAAGCAAATAGTCTTATGTTCGCTATGGCGCCTCAGCATTATGGCGCTAGGTTTACAAAGACGAAGTGCTGCCCTCTCTTATTTTGAGACTTATGTTTCTACTTGACGATGTTGGGGGGATATCTGACTCATATTGAGGTGTTGAGCTTGAGGCACAAAAGCTCCAACTTTTCAGTTCCATGGTGCTGCACCCTAAATATATATATATATATATATATATATATATATATATATATATATATATATATATATATATAAAAAAAAATTGAATCAAATACCTTTCCGTTCATCATGAGAACACCCTTGTGGCATTCCAAAGTAATAAAAGTTCAGTCTATATGTTCTTCATGTGAACACCTATTTGGCATCCCAAAGGGATGTAAGTTCAATCCATATGTTTGTCATGTGAACACATTAATTGGTTTTCTAATGGATGCAAGCTCAGTCCTATGTTCGCTTTGTGAACTTCTAAACTCTATATGACATTCTTAAAGGATGTAAGCCAATCTTCATTTTCTCCATGAGAACTTCTAAACCCCTACCCTAATGGCATTCCAAAAGGATGTAAGTCCAATCTATATATTCGACATGCAAAGACCTATATGGCATTCCAAAGGGATGTAAGTCCAATCCATATGTTCACCATGAGAATACTCTAACGGCATTCCAATAGATATATGCCCAGCATATATCTGTAAAGCATACTTCATTGAATTATTAGATAAACTTATAAATTAAGGTTACCCTTAATTCATTAATCACCTATACAAAACCCCTAGTCTACTCAAGATTTCTAAGATAAAGCAACCCATGGTTGCTAAACAAAATCCCTACACATTATGGCTAATAGCCCTTTAATGTTAGTAGACTGGAATAACGATAGTCCCGATATGATAGGACCATGGGATCTTGATTAAGACTATCCTACTATTTCCCTTAAATAGTCATTCACACTACACCTCTAGACACGAAAGCATAATAAATAGATATATTTATTTTGAATCTTAATCGAGAGTGCACTCTTACTATAGTAAGAGGGGTAATTAATTATGAATGCTTGCATTCATAAGAAGTAGAACCCAAATCTAAATAAACCTTAACATAGTGTTAGGGAAAATCTAGTTGAATATATATCAATCTACCTCGTGAAGAATGAACTCCCTTAACATCCTACAAAGATGACACAAAGATTCATAAAGGGCATTTTTCCTGAGTGATCAGATTTTTGGTGACTCCACTAGGGATTACTTCTCTCTTATCTCTAACTGGAAAAATTTAAATATACGGTGTCATTGTAGATTTAAATATCGAGTTATATTCATCTTTAAAAATTTAGGTTCTTGAGACTTAGTAGAACCTAACTTCAAATCTATGATCAGGTGTGAAAATTTGATGGCAAACCTAACAAATCTAATGACTATCAAGTTAGGAGAGGGATCTATTATTAGATTTTCATATTGACCTCATTTGTGGATGAGGTTAACATTTCTTCTAAAGATAATCTTGATGACTTCTAATCCTAAATTAGAAAGTCTCCTAACTAAACACTTAGGTCATCACACTTAGTGATCTAGTGCACTCTCCTTAGACTAATCTAATTTAATGGGTTTAGCTAGATTCAACCCAAATCTTCACCATAAATATACACCTCTCTAAGTTTAAAATTAATTAAGCCTAGATTAGAGTTTAATTAAGGAATTAAACCTAATTACCTTAATTAAGCTAATGATCATATAAACTTAAAGAAATTAAAATTAAATCCAAACCAAACCAAAATTAATTGAAATTAGAAATGTAAAATCATGACATAAATATAAATCCAAATTAAGGTCAAAGATTGGTCAACCCTTTTACATGTGTTTGACTTAAGTGGTCCCACCAAGTCAAAGGTCAACCCACCAAATTTTAACAAAATAAAATATCCCAAATGGTCAGGATGATGATATGAAGATATGTGAACATAAATTTGAAAGACTACAAGTCCAATGTGGCCTTAATTAGGCTAATTAGGTCATTTGACCTAAATGGGCCTAAATGCATCTTATTGGGTTTAAACCCAAATCAAACTCAAATAAAGTTAAATTAATTATTTAAAATCATTTTAATATGATTATTGAACATAAACCAATCCATCAATGGGTCAAATTTGGCCAATTTCATCATTTGACCCAAATGAACCCAAACTTACCCCATTAAGCCCAACTTGGGTCAAATGGGTTTAAAATGAGATAAAATTGGAATTGTTTGATCCAATGCATTTCAAATTGCTTGTATTAACCCCATTGAAAATTAAATACATTATAATTAAGTCAAATAAACTATTTGACTTAATTAAAACCAATCCAAATCTAATAACATCAAAATGGGCTAAACCTAAAGAAATCACTCCATAAATTCTAAAATCATTAAAACCATTTGATTAACAAGTTCATTAATGATTAAATGGACATAATCCAAGCATTAATCCAAAATCAATCCATCAAATAAGGTAACTTAGATCAAACTAATAAAAGAAATTATTAAGTGGTCTAATTCAAAAGGATTTCAATCTAATATTCAACTAACTTACTTTGGATTTAATTAAAGCATTCCTAAACTTAATTAATGTTGATCCACAACTAATATTAAGTCACTTAAGCAACTTCAAATAAATCTAAATCCAAGAAGATGCCATGGCAAGTCATAGCCATGTAAAGCCAAGTCCAAGCCTATAGCTTCATTCCCTTTTCACTTATTTAGCTTAGGAAAATGTTGGATGGCTAGTAAACCATGTAACTAAGCTCCAAGCATTGCAATCACCTCATCCAACCAAGGGGAGGATAAAATCATGCTTAAGAGGCTTGGGATTTATTGCATCTTCACATAGAGAATTTTCTAAGTGAAATAGACCTTTCCATTGCCTTCCTTACCTCACACGAAATAGAAACCCATCTTCCCCCACTTCCCTTACCACCAGGAGGCTGGAGAATGACCAAAGATGGCGGAATCCAAGCCGATGTTAGTCTAGAAGGCAATCTAGAGGGAGGCAAGTCAATTCCTTTCACACACAAGCTTCCTACATCATTCCACAGCTATTGGAGTCAACCCCACCACCGGAGATCGCTGGGACCAAGGTATGATATTAACAACCTCCCTTGAGCTTTTGGGTTTTGGTGCTTTGTCAAGAGAATTTGATCTCATGTGAGATCAAACCATTTATATCCCTTTATTTTCATTCACTGATGGATTTGTAATCAAAATCGTACGATTTTGACGATCGAATGGATAAAAATCACATGAAAATGACAAACGGGTCTCAACCTCCACCATCGGCGTAAGAGATGTAATCTCAATCATCTATTCATTTTAAAAGTGGTGGATGATCGAGATTTAGCCGAATCTCTGATTAAATCTGATAATAAAAACTACGAGTCGAATCACGACCATCCGATCATTGATCAGACCGCCTGTAATTAACCCACGTGCACTGCTTTTAATACACAGATCTCCATGGTTCCCATGTGGCACAATAACGTGGCATCGCATGGAAAGTGGCACCATGTCGGATCCCCGTGGATCCGACGCGTCGAAATGAAAAATTCAGGTTTTTTTGAATTAAAAATTAAGGAAAATGCATAAAAATCAAAAAATATCATAGGAAATTAAATATAAATCCAAAAAATACAAACTTGGGCTCTATGGATTCATCTGGATGAGAGGATTCATTAAAATTAAAATCCCCCAATTATTTTGGATATTTTGGTCTTAATTTAGGTTTGAATGAAAATTTTCAAACCCTAATTAATCCTAATCTAATAATCAAATTGAAATGAAACTTTGGGAAATTGAAATTAATGTTAAGACACACATTAGGTAAATGTTTAATAATTTACTGAGCAATAAATCTTAATATTGTAAATTTCAAACCCTAAACTTTCATTTTCATAAATAAATTAATAAGAAATTAAGTAAATGATCAAAATTCATCAAATTAATTCAAATCATCATAATATACCTTAATGATCATAAATAAGTTATTAAAACTCATGGGAACATAATAAATTACAAAATGGCTTGATTAGGTCATTAATTAAATTAATTAATTCAAGTAATTAATCTGAACTTAAATAAATCACAATAAATCAACTAGAAACCCAAAAAATTATGAATGAACCTTCATTGGATGCATGTTCTAGAGGGGAATCAAAGAAAAATAAAACTGTTAAATAATTTAGGAAAATTAAATAAACAAGGAACCCCACTTGGCATAAAAATTTTAAATCCAGTTGACCCCTGGATTGGGAGTATTTGAATTTTCAAGTCTCTAGGTAAATTTAAGGGAAATATTAAATCAAAAAAATTAAAGAAATATAAATTTAAGAAATTATAATTAATATCAAAACACATAAATAAAATGCCTAAACCAAATGAAAATAATAAAACCTATATAATTCTAAGTTAAAGATTAAGATTTAAGGATATTGTGATACTTAATCACATTTAATAATAATCATTCCTTAAATCATTATAATTTCATTTATAAACTGAAATATAAGGATCATTGATCTCTGAAATTTATAAGTTATCAATATATAAATATATTAAAACCATTTGAATAAGATAATGAAAAGGTGTAAGTACAAATAAAAGGTTAAGTATAATTAAAACCTTAAGCTAAGTTGAATCAAACTTAAAATAACAAAGTAACATAAGGCAAATTGAAAACATGAAGGAATAACACTTCTTTAAATCCCCCAAAATCATGAAAATGAAAAATTACATTAGGGTAACTATCCTTCCAAAAAACATAATGATCATTCCTTTCAAATTAATTAAAATAAATTGAACCATTCCATATTGTATAAAATATACAACTTGGAATTAATCATCTAAGTCTAAATTCGTTAATAAACTCTAAAAGAACTTCAAGAAATGAATAAATTAAAACAAGAAAGAATCATTAATGCATATAATTTAAATATAATAAATTGAATAATCTTAAACAAAATAAATTAAATATGAATTTACTTAGGTTAATGAACATTAATGAAATTTAGTAAATGAAATTAACTTGAATTAAACAAATAACATACATACACCTAAGTGTAATGAGTAGACTATATGCATCCTAAACAAAAAGCTTTACCCTAAATCAACTATAACAAAACCAACATACAAATATAAATATTAATCCAAAGATGAATTAAAATACCATCAATATTGAAATAATCAATGTATGAAAAAATCTAAAATATAAATAAAATAAATTTAAGAAACTTAAAAGATATAAGTCATCATAATCAATAAAGCAAACATGTAAAATAAATCAAATTAAAGGAATAAATGATAAATATCAATATCATAATATCTAGTCAAAGAAATTAAAAGAACCTAAAATCATAAGGACAAGTAAATTAACTTAAAAAGAAAACTAAATTGATTCATAATAAAAAGATTAAACCATAAGTCAAAATTAATTCAAACTAAATCATAATATTTTAATAAAGAAATTTAAAACAAAATGAAATAAATTGAACTAAATCAAATCCTCTAAATTCAAGTTCAATCAGAATACTTTGGATTTTAGTTAGATTTTTAGGATGAATCTTTACCTTAGAATAAAAATATCATCCTATTAGGACTTAGGATGTTGAATGAAATGGGATCCACCCAAAATGGAACCTATTGTATTCTTTATTCTTGAAAATCTAATCTAATTTTAACATAATAAAATATACCTAAAATGAAGACAAAATAAACAAAAAAATCATTAAATAATTTGAATTAAAATCATCCAAAAGGTAAATAAATCAATGTTCAAGACAAAATAAAAACAAAATTGAAACCATAAAGCCTAGTAATGTCTTGGAACACAAACCCTTTTCTTTACACATTAGAGTTATTGGTCAAAGACCCTAGACTTAGGAGAGGTCATTCTGTGATTTTTTGTAATTTTCTATGATGTTGTGAGGAAAATTATTTTTATTATTTTGTGATGTTCTATTTTGGACTAGATGGCTATGATTGATTTCCATTAGTTTGGATGGTAGGACGTTATTTTTAGAATTAACATTGTCTTCTACAAGGGAGCTATGTTAAAGGGACTATCGTCATAAATAAAGATTATAAAATTGGTGTTTGCTTGCAGGTGTTGAATAAGTCCCTTAACATACCCCATAGGACAAGTGGGCTTGGAAAGCAACTAGTGCTAAGTCCGTATGTTTGCAAAATATAACTATTGTGCGATGTTTGTATTTTCCTGATATTTGTTTTACAAGGCTTAGGATTTTTTTTTTAAATTTAAAAATATAAATTTGAGCTTAGAATTTGGTTAGAATCTATGGGGGTCTAGGATTAGAAGGAGCTGAACCTACCAAGAGATGGTGCAGAGGTCCTCTATGAAACCCAATGGAGGTCTCTGAAGAAGGAGGCGGTCCTGGAAAGAAGACCCATATATCTAGAATTATACTTCTAGGCTGGGTTGTATAAGGGCAGAGCTCGTGTTCCCATTTTCTTTCCTTCCGAGGTGTACAATGGTACTTGGTCATATTGGCTTATTTTATAAATTTAAATTGGTTTAATTTATTTTGGATGCATAATATAATCAACCTGCTCTTCTAGGTTTCTTTCTATGTTGTGCCTTTTATGATGAATGCTTGGATGTAGGCTCATAGGAAAAATTAAAATTTCTATCCAATTAAATTTAATCAATTTAAACATAAATAATGCAATACAAAACCTCATATAAATTTAAAGCCCTAGGGAATAACTTAAAATCAATTAGAAACCAATTAGCTCTTGAAAATTATGCAATCATATTACTTCAATCCTTAAATTGGGCAACTTCTCTCATTGCACATAAGAGGCATCTAACCTGTGAGGATGACTACCTTCTTGGGGAAGCATACCTTCTATTATTGATTTGGCCCATGACTTTCTTCTAATTGTATACCATATAGGCATAAATATCATACCCATGGACTAAAATGATCATCAAGTCAAAATATCTAAAAAAAATTTCAAAAATATAAATTAGTTAGTGTATTTCATACTCTACATTATCTTAGATATTAGGGAGTGAGTCTAGGATTATTAGACTCCTTTCTTAAAAAAATAAGAGCCCAGCCATCCTATATTTATAAGACTTGGTGTCATGAATTCAAAATGCACTCAGGTGGTGTTAGCTGGCGGCCCCTCCAGGCAGGTTATAAGTCCAAAAGTGTGAGAGATATGTTAGTTCACTCAAGTGAGAGGAATGGTTGATAATTCCTAAAATAAAACTAGGTCAAGAATTTGACATGTGTTAGAAGCACTTGTAAACTAGGTTCTAAAGCATCCTCCTCAGAGTAAGTCTTCAACCCTAGAGATATTTGTTGTCTTGTGCTGCTAGAATCTAAGCCCTAGATTTCTATGAAAATATCAATTCAAAGTTTTAATTAAATTCTAAAGTGCAAAGCCCAATGATAGGATAGTTAAAATGCCTACAGGGGATCTTAGTGTCAATGAGCATTTCCTACTTCATACTTCTTAGCATCCTAAAATAAATCTTTCCACTTTGGACTAATCTCAATTGAAATCCCAAATATCAATCCTTTGGAAACCAACTTAGAAATCTTTAGAAATAATAACTTATTTCTTCAATCGAGAGTATTCTTAGGAAGAGACCCTTCTTAAGATGTAATTAACTATAGGGGCTTGCCTCTATAGGAAACCATGAACTTAGTTTAAATTAAACCATGTTTTTCTTTCCATATAGTTCACAAGAAAAATATCTAGTACAAGAAAGACCCATTAGCCTTAAGAGTCTCTTATTAAATAATCAAATCCATTATAGGATTATGTGTTTATCTTTCTAGTAATATATTTATTTCTTAATGATATATTTAATTATCTAAATGAAAAATTCTTAAACTCTACGTGGTGTCAAACAAATTTTACTCATCAGAGTATATTTTCTGGAGACTTTGCTGAGGAATGGTTCCCCTTCCATCTTTAGAAATAAGTTATCATTCCTATGATCAGCAATGTACTTGTGTTTCCACAGGTTAGAATTGCATTTCTTCTTGTTGAATATCTCTCCATTTCATCATTAGTAGAGTATATTCAACATAACAAAAGAGAGAGTATAGAACTATCCCATCAAGTGGAATGGTTTTATAATTCTTCTATTTTAAAGAAAAATATCTTTAAATGTAAAAATATCCTAGCCATAAAATTGGATAAAATTTTCTAATGGGTCAAAAGTCTCTCTTTTGACTACATTTTAGTTATTTTAGTTATTGTTCATTAATTCTCATTTGAAATTTATTATTTATGAAAACATAAATGGTTGGACAACTAATCTTTGCCACTACATCCAGGATAAATTTCTTCATGGATAGTAGCTAATTGGCTGATGGCTCCATCATTAATTTTGGAGCTGGTTTTGAAATTTTGAATATCACTACAAATGGAGTGACTCTTGCTCCTGTCATTGAGGTAGCGCTTAAAAATAAACAACCCATCTTGGAATTTTCTAGTATAGCTCCTTTTTCTCTTGCTGAATGCAGGAAGGTTACTGATCAGGTTATTGAGAGGATCCAACTGAGTCTTGCTCAGAAAAAAGTTAAGCTGCCACTTCAGAGACATTGCCAACTCCTTTCCCATCTATCACTTTTGAGATAGGCTCCACCTCTGAGCCCTCTCAGATGATAAAGAGTTAAAAGAAAAAATAGGAGTAGAAGGCTTAGGGGGGAAGCACTCAGGGAAAGAAAATGAAAGAGTTTATGTCATTAAGATGGCACATAGATCAGTTTATTGCTCTAGGGAGAGATAAGGTTTTTCCTAGAAAACAAAATAAAAGAGTTTATGTCAGGAAGGTCTCATTGGCTAGGGTACCTTTACCACCTTCACCACCCTCATCTTTAGAGAGACTGCCTATCTCTAGGCTTACTTTAGATAGGCCTCTATCATCTTCACTTGGGCCTCGAGTTGAAAGACCCTCATTATTTTATGTTTGTAGTAAAGAAATAAAATCTCCTCATCTATCTCCTTATGTTAGAGAGACTATTGATGAGTTTCACCTTGGCTTGGGTGCCACCCTTGAGGAAGTTCCTGCTTCCCTGGAGGGCACAAAAGGTGAAGAATCCAAAATAAGACCTATGGATATGGGTGATGAATCTGATATCATTCTTGATAGCACTGGTACTCCATTTCATCTGTCCAAAGAAGAAATAGAAACTATTGTCAAAGAGGATGAAGAAAAAGAATGCATGAACAGTATGACTTAGAGCAAGATGATTTTCTAGATAATGATTCAGGACTACATGTATCTCATATCTACATGGTAGACACTAGATCATCTAAGAAAGAGCAAGATGAATCATCAAAAAAGTTTGCACTTAGCAACTCATCCTTCAAATTCAAAAGAAAGATGATCAGACTGCTTCTCTATCTCTAGTGATTGGCTAACATCTATATGCATTGGTAGTAAGTCTATACCACTCATAGGCTTTAACTATCATTCAATCCATTAGACACCTCACTCATTTCTACCTTGAGTGAGTATTTCCAACATCCTACTTTTTTCTTAGTATTAGAACCTCTTATTTATCATAATTAAATGAGTTGGTTCTAAGACCTCCCATTAGACCTCTATCCTGCTAAAATATGGCAAGTTTTGAACCTCACTAAAGCATAATAACATATTTACTTCTAGAGCCTTGAATCCGTCATCAAACATATTGTCATACCCAAATTTGATAAATAAGGTTTTCAAATCCACAATCACTACTATATAAAAAGGTTCAAAATAAAATCACTCAAATAAAATTTTAATGTTTGAACCCCACTCATCATAACCAAATTTCATGAGTGTGGGTCTAAATTTATAATTAGTCATTCTAGCAACTAATGCATCATCCTTTTACATAGTAAGAGAAAGGCATTCAGAGTAAACTATGTGGCAACACCAAAGCAACAACCATGCCTTTCAACAAGTTGATCTTTTTCTTTGCCTTTGGTTTAGATTTGGCTATGGATCAAGCTTATTAAACTAACAAGTCATTCATCAAGTTTGGTATGGGTTTCAAAGATCTTAAGATGACTTACGATGGTCTTGCCTTCACTATGGTGGATCATTAAAAGGTGATTACCACTACAGTTTGACTTAAGATTTGAAGTAGAGTTTCACATAGTAAGAGGAAGTCCATTGAGATTCCTACTATACCACTACCATTTATTATTTCCACCACTAGTAGGATTTCCAAGATTATGACAACATCTAGCGTAGCCCCGACACCAAAATAGAAGGCCAAAGTTGAGCTAGTGGTTATCCCATCTGCTCCCTCTATCTTTGAGGAAAGTTTTACCTCCCATCCCATCCCTCTCACGAAAACACAAGAGAAGGAACAAAAATTGGAAGCTTAAGAAGGAATATAAGAGGTTGTTTTGGGAGAGAGAGAAGTTATCTCATATAGCTAAGAATGGGTCCTTACGAGAGACCTCTCCCCTTCTTAGTGTGGGAAACATTTATGACACTACATAGATTTTAGGAATTTCTTTTTTAATTAATTTAATATGTCATTACAAAATAAACATATTATCTTGAAAGATAAATATGTTATCCTATAATAAATTGAATTACTTAATAAGGACTCCTAAAGCTAATGGGTCTTTTAATATTCCATAGATTTCATCTTTGAACTACATGAAAAAGTAGAATAAAGTTTATTTTAATAGGTTTGTAGTTCCTTATAAGGGCAAGCCCCTATAATTCATTACATTCTAAGAATGAGGAATATCTTTCTAGGAATACTCTCGATTAAAAAAAATAGACTTTTATTTCTAAAAATTTCAAAGCTTGTCTTAAAAGGATGTTTAATTTAGAATTTCAATAGGAGATGTGTCAAAGGGGCAAAGTTCTTTTTAGAGGCCAATTGGGATTGAGTATGAAATTCTTATAGATACTGGGATGTCCAATAACCATTTCAACTATCTTAACATTAGGATTTATATTTTTAGATTAATTTTAATAAAATGCTAAATTGGCATTTTATTAGAAATCTAAGACAGATTCTAGCAGCACAAGACTACAAAAATGTCTAGTGGTTGAAGACTTATTCCATTAGGATGCTTCAGACCCTAAGTCTACAAATTCTTCTGACATAAATCAAAGGCTTGACCTAAAGTAAATATTTTGAGAATTATTGGTTCTTTTTTCTATTAGAGAGAATGAATCTATCCTTGACTCTTCTGAACTTATAACCCACTTAGAAAGGTTGCCAACTTACACCACCTAAGCGATTTTGAAAACCATGAGTCTGGCCTTATGTATGCAAGATGGCTGGGCTATTACATTTAGGAAGGAAGCTAAGAACTTGACTCACTCCCTATCCCTGAGATAATATTTGACATGTTATGTACCTAACTAATGCAACAAATTTTATCTTTTATATATTTTGACTCATAATTCAATTCAAGGGTCTTGAGTATGCAATTCATGCTTACAATGAGATGTAGTTAGAAACAATCATGGGCCAAACCAGAATAAGAAGGCACACTTCCCCAAGGAGGGTGGTCATCCTCAAAAGTTAGATACCATACCCAATTTAGAAAGAACATATAATATGCTCTCATTATTTACGAAGGTTAATTATTTTTGGTTGCTTTTTAAGTTATACCTAGGGCTTTTAAGTTAAATGAGGTTATAAATTTTTTATTTAATGTTTGAGTTATTTAAATTTAGTGGGGTAGAAAATTTATTTATCTTATGAGCCTAACATGCCAAGCATTTCAAAATAAACCAAGAAAAAGTATGCATTTTTATTGTGCACCTCAAAATAAATTAAGCCATATTAAATTAATAAAATAGGCTAATGTGGTTGGGTATCACTATACACCCTGGAAGAAAGAGAAAATATGTAGTCAAGCTCTGCCCTTATATAGCTCAGCATAGAACTAAAACTTTTGATCTATGGTGGTCTTCTTCCAAGATTGTCACCTTCTTCAGGGATCTATGGGCTTCACATAGGAACACCAGTTGGTAAAGTTAGCTTATGTTATTTCTAGACCTTATAGATCTTAACCTAATTTTAGGATCAAATTATATTAAAAATATTCCAAAATAAATTTCTAATCCCTGAAAAAAAAATGTCAAGAAACACACACAGCACACCAGCAGTTTATATTTCAAACGTATGGGCTTAGCATTAGTTGCTTGTTAAGCCCATCTATTCTATTGGGCTACGCTTAGGGATTTAAACAGCACCCATAAGCAAACAATATTTATTTTATATTTATTATAGTGGTCCCTTTAAGCATAACCCTTTGCATAAAATAATATTAGCCTAAAAAGAATGCCCTACCATCTAAACCTACAGGTAAGCAATCCTAGCCATCCAGTCTAAAATATTACATCATAAAATAAGAAATAGCACCACATCATTTCACATCATAGAATATCATATACCATCATCTTTACATAAGTCTAGTGTCGGTGACCTAATAATATAGTGTGTGAGAAAGGGGCTTGTGTGGTATGTTTATACTAGGCTTTTGTTTTAGTCCAAGTTTTGGTTTAGTTTAAAATTTAATCTTTCACTTTTCATGACCTTGCTTTATCGGTACATGCCATTGTTAAACGAGAGGTTCGAGGTATCAAGACCTCCTTTGGACTAATAACTCTATGACCTTTAGTGTCTAGACTATATACTATATGATAGCTAGAATTTGTTCAATTTTGTTTTCATTTGGTTTCTTTTATTTTATTTTAGAATTTGTTCAATTTATCTTTAAGAAAATTCAATTAAGTGATTTAATTGATTTATGAATTTATTTCCATTTTTAGGTTTATTTTGTGTTAAAATAGAATTTAGATTTTAAAAAGTGAAGAATAAAATAAACTCCGCTTTGGGCAGAACTCATTCTATTTAACATCCTCATCCTAGTATAATGAGATTTTCATCTAAAGATAAAAAAAAACTATTCTAAGGGTTACACTAAGATTATAAGTATCTTAATAAACCTTTTTTTTAATTTATTTGAAGGATTTATTTGAATTTAAATTTAATTAATATTTATGTGATATGATTAAGACTTAAATTGTTAATTAGTGTTTGTAGTTCTTATGTTTCATCTTGTGTTTATGTAAAGTTGTTTATTCTTTTCATTTGATTAATGCATCTTGACTTAACCAATTAATAATTCAGATTTTATTGAATTTTAATTATTTCATTGTTTGTCATTTGATTTAATCAATGTTCAATTCTTCTTTTCAAATTTGATTTTAAATGTGGTTAAGATTTGTTCTTCTTTTATTTATTTTCATTCGATTAATATTTCTTAATTTGATTTATGACCTTCAATTAAAATGTAAAGTGTTTATTTTAATCGTAATTAAGAGTTCAATCATTTATCATGATAAAGTTTAATTTAGTTTTTTTTATTTAGTTTCAAATGGTTTCATTCATTTATGTTTTATATTATTTAATTTTTATATTATGTGGGATGTGTATAATTTCATGATTTAGATTTTTTTATTAAATATTTGTTAAATCTCATATGTTATAATTATTAAATCTATTTAAGTAGTTGAATTGATTTAATTCATTTATTTTGTTAATGTTTATATTTATTAGCTTGAACAAGTCAACTTAGTTACTTTAAGTTGTTCTTTAATTCAAACTTAGTTTAGAATTATTGATTGCAACATTCATCATTTAAGTGATCCATTATATTTCAATTTCATAACTTAAAAGAATACATTAACTTCTGCATTTTTTATTCATATTTTAGTTTGATATTAATAAAAAATTATATGTTAAAAGTTTATTATTGGATTAAATCCATTAAGATAAAGTTTTTCTTATCAGTCATAACCCAAAAACCTTAGTGAATGAACTATTTAAGGCATCAAACCTAATCTAGGCTATTTTTAACTTTTAGGTTATTTAGATTTAGTTGACTTGTTTAAACAATTTCACTATTACAAGAAATTACATTATTTATAAATTTCAAATGGGTTAAAGTAATTTTAATATTAATGAATCCCTCATTTGGATATGAAATTCACAGGTTGTTAACTTTTATTTTCAATTGGTTAATTTATTTTCCATTAATTTATTAATTTAATGATTTGAGATTTAATTAACTTTATCTTTTTAATCATTTCATAAATCCTAAATGTATAGCTAATTAGATTATTTAACTTCGTATAGTTAAGAAATTTTTCTTAAGTGTTATGATGTTAATAGAAGTGTTTTAAGTTAATTTCATAATATTTTATAATTTCTATAATTTATTAATTTATTATTTAATTTAAATTGACCTAGAGATTATATATTCTATAACTTTTGATACGGAGGTTATTTGGCTTTGAAATTTTTATGGCAAGTGGGGTTTCTTACTAATTTAATTTTTCTAAAGTTTCATCTTAATCAAATATATATTTTAGGATTAATCAAGGTTTTAATTATTTTTAATAAAACTTAAATTAAGCATAAATTAGTATAAATTAATTAAGGATTTTAATTTCCTGTAATTACTCTCTGGATGATAAATCCATAGAATCATTTAGAATTTTTAGAGTTTTATTTGATTTATTATAATTTTTAAAATTTCAAATCAATTAATTAATTTAATTAATTACTTAATTAGGTCATTTTCAGGATTATGAGGTTTCAGTGAGGTTTTATATTTTCTTAAACTCTAATAATGTAAATTATGATGTTTTAAATTGATTCTATTATTTTTCCTTAATTTTCTTAATTTATCACTAACTTAGGGGTTTAAGGTTAAAAATTTCACATCTTTGGATTTACTTACCAAAAAATCCTAAGAAATTTATCTAAGGTGTGCTTTAACCTCAATTTTAATCCCAAGTTTTAAATTAATTAGATTAATAGTTTGAGTTTCAATTGGGATAAATTCTTTTTCATTAAACTTAAATTCACCTAAAAATGCTCAATAAAATTTACGAATTTTGTGTTTGTTAGATTCCTCTCACTGAGATAAATCTATAGATCCCTTTTTTACATTTTTTTGGTTGAATATTTTATTTTCTATGAACTTTTGAACTTTCTAGGATTTTTTTACAATTCTTAAAGTCAAAAAAAAACATATTTCCTTAATTAAACCTAGTCAATGCCATGTGGTGCTGATGCAGCATTGCTTTACAGGCGGCGTGGCACCATTGGACCAACTGGATCCACGTGGATCAAGTTCAAAAGTAGGGGGGCCATAGGATCATCTACAACCTTCCGAGCAATTATAAGATGATCTAAATTTAACCCACTTTTTCTTGAGGGGTTTAAATCAGATAGTGAGGCTAGATCACAAATGTCTATTCTAAATAAAAGGAACAGATGATGGAGATTTCATCCTCTTCCTCTCACTAGAGAAATGAGAGCCATTTTCTCTCTAGAGTTGATTTATGGAAATCTAAGTGGCGAGGATGCATAATTTCAATTGCAAAACTATCATGGATTGATTTGTAATCAATCTATACGATTCGATCTCACATAAGATCAAATTTATTTTATAAAGTACCAAATTGAGCTAAAATGTAGGTTGGTTTTGATGCATACCTCACCAACGTCAATCCTCGGTGATGGAAATGCTTTGAGCACGTTCGTTGGGGTGTGAAGAACCTCTAGGAGAAAGGAATTGAGTTGTCTCTTCACCATTCACTATGGAGGCTAAGCTCCACTTGTTCCCTGGTGGGTTTGGTCGAAATCTAGCTTACCGATAATGTGAGAATCATGGAAGGGGTTCGCTCTCCTTTATTTCACCTCAGGAATGTGTGTGAAGCTAGATTGCCAAGAGAAAGTCTTTCCCCCTCTTTTTTATGTATGGTCAAAATCTTTTATAGGAAGGAGGTCAACCTTTGTTGACCACGGTGATTACCAGCCTTGGAGGCTAGTTCCAAAGAGTGGTTAATTGATTGGAGAGAGTACAAATCATTTAAAGTGAAGAGGTGGATGAGGTATGGAGGAGAGGAAGTTGGATTTGAATTATTTGCATGGGTTCCTAGCCTTCTTCCCTTATGGTTCTTCCTCACCCTTAGCTTCATGACTTTAGGATATTTACACTTCATTTGGACTGAAGTATAATCACTCTTAGCTAGATTGAAGGTGGTCTTTGAGTTAGCCTAACTTTATGTTGGTTTGGGTTTTGTGATTATACTTGATTTGATACTAAATTGCTTTAAGTGGTTTTGATAATCTTTCTTTTGATTAATTGACCTTTGATTTGAATTTCAATCAATGTTGATTGTCCAATAGATAATTTTGGAAGCCAATTGATTCATATGAGGTGAAGGTTTGGTAGGGATTGAGCTGGGTTTAGCTCTTTTGACCTAAATGGGTCAAGTTGAGTTTAAGTAAATCAAATGTCCAATTTGACATAATTAGAATGTATTCATGTTTCAATTGTGTTTAGATAAATATTTTTAATATGATTTAGATCAATTACTTTCATTTTATTTAAGGTTAATTTTGAATTCAAATCCACTTTGATCCAAACTGGGCTTAATGGATCAACATGAGTTTAATTGGGTTAATTGATCAAATTGGTCAAGTTAAACTCAATAATTGATTATATTATGTTTAATGATGATTTCCAAATGATTTTAGATATTCAATTTGAATTGATTTCAATTAGAATTGATTTCAATTTAATTTGAGTTTAGGTTCAATAAAGTCTATTTAGGCTGATTTAGATCAAGTGATCTAATTAACCCAATTAAGACTATTGACCTCACTTTTGGAGTGAGCGCTCAACTTCCTTATCATAGGTCTAGGACTCTTATAGACACTAAGAGTTCCTTAGTCTTAAGACACTTATAGTGATTAGGTGAACACTTAACCTAACCCTAGAGACTTAGAAGAGTTAGCCATAAGGATAGGTTGTGCCTTAGAGATTTAAGAGGATTTTTCTACCCTATAGCCTAAACTAAATCCTTGCTTCCTTCTTCCAAATCAAACCTCAAATCCAAATCCAAATTCCAAAATCAAATCCAACTATCAAATGATTGAAACCCATGATTGAATTCAAACTCCAAGTTCCTTCCTAAGCTCTTTGATTTTATCTTATGGACTTAGCCTTAACCAAATTCAAATCAACCTCAATCCAATTGATTTTCTCAAATATCAAATCAAATTCCAAATCATAAATCAATTCCAAACTCTAAATGATTGAAACCTAAACCAAATCAAATTTCCAAATTTAGCCCTTTTTAGCCAAATTCTTGAACTTGGCTAAATGATACCCAAACCAATTCAAAACTAATGGATTCCTTCATGGTTCAATCATTCCTACAATCATTGACCAAAATATAAACATAAACCACCATTCTCAAACCAAATCCAAGCTTACCCAAATCAAACCCAAGTTAGCCCTTTTGACTTAAATTTGTCATATAAATTAGAACCCATTTGGCTCCAAACCACTTACAATTGGATTTATATTTCAATCCTAGGCTCATGTGTGAGTTCAACTAAACTTGAATCAAGCCAATAAACCCATTTAGGCTCACTTGACCCAAAGTGGCCTAAAGGACTTTTTTTAAGCCAAGTTCTAATCCAACCCAAATTGGATTGAGCCAAGCCCATCCAAACCTCACCACATAACCACCAACCACCCTAGGGTGATCAATTTCCTTAAATTGGGTCAAACCAAGTCAAACCTAGCCTTTGACCAAATCAACTTTTAGCCTAAATGAAACCCAAACTAGACAAAATCCACCATATGTCGAATTGATTAACACCATTAATTCAAACTCACACATAATCAATGATTGAACATGACCAAACCCTCACTTGAGCCAAACCAAGCCTAATTGGCCATTTGACCCAAGTTGACCTAATTGGCCTAAAAAGCCCAAATGGGTCAAATCATGATTTGATCCAAATTGATTGCAACCAATAGATCAAGTTCATTCCAAATCACTTATTGAACTTGACCAAAGCCATAATTGAGCCCAAGTTGACCAATTGGTCAACTTTACCCAACCTAGCCCAAATTGACCAAAAGGGTCAAATTAACCAAAATCCAAATTGAATCCAAATTAAACCAAACCAAAGCTTGCAATCATTTTCAATTAGCCAATTGAACTTGGATCAACACCTAACCCAACCCAATTTGGTCAAATTGGTCAATTGGTCAACTTGACCCATTTGACCTATATGAACCTAAATGAGCCATAATCAAATCCAAAGCAAATTGAATCAAACCAATGACACCAATACACTCCAATTGGTCGTGTGAACTTGACCCAACCATTAGTTTGAGCCAATTTGACCAATTGATCAACTTGACTCAACCTAATCCAATTTGATCTAAATAGTCAAATCAAGCCAAATCAAATAAAGTCCAAACCACTTGAATTTTGGGCTAACCCCCTTTTGACACATTTCAAATCTGCCCAATTCAAACCCATTTTGCTCTTGGGTTTAGGGCATCCCATGAGATAAGACACATGCACAATGGGTCATTTTCTCCCCTTAGGCACTTGGCACCCATTCATAGGTCAACTTAGGCACCTAAGACCATGGCTGACCTGACCCAAGGCTGGTTGGGTCTGCCATGACTTATGGGGAGGTGAAATCACCTCCCCATTCCCATTGTAACACTTGGAAAGCCATAAGACACCCACTACTCCCATGGAAGCCACTCTCACACCCTCCTCCACTCATAGGAAGCCAGCTAACATGATTCTCTGCCCAAATTGAGCTCCCCATCTCAGCCATTGATCCAAAAAAGCTAAAATAGACATTATTATCTGATATAAGGAATGAGGGGGTATACCGCCCCTCATTCTCAATCAAACCCATAGAAACACACTCGATTCAACCCTAGCAGCCAAGGAGAGAGATCTTAGAGAAATTTCCAAGGCTTCCCAAGCTCCCCAAAATCCCTATTCTCAGTTTTATGTGAAACTGAAACATGGGAGGTCACCTTCGATTGCCATTTGCTCAAACCTCCACCAAAGTGCAATTAACTTTTTACACACCTTTCTTAGAGCTAAATGAGAGAGAATGAATCATTTCTCATCACCCCCGACCACCAAAAGTAGGAGTTCAACCAAGACCGATCATCTACGAGTCATGGTTTGGCCTTCCAAAAAAACTACACCAAATCAAAGCTTGTGCGGCTCAACAGGCTTCATTTCTACCAAGTGAAGCTTCCTCAATCGTTGAAACCATCGGTCATAAGCTTTGGTGAGGTATGCCATTAAAACCGTTCTGTGAATGAAAATATCTCGGTCCTTTGTGAAGAAAAGTTCTATGTCATGTGATTTCCACCATTAGATTTGCTTGTTATGCTTCCCCAAAGGTGTGTGGTAAGTTTCATCTCCATCCAAGCTCGGATGAGCTCAGATCGAGCGACAATCGATAGGCGGTAGCCATTGTTAGTCGCTCAAAAGGAGATAGATCACGAATCGTCCATTCCACATGATCGGAACGGACAGTTCTGATATGATCACTCGTAGAACCTTTAATTAATACTTCAAAACTGTGCATTTAATCATGGCTGTCCGATCTTAGATCAGGCGGTCCACGGAGTTACCGCGTGCATCGCCATCCTAGTCACCCTTCGGATGTGATAACTTAAATATCGAATCACATCGTGCCACGTGCAAAGTGTGCCGCTTCAGTCGCCATGTGGCCCGACGGGATTAAGGCTTTAAATATGCTTAATTAATTTATTTTTAATCCTGAAACTTCCTAAATTCATAATTAATTCTAGAAAATTTCAAAAAATACAAACTTAGGCTCATTTTAAAGATATTTCAGAGTATAATCTATGAAAATTATTATTAATTAATTTTGATAATGATTTTGGCTTAATTAAAGTTTAATTAGAAATATAATTAGCTTAATTATTTCTTACTTAATCACCCAATTGATCTCCAACTTTCTGGACATGTTTAGGTGGATGACCTCTGCCTCCCCTATTTTTTGGGATTTTATTAATTGCTTAATTAGAAAAATTAATTGATTAATCCTTAATCATTTTCCTAATTTAATTACTGATAATTAGTGAATGAATAGTGGTTTGATTAATTATTTAAGCCTAATTATCTTTGTTGAATAGTAAGGGAGCTTAGGGAATGTGTTTGTGATACCTTTCCTAATTCATTTCCTAAGTTTCCTTCACTTTTTGGAATTCGATTAGTTAATGATTAATGAGGCAATTACTTGCTTAATTAATTAATTAATCTCCAAGATAAAAATTAGATCCTAATTGAGAATTTGAAGTGCCTTAGGGGTTAAGGATTGAGGCCTTGTCCTTGATCCCTTTCCCTAAGTCAATTTCATCATTCCAATCAAAATATAATCAAAGAATTCAATCAATTAATTAACAAACTTGATTAACTCAATCTAAAATTCACTTCATACTTAAGCAACCTCTTATTAATCTTGGGTATCTCTTTGGGTGTCCAATAACCCAAAGGGGGAGATAATGAAATTATGGTTAGCTCATATGTGTGAGAAAATCATAAAAGTAGTTAAGTGAGATCCCTTAAGCCTAATCAACTATTAATCATGAGCCAATTGCATTAGGCCCCTTTCATTTCTTAGGAGCATTGCAAATTTACTTTTCATGTGGTTGCATATAATATTGGCTCATTATTAATTAGTTAATTAACTTATGGTGATGTAGGTAAGGGTTAATATATTGGCTTAATTCATACCCTAACCTAATTAAATAATAAAATAAACTTAATTACTTCTTCATTAAACCAAATTAACTCACACATGGGGAATGGGATTAGGATCAGCAAACTTCTTTCATTTCCTAAATCAAATCAAACTCAAGACTGAAAATGTCATTAAAGAACTTTGGTTTATTTTAAGTAGCCTTATTTAGTATGATTGTCCATAGGAATTAATTGTAATGAATGAGATCATATGCTTATGTTCCTTTATTTCTTTCCAATCATATTAAATGTTGCTTTCCATATGTAATCATGCATTCATTTTTTTTTAAATTAGCTAAATGAAATGGTTCCTTTTATGTCAAATTACATGTGTTGATTTAAATTAAAAATAGGTGTTGCTATTATTACTATTAAATCAAAAGTTATTTTCAAAAGCCTTTTTGCATGGGTTTTCCTATCGTTGTAGTGGTTTATGCATCTATATGTTTTTAAGAAAAATGATATATTAGTCTGAACACCTCAGGGCTGTGAGGCTTTAAGTAGCCCTAAGTAGGTCTTATGCCTTACGCCTCTCGTGCAGAATAATGGCGTCGTACTCACTTAAAACTTTTATACATGTGAATGTGTACCTAGTTAATGGATGCAAAATCTCTCTTTTTCTATTAAAAAGACATAAATTCATAATTCAATCAAATGAAATGTTTAAATTACAAACACATTTCTTTGCATTCATCATCTAAGTGTGCTAAAACATATATTATATGTATAGGTATGCTTAGGATTTTATCATATGCATGATATACATGATGGGAAGAAATGAATAAACATGTGTTATGTGATAATAATTCATTCTAATTAATCTTAAAATATCTTTCTTATTAAATAAGGTCATTTAGAGTGAACCTAAACTTGGGATTAATTAAAACATATAATAAGCCATTCACTAAAGAAAATTGATTAGTTAACTTGCTTTAGAAGTGACTTAAGGTAGGGATGAAGAGATTCTCTCTCTTTCTTCTCTCTTTATAACACTTAGTTGTTAAGTGTAGACCATATGAAACAAAAGAAAACACTAATCAAAAATCTTCAAATAATTAAATCAAAAGAAAAACCTTTATAAATTAAATCCCTCATGCAACTAAAGTTAGACATACCACATAGCTTTAATTCACACACATTAGACTAAGTCACCATTTCTATTTATGTAGTATATGGTTTGATGTATGCTTATTTTATGATGTATTTGTAGATAATGTTGGGGTGTATGTGGGATAGTATGGATGTTAGTGATATTAGCCTAATCATATTTTACCATTGTGCAAGGAGCCACTAAATAAAAAAAATAAACACTTTACATGGTTTCTTAGCAAGAATAATAGATAGGTGGAAGCTATATTAGCTTTATAAAATTATTTGATATTTTATTTAGCTTGTGCATTAGAAAAAGTATATATTTTCATAGTTTGTTTATGATTAGTGATTGTTGTATGGCCTGGATGCGATTAAGCTCCTAGGATAAAAATTAATTTTTCAACCCAAACTAAAAACTCATAACTAAATCTCTAAAATAACTCATAACATCATATAAAAGCCTAGGCATTAAATCAAGATAATAAAATATTTAGTAACCCCTTAGCTAGATGTTGTATGTTTAATATCATACATAATCATCTTATATCACTTTTTTTAAGAGAGGGATTCCATCTTTTCCAGATACATAATCATCTTATATCACCTTTGAGAGCCTATGATGGAAGAACACCTCTTTCTCTTTTGATTTGGCCCATAATCAACTTCTCATACATTTAGGCATACAAAATCTCAGAGCCTGTGTCAAAATAAAGAGTCCCAAACTAAATAAAATTTGATAAAAATTTGTATTAGATTTAAGTCATTATTATTCCCCTCATGCTCTAGTCTCTTAGGGAGTGGGTTTAAGGACTTAGTTTCCTTTTCTAAATAATAACAACCTAGCCATCTTGCAATGCATATGACTTGCCTACATGGATTTAAAGTATAGCAGAAGTTAGCTGGCTACAACTCTAGGTGATAATAAGTCCAGCAGTTGGGTGGATTACTCTCTCTTATGGAGGCAAACCATATACCTACTTTTGCCTTAGATTTAGGTCATGCTTTGGCCCTCGCCAAAGCTCCCTAGATTTAAGATCCAAGGTTGTTATTTTCCTTTGGGGCTATAAGCATAAATCCTTACCTCTTATGCATTTCCACAATCTTGTATTTTGGAATTATAAGTCCTAGATTTTTAATAAAATTTCAAATCAAATAAATAAATCTCCTCAATTTCAAATATATAAAGCCCAATAATATGATAGATTAGAGTGCTCACTAGGCTTCCTTATAACTTTTCCCACTTAACATGTCAAGGTTGTTAAGTGAGAATCTTATTTTCATGTCACATTTGATTCCCACTTAACATATCAGAGTTGTAAAGTGAGAATCTTATTTTCATGTCATATTTGATTACACTTAACATATCAAAGTTGTTAAGTGAGAATCTCACTTTCATATATATTTAATTCCCACTTAACATATTAAAATTATTATGTGAGAATCTCATTTTCATGATACATTTGGCTTTCACTTAACATATAAAACATGTTAAGTGAGAGTCTCATTTTCATAAGTCATATTTGATTTCACTTAACATATCAAATTTGTTAAGTGACAATCTCATTTTCATGACATATTTGACTCCCCACTTAACACACCAAATTTGTTAAGTGAGGGTCTCATTTCCATATCACATTTGACTTCCACTTAACATACCAAATTTGTTAAGTGGGAGTCTCATTTTTATAACACATATCAATCATATTTGACTTTTGCTTAACATACCAAATTTGTTAAGTGAGAGTCTCATTTTCAATACACATTTGATTCCTGCTTAACATATCAAATTTGTTAAGTAAGAATCTCTTTATCAAATCACATCACACTTGGGCTTTCACCTAACATACCAAATTTGTTAAGTGAGAGTCTCATTTTCAAAGAATAGTAAAACATAAATCACATCACACTTGAGCTTTCACTTAACATACCAAATTTGTTAAGTGAGAGTCCCATTTTTAAAGAAAAGCAAAACATATATCAATCACATTTGGCTTTCATTTAACATACCAAATTTGTTAAGTGAAAGTCCCATTTTCAAACATAAATCAAACACATGTGGCTTCTACTGGACATATCAAATTTATCAAGTAAGAAGCCCTATTTTCAAATCAACATTTCACTCATCACAGGTAAAAGGTATTTCACAAAAAAAAATTTCAAGCACACAATCACAACCTCTTCTTAACATACTCAAATTTGTTAAGTAGAGGTTCTTTCAAATCATCAATATTTTCAAAAAAGATACACAAAATACAAATATCTCTAAGAAAATCTCTCCTCAAATTTATGAACCACACCCAACCTACTTAAATTGATTGAGTATGGGTTCTAAAACCAAAATCAAATGGCAAAGACTGTATGGAAATATAATTCGTAAATAATTTTTGCATCAGTGATGCCATAAATATATGCTACATGATATTTTCCAGACGTGTAAAAATATATATGAGCATTAATACGTTCTTGATATAATGAATATCTTTGCCAATTGTCAGCTATTTCTAATATTATTTTTTGTTTTGGTACGACTTTTTGTAGTATAGCTGAGAACGTATTTTTACTTTCAATATTTTCTGGAGGAGTAATTGGAGGAAAGTTTTCTGGTTTAATTTGTAACTTGGAAACTGATGGTAATTGGTCTTCGTCAATTTCTTCAAGGAGATATTTTTTGACATTTTGTAGCTCCGTCAATAAGTTATTGCTATAAGCAATTTTACATTCGAATTTCCATAATTGTTTATCTAATATTTCGAGATAACTTTCCATTCTGTGGTCATCAGATTTATCTGAATCTTTTGTAGTTGAGTATGTGTCCATGTCAAGTGTCTCAGGTAACTTGTCCAATGATAAATCATTATCTGGATCAGCACTCATGACCTGCATAATTATCGAGTTAAAGTGTCAGCCAAAGAGTTTTGTTTTCCTTCAATATATACTAAATCAAAATGATAAGCAGAAAACCAACTTTGTTATCTAATCAATCATTTATTTGGTAGTGAATCAATAATTTTTCCTATTATAAAAGAAATGGCAGTTTTATTATCTGTTCGGACAATAAAGTGTTCATTCAAAAATAACTCGAATTTTTTAATAGCTAAAAGTTTTTTTTTTCATTAATGTGATAATTTTGTTCAGTTGGTGTATAAGTACCGGATGCGTACTTGCATAAAACTTCAGTTTTTTGTCGGATTGCTTTTAAAATAGCTCCCCAGCAAATTTCAGAGCTATCAGTTTCGATTATTAATTTTTCGTTTGTTGGTAGAGGTAATTTAGGAAGTTGTTTATAACGATTTTTAATTTGTAGTAGTAAGTTCTGATCATTAATATCCCAAGACCAACTAATATTTTCAAGTTTTTTCAGAGTGGAAGGGTGGTTGCCAAATCTTGAATAAATGCTTATGCATAATTAATACAACCAAGAAAGCGTTGTAAGTCTTTTTGATTGGTTATGGTTGAGAATTTGTCTATCTTTTGTAGAATGTGGTCTTGTAATTCGATGGTTTCGGTATCAATTTTTAATCCTAGAAATTCAATAGTATTGGTAAAAAAAATAGCTTTCTTTTTTGCTTAACGCAATACCATATTTATATGCCTTTTTGGCAAATATTGTAAGATGTTTAATATCTGTTGGAAGAGTAGGACTAAAAATAAGAATATCGTCGACATAAACAAGTGGAAATGTGTTAAATTCAAAAAATAAATAATCCATACGTCGTTGAAATATTTGTGGGGTATTTTTTAAGCCATAAGGCATAACATTCCAATGATAATGCCCTTGGGGAGTACTAAATGTTGTTAGTTCGGTGCTGTCAGAGTGCATCTTTATCCGGCCGATTCTGATCAAGTTTTGAAAACCATTTAGCATTTTTGATTTGATTAATAAGGACTTCTTTGTTTGGTAAGAAATATCCGTCAAATTTGATATTGTCATTAAGTTTTTTATAATTAATAACCATACGTGCCTTACCACGAACTTGTTCATCGTGGTTGCAGACAAGGAAAGCTGGACTGCTATGAGAGCTAGTACTATGAGAGATGAGAATTAAATGTAGAAGTTCAGAAATTTGTTTCTTAAATTCAAGTTTATAGTCTATAGTATATTTCATGGGACGAACCCGAATGACTAAAGAGGAGTTAAGTGGTTTAATATGGGCAACGTGCTCATCTTTGGACCAGAATTGTAAGGGATTTTCAGAAAAGGTTTTGGAAAATAATTTTTCAGCAAAATGTCGGACTTCTTGTAATTTGTCTATGTTAGAAAAATATAAAGAAGGTGGTTTGGAAAGATGGGATTGAATAATTTTATCTAAATCACCACGTTGGCTGCGGAAAGGCGGAGGTGACGTGGAAGTGTGGGTGATAGGTGTCGGAATAAAGGGACAGGAGAGGAGATGTTGACAAGGTGTAAGTAATTCAATATGATCCGTGAATTGGGTAAATGCATGTATAGATTTAAAGAAATTATCACCGAGTATAAAATCCAGACCATTATGAGTAAGGCACCAAAGTTTTGGGATTTTAATAAGAGTGTTATTAATGAGAATATATTGATTAGACCGGTAGGTAGTAATGGTATGAAGGCCATTAAAAGTATATAGGAGTAAATTGTCATGCTATAGTGTGATATGTGGAGGTATAAGCCATTAACCTTTAAGAATTAATTGGTTATTAGTGTATTGTATTTTATGCGAATCTATAGAATGTCGAGGTTGAATTATCAATTCATTATTTATTTCATTGAAATGAACTTGTTTTTGTGATAAATTAAATTTTTTAGTTATACTACTACTTTCACCAAGTCTAGAGCTAAATTATCAGGTGGTGGTGTTAAGGTTGAGTAATCTACTTCGTTGGGTTGTATAGTTTGTCCTATTTGGGAAAATATCGAGTCTAGATGTATAGGCTCATTTTGAGGTTTAAATACTACTGTATTATAGTTATTACTATAAGCATATGCAGCTTGGTAAGTTATGCTATAAACCACACTTCTTTGTCGTAATTGAATACGATCTAGTTTATATTTTAAAGTGAGTGTCCGATCAAGATGTCTATCATTAATATTGATAGCATAATTCGGGTGTAGATTAAATAGTAGTATCTGATAACATAAATTTTCTTGTATAACTCCTAATAAAATATCTTTTTTAGAATGAATAATTCTATCGTCATAGATCCATAATGTTATGGGACTATCAATCCCTTTTATAAAATAAGCTTTTATTAATATTTAAATACCTACAAAGAATACATGTCTGTATTTTTCTAGATGTGGAATTTTTTGTAAATCTTGATTTCTCATAAGAAGATTATACAAAGGGATTTTTGTACTGCCCTGAGCTTCAGTTATTTCGATCGGATATTCTCCTTGACGAATAGTATAATATATTATTATTTTCTAATTTAATATAGGCATATCAAAACAATCTTTTGTTCCTAAAGATAATTTTCTTTTCTAATCTTTTTATATTCTTCTTTTGAAAGGGTTAGATATCTATTGTATTCAAATTGATCATCAATAATTGTATCTTCTTCAGAGAGTTTTTCAATTTCGAACATATTACTAAGAATATAAATAATTGTTTAAATTCGCCTCTTCATAACACGAAGAATTTATTAAATCTTCTTCGATTTTAGTTAACTCATAAAATTCTTCTTCAGATTCTATTTCGAAGATGTCAAAGATTGATTCTAAGTCGTTTTCTTCGATAATTTGGGCAGATTTTATACTGGCTACTTTTTATCGTTTCAGACATTCGTTAGAATATGTCATTTTTCTTTACATAACTAACATTTACATATTTTTGATTTCTTAATAAATTATTTTCTTGAGAAGGTTCATTTTTTATTATTAAAATTCTATTTATTTTTTTTCTTAAAAAAAATTTCTTTTTAGTGTTATTACAATTTGATCATTTGCATAATGTTGTTTCTTTTGTACATCCTCATTGATGTACAAAATCAATTTTATTACAACATAACTATTGCTTATATGCAAATCTTTCTTCAATAAATTAAATTCTATTACTTAAATATCATTGAGATAATTTTAGAAAAATTGTTGACTCCATAAAATATTATATAATTTTAATAATTTATAAAAATATCTAGATATAAATTTCGATCATTAGCTAAAATATTATAAAAATATTTTTAATATTCACAACTGTATTCATGTAAATAATAAATATTGCATATACCTAATGCAGTGAATTTTTATTTTTCTATTTCTGACTATTTTTTATGATAAATTAAAATCTTTAGTTATACAACTACTTCCACCAAAATCTAGAGCTAAATTATCAAATGATGATGTTAAGATTAAGTAATCTACTTCATTGAGTTGTGTAATTTATCACATCTAAGAAAATATCGAGTCTAAATGTATAAACTCATTTTGAGATTTAAATACAATTTTTTCTATAAAAATAAATTTTATTTATATCTTATTTATAAAATATTTAGCTAATTTCATTTTTTTTTATACGAATTTCTCATTGAGGATGTTCTAGAAATAAAAAGTTTATAAACTGGACGTTAATTTGAAAAATTAGGAATTCAATATACTAATAATAATGACTTAAGATTAATGTTTAAGTAAATAAGTACATGTTATGTAATTGCGAGATGAAATTCAAATTCAACTCTCTTTTTTTTCCTTTTTTTTTTTTGGGGACCTGGAAGGCATGCTGGTGAGCAAATCTACTATGCCGCGTCTATATAATTTGAATACCACTTCTGTTTGATTTTGATAAATGTAAATGAAAATTGTGCTTGCCGATTAACTTCTCTTAACCAAGCAGAAAAGTCTAAAAATAGACAAATAGCTACCGCTTTTCTCCAAAGAAATGGCAAGAGTTCTTTGCAGCACCAAAGTGCAGAGATAGATGGCATACAAGTTCGAATCACAACTTTGATACAGGCATATAGCATATGCTCCCTATGGCGCTCATGATCATGGAGATACTGCAACAAAATATGCAAGTCTGCACGAACAGCACATAGGCATAGAACGCAAGAGAGATAAGATTGGAATATCTATGGACACAAGGTACATATCTAGGTCAGAAGCAGCCATCACTAAACAATAATATTCACGAAAAACCCCTAACTTAGTGCACAGAAGAAACCAAAGGTTAAAAGAGAGTTTTTTCAAAATAATTTTTCTCGCGCATCATACAAAATTACGTTAATATATATATAAACTTCGCATTTATTAGTCGAGAGTTACAAGTACATGTCAACAATAATTGGCTAAGGGAAAAGCAAGCACACACTATAGCTAAAGACAACTTGATCAAACGAATTCAACCAAAGGATGAAATCTGAAACTGCGTTGGTTTAAATTGGGCGGAGAAGATGCAGCTTAACCAAAGCGCTTCTTAAATAAAGCATGCCTCTTTGAAGGATCCCTGTGTTTGGTCTTCCCCTGGCCCTGCGTTGTCTTCTTGCCATGACCCGTACTGCCAAGACAGAAACATCATAAATGTTCACCAAATCGTACAAAGCCATAAGGAAAAGCGACGTTTCATTTTTCCAAAAACGGTGCTCTTCATGTGGTGACTTACGCATTCTTGACAAGAAGGATAAATTCACGAATGAATGTACTATTTTAAATGTAAGCAAACAATATTGGAATTGGAAATCAAATAATCAAAATAATTCAAAAAATCTGCAAGAATTTAATACCAAATAAAATTAGAGAGCAATTCATCTTACTTTTCACAAATTAAAATTTTGGCATATCAAAATCAAAAACTCTAAGACGTCATTAAATTATGCAGATGAAATAAAACAGAAGATAAAAATTTTGAAGTAAAAAAGCCTCATGTTGGTATAGGTTATTACTTCATCAGAGTTTGACAATCAGGAATCATACTTAATTTTGCACTCACAAGATAGAAATAAAAAATTTATTAAATCAATGCTGTTAGTTACATTCCTTGAAACTGTTAGTGATAGACTCTTCATCGTCTATCTAGTAGATATGGCTGACACACGATTCAACCTAATCCATATTTAAATTAAAATCCAAATACATAATAACCAGATCAGATTGCTTTATTTTTGAATTCCAATTCATCAACTAGCCAGCGCAAACCAGATGCAAATCCCGGACACCCAACCAAAAGATAACAGAAGGGGCAAAAATACTGAATTGATTTTGCTCCCATTAGCAAGCACATAAACCCATACACAAATACCAGAATCAAGAGAAAGCTAGCAATTGAAATTTCAAGGAGTAACAAACCACAAAAGCATGGCCACATAAATCAAAACAACACCGCCCTTCATACCCAAAGGAAGCCACAAGAACACAGCCTTACACCACCCAAAGTCCAGAAGGATAAAAACAGTAGCAACTGCCCAATCCCTACATCAAATATGTTCTTTAATTTGTATATTTTGCAATGAATTCCATCAATACAAACAAAACTCATTAACATAATTTATAGTAAAGAAAAACAGCATAGATAATCTACTACATGTTGACAAAAAGCTAACTTAAACTTTAAAAATTGCTAGAGTGGTTAAATATTAGTCTTAATAAGGAGAATATAGTCGTTGAAACTAAAGAACATAAGAATGTCATATGAAAAAAAATCTACGACAGTAAAGAATTGTGTGGAGAAAATAATACTTGTATTCCATGTAGACCATCCCACTTGCTCCCGACAGTGCGCTCATGGACCCAACAGAACGTCGAGCCTTCAGAACATTAATGTCATCTGCATCCTCTTCCAACTGCTCAAGACCAACAGCATCATCTCCAGCATTCAGAACCTAAAACAAAATGAAAGATTAGAGCTACCAATTTGAAAAAGAAATTACAAGTCCCCATTGAGTTATCAAGAACATCTTAGATAAGTAAAACAAAAAAACCTTGTTTAGGAGGTCAAGTTGTTCGTTCAGATGGTAAAAGCTCAGTTCTGGCCCAGTATCAGGAGGAGGCAAACTAGTAATGACCTGTCAATATGGCCTCTCATTTATTAACGGACGAAATGATTCCTGAGTATTTAAAGATTTAAAATAGAAAACAAGACCAGCAAGCTATTCATGGAATCACATCACGAACAAAATGGAGTCTAGCTCGTAATTATACAGAAGCATACAAGAAAATCTTTACCATCATTTAAGCATTCTCTGCCTCCGCAATAATAATAGAAACACAAGACTATGCAGACCTATGCTATCACAGGTCGCATTGAAGAAAAGGTATCATGTAACAAGAGTTCTGCAAACTCCATAGCTAAACAAAATTTATATGAACAAAATGCAGAATAGGAAAATGCCTCACAATCAAAATAGAAACACAATATTCTACAATTTTAAGCTCACTAAGCGACTGGAAACACAGGAGTTATGCACAACGAGTTTTCTAAACTTTGCAGCTCCAAAATATCGAAGGAAAAAATTACTGGAATACAAGAAAACATTTTAATCAACACAAACTCTCCAAAAAGGCAGCTTAAAAATCTCATAAAGTACATTAGAAATGACATCACCGTAAACTTTGTTCAAGCATAAATAATTTCCCCATTATAACCATAACATGAGATACAATATAGAAGAACACAGTCATCATAGATGTCAATACAACAAGCCTTTATCCTACTATGTCGGGTCTGCTATATGAATCCTTTTTCTCCATTATGTCCTATTATGTATCAAATTCTTATTTAATTCTAATAAACTAAGATCATCTTTTATACAACTTAACCGAGTCTATTTAGGTCTACCTCTACCTATCTTAATATAAGGCAAATCTAATACATCTACTCTCCTAACCAGGTCATCAAACGGCTAATGCTTTATGTGACCAAACCATCTAAGGCATCTCTCTCTAATCTTATTTGCCACTAGAGCTACTCCAACCTTTTCTCGAACATACTCATTTCATATTTTATTTCTAAGAGTAAAGCCACTCCTCTAACTGAGCATCCTCATCTCTGCAACACTTAACTTAGTCTTATGCTTCTCTTTTACTGGACAATATTTTGCACCATAAATCATTGCAGGTCTTACCACCATCTTATAAAATTTTACCTTAAGTCTAAGCGATACTTTTCTATCACACAACAGGCCAAATGCATTCCTCCACTTCAACCATCCAACTTGAATTCTATTAATAACACCTCCATCTATTTCACCATCATTTTGAACAATAGAGCCTAGATATCTGAAACACTCACTCTTTTTAATGACTTGATCACCCAATGCCACATCACCACTAGAATCTACAACTAAAATTACACTACATATACTCAATTTTAGATCGACTCAAACAAAAATCTTTAGACTCTAAGGTTGACCTCCATAATTCAAATTTCTCTGAGACGCCCTCTCTAGTCATATCAACAAGAAAAATATCATAAGCAAAAAGCATACACCAAGGTACATCTTCCTATAAATGCCTAATAAGAATATCCATAACTAAAGCAAAAAGATAAGGGCTTAAAGCCAATCCCTAATGTAATCCAACTGAAATAGGAAAATATTCTGTCAATCCTCCTTATGTTTGGACACAAGTAACAACTCTAGTATGCATATCTTTAATGAATATAACCAATATTAACTCATTTCTTTTTTAAAACTCTCCAAAAGACTTCTATTAGAACTTTATCATAAGCTTTCTCTAAATCAACAAATATCAAATGTAAATCCTCCTTACTTTCTATATACTTCTCCATCAAACCTCTCAACAAATGTATAGCATCCATAATAGATCTACCTGGCATGAAACTAAACTGATTTTGAAAAATTTTTGTATCACATCGTAACCTATGCTTAATTACTCTCTCCCATAATTTTAATAATACATTAACTTAATTTCTCCATAATTTGCACACTCTTGTGCATCACCTTTATTCTAAAATATAGGAACCAACAAACTCTTTCTCTACTAATCTGATATTTTTTTAATCTTTAAAATAACATTTAAAAGATTTGTAAGCTAAGAAATTTTTTGATCTCCTAAACATTTTCACACTTCTATTGGAATATCATCAAATCCTACTATTTTTCCACACATCATTTTCTTTAAAGCTTCTCCAACTTAAAATTTACTAATATAACGATAAAAAAAAAGTTACTTATTTTTGTTTAGGATATTAAAGTTGCTAAAATCAATTGTATTCTCGAATCCTTCATTGAAAATTTTATCAAAATAACTAATTCACTTATTTATATCATTTTCTAAGAAAAGTATTTTATGATTTTTATCCTTAATACACCTCACTTGAACTAAATCTTTACTTCTCCCATCTCTCTAATTCTATTTATCATACATATTTAACCTTCTTCAATCTATTGTAATTATCATTAAAATTAAATTTTTTGTATATATTCTTCTTAAAATCTCTTTATATATTTTCTCTCTCCGAATTTTTACATCTAAACTAAGTTTTATAACAATGTTTCTTATCTCTTATCTTTTCTTGCATATTTTGACTCTACCACCAACTATATTTATTAAAAAAACCTTTTTTTTTAATTCTCTAAGCACATTTTTTACAACTTGTTTAATTTCACTTATTACTTTTTTCCACATAACATTAACTTCCTTATGAACATCCAAATTCTAAGCTCTTGTAGCTTCTTAAAAATATTTTTATTAGTGTTATTTAAATGCCCTCATCTAATCGTAAGACAATAATTTGATTTATTTTTCATCTTCCAATTTTTCATCTTAAAATCTAAAACTAACAGTCGATGTTGAATACTTAAAATTTCACTTGGAATGACCTTACAATCTTTACAATCTAAATGATCTATTTTTCTTATTAGAAAATAAACAACCTATGTTACTATATCTATTCTTATAAATAATAATATGCTCATCTTTTTTTAAATAAAGTATTAACTACAAAATTATAAAACAACAACAACAACAAGCCTTAATCCCACTTGGGTGGTCACATGAATCCTTCGTTTATTATTATTATGTGTCAAATTCTCATTTAATTCAAGTATACTAAGATCATTTTTTATACATCTTAACCAAGTCTTTTTTTTAGTCTACCTCTACCTTTCTTAACATAGGCAAATCTAATGCATCTACCTCCCAATCGGTCATCGACGGCCGACGCTTTTATGTGGCCAAACCATCTAAGGCGACTCCCTAATCTTATCTACCATGGAGCTACCCAACTTTTTCCCGAACATACTCATTTTGCATTCTATCTCTAAGGGTAAAGCCACTCATCCACCTGAGCATCCTCATCTCTGTAACTACAAAATTATAAGCTAAAAAAAAATCTAATATAATCCTACTTTCTTCATTATTTACTCTAAATCTATAACCATCATATATACATTTAAAATCTTCTACCACTCTACCAACATATCTATTTAAATCTGCTCCAATAAATACATTTTCTTCAACAGCAGCTTTTGTATTAATCCCTCTACGTCATTTCAAAATTTTTCTTTTGAGCATATATTCAAAACTATTTAAGGAGCATAAACACTTGTAACATTGATAATCTTAATATCAATAACAATCTTTAAAGCTATAATTCTACCTCTCAATCTTATTAATATTTATAAAATTATCTTTCAAACTTTTATCTATAATCACAATTACACCATTTCTAATTCGACTCCTCCCTGAATACCAAAGTTTAAGATTTAAACTATCAATCTCCTTAACCTTCTCCTCAACCGATTTAGTTTCTTGAATACATAAAATATTTATCTTCGTATGAATCATAATATCTTTTAATTTCATTAATTTATCTATAAGAATACCTATATTCCAAGTTTTTAACCAAATTCTAGTTTCATCATAAGATGTCAAGGGAAAGAAATTAATAACCACCACAATTAAATAATTTTAATAGTGCCTCATCCATACCTTGAAACTATAACCCTGATCAATCAAAAATTGTTGTCTTTTAGTGGAATAATACATCTCCTGCATTCATAGCAACTTTCAGTGAGGCAGAGCAAAAATATTTTTACAAGCAACTCCCCCATCAAATAACTGTTAGGACACAGGAATTTAACAAATAGATAGAAAAAATAAAGTGCCTGTGTATCTGTTGACACTAAAGAATAAAAGAAAGCATTGTACTCTTCTTTCCCACCAGCCATTCTGTCTTGTAGCCGACCCTATACCAAGGACAGAAAGTTGAAAATTATTGGTATCAAATGTCAATCAACTTTGACAATAAAAGATTATATCATAGTAATAATTAGTACCTTTGCCCTAAGAATACGGCCCAATCGCTGAGCTTCTTGACGACGTGAACCCGCATGAGATGAGATCTGTATAATCACATTGGCTTCTGGAATATCAATTGAGTTGTCACCTACCTGAAAGCAACAAAACTAAGTGTTCAAAACTAAAGTAAGGGTTTTTTTGGTAATAAGTACCAATGTTCCTTAAATGATTTAGATGCTTAAAAATGTTTTTTTTTTAAATAAGCAGTTTATTTTTGTTAGATAATAAGTGCCAAATCTTCATAAATTACTATTGAGTTGTTAAATAATATTCTTAACAAAAGATCATAATGTCAAATGATCATAGCAGTTAGTGCATAAGTAACTCTTTGGGTAAGTTCGTTTCGAAGTTAACTGAAACTTCATAATTTCAAATTAGGCGATTAGTTCTAATGTAATTAACAAGCTTTAAATTAGCCAAGATAATGTAAAAAAATTCACTTTTTTCACTAATCATTCCTAACAATTTCTAGTAAGAAATAAGAAAAAAAATTTTGGGGTCATCATTGTGATTCACATATCCTGCCCTTGAAAGAAATAAAACTTATTTTCAAATTAGCCAAGTAAGAATAAATATTTCTCAATTTCTCCTTAACCAAATTAAGACCTGCAATAATTTATGATGCAGAATGTTGGCCACTAAAAGAGAACCATAAAACTAAGTTAAGTATTGCAGAGATAATGATGCTCAAGTAGATGAATGGACTTAGAGACAAAATGCGAAATGAATATATATGAGAAAAGGTTGGAGTAGCTTCAATGGAAAAAAAAATTCAAGAGAGTCACCTTAAATGGTTTGGTTACATAAAATATCGATCGTCTGATGACCCAATTAGGAGAGTAGATGTATTAGATTTAACTTATGTTAGGAAAGGTAGAGGTAGACCTAAGAAGACTTGATTATGAAGTATAAAAAATGATTTATTTTACTAGAAATGAGAATTTGGCACTTAATAGGACACAATGAAGAAAAAGGAATCATGTAGCCAATCCCTCGTAGTGGAATAAAAGCTTGTTGTTGTTGTTCTTCTTCTCCTCAACAAAACAAATATATGGAAATTAATTTTTATATAATAACTTTAATATTTTCAATTCCAGTTTCTTCAATTTCTTATCTTTCAATTCCTTCAAACCAAAAAGAGCATTGAGAAACTGGTGATAAGTATGCATTTTACTTCATCAAACAAAAAACATCAAGAAGAAATTTGGTAGGGCCTATTCATAAGAAATCAACAAAAATGTTATTTAGCCTTGGTAATAAGAATTTTATCAAACACAAAAAGCGATCAAGTTTTATGTTATTTGTTATAAAAAGCATTCAAAAGAGAGAAACTAGCTTCATCCAGACATCGAATCAACATTGACGAAACTGCAATGAAATGCCATAGAAAATTAGCCTTCGTTACAGCTAAGTTTCCATGGAAACACTTCAGCAGGGCTCACCAGTTATCATTTCTAATAAAACTTCTAATATAGTGTGACAAATCAAATGTATAATTCTTGATTTGGCAATGAAGATGAATGATATCATGAGGCTGCTTAGTGACCTTACACATTCATATGTGTAGGGCAGCCTTTGTAAATCACTAGCAAGTATCTTGTAACAATTACGATAACTAGTTAAGGTCTACAATGTTCCTGCTTCAACACAAAGATCGCATTCTTGCTTACCTAGTATTTTCTCGGTTTTCAATTTCATATTTCCTTACCAACATAAGCTATGTCCCATTGTCTTCTCATTAGACACTTAGCTCCAATCACATTGTTTCTAGAAAAACTCTTTAATGTCCAAAATTACGCAACAAATTTAGCAGATTTTATAAGGATTTTCAAGATTTTTCTTCTACCATGTCCCCCTGTGGCACGTTGCTTCTATTAGAGTTACCATTATATTACAAAAGTCATAAACCTAACAGCTGAACTATTGCTGATAACAAGCTCCCCTCGTTCAACTTGATCTAAGTTAACTCTCTGATTCTCTAACCCTTAAACGATATCATAGCCACTCAACCTCCTCTTCATGATCGGAACCCCTCCTGTCATTGGTACTACAATCAAATAACCTTTAAACGATGTCATAGCCTCTCAACCTCCTATTCATGATCGGAACCCTCCCTCTACCATTGGTATTACAATCAAATATGATATAAATCATCTCCCATGGTCAGGAGCCATCCTCTTTCTTGTTGATTCGCAACAAGCTCCATCATCAAGATACTTCTACTACAAATCACAAACACGGCATCAAATTTTTCAAAAAGCAATCATCTGACTATGTTCTTGCATGTTGTTCCGTAGTATTGAATCATTCATTGCTTCTACTATCATGTTTTAAGATTACTAAAAAAAAAAAATACTTCATTCCACTTTTATGAAAGAAATATCTCATAACCAACTTCCCATACTAGATATTTTTTTCATTAGAAGAATGATCTAAACATCCAAGAATACCATGGTACCCTACAAGAAAATGGGATACGTTAAGCTTATACATACCTTTTACTACCTAATCTTAAGGTATGCCATAAATAGAATGAGGAGCTTCTTGTTACCAAATTTCTCCCTAAACTTTATCCATTATTTCAATGTGCCAAAAAATAATTCATGTAGAATATTTTTTTATGGTGTGCACTACACATGACTTCTATAAAATAGACATGTCACTTGCAACATACATATGTTACAACATGCCAAAATATGATGTAAAAACCATGATAGAATCATCTAGATATCATTTCATATAAAATAAATCAAATCATTATCCTAAAATTTGATGGGGGCACATCAAAATCATTGATAAATATTTTTAAAAGCAAGCTACAATATCATAGAATTTGGTATGTTCATGAGAAAAATGTTATATGAAAAAAGGTAGCAGGCAAGTTGCAAAAAATTTTCTTGGAGAATCAAAAAGAAAAACTTTTTGAGTAAAAATAGTTGATAGTTAAGTCAAAATATGCAAAAAAAAAAAAACAAAGATAAGAAATTAAAAGTTTTGTTATAAAACTTGGTTTAGAAGTAAAAACTCGGAGAATTGGGAAAAATATAAAGTAGCCCATAGAGATTCTAAGAAAACAATATGTGATACAAAAATTTAACTTTTAGTGATTTATAATAATAGATTGGATATCAAAGAAGATGAAAAAATACATGTATACGTTAGCCAAGCAAAGAAATAGGAGAAGTAAAGATCTAGTTCAAATGAAGTATATTAAGAAGGAAAATCATAAAGTATTTTTCTTAGAATAGGATATTGAATGTAGGTGATGAGCTATTTTGATAAAATTTTCAATGAAGGATCTGAGAATACAATTGATTTTAACAACCTTAATACTCTACATAAAAATAGATAATTTTATTTTTCTTATCATATTAATAAATTTGAAGTTGAAAAAACTTTAGAGAAAATGAAGTAATGAGAAGATAATAGGACCAGATGATATTCCAATAAAAGTTTGAAAATGCTTAGGAGATCAAGAAATTTCTTGGCTTACGAATCTTTTAATGTTATTTTAAAGACTAAGAAAACACCAGATGAGTGGAGGAAGAGTTTGTTGGTTCCTATTTTTAAAAATAAAGATGATGCACAAGAGTGTGCAAATTATAAAGGAATTAAGTTAATATGTCATACATTAAAATTATGAAAGAGAGTAATTGAGCATAAGTTACCATGTGATACAAGTTTTTCTGAAAATCGATTTGGTTTTATGCTAGGTGGTAAATCTACTATGGATGCTATACATTTGTTGAGAGGTTTGAAGGAGAAGTATAGAAGGGTCTGCATATGATATTTGTTGATTTAGAGAAAGCATATGATAAAGTTCAAAGAGAAGTGCTTTGGAGAGTTCTAGAAAAGAAAAGAGTTAATATTGATTATATTCAAGTCGTTAAAGATATGTATATTAGAGATGTTACTTGAATCCAAACATAAGCAAGGATTGAAAAAAATATTTTCCTATTTCTGTTGGATTACATCAAGGATCGGCTTTAAGCCCATATCTTTTTACTTTAGTTATGGATTTTCTTACTGTGCATTTATAGGAGGATGTGCCTCAGTGTATGCTTTTGCTGATGACATTACTCTTGTTGATAAGACTATAGAGGGAGTCCGAGAGAAACTTGAATTATGGAGGTCAACCTTAGATTCTAAAGGTTTTCATTCAAGTAGATCTAAAACGGAATACATAGTGTAATTTGAGTTGCAGAAGTTCTAGTAGTAGGGTTGCGATATAGGGTGATCATGTCATTTAAAAAAGTGAATGTTTCAAATATCTCGAATCTATTGTTCAAAATGATGGTTAAATATATGAGATTGTTATCAGTACAATTCAAGTTTGATGGTTGAGGTGGATAAATGCATCTATCCTGTTGTGTGATAGAAAAGTACCACATAGATTTAAGGAAAAATTTTATAAGATGGTGGTAAGACCTGCAATTAAAAGAGAAGCAATAAAATTAAGTGTTGGAAAGATGAGGATGCTTAGGTGGATGAGTGGCTTTCTATTGAGAGATAAAATGCAAAATGAAAATATTCGTGAAAAGATCGGAGTAGCTCTAGTGGCAGATAAGATTAGAGAGAGTAGCCTTAGATGGTTTGGTTACATAAAGCGTCGGTTGTCCGATGATCCAATTAAGAAAGTAGATGTCTAAGATTCGGCTTATGTTAAAAAAGATAGAGGTAGACCTAAATAGATTTGGATATGATGTATAAAAACTGACCTTAGTTTATTAGAATTAAATGAGAATTTGACACTTAATAGGACACAATGGAAAAGAAGGATTCATGTAGCCGACCCCACATAGTGGGATAAAAGCTTGTTGTTGTTGCTTTGTATAGTAAATCTATTGCAAATTAAGTCAAATCAACATTAAAAAAGAATATTAAATTTACAACACAGTTATAATTTCTATCATTTTGTTTACTTGAAGCTATAACAAGTCATCCTAACAATAGATACTTGAAAGTGCTTAATAAAAAAAGTATTTATTTCTTCGGCAATCCACAAATTGAGATATTGCCAGAATTTACTTAACAACTCCATAAGCATGTAGTATCATGCCCTCAATTGTTTGCTCTTTTATTTTCTCTTTTTTCCTCGCAAAGAACATAGCTGGACAAGTTTTGAGAAAAAAGCAACAAAATGATATAATAATGGCTAGGCGCTGCACATCTACCCATTAAAATGCATGGTAAAATATAATCCATTTGTCTTATTCAACTCTGATAAATATATGAATGCTGTAATCACATGCATTATAGCGTTCTCCATCATTTACCTACTTAAAAGCTTCAGTATGCCATGGAAAAAAGCCATCCTGACAAAAGAAACTAGAATTCACTCAATAGAGAACAATAATACTAAAGTTCAATTTGATTTAATTTACAGGATTTACCTTAGACAAAAAGATAGTATTAACATCAGGACTATATTTGAATGCTTGAAGAATCCTTGTTCTTTCCTGGTGGCTAAAAATAAGATAGATAGGATATTAACAAGAAAAAAGTCAAAGAATATAAAATCAAAATATCTAACGTCATCAGCTATAGCTGTACCTTGTTGCACCATAAATCATAGGTTTCCGAAGTTTCATCGCATATGCTGTGAGGGCAAAAAGATTGTCCGCAAAAACAATAATCTTATCACCACGCTGTTGCTCATGAAAGCGAATTAAAAATTCACAAGCCCTGAATTTATTAGGATTCATGACGTATAGAGCCTGGTAATAAACATATCATTAAAAAAATATGTGAGTAATACTACATCAATGGAATAGCCAAGGCATTATGCATCACAATTGTGCATGTGCACCTACTTTCATAAGACATTAATAAAACAGGGAAAAAGTATCAGGATATGTACTTCCTTGTTATATAGACTCGAGCTTGTACAAAAGTCATGGATCCACCCATCGTTTTCACACATGGAGGAACTCAGACATAGCCATATCACTTCCCCATAACACATTTCAAATTTTCATCGAATTTTGAAACAGTGCTAAAGTGGGTTGTAAGAAGTTGAAATGATAAAAAGAGAATCATTTCAAATACCCGAAAAAAAATTATTCCCAAACCGGTCTTAATTCACTATTGACTCACAATTAAGATATGATAACCAAAAAAAAAGTAAATTTCAAGAAGCATAAACTACAAAATCATTGGAAATCATGATAATTAACACTAAACTACTAAACTAATGCATCACATATACCCAATATGGAAACCTTCCTAATATCCTACCTCATAATTTCCTAGACAAATAAATAAAGGAATGGCGCTAAAATGGTTGATCTATTAGTTTAACTTGTGAGCTTCAAAGCTATAAAGCATAAACACAACACATGTATACAATATATTTATGTGGACCTTAAATATTTGGGATAAAGCTAATAAAGATTGATTGATATGATATACAGCGGTGATAATGCAAATCATGAAAAAATCAGGCTTATACAAGATACATCAACACAGACATAAATAAATTTACATGCATATGTACTTGCTCGTAAAAAAAATCCATTCATAAACTTAACATGGAAATCCCGAAAGAAACTTGTTCAAAAATGTACATATTTATTAGCTATGTGGAGATGGTTTATGAGATTGCTATAAGAATAAAAAGGTTAATTAACCAATAAGGCCAATATTACTAGCCAAATATATCTACGTGTCAATATTGATACCAACATTCTTTTCTAAATTTATAGAACTCTCTTGGTCTATCTGATATGATTTTAAACCATTTGAAAGCTTTGAATGGGATGCATTAAAAGGAATATTATACAATTTGTGCACTATCCAACAAACAGAATATCAGAAAATTATAAGGGAAGTAATATATCCCTCTTTGGAAATACCTAAGCTTCATAGTAGTGAATGCTAATTTGTCAATACAATTAATTTAAAATAAAATAGTCAAACTAACCAAGCAGTCAACATCAAACACTACAAATTGCAATTCAGTTTTATCCTAGAAAATTATAAGAATTATAGAAGAAAAGTAAATGCCCCATTTTGAAGGTTTCTAATTCAATATAACAGATAGCTACAAACATATTATTAAAATCTTGAGATCAACTACATTTTGGATTATACACCTGTTTCTTCTTGGAGTTTTCTTTTTTCAAATACTCTGCAAAGAACTCTTTTGTCATCGGACACCATACTTCAGCACATTGAACATTTGCTATGAATCCTCCCTTTACTAGATCCAGCCAGTTAGCTTCATATAGTTTAGGTCCAATAAGAAAGTTCAAATCTGTTATGCGCTCATCCTCTCTCACAAGTGTTGCTGAAATGATGTTAAAACCAGTGATGAAGAATCAAAAATACCAAATTGGACGAATATAACGAAGAAAATTGATGCTTAGAAAGACGTCTAACCAGTAAGCCCAAGTTTGCAATGTGACTTTGTGATACTAATGACTTTACGAAACATGTGTGCAGGAACAACATGCACCTGAAGAACAGATATAATATGAGACTCCAAATATTCCGCCCATTGTTTAGTCATGAGATAAGAAATTTAGATTTGAACCAATATATCATTGAACCGATGTAATAAAGGAAATTTTCAGATGGTTCTATAGAAAACGATAAAGAAAACTTACCTCATCCATGAGAAGTAAACCCCATTCTCTATTCCTAATTTCTTCAATGATTTTCTCAGAATCTTCTGAACGTTTACCGCCAAAAGCAACCATATTGTATGTTGTCACAACAACACCAGCATTACCACGAAACTTTTCCTTGTTATCAGATGTGAAACGACATATTTGATCATCTCTAATAGTAGACCAAAGCTTGAACTGAAAAGCCCACTGATCCACAGAAACAGCATTGGTAGCCAAGCAAAGACAGCTTTTCTTTATTCGACAAGCTGCAGAAACACCAACCAGTGACTTTCCAGCACCACAAGGTAATACTATAATACCCGATCTTGCTCGACCTGCAATTTTAGGCAATTATTTAAAAACAAAAACCTTCATAAATAAGAAGGTCATTGAAATATACATGAAGTTATATATGAGTTGAATACACTAGCTGAGAAACAAAAATAGGCAAAAAATACAATCTTAATTATATTTTAATATCACAAAGATGACAATATGAGATTCTCACATATTCACGTTCGATTTGAGATATTAGAGTTTTTTCTATTGGGCTACTTAACTTTTGTCATATTCCAGTCAAACAATCCCTAGGTACATATTATTCAAGACATTTCTCCTTAAGATCTATTTGAATGAATTTTTGATGCATGTGTAAAAATAGTCTCCACACTTCAACTCTACAGATGAACCTCCTATAACTCCAATTTAGGTTGCTTTTTATTGTCTTCAAGTACACTACTTCAACCAATTCACCTTATATTTTTTATGCTCTATTTTTAGAAAATCATTACAAGTGAATACTTTTATTACTAGCTTCTCTAGGCCATTGTGGTTAAAATCTTGGTTGAAATGGATGTTACTATTTCTTTAAAAATAAAAGATTTGGAGCGATTCCTCTAGTGATTATTAGCAGAAAATTGAATTTTACAGCTCACTCATTTTAATGACTTGTTCACCTAATGTCACAACACTACCACTATAACTTCTACAACTAAAATTACACTATATATTCAGTTTTAAATCTACTTAAACGAAAACCTTTAGACTCTAAGGTTGACCTCCATAATTCAAATTTCTCTTGGACTCCCTCTCTAATCTTATCAACAAGAAGAATGTCATCAACAAAAAGCATACACCAAGGTACATCTTCCTGTAAATACTTAACTCTAAATAGAAATTTTTCTTCTTTGAAAAATAATCATAGCTCTCTTATGCATGAACATGAAGAATTGAAATGTGGTTACAAAGAGCCAGAAACTCAAAAAGTCAAAAAGGAACATGACTTATCTGAAAAAATTGGCTCTCTTAAATATTCAAATGAAAACTTAAAAAAAGGTAGTTGAAAATTGCAAAAAGATCACCATTCAGAAAAGAAAATTTAAAGCTAAAAAGATCATGCATTCTTTCCCTAACATTCATTGCTTTTCTTATGGGATGTTTAAATATATAACTAATCTATGCATATATAATTCACATTCAAATCAAGCATATGCATGAATTCCAAAAACTTTTCACAATTCTCTTACCTCTAGATGTATAAAAACTAAGTCTAGGCTCCCAAAAAGCTAACCTAAATCTATTTTGTAGTTATGTCTTCAGTTAAGTGCTGATAGAAGCATGTATCACTTAAACAATGGGTGCTTGAGACACATGACGGGAGACAATAGCAAATTCATTTTATTAGAACTCAAGCGCGGAGGAAATGTCACCATTAGAGGCAACACAACTTGCAAAGTACTCGGAATAGGTACATTTAGTATAAAAATTCTTTATCTATTTAAAAGGTCCTTATTGATGGTTTGAAATACAATTTACTAAACACTAGTCAATTATGTGATAAGAGCATTAATGTTAAATTTCTTACCGATAAATGCTTGACTTAAATGGTAAACTTGTTTTAAAAGGTGTTAGGATTAATAATATTTACATGATTAATCTTGATAACTTAGTTTGTTCTTTAGTTATTTGTCTTAAATCCACATTTGATAAATCAGGATTGTGGCATAAAACACTTTATCATGCTAGCATACACACACTTAGGAAGATTCACAGGCTAACTTGATTAAAGTTATACCTAAACTGGATTTTATTGATAATTATTTGTGTGATACATATCAGTACGATAAGCAAACAAAATTTTCTTTTGAATTGACTTTAGGCATTGTCACTTCACGACTTTCAGAAATTCATCACATGGATCTATTTAGACCTGTCAGCACCACTAGTTTAGGGAAAAATCAAACGGATTTATCATTGTTGATGATTCTACTACATTTATCTGAGTGAAAATTTTAAAATATAAAAATGAATCTTTTATTGAATTTAATATCTTTGTTATTTGAATTCAAAGAAAAATTAGTTATAGCATTGCATCTATTTATAATGATCATGGTGGAGAATTTGAAAATAATAATTTTAAAATTTTTTGTAATGAGATAAGGATAGAGCACAACTTTGCAACCCCTTGGATACCACAACAAAATAAAATAGCAGATCGAAAGAATAGAATGCTTATAGAAGCCGCTAGAACCATGCTTAGTAAATACAAGCTTAATACAACTTGTTGTGTTGAATCAAGTAAATATTAAATCCAAGCTGAATAAAATTACTTATGATCTCAAAAGTATGACTCCAAATCTTTCTCATTTGCATGTTTTGAATATAAATACTTTGTGTTGAATACCGGGAAGAATAATTTGGGGAAGTTTCGCTCTAAATCTGATGAAGCTATTTTTCTGGGTTATTCCTCTATAAGAAAAGCTTATAGGATTTTAAATAGAACTTTATTGATCGAGGAGTCAATGTATTTTGGCTTTGATGAATCTATTTTCTCTTCCCCTTTCTGGAGAGCCTGTAGATGAGGATGATTTAGTATCTAAAATTGAGAATCTAGATTTGGAAGAAAATCGGGATATCAAGAGGAGAATACCTAGAGAAATGAGATATGCTTTGAGTCATCTTTATGATTTGATCATAGAAGACCCATCTATAGTTGTTAAGACTAGAAATAGCCATAGAGAAGAAATCAATCATATAGCTTTTCATATCCATGATTGAACCCACCAATGTAAAAGAAGCAATATCTGATGAATTTTAAGAGGCAATGCAAGAAGAAGTAAATCAATTTGTTAGAAATGATGTCTGAAAATCAATGCCTAGACAGTAATCTAAAAATGTGATTAAAACAAAGTGGGTTTAAAAATAAATTAAATGACTTGTGAGTCAATTTTAGGAACAAAGCAAGGCTTATGGCTAAAGATTCTAATAAAATAGAAAGCATTAATTTTAAGAAAATTTTTGCATTTGTTACTCATTTGGAAGCTATTTGATTATTGCTTGCATTTATTTGCATTAAAGGTTTAAACTTTTTTTCAAATGAATGTTAAAAGTGTTTTTTTGAATGGTATAATAGAAGAAGATACATATATTGAACAGTCACTCGAACTTAAAAGCTCATTATACCATGATCATATATATAAATTAAAAAAAGCCTTGTATGATTTGAAACAAGCACCTCGTGCTTGGCATGATAGATATAGTTATTTTTTGTTCAAAAATTCTTTTGTAAAAGGATCTGTTAACACAACATGTTTATCAAAACAAGAAATTTTAATATTCTTCTTGTGAAGATTTATGTTAATGATAAACTGTTTAGATCTACTAACTTTTTGTTATGTGAAGATTTTTCAAGACTAATGAGCAAAGAATTTGAGATGAGTTGATGGGAGAGATTGCTTCTTGGGATTTAATGTTAAACAAAGTTTTAAAAAAAAAGTATGTTTTTAAGTCAATCTAAGTACACCAAGAATTAATCAAAAAATTTGGATTAAAAGAATGTAAGTACATCAATACCTCCATGAGCCATCGCACTCAATCACAAGCAATGGCACTCAATTAGACAAGGATACTACAAGTCCATTGACTCTAAGAGATATCATGGATGATAGGCTCTTTATTTGAATGTTAGTAGACCTGATATCATATTTAGTGTCTATCTTTGTGCACGATTTTAAGATGATCCAAAATTATCTCATTTGAAAGTTCTAAAAAATATCTTTCAATATTTGATCGGAACACCAAATTTAGAAATTTGGTAGTCGTGAGAGCACATTTTTTTATCTTGTTGGATATTCTGATTCTGATTTTACAAATCAAATTGATATAAAAAGCACTCGAGGCATATATCAGTTTGGAGGCCACTCACTAGTTTTATGGTCAAATAGGAAACAAAACTCTGTTGCTTTATACACTGATAAATCTAAATACATTACTACAAGATGCTATGTTGTCCAAGTCTTATTGATCTTAGCCTACAGGTAAGTACGATTCCAATTATGTGTAATAACATTTGTGTTATCTGCATAACTAAGAATATAATTCAGAGCTCATGCACCAAACACAGATGGGAAACATCATTTCATTAGAGATCATGTTCTAAAAGGAGACGTTGATATTTAATTCATTGACACAGAATCAATTAGCAAACATTTTCACAAAAACATTGAATTATGATAGATTTAACTCTCTTAGATTACGCTTAAGTGTGACAAGACTTTTGTCGCTAGAATATTTTCATTCTATTCTCCTTATCGTTTCATCCAACTTTGTTTTTCCTTTTAGTTTGTATTTAACTTTCTTTTAATGCATTTTTTATTGTATTTTTTTTCTTATATCTCATGCATCTTTATCTTTTTAATTTATTTTACTTATTTTAATTTTATGTTTTTTTCTCTCAGGTGGTTCTCTTTAATTTCATTTATTTTTTTATTTTTTTATTTTTTGGCTAAAATTAATTGCATGCTCTCCTATCATATTATATGATTTATCTATTTAGATCGCCAAAATAGGTTGGGACATTTGGTTGGACAATGCAGAATAAAACAAATCATGCTATACAATATGTTTACAATCGTATGATTAACTTAGACAAACTAGCCATTAAATTGAATGTTGGGACAATTAGTGTTACAAAATCATTTTGTACGGTTAACTCAATCAACATAGCTATTCAAACGAGCGTTAGAACAATTTAAATTATATTGTGTGAACCTAGTTCGTATTATACGAACTCACAGAAAAATCTCTATAAATAGCCCATCATTTTCCATTCTTTCTCATATCTTTAGATCTTTTCTCCTTCACTTCTCACATAATTAAACTTTTTGTGTGCAAGATATTTTCAATGAGGCAACAGGTGCAACAACTATTTCCAACCTGATGATGAAGAAGCTGTGTATATGAAGTATAAGGAATGTGAGATAATGGATTCAAAGTCTCTTCTTAAAGATAAGTTATATTTTCACATCTTAGATCTTTTAGCTAGCACAATCATTCTTTTATTATTTCTCTCGCTTATTCTTTCACTCTGAACTTTTTCTTAAATTTTTTGCCAACCTTGTTATCAACCCCGACCATACCCTCCTACAATCTAGAGTTTGTGGTAGAGAAATTTTAATTTATGATATTGACCGTCATGAATGCCTCCACATCTCAAATACTATTTTATCTGCCCGCATATCTCAAGTGATCACACTTACGATTGGTCTTCTATTAATATGATTATTAGAGGTTCACCACCAACCTTAATGGACCTGTGCTGAATGCTCGTGTTATCCAACACATGCTAAGGCGCAATATCATTCCCAAAATTGACGACCAAATCAATATAACCTCTTCTTTTCATGATCACATACTTTTGCATAACTCATACATAGTTCAATGTAAGATTCACTACATTGAAAACCTCACAATCATAAGAAATTCAAAATTCAAAAGAAAATATAATCTAACCTTAGAACATATACAACAACAACAATAACAACAAGCCTTAATCCCACTAGGTGGGGTCGGCTACATGAATCATTCGTCTCCATTGTGTCCTATTCTCATTTAAATCAAGTATACTAAGATCATTTTTTATACATCTTAAAGTCTTTTAGGTCTACCTCTTTCTTAACATAAGTAAATCTAATGCATCTACTCTAATGGTCATTGATGGGCTTTATGTGGCCAAACCATCTAAGGCGACTCTCCATAATCTTATCTACCACTGGAGCTACTCCAACTTTTTCCCGAATATACACATTTTGCATTCTATCTCTAAGAGTAAAGCCACTCATCCCTAAGCATCCTCATCTCGTAACACTTAACTTAGTCTTATGCTTCTCTTTATTGGTCAACATTCGCACCATAAGTCATTGCGGTCTTACCACCATCTTATAAAATTTTCCCTTAAGTTTAAGTGGAACTTTTCTATCACATAATAGGCCAAATGCATTCCTCCACTTCAACCATTCAACTTGAATTCTACTAATAACATCTCCATCTATTTCACCATCATTTTGAACAATAGAACCTAAATATCTGAAACGCTCACTCTTATTAATGACTTGTTCACCTAATGTCACTTCTTCTCTACAACTAAAATTATACTCCATATATTTAGTTTTAGAACTACTTAAACGAAAACCATTAGACTCTAGTTGACCTCCATAATTCAAGTTTACGTTGGACTCTCTCTAGTCTTATCAACAAGAAGAATGTCATCGAAAAGCATACACCAAGGTACATCTTCTTGTAAATGCCTAGTAAGAACATCCATAACTAAAGTAAAAAAGATAAGAGCTTAAAGCTGATCCTTGATGTAATCCAACTGAAATAAGAAAATATTTTGTCAAATCCTACTTGTGTTTGGACACAAGTAACAGCTCTAGTATACATATCCTTAATGACTTGAATATAACTAATATTAACTCATTTATGTTCTAGAACTCTCCAAAGAACATCTCTTGAAACTTTATCATAAGCTTTCTTTAAATCAATAAATATCATATGTAGATCATCCTTACTTTCTCTATGCTTCTCCATCAAATCCCTTAACAAATGTATAGCATCCATAGTAGATCTACCTGGCATGAAACCAAACTGATTGTGAGAAACTTTTGTATCACATCGTAACCTATGCTCAATTACTCTCTCCCATAATTTTAATGTATGGCACATTAACTTAATTCTCTATAATTTGCACACTCTTGTGCATCACCTTTATTCTTAAATATAAGAACTAACAAACTCTTTCTCCACTCATATCTTTTAGTCTTTAAAATGACATTAAAAGATTTGTAAGCCAAGAAATTCCTTGATCTCCTAAACATTTCCACACTTATTAGAATATTATCCGTCCTACTACTTTTCCACATTTCATTTTCTTTAAAGCTTCACTAACATCGATTTACTAATCGATGATAAAATGAAATTCTATTTTTTGTTTAGGGTATTAAGGTTCTAAAATCAATCGTCTTTCAGATCCTTCATTGAAAAGTTTACCAAAATACCTCATCCACCTATTTTCAATATCCTTTTCTAAAAAAATATTTTATTATTTTCATCCTTAATACCTCACTTGAACTATGTCTTTACTTCTCCTATCTCTTTGGTTGGCTTATACATACATCTTTCACCTTCTTTGGTATCTAATCTATTGTATAAATCACTAAAATAAATTTTTTTTTCGTCGTATATTGTTTTCTTAGAATCTCTACAGTCCTTTATATCTTTCCCAATTCTCAGTTTTTAAACTAAGTTTTATAATAATACTTACTTCTTTTTTATCTTTTTTCGCCTCGACTCCACCACCAACTATTCTTATTAAAGAAGCTTTTCCTTTTGATTCTCCGACATCTTTTTCAACTTTACTTATTTTTTTCCACATAATATTAGCTTTCTAAACATCCCAAATTCTAATCTCTTGTAGCTTGCTCTTAAAATATTTTTATTTGTGTTCTTTAAGTGTCCATCTTAGACAATAATTTGGTTTATTTTTCTTTACAACCTTTAAAATCTTAAAATCCAATCGATGTTGGGTTAGATTTTCACTTGGAATAACCTTACAACCTTTACAATCTAAAGCGATCTATTTTTCTTATCAGGAAAATAATCAATCTGTGTTTTACTAGATCCATTTTATAAGTAATAATATGTTCATCTCTTTATTAAGTAAAGTGTTAGCAACTAAAATAAAAATTTAAAACAAAATCTAATATAGTCTTCTTCATTAGTCTCCAAATCATAACCAGTGAATCTTTAAAATCTTCTACCACTCTACTCCATTTAAATCTCTTCCAATAAATACTTTTTCTTGAGGGTATCTTTTGTATTAATCTAATTCATTCCAAAATTTTTCTTTTGCACTTACCTCCAAACCTACTTGAGCATGACACTTATAACATTGAAAATCTTAGTATCAACATGATAATCTTTAAAATTTATAATTTATCTCCACATCTATTAATATTTATAACATTTATCATTGGCTTTTTATCTATGTCATGCTCTGTAGATTTACAGTTCGACTTTACACAATCTGGTTTAAAACTAAACTATCAATCTCCTTGACTTTCTCCATAGCATTTAGTTCTTGAACACATAAAATATTTATCTTTCATGAACCATAATATCCCATTAATTTCGGTAATTTACTTGTAAAATGAACATATTAAGATCTTGTCTAATTCTAATTTCATGGACTAACTTCTTTGCATGTCAGGTCCGTAATGTGGGAACTCTTGCTTGTTAACTTTTGCGGCGTAGATCTGTGGCTTTCCATTTTTATATATTCCAAGTCATCTGGCCAGCACCAGGGGGGACACGCGTGAACATGATGATTTAAAGGATTCATGTCATGATTATTTTGACAAGTTTCTCTGGTTGTACTACTAGCATACCCTCCACTTTTCACATCCGGACTTGGGACCAGCAATGGTAGTGTTTAGCCTTAGTACACATAATTGCATATTTACTTGATGGTCGATCATACAATATTATTGGACTGATTTATTAAAAAATAACTTTTCTAAGTTTTGCATAACTCATACATAGTTCAATGTAAGATTCGCTACATTGAAAACCTCACAATCATAAGAAATTCAAAATTCAAAAGAAAATATAATCTAACCTTAGGACACATAATTGCATATTTACTTGATGGTCGATCGTACAGTATGATTGGACTGATTAATTAAAAAATAACTTCTCTAAGTTTTTATTCAGCATTCTCCATATAAATACCTCATTTGGGGAGCCTAACTAGAGAACTTGAATGTTAGAAATGTTAAGGAAGGCTTAGAGAAAAATATTTTGCATAAGAGAAAAATGGAAAGATTTCCCTCATCTTCTTTTCTCTTAAGAGATCTTATGTTGGCATGGTTGCGCACTTATTTTAATTGTTCTTATTCATCCTCCTTGCCTTTGAATTTTATGCTTTAACTTGAGAGTTTGTTCTTATTGAGAACTTCTGTAAGATTTTACTTTATTTAGAAAAGTCTTTTTGTATCTTGGAGAGGTTGCCCTGAAAGAGAAGGGGAATGAAGCGGTGTAGGGTTTCTCCTTTATCCGTTAAGAAGAGAGGCATCTCCGCCTTGGCTTGTGGCGCCAATGGTGAGATAATGGACTTCTGGAGAAGATGTAGAGAGTGGACATAAGTCCTTTGGGCTAAACCATTGTAAATCATTGTGCCCCTTTCTTTTATTTTATGATGCTCTTATCTTTGTATTATATTGTTGGTTTTGGTTTACTCTTAATGAACTTTAAAGATTTAATTTAAATTTTATTCCCTTGAAATTTTTTTAAAAGCGCACCAATGCAAATTTGTTACCTTCGGTCCTAGTCGAGTGGTGAGTGCACGGCAAGTTGTCCTATGCAGGTCTTCTGTCTAATATGTTGGGAGAGTTTGGCAAGTGTTGTTGGATGTACCGTTCAAGTAAATGGCAAGTTCCTTTAAATGGGATTGGAGACAAGTTCACCATCTACTGAGTTGGCTAGTGAGCAATCCATGTGCGACAGCCTAGCAAGTTGGCAAGTGGATAATATCTGTGTTGATCAAGTCCAAATGCAATCCAAGCTTGCCTTGAGCAAGTCCATCCTGCATGAGGTATACCTTAGGCATACAACCTTTACCCTCAAATCCAGAAAGGATTATCATATAAACCTCATCTTCTAAATGCCTATTTAACAGACTATTTTTACATCAAGGAACAAACAAATATAAATTTATATTCAGAGAAAAAATTACTTAGATACTATTCATTCTAGCAACCAAGACCAAGGTCTCATGAAAATCAATGCCACAGGTTTCAGTGAAACATTTTGTCACAAGTTTTGCTTTGTATCAGTCGATGCTTCTATCTAATTTGTATTTTACAGTAATAATCTATTTGCTTGTCCTTTTATTTTTAAGAAGATTGAAAGCTTCCAACAACCATTTCTTTCAATGGCCTAAATTTTATCATGAATTGCATTACTCCATTTAGTAACTTCTAATGATTTTGAATACTATTCAGAATTTGTAGAAAATTTGGTAATAAAGGTATGGAAATTAGGAGAAATTTCTTATAAGAGATATAATGGCTAATTAATTGATTGAGTAATAGGCAATATTGATATTATCATCAGAATCATAATACCTCGCTCTTGTAAATCAAAGATAGGACTTGTACTTAGGCCAAGAATTTAATTGGGTTCAGAAAAAAATGTTTTATTTAATCTTGTCATTTGAATTTTTGACATATGGAATTGACAATCCCTTCACATATTAATTTTTATATGTGAGCTTCAAAAGGTTGAGATTTAGAAAGTTGAGATTCAAGGTAAGTTTGGAATATGAGTAGATCAACATAACAATAAAGTAGGGTTGATATTATCACAAAACTAATATTCAGAAAGGAAGTTCCTATTCCCCTTCTAAATGTGAGTTTTGAGAAAAAAATTATCAATTTCAAAGAAAATTACATCCATGAGACAACATTTTTTGTACTAGGAAAAAAACATTTGTAACCTTATTGATGAAGAGAGTAGCCAATTAAAATGTATTTGATGGCTTTCAGGTCAAGTTTGCTACATTAATGAGGAATAGGAACAAACACAGAGCAGCTGAACACTTTGATAAGTATTATGGAGATAAATCTATTTGAGTTGGCATGGTATGAGAGTTTGATAAAGAGTTTTGATGTCTAAATTACTTGAGGGCACAGGATTAATAAAATATAATAATGAGAAAAACCTCCCGAAAAAATATTTTGGGATATTATTACTGATGACAATTGATCAAGAAATCTTCAAAATGTGTCCATTTTTCATATTCACTATCCCATTTTGTTGGGAAGTATGGAGCACAAATTTTTGCAAATAAATCCTAGTTGGAGTTATTCTCAAAGAATGAGGTGAAAATATTTTTTTCTTATTGTTGGTCCCAAATATTTTTTCTTATAAGTACTCTTACAGGTAAATTAATGGAATTAATAGAGATTATAGTTCATAGGAAAATAAATATTTTATTTATTCAAGAAACTAAATGGGTTAGGGAGAAGGCCAAGGAGGTTGATAGTTTTAAACTTTGGTATTTAAGTAGAAGTCGAATTAAAAATGACGTAATTGTGATTATAGATAAAAGTTCGAAGGATAATGTTATAAATATTAATAGATTTGAAGATAGAATTATAGCTTTAAAGATTATTGTTAATACTACGATTATCAATATTATAAATATTTATGCTCCTCAAGTAAGTTTGGATGTAGGCTCAAAAGCAAAATTTTGAAATGAATTACAGGGATTAATACAAAAGATATCTCTTGAAGAAAAAGTATTTATTAGAGGAGATTTAAATGGACATGTTGGTAGAGTGGTAGAAGATTTTAAAGTATTCATGGTGGTAATCATGGTATGGATTTGGTATTAATAAAAAAAAAGTAGACTATATTAGATTTTGCTTTAGCTCATGATTTTGTAATTGCTAATACTTTATTTAAGAAAAGAGATGAGCATATTATTACTTATAAAAAAGAATCTAGTAAAACACATTGATTATTTTCTGATAAAAAAAATAGATCGTTTAGATTATAAATATTGTAAGGTCATTCCGAGTAAAAGTTTAAGTACCCAACATCGACTGTTAGTTTTAGATTTTAAGATGAAAGATTGAAAAATGAAAAATAAATCAAATTATTGTCATAGGATTAAATTAGATCTTAAGAACATTAATAAAATATTTTTAAGAAACTGATAAACTTAGAATTTTGGATGTTCATAAAGAAGCTAATGTTATATGGGAAAAAAATAGTAAGTGAAATTAACCAAGTTACAAAAAATGTGCTTGGAGAATCAAAAGAAAAAACTTCTTTTAATAAAAATAATTATCGGTGAATTGAATGTGAAAAAATAAGAAATAAGAAAGCGTTGTTATAAAACTTAGTTTAAATGTAAAACTTCAGAATTGGGAAAGATATAAAGTAGCCCATAGAGATTCTAAGAAAGCAATATATGATGCAAAAAAATTTATTTTTTTGTGATTTATACAATAGATTGGATAGCAAAGAAGATGAAATATGTATATATTAGTTAGCCAACCAAAGAGATAGGAGAAGTAAAAATCTAGTTCAAGTGAAAGATGTATTAAGGATGAAAATCATAAAGTATTTTTCTTAGAAAATGATATTGAAAATAGGTGGATGAGATATGTTGATAAATTTTTAAAAGAATAATCTGAAAATACGATTGATTTTAACCACCTTAATACCCTAAACAGAAATAAAGAATTTTTTTTATCGTCGTATTAGTAAATTTGAAGTTAGAAAAATTTTAAAGAAAATCAAGTGTGAAAAAACAGTAGGACCTGATGATATTCCAAAAGAATTGTGGAAATGTTTAGGAGTTCAAGAAATTTTTTGGCTTACAAATTTTTTTAATGTTATTTTAAAGACTAAAAACATGTCAGATGAGTGGAGAAAAAATTTGTTAGTTCCTATATTTAAGAATAAAAGTGATGCACAAGAGTGCAAATTATAGAGGAATTAAGTTAATGTGTAATTGAGCATAGGTTACGATGTGATACAAAAGTTTCTCAAAATCAATTTAGTTTCATGCCAAGTAGATCTACTATGGATGCAATAGATTTTCAACCCAAATGTACCCAAAATGTCACTAATGATAATTGTAAAAGGTTGGGGTGTTATAGCTTTGACTAGCATAAAAGGTTTGAATTTGTCTAGATAACTGATAATTTTTACACTCAATGCCTCATAATTTGTGTTGAAGAAAGTTGAAGAGAACAATTTCTAGTATGTTATATAATTATAATAAATTTAGATGATCAAGGTAAATGTGACATTTGGAGGACGATACATACTAAGCATTTTTTTTACTAGTCATTCAAACTTCCATCATAGTTTAGGAGGTAGAGATTAATATTTTCCTTCGCCTAACCAATTATTCATCCCAAGTGCCTATCTAGAATTCATTGTAATTAGAAAGAAAATTACTAGTGCAATTCAAATCCTTGGTAATTTTATGAATTGATGAAAAATTGAAAAAACCCTAGGATCCAAGAAGACAATTTAAAACCAAAGAGCTAAAGACTTTAATAGTTCCAATGCTAATTACTTAAGATACAGACCCATAGACAACCATGACTATATAATCCTTTAACAAGGATGAACAGTTTGAAATATGAAGACATACTCATCATATAATCAAAAGCTCCAAAAGCTCCAAAGTCCAAAAGCAAAAATTGTGTCTTTTTTTTTTGTTTTGGACATTAAAGGCATTTAAGGCCATACCTTTTTTAGCACTAATACAAATGATGCTTTTTAATGTAGATCTTGATTTGAATTTGATTGTCAACAGTTTGAAGGTCTTTTTAATAGAAGTGTTGCCAAAAATATTGATTCGTAGTAGGAGATGACACCTAAGGAGGATCCATTTTCCAAGGCCATATCATTTTAGCCATCATTGTGGTTTAAATAAACAGAAAATTCTTAAAGAAAGGACTTGGTATTCTATGGTGGTGCACAGAAGTCGAATGTGGGTGGGCTGACTTAGAGAAGGAGAGCTCTTGATATCCCTAGCTCATAATAAAGAAATTACCACAGAGCTTTCTTTCCTAAAATAGATTTATTAGAAATGTGATAAGCGGCCAGATAGTACCTTACCTCACCTAAGCACTAGAAGCACTAGTCTACTAGAACTTGGTTAAGCACACTCATTTAGCTTTAAAAGTCAATGATATTAAAATTTTATCTTATTTGCACATAAAATTAACTTAGATAAAATTTCTTCAACAAGAGAGTGACTGTAAAATTTCCTTTCTGTTTCTACAGTCATGAAGAAGCTTTAATGAAGGAACATTCTACTAGGTTTACATAACACAAGATAAACAAAATTACACCAATTTTAGTTCATTAAAAAGTAAATTGTGAGATCGCAAGCTTAGTTAAAGATTTGCATAATTACTAATATCTATCAACAATAGCAAACTATGCAATTCTAAGTTATTTAACGCTCATCAGATTTACATTTCAGAAACTACCATCATATACACCCACGATGGGTTCCTGCAATGGTCATACCCTAAAAGATTTTTGTACAAAATAAGAAAAGACGGACCATTTCCAAACATCTTGCTAAGGCTCTTTTCTTGGTATGGCCTTGGTTGAGCTTGAGGTTTCAATTCCATGTTCAAGTCGGGGTTGACCTGTTTAAGAGTACAGAAAAATAATATAAAATCTACTTACAAAAGAAAAAAAAATGTTTCACGAAATCAAAGTGAACCATATAGAATAGTTCTGAAACGTGCAGAGAAAAAAGAAATAAATTGAGAAAATGGTCTTCCAAAACATAGAGCAATGAAATGTAATATAGCTTGGAAAATTTGTAAGTGGACATATAAGCATCAATTTCCGTAGTCGTAGAAACACATATCTGGATATTTTGGCGAATAGTACAAAACATTATTCAAAAGCTGAAGAACTTAATAGAAATTATTTTTTTTAATAAAAAGAGCAATGCTTAGCTTTCTTTTTTTCAGCAGATCTTGTAAATTAGGATTTTTCATTTGCATTGGGAAAGATTTTGTTGCGGTATATCAGATAGATATTTGCTCTTTGATACTAAGAAAATTTTACCTGCCATACAATTAAATATAGAAGCTAATATTCAATGGCATGTATAACTGAATTAAGAAGCCTTGAGGTCTAAGTTTTTTAAGACAGATTTAGTAATAGAGGCAAAAAAATCACTAGTGAAACCTAGTGAAATCCAAAAAAAAGGACAGAAATGCTAGTTGTGAGCGTAGAAACTTTGTCACTCCACTCCAACCTCTTCTCTATCCATTCCTACTATATTCCATAAAAAAATAAAAAATTAACCGACTGTTGCCAGTTCAACTAAACTGGCATCAGCCAATTCGCCTAATTAGAACAAGACGCCCATCATTTATCGCGAACAAGCGGAGGAGATGAAGATAGGGAGCCAAATTGAGGGAATAAGATAAAGCAGCAGCGGCTTCGGTGAAGGGAGTGATCATTTAAGTCTGCAAGGTCGGGAAGCACCTATGTGACAGTGACAAAAGAAGATGGCTTACGAGTAGGTTGGAGGACTGTGCACAACCTCCATGTGTTGAACCAAGGAAGAAGAGAACTTTTGGTGCGCATATTAGAGCCCTAGCCAACCATTGTCGATCCCTACAGCAAGAAATGAAAGTTAGGTTGATTGTAAGTATATTTTCTTATTGCCTTTCCTTCCTCTATAATTTTTAAGGATGTTGCTTTAAGGATTTTCTAAACCCAAGCTTCAATTATTATTCTCTTAATCAACTTCAATTTTAATGGACGATAACTTAGGATGAGAAAATAAATTGTGTTAAAATAATATTCAGATTACTGTAATATTTCAAAATATTTCTTTATGTGAAGGATTAGTTTTTTTATTATGAAGATAATTTTCAGGAGATATTATATTAATGGAATAATATTACTTAAGTAATAATAATGTCAATTAGATAAATAAAAAGCTAACATTAATTAAGTAACAGTAATTTGAATATTGACATTTCTAATATTTAATTTTATAACAACTTTGTCTAAATAGATTAAACGATTATTTACTCAATTAAATAAGATATATAAAGATATGTATATTATATACATGAATAAATGAGTAATACAATTTATAAATTAAAGAAGGTACTATTTTTTGAGAAATAAATTTCAACCTAAGCCATGACATAGCATAAGACATCAAAATATGAAATATCCTACTATTAGTGTTTATGTTATAATATAAAATTATTAGTTAAGAGTATCTTTTGAATAAAATCAAATTTTAGAACTTTACACTTTCAAATTATGTCACTCAAGTCATTAGACTTATTGTTTGGATTTGTAGATTTAATCAAATTCATAGTACGGATTAAACTTATGACAAAATCAAATATAATTTCTTCAAATTGAGCTCATGAAGTGATCCTATGGTAAGTACTCATGTTTATAATTTATAGTATTTTTTGCTTTCTTCTAAACTGTTTGTTTATATTATCATAGATAAATATTTTGCATTTTTGTTATTGCAATGTTTCAAGATTTATCTATTCTTAAGAAATGGTCATATTACAATGAATGTTCTATAATTTTTCAAATGTTTAGCATTTGTTTACGTTTTACTTATTATAATTAAATAAAGTATGAAATGAAAAATGTAATTGTAAAAAGAATACTTGTATGTACATGTTAACTGATAGAATTTCACTCATTTATGATACTAACTGGGGACGCTAAGGTACCCATGCACATATATGACAAAAATTATTAATATTGAATACATTAAATAGTACAACTTTAGATAGTAGTGACTCCTGTGACAGATGTAAATAATATAGATAAGACAGGATATTGCACTATAGCATAGAATATGATTAAACATTTTTAAAAGACTCATAATTAAATATAAATTATCATTTGATCGTATATTGATCTAATTTATTAAAAACATGCATAATGTTTCCTTTTTATTGCATTACTATAATTTATAGACATGAGAATTCACTGGTTATTGATAGCTCATTTTGATTTTAACCTAACTTTGCAAATTAAAATCTTTATTTAAAAATAAGTTATAGATAGGAGAACATCTATAGAAGGCGAATTCAGAATAGAGAAAGGTACATTTATAATTATCTTATTTTTCACTTTTTATTTTTAGTGGCTCTTTCAATGTATTGATGAATTATTAGATAATAATAGATATTTTAAATTTATATTTCCACCATCCGACCGTCCGTTCTCTTCTTAGAAATTACAAGTCTCGGACCGTGTCGTAATAAAAGAGGTCTCAGAGCGAGGTGAAATTAATCAATAAGAATCTTAAGTGAAAGACCCATTAAGATACTTATGAGAAATAATTGTAAGAAATTCTCGGGATTTGAGTTAGAAAAATTCTAATTGGATAATGTTATTTTATATATCTCAGGCATATGATATTCCTGTGAAGGAGAAAGATGGGAATCTGATGGGAGAGGTATTGCCACCTAGCACTATTATAAATATCAATGCCTTGCCCAAGATGATGGCGACTATGACCCACCTAATTCAAAATTCAAAAACTCAAATTAATGGAAATAATGGCACTGTTACTATAGACAAATATTTGAAGATGTTTCAGGATTTAAGACCGCCACTATTTAAGGGAATTGAAGGGCCAATTGAGACTGAAAATTGGCTATTATGTATTGAGAAAATCCTAGATAGAATGTATTGCCAAGATGACAGGAAGGTGCCACTAGCCACTTTTGCACTATATGGAGAAGCTAAAAGGTGGTGGTGGCGAAGTTAGCGTCAGGATAGGTTGAGTGACGTACCAAACCAAATGGTTAATTGGAAAGACTTTGTGAAGTTATTCAGAGATGGTTTATGCCTCTATCTACAAGAAGAAAAATGCAAGATAAATTCATTTGATTGGTGCAAGGAGAGAAAACCGTCATGCAGTACGAGGCAGAGTTCACCTCATTATCTATGTATGCACCTCAACTGATTTAAACAATAGAAGAGAAGTTTTATAAGTTTCTGTCTATGTTAAAATATTCAATTAGACAGTCATTGGTGCCACTGGGGATTGAAGATTATTCTGTGTTGGTAGATGGAGCCATAAGAATAGTGATTGAATTGTAAATTACTTAGAAGCACAAAGAGATGCACAGGAAGAAGAGTGAAGATGATGGTGATCATGTAGCTCAATCAAAGGGATCTGATGGGAAGAAGACTAACAATGCATTTAGGACGGCATTCCGCCTGCAATGCGATTCAAATCACACCATTCTGTACGGAAAGCGTTGGCTACATTTAGAAGAATGTATAGACAAGTCATTTTCTAACCGACCCAGTGAAGTGACAGTGAAAGCTAAGTTTGCCTTTTTGAAAATAAAATAAAAATTAGCACCCACCGCAACTTCTAAAGACAGCAACTTCTTTTGTAACAGTTTCACCACTATTTTTTCATACAACTACAGCTGTCCCAAATATATCCTACATTCAATTTTGATTGTTTTAGTGGTGGCATAGCTCATACCATGAAATAAGGGTGAATGCTTGGTAGGCTCCAACACATGCTATTGGTGTCGTCAACCTAGTCATATAGCTAGATATTGTACTACACTTAGTTAGAAAACTTCTACAACAACAACAACAAGCCTTTAGTTAGAAAACTTCTAAGAAAACAAAAAATAAGTGGAGATCCTTCACAGAGGACTAATAAGCTAAGAATGATAGAATCAACTACTTCAACTCCTACTCAGGTTCAATCAAGCCAGAATATTCAATCTAGAGTTTATGCCTTCATTTAAAGAGAGCTTGAAGAACCTATTGCAATAAATCATGATACTGAAAATGCTTAATATAGTATCATAGTTATCTTTTATGGACAATTTTTGTTTTCTAGTAGTTGGATATATATATATATATAGTGGACATTGATACTCTTTCTATTAGACAGTAATACTCATTTTACTAGATATTAATGCTCATTTTGTTTAGTCATTTAATTCATATAATTTATAAAATTGTGTAACAATGTCTAACCTTATTGCTTAAGGTTAGTACAACAAATGATTTATGTAGAAAAAAAAAATTTATTGAGCTATGCTTTGTAAATTTTGAGGACAATTTTTTGAAAGTGGGAAAGATTGTTATATTTTGTTAAGAAAAAAAATTTAACCAACTGATGCCAGTAACTAAACCAGCATCAGTCTATTTGCCTTATTCATCTTATTAGAATGAGCCAACTATCACAAGAAGAGGAGACAAAAATAGGGGAGGTGAACCGAAGGAGGGAGATCGAGCAGCGGCGACTTCGACAAAGGCGTGATCGGCTAGATCTGCGAGGTCAGCAGGCACCTACATGACGGTGACGAAAGAAGGTTTGCAAGTAGGCTAGAGGGCTGTGCGCAACCTCCATGTGATGAACTGAGCAAGCAGAGAACTTTTGGGATTAAAACCCTAGCCAACCTTTGTCGATCTCTACAGCAAGGAATCGAAGTTAGCATGCTTGTAAGTATGTTTCTAGTTGCCTTCTTTCCTCTATAATTTTTAGAGATGTTGCTTTTAGGATTTTCTAAACCCTAACTTCAATTATTATTCTCTTAATCATCTTTAATTTTAATGGACGATAACTTAGGATGAGAAAACAAATTGTGTTAAAAATATATTTAGATTACAGTAATATACCAAAATATTTCTTTATGTGAAGGATTAGTTAAGCAAATTTTTTTTTTTATTATTATGAAGATAATTTTCAAGAGATATTATACTAAATAAAATAATATTACTTAAGTGAAAATAATATCCAATTAGATAAATAAGAAGGTAACATAAATTACATAACAATAATTAGAATACTGACATTTCTAATATGTACTCATGTAACTTTTTTAAATAGATTAAATGATTGTTTACTCAATTAAATAAGATATGTAAAGATATGTATATTATATACATGAATAAGTGAGTAATATAATTTATGAATTATAGAAAGTACTATTTTCTATGAAATAAATTTTAACCATAATCATGACATCCTATAACATTAAAATATAAAATATCCTACTATTAATGTATAGGTTACAATATAAAATTATTAATTGAGTATTGTTAAATATTTTGAACAAAATTAAATTTTACAATTTTACAATTTGAAACTATATCGCTGAAGTAGTTAGGCTTACTTATTGTTAAGATTTATAGATTTAAACATATTCATAGTGTGAATTAAGCTTAAGAAAAAATCAAATAAAATTTCTTCAAATTGAGCTCGTAAGATGATCCTAAAGTGAGTACTCATGTTTCGAATTTATAGTAATTTTTATTTTCTTCTAAACTATTCTTTATAGTATTATGGATAAATATTTTGCATTGTTGTTATTATAATATTTCCTAATTTATCTATTCTTTAAGAAATGATCATATTGCAATGAATGTTTTAAGATTTTTAAAATGTTTAGCATTTGTTTAAGTTTCACATATTATAATTAAATATTATATGAAATGAAAAATGTAATTATTATGAATTAGATAAAATGTAATTCTAAGAAATCAATATATGATGCAAAAAATTTAGCTTTTAGTGATTTATATAGATACAAAGATGAAAGATGTATGTATAAGTCAACCAAAGAGATAGAGAAATAATATTAAAATGAGAGGGGGATGAAAATAATAAAGATTTTCTAAAAGAAAAAATGTTGATATAGATTTTGATAAACTTTTCAACGAAGGATCAAAAGACGATTGATTTTAGCAACCTTAATACCCTAAACAAAAAATAGAATTTCATTTTATCGTCAGATTAGTAAATGAAGTTAGTGAAGCTTTAAAGAAAATGAAATGTGGAAAAGAGGACGGATAATATTCCAGATGTGTGAAAATGTTAGGAGATCAAGGAATTTCTTACAAATCTTTTAATGTTATTTTAAAAAAAAGATGCGATGAGTGGAGAAAGAGTTGATTCCTATATTTAAGAATAAAGGTGATGCACAAGAATGCAAATTATAGGAATTAAGTTAATGTGTCATACATTAAAATTATGGGAGAGAGTAATTGAGCATAGTTAACGATGTGATACGTAAGTTTCTCAATCGCTTTGGTTTCATGCCGGCGATCTACTATGGATGCTATACATTTGTTAAGAGGTTTGATGGAGAAAGTAAGAAGGATCTACATATGATATTTATTGATTTAGAAAGCTTATGATAAAGTCTCAAGAGATGTTCTTTGGAGAGTTCTAGAACAGAAGGAGTTAATATTGGTTATATTCAAGTCATTAAAGATATGTATACTAAAGCTTACTTGTGTCCAAACACAAGGAGGATTGACAAAATATTTTCCTATTTGGGATTACATCAAGGATCAACATTAAACCCTTATCTTTTACTTAGTTATGGATGTTCTTACGAGGCATTTACAAGAAGATGTACCTTGGTGTATGCTTTCGATGACATTCTTCTTGTTGATAAGACTAGAGAGGGAGTCCAAAGAAACTTGAATTATGGAGGTCAACTTGAGTCTAAAGGTTTTCGTTTAAGTAGATCTAAAGCGAATATATGGAGTGTAATTTTAGTTGTAGAAGTTTTAGTGATAGTGTGACTGATCAAGTCATTAATAAGAGTGAGAGATTGATATTTAGACTATTGCTCAAAATGATGGTGAAATAGATGGAGATGTTATTAGTAGAATTCAAGTTGGATGGTTGAAGTGGAGGAATGCATCGCCTATTATGTGAAAAAGTTCCACTTAAACTATAAGGGTAAGATGCAATGACTTATGCAGAATGTTGGCCACAATAAAAGAGAAGCATAAGACTAAGTTAAGTGTTACAGAGATGAGAATTTTCAGGTGGATGAGTAGCTTTACTCTTAGAGATAGAATGCAAAATGAATATGTTCGGGAAAAAGTTGGAGTAGCTCCAGTGGTAGATAAGATTAGGGAGAATCGCCTTAGGTTTGGCCACATAAAGCGTCGTCCATGACCCGATTAGGAGAGTAGATGCATTGATTTTTATGTTAAGAAAGAGGTAGACAAAAAAGACTTGGTTAAGATGTATAAACAATGATCTTAGTATACTTGAATTAAATGAAAATTTGACACATAATAGGACACAATGGAGACAAAGGATTCATGTAGCCGACGCCACCTAGTGAGATTAAGGCTTGTTGTTGTTGTTGTTGTTGTTGTTGTAGATAAAATGTTTGTATGTGTATATTAATTGATAAAATTTCACCCCCTTTTGATACTAGCTAGCCCATGCACGTATTTAAAAAAAATTACTGATAGTGGATACCTTAAATGGTACAACTTTAGATGGTGACTCCTGTGATAGATATAAATAATATAAATAATATAAATAAGATATGATATAGTACTGTAGCGTAGAATGTGGTTAAATCTTCTTGAAAGACTCATAATTAAATATAAATTATCATTTCAAAAATAGCATGCATAATTTCCTTTTTATTGCATTACTATAATTTAGAGACATGAATATTCACTAATTGTTGGTAGCTCATTTTGGTTTTAACCTAACTTTTGTGGATTGAGAGCTTTATTTAGAAATGAATAATTTAGAGGAGAACATCTATAGAAGGCAAATTCAGAATAAAGAAAAGTAGATTTATAAATGTCTTATTTAGCTTTTTAATTTTAGTGGCTCTTTCAATATATTGATGAATTATTATATAATAATAGATATTATAAATTTATCTTTTCATTGTCCGATCATCTATTCCTGTCTTGAAAATTCCAAACCCTGGGCTAGGTCATGACATTTCCTACTCTTTCAATCTATCAAATCATAAAAGGCCAGCAATCTAGAAATCGATTTTCAAATCACATTCATCTCGCTTTTCAATTTTGATTCACAGAAATAGAAGGATACGATTCGAACGTCGTAGAGCTGGTGCTACTGCTAAGATTGAGCATCTAGGTCCCACCCAGTCGAAGAAATATAGAGGTGCAAAACTTCTATATGATGGATTCGAAAACTCGAGTTAGACCTTTCACTACAAAAGTTCAACTATTGCCTTTAACTGAGGTCTAGCAACATCTTGTAGCATTGACTGCAAGTGGAGTGTTCGCACAGCAAATCGAAACCCTTGGTCGGTCTCTCCAGAACAAAAGATTGCAAAGAAAAGATGCATCAGCAATTAGCCTTCAACTAGAGAGATTGAGAAGAAATCGAGAATTATGTTGAGGTGTCTATTAGGTGATGAATCGATGGAGGTCATGCACATGCACAAAACTTTGCAATCCACAAACTCCTAATATTAACAATTAGTCATTACTTATGATTAAAACTAAAAATACAATCAATTTTAATGCTGATGACAATATAATAATTTTCCAAAAAAAATTTATTGCATGAAAATTTCAAACCATGAATAATAATACAATCAATTGAAAACAATACACTCACATAACCTAAATTGTATCACTTAAATAAAATCAATCATACATTCCCAAAAAAATTTATAGAGATAGGAAATATAGAAGCAAAAAAGTCACTAAATCCACCTCTTATTTGTACAAGGAAATAAAATCTCCTGAAAATCTTCAACTTGAACAACAAGCAAACTCTTGAAAACAGAAAGACAGCATATCCAATTAGAATTTTCTTCATAGTCCAAAATAAATTCTTTTACAAACCACCACTATTTATTATAAAAGTTTTCATAAAATGTCCAAAATAATATTAAACAAAAGATCATTTTAATGAGTAATCCTGCAAAAACACAATGAGAATCCTGAAAAAATTATTTAACACTTGTTACAGCCAAACCCAATGAACCACATATCATGCAAAAGCCAGCCAAAACCATTGAAATCTCATATATGTAAGAAGTTGCCCATAGTTTCTTAGAAAATAGGTATTAATTCTGCTATAATGAAATAAGCATAAACACAATATATTAATTCCACCTCCAAACACCTACTAAAGACTTGTCATTATCTTGCCAGTCATGCAATGCATAGAAGATTGTCAACCGCAACTGGAGGAAGCAACTAGACTTACTCACAAAAAGGAAAGGACAAAGATTATCATATTAAGCTGTCTAGCTTGAAAGAAAATTGACTTTAACAAATTATTCAGTTGATATTCTTTAGGTTGTTATAGAAATAATTATTGCATTTCTTAAAGAGAAATCCAGAAATCATCATATACAAATTTATCTCTCCCTCATACAAGGTATCATCAATATCCAGCAAAACTAATGAGCATAATTTTATCTCCAATAATTGCTTCAAGAATAAGGTTAGTATTATAGTTTGGTTAATATATAGAAAACACAAAATTCAAAGGAGAAAGAGAAAAAATCCAAGGCATTGTTTAATGCAACAAAATAAACAAAAATTAGACAAGTACAAAAATTTTACAAGATCTCCAAGCTGCAAGTTTCATCTTAACATGCAACATGCTATATGATAAATATCATCCATCCTTTCTAGCATTTAACTTATTAAGGATTCTTCGAAGAAATCTTACATATATCCAATTCATTTCTTTCAAATCATGCAAAAGATTAAAACATGAAGCAATAAGATAAGAAAATTGTGAAAAGATACCATATTCTTCCTAATGAATAGATTATAATTATTACGAACAACAACAAGCCTTTATCCCACTATGTGAGGTCAGCTATATGAATCCTTCTTCTCCATTGTATCCTATTAAGTGTCAAACTCTCATTTAATTCTAATAAAATAAGAACATTTTTTATACTATCTAACCAAGTCTTCTTAAGTCCACTTCTACCTATCTTCACATAAGTCAAATCAAATATATCTACTCTTCTAACTAGGTTATTAGATAGCCAACATTTTATGTTTTCTTTTTCATTTTCTCCCCTTGGTAATAATTATATATATATTATAATTATTACCAAGGGAAGAAAATTCAAAGAAAACATAAAATTTATATTTATTATAATCCATAATATTTTCTTAATGTGACAGACAAACCACACAAATATAATGTCATATAAACCTCTTTAAAAAATTATAACCCAAATGGTCTAAATGTTAATCATAATAAATTTTTTATCTTTGAATTGAATTTGACGGATGGATATTCCTTTTTTTTCCATTGAAGTAATTATCAATAATATAATATTTTATATGTTAATGCAACTTTGCTTTCTCCAAAAGGTTTTTTTCAGAATTTTGTAAGTCTAAAAACTATGAATTAAAAAAAAAATCAATGCCGACTCAACATATCAATGCTCCTCACAAATAATTCACCAGAGGTTGCATCATCAAACTATTTAATTGATTTAAAAAACTTAAATAAACATAAGTAATTCAACATCATAATCAGAGGTAGATTTAGTTTCTAATTGGAAGTTAGATTCTAAAATGATTACAAGCTCAAGTTCAACTTTGGATTGAAAATTTAACTCATGCTCGATTTACATTTAAGTTCATAAATATGTTAGTGTGTACACAGAGATTAAATAAAATCAAATATATAATCACATTATAAATGCTAATAGTTTTCTACAACTAATACACCATTTGAAGAATATTCTTTAAATATAAGTCCTTTAATACAAGAAAATTTGATCAAACTAGACAATTGTGTTACTATGAGTTTGATAGACTTATATGAATAGCAAGAATAGTAATATTTTCAAATTTTAAAGCACCATAAAAAGCATCATTTATACTTTGAATAATTACTACTTAATTCATACTTAATTTCTCGATCAACACTTTTAGATAAAAGATATTGATAAAATAGTAATTTATAAGTAAATAATATTTGGCTATAAACTTTATGCAATATTCAAACATACTGCCACCTTATTTAAAATTCTTAAATTGATCATATAATTAATCCCTAAAATCAATTAGTGAAAAACATTAACCTTTTAAATTATGCTTCATATCAATCCTTGTAGATTTTATTCCAGTAGCCAATATTTGAAATTATGCAATTAAGTATTAAAGCATCTTTCTATTTGTGAGGCAAGATGTAAACTTTGAGGCATTTTGAAATAAAAGCCTCAAAATTAAAGTATTAAATTAATAAAAATATATATAAAAGAAGAAGTACCATACTAACAACAAAGTAACATCATAATAAATGAAAATGAGATCATAACCATAAGAGTCTCCACGCCCAAATTAACATTAACAAGTAATATAGGCTTTATAATTTGTAAAGTCAAAAGTCTCCCCACTCTCATGACTAACGAGTTTTCATTAGATTCATCGTTACAATAAATTGATTTGTCTTCTTCATCATGCTCAATTATGTCAACATCCTCTCAATCTTCCTCATCATTAATCTCAACCACCTTATTCTTTAATCAATAAAAACAAATAAGAATACTAACATTTTAAAAAAAAAAAAGACTATGTTGATAATTACAATTTCCATTACATAATTTTTTATAATAATCTTTTTATTACTTGTTAACTCATGTTAGATATCTTGATCTTACTCCTTACTCCATCAAATAAGTCAGCAAAGAGATATTTCTCTTGCAAATGTAATAGTGTAACTTTATTGTCATCCTCCAAAAGCTATTCATCATCTGATGGCATATAATTACAAACTGATGAATCATCATCATCCAAAAGCTTTCTCCTTTAGCCATTTATCTTTTAATCTCTTATTGTAAGTAATTTAAGCCAAAAAGTTTACCCTTAAGACAATCAAACAATTTCTCCTCTTATAATTAACATGCTTATATATATTCTAATTTTGTTCACACCCTAATGATGAGCATGTTAAAACTTAGTACTTCGATAGCAAATCATTACAATTTTAGAGTGTCATCTTCCAATTGAATGCACTACTCAACTAATTCAAAAAGAAAAAAAATATAATTAACAAAGTATACAAATTTGGTAAAACATAATGAGTAAATAATAAACATTACTTAGGGGTTGTTTGGGATTAATTTTGATTTGTGGTTTTTGTTTTGTTTTTATGATATTTTTTAAAATATATTTGTTCGATGTGTTTTTTATGTGTTTTTATTTTTTATTTTCAAAAGCAAATAATATTTTTTTAAAAAACACTCAAAACAACTTTTAGATATTTTGAGTGTTTTTAAAAACAACAATAACCACCAAATATGTTTTACTTTGAAACAAAAACATAAACAAAACAAAATAAAAATATAAAATAAAAGATAGAAAACAAAAGTGATCCCAAACAATCACTTAGAGAATATTTTGCTATTGTATCATTGTTTGGTTGTAAGCGAAAGAATACTTCTTTATTTCTAAATGCTAGAAGTTGAAGATCATCTTATGTCATCTTAATTGAGTCAATAATCAATCTATTCATTCAATAATATAAGCCAAATTCAATCTTTCGATTTGTTGACTTATTCTTAACATATTGATTTTATGAATTTAAATAATTGTTTGTGGTAGACAATTCGAAATGTTTTTTACTATTGTAAAACAATTGTATGTTTGAATTATCATAAGATAAAGAATATTTACTAATTTCTAAATGCTATGAGTATCAGCATTGTCCCTCTCAACAGAGTCAACAATCAATATATCCCTACAATGGTATAAACCAAAATCGATCTCTAGATTAGTTAATTTATTCTTCAGATTCAAATTATAGATTATGGAATGCAAATGCCATGCAACTAAAGCTCTTATTTCTCATCTATGATTTGTCAAATTTCCTTGTATTTAGACTCATCTCTTCAGAGTTTTGTGTTATCAACTCTTTTGCCTTATTGATAGTATTATAAAAGAAACACATGCTTCCATGTTGGACCTTTTTATTTCTAGTTAAGATTTTCTAAACATTTTAAACTGAAATTTTTAATTCAAAAAGAGACCAAAAACTAAACAAAGAATGAAAAAAAAGTTCAAATTAAAAAAAAAAAAGGTAGACAAGTTACCACCAATAAGAGGAGAGCCATTAGAGGATGGTAAGGCAAACAACAGCAGCATAGGCACAGCAACGATAGTGATAGCACAGTAACTGCAGCAACTAGTAGCAGCAACAGCACAGTAGTAGCCAACTAGTAGCAGCAACGGCGACATGAGGGCAAAGACAAGCCAGGAGCTTGCATACGGGCAAGGCGAGTTGACGATAGAGCTGAGAGGCTTCCCATTTTGCATGTAGATTCAAATACAATGAGATAGTAAAATAGTGCTTTTAGTCTGTATTTTATTTATAATATTTTTGAAATCACCCAAATCCTAAGATGTGAGGCTTGCACCTGTTGTTTATGGCGCTAAGGCTTACAACTTATGATGAATTTCCTTAACAAGTGGTAAGATGCACCCCAAGGCATTATTGTGCAATTTTAAACACAAGTAGCAGTAATACTTCACCAAAAATAATTAATCAAATTACACTAATTCTGTGTTAGCAAATTTAACATTTTGGGAATCAATCATATTACATTTTCTAAGGAATATCTCCAAGTTACCTAACCTTCTACAAATATTTAAGATTATGCCTCTCACTGAATGTAAAAGTATAATCTTTATCTCATTATAATTAAGTTGAAATTTTCTATAGTTTAAACAATTTCATTACATCTTTTTATTATATTGTTTAATGACTTTGATATTATATGCACTGACTAAAAGAATATTATAATGAAACCTTATGATATAATATGCAAGTTAATAAAAAGTTCCATAAGATCTAAGAATTCTAATGCTTATTTGCTATAAGATACATAAAATCATGCATTGCGCACAAAATATTTCAATCCACAAACTCTTAGTTTTCATAATTTGCTAATTGGGATGAAATTCAGAAATACAAAGAATTTCATTTCCTATGAAAATTCAATAGTTTTAACTAGAAACAACACATACAAATTTGAAATCAAGAAAAACCATGCAACTAGTTAAGAATCACATAATCATATAAGCCCAAATTGCATCAAATTTAAATGAAATTAATCAGGCATACAAACTACAAAGTTTTTGATATGAGAAATATGTAGAAGAAAAGGAGCCACCAAATCAAGCCTCACTTGTACAAGGAGATTATCTCTCTAGAAAAATTTGAAGTCTCCCGCATGATTAAAAAATGGGTCCCTAGAAGTACAGAGCAACGCATCCAAACTAGATCTTTATTTAAACCTAAAAATAAATCATTTTTACAAGCTGAAAATTTCCATTTATAAAAATTCCTTCTTAAATCTCCCTAAAAATAAAAAACGAACAGCCCCAAGTCAGCAAATCCTATTTGCAAGCACCTCGTGATTCCTATTGCAATCAACTGGCATAAGCACAACCCCCAAAAAAACGCATTGACAATCCATTAAAATCTCGCCCTCAACAAAAGCTCCCCACAAACCTGTCAAAGAAGAATTCCACGAGTCCTGCTAGATTAAGATAACCACAAAGACATTGTGTCAATTCAACCGCCAAGCACTAGCTGAATATTTTACACAAATTCTGCCACCCGTGAAAGAATAGCAATAAAAATCATTGCATCAACAGAAACTGAAGGATGAGAAATTGCTAGATTCAATGGCAAGAAGAGAAGTGGGGAGTTCATCATCCAGAGTGCATTAAAATAAATATGAAGGTTGACTAGAAAAAATGAAAAGGAGAAGCTGCAATGATTGCAACATCAAATAATTATTACTCTACTCAAAACTTATTAGAATAATTTTAACACTATAACTTACTGTATCATTTCGGAAATCATACTCCTCAAGCATAGGATAATTTAAGGCATTTGGCAAGCACCTTTGTTTGACGTTCTCCACCTGTAAAATTTATAATCTCAATGTTGGAAAAAGCATATAGTGGTTACTGATGTGATGATTTCAAAAGAGAGCATCAATACACTATGAAGTCAAACTTATGCTTAGAGGCCATTTGGGATCAATTTTGTTGTGTTTTTTGTTTTTACTTTTATGCTATTTTAAAAACATATTTGTTTAATGTATTTTTATGTGTTTTTATTTTTTGTTTTCAAAAATAAATAATATTATTTTTAAAAATACTCAAAATAGTTTTTAAATCTTTTGAGTGTTTTTAAAACAGCAATTACCACAAAACATGTTTCACTTTGAAATAAAACATAAGCAAAATAAAATATAAATATTAAATAAAAAATAAAAAACAAAATGATCCCAAACAGCCCCTTAATATTTAAGGAAGACAGTACTTGGGCAGGGTCAATCTCAAAAGAATGAGTTTCTTTTTCTTCTGCAACAGCAGCCAAGTCAGCTCCATCCAACAACCCACCGTGAGTATCCATTTCTCCAGGAGTTTTGCTTACTGAAAAAGATTCACCAGTTCGATATTCCTTAAACAAGAAGAAATTAGGCATTACAAACAGTAGTCAAAAAAGTTCTGCACAGCGAAAAATGAAAAAGCTTCATGAAAGTAACAAATACATCCAATTGTTGATGAAAAGTACGAGAGTTTAAAAAAGATGAACAAAGACGAATCAAGAATATACAGAAATAAAAAACCTGCATCTGCATGAACAATTAAGTTAAAGTCGCTTAGAAAGATTAAAATACCTACCATAAAGAACTAAGAAATAAATTTCAATTCTTTATCCATGTCGACACAGGTGCTGTGTATCCTGTCCCCTCTCCCCTGAATTGATCCAATAGGACCAGTATTGGGCTGGTTCAGCTGCTGCTAAAAAACTGGTTCAATCATCTCTAGTTAGGGTTTTTCTTGGTTTGATTTAAATCTCTCTTTTTGTGTATTAGGTTTAGTTTTTTCGCTGTTTTTGAAATAGAGTGACTGTTTTTTCTGTTTTTACTATTTTTGGAGATGAATTTCCGATTCAACGAGTGGTGAGACTGTATCTTGCTGAATTTCATATATAGGCCGGGACATCCCGTGGCCGATCGGTTGCTGTTTTTCAATACAGTCTGCTGTTTCCTCCTTGCTGGATCATCGAACATGCACCTGTACCCAGAAAATCAGTCAGCCGTCTAATTCCCTCCTTGCTGAATTGTCATAACTGCACCTGCACCCAGATTCCAACCTAGCCATTCCTATTTCTGCCTTCCAGGATTCTTGCTAGCAGCTGCTTTGGTATCAACTGCAGTAATAAAGGAGTTTCCCAGTCATCCTTTCGCTGTTCATCCCTCCACCGGATCCTAGTCCCTCAGTACAACAATCTACCAGAAATAAACATCTTAAATCTCAGGTTATTTCTCTTCCCTAGATCTTGCTTCTCCTTTATACGCCTTCTAGGGTATCACATGTTATTTATCAACAGCATCATTATTAGTTTTATCCATGATGAGCTTTATGAATCCCAATTGCACATTCATTTTCTCAAGTGATAACTCTATTTTGTTCATATCTTTGTGCACAACTTCTAACAGAATAACCTTTGGTCTGCCCTTTTTTCTCTTATTAATTATTTTACAATAAGTTTATCAATCAATTTTATTGGTACATCTTCAACATTCCTTTGTAAATGCCCAAGCCACTTATTGTATCTTTCACAACTCTATCTTCAATAGGCCCTCTTCACACCATCTTTTTAACATAATAATTTCTCAATATACTCTTAAAAGTTTTACCACAAGTCACCAAAATATTCTCATTTTTACCACGCACCCATACTAACATCCTCATTTTTTTCAACACTCAACTTGTCATCAATGACTTCGTTAACGGCCAATAATAAAATCCATATAAAAACTGTGTCCATGATATTTCTTTTATCACATATAACACTCTTAAGTCACTTATCCATTCTAACCAGCAACATAAATTTTGAAAGTTAAATTCTACTATTATCTATATTGTTCTATATATGCGATCACCTAATTACTAGTTGATCTTCCAACAATAATGATTGATAATCGTCCATTAGATTTGCAATATATATTTGGTCTTTAATTTATTATAATTATGACTCTCATTTTCTAATTTTCTCCTCCATTGTTCTGACACCACTCATTTTAGCAGCAGCCAAACATAATATATATATATGTATATATATATATATATATATATATATATATATATATATATATATATATATATATATATTATGCAAATAGCAAATATCAAAATGCTTAATTTGATTCTATTTCATAAATTATTTCATACCCAATAAAATTAAAGATATGGAATTATTCTTGATCGTTTTTGGAACCCAAAAACATTGGCCAGAACCCAAAATCTTTGGGTGAAGCTCTCATTTCTCTCTTGCTATTTCTCCCTCTAAGTGGCATTCTAGTGTGAGAAGGTCTATGTAGGAGGTGGCCATCAGTCACCTGAACCCTTCTATGATAGAGGAGGTCGCAGTGCAGGTAAACAAGATAGATTGCTGGATGCAAGTGGATAAGGCAAGAAAGCTACCTCAGGTAAGAGAGTTGTCTTCAACTCTAGAAGTGGATAAGCAGGCAAATAACCCATTTATGGTTGCATTAAAGGCAGCTAAAGACAAAGCTAGGAATGCCCTAGATGACAATTTGGTGGAGACCGAGACTTTCATTGCTTGGAATAGTGGAAAGCTGCTGGAGACGCATGGGGACTCGGGTTCTGCATGCAGTGACCCATTCCAGTCCAATGTTGTTGCTGTTTTGGATGCTTCTAGGTGAAATGACCGTGGAGACGATGCAGCTAACCTGGAACAGCAACTCGAGTGTGTACTGCTGCATATTCAAGGGAGAGAAAGTGCTCACGACTTCAAGAAATTGTACAGAGCAAGCAAGTATGATGCTAACTCTAATTTGAATGGTTGTGATGACATGGAATGTAAGGTGGAATGCCAATCCCCTGGATTCACATCCTGTGAGTATGTAGAATACCAAGATGCAACCATAACTGACACAACAGCTTCTGCTCAATGCACTCAAACTGCTTGACAAAATGTTGTCTCTTCACCCTCCCAACCAGAGCTGCATGGTTATGATGGTCACAATCTGATATGAAGAAGTAGCCTCGCTTGAGTAAACTCCAAACCACCCTTAGGAGCAGGAATGGTCCCTCACAAACTATATGAGGTCAGCCAATGCGTTGCACAGGCAACACAAGCAATATGCTAGTTGCAAGGAAGTAGCCACTTCCAACAGAATTCGGGTGGGGACCTGGATAAAATCAGAACACATCAAAGTAACTCAAGTGGAGGAACTTGGGAGTATTTCTAAGGATAGCATCACAGTATGTTACTGATGCAGTGAATGAGAATATAAGGAAACTTGAAAGAGGTTTAGTAGGGAAACTTCTTGGTAGAATAATATCTTTCCCAATCCTTTATAATGAACTTAAATGAAAATGGTAGCGCTTCAGAGAATTCCAGCTTGGTAATGTTAAGAGCAGACTGCTTTATAACGTAACTGAAGCTAGACATGCAGTGCTAATGGGTGGCCCCTGGTTCATGACTGGATTTATCATTGGATTGGGTAAGTGGTCCCCAACTTTTTCACCCAGCTCATTGGCAGGCTTCTCAATGCTTGGGTGGATTTGTTTACCCAATCTCTCGCTCATGTATTAAGACTTACCAAATATTAATAACATTTCCACCATGACAGGCCAGCGACTTTGAGTGGATTCGCAAACAAATACTTGGGGAAGAAATGAATATGCTAGGATATGCGATCTAATTGACCTTGCCAAAAAACTTCCGACAAGTGTGAGTATAGGGCTACAAGGAAGATTTTTACAATCTGTTTAGTATCAGGGAATCTTGACTACCTATGGACCTTGGATACTTGTGTCAAAAAGAACAAATCGGCACAGCAGAAGAGTGCATCAAGTGGAAAAGAGTGGGAGAGGGGTCATATCTTCTGAGGATGTAATACAGAACAAAAAAATAAGAGGCACCACCAACCAGGCAGCTGAATCTAATTTGCAAATAAGTGCCATGGACTATCATTATCAACCCAATCGACATTCTCAGCAAACGAAGTACCCTCCAATAACCTGAACAGCAATTTATGGGGAAGAGTAAAGCTGGCAAAAATCATATCTTGAAGGCACATTTTGATAAGGAACAGATGCAATTGGGCCCATTGAACCTCTCCCCAGGAAGAGAAAGAGAAGTTCTAATAATACTACAATCGGTGGGGATGCATCCCCTTCAAGAAACAAATGAGTTCCATCATCTTTTTGAATTGTTTATAGGTACCTAAGGCATCTGAAAGAAAGAGACATGCAATTACCTGAGGTATCTGATAGGTGACCATGAGGCTTGCATTGTGGACTTACTTGAGACCAAAGTTAAAGAGCAAAGAGCTTTGACATTAATTAGAATTTTTTACACTAGCCTGTGGCAAGTCTAGAGGTATTATTGCCCTTTGGAAGCATATCAATGCCTTCTCTTTAGTCATTAAAATGAAGCAATGCTTGGTTGGTGGGTCTCTTGATGGAGAACAGAACTTGGAACAATGGCTTTGTATATGCTAGCAAAGATTATCACACTAGATGGTCACATTGGCAACTCCTCACCAACAATTGGACAACTCCACTACTACAATTGTGAGTGGAGCCTTTAAATGCATTCTCTCACAAGAAGATAAGAAAGGGGGACAAAAGTTCAGTATTCACCTGGTGTGCAAGAGATACTTGTTGGTTCACAGTTCACCTGGAGTAGCAACAATGTATACCCAAATGTGCGCACACAAATCTATCAGATGTACGCTAAGTGACGAGTAGTAGAGCCAAGGGAAGAACTCATTAACCCGCCATCTAGAGGAACTCGTCTCATGCAGGCAATCACATGAGAGAACTTGCTAGGCAACCATAAAAAATTGGCCCTCATGTAGGCAATTGCACAGAGGAACTCACCTCAACCAGGCAGTTGACGCCCAACTTCTTCACTCGTACGAGCGAAAATACCAAATGACTCAACACTCGGCATACACAACTCGCCCAACCTCTAAAGCACAGGTGAGTCTCTTAACAGTTACACATGGACAGCTACCATGATTATTATATTCTAACTAACCATCAAGCCCTATAAAATGAGGGAATCTCGAGAGACTAGTGACCTTTTCTCTTGCATTTTCACTGTTCTTGAGAAGGAAAGAGCTAACTCTTATACTATGATCTCCTATTGTACTCATATTTTGATATGGTGAAATTTCTTATATATTTACGATCTTTCTAACTAGTTATGTTTGATCATGTCCTATTCTCCATGTGTCTAAGTTCCTGCATCACTCAACGAACAAATTTAGATTCAATACCCTATTTGGTGTGGTGAGCGTTGATGATGCCGAGAACAAGAAGTCAAGCGCTTAACGGAGTAGGGTAGCTCACACAGGACAACTTGGCTATTTCAGGATCGAACACGCAACAATTTTCCACTCTACAAGACATCAAAGAAATGAAAATTTGCATCACTCTCCTAGAATAGGCGTCCATGGAAAGAGTGCAAAGTGAGAGACAACAACAACAACAACAACAAGCCTTAATCCCACTAGGTGGGGTCGGCTACATGAATCCTTCGCAAAGTGAGAGACCTAAAACTAAAATATTTGGAGGATCCTTAGGATTAGCTAATCATCGTGAGGAATCATTAAAGACAACACCAAGCCTTGATGACAACTCATATCATGCTAGCGAAGATGAAGTCACTAAAAGGCAAGTAGCAAACATCACCAATGCATTTTCAAGGGAAACACCAAAGTTCGGCCCCGCCAAAGTTTAAAATTCTGCACTTGGAATATTACAAGGGTTAGATGGATCCTGCCAATCATATGACACGCTTAAAGTTTACTACATCTCTAGTGGATCTGCATGATGCCTTGTAATGCCGACTCTTTTTTGCTACCTTCCTAGAGTTGGCACTAAGATGGTTCTCTCGCCTCCTGCTATGAATCATCGCGTCCTTTATTTAGTTCAAAAGAATGTTTATCACTCAATTTGCTTGAGTCCAAAAACCTCTGAGAAGTTCTCAAGCTTTGCTTCAAATGAGGTAGAAACCAGACGAGTCACTTAAAAGATTCATAACTCATTTCCAGCAAAGGTACTAGAAGTCACAGACCTAGAGCTAGCAGCAATGCAAGCCACACTCAGCCATGGTCTGTGTGAAGGCCCGTTTAAGTATGATAGGCCTTCAACAACCAAAAACATTAGCAGAATTGTTGCAACTCACCAACAATCATGTCAATGCTAATGAATATAATGAAGCAATCAATTCCTCTACAGCAACAACCAAGAGAAGCACAATAGCAAAGCCATCATTTAAGGGATGCTCCACTGAAGGACAGGGAGAAGGAAGACCCGACAAAAGAGCAAGAAGGAGATAAGAGCATCATATGGCAATCCAAAGGCACGAGTAAGATCTGGAATCACCCACTCGCTTGCTATATAGAGAATTCACTCAAGCATAAATGATTGTCGATATAAACATTCACAAGCGACAACATCTTTATGGGTTTCCATTATAGAATTTGTGAAAACCATCCAAAATAAGGAATACTTCAAACAACCAGCACCTCTAAAGAACGTGCTAAGAGACACATCGAAGTATTGTGCTATTGTAGAGAATATGGCCATAACACTGAATAATGTTGACACCTCAGGAGTCTGATCAAGGAACGAATCAAAGCAAGAAAGCTCGGCAAATTTGCGAGAAGGCTTGGAAAGGGGGTAATTCTTTAGCGAAGCAATGAACCAACATCGACTCGCATGATCAACATCACTGAAGTAGTGCCTTAAAGTAAGTCCTATTTTGTATACTTAATTTTGTTATTTTGCTCTCATGACAAAAATTATATGATTGTCTATGAAATTATCAGAGTCAAAACTCTCGTTACAATTTAAGTATACTCACTAGCTCTTTTATTGTTTTTGCAATAAAATACACTCCCGATAAAAATACATTTACTTATTCAATCAAGAAATAAATGCACTCACCTCAACTCAATAAAGCTCGGGGAGCTCTCCAATCGAACATAATAAAATACTTAAGGCAATTATAACCATAAAAATGAAAGTGAGGCGCTCAAATTTTAAATGAAAAGTCACTAACTCACAAAGTTGATCAAGTTCACCTCAAGTACGAAGTGATGAGACTACTCTCTATAGGAGAGATACAACTCCCAAGAGAAGGAAAGTCCACACCAACTAAAATCAGTCAAACTTACTCGCCTCAATTCATTATGAATATCTTTATCGATGTACGTCATTTACCAAAATCGAGTTATACTCAGGGAGCTCATCGACGAAAAATCAAATAAAAGACTTGAGCGATTAAAAGAAATTATCAACAAACTAAATGCCATAGAGTTCTAAGCAAAACAGTCGTTTACTCAACACACCAACTAAGTTTGGCTTGAGTACAAAATGACAAGACTACTCCCTACAAGAGAACTACAACCCCATGGTAAAGGAAAGTTCATGTCAACCTCAATCGCTCAAACTTATGTTTTAAACTCAGATAATCTTTTAACTGTTGCATATCATCATTTTTCATATACCTAAGTGGGCATGAGGTGACTAAAAAAATAATATATAAAAATAAAACCTTCCAAAACATCCAAAAATGTGTAAGACAAATAAGGGAAGCACCTTTAATGCCCCAAGAGTAATGAAGCCACTAACTATGTAGGACCTTTGGTGTACCTTGGAGGACATTAGGCGCTTATTTGGCAGCTGCAAACATAAGCCCAACAATGAGGGGTTAACGACTTCAATGTCGTAATATCAACATTCCATATAGTTGACAACTATAATGATCAATGCTCCGTACGGTTGACAACTACAAAGACCGCATTTCATGAAGTTAGCGACTACAAAGACCAACACTTTATGCGGTTGGCAACTATAAAGACCAACACTCCGTGTGGTTGGCAACCATAAATATCAATACTCCATACTGTAGGCGACTACAAAGACCAACACTTCGTATAATTAATAATTATAAAGACCAACACTTCATGTGATTGGCAACTACAAAGACCAACACTCCGTGTGGTTGGCGGCTTTTTTCCTCTCAAAGTACTAAGAATCACCAAGTCAATTACATAATTAAGAGAATATAAGGTAGCAAGATATTCATAATAAGTGAGTATCTTTAAACAAAAATCATAGGCAGAAACAAAGAAAAAAATTAATGGCGAATCATAAACATTGTTATAAACAAATATCATATATATGGTGAGAAATAAAAAGAATTTCATTTCATTAAAAAACCAGAATACATACTACAAATGCCGAGTACAAAAATGAATATACAATTACATTTTTCTTTTCTCACTTGCAGGAGCAAAAAAAATTTTATAAAATAGAAGATTAAAAGGCCTTGGCAAGTATTGCTCTCCTCATCCCTCCTTGGGCTTCAACTCAAAAAGGCAAATACATTATTATAATCCAAAAACTGAAGGTCTAGGTTGTCCCGATGAACCAACTGCTAGATTATATACTTGACATCCCCTCTCATCTTCACCCCAGCATATCCTCTTACTCAAATTCAAAGTAATCTATCCATTCTCCTCGAAGAAAAGCTAAGGGCAACCAAACCAACAACCCCACTCACACCATCTGAGAAGAGAGCCAGAGTGCTAGCAAAAGAAAAAAAAGACACCTACTAATCCCCCTCAACAAGACACCCATTATTAGACATGAATCTGTTGCTCATTTTAGAGGATTTTTTAACACTTGACACCACCAATATAGCAAGCGTAACAGCAACAGTTAAATGCTGCAAATTCATAAGCTTCTCATGGGCTACCGCTTCAACAACGCGCGTTCCAACAATCTTTAAAGTACTCACATCAACCCAAGGGAACAATACCATTCCCTCTATCCAAGGCAGCCTCGACAATAGAAAACACCAATGTGGAATTAGAAGCACTCGCCTAAGCAGAAGGCAACAAAACACCCTCTCTATTGGATGTCATTTTAACTTTCTTTTTCCCACAATAGCAGCTCAACCAAAGTTCACCAATATCAATGTTGGATCGAGGTTTTTTGGATTCTATGAGAACACTTGAATATGGAAAAAAAATTAAAAGGCACTCGGCCCAAGGCGCAACAAAGAAATGATGACCAACTCTAGAGTTCAATAACCCATTATATAACCACAAAGCATGGATAGCAATAAAAAAAGGGGTCAAATTAAAAGTGATATGACATAACCACTCATTAAATTCTAATCAAATTAATGGTCAAGCATCATAATAACAACACTATACTATTTACTTTATAATAATCTTTTCCTCTTATGTCCTTTTTCCAAGGTCTCTCCAAGGGGCAGAAGAGACGGAAAGCTAAATATATACCTAAATGTACGTACACAAACCTAGTAGATGAGCCAGCATGAAAAACACCAAGTGAAAAGTAGCAAAGCCAAGGGAAAAAGTCGCTCACCTACCATGAACTTGTCTTATGCAAGCAATCACATGAGAGAACTCACCGATCAATTGTAAGAATTTTCCCTCATGTAGGTAACTGCATAGAGAAATTCACCTCAATCAGGTGGCTGAAGCCCAACTTCCTAACTTGCACAAGCGGCAACATTAGATGGCTTGCCACTCGGCATATGGCACTTGTCCAACTTCTAAAGCACAAGCGAGTCTCTTAGCAATTACACGTCGATAATTGCCATGATTATTATATTATAACCAACAAATAGTTACCTTTTATAACCAATCCTAAAGCCCTATGAAAAGGAAGAATCTCGAGGGACTAGCAACATTTTTTTAAGCTTTTTCACTATTCCTGAGAAAGAGAAAGTTGATTCTTGTTCTTTCATCTCCTACTTATACTCATATTTTAATATAGTGAAATTTCTTACATTTTTAAATTCTTTCTACCTAATCCTGTCGAATATAGCACTACTCTCCATATGCCTAAGTAAGGTTTACATCACAACACGAATAAATTTGGATTCAACAAATAAGATCAATAATATTAAAATTTGGGAGCATCATGATAAATACCTAATTAATTATACTACATTGTAGTTGATCCATATGGCCAAAGTTAGGCACCTTATGAGGCTTTCCACAAACCATTGCCCTGTTTTGCTAATCATTGGGGAGTCAAACCTAAGAGATTCCTCCTAATGGCTGAGATTTGAGGATGCATGACTATCTATTTTATGGCCTAGAGGATTGTTTGGAAGAAGTAGAAAAAGAATAATTATAGCTTAAGTGGAAAAAGAATAATTATAGCTTAAGTGGAAAAAGAACAATTATAGCTTAAGTGGAAAAAGAATGATTATATTATTTTATTTAACACTATTTTTGTTGGGTCCTAAGTCCCAAATGTGAAAAGTGGAGAGTTGCATTAGGAAGTTGACAGTTAGGGAAAAACTTGTCGAAAAAATCATGACATGAATCCTTTAATACATTATGTTAATGCTACGACATTCCCTGGAAGCGACGCACAGTATGACCTGAATACAGTAAAAAGTGTGCAAAGTTTGCTACATCGGCGAATGAGTGCAGTGTTAAATAACCAATGGTTCCCAAATTATGGACAGATGCTGGCAAAGAAGTTAGTCCATGAAACTAGTATTAGGTTAGGAATTTGAAATATAAGCACTCTCATAGGTAAATTAATGAAGTTAATAGATATTATGATCTATAGGAAGATAAATATCTTATATATTGAGGAAATTAATGGGTTAGAAAGAAAACCAAGAAGATTGATAATTTTGATTTTAAACTTTAGTATTCAAATCTGAGTCGAACTTGAAATAGTGTAGGTGTGATTATAGATACAAATTTGAAGATAATACTGCAAATATTAATAGAATTAGAGATAGAATTATAACTTTAAATATTGTAATTTATACTAAGATTATCAATGTTATAAGTGTTTATACTCCTCAAGTAAGTCTAGATGTAAGCTCAAAAGAAAAATTTTGAAATGACTTAGAAGAATTAATATAAAGAATTCATCTTGAAGAAAATATATTTATTGGAAGAGATTTAAATAGACATGTTAATAGAGTAATAAAAGTTTTTAAAAGTATTCATGACAGCTATGAATTTGGAATGACTAATGAAGAAGGTAAAACTATATTAAATTTTACTTTAGCTTATGATTTTATAGTTGCTAATACTTTATTTAACAAAAGTGATGTGCATATTATTACTTATAAGAATGAATCTAGTAAAACAAAGATTGATTATTTTATGATAAATAAATAAATAATTTAGATTGTAAAGATTGTAAGTTCATTCCGAATGAAAATTTAAATTACCTAGCATCAACTGTTAACTTTAGAATTTAAAATTAAGGATTGGAACATGAAAAATAAATCGAATTTTTGTCCTAAGATTACTTAAAAAATACTAATAAAAATATTTTTAAGAGCAAGCTACAAGATCTTAGAATTTTGGATGCACATGAGGAAGCTAATATTATGTGGGAAAAAATATCAAGTGAAATTAAGTAAGTTGTAAAAAATATTCTTGGAGAATCAAAAGAAAAAAAAAATTGAGTAAAAAAGTTAGTGGTGGAGTCAAAATGTGCAAGAAAAGATAAAAATTTAAAAATTTTGTTATAAAACTTGGTTTAGATGTAAAAATTCGAAGAATTAGGAAAGATATAAAGTAGCCCATAGAGATTCTAAGAAAACAATATGTGATACAAAAAATTTAACTTTTAGTGATTTATATAATAGATTGGATACCAAAGAAGATAAAGGATGCATGCATACATTAGCCAAGTAAAGAGATGGGAGAAGTAAAGATCTAATTCAAATGAGGTGTATTAAAAATGAAAATCATAAAATATTTTCTTAGAAGACGATATTGAAAATAGGTGGATAAGTTATTTTAATAATTTTTTTAATAAAAGATCTGAGAATACGATTGATTTTAACAATCTTAATACTCTAAATAAAAATAAAAAATTTTATTTTGATCGTTGTATTAGTAAATTTGAAGTTAGAGAAACTTTAAAGAAAATGAAGTGTGAAAAAACAGTAGGACTTGATGATATTCAAATAAATGTGTGGAAATGCTTATAAATGTGTGGAAATGCTTAGGAGATCAAAAAAAATTTCTTGGCTTATGAATCTTTTTAATATAATTTTAAAGACAAAAAGATGCCAGATGAGTGGAGGAAGAGTTTGTTGGTTCCTATTTTTAAGAATAAAGGTGATGCACAAGAGTGTGCAAATTATAGAGGAATTAAGTTAATTTGTCATACATTAAAATTATGGAAGAGAGTAATTGAACATAAGTTTCCATGTGATACAAAAGTTTCTTAAAATCAATTTGGTTTCATGCCGAGTAGATCTACTATGGATGCTATATATTTGTTGAGAGGTTTGATGGAGAAATATAGAGAAAGAAAGGAAGATCTACATATGATATTTGTTGATTTAGAGAAAGCATAGGATAAAAGTTTCAAGAGAAGTGCTTTGGAGAGTTCTAGAAATGAAAGGAGTTAATATTGGTTATATTCAAGTCATTAAGGGTATGTATACTAAAACTGTTACTTGTGTCCAAATATAAGGAGAATTGACAAAATATTTTCCTATTTTAGATAGATTACATCAAGGATCGGCTTTAAGCCCATATCATTTTGCTTTAGTTATGGATGTTCTTACTAGGCATTTACAGGAGGATGTACCTTAGTGTATGTTTTTTGCTGATGACATTCTTCTTATTGATAAGATTATAGAGGGAGTCCTAAAGAAACTTGAATTGTGGAGGTCAACCTTAAAGTCTAAAGGTTTTTGTTTGAGCAGATCTAAAACTAAATATATGTAGTATAATTTTAGTTATAGAAGTTCTAGTGGTGGTGTTGTGACATTGGGTGATCAAGTTATTAAAAAGAGTCAACATTTCAGATATATCGATCTTTGGCATTTGTTCAAAATGATGGTGAAATAGATGGGAATGTTATTAGTAAAATTCAAGTTGGATGGTTGAAGTGGAGGAATGCATCTGATCTGTTGTGTGATAAAAAAGTAACACTTAGACTTAATGAAAATTTTTATAAAATGGTGGTAAGACCTACAATGATTTATGGTGAAGAATGTTGGCCAGTAAAAGAGAAGCATAAAACTAAGTTAAGTGTTGCAAAGATGAGGATGCTTAGGTGGATGAGTGGCTTTACTCTTAGAGATAAAATGTGAAATGAATATATTCGTGAAATGGTTGGGGTAGCTCTAGTGGCAAATAATATTAGAGAGAGTCACCTTACATGGTTTGGCCACATAAAGTGTCAGTCGTCCAATAGCCCAATTAGGAGAGTAGATATATTAGATTTGCCTTATGTCAAGAAAGGTAGAGGTAGACCTAAAAGATATGGTTATGTTGTATAAAAAATGACCTTATTTTATTAGAATTAAATGAGAATTTGATACTTAATAGAACGTAATGAAAAAGAAGGAATCATGTAGCCGACCCCACATAGTAGGATAAAGGCTTGTTGTTGTTGTTGTTGTTGTTCTTGGAAGATAAAGACATCATAGATCACACATGGTTTGCAAGTATATAATCTTTTTTATTTTTTTGATATAGTAACACAAAATAGGAGTTTCAAAGAACGCATGTGTAGACATCAAAATCAATTAAATAGTTACACTATTGAATAGATCATGTTGAATACAAAAATGGTACGATATGTACAATATATACATTTCTAAAATGGTTGTTTCAAACTCAAGATACTTATCAATCAATCCCCTACTTCTATGCAAGCAATAGAAATTTTATCACAAACATTTACCCAGCATCATTCCTAAATGATGCAACATTTACCCAGCATCATTCATAAATGATGCAAAATAAAAAAATAGTTAATGAATGACTGCTAAGTAAATAAATAGGCATTGCAAATATGATGATTCAAATGTGATGACAAAGAAATGAGGATACCTCTAACGAAATCCTTGCTCTGGAAATAGCATCATCCTTAAGCAATGTCTTCAGCACCTGTATTATGCATCACCCTTGAGCATTGTCATCGTATAATTGAATTGCAGCCTGAAACCAGATGATGAAAATTACCTCAGGGAACTGTGACTCTATAAAATACCTATTTTTCTTAAGCACCAATTTGACTTTTCCATAGTTTGCGGTGGATTCATGGATGAAATCTATCATCTCTTTAGGCAATTTAGTCTTAGACAACTTGTTAAGAACACTGATGATGGTTTCCGTCTCAAGCCCAACAGAGACTGCAGCATAGAGCGAATGGGGCGTGAGGTTGTACTCGTGCATAGACTCTGGCCTAAAAATAACCCAATAAAGAAAAAAAATCAATTAGCCTTAAAAAAATAAAGAAAACCGAACAATTTCTAAGGACAAGCCCGTCAGTTATAAAAAAGAGCAGAAAAGGACCTGCAAACCGGTTCAGCAATTGCAATGAGAAAATCATAGGCCTGTTTGTAGAGCAGCGAGAAGGTCTCGAGGAAGATGCGTCCATCGGCGCATGCCCAGAGTGGCCGATTAGAGTGGTCGGCCTTTAGCTCAAGCTTAGTGAAATCCCTTTTGTTGGATTCTCTCTCGCCTTAACATGACCAAAACGGAACATTCCGATTCATTAGGAACAAGAGCAAGAGAAAGTTAAAAATCAAAATTATACGGATAGGTGGAGGAGATACGTTCGTGGTTGTCCGCATCAAAGTCTTCTGCGTAGTCCAATTCAACGTCATCGACGGAATGAAACGCCTGGAAGAGACAAGAATCAGAAAGACCAAAAGAGATAATGATCGAGAAAGTGGAACGTCAAGCTCCGGCTTTGATATACTCAATCACCTTCGAGGAGATTTTAAATTTCTTGCTGGGGCGTCCCCTGTCATCTGTGAATCGATTTACAAAGAAGTTGAGAGATGTCGATAAAGAAAAGATTTATATGAGAAATTGAGAAAGTGAAGATGGGGAAAGAGAAGCGAGAGTGAAAAGAGTTACCGTCGCCGGCCATTGGTCGATCGAACCGATCAAATGAATTGGTTAATCAACAGCTGAAGTCTAGGGTAAAATGAAAATGAACTATTTGCAGGACAGTTCGACCTGACTTCCTGAATAATCCCCCAAACTTCCAAAGACTAGCCACACCCAGGCGGCATATTTATAGAGAACAGCAGACAGCGGAACGGTATCCCAGCTGCCAAACACACAAGCCACACCCTCGAGAGAAATCGTATTAAATTTGAATTTATGAAAAATTATTTTTATAAATTCTTATTTATTTACTTATTTATTTATTTATATAACAAATAATTCTTATATATCTAATACTTAAACTATAATATTAAATAAAGTGCAATCAAATCTTTAATATTATTTCAAAAATAATATAATCATTAATTTCTTAAAGTAAACTATATCTTTTCATACATAAGAAAAATATTATATTTATAAATATCAAATTTTAAGTATTAAATATATAAATACATAAAAATTATATATTATGTATATAAATTTTTCTTAAAATTGTATTCATTTAAATGCAAATCATTATTAACATAGAAGTTCATAAACGAGAATCTCGTTAAAAATATGAATGATAGTAAAAATTTATTTATATAAATTTATATAAAATAACTTTTTTATAATATTTTTGTCTCCCCATTTTAAGTGTAATAAATTAATTGGCAAATCAAATTGAGAGGTCCCTGAGTTTGTTGAATTAAAATAAAACAAAACATAAGTAATTTATAAATTAATAATCATTAATTTCATTTATTTTTTAATTTAAATTTATGAAAATCAAACATAGCATTTGCTTTTGCATTCAATCATATTGAAGGTTTTATGAAATGGTTTTTCTTAAAGCAAAAAAGTAGTGCATTGCTAAAAAGAGGAAGTCATAAGGCATAAAAACCCAAAAAATTAATCCCAACAAAAATGCCATTTTGACTTTGTAAAAGAGAATTTGATTTTATATGTCTCATAATATATATAATTAGATAGTTATGCACATTATATTTTTAATTTCAGTAAGAATATCTAAATGCCAATTTAGATTAAATTGTCCACACAATAGAAATATAAAATATTATTCTGAGTGATAATGAGTGTTCAAATAAGGTAAGTATTCTAACAATTCTCTTCTAAAAGACATAATCATCTCCCAAGCTATTTTTATTTTTTTAGTATGTTTGATCCCTTGAGTGATCCTTCTTCTATTATAAGTTCATCATGAACCCCTTTAAACATTATGTTAGTGTATATATTTCTTTTATTATATAAGTTTGGATATAATCACCCATTCCAACAGCAACAATCCTAGGTTATAATCAAGGGCGTAACCAGTCTTAGTTCTCACAAGGGACAAATTTATATGTTAGGACAAAAGTAAAGGGCAAACATAATTTGTAGGGAGCGCAAATGACTAATTTGACTACTTCATATAAGAGAAATTATAAAATTCAAGGGGAGGACGGAGGGGGGGATTGCCTCCTCTCAATTGTGCTTAAGTCTGCCCCTAATTATAATAGGGAGATAGAAAAGAATTCTAAGTTCAAATATGAACCATATTTAGCATATGATCCTTATTTAGACATGATTCAAACATCCATTTTGAAATTAATATTTGACTAATTAATGCAAAACAACATTCAAAGAAGGATTAAATAAGGTATGAAGTTGCCATAAGAATTTTGAATCTTGTTCAAAACCACACACTAAACCTCTAAAGTAGAGCTCGATCAAACCTCCAATATTATTCAAGCCTCATATTATTTGATTGATTCATTTTCAAATGATGGTCAAATCTTGTTTGAAATAACCTCTCTACTCCTTTAGGTTACCTTTAATCTCCAATCTTAACAAATTGAAGGAATCCTAACATTAGTCCAACCTTGGATAATTTGGGATAACTTAAAATAGTACTTTCAAAAGAAGATTTTAAATGATATAAATAACTAAAATTTATAGTGAATGGATAAATTATGATCTAAAGTATATGCATGATTTAGTTCAGTCTAAGAGAATGTCAAGGTATAAGGAACAAGACTAGGTGACTTTCCCTGATTTAGCTAATAACTTGAATAAGGGGATTGTGATGAATGTAAAGATTTGGTTATTTATTTGTTGAACTTAGAAGATGCATATAAAGTGAAGAATGAGGTGTGGAGAATTTAAACTTGGTATATGAGAGGAGTAGAAAGAAACTTAAGAAAAAGAAAAGGATAACTACATAACTCACAAAATATAAGCAGAATAATTTAGACTAAAAAATACCAACAAAATGAAGAATAATTCTCAAACAAAATATCATTTTTATCAATAAAAAATACTTATGCATTTTAGGTTATATTTATAAGCATAACAAGACTCTTGGACTAACATATTTGGAGGGAGAAAATGAGAATTTTTTGAATTTTTCTATAAATAATTTTGAATTTTCAAAGTTCTAGCTAATTAAATCACATTTTAATCTCTATTTAATCTATTTACACAGTCGGCGCTGTGTCGACGTTAACGTGGTAGCACTTTCCATATGGTGTCACTAGATTGGTCACTTAAATCATCCTACATGGCTGCTAACTCAACGACGGTGGACGCACTTTCTCCTCAGCTGTCAAATCACAAATTGGACGATCGAGATTAATTTTATGGTTTAAATCAAAATTTCTATTGTGATTACTCATGGCCGTAACACTACCATTGCCGGTCCCAAGTCCGGATGTGAAAACTGGAGGGTTGCAATAGGTAGTCGATAGCCAGCGTAAAACTTGTCGAAATAATCATGACATGAATCCTTTAAATCATTGTGTTAATGCTAGAGCGTCCCCTGGAAGCGACGCGTTGTATGGCTCAAATACAGTGAAAAATGTGCTAGATCACGCCGTGTGCGCTTTTAAATAAGCAAGGGCTCCCACATTATGGATGGATGCGGGCAAAGAAGTTAGTCCATGAAACTAGAATTAGGTTAGGATCTTGGAATATAGGTACTCTTACAGGTAAATTAATGGAATTAATAGATATTATGGTTCATAAAAAAATAAATATTTTATGTGTTCAAGAAACTAAATGGGTTGGAGAGAAGGCCAAGAAGATTGATAGTTTAGGTTTTAAACTTTGGTATTCAGGTAGAAGTCGAACTAGAAATGGTATAGGTGTGATTATAGATAAAAGTTTGAAGGATAATGTTATAAATATTAATAGATGTGGAGATAGAATTATAGCTTTAAAGATTATTATTGATACTAAGATTATCAATGTTATAAGTGTTTATGCTCCTCAAGTAGGTTTGGATGTAAGCTCAAAAGAAAAATTTTGGAATGAATTAGAGGGATTAATACAAAAGATACCTCATGAAAAAAAAGTATTTATTGAAGGAGATTTAAATGGGCATGTTGGTAGAGCGGTAGAAGATTTTAAAAGTGTTCATGGTGGTTATGGATTTGGAGTGACTAATGAAGAAGGTAAGACTATATTAGATTTTGCCTTAGCTTATGATTTTGTAGTTGCTAATACTTTATTTAAGAAAAGAGATGAATATATTATTATTTATAAAAATGGATCTAGTAAAACAAAGATTGATTATTTTCTAATGAGAAAAATAGATCGTTTAGATTGTAAAGATTATAAGGTCATTCCAAGTGAAAGTTTAAGTACCCAACATCGATTGTTAGTTTTAGATTTTAAGATGAAAGTTTGTAAGAGGAAAAATAAATTAAATTATTATCCTAGAATTAGATGGGGACACTTAAAGAACACAAATAAAAATATTTTTAAGAGTAAGCTATAAGAGCTTAGAATTTGGGATGTTCATAAAGAAGCTAATATTATGTGAGAAAAAAGTAGCTAGTGAAATTAAGCAAGTTGCTAAAAATATGCTTGAAAAATCAAAAGGAAAAGCTTCTTTTAATAAAAATAGTTAGTGGTGAAGTCAGAGTGTGCAAGAAATGATAAAAAATAAGAAGTATTGTTATAAAATTAGTTTAGATGTAAAAACTTGGAGAATTGGGAAAGATATAATGTGGCCTGTAGAGATTCTAAGAAAGCAATATATGATGCAAAAAATTTAGCTTTTAGTGATTTATACAATAGATTAGATACCAAAGAAGGTGAAAGATGTATGTATAAGTTAGCCAACAAAAGATATAGGAGAAGTAAAGACCTAGTTCAAGTGAGGTGTATTAAGGATGAAGATAATAAAGTATTTTTCTTAGAAAAGGATATTGAAAATAGGTGGATGAGATATTTTGATAAACTTTTTAATGAAGGATTTGAATGTACGATTGATTTTAGCAACCTTAATACCCTAAACAAAAATACAAAATTTTATTTTTATCGTCGTATTAGTGAATCTAAAGTTAGAGAAGCTTTAATGAAAATGAAATGTGGAAAAGCAGTAGGACCTGATGATATTCTAATAGAAGTGTGAAAATGTTTAGGAGATCAAGGAATTTCTTGGCTTACAAATCTTTTAATGTTATTTTAAAGACTAAAAGATGCGGATGAGTGGAGAAAGAGTTTGTTGTTTCCTATATTTTAAGAATAAAGGTGATGCACAAGAGTGTGCAAATTATAGAGAAATTAAGTTAATGTGTCATACATTAAAATTATGGGAGAGAGTAATTGAGCATAGGTTACAATGTGATACAAAAGTTTCTCATAATTAGTTTGGTTTCATGCCAGGTAGATCTACTATGGATGCTATACATTTGTTAAGAGGTTTAATGGAGAAGTATAGAGAAAGTAAGGAGGATTTACATACGATATTTATTGATTTAGAGAAAGCTTATGATAAAGTATCAAGAGATATTCTTTGGAGAGTTCTAGAGGTAGACCTAAAGCATCGGTCGGTGGCAGATAAGAATAGAGAGAGTCGCCTTAGATGATTTGGCCACATAAAGCATCGGCCGTCCGATGACTCGGTTAGGAGAGTAGATACATTAGATTTGCCTTATGTTAAGAAAGTTAGAGGTAGACCTAAAAAGTCTTGGTTAAGATGTATAAAATATGACCTTAGTATACTTGAATTAAATGAGAATTTGACACATAATAGGACACAATGGAGATGAAGGATTCATATAGCTGACCCCACTTAGTTGGATAAAGGCTTGTTGTTGTTATTGTTGTTGTTGTTGTTGTTGATTACTCATGGCCGTCAATTCTAATCATGCGGAATGTATGATCGATGATTCGTCATCAACCGTGGTGAGAGATAAACACCGTCTCCCTATTGTCACTCGATCAGAGCTCACCGGAGCTCATTTGATAGTGAAAATGATTCCAAAACAATCAGAGGGATAATCTATAGAGGGATCCTATAGTTCGATCGATGCTAAATGCACATTTCTTTCACAAAAGCACCAAGAATCCTATGATTTTCTAGTGTTCATCGAAATTTACCTCGCCGAAGCTATAGACTGGCGGCCTAACGACTGAGGTAGATTTGCCTTGAAGAGACAAAGCCCTATTGAGATGATTATGAGCTACCTTCTTATCGGTTGTCCTCTAGATCAAGCACCGCTTTGAAGCTCACTAGAGTTGATCTTGGTGTACTTCTTGGTGCACGAATCAAGTGTTGCTCAATTTATTTCGATTCACTGAAATGAGGGAAAGGTGTGGGTGAAGTTAATTTTAGATTGGTGGAGTTTAGGTGACGAAAGGGAGGCTTTGGGTTTGAGGTGGGGTTGATCTCACTGACGATGGGGTGCCCAAGAGGCTCTAAGGAAGCTTGGGGATAGATCTCTTAGATCTGGTGAACGTGTGAGTGGAGTTTAAATGTAAAGTAAGGAGTATACTCTCCTTCCCAAGTGAACCAAGCCATGGGATTGATTTAACCTTTGATAGCCATCCGACCAGCTTATGTGGTTGGAGATGGTAGGGGACTGGTGAGGTGGATGTGCTTGAGTGGCTGAAAGAGCCTAGTAGCATGCTATAGAGTGTACACCTCATTTAAGGTGGACCAATGGCTAGTCAAGGAGAAGAGGTCCTTCCTTTGGTAAAGGACTAAGCCTAACAACTTTAGGTTAGGTTGGGTCAGTGGTCTATGTCCCAAAAGGGCCAAAGGTGGCTACCATGAGCTAAGGAAGTGAGTAAACCTTTCAAATGAGAATTTTATCTTATTTGGAACATTGGTTCACTTGGTTTGGGTCAAACTGGGTTCACCATGGGTTATGTTCACGTAGGTAGGTCAAGGGGGACCGATGGATGATTCATGCTAAGTTTAATTGGGTTTGGACTTAGTTTGGTTGGGTTTAGCTTAATTTGACTTATGTAAGTTAATTTGAGTTCAAATAGGTTAAGTTGACCAATTGACTAAATTGGATCAAGAGGGCTAGTGGATTATGTTTAAATGACCATTTTGAGTGTATTGGTGTAATTGGTTTGATTCAATTTGAAGTGAATTTAGATTTGATTCATATGGGTTCATTTGGGTTAAATAGACTAGGCTGACCAATTTAGTCAAATTGACCAAATTAGGTTAAGTGAGAGGTTGAATCATGTTTGATTAATCATCTAAGAGTGATTATTGGAGGATTTGATTTGAATTGATTTAGATTAGAATAAGTTTTAGTTTAATTTGAACATTTAGGTCAAATTGGACTAAATAGGTCAATTGAATTTGTTTAATTAAATTGGCTTCAATTCATGGTTGAGGAGTGTTCAATAATCAATTTATGATTAATTGAAGGAATTAGTTATAATCAATTTGGATTGGAATGAGTTTTTGCCCAATTTAACCCTTTAGGTCATGTTGGGTCAACTTGGGTTAAGTGGTCAAATTGACTCAAGTGGATGCAATTACTTGCAGTCAAGTGATTGAGCATGATCAACGATCATTTAGGAAGAGATTGGAGGAATTGATTTGGTCCAATTGGAGTTGAATTAAATTTTGACTCAATTTGATCTTTTAGCCTAAATTGGTTCAAGTGAATTAATTGTCTTGGTTAGGTTCAATTGGGGCTAATTGAATGTTAAGAGATGTTCAATGATGGATCTGGAGTCGATTAATGGCTTTGATTGTAATCAATTTGGACTACTTAGGTCAAATGGATCAAGTGGGCTAATTGAACTAATTGATGGAATTGAATGGATAGGAGCGAATTAGAATGCTCAATTAAGTGTCTAGAATGATCATGAGGCTTGGATTGGTTTAATTTGGCTTAGATCATGTTGAATTGAACATTAGCCCTATAAGGTTCAAATGAGTCAACTTGGGTTAAGGGCCAATTAAGTTCAATTAGACTCAATTGGGTTGCAATCAAGGTTCAATCACTTTCAATTGAAGTTTAAATGAGTTTAGGTGAGTTCAATTTCAATTGGATTGAGTTGATTATGGATTTAGACCTCTTAAGCCCAAATGGGTCGAATTAAGTCAGCTTAGCCACTTGACCAAATTGAACTATAAGAGCTCAAATTAAGTATAGGGTTGATTAGTTCTATTTGAGGTTTAATTTGTCGTCATGTAGTTAGAGTTTGAGAGTTTGGTTTAATATGTGGCATAATTGAGTTTATGGTATATGAGCCCTATCTATCCTAAGCCAGAGTCTAACCATAGAGTTGAATCCTATAAGTCTTCTAGGCTTAGGGTCGATGTTCACCTAACCACTAGAACTATCCTAATCCTAGGAAGACCTT